>CARXXK010000002.1:70269823-71747359 GCA_949089665.1 Macrosiphum euphorbiae | reverse complement strand
TATAATTATTATAAAACCATTTTTAATTACTATTATAGGTATTATCCATATTATTATATTATATACATTTTAATAACTGATAAATTATACTCTTTCGAATTTTGAATTGTTTCTTGTACATTTTCAGAAACATTATGCGCTTAATATAGATAATTTGCTGACTGCAGTAGAATAATGGGTATTGTCATTTTAAAGTAGAAATTTGTACCTCCAAAAACACTATATTATAATTTATAATATTATACTAAAAAGTAAAAAAAATCTCAAGAATTTTGAAATATGGAATTTATTTATATTAATAAGTTCCAAAAATCGGAATTCGAAATAATAAAAGGAAAAAGCATGCTCGCCGTCAATCGGCCTGTACAATATACTATACGAACACATGAATGAAAACGGGGTCCTTGGATTGCTGCCGGTTTCCGCAGACGCATCGAAATCTTAAATGTTGCGTCGACGGTTTATTTTTTATACGTCGTAGGCGTGGGCGTATTTATTATGTGCATAATAATATCATATAATTATTGATGTGTATGTATATATTATGTATATTTCGGTACTGTATTACGCTGCACTGCCCGCAAGGATTAGCTGACGACATAATATTATTATTGCGACTAAATTATTATAATAATAATTATTGTCATTATGTAATAATAACAATAACAATATTCACCAGTGATAACGCTAAACGATAATAATATCCAATGGTCTGCGGTTCGTTTTATGTTCCATAATAATATAATACCTACCTATACTATCACGCGTATTACCTACTTATATTATTATATCGACTCTAGTGTAACACACGGACGCACTTGCCAGTATAATATTATAATAATTATCAAAGGTGGGCTATAGTAAATAAACAAAATTGACTCGAGTTTGTTGAGTTAAGTATAATAGAACGTTGAGTTAACGCTGTCTATAGGTAATATATAAGTAAATATTATATAGTTAACAATACAAACGTAATATTTAACACTAACAGTTTTCAGTTAATATAATATAGTGAATAAAAAAATAATTCTGTAAACTCGATCAAATGTTTTGTTTAAAATGTATCCTTTGGTAGGTATATCTCTCCTTTTTGTCGCACTCTATAGTTTAGACAGTATCATACGCCTCTGTGTCATTTTGACTTGGCTTTAGTGTTTAAATGTCCCCCATCATCCTTTGAGTATACAAAAAGGCCCAACGGGCATTCCTAGGGGTGGGACCTCTATATAGTGGTCCGCCTCGAAAATTCATCTCTAATTCTTACTTATACAATAGGAATGCCAATATTCGACACACAATTTTCGTTCTATATCGATGGTATTTTAATAAAATACCATTCCCGTCCACATCACCACCGAATTGATGTATAATAATAGGCAATATTAACTGCGTGGATTTCAGATTTTATATTATTTTCATCAGAGTTCTACGGAGACGTCATTACAGCACATACACATACACCATTGCTGGGCATTAATCAGCTTAAAATTTTAAGTTAAGTTAATTTGAACTCTTGAGACTTTTGATTTAATTGATTTTTATTAATATTAGAACAATATAAACTATTGGTATTGGTATTAATATAATAATATCAGGATATTGTAATGTATAAAATGTTGTGTTTTAAACGTATGTAAACAGCTAAGTCACTTAAGAACTTATAAGACGACTCCACCTCAGCATAGATTTACAGCATAGGATACTTTTATATACAAATATACAATCTATACATAAGGACATAATAAGAATCTGTGCTACAATACATTTATAACATGAATAGGGTGAGGGAAGAAACCATCCAGTGATCGTACTTCCTAATTGACTATACATAAAAAGGAAATTAAAAATGGAATATTCTTAAATATATTTACTTCATATTGCAATCAGCCATAGATAATTGCTCAATTAAAATAACATATTTTCCATACCATGCTGGTATTAATTTCAAACTAGCTATGTATATATATTTTTTTAAATGTACCTACTCGGCTTAAGTTTGTAAAGTTGATTGTTGTTAACCATACTGAGCTTAAAAATAAAATTAGCAAACCATATTAACATTAAATACTCTTTTAAATCCTATTCATCAGCTTATAATACTTAACTCAGTTAAAACATATCTTTAGTACTTGCCCAGCCTTGACACATACACTCACTCACACACACACACACATGGCCGGCAATGTATACATATGATAATCATTTCTAGTCGTTATCGTGTACATACGTATAACAGTGTACGATAATATATTATTATACATATATACACACACACACCGTGCCCTGGCTTCGTACTGAACTGCACACATGGTGCGGTTGTGCCCATGATTTTTCGCCTCGTTCGTGCGACGGGTCGCCTCGCGTTATCGCTTTGCGGGAGACGGTTAGACGTGCAGCAGGTTTATTTTATATCAAATACACGCACCACTACTCGTGCACATAATATTTAATATATTACAATAATAATAATGCACTCGTCATCGTCCGTATGTGTGTGTGTGTATCTGAACAACCCTGCGGCCCTGTATATACATATATATATTATGTTTATGACCGAAAATACGAACACACGTGTGCTGCCGGTCGTCCTGGTCGCACCACGTTTTCAACAAATGTGTATAGTGTCGTCGTTATATGATGTTATTATATTTTAATAATTATTATGTGCGTGTGCGGTGTGCGTATTTGAAAAAAAAATAATATAATAATAACACAAATATCCATAAGCGTTCACAATCTCTTGCCTTGTATCGGAACTGTATGTTATGTTATTATGGATGATATTCTTTTTTTTCAATTCCCATTCCGCCCTTGTCAATAGAAATCGATGATTAAACCATAAACTACAGCAGTAAAACTGTACAAGTATTAAATATAATATGAAAAAATATTGTAAATATTGCCTTTGATGTTCGTGCGGAAAGTCAAACGAAAAACGATTTCACTAATTATATCAGAATTTATTCTAATAGAAATGTTTGGTAATTTAAATGAAACCATCAATATATTTTATAATTTATTAAAATAGTCCAAGTATAACAATATTAATATTTTCTACTATCTCAAATATTATATTTATTTTATATTTTTGAAAAATCAGTTTTAAGGATAGCTAGCATTAACTTAGCATAAATATTTTAATAGCTAGAAAATTACTCTTTCGAATTTTGAATAAGGGACATTTTTAACATTTTTCAAAAAAATATAAACTAGTTTACTTACAGTAGAAAAGGAGGATTGCCATTTGAAAAACAGAAGGTTTCATCGCCATCATACTATCATAGGACACTATAATATCTTCAAGACTTCAAATAGTAAAAAAATCAAGATAACTTTAAAATATTAATTTCTTAATTACCTACTATATTTAAAAATTCCAAAAATCGGAGTTTGAATAAATTCGTTCTCAAATTTAAAAATAATTATGGCGATCATTCCTCGATGCCTAACCTAACCTGGTGAATCACACTGCAGTATGCCTAAGATGATTATTGGCATCATGATTATAATACAAGGCATATTTTATAAGTCGTTTAAATTATGTCAAATTTGCTTTAGTATAATATTAACTCGTTATACTTTACAATATAACTTCATAATAAAAATAATAATTTCATCCATTTATGTATATTTTTATATTGAATCGTGTGTATACGACGTGTTCGGGTTGACGAATGAATTCCGCATATGGTTCGATTCCACGCTCCAACACCCATTATGATTGTGTATGTATATATATTATATGCGGAACACATATTTTATTATTACTATTAATATTAACGATCTCATCGGATCCGTTCGAATCGACCGAGACGAGGAAAAAATAGTACCGCGGGCACGGCTGAGCCGATTATCTTATGAATTTTACAACTTTCTGACGTGTGTGTGCGTGCGTGTATGTACAGGGTGATCCATTTAACGTAAGACGCTCTTTAATATTCAGAAAATACTGACGTTTTAGAAAATATTTCTTTTGCACAATAATTTCAAGCTGCTACAACAGGACATTTTTGAAAAAAATTATATTTTTCACTATTTGATTTACTGTTTGAACGAAAACATATTCAGACATTGTTTATTTTATATTAAGAAACAGAATATTATTCGGGGTATTTCGATCTTTAAAAATCAAATTTCAGACAATTATTGTGATATGTATTTAAATTTTAGATGAGCGTATTAGCGATCCACTACTCGTCCAAAAATTAAAATTAAAATTAAATACCAAAAAAATTATGCTTCGCAATAAGGAATTAAATATGAAAAGTATACAGTTTAAACAATTATTTCAATAAAAAGTAGTGAAAAATATACTGTTTTTTTTTTAGAAAAATTTCGATTTCTAACGACTTCAAATTATGTAAAAATATATTTTAAAAATAAACTTTAACAGTTATTGAGTGTCTAACAAGTTAAATGGATCACTCGGTATATATATTATATTATAATATAGGTACCCACTACATTATATTATACTCACAGCTATACCTATTATAATACTATATTATTATTACGTTATAGTCGTTATGGGCATCTATAAGGAATACGCATATTCGGATCGATTGGAAAAAAATCGAACGAATACGTTAGCTTACTTATATATATATATATATATAATTTTTTTTTATTGTAAAACAATCACCGGTGTATAATAATAATAATAATAATATATAAATACGTGTTATATACATATACGTCCGTACGACTGGGCAATGAGCCGCGTGTGGCCCGTTATAATATAATAATATATGTCGCCGCATAATAATATAATACATTATTCTATAGTAATATATTCGTGAAACAAAGATCGAAGATATATAAAATAATATTATAATCATATGATTCCGAGGCGTGTGTGTCCCCGTACCTATATAATAATAATAATAACATACGTATTTGTCGTATTCATATATTTGTGTGAGATATTCATCAGGTGTGTACTTCGCGTGTATAATAATAATGTAATATAATAGACTATTGGTATGTAATAATATTACGTCCAAGACGCCCGTTCTAGCCTCCCTCCGAGTCGCAAAATGATATAAAATAATATATTAATATCGTATGAGCTCAATAATCTTTCGTCGATTTCGCTGTCAACTTTTTTCCGCCTTACCTACCTATATTATAATAATAGCTAGGTATTACCTATATAGGTTATACGTCGACGACAACATCGTCATCGTATAATAACGATAATATATATTAAGTATATTATTTTTTATCGCGTTCTGTATATTATGGTATTATATTATATATTATCATTATGGTAATCCGCGCCTCTGCTCTACAGCGAATTTTATAATATAATATTATTGTCCAGCCGATAATATAATAATATTGTTGGTCATTTTTATTTTTTATATTTGGTATATCGTGTGCGATATTTAAGCTCGCTCTATATTGCAGCAATACGCTCAGGGCTTTGTAGTGATAATTTATTCGGGTATCAGATGTCGATGGGTGTTGGATGTATTCTGTCGGTGTTCCGAATAAAGAATTTAAGATAAAGTTTGGATATAAATAATCGCGTTATTATTTGGGTGAATACGAGTGTCTAGTATAGTTCAGTAAAAAGGTAAAAATATATTAAAAAGAGTATCAGATACGTCATGATGAGAATTTCCGCGAGAAAGAAATGTATTGCATATTATTATCATCATCATCATCAAAAGAGATATTACCAATAGCCCCCCAAAATGTTGGGTATGCACGTAGTTGAGATAAATAATTTAAGCCCGGAGACAAACACGACGGCATATACTATTAATAACATGAATATTATGTAGGATTCCATAATCCACTATGGCGGGACTTCTGTATGTGGATCGAATTCTCCGTACACTTGAAATTTATTGCCGTCTACTAGTAAAGGTAAGTACTTCATTGTAGGTAGTCCAAGATTTTCGATCCACTTCTATGGTCAGCACACATCGTTTATCGAATCGTATTCACCTTGCGATATCTTCCGTTTTGAAGACTAATTGAAAACGCAGTTGTAATTTTTAAATAATATTATATTCAATACAGTATTTTACGACCAAATCTTGAATTTGAAAAAAAAATTTCTTTTAATGTTATTTACAATTAAAACGTTATTCAAGTTTTGTGTTTATCGTTATTTATAATTAAAACATTATACAAGTTTTGCATTTATTGTTTTTTTAGAATAGTGTTAATACCTATTAAATGTATTAAATTAATAATAACTAATTCAGGCAGGTAATGGCCCAGATACTGAATATAATATAATCAATTCTAATGTCCGTATGCATGAAATAAATATTTCTACAAAACCAATATAACTTTTAAATAAATGGATTTTAAATTATTTCGTTTTGTGTTATTTTTTGTTCAATGAAATTCTATAAATTCGTTTTACGTTGTTTTGTTTAGTGATATATAATATATTTTGTTAATCGTTATGTTTTGTTTTGCAGTATTTAATTATTTTTGATTATCCCTTTTATAGTTTTTTTGTCAAATATTACGTTCTTATAACTTTTGCATGCCTCGGTTACGATTAAAAGTGACGTTTTCTATGTGCAAAATGTATAAAATATAAAATATCGAATATTATGTTACATTATATATTATATAATATACTGATTATACAAATATACCGTGGTTGTACTATAAAGCATCAGCTGCTGATGTTATAAAATAAATACATAATAAATTATAAACAAAATACTATCAATATATATTGTCGATTGATCCGATTTTAAAAAACATCATCACCGCCGTTTATTTTCGATAATAATAGGTTTTAAATTGTACCTATATTATTATGGTGGATCGTGACGTGCCAACGTGTTGCTTATAAGATCATAATTTATTGTAACCGATCGCGTCTAAAATACGTAAATAATATGACGAGAGACCTGAGACCATCGGCACGTGTTTTTCGAACTAGTTTGTAAATAACTGCCACCTTACATGGGTTACCACTCTTACCACCTTACAACTAGTTATGGTTCGCAACATCTCAAAACTCGCGGAAAGAAGTGCCACACACGTTTAAATCGTACCATTATTTTTAGGTTCATACTAAAATACTACCTATATAATGGTAACAACAATATCGAGATTGACGAGTTTTGTTCGTACGTGCGGTAAGCAGATTTTTTAACCGCGATCGCGAGATAGTATACTCGAGATCGTTACGTCTTATTAATAATTATATAGGTACATAATATGCACTGCTGCAACAGAAATAATCGACGATATCGATCTAATACGTAGGAGGTAGGTACATTGGCTCATAATATTATATTATCCAAGTAGTAGGTATACTAAAATATGCACTTAATTATGTAAAGTACTTAAAACGCGCGTAATGGTCGCAAAATTTAAATTCTAACGGCGCGTGACGCAAATATCATAAAAAATCTTATCGTGTTCGTATACCCACCTATGCATACCATAATATACATAAATTATACCTATTACCAATGCTGGGCTGAGTTGAGAAGTTTAAGTTTAGTGAAAACAATCAAGTTCATTTTAACTTTTTAACTTGACTCTTTTGTATTTATTTTGTTAACTTAACTTTTAACTAGATTTATTTTTATCGACATCAACTTAATAAAATATAACGATATTATAATATAAATTTCGATCAAATCAAAGTTACGTTTATTCATAAGCAATCAGTATAATAAAAAGATTATCGATGGTACATAATGGCAAATTAAAAACTTGAATATTAATTACAGTAGAAATCGTTTACAATGGCACTAGTTGTAGTGACATATCGGGTTTTATGACCTTAAAGTAAAGGGCCAGAAAAATGCATAAGTAAGTTTTATATTATGTAAAATGTTATCGATAGTTATGACTATCGGTTATTACGCCCTATTTTTCTTCATCCCTCAAACGTCACTATAAACGATTTCTACTGTATTAAATCAACTTCTTTTTGCTAGTCAAAGTTATTATTACCTACTAATTGTTCATACCATACAGGCATTAGTTTTAAACTATCTACTGCAAACTATTTAAAATATTAAAATATATAACATAAGCAACTTAGTAAACTATATCTATTAACTCAAAACTTTTTAAAATTTTTCTCTTAATAGTTATCCCTGTAAAACAAATATCGTCAACCCGCATATTACCGTAGGTGTATTATAGGTATTATAATTAATAACAGTGACAATATCAACGGTAGGTAATATATTATTTCAGGGACGACGAGCAGCTATACCGAGGTACTACAACAGGCGGCCGGTTACAACAGTTCGAGTACGCGCACGCGCTCGAGTGTGTGTGTGTGTGTTTAAGGACCCGGGCAGGCCAGTTTGCGGAGTGCGGAGGTGACGGCGGGACAAGGAGCGATCAGAGGGGAGGCTCTCTATAGCCACAGAGGTCTCATATGTGTGTGTGTGTGTGTGTAGAAGATGAGCCAAAACGGTGGGTTCATGTTACTGGCGACTGGCGAGTTGCCCGCGTCGTCCCCTCGTGTTCCCAAAATAACGGCCAGCTCTTTTATACACCGTGTACATTATATCCATCTGGCTCTCGGGCAATTAAATCCTGACCAACAAACAAACAATCGTCTGCGAGTTTTTTGCGCGCGGTAGGTATTTAAATCCATTATCCATGATATATATACGCCTATATTGCATTGCAATGGCATTATTTACAATTTTTTTTTTTTTTTTTAATATACCTATTATACATAATAAAATGTGTGTTTTATAATTTATCATTCCGATTTTCTCCGGTTAGATTTCCGGCGAAGACTGTCTCCGAGTGCAGCAATTTTTATACCCGACAATCCGTTTTCTATACAACATCATAAAAGACACAATAAGGTATAAGGTATATATAGGTACATATTATGTGATCTGCGGTAGGTAGGCCGAATAATAGGAATATAATATAGTGTATATTGTGGTGCGTTGGTGAAGAAGGTATATCCAATGTGATGCCTCTTTGGCACACCCTGCAAAGGCACAAAAGGGCAGACGAGACTTTTTATTATATGCCTGCAGCTTATACCAGCAGAATAAAATATTATTAAACGGCGTTAAAAAAATAGTTTATTCCAATGGCATACAGAATAATAATATACAGCTCGCTTCAAAACTAAGGCATTTTTTATCATACCGCTAACTGCAGTCGATATCGTAACAATATTGTATAAAAGTTAAAAATCATTATAAATGTTGGTAGCCAAACACACAGTGCAGATATATCAGCTCATTTGGCAGAAAATATGAGCAGATCGGTATATATACTTTTGGACGTATTACAGCCGAGTTCCAGAAAAATAACCTAATTTATTGATTTCAGAAAAACATTTTCATTTCCATTTTACAGAATTGGGACCGCTAGTACATAATTATGGTACAAAATAATAAAAAATATAGTTTGAACATCGATTGCTAAAAAAAAAAAACTAGAATCGCCAGAATCGCCAGAATAGCTTCTCGTGGGGTCCTCTGGGCAATGCTAAACGGACAAACGGTTCACAAAAATAAGATCCGGGTCCTTTTTTTCATTTATTCGAGCCGTGTAATGCATGTTTATATCTAATATTTTTATCTGAAAATTACCGGGGCTGCGTATACACAATATGGACCTTTTGGACAGTTTTTTTCCTTTTACAATAATCGCATTAAAACCGAAACGAACGGTTGCGGGTAGCCAAAGGTGTGTTCGTCGAGGGAATCGATGATAGTGGTGGCGGTGGCGGTGATGGCACGCGGGCGGGTGGTTCGGTGGTCGAGAGTGCGGAAAGAAAACCAGTGAACGCCACTGCAGATGACGCCACTGGTGTATTATAAGCCACAAATTATTATAATACTACTACAAGTGTCCCGTGGGTTTATATTATAATATATATTATGTTGTATTGTATTATTATATCGTATATAATCGGATAATATATCGGTCGCGCGGGGCTCGGATGAAAGCGATGCGGCTGCCGTTTGCTCGAGACCTATGTCCGAAAATAGTTTTCTGATATTGCAGCATTTCGCACCGTATATATCTATATTACAACCGTTGTTGTATCGCGCGTGCGCGTCACACCACACGGGTACGCCGCCGATGGTTTTTTCTTACAAAACTTTACCTACCTATAGGCTATAATAGTACCGAGTACCGACCTCTATATAATAATAATAATAATAATAATAATAATAATAATAATAATATCGTATCTCACATGATATTATTATTTTGTAATAAGTCTGTACGATATTCGAATACACGCGGACGGAGGTTTTTTATTTCCGAGAGAGACACAATACAATGTGTGAGCCGGCCCCGTGTAATATATATTACGTCGCCGTCGTCGTCATCGTTGTCGTACCTACTACCTATACTACAACAGGTGTCGCATGCCCGCGAAAAGCGGGTTTATTTATAAAACAACTCGAACCTTCGTATTATATTATATTGCCTACATCGATACTCGTTCAAATGTACCTATATAGGAGGTGTTACACCTATATAATATATATATATATGTATATAAGTATACGTGTACGAGACAAGATCATGTTTTGAAATTCACACGGCGAACACACCATTTTTTTTACACGACGACCGAACAAATTGAATATTTTCATTCACCTATGAGTTCGATTATTTTCGTATTCAAAAACACGTATATATTATATAGGTAGGTACACGCGATATAATTATAATTATTCAGTCAGTCGTTTCGCCGCGGTTACTCGCAACGGGTTTTCTCAAACAATTTCTCTTCACACGAAAAATAATTAAAACAATTATTTATTTATAATATACCTGCCTTATAAACGCATTTAAAGTACACCGTTACATAGGTAAGTAGTATACTTGAGTACACTACTCATGATATACACTGCAATTATCATAGGTGTAAATGTGTAATACACAACAAAATATTTAAACGATTCTCCAAAATAATAAATAGAATCATTTTTTCTATGGTATTTATTTAGCTATATGAAAAAGTGAACATTAAAGTTATACCTAGATTTATGACCGAGTCTTAGCATATTATTGAAATCAGAAATACCTATTAATTGCACATTTGTACATATATATTAAAATAAATTATTATAAAAATCTTAGCTAAAATTTAATAGAATAGGATTAGGTAACTTTTCAAAATAAATTGCCAACGTTCAATATTGTTTTAGTTGAGCAATGTTTCTGCAGACTTACGGCATTGCCGACCTAAGTTAGGGGAATTTTAGAATTTTCATACGACTTTCATTAATTTGAAATTAATTTATATTATAATATTATGTTATACAAAATAATATATAGAATAACGTTTATCCACAATACATGCGCACGCAGGTGTTGATTCGATAGCTGCCCCCCACAGATTATATAATATAATATTATATATTTATATATACGTACCAACTACCTACCTCGGTTCAAACCACTACATACCGAATCTAAATGTTTGCTACCCCATTAAAATAGGTTTACAGTGTATACCTATATATATATGAACGGTAAATAATAGCTTTGGAAAAAGCGTCTGTATACGCGACTTAATGTAGAGGCACAATGGTAAAATGGATAACGTGCCATTTGTGTACATTTCGACAGCAAACATTAAGGCGATTGCAAAACGTCAATATACTTTCAGGACCCACAGCAGCCTCGTATAACATATATTTTTCAAATGTGCTATATATATACACGTAGGCATATATATGGCATGTGTATAGGTACCCGACCGCATATACCGGAAATAAATAATAATGTACCTACGTTTATAGGCGTGTAGATGATTTCGTCTTTCGCTATTGGTTCGTTAAATTTCGTCGATAGCATTTAGACTTGTGCCTATAGGTAATAAAGCGTAAGTTTGGCAAGTTAATGAAAATAATTAGGTAACTAAATTTAAGTCAAGTCAAGTGAATACAACGTCGTTAAGTTATAAGTTCATAATAGTACAGTACCTATTGTGACAAATAATAAATTTAACTCGCAGCTAAGTTTAAAGTTAAATAAGTTAATATATAGAAAATAATTTAAGTTAACTCAATTTGGTTTTTTTTTTTAAATTGAATCTACTTTTTTCATTACTACGTGGATCACATAAATAGTGAGCCTATCTTAGAAAATATAATTTTATCATGAAACTAACAGAAATTACAATCTTATTACTATCGTGAAAGTATTAGATTAGATTATATTTTCTTTAAAACCTGCATGTATAGTATGTATACAATAACAATATAGTAAATATAATAATATTAGTAGTTAATGTATAAAACCATGAAAACCAAAAATTTTAAAAACTTTTTTAATTTAGTGGATTATTAATCAAAATATTAATTTTTTACTCAACTTAAACTGTTTAAATATTATTTCTAGTTAAAGCATAAATTTGCGTATCTATTACAATAATATGTACAAATTACATCGGTTATGATATTAAAATAATAGCAATAATAATATTTATCAAGTTTATATGAGGTTAACACGTTCCATAGGACAATATACAAACATAAATTATATTAAGTACCTACGTTATATTATTTGTATATACCGTTTTAAACATTTAATATTATATAATAATATATAGTTTAATGTGCTGCAGTAAATACTTCGCACCTACGAATGTCATAACACAATCGGACCCATACGATATCGCGATTTCGTGAGTTCACGTCTTGTCTGCTATTAAATATTGTTAAATAACAATAATAATTATAATATGGTGTTGCCCCCACATCATAAATGTTATTTTACAGTCGCCAGTCTTATTTTTTTTCGTTTATCATTATCACGTGTGTGCCAGCACGTGCTCTGAACGTTTCAAATAACTAAATTTTCGTATCAAATTACTCTCATTTTTTTTTTCAATGTAATTTATATAATATTATTATTGCACCTATCTATACCTATTAATAATATTTTTTACTAGAGAGAAATATTATTATTATTATTACTATTATTGTTCCACCATTCGTTAACAAACGGATTATTCGAACAATTTACATTGTTAAATGATTACTCGTCCATGCTAAAAAGATTAAAAACAAAAAAAAATAACTATACACTATATGTATAGGTAAGTGCATTATATTGAACTTGAGTACTTGACATACAAAAACAAATTAATATAGGTATATCATGAATAATCAGTTTTAGGTATAAGAAGTTTTATAAGGTTACTAAATTGGAATATACGTAGGTACCTTATATATAATATATTCTGTATACTCGTATAAGTTAGTTAATATTTTAATATTTACTTTCGGGTTTTAAAACGTTTGAATATTTTAATTATTGTTTAAACGATTTAAACGTATTTTAATAAACTGTAAAAACTGCAGTTCGTATTAACTTAATGTCATCTGCACCACCGAGCTGTAATTTTTATTTTTACAAATTTAATATTCTTAAATTTTTAACAGTTCTACGTGTATTATTTTTAGTTATAATACAGTGCCGTAACTTTTCAGCACCCATGTATTATACTGGAATATTATAATTTATTTTCCACCTGCATGTTGTAATAAAGGTATTGATTTGTATTTTGTATTAAGCTTTCCAAAAGGTGATTATTTTTCGCGCATGTTTTCTCAAATTTATTACGACGCTAAGTATATTATTTAAATACATGCATTAGTAGGTACCAACAGTACAGTATGAGTAGTATATACAACAATATGCATTTAAACGTGCGTGTGTGTGCTCAAGTTTAAAAAAAAAAATAATAATAATAAAATCGTTACGGATTTCATCGGATTAAGCATTTCTAATTGTTTATGTTTAACATCACGTAGTCCTTGACACGAAGTTCACGCCACCTGCACCCGTTGTTAGAAATAATAAAAGTTTTATATATACATTTTTAGCGTGCACCACAAAGAATTAGAACACGTTTTAATATAAAAAATTGAAGAAAAAAAATAATATAATAATAATAATAATAATAATAATAATAATACCAAAACCAGTACAGCACGACGACGGTGTTGTAGGCGAGGGACACGAGTAAAATAGCGAATAATAATGTACGCGCATATTTTACTATTGTACAGAGTGATTCCTACATTTAAGGCAGTGCTGCATATTTCACACTATTGTGCGGATTTAATTATCTGGTACCTAAGTAATTTCGATTTGAACATTCCTAAACAGATATTATTTTTTTATTTTTTTATCTGCACGTCTAAAACCTTATCTTCTTGTGCTGGTTCTTGTGTTATTTAATATATATATATTATATAATATTATAATACGAATATACGCAAACTTATATTAATATTAATTATTTTATACTAAAGCTGCAGAATAACCCGTCACTGCCGGGTTGAAGTATAAAAAATGAATAGTTAGTAAATAATTTTGATAATGTTTTTAAAATACCTTTCTATTCTATAGTTTCTAGTCGACCAGTTTAAAAGTTTTATAATAGCTTGAATCGCTACAATAGTCAATTAGAAAAAACATAAAACTAAAGAAATTTTAATGCATTGACATTCCCAGTCGCACGAATATAGGTATAAATATTGTTATTGCAGGAGTTTTGCTTTGTTAGGAATAATACTGCTATAGCAGTGGTCGAAAAATGGACAAAAAATGGACACTACCTACTGATTTTTTTATTTATAATCTGTAGAATATAATAATACATATTAGCATTATTATTAGGTCTCCTAAAAATACATAACATACACGCAAACATTTGTCGAATTGGCTTGGGCATTTGAGAAGCGGAGGCTTCACTTATGTTAGGTTAGGTTAGGTTAAACAACGATACCACTCTAAATCGTCTTATGACAATATATAGTATCTATATATTGCACTATATTGTTATGGGAACGTCCTCGGTAAAGTGACTCAACATATAATATAATATGTTTTAGTAACTGCAGTTCTCATCATATATATATATATGTATGTATGTCTTTCGGCAACAATATAGCCCCTCACATATAATATGGTATAATGTCCTCAGAGTCAATAATATTATATCCAGAGCAATATTGTCAAAACAGCAAAAAACGGTTCTCTCTTTTCACTGTGTACGCACACACACACATCAATATAATATATATTATATATACTAGAATTTGGTTGAATATACTGTATGCAAGTATTACATATGGCAATAAACATATACCATATACCACGATACCTACCATAAAATATACTTATACTATATGCTTTCAAACATATCTATAGGTGTAAAATACCCTGCGCGTTACCTATATATACAGTATTATGGTTTTCAAGTATAATATGTTATAAATTTACATTTTCAACAGTTTAAAAAAAATAAGTAGGTAACACATATTATATCGTATTATATACTGACAATTGACATAAAAAAAACGTATACAGAAAAAAATTGGTTACATATTTTATTCGTATGTATAATATAATATTATTATATTATTGTACACCTATATGGCTATATATAGGCTCACAAATACGCGTATAGGTAAATTGTACTTCATTTGTGAATAATTTCTCCTCGAAACGTAATTCTCGCCATTTACGCATTCACGTAGGTATATATTGTATATTGCGGCAAAATAAAATATCGGATTACATTCGCGAAGACGATGTTCGCTTATATTGTTATCAGCTTATCGCGCATATTGTTATTTACCGAGATATTAGATCCGTTTCGAGAAAATAAATCAATATTATTATTACGTTTTTTTTACCTTAAAGTCTGCGATATTCATCGGCGGCGAAGCGCGAAACAGTGCCAACAGATAAATATTGTTCAACACCAATTATTATTATACCTATAGGGTTAGCTGGTACCTATACTGTCGATAATAATTATTATTGTATTATTTTATCGAAATAACTCGAATGGACTTTAATAAAATTATATTTTTACTCTTATTAATATCCATTATACCCACAGGCTACAAGTATTGTATTATTATTATAATGGCGTTAAAGCTTTGGTAGCAGGACCTGCATTTGGCTTGTGGTTTATTATTACTTTAATTTTAAAAATTATTACATGATTTTTTTTTTTTTATGTATAACTAATAGGTATTTTATCAAACTTAAGCTAATTTGTACATCTTAATATTATATGTTTGGTGAATTTTGTTCACTTTTTTATAATATCTTCGTCGGGCCAAAGAAATCGTGAAGTTGGTCGGTATTGTACTAGTGACAAACAAGTTTATATAATTTATATATTATTAAATTATTATTAATATTTATTAATAATTATATTATTTATTCATGGGGATAGATAGGTACCTACATTTAATTATTGGTAGGTATGTCGTATCTATAAGACGCCACACTTCCGCAAACGATGGCGATTTAAAATATTACATTCTAAAAATCGCCATAACTCGCTTAAAAATATGAATTTCGCAAAAACACAGATAACTACGTTTTTACTGTTAAGTTTTGATTTAATATAAAACAAAATTACTTAAATTGATAATGACTAAAATCGACTGAAATAGGTCACAGTTCACACTAAATAATAAAACTGAAAACATAAAATTGGTAGTGCTTGGAATGCATATAGTTAGGTATATGTTATTACAATACGTTGTATAGCCGTTTTGTGAGTCGGAGATACCACACACGGATGGCGAAGTACTTTTAAATACTTTATTATTTAAATATTTACTTAACAATACACAACGTATGAGACAAAATAAGTTTCAAAAAAAGTTTGTACCTATATAATATTCTACCGTATCTTATTAGTGGGACACACGCGTTAAGAAATATGAGTTCTTACATAATATTGTTCTTATTGTTGATGAAAGAAAATATTTGATTCATCTCCAATAACTATATTTATACAAATAGTATAATGTAATAATATATAATATAATATAGTGGCCTATTTATTACGGAACATTAGGTAGGCACCAAAAAATGAAATAATAATAGTTTAAATATAATACACCTACCTACTAACGTATATGGAATAAAAATTAAAAATAGTTTAGGTTAATTGTTTTAATATAATATATATTAGAAGCTTTAGAAAATTTAAATATCTGTTAATTTTCAAACTACATGGAAGCCAAATATCATAGAATAGATACACAATATAATATCTACATTAAAAACAATCAATGATCATTATAAAAGTCTCCATAAAAGTTCATATTTGTAATATAATATTATGATTTTAGGTAGATACA
The DNA here is from genome assembly GCA_949089665.1 of Macrosiphum euphorbiae. Lineage (NCBI taxonomy): Eukaryota > Metazoa > Arthropoda > Insecta > Hemiptera > Aphididae > Macrosiphum > Macrosiphum euphorbiae. The sequence goes on along the minus strand of CARXXK010000002.1, from coordinate 71,730,236 downwards.
AGGTACCTACGTGCAATAATAATATCTCATTCCATTTATATTATGGTCATAAGCTCATAAGTCATAACCGTCCAAACCATTGAATACTTCACACCCTTAATAATGCCTCATTAACTTCAGAGTATTATTGATACAGACGTTAATATTTCAAAATAAAATCAACAAAATATTCAATAATGTACCAACATTAAATAACTATTTAATATAGGTATATAATCATTTGTGCCATTCTTTTTTTGTGGAATAATATAATATAATAAAACAAAATATACATTGTACCTATTATATTATATTTATAAACACAGACTATAACACATGCCACGTATCGACTGAAACTAAAGAAATTCTTCACATTATTGGTTTGTATTTGTTTTACAATATGTTTTCGGGCATCTGGGCGTCCTAAACAAACACATTTCTCGACTGCGCGGTTGTGAGAATACTGCGATGGGAATTCGCTATGTATAGTATTGTCTTGGGTACGTTATGTTTGCAAAATTCAATAATAAACGTTTTCATATCGTCGTCTCCCGTATTCGCGAGCAGACGATCGCTATGTAAACATAAACAAATAGTACACGAAATAGATGGGTATGTCATAGGTCAAGTCACCCAAATGTTGTTTGAAAATAATCAATATTTCTTACTTTTAAAACATAGGTACCTATATGTGCAAAAATTAAAACCGTACGGAAAGTCGAAGACAACATACTATAATATGCACTTTGTACAATCGTTAAGTACTCATAATATAATATTATATAGGTAGGTAAGTATAATAGGTACAATTGATGATATTATAGTTTTAATGAAATAATATATATTTTTTGTTTATTTCATTTGAAAAACTCAATCAAAAATAAATTATCTGTTGACAAATATAGGTACCTACTGTACTATTAATCATCGCAAGCATAAATAAAATTAATTGAACCATTACAATGAAAATAACTAAATTATTACCATTAAAGCTTTTGAAATATTTTAGTGCACAGAATGAGTTTAATTTTAATGATGACATATTTTTCTTAAGTACCAAAGTAAAAATATAAGACTATTTTATGTCAGTATTTATTACTTGGCAATGTTACAGAGTTGTATTTTTTATCGTATTTATTCTGGACATTTTTTGGCTCTACCTAAAATGTAGGATTTTAAATGTTTATTACTCCTTGAAAATATTTAATAATAAAATGGATATTTTAATATTTTTATAATTTACCTAATTAAATACTGAAACTAATTTAATTATCTTTGTGAATTTGAGTAATTTATAGCAATTAATTATTAATTTAGTAAAATTGTTTATCGTTGACATTAAATATATAATACCTATACACAATAATTTGTTTGGTAAGTATTATAAATTACATTCTAAAAGTATTTCCACAAATCATTTATACATACCTAAAATTGTATTATTTGTACACTGGAGTGTATTATATTATGTATGTAGTTAACAATATATTATAATAATATAGTCTATAAAGTACAAGATTTGTTTATCATAACAATTAACAATAGTAAATATTGTTAATTAGAACAGCTACTTATACTATATTAATCATAAATAAAAAGTGAATTTTTAAATTAAATTAATATTATACACAATACTTGATATTATTTATAGACTATAATATTATATTGCCAATATTTTTAAAGTCACATAATATTTAGGTTTTTATATTTTTATTTTTCATATGCCTAATAAGACGTATATATTATGTTTGACAAAGCCGGTATATTAAGAGCTCATTTCAGTGATAAAATCATTTTTCGTCAAGCTGAATAATATATTGCATTGATATTTTATATATTTTATCTTGAAAAAGAGTCTCCGCATGTGTGGAATTTAAATGAAAAACATAACATATAATAGATAATGACATAATAATATAATATATAAGACTCGTAAAATATGTGTGTCCGAAAATCCCGATATCATCTGGAGAACATATACAACGCGAATAACATATATTACGAGCGTACCCTGTTGTGCTCGAAGCACATGATGAAATGTGATTTATCGTACTAATTCTTGTTATTTAGCCCCTCGGGAGAGAGGATGAGAGAGAAAAACAGGGTAGTTCGCTGTACCCAGTGGGGTGCACTATAAGACGGCATATTGTATATAATATAATTTATATAATATACCATAACCACACATGCAGAATATATATTATATGTATATACATGCACATAGTAATAATCCAACATGTGTAATGTATAATCGTTTCATTCACTATTTTATGTACTTAAACGATCAACATCCGTATTAATGAATTCGTTATCATCCGGAGGTCGTTGTAGCCCGCTTGGCTTACGCGCCTTGTTACAATATTGTAGCTGAGTTATCGCTTTGTGGCGGCAATATAGTTTTTTGTCATTATCGGCGAATTAACGTCTGCAGCAGTCTACTCAATAAACCTATAGAAAGTACCTGTTTATAAAACTTCACAGAGAGCTCTATTGTGATGGGTTGTAAAAAAAAAAAATGAAAAAAAACACTACATTTTGATTAGGGTCATTCACTAATCATTTTTTCTCAGGGCCTACTACAATACGCTTCCGGTCACCAATGTGAGATTTTGCAGAAATTAATTCTTTGAGAGAGTAAATGATGAGGTCATATTGATAACAATACATTTTTCATACCTACACAAACTTGAGCATAAAATACATTACGTTTATCGTATTTTAATTTTTAAATTCATTAAATTGAAGAAGTGTACTAGAAGTAACGACATTTTCTTCTTATAGGATAAAGCAAAATTCAAAAAAATTATTTTGAAACTTCAAATTTTTTATATTAATATACCTATTATAATATTATATACAGATAAATTAATATTTATAATTTACAACTGATTAGATTAATTTAACTATTGCCCCTTATTTCAAAATAGCATTTATTTATATTTTTTTATTACTTGACCTTAATGTGTGGCAATCGTTGTATAAGTATATTTACATTACGATATTTCAATATTTGTTAAACTATATTTAAACTGTGTTTTATTATTTCAAATATTAAAATATATATTTTTATTTTTCAATTTGAATGGCTTTTAAAGTTTGGTAAACTTAACACTATAATATTACTTGTAAATACAAATTACATTAGGTATATTGTAGGGCAGTAGGGCAACGATTTTATAGGATTTTATAGTCTATTTTTCTACCAACTTCAAAACAAGTTAAAATGTATAAACCCATAATGATCTCTGAAATTTAAATACTTGTATGTGCATAGTTCATTGATTTTTTTGTTAAACGTTTTAGGTTGTAGATATTATTGTCTATATATAGGACAAAAGGCACTTTTTTTGTTACTACTTTTCAACTTGCAAGTCAAATTAAATTTGTAATAAATAGTAGCTAATATTTTTTATATTTACCATTCTGTTTTTAAATAAAGTGAAATTAAATCGTTATTATTATTTTTTTAGTGTAAAATAAACGGAAACTTATAAAAATCATGAGAACTTTATATTTTATTTGCATATACTCCTACATTGTATTTTTCTTATTAATATCAAGTTATGTAGATATCGAGGTAGGTATATAAATGATATATTTTATTTTTAATAATTTTTTAATTAATTCTATATACATTTTTTCTGTTGTTATATTAAAAATATTGAACTTATATTTTAGTTAAGTGAATCATGTGCTTAAAATACAACCACAGTATTTTGTTTCTGAGAATCACTTTTTATAATTACCATATAACCTACCAATAAAACCTATACCTACTAAGAAAATTATCTTAAAAATTTTTTTTTCCATAGACTATATTTATAGTAATTTTGTATTGAAATCATTCGTTTTTATCTCATGGGTTAAGTTGAAGCTTGATAACACCTAATTAGTAATATACAAATATATATAGCTTATAACTACAATATATGAGTGATCTGATTTTTAACAAAAAAATTCGCTGTTTTAAATAAAACTATTTATACAACACATGTCTAATCTATGGGCGAATTTATCGAATATTCAGTGTAAAGTATAAAAAGTGATTGTATTAGGCTATTTTATTTAAAATCTGCAATATTTGTGAATTTATTTTAAGTGGGCACTACAATATTGAATACTGAGTGAACTATTTTGTATTTTTTTTTTTTTTTTTTGTCGCATATACGTATATAATAAGTTATGTGTAGAGATGATGAAAATATTTTGTTATAATGTGTTTATGTTTATCAAACTTATTAGGAAGTGTATCTCGGTTGCGTTCAGGGAGCATTACCGGGCCGAGTTAATTTTCCAGTAACACTCGTCCTCCGGGTGCGCTCGTCACACAATATTATTACACGGTCAAACATTATAATATTGTCACAACAAAAGCTGGTATACAATTGCACTAAGTCGATGGCATCCGGGTCGTAGTAACGGAGTAGGTTGTTTAATATAATATAATAATATTTTATAGAGCTACGCAGAGGGTAGTCTGATGTTATAAATAGGTTATATATAGGTAGTATGTTATATGCAATAATATATTAGTAAAACGAACGCCACTCACCCATCTTTCTGTTCAGCCGCCCGATCCCTTTGCCTTCGGTTTTTGAACCAGTTGGATACCTGGGTCGTGGTCAATCCTGTGGCCTCTGCCAATTCCCTTTTCTCCCTGGGGCTCGGATACGGGTTGCTGGCGTACCATTCGCGCAACACCATCCGGGACTTTTCCTTGAAACAGTAGCTGGTCTCCTCGCCGTCCCATATGGTCCGGGGTAGAGGGAACTTGCGGCGTACCCGGTACTTGCCGACCGCACCCAGCGGGCGGCCCCTGAGCTTCTCGGCCTCCACGTAGTGCGCCTTGAGCCAGAGCGCCTGCAGCTTGGGGTGGTTGTGGGCGGAGAACTGGTTGCTCTCCAGCAATCGGTACAGCTCCTTGAAGTTACCGCGGTGGAACGCCACGATGGCCTTTGCCTTGAGCACGCTCTCGTGCTTGTGCAGCTTGTCGCAACTGGGCAGCGACCACAGGAACCTGCCAAGCCGCTCGATGTTGCCGGACTGCTGGAGCACCTCGCACACGCAAGCCACCTGTTCCTGGGTGAACCCGAACGACGGCAACAGTGGCGTCATGGCGCTACCTCCTCCGGCACCACCGCTGCCTCCGCCACCGCCGCCCGACGACGAACCTGGCGAATGCTGTTGGGGCTGGCTGGCGGTGCTCGCGTGGTGAGGCGATCCCTGTATCCCGCTGATGATGCTGGGCCCGCCCGGATGGTCCACGTTGAAACTTCCGAAGTTGCCTGCAGTACCGCTGCCGATCAACATCACTGCTGTGCATCCACTCGACTCAACGACTCAACGACGGCATGACACGACTGGACGCGTAGGTATGTATAATTTTATAGCACAGACAGCTGTTTATAATATAAGGCAGGTATAGGTAGGTGCGATTGTACGATGCGATTGCGAAGAAAAAAAAAATTAAAGATATCGATAGCGAACGACGGCGGAATTTAATCAAACGTCGAAAACCATAGTGATTAGAGGTACCTATATATACTTATAGATAATACCGAGCGGAATTAAACAATTATATAAAATATTACAGAGTCGCGTACGCGGAACCGAACGGACAGAACGACGAGGACACAATAATCGACGCGAGAAACATCCGTATGCTACGATAGCAATAATATTATTGTGTTTGTGTGGTATGACAAAACTATATTGCTATTATTATTACTATCACTGTATAATATTATATTTTCTCCCGACGATCGCGCGTTCTGCTGTGCGTGTGTACAACGTATAGGCTTTGCGGCCGACTAACGCGACGACGACGACTCCCGGGCCAGCCAGCCAGACGACTCGACACACACGTACCCCACCACCGACATCGCCGCCGCCGAGGCCTGGTTACCGTGGTAACCACTGCCGCCAGGGCCGTGCGCGACCACTTTGACCGAACGGGTAGGCGGTCCCCCCCGCGATGGGCGCGGTCTCTGGGAGGTGGTGCGCGCTTTAGTGTTGCCGCTGCCACCGCTGGTGGACATGCATATTTGCTCGCTTCTTCGGTCGCATGGTCCACGGACTCGCGGTTAATATTAATTATACCTACTACCTATGTATTTTAACGTTCGAATATTATTATTTTTTTCGACCGAATTTATCGTGAGAATATAACATTATTGTATATGATGGAACGACACCGCATTATATTATGTACCTACATTTATATAATATAACGTTACTAGGGGAGACTGGCTTAATATGACATATTAGGGTAATATGACACATTGATGTTTTGATTAGAATTATTGATATTTATGAACCAAATCTTCTTTAAATACGTTACATATAACCTCCTACATACAATTGTATACAGCGATCACCGGTTTTGACCTTATCAGGGAATTTGATAACAAAAATGTGTTTTTTGTCTTATCAACATTTTTTAAAATCATTTTTTAAAATTAATTTTAAAATATTAAACCTTATGTTCCTTCTTTTTTTTTAATTCGAAGTTGAACATAAAAAGGCAAGCTATACTACAATTGTTTTATAAATAAGCTTATTATAATACTTTTGCCATAAATACTTTGAAAAAAACTTGTATTATATCAGGCAAAATGACATAGCAGTGCTTATTATTATATTAATTTCATATTTATATTATTGTATTAATTATGTTAAATATATTTCTAAAATTTTGTTATTTATAATAAAAAAAATTCATTTAACTATTAAATTCTAAAAATTTTATAATTTATTTCTATTGACCAGTATACAATGGTTGCTTATACAAATATGGTGTATGCCATTTTACCCGACACTCCGGGTAAAATGACATAGTAGGTACATTTAAAAAAAAGTGAATTAAAATTATTTGTTTATATTAAATGTACAATTAGACTTCAGAAATACGTGTATTATATAAGTACTAATATGTTGCTCAAGTTTCGTGTGTTAACTAACATTATTTCCTTAATTTTTTCAAAATTAAAAATTGGTATGTCATATTAAGCCAGTCTCCCCTATATGCAATTATAGGTATTTAACGAAAATATAATAATCGTGTGAAATGGTTCTTCCTATTTTTTTAAATTTCCGAAGTCAAATTAATAGATAGGTGTAAATATAAACGCGCATAAGAATAGATAATGTGCAGGTATTCTGTTATGCGTGTATGTTTATTAAATGTCTGGGTCGATTAATATTTTAGATTTGGAGAAAATCTGATTTTAACTGCGGGTGATTTGCAAAAGAACAGTTCTTTCGTCTAATAACGTTTTCTACAATTTCTACTTGCCTATAATTTCAATTCGTTGAATTGAATGTTACACCTGTATAGCCTATGTATATAGATAATCAGTCTCATTGGAAAGTTGGTGAAATATGCGTTGGTAAATATGGGTTATTACTTATTACCACTATAGCCACTATAGGTACCCGTGAAATCTCTTCGACCAAATTATAATTAACATCTCCGCAATTTATTAAAGCTTTATAATTTAAATAATATCATCTAAGTACAGGTCTATTTCAAGACTTTGAAAAACTATTCACAGACCCTATAATATCAATGAGACAATAACAATATGTTTAAAAATAATAATAATTCAGATTAGATTTGAGTTTTGACAGTCTTAATAAATTATTCACCAAATAACCAGTGTACATATGTGTACCAGTGTAACCAAAGTGTAGCCAAATAACTATAGTGTACCTGTGACCTATCTATAAAATATTATAACGAAGTCCTCCACTCAGACCAGTATACCAACACTATACCTAACTGAAACAGCCTCTATAGGTTATAACCTCTACAAAAGGTTTCGCTGTCGTCTTCAGTTCTAACTCATAATCCTTTAATATTGCCAGGAAAGCCTAGCTGCAAGTTGCAATCATAGAAGACTTAAAAAAACACAAACTAAAAACAAATTTTAAATACTTTTTTCTTTAAGTATCGCCATATTATTATACTATATGTGGGTGGGTATTTTAAACTTTATGTAGGTACATATTGTATCCAAAATAATGTTTACAGCAGGGACACAAACCTTTTTATAATTTATCGGTATCGGTTCTCCAAAAATAAAATATCTGTTCCAGTTTGGTTCTAAGTTTTTGGTAAAAAAAATAATGATGTCGGTTCCAAATAATTTCGGTTCTGGTTCCAGATAATTTCGGTACCAAAAAGTATAATAATTTTAAATACCTATCCGCGGAATGAGGGTTTAATTAATAGTGTGAGAAATATTAGAAAACTCATTATATGATCATACATAGATAATACACAAAACACTAAAACAGTAATGCCTTTAATTTATGATAAATAAAATAATTTTATTTTTTAACCTAAAAGTACCTTTTGAATTTATAAATTCCGGTCGGTTCCGGTACTTTATTTATCAAAATAAAGGTTTTGGTTCTTAACATTTTAAAGGTTCCGGTTCCAGATAATAATAATATGTCAAAAAATAAATACAAATATTATATTCCTGACTAAATATATACCAATATTGTTTTCCTTCATTATAAATATAATAACATTTACTTTTATTGTTCAAGATTTGAACTTGTTTGGTATGGCCATAATTATTTATGAACTTTTATTCTTATTTTTACGTATTGCGTCCTATTTATAGGTTTAGGTATATATTATAAAGGTATTATGTCATGGACCACAGATTTAAGTAAAACACATAATTATCGAACAAGTTTTGGAGGTAGGAACAGCAGTGGGTATAAGTATAGCCGTATAGCTGTATAGGCAAATATGCTTAGGTGTTAATTCACCAGATTCAGGATGACTTTTAGTCGGAATGCAGAACGGCGGAATCGGTGAATACGACCCAATAATATGTAATATTTTCTCAATACCTGTGATGGGATATACCAAGGTTAACCGGTTGCATTTAGATTGTATAGTATAGGTAGTAGGTACCCATGGGTTATGACTTATGAGTATTTATTTTATTCAGCCAATAACTAATTCAGTGGCGCATAATAAATAATATAATAGTTTCAATTATATAAACATGTTGTCTTAGAACCTTGTTTATGTCAATACATAGTTTGTTTTGAATGGACTATGTAAATTATTATAAAGATAACCAATATGGCTATAGATGAGATTTTAGTAGGTATGCATTATTATAGACGCAATTTAATACCACAGCGTGGTGGCTGTTTATATTATATATTATATCGGTACATATACCTATAGACTATAAACTATAATTTCTCACTTAAATAACTTAAAAAATTAATGTACCTACCTATGTCTTAAATAAATTTTTAATAGAAACCTTAAAGTTATTACTTATTACTTATTTATGTATATAAATATAATTATATATATAGGTACCTATTATTAGTTATTTATATGGCTACTTTATCGATAAGTTATGAAATACTGTATCTAGTTTAGTGTATACATTACTATACGTCTATACCTATGCAGTATATTAGTTAAATATAATATTATATGATGTACAATTAAAACTTAATGGTAAATGTCACTTTTTATTCCTTACAGGAATTATATAGGTGTTAGGTACTAATATATAATTAATTTTTTATAATATTGCTAGATATATAAGAAATTCGATTTATTCATTTTTGGTAGGTTTTATTACTACTGAACTACTATAATAGGAAAATATGAATAAATCAATTCGGAAAGAAATTTGTATTTTGTATATAATAGCTAACTATAGCATATTATACAATATATTATACATAATACATACGGATGATACGGATGTTACCCGCAGGAATGATGATAATAATTTAGGAAATGTCATGACTACCTAGTCATTGTTGACAATGACTTTAAAGAATATGCAATGTCGGATATTTTTTAGTTTTATCAACATTATACATTATATTAGGCAATGTTATAAATCCATATCAAAACAAATATAAACACCTTTATCGGTGGCATACCTGGCATACCTGGTAATATGGTCAACCTGGTTTTATGCGTTATCGTTATTTGTTTTTATTGCTTATAACTTATAAACAAATTGTCAATAATTGAGGATAGGTATCGTTATGGACACTTCCGGTATGATACATAAATGGATTTAAATTAAATGCGCTTAAAATTTGACAATAACCCAATTAATTGAAAATGCCAAACGGAACGCCAATAACTTTTTTTCGATAATGATAAATATTGAATATTGTGAACGAATCAAAGAAATAAAACAATCCAAAATCACCCTATATCCACGTCTGAAAAAAAGTGTACGAAAGATTAAAGGAATATTCATACGTACGATATTCTTGCTACAGCTGCAGTTAATCATGGTCTTATTAAAACCATATCCAATGTCACCGATTGTAAGCGTTATTACTTATTAGTTTGTTACGTATAAAATGAAGAGTATTATTTGATATCACTCATTCCACACATAAGTATAGAAATCAGTCATGGAGGCCTGAGATGTTTGAATTCAAATTAAAATACTCGAGTGTGACAAAGGAAATAATAATGATTTCAAAATAAAAAAAAATAAAAGTAATAAAGAATATTTAAGATTAAGATTTATTCGTAAATAATAAGTATTAGGTAGGTAGGTATATTATATTATTTGATTTTATCATCAATGCCTTCTTTTATTAGGAATTGTCATCAGTTACTATAGTTATTGACGTTAATTCCTTACTAAATCAGGCATTATCGTTGTTGACTATAGTCATTGTCAATATTGACTAAATGTTATCTTTTCCAGTAGCATATATTATTATACCGTGTGTCCGTGAAAATAAGGTACACAGTATATAATTAAATTACCCATATTAATCATTATAGTCATTGCCCTATACATATTTCTGAATTCAGTTTGCAGAACTTTACTATTGGATCATTAATCTCCCGTAGACAGAATTCTAAAATATGTATAGAGTACTGAATAACGTAGGTAACTGACTTAAAGAATGTACCCAGTTTTTGAGGTTAGTTTTTTTTAATAGCTTTAAAATATGGTAAGCAATTAGGTAAAAAGTCAATTTTTCTTAATTTAATATTTCTATAAAATGATATGTGTGCTGTAAAATGTCTTATTAGTTATTTATTAGTTTTAATGAATTATGTGCAAAATTATGGCTGTAGATATAAATTACTAATTAGGATACCTAGTTTTTATTGTAGGTATTGATTTTATTGTGGTAAATCGAAATAATAACAATAATTATTTTGAATCCCATTGCAAAATATTGCGTTACATATTCGTACTTATAAAGTGGGCCAGTTAAGCTCATAACCATTAATTACACCTTTTTATATTTCAATATCCTAGTATTAATCGAATACATCTATAATATTAATAGAATATTAAAAAAACTTGACATCGATTTCATGAATTCGCTCATGGCCTTGGTATTCTTGTATTCAATCATTAAAAACAATTACTTCAGACCTGCAAAGATGACACTAAGAAATGTGGTTGGGAGGGTGGAGGGACTAGCAATTCTCGTCATGGTTACCGGATTTCTGTTGTTTCCATTAAATCGTATATTTTTAATACATTTTCACGGAACGTTATTTGGTTTAGTTGTTTGATTTGTTTTTATTTTAAGTCACGTCACGTTAACATTTTATGAATTGTCGTTTTTAAAAAAATTACACCATTATAATGGAAACAGCCTCTATTGAACCAAACAGAACAACGGCATCACACAAAGCAAAGATAAAGGTGTTTTTTGAAAAAACCATTGGAAAAGGCACATTTGGGCAAGTCAAGTATTGTGTGGCAAAAGTAAATAACGAAACCATTGGCTTTGCAGTAAAAATCATCGATAAAAAGTCATCAGTATATCAATGCAACATATCGGCGATGAGCCGTGAAATTATCATTTCGAAAAAAGTCAATCATCCAAGCCTAATAAAGTTCATTAAAATTATCACACATCCTAATTATATCTACATGTACATGGAATACTGCAAGTATACCATCTTACTGCTATCTTGCTAATTAAGTGATAGTGATAACATAGCACCAACTGACCAACTTCGAAATTTTTAAATTTTCAATAATATGATTAGGTATTGTGGGCGAACAGGTCTAAAATCTAAATAAACGAATTTAAATCTGTTAAATTAACTTTATCACTTAGAAATCTCGATTCACCACTGGTTACATTAAATAATTAAACGATTCCAACAGCAAAATTTAGTAATACATCCTTGGGCTTACCTTAGATAAACGCCTAAACTGGATCGCACACGTAAAACTTAAGCTTAAAACTGTTAAAACTTGACTTAAACTCTTACGACCACTCTTGGAATCCAAGCACTCACTATCCAATAAACTTACCATATACAAGTCAATAATTCGATCAGTTTGGACATACAGTATTCAGTTATGGGGTTCTGCAAAGCCATCCAATACCAAAACACTTCAAGCGTTTCAATTCATCTGATTACGACTAGTAACGTCTTCTCCTTAGTATTTCACAAACAATAATCTTCACAATGACCTAAAAATTCCTGCCATTAATCAATTAGCAAAATTATATTGCATTCAATTTTATACTAAATTAAACTCTCACAGGAACATATTAATCAAACAACTATCCTCCATCTCACTTCTTGGTACCTAATGTACTTAGAAAACTCAAAAGACAGTGTCCTAGAGACCTAATTAAATAAAAGAAAAATAACAATTGGTAACACCTAAAAAGTATATGGACGGGTGGCAGTGATACTGCTGAGTGCCTACCCATACAGCTACTTCACGGTTCCAACCTTGTATCGAATTTACCAATAATTGTACTAATTGTATTGTATAGATTGTAAATAAAATGTTTAGTAAAAAAAAATTTAAAAAAAATACTTTATACTACTACTTAAACCTAACATTTCTATATTGTATATACAGTTAAAGTCAACACTTTATACATAGTCTCAAATCCATTATTTTAAAAGCATTTTTCATTTATATGTATACCTATATAATATGTAAACGCACAATGCAAAAATAATATGCATTGATTGTACTAAATTCTTACACTTTTCTTAATGTTTTTCACTGTACAAGAAAACTAATATTAGGTACTTATATATTATAATCTTAAATATCTGAAATAAATAAAATAACATTTTTTAGTAGCTGCCTATAACTAATTATTATTTATGTATAGTTTTTAAGCACTATAAGTTATTGACCTACCTGGCTTACCTATATATAATAATAAATAGGTTAGTAAGGTTTCAAAATAATAATCCATCATGTAAATTCCTACTTTTACGTTTAGAAATGGTGACATGGGTAAAACTGTTAAAAAGTACGGTCCTTACGTCGAACGTGATGCTCAATTTTTGTTTTCTCAAATCGTCGCAGCCATCGAGTACCTTCATGACCTGGACATAGCTCACAGAGACATTAAGCCAGAAAACGTATTACTGAACCATCGAAATGAAGTGAAAGTAGCTGATTTTGGGTTGTCAGTTTTTTGTAGAGATTCGACCAGCAATACACGGCAATTGTCTCGCTGTGGCACAAGGATGTTTATGCCACCGGAAGTATTGACTCCAAACAACGGATATAACGCCAAATTCTTCGATATTTGGTCAATGGGTGAGACACAACATGACGTATTTTAAATCACTAAATTTCAATAGGATTATTTTAAATCATAGTTTTTCCATGTACCTACTATTGTAAAAGTCGAAAATAAGCCTACCTACCTATATCTATGTTCCTACCAAATAATATAAACTCATTAGATACGATACGACATTACATTTCTGAGCCGCTTTGGCCAGAACACTGCAGGAAGTGTGTACATATCGAATACATCACTTGCTTTATTTAGAATCTAATATGTGTGACAACCGCTAACACAGTGCAATTTTATTGATTTCATTGTGTTGTAAACGCACAAATGATTAAATGTCAAAATGATTATGCAGAAAAATCCTATATAAGTCGTGGGGAAAAAAACGATTTTGATTATATTTTATATTATTATTAATTTCGGAAAATTTTTCATTCGATTTCTAAAGGTTACACTCAGTAATTAATATTCATAGTTATTATTAATAACCATTAAAAACAAAAATGTCAAAAACGTTTTAAATATGGACATTGTGAATTATTTTTAAATCAGCTGAAAAAAGCAAAGTCAATTAGAAAATTAATTAACTGGTTTAGTTAATTAGTTAAAAAAAATTTTCTCTTAAACTAATTAAAGCTCATCTTTTTATATTTATTATTTACGCCCCTACGAAAGATACCTTTATGCCCCAATAATAAGTATTTTACCATAACAGTGTTTAAAGTAAAAGGTACACTCCTGTTTGGTTTTGACGTGGTTTTAACTTATAACTAATCTATACTATATACTATATAGTATATACCATCCCCGAACCGTACATTATAACCCATTATACGAAACTGTTATAAATATATTTTATAACGATATCGTATACCGGGACCTACCTATTATAATATAATATATTATATTATATATAATACTACTTGCAGTCCCCTGGCCACACCATTAAGACCAGAGGACTACGAGATGTACTCCTACTGCGTTACAGGAGGTGTACTGCATTACATGTTGACCGGCCAGGTGCCGTTCGACGACGGCCACACTAAACGGATCGTCGCGCAACAGGTGTCGGGCGACATTGTTCTCCTGCGACCGATGTACAAGCGAACGGTTTCTTCGTCGGCTCGACGGCTCGTAAGGCACATGCTCGAACCAGACGTACTCAAACGGGCACACATCGAAGGCATCAAACGATCGAAATGGATGACTCTGATGGCTTAGTAGAGTTTGTTATAATCGAACTCTATAAGCCGGATGTTGTCATATTTTAAAACACTGCAGGAAGTATAGTTGATCAACATACCTGTTTTCAAAACAAATAAACTTTTAAAAAGATTATAATGAGTGTACGCGGGAAAAATAATAACTATATATTTTGGGTTGATTGTTTGATTAATTGATTTACATTTAGTACAAAATACCATATGGATTCCCTATTGTAAATGATTTAATCGATATTTAAAAAAAAAATGTTTATCGATTAGATTAAAACATCACAATGAGTATAGGTATGCATAACTTAAAGACATCAAACAAATAACCAATCAAGTATAGAAATAAGCTGTAGACAAATAGGTACTGTATTTCAAACAAGTTGGTATCAACTATAAGGTACATCGATAAATAACAGTTTATAACATTTAGCTAACTATATATAGACTATACCGTTTATGAGGAAAAAACTGAGTCGATATAGGTAGTTAGGTTGCTATACCTACTGCACTTGCTATACACATTTTATAACAAATAATAATATTCTAAAATCATAATTTATTGTGTTCCAATGTGCAGTGAAATATGTAAAGTGAATATCATTATTTTACAATATTATATACTTATATGTATAGGACAGTTGACCCCATGTGCTAAACCTGTTTAAAAATAACGGAGGCACCCTCTATTATATTATAGTTAGAGTTAATACCGGTCGGTAGCGGAATATTCCTCGGGTATCAATATTATAATAATTGCAACGAAGAAATATCTCCACAACGTCTTCCTGGAAATCGAAACAAGTTCCTCGATAAAACGACACATAAACATTGAGACTGTTTGTGATCGTATTTAATATGCACGTAATGATGTGTACGTTATTATGTAGATACTGGAAAAAAAATATGTCGTAAAAGTAAATAATTGTTCATTTGTACGTAATTATACAATTGTGGCCACATTGATGTTTTTCTTTCCGATTCATTCGTGAATAATAAAAAAATATAGATAGGTACTGACACATCGTTCCCCGAGTAAAAGAATAACCTTGTATTCAAATCAATAAAATTGATATAAGTAGTGGAATTATAAATTAATCGTGCAAAAATAGGTGGTATATCCGGTAGGTACCTACCTACATAATTTGACGTCTTGAATACATGTTACCATTTTTAAATGGTCTAATATAAGAGAAGATTGCCAAATGCCAGCATTCCAGTATGGACGTATGGTACTGAAATTAAAAACAATTAGTAATTAGTAATAATACTCATTATTAGTTAAACCAAGTTCAATGACCTATCATAAATTATTATTAATCACAGGTATAAAATATAATTGGTTTTAGAGTATATAGAACAACATAAAACAACAACGATTCATGAATCAACATTCAACAGTCAATTCACTTATTTCAGTGGCAGTGTTGGGGAAAAGTATCCTTTATTTGAATACTCAAGTCGAAATATCCAACGAATAAAACATTTAGAATTTAAAGTTGACAGATTTAAATTTTTAATCCAAATTTAAAAAAAAATTGAAAATAGACTGTTTAAAAAAAAAATAATAATAGGTAATATCATTAATAATAATTATGAAAAATTAATAAAATATTCAAATTAAAGGTATATTTAAGTAAGAATTAAATTGTTCAATGATTGCCAAGTGCCAATAATAAATTAGAAAAAATTATACATCTATAGGTGTATATAATATAATATACGGAATAGTACTTTATAAAATAATTATATTATATTTTAAATATTTGACGATCTTATTTAATTAATCTAATTAACATAAATATGTTTCCGGGCAGAGTGCAACTTTTTTTTTCTAACCAATTTTCACAAGGCCAATATTCGTAACGCTTGGTCTATTTCCATAGAAACGCAAATCAACAATAAAAACAAAATAAAAATAAATAAATTAGACTCCTAACAAAACGACGATACTAGATATTTTCCACTGCACTATATCCCAAAACATATCTATGATTCCTCGACTTTCTTCGTAGAAGAAAAATATCTATAGTAGCATGCTACATATTTATGTTATTATTATTTTTGACAGACTATTTTTCTTATATATTTCTTAGTTAGATTTTTTGTCCAATGTAGTTTTTGTTAACCCTTTTAGTCAGGATTTGCATTTGAAAAAAAATCCGTTTTATGTTATTTACAATTAAAATGTTACAATATTTTTGCGTTTATCGTTATTTAGAATTAAAACGTTATCCTAGTTTTGCGCTTATTGTTATTTAAAAAAGTGTTAATACCTATTGAATTTAAAAATAATAATTAATGCGGGTAGGTAATGGCTCAGATGCGGAATACAATATAATAAATTCTTAAATTCTTAGATTGCTTACATGAAATAATTGTTTCTACGAAACCAAACGACCTCTTAAAGTCTTAAATAATTAAATTTTAAAATATTTCGATTTGCGTTATTTTTCGTTTAATGATATTCTATAAATTACATTTTGCGTTATCTTTTGTTTAATGGTATATAATATATTTTGTTAATCGTTATGTTTTGCCTTGCGTTATTTAATTATTTTTTATTATCCCTTTCCGTTATAATACCGTTTACAAATTTCAATCGTTTTTTGTTAAATATAACGTTTGCAAGACGTATATTCCGATGAAGATTTCTCAGCGATCTACCCATTGATAACCAATCACAGCTGTATCCTATATGGATATATATTATATTATTAAAAACAATAAAAGTTAATACCAGAGACATAATATATATCTGAGAAAATATACAATTGATGAACATTTCGTAACAGTTAACTTCTGATTCTACTAGTTACTACCTGTAATAATGTATATAATATCGGTAAATAAGAAAAATTATCCATAGCAGGTATTGATATTTTTAATAAAATAATATTAACAATAAAAAAGTGTTGATGAAAATTAATTTTTGTCAAAATATAAATTTTTATGATCTCAATGATATCCAGCGTAAGATCATTATTATTTAGAAAATACTTTTTTTATTTTTTTCAGGGCCATTAATATACAAAATAATTATTAATAATCCAAAACGATGAGTTATCTCTTAGATACCGATCGATAAAAAAAAGATAGGGGTATTCAACCTATAAGTTATATTATGATAATTTTCTATAATATGGTTCAATGTTCATTTAATCAGATTGTATAATCTATATAGGTACAATAAATAATTTATTTAAATTAAGAAATATTAATATCCGTACGTTAATTATGTTTAAGCTTTTATTCTAAAAACGTGCTCATTAGTTTTAGAAAAAAAAAACAATTTAGGAGTATAGGTACCTGTAAATTGCAATATGCTTGTAATACGAGCATATTTAATTAGTAGAAGTAGTAAAGTGAGTTATTTGAATACAATATATGTATAAATTATTTTTGGTGAGACAAAAAACTATGTAAGCCTCCTTTTGAGTTGCAAAAAAGTAACTGGTTAAAAATTCGCCCAGGAAAAAAGTCGCCCAGAAATGTATGTGTTCTGGAGACTTTTTTATCAAGACTTTATTTTCCCTATACCTAAAATAAATATTATTGCACTATGCAAAATATTCTCGAAATTTGTATAACATTATAGATACAGTGGCGTATTTATGGGGGGGGGGAATTGCTCCGGGGCGCCAAATTCTGAGTCCTCAAAGGAGCGCCGTCGCTAGAGGTTATAACAAAATTATTTTTTTATTTTATTGGATTTGTTGAGAAATTATATTAGTGATAACTGATATAAGTGAATACCTGTATCTTTCTTATAATATCTTTTACATTTCTATAAATATAATATATGTATATATATAATGTATTTTATTAAATTGTCGTAAAAAAGGCTAAAAGGCTAAAATCTAAATTATAATTTGTTTATTGGATTTGGAATAAACGGAGTGTTAATGATAAAATAAAAATGTTCTCTAGATTTTGTTCTCGGTTTCGGTTTTATAATGGTTTATACCGGTTTCTGCACTATTAACTGAGAGAAAAAGTATATTGTAAATTAGAGGGGGTTTAAAAGTTTTTTGTGACAATGAATAAAAGGAAACTGAGAAAAATAGGGGCTCCAAAATGTGTGTACCTAGGGCGCCAAAATCGTAAATACGCCACTGCAGTATAGATAGGTATATAAAGGATTGTCATAAGCTTCATAGAGGAGAAATTCTATATGAATGCGCTGCACTATATAAAACTTGTGATCACTGATCACTGATAATACTATACTTATATCATTATTATTATTATTATTATTATTATTATTATTGCTATGATAACTATTATTGTATTGACTAATTTGCTTTTACTATTTAATTTTATCAGTGCTGTATAATAAACACAAAAATTTAATATTTAATAATATTTAACAACTTTATTCATAATATTTTGATGTCCAGAAATTAACTATACAAATTAAAAACACAATTTATTGTCCTAAATGAAGTGTGAAGATTTTTCATCAAAATGTCACGAGGAAAAATAAAATTACTAATAAATACCTACCGAAAAAAAATAAATTAAACAAAAAAAAAAAATACCTATTTTTTAAAATTTAAATGATTGTAATACTGCCGTAATTTATTCAATTTGGAACTTAGGACCCTGTAGGTATTATAGATAAAATCGTCTTAAAAATAATTTGGTCAATTCAAATCATGTGCTAAATACAGGGTGTCCCGTGAGGATTTACTCATTAGCCGTAGAGGGGGACTCGCCGCCCGGACAAAAACCAGTTTATTGACGTTTTACTAATAAACTAAAAAAATTATTAAAAATCATGAGATTAATGAAAATAAAATGTTAAAAGCTCAAAATGTTCACAAAAATATACTCTATAGAATGGCTATCTTCAATTTTTTCAAAAATAAAAAAATAAAAAAATAATTTTTTAACTTTTTTACTAAAAAATTTAATTTAATTAAAAAATAAAATATTTGTAGTGCTTACCTCTGCGAGTCTTAATAAAAAAACATAATTACGATATCTCCATTATTTCAGGAGATATCGCAATGAGTAAATCCTCACGGGGCACCCTGTATATACGTTGCCATTCAAAAAAATACAGTTGTATTGAGCATATTGTGCCGTAAGTGTTAAGAAATTGAAAATTTCACAAAATAAGTATTTCACTAATACAGGGAAGTTCTCCCTAAGCTAATCTCTATCAACAAGTTCATCAGGCCGTATTATTTAGTGTTATCTTAAGTAGCCTACTGTATAGTGTATCTTCCACTAGATATATTTGTCCCAGTAATTATGTCAAAATTATAAGCATAATATATGAAGGGTCATCAACCCAACTAGTTTTGTAATTGGTTTTATAATATTGTAACATAATAATAACGACTATAAGTATAGATTGCTGGTATTTGATTCAACTTTTATGGTAATTATTGTATAACACACATTTTATTCGCAAACATCATAAACTATTTACAATTTTATTTGAATATTTCTTGTTCACAGTAGTATTGTATAGCAGTATACCCATACTTAAATAATATGCTCATTTCTAATCAATTCGGGTTATTTTTGTTTATTTTTTATTACAAATTAAAAAGTAAATTTAAACAATTGTTATTTCAGTCATATTGATATCCTATTTGACATACCTAAACCTAAGTATAATTACATTGGTAAAACATTTAAGCGACATTTCAAGTGAAAATCAAATATAAGTACAATTTACATACCTTTTATTTAGGTATTACACAATATAATATTATTATTATTAACACCAACATGGCTATATATCGTATATAAAATATATATCATGAACCCTGATAAAGCAAGTTTAGTGTTTTTGTACAAGTTGATTGATGAACGTATGTAGATGATCCCCAGCTCTCTTCCTTCTCTTATACATTTTAAAGTTCCTTTTCAGTTTTCACTCAACTATTGTCTTTGTTGTTCATATTCAAAGCACCAACTATGGTAGAAATAATCCTATTCACATTTGTATATGATGCGCATGCGTAATGGGCACCTGTATAAGCTACTCTTCAAGTTTAAATGTTTTTTAATTATATTATTTTTATTAATTGCCTTCCAACCACCTTATTATATTGTATTGTTACTGATTTACACTATTCCTTTTTGCTTACTTAATGTCTGTGTTAAATTTTTCACTTATGTATTGTTATCATACAATAAATTGTATTACACACAGTTCTATTGCGTGCCAAGCCCATTAATAAATAAATAAATATATATATAATATATAGTAAAATATAATATTGTATATATTTTGAAAGCCGTTTCCTTTGCAGGCGATCACATCTGCAATGCTCAGTGGAGATACATTTTACAACCATTATCGTTCGTTATTATATTATAGACATAATTTTGGCTAGGGATGGAGAAAATAACAGATAAATTATTGTTATTCGTGTTTTATTATATTATATAAAACGCACAGAAAACGCTTTGGTCACGATTAATAAAATTTCATCCAGTGAAAAAAAAGCTGTACAAATTGGGAAGATTTATTTTATACGGTTTCGTTCACGGTGTGGTGATTTTTCTACATAGTGTTTTTTTTTATGTAGACCAAAGAAAAATCGTCTTTGGAAACCGCTGAACAAACAAAACTTGATTGTACTTACTGACCCGTAACAATACAAATGGCGGAAAAGTTATGGTTTCCGGACGTTAATGGCGGTTCCCCTATCATTTTTATTCTATTTATTTGGGACAATCGCGTAAATATAATAATAAATTATACATATAATTATTATATCATATATATACGATTCAGATGATCATTTATCTTCTATAAATGTTTGTCATTGTATTTCTACGATTGTGGGTAAAAAAAAAAAACAGAACTTTTCTACTGGTAATTCATTTTTTATTTAGTTTCACAGAGAACGCACAAATGTGCAGCACAGATAATATATATGTATGTATATGTGCACATGTATATTTATGCATCTATGATAAACATTTCGTGAGATTGATTTGAGAGATATTCTGTCTGAAATAATTGGTAGAAAATGAATCGCAATAACGTATTATATATTTATATATAGCGAAAAGTTCCATCATCATACTAATATTTTATATTATTATTGACTCAAACGTTCATTGTTCTTACATTAAAAGTTAAATCAATATGGTGTATTTTTTTTCATAATTTACAGACATAATATTTTCATTTCTATTATTATAATATTAATTTTCAGCAATTCCAAAAATACAGACATATCATGTTGAGGTATTTATATTGTATAGGTATACAAACATCTAGTGAAACTGATCGACGAGTATTATTAATTATTATATATACTTTTTCGAACTTCGACCGAATACAGAGTAAACTATGTGTAATAAATTATAGTTTTTAATTAATTTAAAAATATTTTGATGGTCTTTTGATTACTTTCTTTTTAGATTATTTGATAGTATTTTTTATGTAGTTGAAATATTGACGATGTTACTGCGGTTTTTAATGGTGTTAAAAATTGATTCCTATATAATAATAACTATATATTTAAGAATTTAAATACTTGCCACACTTTTTTGATTAGGTAAATACATTTGCATCGTGTAACACAAATTAATATATAAGAATAAGACCATAGACTAATAGACCATAACCTAACCTTTGTGGACGAAAAATTTGTTTTTAGTTTACATCTGCAGGTGTTTCAATATCATTGATTTTCATTATGTCTGCGTATACGTTTTCAGTTCGTCGTCAAAAACGTTATACTGCTGCAGATATAATATATATAAATGATTAAAGATGGGAAATTATATTTTCAAGAAACAACAGATTTTAAATATCTACCTCAGTATATCTTTGTTAGTACATTTTAAAATATTTCTGCTAAGCCTTCGAGGACTTTGTATGTAAATAATTTATTATTAATTTGATAGTATTTACAGTAATTGAAATATTAACGATATCTATGTTACAGTGCGTATATTCACAAAATTATGCTAATAATTATTTTATAGGTATAAATTATTATTGATAATTTTGGAATTTAAAAACTCGCCACTTTTTTCGTTTTCGTCGTATGATACAATTATGTAACGCTGACTTTGCGGGTGGACCATTTTTATTTAGTTTATAACTACATTTCCATCGCGTAATCCAATTTATTATATAAGAATAAGACGATAAACTTTTCCGACGATCAATTTGTATTTAGTTTATAACTGCAGGTGTTTCAATATCACTGATTAGTGATTTTCATTATATCTGCGTATACGTTTTCAGTTCGTCGTCACTGACGTTATGCAGGCATGCAGCACAGGAATAATTAGTGATCAATAAAAAATAATGTTTTCAGACCACAACAGATATTTCAAGTACATATATGCTACATTATTAATAACGCGTATCACGACGCATTGGTATTTTCAAAAATTGGAAATGCATACAAAACTGCCAAACCGTCGCTATTCATTCACGATAATGGTAGTTGATACACACTATAACTGTATGTGTCACTGATGGTAAACAAATGAATTTAACTATTATTGATCTTTATTGACTTAACGATACCTAATGAATAACCATAATTCATTATTGATTACTTATCATTAAATTATTTATTAGATGACTTGCGTCCGAAATCCTAAAACAAAAATGTAAATAACCTGTGAAAACTAATTAAAAACTTATTTCATGAATAAATAAAATGTAAAACAAATGTTATTCTTATATGGAACTCGGAACTATAAAGTTTTTCTCCGAAAAGTCACTGCACCAAAAGTAGACCAAACTATCATGATGAATCATGATGACTGCGGTTGATACACACTAATTTATACACTATACAATAATATTATGTGTCTGCAGTAAGTAAACACAAATTTAACTAAAGTATTGATCTTTATTGACTTTAACGGTGCGATATTGCACCATCATTCATGTGATTAGCAATAGCTGACTATAGCACTACTTGTATAATCGTTGACAAATGACAATCAAACCATTAAATTACTGAGTAGGTGACTTGCGTCCAAAATCCCAAGTCACAAAAAATATAATCTGTACAACAACTATATAGGTATAGTTTGTCTCCGAAAAGTCATTGCACAAAAAGTAGACCGGTTACACACAAACACTAACACTAACCACTTATTTCGCATGGCTCACCTCGACATATAAAACAGTATTGTATTACTTTTGTTTGTGCTGTTTTTTAAATTTTAAAATAATAATTTCATGAAAAAAACTAGAGTATAGCGATCACCGTAATATTCTGATAGGAAACAATTAGGATATATATTTTATACTTAAACCCATAGAATTCCAGTTAGTTTCTCAATGATATTTTAATTGGGACAAAAAACAAAAAAAAAAAACCACAGGCAAACGAGAATTATTACTACAGAAGACATCGGTTTTCGACCAAATCGATTTTATTTATTTCATGTTAGCCCAGAAATATATAACAATTATATAAAATAATTGAAAATTAAAAACTTACACTACATAGTATGTAGTATATGCTATATTAATACATTAATTATTACCGAGTGAATCGATAAATATTATTTTTTTTTTGAAACAAAAAATATTCTTACATTTAAAATATTAATAAAGAGCTGATTTGGAGCCAATATTCTATAACAGCATTGGGACTTTTTTGACACGTTGAGAGAAACAACTTTATCCAAAGTGAACTGTCCGTCTACCGGGTTGCCTATAATATGACACAGAGTAAAAATCAAACATAATTGTTACAATGAAATGGATATAGTAAATAAATGAGATTAATAAATTTAAAAAAAAAAGTAAAACATACAATAAAATATGGAGTGTTAATAGAATATATATTGAAAATCATTGAGGTAACATATTACACAAGTATGAAATTGAAGTTTTAATTTTCACAAGCTTTTTATTGGTCTAATCGGTTCGTTGTTCGTCTTTACGACTTTACCTATAATATAGGGCGACACAATGAACCAAATACTATATTAGATGGATACTTTTGTACGTATATAAATGTATGATTCTTATTTATTTTTATTATATTTATAGTACCGGAGTTTTAATTATTGTATATTTTTTTTTATCTGAGTAAAGTAGGTAGTAATTTAATGTTATGCTGAATAAAATAAATATTATTTTTACTTATTTTAAAATACACATTTAAATAACCAATTACGGCTTTTATCTATCTCAATAGGTATATGATCGCTGAAAATAACCGTGTGCAATGCAACAATTGATAACGTCACTTTTTTTTATAAAACCGACAACCGTACATGTTTTGTTAGTTTGATTTCTGATTCTGTTGCTTAAAAATGATAAAATAATATTCTGAGAATTATGACTTAGGTTTTTTCATACCTATTTAGTTCTTGCGTAAAAAATACATAATTTAAACTTTTAAATAACAATAGTAACTAAGATATTTGAGCAACAACCAGACACCTCCAGTGAGTCGTTAACTTTTAAATAATTACTTTTAGGGATTAATAGGAATAGTAATTCAAAGATTATTTTTATATTCCATATTATGATAAAATAATATATACCTATTATAAATGAATGGTATCTATGAATAAAATTATTCTAATAAATTACTTTTTTCTTTTAAGCAGTTTTTACTATTTCTTGAAAAACTCTGGAAAATGGAGTTATCTGTTTGACAGATTGGACCCTTTGAAATAATAATTGGTCTATAAACCCCGCTAAACATAATTTCCGTGCAATTGCTACAATATGAAAAGTTTCGTTTTGAGCGCGATCGGTAAACACCCGGTGTAGTCGTCTAACAAATACCTATACAGTATTATACCTATATGATGCCTGCACGAATGTATTGATATCTTAATAATAATATCTCTTATATTATATTATATGTATATTATAATCATTTTAATACACTGAATATACCTATGCGCATTTCGACGTCGACCAAATCCGACAATAGCGATTTCAACGACGACCATATTATAATATGTATAAAGCGTATATATTATATACAATAATGATATTATATTATGTTCAAGAGGCGTCGTCGGTGCGGGACGCCACGAGGATAATAAAGGTGAAGGAGGCGTTTGTTATTGACGGCGTCGACGAGTGCCACTTGTTGACGGGGTGACGTTTAGAGCGAATAATGCGCGAGGACAACGACGACGACGACTTGATTTCAGCCCCAAATACGCGTGTTTAATAGTCCACCCTGCGGGTATATCGTGTATGTATTATATTATATTATATTTGTATAGCGTTCAGTAGTAGGTACCTATATGTATTATAATATCATTTATGTGTATAGGTTCCTACCGAATATGAACGAGATTTACACAGCAGTTCACCACTACACCCCCCCCCCCCCCCCCCATCATGACGCCGCACACAATACGATTAATATTACCACGATTTCGGGGCACAAAGACATCGTTTTTCGGCGGAATAAAAGAAAAAGATCATGTACCTATATACTATGGCTGTACAATACAGTAAAACGCATGGTAAGTAATAAGTATGTACAGTATAATAATATATACGACGACTATAGCCGATTATAGGTATTTTACACGCCTCTTGTACCTACACACACACACACACACACACACACACTCACTGGTCTGAATCATATACAGTGTGATTCGCACCAATCATGCTCACCCGCATTTATCCTTTATTGCTGGATTGACTTAAAGTATGATTTTTAGAATTTTTAATTAGTTGTATACCAATAGGTAAATACCTAATTATAAAAGATCATATTATTATAATTTATTATTTAGATTTCTTATACCATTTAAAGGAGTGGTGATACAAATTAATTTTTACAAGCTGTTTTGCTGTACAATGTTAGGCAGATGATTTTTTTTAAAATATTGATTATGTAATGTAATATTGTACCTGGTATTTATTAATATTATGCTAGGACAGTTTTTAAGAATTATAAAACGGTGTAATATTAATTACAACAATATTTTCAAATCATTACATACAATACTGCCTCCATGTCATACAAAACACTAACGTGTACCTATTATGCTTATTTACTTCCTGATATTTCTCAAAAACTACCCTTTCGAATTTCGAACTTGATACATCAAGATTTTCAAGAAAGTTATCTGATAAACATAGTATAAGGAAAAAAGGGCGATTCCCGTTTGGAAAAAAGAACTTGGTATCTCCGCACAGGACACTCGAATTGAGTGGTATACAAAAGTCTAAGTATGTATTTGAAAATATGGTCCTTGCAGATTAGGTTGGAAGGTAAGTATAATTACAATTTTGAAAGTCAAAATTTGAATACATTTATCTTGTTATAAGGAAACATTGGGAGTGGACTTGCTCGGTGTATCGTCCTGTATAATATAAAATATACGACAAGTCATATTCCCACTTGGCCGCTGATTATTCCTCCACGTGAAGATAGGGGAGAAAGCCGAACAGTATGCGCCATATACGCCTAAATATAATATATTAATAATATATACCAATACAGTGTACGTATTGTGTGCGGCGGTTACCGCGGTCACCGAAAAAACACTCACCGCTCGGTATAAAGGACAATATCACGGTTGTATGTACTGTATTTATTATTATTGTTTGATTTTCTGCTCAACACGTCCCCGTCCGCGCGTGTGTTACCTATACAGTATACCTGCATTATATTATTCGTTTCCAGAGCAGAGTATATACGTTTTATATTATTATTATTTGTACATGCCATTGTATTGTATTGTACGCGGATCGACCGCTGTGATTATACTGATTTTACTGGAACGAGGAAAAACGCCGCTCCAGTTCACCTGGACAACTGTGACGTCTTCGATATTATATATTATTATTATTATTGCCAAGCCGCCGCCGAAGACGACTATACATGTAGGTACGGCGTCTGTCGCGGCGGCGACGGTAGCACACGCGACATCAGCTGTCCTCCTTTCAAGAACGTTATAATAATAGGTAGGTAACCGTATATAATACAATATAATATGTATATAGGTATTATTAAAATAATAATAAATTCACGTGAGCACCCACTGCGCCACTACTTAACGCCGACGTCTCGTTAATTCTGTCCGAAATCCGGTGCACGTATATGTAGGTTCCAGCTAATACTCGCACCCTCCGACGTGAACATAAAAAAATATACCATTATATAGATGAGATATGTTTATCACCTCTGTTGTGCGTTTCAGATCGTCTCTTTGACGATGGCACTGGTATATTAGCTATACATGATGTAGTGTTATACGGTAGGTACTTAAGATGTAGTCAGGGATTCGATCTGCATTATCACTGCACAGCGTGATGTTACCAGTGTTCGGCTTATTATCTGGATAAAGGGTACTGCAAGCCTGCAGTTATCGCCTGCACGCCGCGGGTGAAGAGTAATATTTTTGGACTGCTGCAAGAAATCGTAAAATAATATTCGAGATAACTGCAGATTTTACCAGATATTACCGGTGTCAAGTCTCAACTACAGTGCTGAATTGAAGAAAAATAAAAATGAGATGCAAATAAATAAAAAAAAAAATTAGGTAGCCGAATGTACATTTTTTTATTGATTAGGACATAATTAGAAGGAATACAATAAAATATTTTTAAATAATAATAGTAGTATCCAAATATCATAAGCTTATAAGTTATAACCTATTATATAAATCATTTATGAAGTACTTTCTATGTGTTAAAATTATTGACACCAATTATTAAACTGTCATCAATTTATACGATATTTCCACAAATATTAAATGTTGACTTCAATTATTTTCAAAATAGGATTTAATATAGGTCGTAGCTTTAAAATTTTTATTTTTTTTTCCAGTAGATCTTTGACGTTTTATTTTTCAAACGTTTTTTGTGTGTCCTGAAAAATTGGGGTTTAGCAAGCGGGGGATATTTTTTCGTGCCAATGACGGTAATAATGTTCTTACCTAAGTATAGGTACCTATATATACTTACACGTCACGCGCCCGACGGTGACTGCAACGGTCGAGACGATGGAACGACAGCATAGGTACCAAGCACCAATAATAATATGTTATGTGCGGTTGGCCTGGTCGTCGTCAGTCGGTGGGTGGCGGGGAAACGAGTAGTTAAGAAAAAAATAAGTGCACACGAAATGTAATTCAATCGGAGGCCACGGCCAGTTGGCGTATATACCGTGTACGATCCTCCGCTCGGGCCCGGCTACCGGTTGTAGGTGCTGTGCGTGTGTGTGTGTGTGTGTGTGTGTGTGTGTGTGTGTGTGAACATTCGTTCGTGCATTCGGCGGCGGCGACGAAAGGGTGCCGTGACAGGGTGTGGTGGGGAGGGAGAGAGGTCCACGTAGACCTGCAGCCACCCGTACTTCCTGAACTTATCGTGTTACATGCCAACACACACAGACATTGCCGAAAACAAGTGCCTACCTGCTGCACAACCGCAACATTCCCACACACACATACACATATTATACCTGTGTGACTTTATGCGCTCACGCTTGTGGGTGTGTGGGTGCGCGTGTGTGGGTACTTGTTACATGACGGCGGCTGCAGCTGACCGAAGGCGAATTATGCTCCGCAAGTCCTGCTGCACTACGCTGTGCTGGCGGTTAACTTCTCACGGCGAAGACGTATTATAGCGGACGTGGATGGCGAATGCGTTGATTTATTGTTGTCGGTGTTGCCAATAATTGACAATGCGGTTTTAGTTTTTTTTTTATTATTTTCACGTCAGTTGTTTTCGAGCCAATCGATATTTCCGTTAAAATCATAGTAGGTAAACACAGGGAGATTCATCGATCATGTGCGACCTTTTTTTTTTTTTGATTTGATAGTGAGTTTTTTCAAACTATGATTTTTGAAATTGTTCAACTGTATTCACTTAAAGACCAGGTTTTCAATTTCTCGAGATTTTTTATAATATTGATATAAGGATATATCCACACCATAATAGTGTCATGTGGTGATACAAATTTCTGTTTTTCAAACGAAACATCCCCTTTTTAATATAAATAAATTATAGTATTACATTTTTTTTTTTTTTTTTTTTTGATGTAAGGACTTAAACATTTTAGGACTCTAAATTCAAACGAGTAATAGTTTTTTTTTAGTTGTTCAAATGTCTATAGTAAGGATTAAAGTGTTTAAATATGGTTTTATAAAAATATAAGATAGATGAAGTATTGGAACTAGTATTTATTATACTTGGACCATTTTTATAAACTATAAATATAAATATTGATGGATTAATATTAATTACTAATAGCCTCATATCTATCAGACCCATTATCACTGGCCTATAAATTATTATCCTTAGTACATAAAGTTAAATAATTCAAAAACTACTAGTTCTAATTTTTATTTAAGATACCTAAGTCAATATTTTCAGAAAAATTATCCACTAAATAATTTACAGATAAAAAGGGAGATTATCAATTGAAAAACAGAAGTTTGTATCTCCGACACGCGTAAGTAGTAGGTACCAAAAACCGTCAAGAATTTTAAACTCTATGCGGTCTTTAAGTACTTCGAAATTCCAAAATTCAGATTTTTAATAACTGCGTTATCGAGAAGACGGAGGAAAGAAGTGACCCTTCTCGGTGAATCACTCTGTATAAACAAGACGAGTCCATTGTCACAATCCGTCCGTATAATTATTATTTCTCACATGCAAAAACTGTATACACATTTTATAGGTACTCGCTCTGAGTTCAAGCATTAAATAAGACACGTCTCATCGCATCATAAAGTGATACTCAATCAAGATTTGTACCGATAATGGCGACTGCATACAACCGTTTTACGAACAACTACCACTTACCGCACTCTCGGTTCAGCGATCAGACGCTATAATAATTATATTTTTTATACCTACCTAATATATACAGTAAATAATGGCCAAGTCTTATTATATTATTATATTATAATAATATGTGATAATTATATACAAATTGTGATCACGTAGACTGTATAGAGTATATAATTTATAATATTACATAATGTACGAACGTTTGGTATGCAAATAATTTGCCAACGACTTATAGACATATCTCGGTTAATCAGATCTTGAGAAATTTTTATGGAAGAAATTTATCAAACTCATGGGTAATATAAGACTCTTAACGACACAAAACCGTTGCAATAATCGTACACAATGGTAATAAAATGTTTGACGTGTCGTCTTTAATTTAGATAACCTTCTCCAAAGGTACATATACCTAAGTATAACAGAAAAATTAATTTTTTTTGCTATCATAATATTATAATATTTTATCAAACTATATTATTATAAAGTATAGGTAACGTCTATGAAAGTGAGCTTATAAAACTACTAGAAAAATACATGTTAAATAATATTGAAATCGAAAGAAATAGGTATAGGTACTTACGTAGTTACGTAAATTGAATTGTACAATGTACAACTTAATATAATGTAAATATCACTCTATATATGTAAATAATCCAAGTCTAACTGTTTAATAATATACATTGTAAGCTATAATAACCATGTAGGTTGTAGGCACTATGTAGCTGATGCTTAAACAATAAAAAAAATTGTATATTATCGTAATTTTATGATTTTTATATGTTTCTCACTATCGATTTAGTAGTATTATGGTTTTTGATTAGATTTTTACATTATTTTTATTTTTTTTTTATTTCTAACCACGAGAAACCTGTCATCATTCTTGTCATCATAACTGGCCTAAGAAAACGAAATATTAGTTATTTATTATTACCTTCACATGAGCCACATTATAATATAGAGTATAGACCTATATCAGCTGTTGTTGAATTTTAAATTTCCGAGTATTATTTTTTAAATTTTAAACTGATTTATATCACTTTCGATTTCTTATATAATTTTAATAAATAAATCATTAAACCATTTAACTGTGTATTTACACCCAACAATCAGTAATCACAATACGTATACACTTTGATGCCAAATATAGGATATTATCATATTATTATCCTTCGTATATCCTCGGCCAAACATCCACAATCCTAGCTTGGGCTGTTGGGCAGAGCAGTGGATACAGGAGTTTTGTGTGCCTGTAGAGCTACACATGGGAGTTTCCCAAACACAGCTTTAGAAAAATAAAGGTAATATTTTTTACGTTTTTAATGTGTTTCTATTAATTTAGACTTTTGATTTACCCAGGGTACACCACCAAGAGGAGGTAAACTGACATACACCCCAAACACATTTGGTTATTATTATTTATTTAATTATTTTGGCTTAGGTACACCCATTTTTAAAAGTTTGAGTGAGTGATTAATTTACATTCAGACGTTTGAACTGAAAGTTATTAGTCAATTACTTTATCTTAAATATAGGACATAGGTACCTACAGCTGCTCACTGAAAACGCATTCGGGCAATTTTGTATAATTTGTCGATATGACTGCGACGCATATCCATTCGACATGTACATATTTAAGGCTTACAGCTTAAAAAATATTACAAAAAATAAAGTTTAGTTATCGAACTGTAGTATATATAATACCCATATAGTTAATACTGTATAATATGTAAAAGTTCCACAAAAAACCCACATGTTGTACACCGAAAAAAGGTCACTGAAATAAGTATTTATAATTTGAACTTTTTGGTTCCGATACTACGGTAAATTATCTAGAGGATTAAAAATCTATACTAGATAGCTCAAACTTTTTTTGTTCATCTTATAATACTAATTCACTATAGTAGACAGTTAACTCAAATAACGAAAAAAAATAGATTTTAATAATAAAATTAATAGGTACCTAATAATTAATAATAATATGATATACCGTTTTCCGATTATTAATAAATCCTTATACTTTTCTTGTCTTTATTAAACTATAAATTACAGTTTTTGCAATGTATACGCGTATTGTATATTTTGTAAACATGTTTTTTTCTATTAGCGATAAAAATAATTATATTGATATGAAACATGATACTTGATAATGATACTTTTATTTAATAATAATAATATAATAACAATATTATCAAATAGAATATAACTAATAATTATTCCAATACACAAGTCTGATATGTTTTTTGTATGTTATATTATTTACATTATAATATCTTAGAAGTTATATTTTTGAATTAGAGAGTTTAATTTTGTTTCTTAAATTTTTCTTTTAAATTTATACAAGTTACCTACCTAACAATATTTCAATGTAGATATAAATTAATTAGTAACAAAAAGAACATTTTAAGCGCATAAAGTTAAGTAATTTATCTGTATGTATTCATATCTGTATGTTCATAACGTTAATAACTAGTATGAAAAAATTCAAGTTGTATAAAAATGGGAAAGTCAAAAATAATAAATCTAGGTACATTTAATAAAAAAAATTTAATTTGAATAATAAGAAATCTATATTTAACAAAAAAATCTATACAAATTAATAAAAAAGCAAAGCTGTTTAGAAAAAATGGCCAAGTAAAATAAAATAAATCTACATTTAATAAAAATGTAATTTAAATAACAAATCTATATTTAATAAAGAAAATCCAAGTTTCATAAAAGATGGCCAAGTAATATAAAACAAAACTGTATATAATAAATGAAATGTTATTTGAACATATTTAAATTTCAAAAAGCGTGTTGCAAATAGTTGCAAAATATTGACATAGGTTTGTATTGGATTGAGTAAAGTCGGGGGCCCAACTTTACAGACATTGCACAGAGCAATTGGAATAAATATGTAATAATGTACTTAAAGATTATAAAGATTATCTAAATTCCTAATTTCAATTTTTTTGAATGAATTTATTATTTTTAGGTTATAAATATTGGTCATCTATAAATAAATTTATACCAGTTATTAAGGTTATGAACTTGCAGATAATCATTATCTTTCATTTGATACCAATTTGGAAGTTCTAGGACATCTTGGGTGGGCTAACTTCGTAAGTTTGGTAGATCTTACTAGCGACTCGAGTTACTTGCAAATCTAAAAATTGACTTGAAAATACTTAATGTATATGTGTTAATCATTAGCTTTCGTTTTATACCAATTTGGAAGTTCTGGGACAACTTGAATGGACTAACTTCAAAACTTCAAAGCTCATAGCGGTTGTTCAGCCAACTTAAAAATTCTAAATACAGACTAGCAAATTCTAATTATTATCTTTTTTTGATACCGATTTAGAAATTCTGGGTCAAAATGGGTGGGCTACTTGAAGTTGGCCCAACTTTTATATTTTGGTTTTACGGTGAAAGTTTGGACTGGACATTTCTAAAAATATACATACAAATACTTGCATATAACTTTAAATATATAATAATAATATAAAATATTATTACCTTTAAGCATATTTAAAAATTCTAAAAATCATAATTTGAATAAAATTAGTATAGATAAATATGGGTGTAGGTATGCTTGATTGAAACATCCCATATAACTCAAGTTTTGAAATGGTACTTACGCGCGCCTTGTCGCCCCACTTTCAATTTAATAATGTACATAAATATTAGCTATTACCATCATTTTTAAAGAGGCAATGACCTACTTTTTTTTTGCATTTGTTCAAGATAGTGTTGTTTATTCAAATTGGATCCTCTCGAGACTTTTGTGACTTATTTTGGAAATAGTCCTTTTTGACGAAACTTCAATTGATTTTCACAAGGTTAAAGAAGTTACGTTTAGACAAAATATGAGGAAAACATTCGATTCTCCGAATTTTTGTCCACGATAGAATCGATATAGGTAAACTCAATTTTGTCGGTATTTGAAATAGTAGGAACGTTTTTCATTATCTCCCCCCACTTTCAGTATAATATAATGTACATATTGTAATAGTGTTATAATTTCTATCATTCATAAAGAGATAGTAAACTATTTTGTTTAAGATTATGTTATATTTTATAATCTCTCTAGACTTTTGTGTATTTTCCTGCTAAACCGGACTCTTATATACCGGTACAAGACGTATACAACGATAATGACGTATACAATTTGATACAATACCTATTACATATTATTATTATACTGTCGATGTGGTCAATATAATATATGTTTCTTTTGTTGTGTCTATACATTACCTTTTAGCACACAGTAGTTTGGCATGAGTGTATATAGTTTGTATATACATAGACACCAGACACGTGGTCGAATCAAACCAAATGCACTCCCTGCTATTATGTTTTTATCGATTCATAAAGCGAATATTGTTGTCTCTCGTTGCAGCGAAGACATATTTGTATTCCGCTAAAAACCATTGAAAAGCACTACACGTGTGGAAGGTAAACACACGCTGGAATTGTGAGGTATTATTTTTTGACTTTGAGCCAAATAAGTGGTTTTAAAAAATTGGTTTAAATATTATAATTATTGACCGAATAATTGACATTATAACTTTAACCGAACGATAAATGTTTTATCTACATATTGTACAGAAAAAAAACTAAACAATATCGATATTTTTATAAATTCAAATATTAATAACTCAAAAAGAGTCAAAACTGCAATTTTAAAATGTTTATCATGTATATAAAATGCTAATAAATATTTGTTGCCAATTTCATGTACCTATTTACAAGTTATTTGTTTCCAAGGTACAAAAAAATCAATTTTGTTAAAAATATGTTTTGGGTCACACCTGCACCGAAAGTTTAGTTTTCGTTGACGGTTGAAGTGATGGAAAGCAATCTTTTTCCGTCCAGCTGACGGTAAAGTGGGAATCCCCAAAAATACTGATCGCGCATATCACGCGTTTCCCCAGCACAACCAGACACTGAAATCTATACCACGATCCTTACAAAACATAAACTTTTGGTAACATATTATTTATACGAAGGACACCCTAGGGGAATAAAATGGCATTCGTAAAAAAAGGTTTCACTGCATGAACAGATTGTATCATAATTTTTTTTTATGTGTACGATGAAAAAGAAAACCCGATGACCTTAGGTGCGTATCGTTGAAAATAGCAATAGGGTTGTAGACTTGTATGGGCAAGTAACATGACGTGGTAATTCGAAAGTTAAAGAAACTATAAGTTTTCAGATATTTTAATTATTATTTTGTACAATGACGTGTTCAAAAGTATTCTGCTCCGGATCATATGGAGTTGAAAATCAAGAGTTGGAGTAAAATATTATAGAAATTCAAATAACTTACATTTTCATAAAAAAAACAAACATTTTATGATAATATTATTATATTGGTGCACAATATTATATTCGGGATTCCGTGGTTATAGCACTATAATACTATATACAACTCGAGGTGCCGATCAGTGGCGCACTCCCATTCGAATTTCAAGCATACTATAATAAGCTCCTGCAACAATGAAGCGAGTGCGAATTTCAAAAATCTACGTGCTCTTCGTTTTGGTTAAAAAAGAAAATTCAAAACACGTAAGCGAAAATTGTTTTTTTTTTAGACTGTTTTTAGGTCATGTGCAGTTAGATATTAATGTTGTTTTTCTCGTCTCCTCGATATAAGTATCTGTGCATAGGTAGGCACCTCGTCCTGCTCAGAGATTTACTCCACTGCTCGAACGATTAACATTCGAAACCTATTTTCGAATTATCGTAGTGATTATTGTGTTTGCGTCCATATTAGGTATAGGTACATATTATAATTATTATTATATATTAGACACGCGGTCCGTTCTTTAGGCGATGTCTATAAATCGTATTGGCAGCAGCCAATTAAACACATCGATGTTGCAGAGCCTGTGCCACGGGAGTCGGCTTGCGTATACATATATAATATAGTTTAAGTGTGCGGTCTTCGCAGGAATCCCGATGGAAAATAATTACTATTGTCGCGCGCCCGTGATTGTGTGTATGTGTGTGTGCTCGTGTAGTATATAATATAGAAACTGTTGGACATATATTTATATATGTGTACAAGATATATATACAGCCAGGCCCCGCTGCGTGTGTGATTTGTACGAGGTAAACTGGAGTGACAGGATAATAACGTGTTCTGTGGTCGGCGGGGGCTCTTCTATTTTATAACCCGGAGAACTTTTCACGTCCTCAGCGTCCATAATACAAATAATATTGTATACCGTGGTTTGGTTAAAAGCCAATTCGTGTTTAAATGGTTTTTTATTTATTTTTTTTTTCGTCGAACAGCAGTGCTGCAGGTCAATAATATAATGCGAGAGGGCTTTGAAATCGAGTACACACACACACACACACACACACACACGTATATATGTGGTATATATGGTATAGTATGGTATATACATGTTGGTAAATACGCGTCGTATGACTATAACTTTTTAGTTTTTTTCCCCTTTTTAGCTTACGCGTATGGCCAATTAAATAAAAATCACTCGGAATAGTCTAAATACCGTGTTAAAAACTGTGGCATAAAGACTTGCTATTCGCAAGTACCCACGATACGTGTGCTGCAGCTTGTGTTCATACTCGATTTTTACAAAATCGTCACAATTAATTTACTCGGTCCTGCAGGTGACAAGACGCCATTGAGTCTTGGCTCTATATATAGGCTACATTATATAATATATACACACCCGTTACACAGTTGTACACAATATATTTTGTGTTACTATTATTGCACCGCGCCACCGCACCACTAAAGTATTGCGTATTCAGAGTAGAGTATGTAAGTAACAAATGTGGGGTTGACCTCTGACCATACCAGATTTTATTTTTCCGTCAACATATTCAAACAAACTCATTTCAAACGGGATCATCCATTATTATTTTTTAAGTTCTGTACAGCGTCTACAACCAATGCGACCATTTTGCACAAGATTTTTTTTTGAAATCTTGTGAATTATATTTACTCGGATTGTATCTATTTTACCTTCAAATGGAGGTATATATATGTATATATATATTATATATTATACACTCAATACTCTAAACAGAGTTATATACGTAATACATATATATAATATGTGCAAGAACAATAATCATCATTTCGGATAGGTACCTATGGGGATTTCAACCAAATACATTACATATTATTAAAGTTAATAATAGTATGCTATTTACAATTAAAAATTACATGATTATTTGGACATTAACAGTTTTAAAAATCACTAAATATTATTTTAATGCATGTATTATAATTTATAATTCATAAATCCGATCCGACCAACATCCTACTAGTCCGATATTTGTAGCTACATCATATTTGAATTTGTACCTACTAAAATAAAATTAAAAATTCAATTTCCAATTAAAAAAAGAATCATAATGGGATTAAAATCTAAAAAGGATAAAAAGCAACTGAATAAATATTGATATTAAATAAAATGTAATTTCAATAAAAAAAAGGTTAGTTAAATTAAAAAACCCTAGTAGAAAAAAAATTAAGTCTAAAAAAAATAAATAGGATAAAAAATCACTGTTTTACAATTTTTAGAATTTGTTGAAAGTTATTTTCACAGAGGGCCATTTTCTTTAGTTTAACTAGGCTTATATTATTAAATTTCGTTTTTTATTTAAAATAAAAATTGGAAAAATATCTGTTTGGTAAAAAACATTGAATTTAAATAAAAAATCTAGGCTGAATGAAAAATCTATTTTTATAAAAAACCTAAATAGAATTAAATTTTTTTTTATTCAACTAGGTTGTTTTTGTCCGATTGAGATTTTATTTATTCATTCAAGAATTTTTTTTATTTTCATTGGGTAACTATATTTTTTAGAGAAATATAGATTTTTTATTCAACTAGACTTTATTATCCGATTGAGATTTTTTTATTCAATATTTTTTTATTAAATTAACAAAAAAAGCTTATTCGAATAAAAATGTAATTTCATTAAAAAATGTATATTTAATGTAAGAAGTGGTGCTGCCCCCCCACCCCATGAATTTTGATTTTTTTGGGGGGAAGGAAGATCGTGCGAATTTCAAAACCAGGCTTGCAAATACGTGCGAGCTGCTTGTTAAATATCTACAAAAAAAACTTGCCAAAATGTTAAGTTGGGCTATGAGGGGGCTGGCGAGACGTGTTGCTAGCCTAACATGAATTTTGATTTTTCTGGGAGAATTATTGTAGTGCGAATTTCAAAACCAAGCTTGCGAATTCATGCAAATTACGTGCTAAATATTTGAGTAAAAAAGTTTTCGGAAAAGTAGTTTTTCTGCTTGGAAAAATCGACTTTCCGGGAAAACTGTTAGAGCAGGAATTATGAAAATGTGGTCAGGAATCGAGTACTAATAAAAAAAAAATTTCAAAAGTCAAATTGGGTTGTGGGGTGGGGTAATGTACGTCTTTATTTTGTCCGACTCGTCGGAAGAAAAACAAATCAATTTGTTTTAAAACCGACGTATCTGACTAGTCGGTACGTCAGAAACGGTCGGAACGGATAAATTTAGCCACTGCTGAAATTATACATAGTTTGGGTTTCTTCCGACTGGTAGAATTATCGGATCGGATCGAAAACGGATCCAATTTAGCCCTAGCCATAGTCAGTAATTTTTAAAACATTTACTGTCAAAATAATCATGTCATTTTTAATTGTAAACAATATTTAACTATAATAATAAAAATACGTAGGTACATTCTTTGGTCAAAACCAATACCTATCCAAAGTGCGATGATTGTTATTGTTCTCGTTAAATAATTAAATATTAAAGACCATAATAGTTATAGTTTATAGGTACATAATAACAATAATAATAATAGTAATACCTGATAAAAATCAAAAACATATTTTTTTGAAAACTATAAAATGATACAAGTACGATCAGATAATCATATAGGTACCTTATTTGAAAAAAAAAACTATTCATACTTAATTTAGTTTGAGTTATCAAATAAGTTGTTGATTATTAATTCTAACCATTTTTGGTCCGAAGTTAAAAAAATATGTTTTAATATGCGATTAACAACCATGATAATTTTTTCTCGTTGTTATAATAATCGGTTTCATTTTAATATTATGTTAAATAATAACGTCTATATATTAAAACATCTACTAAATAATAAAAAAAGATATAGATGTTTCCGGGAAGTCTTACTTACGACACACCAGAGATGATGACACGATGTTATCAACACAATGTCGATTTTAAACTTCTCTGAAACGTTTATGTGACATAGTATTGCACCGTGGTCCGTGGGATATGTATATATATATATATTATATATTATAATAGATTAATGATTCATAGGAATATATACTAATTACTATACATATTATTATTATGGTTGTAACTGTTTTGACGATGTTGAAAAGTGATGTTTTGTAAAAGATTTATCACATCGGTAGAAATGCGATCACAGCAAACATAGGCCAGTGGTGGTCAAATTATGTTGTCATATTGGCGGGGGTGGGAGATATATGATCTTTTAACATACACTATTTGATCATTAAAAATATAATTTATGGTTACCGTTATATACCCATGTACCTATAAGTTATTGTAATAATATTAAAAACAGGGTGTGGAAGGTAGGATCTATCTCCCTCGTCGCCCCACGGTTTGACCGCCACTAAAACAAATGTCTATGGAATAGAGGTACGCAATGTTAAACTTGTTCAAAATTAACGTAATTTTCACATTGTCAACATTTTCACATTTTCACATTGTTGGACCAAAAAATTACACAGTAGGTAGTCGCATACAGTTTTAAGAGAATTATTATTATAACGATAAACCATAATTTATACTTTATGGTGGTGTTTACAATTTAAATATTATTATTTGATAAATTATTAAAATTAAAATATCATAATATTGTAATTAACATTTTTTTTGAGACTCCATACCGATTAAGTTTGTGAATCTATATAATATATTTTATTTTTATTTTTTTAAATCAATAATGGCATCAGCCATCAGCGCCGTCTGACATTACGTCGAACAAAATATATTGAATTGTTTTTAGATTCTACCCAGCCATTGTTAAAAATAACAAATAAAAGAATTTCGTTTTGGGGATTCAGGTATTCGGAGCAGTTCGACGGCGATTGTGAACAATTGTTTGCTATAGGCATACGTCTGAAAATACCTGTCTATTCACATTAAAAACCATCCCTATTGAATATTGATAAGATTACAAATGACACGATTGACACGCATAGAATATATTTTCGATTTCATCGACAAGACGTAGTTTACACGAAGGTATTTCTCGAATCTTTACAGAACATTAGACCTACCCACCAGAACACAATAAATATAATGTTAAATGAAAAATATGTTCAAAAGTAAATCCCACTGATATAATATTATACTAATTCAATCTCCCACAAATACCTCAATATACAAGTCACATGTAGGTATTGAAAATAATAAAAATAAATATGCCCATGCCCGACCACAACTAAATATTGTATTTGATTAATTATGAAAATTGTATTATAATATGTTTGTTCAGATTGTTTTGTAATTATCCGTAGGTATAAGCATAATTAATATG
Organism: Macrosiphum euphorbiae; assembly: GCA_949089665.1. Taxonomy (NCBI): domain Eukaryota; kingdom Metazoa; phylum Arthropoda; class Insecta; order Hemiptera; family Aphididae; genus Macrosiphum; species Macrosiphum euphorbiae. Next base: position 71,689,197 of record CARXXK010000002.1, on the reverse strand, counting down.
TTCAATACAAACTATGTATTAGCCTATAATTTATAATATTATGTACAACAGTCTCACTCAAGTAAAAGTACCCAAATACTTTTTAAGTACCACTAAATAAATTTAAAAAAATGTACTTGAACAAAGTATTATAAAAACTTTCTCAAAATACTTTTATTTAAAATCAAATATTTATTTTCCAATTATTATTTATTAGTTTACATTGGTTTATTTATTTATTTGATTTATGAGGTAAGGATAAGTATAAAAATTTGAAACTTTCTATAAAAACTTTTTTGAAGTAGGAATATTTTGTATTTACACTCAAAGACTTTTTTAAAAATGTATTCGAAATAATAATAGTATTTGTATCTATTGGTATTTGAATAGGTACTTTTAAAGGGATATTTTACATGTCGTGATCTGTCTTATAAATATAAATATTATTATTTTAAAATAATTTACTACGTATAATATGACTATTCTTCGTTTCAGATAATTCGGTATACCTAACCATTTTCAAATTCTACGAGTATCGCGAAAATCATCGTTACGAGATGCCTAAAATATTTAAAATATTATTCGAGTATAAATAATCAAAACATTTCAAAAGAACGTAGCAAAAAAAGAAAAATGATTTTTTTTAAATAATAAATTGTATACCTACTTGACAAATACCACACGAAAACAGTGGATGCTTTGTTTTCTTATAATAATAAAATAAAAACCGTAGAATGCTATTTAAACTTTTATTTACGAATAGTAGTAAAATCAAATGTGTCTTGTTCCATAATGTTATCAAATAATCACATAATATTATTCAGATATCTAAAATATGTATACAAATTATTCTACTCACATTTTTAATTGACAAAGCTTCTTCAAACACAGGTACATAGTATAATATAACAACTACACAAATACATTTAAACATTTGGTAAATTTAATGTTCGTAATTTTTTTAATTCAATCGGTACCTACGTATCGTGTATGTATAGGTACGCTTTGTTTTTTTTCTAAGGTTTACTGCTTTATATTTTAAAATGTTTATACAAATATTTAATCTCTTAATCCAAGTTGGAATTTTTTTTTCATAATCTCATAACTATTTAGTACAACCCTTCAATCGTGATGTTATCTTTTTCGTGTACATACTCTTTTAAGCTATTTATAATGTAGGTACTAATATTATTTAAACATTTAAAATAATTTATCTAAACTATCTACAATATTGTTAAATATACCTACAACAAAAGTGTTAATATATTTAATATTAACATAACATGTATTCCAGATTCAGATCCAATCTGATATTTTGTATTGAACAAATTAAACCGGATTTTTCTAAAACATCAGCTGTATAATAAAATATCGGAGTAACTATTACGGCTATCTAAATCTTTTCAATAAATTGTACGCTCAACAGTAAATATAGTTAATACGATTATAATACGGTGATAGGTATACCGAAAATAAAACCTAAGGTTGTTTATTAGGTATATATATATAATATAATATATTTCATTTAGCCTGAAATAAAGTATTTAACGAGTATGAAAACAAATCATAATTTCATAAATTAATTTCCATGTAAATAAGTCACTATAGTAAGTACACGGAAAAAAAATACCATAATATTATAGTTAAACGAATTATAGTAAATATAACTATTTAATAGGTAAAATAACTAAAATGATTTACTTATTATAACTATATAAATATAGTTTTTTTTTATGGTAATGTTTACTATATTTTATAGTTAATGCAGTTTTTAATGTTTGAATTTACTAAAAAATATAGTTAAAATTGCATATTTCAGTTCGAATAACTATAATAACTTGACTATGACATTTTAGTAAATCTGACTAACCCTATACGGCTATACGACTAACCTTATAAATTATAATAGCTATTCTTATTGCAATTATAATATAAAGTCAATCCTACTATTTGTATAGTTCAATCAACAGCAAATATTTAAAAATCGAGGAATTTTCTTAACTTTTTGATATTTTTCTTCTGTAAAGAGGAAATCTATGAATCAAAAATATGTTTTATTACTGAACTTTGACTATGAACTATTTATAAAAAAATACCAATTACAAAAAGTTTAAATATATTATAATACATTTTTATTTAATTCGTTGTTTAATTATTGTACAATTTACATCGTTACACTTATAAGAGCGGTCCATATGATGAGAAAAATATGAGACGTAATTAATTGCAGTGAGTAATTTAGTATAGACGCCATTTGTTGAAATTGGCCTATCCAGACAAATAATCCGATTATAGATCGGATGACACTGTCTTAATGTTAATGTTAGAATTTTTGTTTTTTATTGATAATTTGCGTTTCTATAGCAATTAAAACAACTTTACGAAATTTGGTCTCAAGAAGTCGGTCAGAAAAAAAACTTGTAACCATCCCAAAAACATGTTAATCCCAAAATGTTTTAAAAAATAGGATACACGATGGCTTCTAAATTGTAGTTATTTAATTTGTACAATGACGTAATATAAATTGAACTGGTGCATTGTTAATTATTGTTGTTAGAAACATCCTATCGAGAAAAAAATTGTATATAAATATAATTTAATAATGTTAACTATATTATAATACTTATAATAACTAAATAATTATTAAATATTATTTTCATCACGATAAAGTCAGAAAACTTAAAACGTAAAAAATAAATAAATATTAATAATTATACATCGTCGCCGTATGTTATTTCAGGTGTATTAGGTACACCTAAACACAAATTTTTACTTTATTATTACACTGCATTCAAGTAAATATGTGTAAAATAAATTATATAGTTTGGCATGTCATCACAATAATATTAATATATTATAATATGAAAATAAAATATAATTATATAATCTGTATCATTAAAATAAAATGTTGACATACACTTTAAATTTTAACTATTATATTTCTGAGTAGGTACCTAACTAATAGTTCTCTTTATTTGTAAATTGTAAAAAAATATTACTATCTTTCGTTCCATAATATTAAGAAATTTTTATTTTTCTCTTCTGTATTAAAAGTTTCGACGACTGAGCAATAAATAAAACTCGAATGAAATGTATATGGTAATAAATAAATATACATAATATATCATCAAACGTTAATATTATTAAATCGAATGCAACGATGCATATATTAAATAGGTACGCACGACACGTCTTATTTATGTTATTTTGTCATCATTATAAGTTCACGCAGTCCACTCTATTATACTTATTTTTTAGGTATTCGTGTATTTTTTAATTTTTTATTGTTCCAGCATTTCGTTAGGTACACAACAGCAAAATGGTTAATATAATAATATATATTTTGTGTATTCGTCAATTATTCGTTCTAGTTTACTTTTTAATTCGATAACCCGGGGACGACATCAGTGGCGCACCCAAGGGGGGGGGGCTTTGGGGCTTAAGCCCCCCCCAAAAAATATTTTTTCATTAAATTATACATTAGTATAGAAAATATAGTATAACAATGATAAATGATAATGTTTTATTTTAAAATTTTGTTATTATGTTAGATACACATATAATATATACATAATAGTTCAATACTACGCGATAAGGTTTGTGACAATCAATATACCTACTCTACGGTGGCTATAGTCGATTTTTATTTCGTTGAAAATTATTTTAGATTCTGAGCGGAGCGATGAATGTATTGGTTTTACAATGATGTATGTTTTTTTTTATATTTTTATTTATATTTTTGTGTCTGTCATCACGTTTTAGGACAGTAAAAGTGCTTGGATTTTCTTCATCAGTAGCTTTTCTGGTAGGAAAGTGAATCTATTTGGTACTTTGGGGGGTCAAAAGTATAAATTTCCCAGTAGTTTTCACAAGCGCCGGGAAATACAACATAAAAATTAAGGAAAAACGGGAATTTTTACGCAAAATTGGTTTTCCAAAAAATCGATTTTGGTTATTGGTGTAACTCTAAAACAAATGACCGTATATACATGAAATTTTCACTGGTTGTCTGCAGATGAAAAATATTAAAAATTCTTAGTCACAATTTTTTTTTATAAGCATTTAAAGTTCAAAAATTCACAAAATATGGAAAAATCACGAAAATTAGCAAATTGTTTTGAGTTAAGAATTCGTCAAAATTTTTCTTTTTTAATCTAAGATTTGAAAATGAAACACAAGATTCCTTATAAGATTATCTACCTTTATCAATAAAAAAATCTCTACCGGACAGTCAAGTTAAATTTTTATGAGCGTTTGAAATTCAAATTTTTACAACATTGGATATTCACTCGATTACTCATGTAGCGATTTCTTTATTTTGTTGCAATTCAAAAACGAACAACTGTAGATACATGAAAATTTCACTGAATGTTTCTATTAGCAATTCCTACACACCATACAATTTTGAAAATATTTTGACTCTTTTTGAGCTGTTTACGGACATTTTCAGTTTTCAATTTTTTTAGTTTTTTTTTTTATAATTGTCAATAAAATTTTATTTGGTGGGCCAAAAAGTCTGAAAATTTAATACAAGCTTTCTTATATATTGTTACAATATCAGTTGAAAAATTTTAAAAATACATAGGCACGATTTTTTTTTATAAGCATTTAAAGTTGGAATTTTGACAAAATTTATCAAAATCTCGAAAATTATCAATCGTTGGAATTAAAAAATTATAAAATGTTCAGTTTTTATAACTAAGAGTTGAAAATTTAAAACAAAGATTCTCTTAAATAATTCATACTGTAACCAAAAAATCTAAAAAATATATAATCACACTTATTTTTTACAGACATTTTAATTTAAAATTTAGACAAAATTTCATATTTAAACCAAGAATTACAATTTTAGTTATTTTGTTGTGATTGTATAATTTTATTCGTGGGTACTTGAAATTTCTAAAGTAATCTACTATATATATCTATGATAGTATCAGGGTTTGTTGTTGGTGTATAACGCGTTATAAGTACCTAATGGATATTGTGATATGATTAATTTGGAATTCATTATAGGTCAATTTTTTTTAATACCATAGATATGTATATAATATGTCTTATACCTAGAAGGACATACCGTCTCCGCTCAGAATCGTTTTTCTTATACAATGATATTATATCATTGAATTCTAATTTAATACCATCCATTATACAATGACCCACTTGTAACCTACTGTATAGCAGAGCGACACCCACTTGCCCACCTTTTTTAGATTTATAGATACAATAACGATTACGTACGATCGACTTTGATTGTTAACTACGATAACAATGATAATTATGACTTTCGACTGTCTGTGGCATGAAAATCTCGTTTAGATAATTCAGTCTGTTCGATTTTTTACAAAATTGGTTATTTAAAAATTAGTTTTAATTGTTTACTTGTGTGTAAGGGAAAAAGAAAAATTATTAAGCCCCCCCCAAGCAAAAATTCTGGGTGCGCGCCTGGACGACATCAAACCGGATCAAAGCACGCGTTCCCTTTTCATGGCGAAAACATAATATTTTACATGGTATACCATGGAAATCAATATACCTATGCAATATACCTATGCCGGAAAATTTCCAGAAAAATTCGGTTAAAGTTTTAGAAAAACCCCAAGTTTTGTCCCAGAGCCCCAAAACTTATAGACTATCTATACCTAGATCCTATATGTCTGGTTTATATGACTATTGATTACAATAGCAGATGAGTTTATATTTTGATAATTTTAAAGTCACCGGACAAATGAATACTAGTTGCTACACTGTAAATACTCAGGTAATATTATAAATATTAAATTATAATTAAAAAATAACTACCCGTGGACATCTTATGCGCAGAGAAGAATCTGTAAAGCTACAAACCTGCGAAGAACTTCTTACAGACCACATACAGTCGATCGCCTCCTTGTCTACTGTTGAAACCATAAAGAAACTAGAAAAAGCCCAGGAATGATTGACAACCTCTTCGAACCCCTTAGCTAAATCCAATACAACACCAACAAAATTATCACATTTCTAAAACTTATTGATATGTTCAACTTAGTCTAAGAAAACCATTGTGTTTATTTATATGGAACAAATATTTATTTTGTTGTAAGCTAATAACCTAGTTAATGCTGTAATATGAATAAACAAATAAATATTATAATAATTCATTATAATCTAAAAGTTAGAATTCCCAAGATAATTTACCACCACAGACATAAAAATTTAAATGATAGTAATATCATAACTAACATATAATTGTTACTATATTATGTACCTAATACCTATCTAATTATGATTAATGTGTATTCTCATTATTCATTGATAATATCAATTAGTTTTTAATTTTTTTCAATCGTTCGGAAACATTCCAAATTTTTCTGAGAAAACCACGTCTCAGAATTTTTTTTAAATTTTTCGGTGTTTATATAATATTACAGTGTTAGAAATTAAAATCAATCCTCATTTTCGACGACGAACGATGAATGAAAAAATGGCTTCGACATCGCGCTGGTCGATTATAATATTATATAATATAATATAGTGCAGCCGATACCTACCCGATAATACGAATTCAATAATATATTATTATAATATCATTAATCAATAACAAACGCCCAAAAGGTGCAGCGTTCACACATTGTCGTACGATGCGTCTATATAATATACCTACCCACAATAATACGGTTGCGGTGTATACCATAAATCCTGCACTGCTGCAGTTACGCCTCGTGCATGCCACTTCAGGAGCCACAGGGGGGAAGAGGAGGTGCAGCTGGCGATAGTATTTTATTGTTATTATTATTATTATGTACATAAGAAAGCGATTGAAAACGGTCCGTTCCGAATCGGCACGTCAATAAACATAGGTATCTCTGGAGGACGCACCGCTGCTAGAGCGATATAAGCTTAATTATTGTTATTGTCGTCGTCGTAGTCATCGTCGGCCGACAGAGATGAAAGGCGTTCGAGTATTAGGTATACGTCTTACATGATATACCATATTATTATACAATTGTCGCGGTGAGATGTCATTTTCGCCGACACGTTTTTTCACGGCAATTTCGATTTACTTGTTGGCGGTACCATATGATTATCATCGTTTGGGAGAGCGGGGAGTGAAACCGTCGTCGAAGGGCCCCCAGACAAACCTATCCACACACACACACACACACACACACACACACACAAACAAACAAACATGTCTTGTTCATACCTATACAACCGCTGACGTGCGTGTTATTCGCAGCTTATTATTATTATTATTTGTACCGTTCATCGCACGCGGACCGTAATCAGAACGCGAAAACGAAAAAAATAATATAATATAAGGTACAGGGTGATTCGCCAATCATGCCTTTTTCCAAAACTGTATTTGAAATTTAAAGTTTACACAAAATTAAATCATTTTATACATTTAGATATTTTATCCCATATCATAAGGGTAGTGGTGGATTCTTTGGAGATATGCTGGTTAGTAGGTACTTAGACAATTTTTTTTTTAAATATTGATGTGTTTATACAAAATTTGGATTAGTACCTATAGTTTCCGATTCATTCAAAATAGTTTTCAAAAGTATAAAATAGATGTTATATTATATTTGAATATAGTACTATATAATTTGCTATACACGGATTTTATTTACTAATCATAAAATTGTTAGTATTAATTACTCCAATTTTTATATCATCAAAGCCTCCCCGTCATCATCATGGACTATAACTGTTAGGTACCATTAGAGTACTAAGGTCATTATATAATAACAATCGAGAACTACTCGTTTTAATTTCAATTTAGATACATAATAATATATCAAAATTTCGAAAAAAACAAACTCACTGAACAATTTAAACAAATAAAAATATTGTAATATAACAACAATATAAAAAAGAGTGGTTCTTATTTGAAAAAACAAGAGTTATTTGTTTCGACTGACGGCGACACTCTTCAAGACTTAAATAGTATAGAACAGGGACCGGCAATTAAATTCAAGCTGGTCCAGATACTTAAAATGTATTTATTTTTGTGTTAAACATATAGTTTAAGCAAATTATTTAATATGATAGTTAGGTATAATATTATGCTAGCCAGTTTTTTAAAATTTGGACATTTTGGTACCTACTCTTGGAGAAAAAACTAATACGCAGAGTGTTTTCAAGGTAGATAATGGAGATCAGTTAATATTATACCATATTTAAGGAGTACATTTACTATCGTAACGTTACGGTTGTTGCCCAATTCACACATTGCTACTTTAAGTAACTACTTATATATCACTATGGTGATACTGCGCTTGATATCAGACTTACTACTTTTCTAATCATTATGACCCCAACACCTAATACTAAAACTTGACCTTTCGAACAAATAAATACTGTCTCTAATAAGTTTAACTCAGTCCTTGATTTAGTTTTTTCAGACCCTACTGACGTTTCTAATCATCGACCCATATCTGGACTACCTTTTTTAGGGAAAATGTTTGAATCGATTGTACTCAATCATAAACAAATCATATACAACGACCAATCTTGTCAACAATATCAATTGACCAGCATGGATTTTTTCCTAACAGATCAACATCTACTAGTGCCATTGATTTCGTGTCATCTGCACATAATGCATTCTTGTTAAATCAGCAACTTTATATAGTTTATACCGACTTTACAAAAGCTTTCGATTCGATTGATCATGGTACACTTATTTATATTTTAGATAGGCTATGAATATTAGTGATCCACTTCTAACCTGGCTGAGATCTTACCTTTCCGAGCGCGTACAGTTTGTTTCTCTATTTGGTATGAAATCCAAATCATTCCAAGTGCCCTCTGGTGTTCCCCAAGGCAGCCACCTAGGTCCTTTATTGTTTAATGTATTTATTAACTCGGTCTGTTCAATATTTTTTCCAGTGGGTTCTGTTATTTGTCGATGATGCTAAGATATTCCATGCAGTGTTGTCCATACAAGACTGTAAAATACTTTAAAATATTTTGAATAAGTTTTCACCTTGGTATGAATTTGTTGGGCTTTCTCTGAATATTGGCAAGCGTAAAACTAAGTCATTCTATCGGACTCTGGATTTTATAAAATTTGACTACTCTCTTAATGGTTTGCATCTTGATCGCGTTGACCAAATTATTGATTTAGGTTTTCTACCCCTGGTATAAAACCTCTAAGGGTAGCTTTTAGGAATAAATTGAAAACGCGATAACTAAACAATATACTATACTCGAGGGTAATCCAAAAATCATGATGATTTGAACAAATGCATTATACACTTAATATTATTAAAGTGGAAAAAAAATGGTCGAGCACGATGCTCTCGGTGTATAATATAATAGAATTAATCTTACTGTATAAACCGTGAACACCGTTCACCGTATTAAACTAAAACGAAAGAGACAAGTTTAAGTATATAATGGCAAAACGCGAGGCGCACGCTATCTCCGCCGGTAGGTAGGTATGATTTATACGATTGTTTCTGGTTAACGATGTTGTGTTAATGTGGTAATGAGGAAACGAGCGCTCGTGATGGGCGGCCGTTGTCAGTTGCGCACTACAACACCACCACAACCAAGCCGACCTATAAATAATGATAATAATATTGTTTTTTAATAATTTATATTATTTTTTCCTTCTCTTCGTGTCTTTTTACACCACGCGGCGGCAGGGCTTTGCTCCCGCGAAGGCGACGAAACCGACGTTTTTCGTCGCCTACTATTATTTCATATAATAATTATTATTAATATACCTAGGTAGGTAATGTTAAAATATTGTTGTTTCGGTTGGTTTATTACGACGCGCTGTAACCGTTGTACTGATTGTTCTGTATGGAGTTATAACGACGCTATGACGCCTGAAAACAAAATGGAAACGTTTTTAAAAAAATGTGCAGAAAGATTGACCTTTTTGAATTCGATAAATTTAATATATTATAATAACACGTTTATTATAAAAATATATGTGCGATTGATGTATATAGTGAGATGTTTCGGAACGATGACCTCATAGCTGTTAACAACAATAATAATTATTATTATTATTGATCTCGTACCATATTATTATAGGTACCTACCTACCTATATATGTAGGTACACCCACTTTACCGAACCTGCACGCAAGGCTGGATAAGTTAACGAATTTGTTCGACTTAAGTCGATATAAGAAAAAGTAACACGAGTTAAAAGTTAACTTTTCTATTTTTTAGAACTCCGTCGAGTCAAAGATTAACAGATAAAAAAATTAATATTAACTAAGCTAAAATAACAAAATAACATACTTATAAATACCTAAAAAAGGGATTAATTTGGATATTTTATCAATATCTAACTATCGGAGTTATTTGCCCATTCAAGACTCATAGGAGTATTTATACTATTTGCCGGTGGACATAGTGTGGGCAGTTGACTTTGGCCAACTTCACCTAGAGTTAACGACCAGTCATTTTTTTTAAATTCTTATATAATATTAATGATGAGTTATGTAAAAATGTTGTATTTCGGAATTTTTTTAAATACAAGTGACACGAATACAAATTATTACACTTAAATATTTGGGATATCTTATATCTATATACCCAAGTAGACATTTAAACATTAAGCACATAATATTATGACAGATATACGTTCATGTATACGTCATAATATTAAATATTAAACCGATTCACCGATTTTTGAAAATAAACTATTAAAGAACAATTTTCTTTAAAATTTCACACAGTCAATCGATTAAACGTCAGGATAATTAATACTTATATGTATATTGTTTTTTTATGAACCGCACAACAATTTATTTTATTTATTATCACCCACCATTTTAATATTATATTTGATCGAATAATATATTTAACTTAATACCGACTATATCTACAAAGAGATGACCGACATGATGGATATACCAAACTATCAAACTGGTAATGATTATACATTTTACTATTTTAGGAATTTCCTGTTTGTCTTGTACTCTTGTGCATGCGTTGCCCATATTGTGTAAACTGTAGATACTTAACACTAAAGAAAAAAAAAACAAACCACCAACGTAATTTTAAATAAAATGTTTAAATAATATAAAAATTGCACTTCAATTTGAATTGGAATACTTCTGTAAATATCTCGAAATATTGACACGTTAAATAACATGATGTTACAAAAGTAACTTATTATCAATTGAAAATTAATTCCAATAAAAGTTTCTAGACTCGGTTTATATAGTAATAATAATAACACCTAAGCTTGGCCTTTTTAGCTTAATTTTAATTTTTAACCCCTCACAACCTATTGAACGTACTGCTCATCTTCATTTTTCAGCCATCACAATAGTTTACCCACAATAATTACCTATCATTAAGGTAACGGATGTGCCGTGACCATAGGTACCACAGGTTAGGTGCTTATAGGTATATAACTCGCCTATATACGCTTGCATGTTTATAGTTTCATCAGACACACGATGACCCGATGACGACGATATTATAATAATATGTTTATATCGTCAAATCGTAAATTCGTTGTTATACAATGTGTTATAGATTAAACAGCGTGGTCAGATCACAATCTACGATTTGTTTCAAATTTATACCACACACCTGTCAACTGCAGTATATACCTATCTCGTTTGTCGAGTTTTTTTTTTTTTTAACTTTTTTATCGTGTTACACGTTATCGTGATCGTTTCGAAGAAAAATTAGCCCAACGTGTGTATAATACTGCTCTGCAGCGTGTTGGCATTGGTAAAAAAAAATGCAATCCAAACGATTTCGAAGCTCACGATTCGGCACGAACCATATAATAATGTATACAAGACGCGTAAGTCATAATATGTGAGCATATTATTGTCTGGAATTTATTTTCAATTTACCACTTTACAAATAATTTACAATTTACCGCGATAATAAAATAGCGTATGTTTATGTGATCGTTGTATTATTATTATTATTATTTTTTATTCGTTATTATTATTATTAAATTGAAGTATGTTATATATTGGCTTCTGGTTATATAATGAATGTTTTAGTGGTTTTTTTTTTCCTTAACGCATTAATTTTTAACACTAACAACAACCGAACATGGGTGCCGGACGTTTATACGATACATATATATATATATTATATAATAATATATAATATGGTGATTATGACACCAGCTGATTTTTATATTAATATTGTTATTATTATATTGCCGGTAAATTGCTTTTTTTATCATAGACAATAGGTACACTAAAAAAAACCGTTTAATATTAACATCTGCTGCCTTGAGACCACAATATTGGGACCTTTAATATGTTTTAGTCCAAAGAGCATATTATATTTATTATTATTTTCAATATTTTTATCATTTAGGAATAGGCTCATCATCGAAAGTGAAAATAAAATGTTTAAAACCTATATACCTAATATAGTACAGCGGGGTTCATCAGTTGGTGTTCATCTTAATTATACATTTTCAATATAATATACATTATATTTTTATTGGCATAGTTTGCATTCGCATAATTATTGTTAGGTATTTTTAACAAATTGTTTTTTTTTTTGTTTTTATTCAGTTAAATAAATGTTTTACTTTTAAACTGCATGCACTAGTGCCTACAATTATTGCTAGGTATACATTTTTTTTTACTGCAGTCAATTATTATTATTATTATTATTATTATTATTTTGTTTACACGTGCTTACCATTTTGGTAATGTTAATTTGAACAATTCGAATTTGATTAGGCGATAAAATTATACATTACCTTCAATAACAATAATTTATAGTTTTATTTAATTTGACTTGATTCGTTGTCAATAGTTATAAGAAATACAATTATACTTATTTGTTCTTAAATTATTAGGTATTCCAAATCAGTTTTAAAAACCAGCTGAATAATATTAACCATGTTTCAATATTCAAAATGGGAAGTATCATTTGTAACGGCATGATGAATAATTTTTGGATCACATTTAACGATGACATTTTCGACATTTTAATGCGTATTAGTTTTTATCCCATCAAAATAAGATAACAAAAATACAATTACGTGTAAGTATGTTTATATAAAAAATAGGTCACATATATTTTCAAATTTTCAATTATTAAGTATGGGGGTGGGGGGTACCAAGCATTGATTTTAAAATATACTTTTTAATAATTTAAAATCAGTGGTAAAAAGATCAAGTATTCGATAAAAAAAGTATTATAATGTGATATAAAATCGTAAAAAATATTAACATAATAATTTATTCAATTGTGGATTTTTATGAAGATTACTAATGTAATATTATAATAATGGATCAATGTATAAATTCCGTGAGTTTTAAATTATTTCACTTAGGTGTAAAAATAAATTATATGTTGAGCTAGTAAAATTAGTTATAATAATAGAAGCTGGTAGGTAGTTATAATATAATATCACTAATATATATACATAAACGTACCTATATATTCGAAACGAGTTAATAATAATTAATCAACTTACACATATAATTATGTCGTAAATGGTATTTATATGTTATAAATCCAAACAAACATGTAATGTTATATTCACCTGCTACCAGCTGCTACTAATATATATATATATATGACATCGACGCTAATTATTACCTGTTTTGCATGTCCAAATGAAATATACAAACGTGAAAAAAGTGTATGTTTAACCATTGTATTTTACTTGATTTATCGATCTCATTAAAAAAAAAAAACATCACGATCATTGATCACCTGTATACTAAAATCCTTTGTAAAAAATGTTTAGAAGTATTCATATGAAATGTATTAACAAATTGTTTTACATGCATTATTATTAATTACGAGTATACAACATATAATGATATTATTAATTAAACCCCAAATGTCATAACAAATTACGTTTGTATTATACTTTCATGATATCTAAATTAATTGGTAATTATTTACTTAATGTACTCTTACAATTTTTCATTCAACATTTTAAATGTATATATTGTTTTGGGCAATCAATACGTCCATCGTTTCGATTGTAAAATAATAAATATTATTATCAGTCAAAATATTTAATAGCTAATAATATTAATTTATAATACAAGAACTACTGGCATTACTATGGTCGTACACACTTGAGTATTCCATACAATATGACATCGACTCAAATTATTACCTGAAGAGTATGACGTCCAAATTAAATGTACGAACATGAAGAAGTGTATGTTTAACCACATTGTATTGCACTTGAATTATCGAAAACATTAAAAAAAAAATTAACCATCATTGATCACTTGTATGGTAAAATCCTTTGAGAAAATGTGTTTATACGCAATGTATTAACAAATTGTTGGTTGATCAATACGTCCATCGTTTTGACTTAAATAATACACAATAATATCAATTGAAATATTTAAGAAATAATCATAATAATTTATAATACAAGAACTACTGCAGGCTTGCTGGTCGTATATACTTGAGTATTCGATTTGAATAGTATTATCATTGAGTATAGATAGCATATTTTATACTATCTATATTCAATAAAGTCAATGGTGTTATGCAGTAAATAATTATGTGATAGTTTGTGAAAGTATTTGATCATATTTGAATCTATTCGAGCTATAGTAGGAATATTATCCTAAAAAAATAAACTGAATAAATTGTTTCCGATTTTTGTTTTTTTTTTTTTTTTAATTTGCGTCTACCTATGTAAGTTTTAAACTATTTTGCCATAATTTATACACTCTTGTCTGTATTAAATTACTGCCAGTAAAGTTATTGTTTTATTCTCACAGATTAGTTTAAATGTTTATTTAACTAAACAATTATACACAATGATGTTTCAGTAAAATATATTTTTTATTACGGATATAGTATTATATGCAGGGGGGGGGATCTAAATTCGATCTACTGTCTCTGCAGCATAGTAAAGATCAGTGAATGATATAATTATGGTTATAACAATATGTTTACGGTTTATTGTGAAATTGCAAATTGCAAATTGCCATGGTTTCAATGCTTCATATAATATGACGAGCAATATACCACGTTTGCAGCAGAATCAATAGCTAGCTGCAATTTGCTTTGCATCGACCGACCAATAATGGTATCAAAACACCTCTGCGATTACGTTTTGGGTAAAAATAATATTTATCCAATTGTGTTGTATTGCTTGATATACGTTTTGACATTATTCGCTGTGAAGCAAAGCACCGAGTCAGTGGCTATCTATTAAATTGTGGTATATACCAATACCGTTATATAACAATACTGTGCTGATGTATCATATTGGTGCCTGCATTATTATTATGACTTTTTTTGCATCTAAGGGTTGTTTTGTAACACGATACAAACGGATAAAGGTGTGTGTATATTATAAAGGGGTTGCCCCGGGTTACCTTGGTAACAGAAATACGGTTTATTCTAGTGCTCGGGATCGATGAAGCCGAAAAAGAATATAATCATATTCTTCGTTAACAAGTACCTATCCGGACGAATGAACCGAATTAAAAAATTACTGTTTTTATAAAAAAAATATCAATCGTGTAGATATGTTTATCGATGTATTTCCAATAGAGTGGAAATAATGAAATTAAAATTACTGCCGGGTGGTATAGGAAAACGTTTTTTTCTTGCACACCTGCGCTTCTCCATTTGTTCCTAAAAACAAAAACATTTAAAATATGTGTATAAATAAATAAGTAGATACAAACAAATAATATGTATAAGTTGTAATGTAATAGTATATAGGTAAAAGTATATAGGTACCTATGAATTTACGTAAACTGCAGTAATGTTTAAAAAAAGACAATAAACATTTATTGTGTGAATTAAAATTCTTTAAAACCATATAGAAACAATAAGCGTCCAAAATACCATGATAATTATCATTAATATTAATATATTACACATAAAATAATAAATTGTTTTCTACGATATATCTCAGAGTGCTTATATAATATGTATTATGTATATTATGTAGATTTTAAGACAAATTACGACACCATGCAACACTATGAAACACCATCTTAGATAGTCTAGACTCCA
This sequence comes from Macrosiphum euphorbiae, assembly GCA_949089665.1. Taxonomy (NCBI): domain Eukaryota; kingdom Metazoa; phylum Arthropoda; class Insecta; order Hemiptera; family Aphididae; genus Macrosiphum; species Macrosiphum euphorbiae. The sequence continues at coordinate 71,673,268 of CARXXK010000002.1, read as the reverse complement.
GAGTAATCCAAAAATCGATTGACCTATAAGTAGGGTTTGGATTTGAAGGCAAATGCCTTTCTTTTATTAATCATAATAGAAAAATAATTTTTATACAAAAATGTGTTTCATTTAATTTCTTAGAGGATGGATCTTTTTTTTTTTGCCTTTTTTTGCCTTTTTACTTATAAATGCCTTTTTGCCTTTTTTTTTACCTTTTGTACTTATAAATGCCTATTTTGTGTTTAATTTTTCAGTTGATTTTATAATTTTATACACAGCTTGCGTATTATCGTTACAAATGGGTTTTATTATTCGCAATAGTAGCAATCTTAATTTAGATAAATATTTAAGTACGAAATAAGCCCCGAAAACTTCGGCTTTAGAAAGATCGTTTTTAATGTACAAAAAAATTTTAACCCCTAACCGTAGCCGTTTTTCTGAAGACAGCTTATCAAAATACATGGTAGTCAATAATTTTTTAATACAAACTAGTTTATTTTGCATTAAATTAACTGGTATAACTCAAGTAAGTTAATATTTAAAATTGTTTTTAACTAATTCTTAGGGCAAACCTGGTTAAAGAAAAAGGTACATAATCTATTTATACAAAATAGTATAAACTTAATGTAGTTTAGTATTCATGCTCATTTATAATTTGTATTTTTCTCAAAATGTGTGCATTTAATAGTGTTTAAAAAATATTCACTATTTTATTTTGTAGTATATTTATGAATTGCCTTTTTATATAAATTAAATGCATTTTTTGCCTTTTTTTACATTTTAAATGCTTTTTTTATTGATTATATTGCCTTTAAATCCGAACCCTACCTATAAGTACCTATATTACCTATTTAAAAATACTATAATTGTACCCATATTTATTTCTAATGGTTCATGGATCATTATTATTCTTTAATATAATAATATGTATTTAAATATTAAATAACCAAATGATTCCTTCCTATACATGTGATGGGCATAATAAGAGATCCGCAGGAATTGCATACAATTAGGTACCTATTTTAAGTTGGAAAGAGTTTTCCGGACATTGCAGTGCACGATGATCATTTAAAGATAGAAATTATAAAAAAATTGGCTACATTATGACTTAAACAAATGTTTTTACAATCAAAATTTTTTAAAAACCAGAATTACAAATTGGTATTAAAAAATTTAAATAAAAATGTTATAGGTATATTATTTACGCGTAACTCAAGTGTCTGTAAATTATATAAAATACTTTTTAGAACAAAAGTTAGGTATTTAATTTACGGGTCTTTCTATTACACTCTGTATACTTTATTTGAAAATAAATTAGGGTGAACGTAAACAATATATTGGTTGTATACTATTTTAATAAATTTAGCCTTAGTTTATATACCTATATGCCTTACGTAGTATAACATGATCGGAAGCACCAATATTACACTCGACAGTGGCCACTCATCCCTGCTGAAATTGGAGCTTAAATCAAAAATATCACTGGGAAATACAAGTTTGAAATAAATACTAGGTACACACAACATTTTTTATTTGTTTGTGTAGTTTTAAAATTTTGAAAGACGGAAAAGTTAATGAGTCCCATAATATGGTTAAAATTCAAAATATTATGGTAAGTTGTGTCCATAATAGTAATGTATTATAATATATTACGCACCAAGTCAGTCGATCGTTCTTCTACATAAGTCGTATATTATTCACCCAAACTTAACTTTCTTTTTTTCGAATACTCGCCTAGTTTCTACTTTTTTTTTTTTATTGATTAAACACGCGGCTGCCTTGGATATTGAGGGCTATATGAATATAATATAATAATGCACCAGTATTATACACGTATTTTGTATTTAATAATAATAATTACTAATAAATAATTATATTTTATTTATATTATTTATTTATTTGAACTCAACAAAGCTAATACAATATAACGATTTATCTTACAGTATATAGAGCTGATTACCCCTATCTTTAAAAAAGCTTTTGGTGTGAGGGGGGTGGGGGTCTCCTAACATAAATATTATAACAGAAACAGATTTGGTTATCTAAATACTATGAAATCTTGGAATAACAACATGATGACAAGACATTTAATTAGAGTATTAACAAATAGGAGAAGAAAAACAAAATAAAAAAAACAAACAAACAAACAATTTTGGTAATAATAATCGGTAATTAAGTTTTTGAAATATAATTTATTTAACCTTAAATAGTTTTTTGTCAATAATTGATTTGACTTCTTTAGGGAGTTTATTAAATATAAAGACATAAATTAAAGATGGTAATATATTTTTTTTTAATTTTACAGTTTATCTTAATGTCTAGAAATTGGTATAATGTTCCACTCGTTTTCTCTTTTTTTTTTGGGGGGGGGGACGACCCGGGCAGGATAAATTCAGTTAATTTTATATTTTTTGATATTACCGTGAAATCTATATGAAGAACTTTAACTGTAATACTGTAATATTTTACTTTACTCATAGTTAAAACTTAAAAGTAAATAAATAAAATATAATGTTGTACTATATACATGTACAGATGCATAACTTGTAATTTTTAACAATACCTATACAAAATGTATAATATTACGAAATCTATCATAGCCCGTAGGAAACATATTCAATATTCATATATTACTATATTGTCACCCTGAATTTTTAAAATATTTTCATAAAAATAGTTATTCTATGGTTAACAAAAAGTTAGACTGTTTTTGCTCGGAATTTTTCCTCTGAAGATTGCCTCAGCATACTCTATTCGACGAGGTTAGGTTAGATTTTACACTATGATTATGACGTTCAAATATTATATATTAATATAATATCATACACCTATGCGAGGTTCAAAATTAAGTGATTTATAGCGGTATTAAATAGATGGAAAATATCTCGATATTTGCTTGATTTATTAAAACCTCTTCGTCGCCCGACCAAAATAGATCTATCGTCACATAGGTACCATAACACCTTTTAAAACCGATTAAATAGGTATAGGTACCTACCTAATACTCGCAGTTATTATGTAATAATATACCTCTTAAATACATAATATATTATTATTTATTACAGTATATTATATTATAGATGACGTTTTCGGAACAGCTGTGGTCAGCCTCGTGTGTTATGGCAATGGAAAAAAATTCAAGCGATGCATAAAGTACCTATACGGTCTGTGCTAATGCGTAAGTATTATAGCTGTGGTTTACCATTATTGAGTTTCGACTGCGCAAAACAAACAGCAAAAAAATTATAAAATCTCATACCTACAACACGCGTACATAATGTATAGTACCTATCGGGATGTAATGTGTACGAATATAATATACGGTTCTCGTTTACATCATATTGTAAATTCAGAGGTCAATAAATATCCTGGGTTTTTAATACCGCGTGGCACGTTATTTGAATCACATTACACTGCAGTTATTTTATGAGACAAAGTGAATATTATTATATGTTTTATGGTACGATCACTACTGGATGATATAATATTATGCGGATCAAAGACATAATATTTTAAAACGTTTGCAATTAAATGGAAATCACGAATTTGTGTATGAAAAAAAAAATATATATGTTTAAATTTAATACATTATAATAATAATATAACGAGTGCCTGCCAAACGCGCAGTGTTTAATATCAATTTAGAAAATTAACAACATCGTCGAAAACATTAATATTAGTATCGTATACAGAGTGTTTCGAACATAATGCTCACCCAGTCACCCCCATTTGTCCATCTGATAGTGAGTTTATTCAAATTCTTGTTTTTGGAATTTATAAATTTTACCTTTACTTATAAAGACCATAATTGTAAAATTCTTGAAATTTTTTTAATTGCAGTGAAGGAGTATGTCCTGTGGCGATATAAACGTTTGTTCCTCGTCAAATTAAAATCCCCTTTTCAATTCAAATTATTTAGTGTATAATTTTGATGTATCCAATTCAAAATTCGAACGAGTAGTTTCTCGGTTATTAAAATATAGGTTTATGCTAAGAATAATTATATTTAAAAATTGTTTTACGAAAATAAAAAGTAGATATAATTTTGGATCTATAGTATTGATTATCCTTGGTTTTTAGACACTCAAATCAACCATATCCCCCATATATTTCAAACAGCGTTATCGTGGACCTATTGCGGGCACAAAGTTAAATAGCTCTAAACAAGGTAGGTAATCTTTCGAATTTTGATTTTAGCTCGTCAAAATTTTTAGAAAAATTATCCGCTAAATAATAAACAGTATAAAAAGAGAGGCGTTAATCATATATTATGTTGATGGATAGTAGTTTGTGTAATATCCACGTGGACACTCCTCGAGTAGGCTGTGAAAAAAAAATCTCAATTATTAGAAAATAATAATATGCGGTCTTTAAATAAGTATAAGAAATTTTAAAATTTAATTTAATTTAAAATTTAAAATATATAAGAAATCAAATTTTGAATGAGACTATGCGGTGCGCGGCGCTGTCGAATAGAAGGTAAACGGGGGTGAGCTCGATGATGTTCCGCTGTGAATCACCCTGTATATATGTACCTACCTTTATATACCTAACGGAGGGAATGTGTGGTTTTTCACCGATTCGCTGGTTATGTTTTAGCACGTAATATTATTAATATCATATACGCCTCTCAGCGTGTTGCCGCGTGGCATGAAATAAGTGCGGTGCTCGCCCGTGTCTTAAAAAAATGAAAAAAAAACCATCGCCCGTGCCCGCCGCCGCAATGAGCGACGGGGCATGGTTGGGGGGGGGGGAAATGATTTCGCTATAAAAACAGATTTATTTGACAACCAGGGCCGACTCATTCGTAGCCCAGGGGTGGTCCGGTCTTAAACATAATACGTTTATAAATTATACGCACACATTATAATATTTACATTGTGGAGGCCCGACCGCGGTTATGATTTACAGTTTTTACACCTATATATAGGTACGCTATTCGTGGCGCACATATACCTATATATTATTATATGGCTGTGGGTACTATATATTATTACCGCCGTATAGACCATAATATGGTAGTAATGATATTCATCTATATGTACATAAAGTGTTTGTATCGAATGCACATTAATGGTTAATAATTATTATCATATACAAAGTCACGGCCGATGGCTTTACGCGTATTATTACCACTATTATTATTATTATTATTATATACCTATACGTGGGAATGGTCTAGGTATACGTGGCTATATATACGTCTTCAGTGTTTATGTAGTAGCCGAAAAAAAAAAACATTAAAATGTATTATTGCTTTTTAGGCGATTCGTTTCAATCATATTACAATAATAATATAATACGACCCAGTGCCTGGGTAAAAATGCTTGTGGGGGAGGAGGTTGAAACTATGATCCACAGTAATTTGTTTTTGTGCACATAACAAGTCTTGATAAGTCATTAAACTCTTGCATTTTAAAATGTCATTATAAGGTATGAATAGGTTCGTGGTATATGTAATTAATTTTAAAAATATAATCTAATTAATGTTTGGACTTTTTGAGTACTTACAACCTTTACTGTGGACCAGAAATGAGAGAGTAAATCAATGTTTTATCTTTTACAGCCTTTAGATACACTGCTCACTGGAATATATTATTATGTATTGAATATTACTGTAGTCTTAGTATTCATTTATAGGCAAGGCTGGGCAAGTTAATGATTTTTTTTAAAATCAGTTAAGTTAATAAGTACCTACCAATAACGAAAAGTTAAAAGTTAATTGAACTATAGGTTAACTCAGTTAAGTTAAAATTTATCACACACTTTTTATTAAGTAAAAAAAAAAAGTTATTTTGTTTATACAACGATAGAATAGGTACTTAATTTTATTTCAAAACTAAATTATTGACTATAGTGTTTATACTTTATACAGTATTTCCATATTAATTAGATTCGAATGATATAAATGTTTAACTTTAAACAATTCACATTACACGGAAAATATTTTTGACATGAAAACGAAATAGACTGAAATAGTGAAATGTAATAAAATTAAAAACAAAATAAATTAACTACTTCTTAAAATGAAAAATGAATTCATTAATTTCAAGTTAATTCAAAACAAAAATTAGTAACTTAACAGTTAAGACTTGAGTTAATGAAAAGCCTAGTAAGTTATAAGTAACTAGTAAGTCAAAAAGTTTAAATTAAATTAACTTTTTAACTCGTTAATGTCCTGCAGCCTTGTTTAAAGGTACCTTTGTAGCTATGTACCTACAAAAAGTATTTGTATCGAATGCAAGTCGATATAATTATACCTACCTATTACACAAAGTCACGACGAATGGGTTTACGTAATATTATTATTGTTTAGATAGTGAGTATGCCTTATGTATGGTCATACGTGATAAATGTTTATGCAGTAGCCGAGATATTAAAATAAAATATTTTTTTGTTTTTTAGGCGGTTGGTTTCAATCATAAATGTACTAGAGTATCAAGATAGGTAATCTGTTTGCGAAATTATTAAAACCGTTTGGGCTTCAACCTATCATTTCAACTCCCGAGGGAACATTATAACGATCCTATAATATTATAATATATTATACACAACTATTTGCACAACACTTTCAAATCCTACTCAATTAATTAATCCATTTATCAAACGCAAACATATGTAGGTAGATTATTATTATATTATTCCATTGAGTGTGTGTATGGTAATTATTTTAAACATACAAACAAATATTATTATTTATTATTCTGTGATCGGTCGTAAATACCTACTGCAGTGGATATTATAAATATGAAAGAATATATAATTATATTAAAATGTAATTTATGCTCTGTAAATAACAGGTAGGTATTCTGCAAATACTATATGAATGTGAATACCTACGTGATTGAGTGCAAATGAATGTTTATCGAGCTCAATTAATTATGATTGAAAAATGGAAAATATTAAATCACTTTTGAAAACATCTAAAAACAATCTCGATTAAAAGTCGGACAGTATAAGATTTACAAAATGAAATAGTCATGATATCAATTTAATAATATTTTATGGACAATACCTGGAAATCAATGATAATTATATACATAAAATCATACACTTACAAGTTACAGTCAATAAATATATCCGTCTGAAATTTGAATCGCACCAAAACGATGTTACTAAATACCCACCGTACACAAATCATGCAATAGTGGACTGGTCCAACTTTATATTTTTGTAGTTGTAGTAATGATATTCATCTACAGGTTGTATCGAATAAACGGTTAATAATTATCATACAAAACCACTGTGTATCATCATTATTATTACTATTGTTAAAATATAGGTATTGGAGTGTTCATGTTCAATGTTTATGTACCTGGTAGCCGAGGAATTAAAAAATCTATTATTGGCTTTTTTTTGAAACGATTCGTTTCAATCACGATACCTACTAATATGTGTACACATACACATTTGACGCATATTATCATGATAAACCGTTTGCGAAATATTATTAAAGCTGCTTTGGATTTCAACCTCTCGTTTCAACTCCCGAGGGAACATTATAATGATCATATAATATAATATATTGTACAAAACTATGTCTATGTGTACAACACTTTCGAATCCTACTCAATTAATTAATCCATTTATCAAACGCAAACATATGTAGGTAGGTTATTATTAATATATTATTCCATTGAGAGTATGTGTGATAATTATTTTAAACATATAAAGAAGTGTTATTATTTATTATTCTACGATCGATCATAAATATCTATACAGCAGTGGATAACGTAAAAATTATGTGTATATTTTTTTAAATGTAATTTATTCTATGTAAATTAATGTGTAGGTATTCTGCAAATACTATATATTATATGATTGAATGGAAATTAATGTTTATTGAGCTCAATTAAATATGATTAAAAATAAAATATTGTATCACTGCTATATTTTAAAAACAATTTCTATAAAAAGTCAAAACATCAAGATTTAAAAAATTAAAACAATCATGATGTCAAATAAAATTTAAAAAAAAACTTACTGTTAAATATATCATGGGCAATACCTAGAAATCATTGATAATATTAAGTCAATAATATTTATGAAACCCTTTGTATCGTATCAAAAGAACTAAACGTGCCGTATAAACAATTTCGCAGGGGTAGACCTGTCCAATGCGTTAAACTGATAATTTTTTTTAGAAAGTCTAATGATGTACCCACATTATAGTGATTATAGTCTTACTGTTAAAACAGTTTTAGCATAGAAGTAAAAAATAAAAAGTAGGCTTATAAGAATGTATAGAAATAGGCTTGTTTAATCTATAATAATATAATATAACATAGTTTTATTCTTACAATAAATTGATATTTTGTTTTCATATAGGTAGTTAAATATTATTACCAAAGTGATAACATATTTTATTTATTGATGATAACATTGGTTTTTAAATAAACTGGTGTTGAGTCAAATGTTCCTAATTTTTCCAAAAGCCACCCTCAATCTTATTTTAGATTCTGAGTGAAACGATGAATGTATTGATTTTACAATGATGTGTGTTTTTTTTTTTTTTTTTTTATTTTTTTTTTTTTGTGTCTGTGTACACGATAAGTAGTCGAAATAATGCTTCGATTTTCGACTTCAGTATCTTGTTCGATTGGAAAGTGAATATCGTTGGTGCATTGGGGAGGTCAAAATTTAAAATTCCCAATAGTTTTCACAAGCGCCGGGAAAAACAACATAAAAATTAAGGAAAAACGGGAATTTTTACGCAAAATCAGTTTTTGACAAAATCGAATTTGGTTTTTGGTGTAACTTTAAAACAAATGACCGTAGATACATGAAATTTTCACTGGTTGTTTATATTTGCATTTTCTATACACGATAAAATTTTCAAAATATTTTGATTTATTTTGAACTGTTTAGGGACATTTTCATTTTCCATTTTTTTTTAGTTTTTTTTCTAAAAATATCAATAAAATTGTATTTGTTGGTTGCGAAAGCTTGAAAATTTAATAGAAGGCTCCTAATATGTTGTTTCAAAGGCAGATGAAAAATATTAAAAATCCTTAGTCACAATTTTTTTTTATAAGCATTTAAAGTTCAAAAATTGACAAAATATGGAAAAATCACGAAAATTAGCAAATTATTTTGAGTTAAGAATTCGTAAAAATTTTTCTTTTTAAATCTAAGATTTGAAAATGAAACACAAGATTCCTTATAAGATTATCTACCTTTATCAATAAAAAAATCTCTACCGGACAGTCAAATCAAATTTTTATGAGCGTTTGAAATTCAAATTTTTAAACATTGGATTTTCACTCGATTACTCATGTAGCGATTTCCTCATTTTGTTGCAATTCAAAAACGAACAACTGTAGATACATGAAAATTTCACTGAATGTTTAAATTAGCATTTTCTATACACCATACAATTTTGAAAATATTTTGACTCTTTTTGAGCTGTTTATGGACATTTACAGCTTTCAATTTTTTTTATTTTTTTTTTCTACAAATATCAATAAAGTTTTATCTGTTGGGCCAAAAAGTGTAAAAATTTAATACAAGGCTCCTGATATATTGTTACAATAGCAGTTGAAAAATATTAAAAATACATAGGCACAGTTTTTTTTTATAAGCATTTAAAGATCGAATTTTGACAGAATTTTTCAAAATCTCGAAAATTATTAATCATCGTAATTAATAAATTCTAAAATGTTCAGTTTTTATAGCTAAGGATTGAAAATTTAAAACAAGATTCTACGTAAGTAGTTAATTCTCTTACCGAAAAATCTAAAAAATATACAATCACAGTTTATTTTTATAGTCATTTTATGTTCAAATTTGGACGAAATTACATATTAAAAAACCTAGTTATTTTGTTGTGATTATATAATATTATTCGTGGGTACCTACTTGAAACTTCTAAAGTGTACTATTATATATCAATGATAGTATCAGGGTTTGTAATTGATCTTGATGTATAACGTGTTATAAGTACCTAATGGATATTGTGATAATGTGATATGATTAATTTGGAATTTATTATAGGTCAATTTTTTTTTTAATACCATAGATATGTATATAATTTGTCTTAAACCTAGACTGACATACCGTCTTCGCTCAGAATCGTTTTTCTTATACAATGATATTGTATCATTGAATTCAAATTTAATACCATCCATTATACAGTGACCCACTTGTAACCTACAGTACAGCAGAGCGACATCCACTTACCCACCTTTTTTTTCATTCATATACGTATAACTCAAAGGTGAACTCAATGGGCCCAGGGGGGAGTCTACACTGACTTTGAGAACCCACACCCAAGCCGGTTCTTAATAAAATAGGTATACATGACGAGGTAAATCTAACTCTAAATCACAGTGGTTTTTTTGTTCCAGACTTCCAGTCCGTAGTTTGTAATCGTTGTGTAGCTGTGGGTATTCGAGAAAATATTACAATTAGATGTACATATTAATAAATATGAGTTGTAGTGAGTTGTAGTGAGCCAGGGGAGGGGCTGAGAATTTAAAAATTATTTTTATGGTCTATGATAGTCGCTCAAAAAGCGTTGCATTATTTTTAAAATATTTAAAAATTTACCTATAAGTGTTGACACTTTTCAGCTATCTATCTGCAGTGTTAGTACGTATTTAATGTATAAAAGTGTAAAAGTTGATCAGCACCCACCCCCCAAAGAAAAATTCTGGCTACTTCACTGTGAGTACTTACCTAGTTAGCTATGATATTTCGGAGTACTGTGCCACTGTCAGTTAAGTATTCCTCAATGGCACTTAACATACTATTATAATACTATGATGGTTTGAAAACTTACAATAATATAATACACGAAAACAACGATTCGTGTCACTACAGGCTCATATTATTCACCCTCGACTATAATCTATTCCTATATCTACTGCATGGAAATGCGTTTTTTATTTATTCTAAAAAACACTCTGTATTCTCGAAATGTATAATAATATGCTGTTACTCGTCGTCTTTTCCATTTGTTTATCGACGCTTCTGCTGCACCCGTGTATTATAATTGTAACGAATTAACAAGCTGAACGATAAATATTTGAATAATTTAATAGGTAGTATAATATACCTACTACCGTTCTTAAAACAGTATTCGGTTGTTCACGATTTATTCGAATGGACGTCCGTGATACGTGTAAGGTGTTTGTATAACTATATAATAATAGTAATAATCGAGTATATAATAATATTTTAATGACATTTGTGGGTGTTGCGTACGACGACGACGGTGTATATTATAACACCAAAGTGTTTTGGAATTCCGGACGAATGCTGCACGCGCGCGCGCACGTTATATAGGTACTGAATTAATTTAAATGAATATTAAATAAACCATTCGGTTGTTATAATAAAGAATAATGATAAAAAAGAATATACATATTGAAAAAAAATAATCGTCCAGTAACGACGACTGTGGCACACGAAGGCATATTAAATAAAAATGAAAAAAAAGCGATAAACTACTGAACAAACAGTTATTATAATAATAATAATAAAAATGGATAATAACAATATGTATAAATAACGCACGCAACTTATAAAAATACAATTACCTGCGGTTTTGATTTGTCGACCGGTGCCGCGCTGCAGTGATTTATTTGTGTTGACCGGCGTTTTATATATATTATATTATATAGGTACCTACCTATGTACCGTATATACCTGTATAATGTGTATTATACGACTACCATTGGGAGGTCTCCGCCCGAGACGGTCCGTGGCGATATAATTTTCAATTCTCGGCTTGTTCCATTGTCAAACTTAACAGCACGACCGGCCATTATCGCGTTGATTTATGCGATAATTGTCCGTTTAGTTTTTCCGGGGTGTGCCTAATAATCGCTTTTAACGCCAATTCACATAATACGCGAGCGTACGCCGCCGCAGCGAACTGTTCGACAACAACAACAACAAAAAAATTGGTAATAATTATAATTATAATAATCGCATAGTGGCTGAGGTATTATTAGTATGGTCGTAGAAAAAAAACGCGCGACGGCGTGGCAAAAGCATATCAATAATAATATTTAATATCGGTCTTGTCAAAAGAAAACATCGAAAACACCTATTGTTTTTTTTTTCTAATGCGTATTATTAATGCCGATATAATGAAACCGTGACCACTGTACTGCAGGTTATAGCTGCAGTCCACAAGCGTAATACGCTGTACTGGGTGATCCATATTTAACGTAAGATGCACGATAATATTATTTCAGAAACTTTTGTTTTTTGCATAATTGTTTTAAGTCGTTAAAAAACATGATTTTTTGTAGAAATAAATTATATTTTTACTATTTGCAGCTATAGTCTTTGGTTTCCAATATAATCGGATCACTCCATATTATAATAAAATATACTTTTATAGGTAGCATATATGTAATCATATCAGGGTATATCTAAATATTATGAGCAGTAAAAACGTAGGTACCCAACTAAAAATAGAGAGAAACTTCGTAGAATAGTATATCTTACGGCATAATATATACTTGCTTCTCTAAAGTGTCACTAAAGTATTCGATGATATAATATACGGTATACAGTCTAGAATTTTCAGTGAACTAAACAAAATGTGTTAAAACTATATTCAATTTTCAACTACCTATTAGACATCCAGTTGTGACTCATATATACTTAGAATTTAAAAGAAAAAAATTAATATTTTTCATAATTTCATTCAGAATCCTGCTTATACAATCTTACAAATAATAATGTGTCAAAATTTCAAAGTACAGTTTTTAGCATCATATAATTAAAAATTGTTTTGTAAATGCGCATGTACGATACAATTTTCATGATTTCTTTTGCTATAGGAAAAGGAAGTACTTACTTCAGTATTTAATAAAATATATTATAATAATATATTCTTAAAGTACACACTTTACATCTTGTACTTGATTTGGGCTTATAGTTAATGGTATAGGGAGAACTGAGAACATAAATATGGAGCAAACGGTGCATCCGAATTGCATGCCAAAAAAATAAATATAAATCGGGTCGTCCGAATTGCATGCCGTCTCTTGGAGGGGTCTGTCCGAATTGCATGCCGTCTCTTAGAGGGGTATATCCGAATAAATTAGTTAAATAAAACTATTGTAGTTTGGGGTAATCAAGTGAGTGTATTTTAAATAATATTATTTTTAAATTTGGTGGTTTTTTTTTGACATTTTGGGCACACAATATTACAATTTAAATAAACAAAATAATATATAATAATAATTCATAATAATAAAATATGTCAATAAAGAAACATATTTTTTGAATAATAAAACAGTATAATAGCATTTTTTAAAACGGTTTATATTACAATGAAAAATTACGTTACAGTATAATAATAATAATAATAATAAATTAAAAAACAATAATAATAGTAGGTAATAATATTATAAGATGGTGGAAATAAACTGTCAGCCATCACATACGTTTCTAAGTAGTCACAAAATGCATGTATATACGATCATCGTTGGGTTGAATTGCCATGATTTCGTTCGTAAAACAGTCGTCTACATCATTTGGATTTAAAAATGACAGTCCAAAAAATAATTTTAAAAATAATCCGATTTCTGTTTTTTTTTTTTAAATTTGTACATACACCTACTGATTGAATTTTTCTCCATATGTTCTGTCCTAAGTGAAAACGATATCCTTTTCTTATTGTATTTGGAAAAACAACTAGAAGTGCAGAATGAATAGCTAGTTCAAAGTCAGCGTAAATTATTTTTGGCGATAAATTTAAGTTTAAATCGTTCATCTTCAGTAATAAATTAGTCAAAGCATCTTCATAAATTTGTTTTGTTTCTCCCGTTAATAAAAAAAAAATTAGTGGCGTATAGTTGTGATTTTTAACTCCGTGAATTGTGAATAATTGATAAAACATCTTAGGGCAACTTTTAAATGTACCGTCAACAAATAAAATTTCGTACTCACTTAATTATATATATAAATTATTATTATTACTATTATTTATGGACTTATGGTCGTAGTGGCGTAGCTCTATACCTTTCTTATCTTAATATTATTTCAGATCAATTACACATTTGATAGCTACAAACACTTAAGTGACCGATACGTATGTCTATGCCTGTGAAACAGACCGAGACCACAATACACTACATTACTCCAATATAGATACTGTTTGGGAAAATATTTACACGGATATAAAAATATTTCAATCCAGAAACTAATCACTAAACAGTTGTAACAACCATACATAAAATAGAGTATCATTTTTTTAAAAAAATTAGGAAAGTCCAAAAAAAAGTTTAAGTTGTTTAAGTGAGTAAATAAACGTGTGGTGTACGGCATGCAATCCGGACATAGCCCTCCAAGAGATGGCATGCAATTCGGACAGACCCCTCCAAGAGATGGCACGCAATTCGGACAAACCCCTACAAGAAACGGCATGCAATTTGGACATTTTATAATTCGTATGCAGCCGGAGCAAAGTGTTAATATTATTTTTTTACTATACTATAAGGCAGGTTTTACCATTGTCACCTTTACGTCCTCAAAAAGTCATACATAATGTAGATGATTTTTTCGAAATACATCACTGTTTAGATGTACATATATAATATACCTTTACAGTATATAGACATATAGTATGTAAATATGTGTTCACTCTTTGAAATATTACAGTCTATCATTTAGACAATAATAATATTATACTATGTAAAATGTAGATACCTGTAATAGGTACTATTATTTTTTAAAAATCAATTCAGTCGGCTATTTACATGGAATATTGTTCATAATCTAATATTAATATGGTTCTGTCGATCTTAAATCTGTATAATAACGTTTTAATAACGTTGCAGGAAGATTCTCTTTTTGAAATTATATGAGACCTATGAGTGTCTAAACATTTTAGGCCTACTGGGATTTAGTATCATTGAACCACTAAAGCATATTATTATAATATGCGACATATAAATACACAAAGTGAAAAGTGTCGTCAAAAAAAGCGATTGCTGCGTATCATGTGGGGAATATTGCTGTACTCCAAGACCACACAGGATAAGTGAACGTCCTTTATATTGTTATTTTATTATCAATTTATCCAACTGTTTCCATTATTATAATTCACATTCTTATATAATAGTGACACACGAATGGAATGCACATTATTTTTTACTCGAGGTAATCTTTGTGAGTTGCGAGCTTTCAGTGTCATCGACCATAATATTATATTATTATACCAACAGCAGTACAATAATATAACCTGTGCAGATGAAAGTGTATGTATTCACCTAGGTAGGTACGTGTTCTTAAGTGTCTTGTTAAAAATACTTTCGAGAAGTATTTCAAATAGGTATTTACTTCACTTAAAGAGCATTTAAATATTTATAAATATCTTCAAACTGAGAAACAGACTATGAACAAACGAAAAAAAGCTTTAGATAATAAATGTATTAAGTGCATTTATGAAGGAATATTGGACAAAATATGCACATTTTTATTATAAGATGAATGCATTTTTATTAATATGTTAAATATTTAAAAGTATATATTGTTCATAATTTCGTAATTTATGTTTATTTGATAATTGTTGCAAAATTAATTTTTGTTAAAAAGGGTTAAACCAGTGCTAGCGAACGTTATAATAACGTTTTATTTGACAAAAACGTAATTACAACGGAAAGCGATAGTCAAAAATAATTAAATACTATAAAACAAAATATAACGATTAACAAAATATATTATATATCATTAACAAAACATAACTCAAAACGTAATTTATAGAATATCATTAAAATATTTTTTTTTTATATATTTCAATTTTTTTTATCTTTCACAGTTTTCTAACTAGGTTACTATATATAGGACTATTTCATGGGCGACTGTATTAAACCGTTTGAAAAGTCTAAAATATTATATATCGTTGCACATTTGTGGAGTGTGTAAATTTTTTTTGGCAGACACAGTGTATTGGTTGCTTGGAAACACATTGTGTATAGTTACGTACACATAACTTTTGTATGTCGGGGGAAGGGATCTGATCTGTAGGAAAAACCAAACCTATCACTTATATGTACATAAAAAGCCGTTTATAATTTTTTATAATGCCCTCGAAAATAAAAGTCATGGGAGGATCAGACCCCCCCCCCACTATTCATATTTATATCTTATATTTATACGCCACTCTGGTTACCATTAATAGGTACATTATAGAGCATAACGCTGCCGGATGCATTCTCAGTATACAGAGAAGAAAAAAAATATTAACAGAAATGGGATGAGTTCTCCGGACATCCACACGATATTGAAATATGTCGAGGGTGTATGACGTCAGATAATCGACGTGTACATTATAATATAGCATAAGGGATGGCAAACTCGTGAAGTTGAGGAGTGAATTTTATAATAATTTTATATATATACCTAAACTGGAGTAATATTATAATACACCGAGTGACCTATTTAATAACGCAATAGACACCCATGATTATTTCAAACATAATTAATGTTTTAGAAAAAAAAAAAATTTTACATAATTTTAAGTACCTAGTAAAAAACAAAACATTTATTTTTTGAAAAACTTCTAACCAATAATAGAGTTGTCAAAAATTTGATTTTGAATACTCCGATTAATATTCAGCTTAGTATTTGATGCTACGGAATATGAAATAAAAAAAATGTATGTTGTCATTCAATTAACAGGAAACTCGAAAAATTATAGTGGTTACAAAGAGTAAAATTTTTTTACAACATTGTTGCAACGACTTCAAATTGTGTATAAGAAATATTTTCACAAGCACCCCCGAATATGGAATACGATTACATCATATTAGGTTATAGGATTATTACATAATACAATAAGAACATATTATAAAGCTTTCGGATACATTTCCAGTATATAAAAGGAAGAAAAAATATTATTAACAAAAACGCGCGTGATCTGTTCTCCGGATAGCCAGACGATATTAGTGCCAGCTATTATGTCGGGGGGTGAATGATGTCCGACAATCGACGTGTACAATATGTTATTATATACAAAGTAAAAGGACTGGCGAAAGCGTGAGCGGGACATAAGCTGTGGTGTGCATTCTATATATTATTATATACTTACGCGTATACCTATTACCTATAATATATTATATACCAATATTTAGTAACCGTGTACTCGCGCGAGGTATATCATAACGGCGCGTGTGTACCACGAAGGTCGTCGGCGGGGGGTGAGTAGTGGCGGGTAGGTTTGAGGGTATCATAATAATAATAATAATAGTAATAATCATAATATATTATCGTTATAACATTATACGGAAGGCGAGTTGCACGCTGCGGCGACACGCGCGGCCCCCGTCGTCAGGGCCGCCGCGGATTACGCTCGCCCCGAAGGATGCGATGCTCTTGCACGTGCCGGACAGACGAACTCTCCACGGCCGACCTTCCCGTTCAGGTGTACTTAATATTATATGATACGATATAACGTGCAACAATGGGTGGCATATATGTTTTGTACTGGTAACACGAAAATGGTCGCGTGCGAGTTAAGAGCTGTTTTATGGTCGAATATGTGCCAGCGGTTTTGTATACCTATTATGTATAATATTATTGTATTCACCGTATAGTTAGTAGGTGTATCGTAATAAAAATAATAATACTCTGATGATAATAATTGGTACGTATCTGTATATAATAATTATTATAATAATAACAACAATAACAATAACGACGTCCCGCAGGGGCGCCCTCAGAAAATAAGTTCAGCGGGCGCGGGCGCAAGGAACAAAGTATACAGTTTAGTACCTGGTACTCATCACGAGTTTTTAAAAATTTAAAAATATTATTTTGGCCTAAATTAATTCAACTTGAAGTGTTACATTAAATAGTGAAATAAATTACCTTTACACCAACATAAATATTTTATATTAATATATACTGAGTATAATAACTGAGTTGAATGCAGACAGTTTTCACTCGGTAGGAGAATTTTCATATATAAAACAATAAGTTCCTCATAAGTTTCTACTTTCTTTACAGTCATTTAAAAATATTAAAATTACATTAGCATGAGCATTTTGTTATGAGCATTTTAAGTTCAAATTTTAACAAAATAAGTCATAATAACTTAAATTTGCAAATTATTTTGTATTTAAAATTATGTACCTACTACACAGGGCTTGCAAACGTTATAATAGCGATATGATTATAACGTAATATTTGACAAATAACGATTGAAATTTGTAAACGTAATTACAACGAAAAGCGGTAATCAAAAATAATTAAATACCGCAAAACAAAGCATAACGAATAAAAATATATATAATATATCATTAAACAAAAAATATCGCAAAACGTAATTTATAGAATATCATTAAACGAAAAATAACGCAAAACAAAATTATTTGAAAATTTTAAATCCATTTATTTATAAGTAAGTATATTGGTTTCGTAGAAATCTAAGAATTGATTAGGTATATTATATTCCGTATCCTAGACATTACCTATGAGCATTTTTTTTGGAGTTATTGTTAACTTTTAAATTGAATTGCCAATAGCAAATACCTAGTATAATTATAATTATTATTGTTATTAATAATAATTAATGATGCCCCAATAATTGCGCTGTACAAGTATAAAGTATAGACTTATTTTGTATTCACTCTGTGAATGTAAAAGTATATGCCTACTGTAAGTTGTTACAACATCCGTTTTATTTATATCAGCTATATATTAAAACAAATAACGCTATCATGGGTAGAACAATTTCTAGCCAAGTACTGAAAATGCAAAGGTGGGCATTAACTTGTTAGAAAGTTAAAGTTAAGTTAAAAAGTTATTTTTTTTTAACTTTTTAACTTAACTAGTTTGTTATTTAGTTTGAGGTTGTTAAAAAAATAACGTTTTTATTAAAAAAAAAACATATTTTTAAATATTTTCTATCCTTATTTTTTTTTAAGTTTTTTACTTTTTGGAATGACAACACAGAGTTTTAATTTCATTTTCCAAAGCAGAAATTTTTTAAGTATGTGATACATAAAAATCGAATTTAGGACGAGTAGTATATGAGTTATAAGCATAGATAAGTATAATATAATAGATAAGCAACTCCTATGTTATAAAAACGAACCGTATTCGAGCGCTCCCGGTGGTTGTACGATACTACTAAGATAGAGTTACCATCGATAGCTATTACTATCGATAATTATCGATATCTGTACCCTTTACTATCGATATTTTTCGTTTAGAAATTTTAAAACTTAAGGAAAGGAGCAATGATAGAAAAATAGTAATAAATTACAATAAATTATTTTCTGATAAGAGATCATTTTTATTACATAGTTAATAGTTATATAAAATTATACAAAATAAAAAAAATTAAAAATAATGGATATATATATATATATATGTATAATACAATAAAGTATAAACATAAATAGTTTAATAATAAAAAAAATTAAATATTAAACGAATATTCATATTATGATCAATATTAGGTGAACAACACATATTCATATCACACTGCATTACATAATTATATAAAATAACAAAAAAAATATATATTATAATACAATATACGTCATAAATAGTTTAATAATAAGAAAAAATTAAATATAAAATTAACATTCATATTATATTCAACATGGAAGCTATAAAAATATTATAAGGTGAACACACCACATTAAGTCATTAAATTAATATTTTACTCATTGTTTATACCTGATTAAATTTGCCGATTTTTACTTTTTTTTTAGAGTGTTTTTCGTACCACGAGTTGGCTAACAGTTTGATGGGGTCTTTTTAATTGTGTTTAATTTTACGCTTTCCTGACAGTATCCTGTTAATTTCGGTACACCAAAAATGAAGAAATAAATTTACAATGCATTCAGCAATTTTATATTGAATACTATCATCATGCTTTGGACAGTGTAAAATACTTAGATTAAAATTTGAAAGAATTTTATCTATAAGAATTGATTTAATTTTGGGGTGATGGCATACAGAAGGTAAACATTGAGTGATATTGACAATTATTTTACTAACTAATAAACCAAATGATGGTGCTGGATATTTTAAAGATGGTCGAGAAGGTTGGTATTCTCTAGCTTGTAATAGCTCATAGTTTTCACTAGATGTATTATTTGAGCATATTAGTTTTAAACATGTTTTACAATTTTTTAATAAGTTTTTATTAATTTTTTTGATAATATACCCAGAAATAAATGTATGCGTGAGGTCTCTTAAATACTGAGTTGTATCAAGCTGGTTAGGAATAACTTGTTCAGGTAAATCACACGAAAGAAGTGGCATTTCTGGAGTTTCTTGTCTAATGGAAAATAAGTTTTTGTACGTCAGTAAACATCCTTCAGTGAAATCCTCACAATTTGCCCCAGGTGAGTGAGACGAAACCAAATTATTAAGTAGTAATGTTTTGTATGATGACATGAAAATGCTGCACGTAGGATTTGAGCATCCAACACTTCTAATGCCTCCAAATAAGTTTTCTAAAGAATCTTGGTTTAAAACTCTGGGAAGTAATGATTGTATCCCCTTAATGTGTAAAGCCTTTGATAATGTTTGGAATCCTAAAAAAAAAAATAGTGATATACAACATTAATAATATGTTAATTGAAAACTGATAATGCCAGAATAGAGTAACTCACCCTTTATAGTCATTTCCCAATTTTTTATTGTTGGTATACTGACGGCTTTTCCGTTTTTGTTAACAAATTTCATAGTAGACAATACTTTTAAACTATCCATCCAAAGTTGATGATGTATTGAATTCTTTTTGACAGACGTTCTGAAAATTTTCCCATCAACTACCTTGTCAAAAGAGACGTTGAGTGAATCGAATAATTTATCGAAAAATAAAAAAATTTCTGCTGTATCTGCTGCACCAGGATCAATGATAGACTTAGCTACAAAAAATTAATTAAATTATTTACATTAAAATTACATTATTCTAAGTAAAAAAAAAATAACTTACAAGCAAGGAAATTCATTATTGCTGAAACTCGTTGACTAAACACTTGACAAGCGTTTCGAACTTTCATCTTAGGAATTTTTTCTGGTATTACATGTGCATCTGTTAATCGAGGTAGCATTTTGCAGTCAGGTATGAAGCTGTCAGCTTGGTATAGCTGTATCAAGTGTTCCCATTTAGCAGTTTTTTTAATACCATTTGTGGAAAATGTTAAGTCTTTAGTTATAAGATTATTTCGGATGCATTTCATTAAATGAGGTACATCAAACAGGTGAACTATTTGTAAATATTCTCCCTTTGCAACTTCTACTTCATAATAATCATTCCGGTACTCCAGATTATTACTTATATAATGTTTCCTCGTATCATTTCTCATTATGTTAATAGCGCCTTCATTTGCTCTACCCTGGTCACTGATTGTGGCAACTACTCTTAAACCAGTCTTGTGAACTTCACATATGACCTGTTTGAAAAATATTTGTTATTCAACAATATTTTAACCAATTTAGATTAATAGTTTTTTTTCTACCTCTTTTAACTGCCTTACAAGTTCATCTTGTTTAGTGGCACCTTGACAAAACGTGTAACATATTGGTTGCTTAAATTTCTTTTTTATCCCACGTATCATAAAAACGAGAACATGGTCACCAAACATTTGACTTCTGTACACTCCGGTATCGATAAAACCATCAATTATATCTGATGATGACTTATAATTAAGACCACTACTTAAACACATTTCATCAAATAATATGGAACAGTACCTAAAAAACAACAGAAATAAAATACATTTTGTTAATCAATCATTGTTCTTTTATTCTTTATATATATATATATATATATATATATATATATATATAAGGTGAGTACCTTTCTGTAGGCTTGAGTTTTTTTACATTTTCTCTAAGGACATCCATTACTAATGAGCAAATTCCAGGACGAATGGAAACGGTGGATAATATTGCATTCAATGTTCTCTTGCTAGGTAAAGTGAATAGTGTTGAAAGCATTCTATAGCATTTAGGACTGCGTTTATATAATGACAAACTAAGCATTTTCTCATTCAAAGAAAATCTGTGTCCCTTGCTCAATTTTTTTGTTTCCCGGATTTGTAGTTTCATAAACATGGAAGCTGTGGCACTCATCATATTTGAATATTTACCAACAATATATTCATCAGTAAATTTTTCAGCTGAATTCAGCCGTTCTTTAAATAAAGTTTTGCGGCTCCTATTTTGTCTGTATTTTCTTAATAAGAGTTTGTTCATTTTATAAAATGTTTTACACCTAGGAGTAAGTTGTTTACAGGTTCTCACACCTATTTGTTTCAATATGCCTATGCAAATTAAAAAAAAAAAATTAATATTAGGTATTGGTATTTATTATTTTAGATCACATAGTTGCCACTATTTTGTAACATGTATTTTCCCAGACTTCCAGGTTTTGCAAGAGAGTGGCAACCAATTAAGAAGTAGGAAGAGTATAAATAATCAAACCCTGGGTGTTATTGGTTTTTTTCAAAGCTGTCATACACTTGGAAGCACTTATAAAGCAGTTGCGATCAACAATATCAGCTACAACATTGTCACAATAT
This sequence comes from Macrosiphum euphorbiae, assembly GCA_949089665.1. Taxonomy (NCBI): domain Eukaryota; kingdom Metazoa; phylum Arthropoda; class Insecta; order Hemiptera; family Aphididae; genus Macrosiphum; species Macrosiphum euphorbiae. Next base: position 71,650,775 of record CARXXK010000002.1, on the reverse strand, counting down.
CATTGTGTACGTAAAGCATAAATAAATTAAGCAGAATTAAGCGTTAGAATAAGTGAAATATATTACCAATTATATCTGTACCTGTTAATGTAGATTCTAAATTTTGAATACCAGACATAAATGATAAATCAAGGTCAATGTCAACACGATTCATACTTAAACTTTGTACTTCTCTGTCATTATTGTGTGACACAGATGAACTTGGATCAGAAACTAAAAACAATTGTATTCATATAAAATGTATAAAATAATTAGTTTATTAGGTAGGTGGTCTATACTATTTTGGGCCAACACCGAAATGTAAAAATTAAAAAAAGGTATCTTAATGTCTAACTACAAATTTACCATTTTATTTGTGATTATTATTGTGCTAGGTAGGTGTACTAATACTTATATTGTTAAATTATACTGATTTCAAAAAGAATGAGTAGGTGAATCAACTCAATGGTCAGATATATTTTTACCTGGGCAATTAAGTTGGTATTTAAAAAAGAATAAAAAATAAATAAAGTATAGATTGATTATAAATAAAAATGAATTACTTTACCTGTCAATACTTCATCCAATACATTGAAACCAGACATAAAACTTTCATCAAGATGCATATGCTCAACTAGTGTTAATAAAATAAATATTATACAAGCATATTATGATGAATAAACAAGTAAAAATCAAGTTAACCAGATAAAGTTTTATTATTTACCATCATTGTTTGACACTACAGCCAAATTAATAGGGGACACTAGTGTCTTGGGTATGCTTATGTTGGTTTCTACAGGTATACAAAAGACATTTATTACTAAAATGTTAAAATGGTTAAATGTTAATACATACTTGGTAAATTAATAAGCGGGTATGCATTTGCATTAAGTCGCTTGGTCCCTGGACTTGAGCAGTCTGGTGTGAAATGCATAGCACATATAAATTTTGTTTTATAAACAGTATTTGGATCTATGTTATCTAAACCTACAATTTTAATCCATTGTATAAGTCTGGGCATATCAGAACGTGGATTTGGAAATCGATGGCAGACCACATCTAATCAAAATAGGAAAAGCAGCAGATAATTAAATGGTAATTGTAAGGGTAATTGTACCTACATCAAGAATAGTAACAAATATAATATTATGCTTATCTTAAGTACTTATTTGATTATTAACTGTATACAATATCTGACAATAAATTATCAATTGTCAAAAAATACCCATTATGTTGTTGATTTATGTTTAAAGTCTACAAATGTTAAAGATAACTTTATCTTTTTCATATTATATAATTGGAAATGGAAATACCTACAGTGCATTCGTTTTATTATATTATATTATAATATAATGTATACTAATCTATGATTCAAAGCAAAACGATGAATAACAAGTTAACACATTGATGTTGAAAGTACCATTTTGTTCAATAGATAGGTATGCAGTAAAATTGATCGATTGTCCGTCAACGTGTTAAGAAAAAAATGTTGTTCTATTATTATTGTATATAATTATAAATTATTTCAGAAAATTAGGAGGTACATATTAGTTATTTAAAAATATAAAATACATACCTTTGGATTTACAGCCATGTACAACACACTTTGAAACGTTCTTAGATGGCATCATAAACAATTAACAAAGGACTAAGGAGTATAATATTAAGTATATTATATACTATATATGATATATAGACAACACCGATACAGAATTGCGACTTTCGAGGAAAAATAGCAAATAGCAATAATACTTAATAGCTTACAAAAAATATAAGAAATTAAGAAAAAAAATCGAGGACGGAGAATATAAAGTCAGTAACCGAAACACATGACAAATTCAAATATTCGCTAACGGCCAAGTCCAACGTCGCCAAGCACAGTGAAGCCCAGGCGCATCGCGCATGACCGGTGCAACGGTGCCCGACCGCAGCCGAGACATACAGCGCTAATGGTGGTTGTACGAAGAATCTATACGGTACAAAACGCTCCTATTGAGTTGCACCAGCCTGGTTATAAGTATTTAAAGTTTGACACTCAGAGTAGTGCACAAACATTTTGCGGGGTAACACCATACCACTCCACTCCAAACATCTAAACTTTAAATACTTATAATTCATAATTTACTCGTCCTAAATTCGATTTTTATGAATCGAAATACTAAGAATAATATTCTTCTTTGAAGTATGAAATAAAAACTCTATGCTGTCATTCGAAAAAGTAAAAAACGTAAAGGATAAAAAATATATAAAAATATGATTTTTTTAATAAAAACGTTGTTTTTTAACAACTTCAAACTATGCAAAAAAATATTTTCAAAAACTTTAATACTTTTTGAGATAATACGTGTTTTACGCTTAATGAATCACCCTGTATATTTATAATACATATTATTTTTTTATTGACATTTTAAGTTCAAATTTTTACGAATATATCGATATTTAGACAAAGAATAAGGATTTTAGTTATTTTATTGTAATTTAAAACTATTTTTGTGGGTATTTTTTTTGAAACCGTTACGTATTTTTCAAAAATTCGTTTTTTTATATTACTTCTATTGTAAAATAGAGCAACATTATTTTCAAACACTTTCTAATTTATGTGAATTAATTCACTAAATTAGTGCCTTAAACACACATTTTAAAGAAAAACAAATGGAGAATTTGTAAATAGTTACTAGTTATGATAATAACATCGAGGGAAAAGAATGGCAAATAGTGTTTTACTTTTATTCAATATTTTAAATATTACTCATTTACGCCTATTGTAAATATACAACAACAGTAATTGTAACACTACATCGTTGTCGTCTTCGAGAGAATGTATCATCGTATAATAGTATATATAGTATAATATACTTTAAATATATACAAAACGCTTATAATAATATTATGATGTGTAATATATTATAATGTGCACACGATAACAGTACAATAATATGATAAACCTCTGGTGGTGAGGGGCGGCGCGGCGTGTTTTCGCTCGACGGATTATAATAACAGTATTATTAATGCTTAAATAATATACATATATTATTATATATTATTTTATTGTACGATACCGAAGCACCTCGAGTGAGTGAGAGAGAGAGAGAGAGAGAGTTTGAAAATGAACGGAATGAACTCTTCGGCTATATATTATATAGCATAATAATATAACAGTGACGGTGGTGGTGGTGAAAAACAACATCAAATGGGTCCGCGCTTGGGGCGGCCGATGCGCTATATGTGTAGGGTGTCTCGGCCCGCGGAACGGTAATTGATTTTGTTATACAGCTCTTGCACGCGACCGCACGCGCGCGGGTTTTATCATCATTATATGGCCCCGGGGGACGTTTGTGTAATTCGAAACTGTATATACTCGCACCACCCCCGCCGACGCCACCGCCCCGCAGGCGAAAACTACTCGTTGACTCTTTACTTTTAAGGTTTTACGGGAAAAATTGAAAACAAAAAAAATAAAAATAAAAATATATATATATAACGAAACGAAACAAAACAAAAACCGTCACCGTCGTCGTGGTTGTCGTTATTAAAAGCCACCCCCACACCGAGGACAACCTCCACCGCACCCTGTCACCCCGCGTCGTAGATGTACGCAATATTGTGTACTCGGCTCATTCGTCGTCGCCGTTATATTATTATTATTATTATTATCATTATTACGCGATGTAGTGGTGCGGGAGGGGTGGTGTGCAGCACGTTTCCTACAACGCCAATAGCCGCCGCCCGCCGCCGCCGCCGCCGCACGTATAATTTCCTGCATAATATAATTTCGTGTTCCGGTATAAACATCGTCATGACGAATATATTGTACAATATTATAATAATATATACGTATTTAAATGATATTATAAACAACGTGGAAATAATCTACCGAAACGGTGCTGTATATTGTATAACATTATTGTGGTTGTTGTTATATATAATATATTATGCACTGCGTATATTATTATACGACACTCCCGGACATTTTTTTTGTCTCGTAAAAAATATGTATTCGTCCGGGCTATATATTTTGCAAGATGCAGTACGATACAAAAAAAAAAAACTTATCACCTTATCCTGCATCACATTATACTACGGAATTACCCGCATTATTGTTTTAAATTGCATTACAAATACCATACCCGCATTTTAAATTCTGAGTGAAACGATAAATAAGTATTGATTTAACAATGATATAATGTAGTTTTCAAAAGAGCCTTGACAAACCAAAGAAAAATTAAGGAAAAACGGAAATTTTTACTCAAATCTGTTTTCGAAAAAACCAATTTTGGTTTTTGGTGCAACTCTTAAACAAATTACCGTAAGTACATGCAATTTTGACTGACTAGATTTTTACATTTTTAAGGTATAAAACATTTGTTTTTCATCAGTAGAAAGCATAGTAACGCATTTTAATTTACATTTCATGAATGAAAAAAATTAATTACAATAAGGAGAGTCGAGGATTTTAATACATAGTTCAATAAAATGGCAAAAAATTTTGTGGAGGTCGAGATTTTGTGGACAAACGTGATAAGGACCCTTCGATACCCAATCACATATGTGTGGAAAGTATCGAATCGTACATTCGTACGTTGAAACAAGTAGATAACTCGGCACGGTTATCCTGGGTCTATGGAACAGCCGTACGGAGCTGTGTCTAGGTGTCTTCGTATTTACAGGGTTTATAGTTGTCATACGACTTTTTCGGACGGTTGTCTCACAGCAGACCTCCAAAGATAGAGTGAATTACTAGTTGTATATATATGACATTCGGTCAACATCCTGAACAAAGACGAACCGAAATCGTCTGTTCTAAGTTTAGGGATCGTCGGACTAAGAACGTGCACTGGAGCGCTAGATGGCGCTATCATATCCTGTTCGTGAACGGGTCTCGATTTCACAGATTTTGTGTCTTGTAAAATGCAGAATTATCATTACCGTTCAGAGTAGACCATATATAATTTTATTTTGTATAGAAACTGCAAATATAAACATTCAGTGAAATTTTCTATATCTACTTTCATTTGTTTTAGAGTTACACCAAAAACCAAAATCGATTTTGTCGAAAACCGATGTAAAAATTCCCGGTTTTCTTTAATATTAGATTCTGAGTGGAACGATGAGTGTATTGATTTTACAATGATATGTGTTTTTTTTGTGTGTCCTTGTACACGATAAGTAGTCGAAATATGCTTCGATTTTCAACTTCAATATCTTGTTCGATTGGAAAGTGAATATCTTTGGTGCATTGGGGGGGTCAAAATTTAAAATTCCCAGTAATTTTCAAAAGCGCATTGAAAACAAAAGAAATATTAAGGAAAAACTGGAATTTTTACGCAAAATCGATTTTTCATAAAATCGACTTTGGTTTTTGGTGTAACTTTAAAACAATTACAGTAGATACATGAAATTTTCACTAGTTGTTTATATTTGCATTTTCTATACATGCTAACATTTTCAAAATATTTTGATTTGTTTTGAACTGTTTAGGAACATTTTAATTTTCCATTTTTTTTTAGTTTTTTTCCTAAAATTATCAATAAAATATTTGTTGATTAAAAGAGCTTGAACATTTAATAGAAGGCTCCTAGTATATTGTTTCAAAGGCAGATGAAAAATATTAAAAATCATTAGTCTCAGTTTTTTTTTAAGCATTTAAAGTTCAAAAATTAACAAAATATGGAAAAACCACGAAAATTAGCAAATTATTTTGAGTTAAGAATTCATAAAAATTTTTCTTTTTAATTCTAAGATTTTAAAATGTAATTCAAGATTTCTTATAACATTACCTACCCTTATCAAAAAAAAAAAAAAAAGGTCTATAAGGAAGTCAAATTAAATTTTTATGAGCGTTTGAAATTCATATTTTTACAACATTTGATATTCACTCGATTTCTCATGTAACGATTTTCTAATTTCGTTTTAATTAAAAAACGAATGACTGTAGATACTTGAAAATTTCACTGAATGTTTATATTAGCATTTCCTATACACCATACAATTTTGAAAATATTTTGAAATTTTTTAATTTTTTTTTTTTATAAATATCAATAAAATGTTATTTGTTGGGTACAAAAACGTGAAAATTTAATGCAAAGCTCCTGATATATTGTTAAAGTTGAAAAATATTAAAAATGCATAGGCATATTTTTTTTTTATAAGCATTTAAAGTTCAAATTTAAAATTTATCAAGTTTAAAATTTAATAACTATTTTGTAGTTAATAATTTATAAAAAGTTAAACTTTTATAGCTAGAGATTGAAAATTTATAAAAAAAAACTAATAAAAATCAAAAATATCATAAATAGCTCCAGATAAGTCAAAATTTTTTAAAAATGTAATAGTTTAGAAAATACTAATATAAGCATTTCGTGGAAAGTTCATGCACCTACAGTCATTATTCTTTTGTTGTAAAATCAGTTTTGTCAAAAACCGATTTTGAGTAAAAATTCCCGTTTTTCTTAATTTGTTTTTTTATTTTGAAAACTATTAGGAATTTTTACTTCTCTTATGCACTGACTAGATTCACTTAACCACTAGAAAAGATACTTAAGTTGAAAATCAAAACACTATTTCGACTACTTATCGTTTATAAAACACAAACCTTTTTAAAAATCTAAGGAAAAGAATATACATATTTTAGTATATATTATTTTGAGGTGTGTGGGGTGCAAAATCACCTCAAATCACTAGGGATTACTCAAATTATACTTGTATGGTTTTTAAAGTAAGAATACCTACTTGCTATTGTTCGCTAATTAGTAGCAATTTTTTATCATACCTTTGTAGTGGGTCGGATAAAGTGGGTGGGCTATAATTGAACTTGGCCTACCAGGTGTAAAATGTTATTTGCTAAATATAGCAAGGTATTACTGTAGCAAGTATCAACTTGTTTTTAAAACCAACTTGCCATTGATTGCTAATTCACTATTTTTTATAATAACATAGGTACTTTTGGAGGTGATCGGATCAAGGGGGTGGGCCAAGTTCTTTATGGCGGACATCAATAAATAGCCTGTTATCATCCAAGTACCTACAGGCTACAAATGTACAATATATCCTCGTTGATTTCGTATACGACGCAAATTATAATAACGCTGAGGCGAGATACTATGTATAATATCTTAGCAGTTGGGTAATTTTATTATAACTTATATTATAATAATATATTACGATTTATAATTAAATTATATTATTATTAGAACACACGCTGTAGTACCATCGCGTCGATACGGTCATACGAATTACACAATATTATAATGTTAGATGCTAAAGTGTCTACTCATATAATATTATAATATATAATGCGTTTGGATATTATAGGTACACCTATAATACCCAATAGAAATTATAGGGAAATCGCACAAACTCACTTTATACTTAGAGTGCTCGAAATTATATGCGTCACACCTCAAGTACCTATATTATATTATACTGTTGTAGGTCTTCGCCAACAACGTGTTGTCTTTAAAATAGTGAAAATATGTAATACCTGGTCTATACGTGATCACAACCTGCCTATAACATTATAATAATATAAACTATAAACTTTACTATTATAATAGTCTATGGGCACTATACTTATAAATTATAATTCGTTTAGTGCGCGTGTGAAGATTTCGTTACACTTTTAGCTTGTACTGCTGTTAAAACAACACGCCAACAATTACCACTCGCGCTGTCTTGTTCGAACACGTTGAAAATATTAATGGAATTTTTCAATAACGCTGTCTATAATCACTGCAAAAAGCTATTACAGTCTAAAATCATTTCCAATTGACCGAAATTCTAACATAGATATACATGAATAATATCATAGACATTGGTGCACACACACAATCACACACCATACAATTGGATGTAAAACTCATAAAACTCGCTCACGACATTCGTTCAAGCGGCTTTGTTGAAATGTGAACAGGTTGAAACGTCTTGTGCCACGTGTAGGTACAAGAACAAAATAATTTAAAAAAACATAGAACTGGAACTTGCATTGTCAAATCGTTATTTTAAATCATTAAAATATTTGACTTTATATCACACGCAAAAACTTCTTAAAATGATCCAACAAAACTACATAACAATATTATGATATATGTCACCAAAAAAATAAATAAATCCTTACGACCAATCACATTCTGACCGCCAAATGACCAAAATATGCCGAAGCACGAAAAATCTTTATCAACACAGCCTCACTCCAACGCAATGCACTTAATGAAGAAAACACGGAAGCAATATATTTATTTTTCCATAATAATATAAAATCTTAAGAACTTGTAAATAATGATGTTTAAGTTTACTTATAACCAGCTGTATCTAATCTAAAAGTAGACTAATAACCATTACTGTTGAAGTCTTAACGGATAGGGAAAAAATGCGATTCTTACAATTATTTATTGATTAATAAAATACATTTCAACATTATTAAACCCATTTAGGTATATGACAAATTAATTTTACTGTGTATTACGAAAATGTATTGTAGTCCACCATGATATAATATAATAACTATTATTGGGGCTTGGACAAATTACTTTTAGTACCTAAAAACCTCAAAATATGTATGTAATTATGCATTTTAAATACAAAATATATGCACATTAATTATGCTCCAAAATAAATACATAAAATATGGTATATAAAATAGTTATGTTATCGAAACTATAATATTAATATGAAAAACAAATAAAAAATAAATTTTAATTAATAAAAACTTGAACGAAAAATTGAACTCGAGGTGTATAGTACATCAATTCAACTTGATCGCACAATAATAGAACAATAGTACGAGATAAGTTGTCGGACAACTGAAGTTCACATCCTAAACGCGTCGAGGTGTAGGCCAAGTGTAGCATATAACCGATAACATTAATCGTTATTTATATATAAATACATAGCTATTTACATTTTCTTGTTTGGGGGCTTTAATTGGGAACTAAATAATTATGAAGACATAAGCAATAAGCATATATTATAATTCGACGATAAGTAAGATCAAATTTCTTAATTATTTTTGTATGTAGGTACAATTGTTATTTTCATCAGGTGTTGTTTTGAATAAACAATAGTATAACCTACGTCAATATCGGTCGGATTCTAATATATGGTAGCCTTATTAGTCTCAATCAATTGAGTGATTATTGTACGTACGTGTATTCACTTCTTATAATACAGAATGTTTAATGTTAATGTTAATCAAATTGTTTTTTTTTTCAGAACTAGATTTTTTATGCTTACCACGTATGGGTTTTCCTTACTTCCGTTTGAGAACCACTGGTACAGTATGAGTAATACACTAATATGTCTATAATTGTTTACCGAAATGTTTTTTTCAATAAAACACCTCAATGATTGTATAAAATATATGATAACACTTTTAAAAATAAGAATTAAATGTATTTAAAAAAAAGTGGTGATTTTAACGATTTTTATAATCAACACTATATACCAGCTAATAATAAAATGGTAATTGTAAGCAATCTCAAATATCTATTCCAATAGGTAGGTACCAATATTATTTGAGGACCATAAAACGTTCAGATTATTTAGGTACACGTAATGAGAATCAAATTTATATAGGTTAACAAAGTTATGGGAAGTTCAGGAAAATAATTAAGTTTAGTCGAGTGAACAAAATATAGTTAAATTAGAAGTTGATAGTTAACAAAGTATAAATTTAACTCTGCAAGCTTAAAGTTAATATGGAAAAAAATATTAAAACAGTTTTAAAATTTTAATCTACTTTTTTATTTGGTAACTACTTAGATCACATACAAAATATTTCCTGCCTATATTTTATAAAGATGCAGGTAGGTACATCGTTATTTTATCAAGAAACATATTAACAAAAGTTATAATAATATTATTACTAACATTTTATAGCATTAAATTATTTTGATTTAAAACCGTCCACACAGTAGGTACCTATATATAATTAATGAATGATACTATGGTCCATTATGAAACCAAACACTTCAAAAACATTTTAAACGTCAACTTGATGGATTATTTTTCAAATCTGAAAAATCTAGGTTATTTTAACCGCAGTGAAGTCCTCGAGTTAATTAGAAATTTAACCAACTATAGATAATGTAAAAAATTTAAAAAAAACTAAACTTTTCAACTCGGGTAATTTAAACTTCCTAACTTGGGTAACTTTTTATAATTACAGTCAATGCACCTTATCGTAGGAGCAAGCGCGGGTACACGCGATTACCTAAGTGTGTAATAATAATATAATTGTACAAAAATATATTATTATTTACTAATTAGATAGGTAAGTACATATAGCTGTTGGTACTTAAAAAGCCGTTTCAAAGCGTATGTGTTTTTTATTTGTAAAACACAATAAACACGTGTATACCTACGCCGCCGAGCAGCAGTTAATGCGTCCGGCAGAGGTGCTGCATTAATAATCTTCTTGAAACGTTGTAATAATAATAGGCATACAAATACCTATATAGGTATATGAGGTAGGTGGATACTCGAACACGCGTGTGCCTATACGGATTATCAAATAGTATAATAATATAATATAATATATTATAATACATATTATATAAACACTTTGAGAAGGATAATATGTATAGAGAGAGAAATAAAACGTGGGGGGGGAACACTGCAGTGGAGCCGAAATAGACGACCCGCGGCAATACGAACCCGGTCATTAAAATAAATCAACAATGATCACTATTATAATTATACGCCTGTACAACGTTTTATCACATTATTTAAATGTAATAAAATACCGTCGTGTCTGTCATAAGTGTGGGCACAATAAAATTTAATAGATTAACAAGTTAAGGAAAAACTAGTTCTCCTCCGGGGGTTTATTAAATATAGCAACACGCGGTTGTTCGTCGTCGTCGTCGTCGTCGTGTATAATACGCGTTTATTTTTTATTTATTTATTATTATTATTATTATTACTATTTTTTTTTTCGTTAATCCTCTCCTCGTATATCGCAGCAGCTATCGGTGGTAGCCACACACACACACACACACACACACACACATACATATAATATGCCTCGATCGGTGCTCCAACGCGTTATCGTGCTCGTATATATACCTAAACCTGATAATAATATTATAGGTACCTACATATTTTTTTATGAGATACGATAGTACATTATCATCACGCTGCTGCAGCGGCGGCGATATAGATCACCGAAATAATATATTATATTAATGGTAATAATAATTGTTGTTGTTGTTGTTTCAACGATCGGCACGTTGGATAAAAATATATAATGATATGCGCGAGCGCGTGCGTAATAGAAGTGTGGATTATTATGATGGGGAAGTGAAAAAATTGCAAACTCACCGGACAGCTAAATTAAGTTCATTGTATTTTATACTTAGGCAGGTGAAGCAGCAGATAGAGGTGGGTGTTATAGGTATAATAATAGTATACAGGATGTAACTGCTGCAGTGTTGCAGAAAAACTGCAAGTGAAAAATGAAAAATAAAAAATAGATAATGATTCCCAGAGAGACCATTTTGAAAAAGCTTTAAGACTAGAATTAATTTACTATCCGTGAATTACTGACATTTTGATAAATTTTAAAAAATAACTAAATACATGTTCTTACCGTCAACATTTTTCGAAGGATTAAATTTACAAATTGCTAATTTGAAAAAAAAAATGAAAAACATTTCAAATTGTAAACTTTCAGCATTAAAAATTTAAGAAATAAAAATCAATATTTTAAACTGTAAGTGCAGGGTACATTGTAGTGCGAAAGCGTCTATAATTGTACGCAAAACAACAAAACTTTAAAAATGTTGATTGGAATAAAAGTTATTCCATTTGTCATGTAAAGTTACACCTTGTTCAATATAGGCTAACCCTGGAACGCCTGCACGAAAGGAAAACGATTTCGATTCATCTATATACACGAGTCCATCTAGATTAGTGTCGATATATGATCAACTGGCATCATATTATACGCAGGATAGTTCGACGTTTTTTACAACTATAATATTAATAAAATTATATTATTATTAAATATATTTTTTTTACTTTTATTATTATTATTCATTTTCGTGGATAATATACAATATTATATAACTGGTTTTCAGGAACTCGAAGATCGCCCGGACGAGATAGCGCTAAACAAATTATGTGGGCAACGCGAGCATGGCATCTTAAATAAACTATATTTTCGTTTTTATTTCCCCTTTCGTACATACCAAATAATAATAATAATAATATCACTACATTATAGCGCGACGGCCGGGCCTGCATATTATAATATCGTAAGCGCTTATAATATTATAGGTATATATTATTACACGACGACGACGATACAAACGTTTATATAGATATGTATATATTTAATATTTTAATATTTATAATAATGTACACATAAACAGCTAGCGCGTCCAAAGAGCGGTCCTCTAATAAACAGTGTCTGTATATTATAATGTTATGTACCTATAAGGCTATTATATGACCTGACAGTGTCGTGTGAGCGAGCACGTACGATGTATACATTATTATTACAGGGTTATGAAAATATTGGTAAAATATGCATTTGGTCTGTTAAAAATATGAGACTATTAAATTTGCTAAAAAACATATGATATGACACTTTGGTACACGTCGCTTGGTCACAGATATAATACTAATGAATGGTGTTTTTCCGGCGGTCTTTAAGACTTCTGGAAAATTCTTCGAGATACAGTCGAAGTTTTGCACTCGTACTTTGTATTTTTGGTATTTTAAACGACAAATGTCAAAATGAATTGCAAACAACGAGCAAAGATAATATTATACGACGACGACGACGACGGTAACGACTATCTTAACACATTATAATAATTTATCTGTAGCTATAGTGACACAGTGTAGTTGTAGAATAATATTAAATATCAAATCCACAATCTACTGTTGCAGTTGTACGAGTATACGAAAGATAAAATGTAAATTAAACCACTATTGCCCCTACTATAAAGTAAATTAAATAAGTACCTCCATGCTTATTTTTGGATAGATAATAATTTTCTGTTTTCTCCTCTCTCCAACCATCACTGCTAAAATACACTATAAGCCCATAAAACATACATTTTACGTGCTTACGGTTAAAAATTGCAAGAATATGCATTTTATCCAAAATATGCAAATTAAAATATACATCACAACTGTGGAAATTATAAACAAAAGCAGTAAGTGATCAGAATTGTATAAAAACATTTCATTGATGCATCCTAGCACTAATTGTGTGTGACAAATCGTTCGAGACACGCGTCCACCGAGTGAAACTAAAATAATATATAAATACGATCTTTTGGATATCGTTGACGAATGTGGGTTGAATTTTAGCTGTATTGTACAGTAGGTATAGGTGGTACTTGTTTCAGGTGTTCGGGTCGTCGTCGAAGAGATTTACTTTCGATTCGATGTACTTACCTAATTTTGCTATGTTATAAAAATACTTGAATATACCTACCTAAATTGTGTTGTTTTGATAAATTGCATTTATTGCTTTGTCTTGAATAACTAAGCCTTTAGAAAGTAGAGTAAAATATATTAGGTATATTATGTAGTAAAATATCATCAACAAGCAGACATTTAAACATTGTAATAATATTACAATGTAATACATTTATAATATATTATAATTGTAAAATATGTAGGTGTTTTATTATGGTTAGATTCTCAAAAATTTAAAGAGAATAGGTAAGAAAATAAAAAATACTAAATAATATTATGTCGCATCCATAGAAAATGGATTCAAAAATAGTGATCGCATCAACTATGTGTAGGTTATTATTATAAGACAAATTATTGTAAGTTATCATTAGGGCTCGGATGTTGTTGCATTTGCAACTTTTTTTCTATTGTTCAGATTCGTTGCTAAGTAGGTTATAAATTTGTTTCAAACGAGTACCAATTAAAATATAAAAAATTTAAGTGCAACTTTTTGCAATTTTTGATCTTTTTTCAATTTTGTTGCAATTTTGTTGATTGTCGTAATTTTCAATATAATTTTATGTATTTTTTTGTGTTTTCACTTTTTTGTGTTAAGATTATATATAGAATATAACATTTTTAGTGCAACAACATCCGAGCCCTAGTTATCATTATATTCATTATTCGCCTATACAGGTACATTGTTTTATGAACAAAAATATAACAATATATTTAATTTTGATCTTAATAAACTTATTATTCATGAACAAGACTGATAATTATTATTAAGTAATTCATTTTAAGTTATAAATAATTTTAATTTACCTATCGACTTTTACTTAACCTCCTGTAAGATCTATATTTTAATATAGAATTACTTAAATTCCATCAAAAAGCCTCATAATACAACATATATAAAATAGCTAGGTATAGGCAAATAAATTTAAAAACAAATGATTTGCTTCAATAAACTTCAAAATGTATAGCATGACATATTAATTTAAATTATTTAAATTGTAGAATAATTTATTAAAAAATAAACAATTATGCAAATAATTTTTTATTAAATTTGAAGTACTTATTTGTCTCAATTCAGGCTGACTTGTAGGCACCTAAACAGTAACTAAAATATAATTTTTGATCTATCATAGTTAATAGGTACCTACTCTTAATAAAATACCAAAATCTAAAAATAAAATAACTTTTTGTATTGTGTGTAATGCATTATAAATGTTATGAATAAAATATTTAAATGTATAAAAATATTTTTATAAACATTTACAGTTCGAATTTGGACAAGATTGGATATTCACTCGTTTTCTCATGCAGCGATATTGTTATTGTGTTGTAATTCAAAAATGAAGAACAAAAGACACTTGAGAAATATATCATATATTGATTTTATCAATTCTTATATTTGATAAAAGTTTCAAAATAATTGGACTTGTTTTGAGCTATTTACTGACAATTTCAAATTTCAATTTATTTTTTTTTTCTTCTTTTGTAGTTAAAAATGTATAATATTATGATCAACTTGATCGACTTGAACAAAAGGTTCCACGTAATAAGTATGTTATTCTGTAACCAACAAATCTCAAAAATATAATACCAAAGTTTTTTCATAGTTATTTTATGTTAAATTTTGGATGAAATGACATATTAAACAACCAAAAATAATAACTTAAGTTATTTTGTTGTAATTTCATAATATTAATTCAACTTAACGGCAACCGTTTTAATAATAAGAAATAACAATATAAATATAATATAAAATATCCACAATGACAAACCGTTACCTCACCGCTCAGGATCGTTTTTTGGATACAATGATATTATAATATCATTGAATTCAAGTTTAATAACATCTATTATATAGTGACCAACTTGTAACCTACTGTACAGCAGAGTGACATCAACTTACAAACCTATTTAACGTTAAATTTGTAGCAACGTTGTGTTTATTTCATAATAATTTAATTTGTATGTAAGTTATGAGAATGTAAATTATTAGAACTTACAATAAACCCGTCACTCGATAACGGAGATAAATGTGTTCTGCTGAGCGTAAAAGTTGCTATGTTACGAGCTTGTAAGACGGAGACAACAAATGTCACTGTAACGTTACCTTAAGTATATTAATTACTGAATTACAGACAGAAATATGATTAATAAACATCCTTTTTTATATAATATATATTATTACCTATGTCCTATATAATCATAAAGAATAAAAACAAAAGGTAAGATCTCTTTTAAAAAAACAGACTAGGTATATAATAATTAATAATGTCTTATCACAATAATTTAGATGGTTCGTTAGATTTTTTACATTTTTAAGGTATAAAACATTTGTTTTTTATCAGTAGAAAGCATAGTAACGCATTTTAATTTACCTTTTATGAATGAAAAAAATTAATAACTACAATAAGGATAGTCGAGGATTTTAATACATAGTTAAATAAAATGGCAAAAAATTTTGTGGAGGTCGAGATTTTGTGGACAAACGTGAAAGGACCCTTCGATACACATCACATATGTGTGGAAAGTATCGAATCGTACATCCGTACGTTAGAAGCCAACTCGGCACAGCTATCCTGGGTCTGTGGGACAGCCGTACGGAGTTTTGACTAAGTGTCTTTATGTTCAAGGTTTATAGTTGTCATACGACTTTTTCGGACGGTTGTCGCACAGCAGACCTCCAAAGATAGAGTGAATTACTAATTGTATATATATAAGACATTCGGTCAATATCCGAAGTAAGGCCGAACAGAAAACTTCTGTTCTAAGTTTAGCGATCGTCGGACTTAGAACGTGCACTGGAGCCCTAGATGGCGCTATCATATCCTGTTCGTGAACTGGTCTCGATTTCACAGATTTTGTGGCCCGTAAAATGCAGAATTATCATTACCGTACAGAGTAGACCATATATAATTTTATTTTGTGTAGCAAATGCTAATATAAACATTCAGTGAAATGTTCGTATATCTACGGTCATTTGTTTTAGAGTTACACCAAAAACCAAAATCGATTTTGTCGAAAACCGATTTAGCGTACAAATTCCCGGTTTTTCTTACTTTTTTTTTTTTGAAAATTACTGCGAATTTTAAAATTTGACCTATCAATGCACCAACTAGATTCACTTTATCATCGAACAAGATGCTGAAGTAGAAAATCGAACCATTATATCGATTACTCATCGTGTACACAAACTCAAATAAAATAATAAAATAAAAAAAGGTGCTCTGCTGTACAGTAGGTTAAAAGTAGGTCACTATATAATGGATGATATTATATTTGAATCCAATGATATAATATCATTGTATAAGAAAAACGATTCTGAGCGGAGACGGTATACCAGACTAGGTATAAGGCATATTATATACTTATCTATGGTATTAAAAAAAAAATTGACCTATAATAGGTAGTAACCAGTAGGTACCTATAATAAATTCCAAATTAATCATATCACAATATCCATTAGGTACTTATAACGCTTTGTACATCAACAACAAACCCTGATACTATCATATAGATATATAATAGTGTACTTTAGAAATTTCAAGTACCCTCGAATAATATTATACAATCATAACGAAATAACTAAAATAGTTATTCTAGGTTTTTTTTATGTAATTTCAATCAAATTTGAACTTAAAATAACTATAAAAATAAACTGTGAGTTTTTTTTTTTGTTTTTTTTGTTAACAGAATTAACTACTTATGTGGAATCTTGTTTTAAATTTTCAATCCTTAGCTATAAAAATTGAACATTTTATAAATTATTAACTACATAATAATTATTCAATTTTAAATTTGATAAATTTTGTCAAAATTCGATCTTTAAATGCTTATAAAAAAAAATTGTGGCTATGTTTTTTTAATATTTTTCAACTGATATTGAAACAATATATCAGGAGCCTTGTATTAAATTTTTACACTTTTTGTCCCAACAGATAAAACTTTTTTGATATTTATAGAAAATAAAACTAAAAAAATTTAAAACTGTAAATGTCCACAGACAACTCAAAAAGAGTCAAAATATTTTCAAAATTGTATGGTGTATAGGAAATGCTAATATAAATATTCAGTGAAATTTTCATGTATCTACAGTTATTCGTTTTTGAATTACAACAAAATAAGGAAATCGCTACATGAGATATCTAGTGAATATCCAATGTTGTAAAAATTTGAATTTCAAACGCTCATAAAAATTTAATTTGACTTTCTTATAGAGATTTATTTCTTGATAGAGGTAGATAATGTTATAAGGAATCTTGTATCACATTTTAAAATCTTAGATTTAAAAAGAAAAATTTTTACGAATTCTTAACTCAAAATAATTTACTAATTTTCGTGATTTTTCATTATTACAAAATTAATTGTAAAGTTGTCAAAAGGTAATTTTTGATTGTAGTAGTTATTGTCACATCAATGTTGGTAAAATAAGAAAATTGGTTTTTTATTTTGTAAAGTTAAGAGTATAAAGTAATAAATTGAGGAAATTATTTTTAAGAATTTGAATAATAAAATGATGATCAATCGTATGAATGATGAAATAAATTTGTGTATATAGATTTTTAATTCAGAAACGTATAAAATAATGTATGTTTTTGGATTTTTTTTTTTTGTTGAAAACATGGTTTGATTAACACTTGGTAACTTAAAACGGATTCATTTTTTTTTTGGTTTGGGGCATACAAATATGTCTGCTCAGGGCGCAAAACATGTTAACACGGCCCTGATTTTTACGGTGGTAAACTGACAATAAATTGAGGCTGTTTGTCAGAAACGTAGAACACACTAATTATTTAAAAAAAATTACTAAAGTTTTTGAAAATATTTTTTTTATATTTAATATTGACCCGTTAAAAACTACATCTTTTTACAAAAAGTATATATTTCTTCATCATTTCATCATTTTTATTTCATTAAACATTTTTATGACAACTTTAATTTTTAATTTATTCCTTATTCTCAAACACCATTTTTTTTTGGAGTACCTACTCCAATGCATAAAAATATAGTTGTGAATTTATTAGTTGGAACGCATAACTATTATTAGTACATATTTAAAATGTTAAGGTTCTAAATAGTATAGATTGGAGTGGAGTGGTCTTTAAATACTTATAACTTATAAAGTTATAACCAATAAACTATAGGTACTTGTCCGAAATTTGATTTTTCTTGATCAAACTACTCCGAATAAAGTTCTGGATCGGAATATGCAATAAAAATGTATGTTGTCGTTCAAAAGAGTAAAATACATATACAACATTATTTAAAGTAACAACTTTTCAGACAAATTTTGATAAAAAAAATATACTCTGAGTGAATGTTAACTAAAAAAAAAATAGTGGAATATAATATGTAGTATCCACTCCATTTGTATTACTTTTATATACAGAGTAAGGCTGAAAAGATTCCAAAGTTTTCAAGTGAAATTTTTCATGAAATTTCAAGAGTTTCAAAACTTGTTGAAATGAAAAGTTTTGAAACTTTTCATTATACCTGCCAAAGATTGATGTATACTATTATTGAAGTATTAATTTTATTTTAATAAATAAATCAATATAGGTAAGAGCTAATAAATCACTACCTATTATATAATTTGGTAAGGTAACGATATGCAAAGTATAATAAACCATTTAAACTGTAAAATAAGTATACAAATCAAATTAAAGGTTTCGATTTTTTTTTTGAAAAGTTTCGTCGGGCTAGTAAAAAATTAAATTTTACATCTCTGATTATATATATAGATATAAAGGTATTCTAGATATATTTTTAAACATTAAGCGGTATCGATATTATAAACACGTCGTTCGACCTTCGATGTATTAATTGCAACTATTGGGTTACACAACCAATTTTATCTATATATACAGTGAAAAAGTAATAACTTGAAAATAAATATTAATTAATAGAAATAAAAATATTGGGTTTCTTTATATACGTCATGGAGATACAGTTATACACATACACTATATCTCTATAGTTTAAAGTATACACTGTCTATATTATATAGGTAACTAATCCTGATGCAGTATTCTGTGGCATTATATACAGCGTGCAGGCGCCGTTGTGTCTGCAGACTGTTTGTAATAATATGTTTACCTATTTACTTTTCCATAGTTACCGAATACCCACTCTTACAATATGTATTACACTGTGTGCACACACACAAAAACGCGTAACTGCAATCGTTTTATAGTTTCAAAATGTAATTATTATTTGGTATTATATTGTTTACCGGAAATTAACTAAGATTAAATGTTACACTAACAAACATGTACCTACGACCTACCTATACCTATATATTGATCAATATCATTAGTACGTATATAACTTCATATAGTATACAATGCTGCGGAGTACGGACTGCGGATTAATACTTAACTTAAGCTAGAAATTACTGTAATTAAATCACTTCTTAAGATGTAATTTTATGGTGACTTAGTTAACACATTTTATTGTAAGTAGTTTATCTATACGTTAGTGAAGATACTTTTTTTTGTGAAATTGCTAAATACATACTCGCAGCTACTAAAATATTGCTAATACAATGTCATTTTAAGAATCAATTGATAATAATATATCTAAATATATTTCATATTATAAGTGTGATAAGACTGTCGATAACATTTTTGTAATAGTTATTTGGCAAAAAAAAATGTATATTTAATGAGTTATAATTTTGAAAATACTTCGTTCTTTAAAATACATTAAAAAAATAAAGAATAAAATGTATTAAACTATATTATACTGTCTTCGTTGGTTTTTACATAAACATAATTATAATTTCATATTATTGATTGTCGTAAATTCATTTGCTATAATGTAAAAGTAACTTTAATTGTACAAGTAACTGTTTTAACTCAAAATTAATGCAACATTACATAGGTACGATTATTACCAAATAAATAAAAAGTAACTTAAGAATAATTTGGATATTAAAATTAAAAAAAAAAATTTGAAAATGAAATTTTGGTTACTTCCAAAGTTCCAACACTGTACATATAATACATTTATGATAAGATTTCCGATTCATAATCGATAGGTATAGGTGCCTAGATTATACCTTGGTATCTATTATAATAGTATAATATTGCCGTATATCTATTGGTAAACAACCAGAGGCGTTCTCAGGATATTTCAATGGAGGGGGATGAAAAAAATGGTTTCAAAATAAGCCGTAAGGGTTTTGCCTCACAACTCCCATATTATAATAATGAATATTAAAAAAGCGGGTAAGTGGATGTCGCTCTGCTGTACAGTAGATTACAAGTTGGTCACTGTATAATGTATTGTATTAAATTTGAATTCAATGATATCGTATCATTGTATACGAAAAACGATTCTGAGCGGAGACGGTTTGTCAGTCTGGATATTTTATATTGTTATTATATTTTATTATAGCCTGTAAGTTGAATTAATATTATAAATTACGACAAAATAACTAAAAACATTATTTTTATTTTATTTGTTTCTATGGTGATAAACAAAGTGTTAGAAATTTAAATCACATTTTTAGCGGTTTTTGAAATTTGTCGTTGAAATTGTAATGTGTCATTAAATAAATATTGAGAAAATTGAAAAATTACCTCTCTAAAGTACCATCTTGATAAAATTCGCTAAAAGAAAAGATATACTATATGTTAAAACTTAAAAGCGAAGAACTCCTTCTGGTAGAAATTTCGTATACAGAATAAAATAAAAATAAATATAAACAATATTGAAAAACCAATAGATCCCTCACTCCGCTCAGAATCTAATAATATTTATAGTAATATAGTTGATAATATCAAATAATCAATTCAAGTCATATTTATTGTTCTTTTTATTTAAACTATAAAAGAATGTTATGAATCAGTTTAAATCAGGGATGGAAAATGTTTTTAATTTTTTAGTTTTCGTTTTTGTTTATTGATTTAAAAAATACCGTTTTTGTTTAACGTTTTTGATTAACGTTTTTAAAAACGTTATTTTTCTATATTGTTTTTGATAATATTGTTTTTTTTTTATAGTAGTAAATTTGGCAATTTAGAAATGCTACTAAGAGTTAAATATTAAAATTAATTATCCTTGATTTCAAATAAAAATGTTTTTAAATTTTAATAGAGCATTGTTGGTAAAGATTAAAAAGTAAATACTTAGGTAACATTTTTTTTTTTGTGTTATAAATATAATAATGTATAATACTATAATTTATTTGCGTTTTCGTTTTTGATTTCGTAATTAATTTTTTTTTCTGTTTTTGGGATTTTTTGTTATGGTTTTTTGTTTTTGTTTTATTAATTGTTTTCGTTTTTTTTTCCGTTTTCTAACGTTTTTTAAAAACGTTTTCCATCCCTGGTTTAAATTATTTATTTTATTTTATCACTGTGGTGTTATCATTGTGTATCTTACCTTTACATTTTTTTTGACGCTGGGAATGGGTAAAGTTGACGGAGTTATTGTTTACAAAAATACAGTACAAATCAATTGTAAAGCAAATCGCCTGTTATATGTTATCCTTATCGGTGATAAATAATAATATTGTTTATGGCTGGTGGAATCAATAATCATGATAAAGAAAAATAGCAAAAAAAAAATAAAAATAATAACTACCTAGTCAATATTGAAAACACAAACACATATCAAAAGTAGACAAAAAGTGTACCTATATTACTAATATGTAAAAAAATAAAGATTTTATGGAGAGACCCATGTAAACAACTACCCATATTGCACACTGCAGGCCCAAAGAAATCGTTTTCACAACGCCGAAGACTTAGTATTTAGAAAATCGAATATAGGTTTAACTGCTTAAGTATAGTTTTTTTTTACAATTTATTATGATTACATATTATTATAATATTATCTCTAACAACTTTTTACAATGTTTTAATAAGTATGTGAGTGGATATAGTTGTAGTTCCTGCAGAGGAATCCTTTTAAACACGCCGAAGACATCGTATTTAGAAAATCGAATATATTAGTGGGTACTTATACATTTTTTTTTTCAATATTATGATTATATATTATTAGTATATTTTCTCCAACACTTTTGTACAATAATGTGTTAATAATAAATGTGTAAGTGGATAATATTTTTGTATGTAATTAGGTAAGGTGGTTTTTCGATTGTTTTTGTATATATCATGGGTATATAGAATATAGGTATTTATAATATTTTGATTTTCGACTGTGTGTACCTGATATTCGTTTCCAAATAAACAATAATAAAAATATAATTTCTGATACAATTTTAGTCCAGATGTCCCTTACGACCATTTATACTATAGGTACATATATTTTATACTACTACACTACATTTTAAATTGTATTAAACAAACCACATACCATGATAATGGCGTTGTAACTGAAAATAAAACAACAAGTGAAGGGTTCTGAGAGTATATTATATATACGAACCATGTATGCTTAAACCTTTATTATTTTTCTTTTAAAATTGATACCTTATAATAATAATAATTGTTATTTTACAATAAATATAATAACTTCCGGTTTCCATAATATACTATTCTTACAGTATCTAGATAACCATACCGGTAATATTTTTAAATTTTTGGTTGACCTAGGTAATTATGTATATTAATTGTAATAAAATTTATTATTTTTAGTCATTTATTTTATACTTATGTCTTATACCTTATTTTTGATCTATATACCACTATGACTATGACGGCTATTCATAGCCAATAATTTTTATTAACTAGTGAAATGAAGATAATAGGTAGGTACTTGGGAAACGTATACGTAGTGACAATGCTTGAATAAGTAGTTGAATTTGTGTATTTTATCGATTTTTTAACTTGTTTACTCATGATAGGTAAGTACGTTATTAATCTTTTCATTATTTTTCTAATCTGTTCAGGGATGGATCCAAGGGTTCAGCACCCCTCTCCCCAAAGACATATGAATTCCTACTATTAATGGATACAACCATTAATTATATTATAACTTTTTATATTTTATAGGTAATCAATATGTATATTGTAGTAATTGTATATTGTTGAAATTTTGTCATAGTGATAAAGAGCTAGAAAAGAGTCAAAAATATTTTGAAAATTTCATCATGCATGCCGCATTTAAAGTTGTCATTTGTATTTACAAGTATTATAGTTATGGAGTTACACCGAAAAAACAAAATCGATTTTGTTGAAAACTCGTTTTGCTAAAAATTAATTATTGTTTTGTTTTTTTTCAATGGTTTTGAACACTGGCCGCTTTTCAATACAATAGCCTTCATAATATTTGACTACCACGACACAACAAACAACTCTGATGTGATATTATTAATTTTTTTTTAATTCTAAAAGTTTCAACAATTTTTTTTATATTCTGAATATTTTTTTGCATATTTAATACTTAAGTGCTTATATACATGTTTTTAAAAGAATGTTATTACGATTATAACCTCCCTTTTTAAAGGTATACGTATTACGAGCCCTGCTTATTATATTATTATAATAATAATAACATAATATATATAATATATAATAATGTATATGGCCCGGAATTATATGCCCTTAAAAGGTACGATATATACATGCATTCTTCGCACTGTTTATCATTCAAATATGCACTTAAATTAAGCAAACAAAATGCATTTAAATTAATGATTAAATTAAGAGCAGTGGAAATAAGTGTACCTATAGTTGTAATAGTTGATGTATATTATACGATTTGTATCTATATTTTTTGATATGAAACAAAATCGAGTCTTTTGGCATTGATTTGTTGGTATATAGTATATACCTACATCGAATTAATAGTTTTTCCTTAATTTTGACCTGTCCGGAATAGTCCGGAAAAACGAACGAACAATAGAAAAATAATTGGTTATGAAACACTTTTATGTTCATAAAATACAGAAATGTGAGCAGTAGGTACACATTAAAACATGACAAAATATGCAAAAATATACATTTTAAAACCATTTACCTATACGCAATGGAAAATTGTAAAACACAGAAAAAAACAGTATAAGCATTAAAAAAAATGACATAATATGCATAATTATGCAAAATAAAACTTTGCATTCTGGATCTATTGGCTATAATTCAAACTTGTAGCTTATCTAGCTACTTTTTTTACTGTTAAAAAAAACATGCAAACTCATATTATAAGCCCGGACTCAAATAATTTTTATTTTTGATGACCATTGCAGTAGCGCAAGCTCGGTAGCTATTTATAGGTAGGTACCTGCATAATATATACAATTTACGAACGACTATACGTTGTTTCTAAGCAGTAGAATTTCCCTTGAAAATCGTTATATTTTCACCGGAAAAAAATAATAACAACGTGACCCCAAAATTCAAATCGAGTGGCGATAGAGTGTTATACGGCAACAAGTAACAACAAATACACACACACACACAATAAATATATATATATATAGGTTTAATTGCTGGTGTATAGGTAGCAGCCATCTCCGGTAAGAGTTATAATAATATTATAAGGATGGAAGAGAAAAAAAAAATCGACGGCCGCAGATAATGTGGGTGAATCGTGCGACGGTAGATCAATTAGTTATATACAGTCGGATCGAGTGCTAGTGTGTTATTATAATATATTTTCGTTGTTGTTGCTGCTGCGTAGTTGCTGTTGTGGTTGTTATATCCGATATATAAATCACGGCCGTAATCAGGTTGATTAACTACGTGTGGCTCCGCACAACATACAATATTATAATATACACGGGTATATACCTAATGCACGGTACCCAATACATGTACCCATATTATAATGTATACCTGAGTATCTACCTTTTAATTTAATACCAAATAGACCGCGGCCGAGGTGCGTGTAATCACCTCAGGTATTACCTTACCTACAGGTTTCTTTTCCCCGCGCGTAGATTTCATTTCGGTTTCTCACACACACACACACACACACACACACACACATACACCTTTTTATATCGACACATCCCATATTGACCGCCACTGCCCCCGTGGTAAGTATTATTTTATACCAAATGTAGGTTGAAATGCGTACACGGTCGAACGTAATGCGACAATCTTTCGCATATACAGATATAACAGTAATGCATTACAATATTTACAGATATTCCGCATAGGTATGTTTATACTTACGAATAGAAGTATACTTAAGTACATATTATAATGATCAACGATGGTCATCATCGAATTAACGAGTTGAAAAAATATTGTTGAGTTATCGTATTGATTAACGGATACGATTTTTTTGTTATCTTTCGTAAAATATATTATTACTGTCGAACCAATTTTGGTCCTTCTATTATAATAATACATTTAAAACCACACAAATCATATTATTCTTTAAAATGCTGATCTAAAATATTTGTGGGCTTATAGTAAAGTTGATCCAATTAAAGTGGAGGTAATGCTTACATGGTATTGAGGTATTTTCGCACAGTGGCTCAAAAGCGAAACAACATTTTTTTTTAATGTTATATCATTGTGTACCTATTGTAAACAATAAATACAAATAATACAATAATTATAATAAGAAATAAGTGATGATTAAACTACAAATATTAAAATGCATAGTGATGAGTGATGGCTATAATTTTATATGTAATTAGTAATTATTACTAATTACTAATTGATTATATTTTGATAATGATTTCGATTACTAAAACTTTCAAAGTATAACATCTATATAACATGTAAAACTAAAAAAGGATTACCATTCCTGTAGCGTGTAGGTAAAAAAGAAAGTTTGATACAACTTTACACGTAAGTTCTGCCAATGAGTTAAAATAATTTAAGAGGACGCCACACCCGCATGTGTTGTCTCCGTCTTACAAATGTACAACATAGCAAAAACTCTTTTGCGAGGGACAACTTTTCTCGCACCATATTTGTTGTAGAACTACCAAATTTTCACAGCACTTAAAGAAGAACTTTATCTGTGCAACAGCATGCTCTTTTTTTCAATAGCACCATCCAATCATTTTTTATAAGCAAATTAAAAAACCAAATGTTTAGAAGCAAATAACTTGTATTGTATATATGTTATTGAAAAAAAGAGCACGCTGTTGCACAGATAAAGTTCTTCTTTAATGCTGTGAAAATTTGGTAGTTCTACAACAAATATGGTGCGAGAAAAGTTGTCCCTCGCAAAAGAGTTTTTGCTATGTTGTACATTTGTAAGACGGAGACAACACATGCGATAATATTATAGTTAAACAAATTATAGTAGATATAACTATTTAATAGCAAAAATAATTAAAATGATTTACTTATTATGACTATATAAATATAGTTATTTGTTATAGTAATGTTTACTATATTTTATAGTTTAACTCAGTTTTTAATGGTTCAATTAACTAAAAAATATAGTTAAAATAGCATATTTCAGTTCAAATAATTATAATAACTTGACTATGATATTTTAGTAAATCTAACTAACCTTATAGCTATCCCTATAGCAATTATAATGTACAGTCAATCCTACTATTTTTATAGTTCACACAACTGTTTTGTTTTTTCCGTAGGTATACCTATAGGTAGAATATAGTTATATTAAACTTTTTCCATGATAGTTTTATTTACCCACTAAGATATAGGTAGTCTATATAGGTATACATTATATAGGTACATGTATAATGTATTAGGTATACCAAAATTACCTGAACCCAAGTTCTGAACCGAAAACGATTCATAAAATGTACTTACATAATACATATATATATATTATATATATATATATATAATATGTATAAACGAAATGGTGTTTTCTATTTCTATACGAATAAAGTTCTTACACAAGCAAATCCCTAATCAGTGCGTACTTACTACTTATTCACTACAACCTCAAAAAATATACAACAATATTTTGTTACAAATTTACTACAATTTGTTACGTCGTTTCCAGAATTTGCTACAATTTGATATACCCCATTTTCAGAATTTGCTATTTGCTATTTTATTTTTACTTGCCGGAAACAAAATTGCCAGAGCCTTCAATGTTTTGGCATAGCTGTGTAAGTTCGAGGTAACTATCATGTTATACGAAAACGATTTAGACCAGAGACAGTCTAACTTGTAGTAAAAATGTTAAAATGTTATCAAATGATCGTATCATTTTAAGTCAAGTGAAAAATGTGTTGATATTACCATGATGTGTGTTTAAATTTATTTTTGTGAAAAATACATTTTTTCTAGAGATAAAAAAATGATCTGATCATTTTAAAGGAGGTTTCTGGTAGAAAATTAGATTTAGTTAATAGGTATCTTTGGTACGTCAAACTCAAAGTATTAGACTTTTTTTCGTTCAGAATCATTTTTATCGTATATACTCTATATATATAATTATATATTATTGAATTAAAATGCAACACATCCGTAATGGACCATTACCGATACCAGCCAATTTGATAGGTTCGAACTTTTCGAAATAACGAATGTAGACACTATTAAATGGATGACTATAATCAGTATAATCGTTTTAATTTATTACTTTAACATTGAACCCATAACAGTTTTTTTATGCAAAGATTTGGATTTTAACCCCTAGAAGGGCTTTATTGAAAAACCTAAAGGTCTAAAAAGGCCAATATGGGGGCTTAGCCCCACCAGCAGATCTCTTCCTAGTTATTCCTGCACACTCCACTGCTAGATCTATAATAATATTTGTGCTATGACGTGAGAGCGGAATGTATAAAATATAATATACGCGTTATTGGTTTCAATTAAAGCCGCGCATCGCAGTCGTGGGCACACGGTGAAAACGATCTCGCGATTAGGGTGTGAAACGCAGACACCTATATTATAATATGCGGCGCACACACGACTATAATACGTATATAACATAATATAATACACCGCGATAGTCATATTATACCTACATCTACCGATATAATGTGTTATTATTATTATTATTAGATAATCATGTATAATATTATTATGAAGTGTCCTCCTCCCCCGCGATCGGGAAAGTCCGGTTTAATCGAGATCTCCGTAATGTGGGTACAATACGCGCCGCGAGAGAGTGTGGCACGACGGACGAAAAAAAAAACCCATATCTAAGGCTAGACAACAGCATCAATAACAAGTACAACAGCAAAAGCAATAATATATATATTATAATTAGAGGGCGGATTTGGAAACGTTTCGAGGCGAGAATGTCGGCATCGCCGGCAATGTGTAACCGGCAATTTGCGTTAAATTAAAAACTATATATTATATTATTATTTACGCCGCGTACCTGCGAACGAATATATACCTATACATATATTATACCTAGGTATATATATTCTAATATTACATAGTATATACACAGGCGCCCCGCGCTCAGGCGTATAATATAATTTACGTATATATATATATAGATATTATTATTATTACTTATATACAATGCATATTATACATACAACGAGTCGATCGCTGAAAATTAATTCGGATCCGACTCGGTTGGGTGTTTGAGTGTTTTCGAACCTCGTGGGGGCACACCGCGTAGACACGATCGTCCAAACGAGATTCACGTGTTACATTGTAATATAATATATAGGCATATAGGTAGGTACCAGCTATAAGATGCATACGGGGTGATCACTATCGTCGTGTTTTAAGAAAAAGTTTTTGAAAATAACTGATACAATATGTACTTTTTACTATTTCTAAGTTTTTAATTTCACTCTTTTGAATGACAACATACGTTTTGGTTTCATATTCCGGTGCAGAACGTTATTCAGAATAATATATTAATTATTTTCGATCTGTAAAAATCAAATTTCGAACAATTACCTATACACATTTGACTATATTATTAGAGTTGTAAGAATATTAATAATAATAAGTTTAGATGAGCGGAGTAGTGGAACGACACATTTGCACCCCTCACAGCACTTTAACACTCTGCTCGCATCGTATTGGATATCTAATAATTATTATAACTCGTAATAATACTCGTCTATAAGATTTAATTTGTTTACACCTATGATAAATACGCGTACCTAATCCAAAAAAAAAATATCTAAAATACAGTAAAAAATATGGTATGTTTTTTGTTTAGAAAACTGTCGATAGAAATTAAGCAGAATAAAACATATAATTTTCAAAGACAATAATATAATATAATATAGTTAATTTTTGAACGGTGACCTCCTTGAAACGGTTCACCCGGTACCTCTATACATATACCTAGGGCTTTAGGTACGAGCACGTGATCTATGACTGATATTATTATAATACACGTCGGCACACCGGTCCGTTTTATATTGTGCGGCGAAAACGTGTGTAGCAATGATTTTTGGTGTAATAATACGACGCCATCTCGTCACGATCGCGTTTTTCTTAATAAACCGCACCGAGATGTGTTTAAGCATATCGTTCGCACTCATCTGCGCCGGCGACGTAGGCGCACGCCGATCCGGGCGCCCAATATATTATTATAAATTATATACCCGGTTACAGGTACTTAAGAGGCATCGTCGTATGTGCCATATACATAATATTACTATATTGTATAACAATATTACCTAATATAATAATAATATAACATTGTATTGTTACTATTGTTATTACAAAATATTATAACGCATTATTATCGCGATGCTTGTGTGTATAATAATATTATAATACAACATTACGCTATCTCTGTCACGAGAATAGGCTCTTCCGATACTCTCCTTTTTTTTGGATGAATAGATTTCTAAAATTCTTCCTCCAACGCGCCGTATCACACCTTGAGGAGTGATATGCAATAGTTATATTTAGTTAGATAAATAATTTATCTGGATACCTTATAGGTACCTATTATCTAGATAAAATCATCGTATTGGAATATCTTTAACTTCCATCCAACTATCCGAGAAAGAAAGAGTTATGGCTATCTAGATAAATTTGCAAGATCGTTTAAATTATTTAACGTTTATTCATAATTATTAGTTATATTACTATACTAATACTATAAGTTGGTAATTATATACATGGCATAACAAAAAAAATACTAAATTATAAATGTTACTAAATTATATTTTTTGAGAATGAGTTGTGAAGAATATAAATATCTCATTTCTATTAAGAAGCACCTACCTACCTATTAAATTTGCTTATTATCTATCTATATCTAGATAATTTTAGAATTCAGGTACCTTATCTATAGGTAGGTAATACATATACTTAAAGATAAAAAAAAAACGTTCCGAACACAACACCACAAATTAATCGCGAGTGTTGGACGAGATGATAATGCCACAAAAAAATGCTCTTACATCAAATGAGTGCTCTAAGAACGTTTCAAACAATAAACAAGACGGGAAAGCTCATTCTGAGAGTGTGCTAGATTCCCGGTTTCTAAAAGTACCTATTTTAATACAACGCAATACATTATAATTCCATATAAAAATGGATATACCTACAGTAAATAAATAAAATTCGACCATCGTCGTAACTATGTAGGTACCTATACTTACGATAAAAAAATAAAAATCATCAATTTAATACATCATCAATCGTAACTATGTACTGCCTATTGGTAACTTACGGAGGAATAACGGACATAACGGTGTACCATGGTATAATGTGTTCTAAGTATTATATTATGTCTAGAAAGCTAAAAGTATGTATACACTTGGGTATACATGGTAATTTTCATAGTAACGTCCACCGGAGTACCTACTATGGTCAAGGGCTAAAAAGTTACATTTTAGTTAAAAAGTAAAGTTACTTTTAATTGAGTTACGTAATTAATTTCATAGTCACGTTAGGTTAATTTTTTCACATTGTAGATTTAAAATATGTTATTTCATTTTGTACACAATATTCTATTGAAAAAATTAAAATAATAAATAACGGTAATTAATAAATTTTATAATGCCTTGTCATTATAATATGTACCTATACAATATACATATTATTTAAAATATTAAATTTTAAACGGGCAAAGTTTCGAATGCACTATTTCTGAATTTAAAAGTACAGAACAGTAGACTACTTCCAGATGACCGCTTTATGTATATGGAGTTCCTATAAATTTTAAAATGTATTTAATGATTTGTAGAGCTGCACACAACCAGCAACCGTTCGTATACGTCATCGTCGCTTTTAGTTTTTACAAGGCTTTGTACCTATAAACTTAGTGCTTAGTGCGTAACTTCATGGAAATTACTTTTAAATTAATTTTGTTACGATACTACCCAAAACTGCAAATGTTATTGTCCTGGAGTGCCAATGAAAGTTTATACCAAATTGAAAATAATTAAACATTTTTTTACTTTGAACACAAATATTATAATATAGTGACAGTCTTCCTCTCAAAACTCGCTTGTTGGGACCAAGAAAAATTATTATTATATAATTAGGTGACCGTTAACTCTTTACCAGTGTACCATGTTTTCATTTTGAATTTGATCTATTTAAATGATCAAATAGTAGCTGGTTACCTATTATATGTATTATTGTTTAATTTTGTTGACAACATTTTATGACTTTCAGACTAAAAATAACCAATAAACGTGGAAGTAGGAAAAACTACCAAAACTCGAAGTGAAAACGGTAAATTTATGGTTTTATTACATTATATCTATACCTACATATAATAGCAAATAGCCATTACATTATAGCCATTTTGCATTGATTTAGATTACATTCAGATAATAAAATAGTTACTAAAATGGTATTTTATTATGAACGTTATAAAAGCCAAAATATTCATGTCATGTGAATTTCCTAAATATTGCTGCTTAAAATATGATACGCTGGAGACCCCATAAACTCTAATAAATAATATTTTAACGTTGTGCAGTAGGTAGGTACTAACAACGACATCTATAGGTTAAAACATGCAATGATCCATTTGATATCTGTTTTTTTTTTGTTAAATAGTAAATACCAATATTTTTTTAAGATGTTCGTTAAAGGCTTTAACTAAGTGCTTTAGTTCGTAGTGAAATAATATAATACTATGACGTATATAATAAACGTAAATTGTTTGTGAGGAGTTCACGATAGGGTATTAGCAATATTATATAATATATAATATTAGCAATATTAGGTAAACATTAAAGGCGTGTGTGTGAAATCCGTGTATGTTTGTGCGTGTTGTGTAGGTAGGCGAGGCCTGGATAAGGTTTGAACGGTTTGAACTTTTGAAGTATTCTCAAATCACTAATTTTTATGATAAAAACCCATATTTTGCACCAATATAATGTTTAATCCCTTTAAAATCCGTAAAAAATATCAAAGGCTACATCTTATTTATTTATGTTTTTAAGCTAATTTATATTCTAATAAATAAAAAAACAAAATTCGTCATCTTACCCTGCAGTTGATGGAATAAATTCAAATTGTTTGTGTTTTCATAAAAAATGTGTACAGAATTATAAAAAAGTAAGAAGTCGTATAATTAATCATTGTAGTTGTGTTTATAATGTTTTGTATTATAATATTATACCTATTATATTTCAACTGAAGCAAGACTGAAAACAATGGAAAGATAAATTAGCTTTAACCAGGACGAAGTCAGATAATACAGCTAGAAATAAATCTGTTAAAAATTAAAATGCAAACTTTAAAATTCTTTACCATTATTTATTATAATAGTGAAATATCGACGACAATATTATTTACTGTTACAAGTTACAACTTACTATCTACTATTACCTATTTATACTACTGTTTTCTAGGTAATATTATATAGCTTTTTAATAAATATTATTTATCATGATAGTCACGAGTCACGACCCACGATAACATTAATTATACGGGCAGCAATCTAGATGACAATTACAATATATTAATATGTCCACTGTTCAGTCATCTATATGCTTACTTTTGTATATTGAAATATTAAATAAAGCACTTTTAAGTTTAAACTTTAAATTAAATTACAGTCCGTTTAATTATCGAACATTTTGGATATTTGGACAGAGTTTTAGTGTATTTATCTACAGTAGTGATCATTCGAGGTGCAGTCGTTCAGGGACCAGAGTAGTGAAAAATAAAGTAGTATCAGCATTCACGTCAGCATAAAGCTGTGTCTAACACTGGTGTGCTGTTCAAATATAATTTCAAGGAGGTATCAACCAGCATGGCAAAATCAATCGGATGAATGACTATTGTCAATATAATAGAGATACTATCGCTATTTTTATTTCGATTACAAAGATTGGTCTGCATTTAATGATATGTGTATGGCCCCTCGCCACTTGTTCATATGAATGACTAGTTATCGCCAGTTTAAAAGTTTTTTTCTATTTAAGATCATCTATAGCCGGTAAGCTGCCAACGTTACACAATCATTAGAGACGACTGCGAAAAATGATGATACTACGCATGGGCATTGGGCAACATTGACAGAAAGAAACCTACAGCAATAAAAAAAGTTTTAGTACAAGCGCTACAAAGGCTATATTTGACCTCGAGGTGATTTCCAGTGAGTCTTCAATCAAATTACGTCAATTACCTAACCGATTTGGTAATTGATCACATGAACGCATTAGAAACATTGCATAAAAATACGAAGTCGTGGGGATCGTTGCTGATACATGCAATAACCACGAAACTCGATTCTGGTCAGTGGCGGATCCAGAGCTTAATTTTCTTTTGGGGGGGAGGGGCAAAAGTACAAAAAGTACTAAAGTTGGCTACAAAATTGGATAAACATAGTTTAAAACAAAGGGAAACTACGATGATTGGGGGGATGCCCCCTTTGTCACCCCATCTGGATCTTTCACTGATTCTAGTACATTAACCTGAATAGGAAATGGAAGCCCCCAAAACCAATGTAGCATCAATAGATGACATTGATAACATTTCAATAATACTGCCATAAAAGAGATTAATAATAATCAAAATAAAATACTTAGCACATCGTCGTATTTTGCCACTGGCAAAATAAAGATATGTTTGGCTTGTAAACAATCGCATAATATACAGTATTCAAATATCCGACGTTTTTAGATATGCCAGTCCCTCAACTAATTCAAAAGGCTTTAGATTTAAATTTATTCAAACTTTGTCTATACACTCGGACAAAAAAATGGAAATTTAAAAAAATGATTTAAATGCAATAAATTGCATAACTCATTATAACATTTAGTAAAAAATATTCATGAATCATTTATCAAAAAACGAAGGTTGATTCTACAAACATTGAACCTATTACGACTGTGACAGCACACGCATATCATAATCATATAATTACCAAATAATATTACCCACAGCCATATAGGTACCTAGTATATGCGTTATCGATAGCAACGGTTTATCTGTTATACTATTGCCTATTGGACTCTGAGTTGCAGAGTAATTTTATAACCGAAGATATGGCTCAATTTTTAAGTATCAAACAAGTTAGTTGTTTAGTGTCGGAAACACAATAAAATTATCGTCATACATTTTACTCCAGTAGTCCAACTATAACTAAATATTACCTCAGTAATTGTTATACAATTTATATACAATTTGTGGTTTTTAAGATGAATATCAAACTTAGGGGTGCCAGCGTCGAGCATTGCACACAAATACGACATTTAGAGTTCTAATGGAAAGGAAATAAGTTTAACGTGTATGTAGTATTTGTTAGTAGGTACTTCATAATGTATTTTTTGATATGAATAATATTTTTTTACTAAACAACTATTAAAAATGTATATTTAAATTATTTAATTAAAAATAAATCACAATAGCCATTAGGTACTTATAACTTGTTATACATCAACAACTAACCGTGATACTGTCATAGATATATAATAGCAGTGGCGTACTCAGGGGTAGGGTTCTAGGGTTCTGACCCCCCTGAAATATCTTCCTTTTACAAAAAAACCTTATTTACCACAATTTCAATACACAGAGTTGATCAATGGTATGTCATTTTTAATAAATATAAAATGAATTGTTAGATAGACAATCAACAAAGATGTCGGTAATTATAGTTTCAGTTTTTTCTTTTTCTAATTTAGAACATTGCTGAACGTCTGCCATAATCGTAGTATGGTGTATCATCGTATCATCGTCCATGGATTATTACCACGTTTATTACGACCCGAAGAGGCTCTATAGATGACTAGGTTAAACACTTGAGTGTTCTAAATATAGACTAACTATAATTTATGATAACCAATTTTAATATAAAAATGGTTTAGCAAAAAATAATGTAAATTATTTACTCATTTAAAACCCTAACCAAACTAAAATCCTGCGTACGCTACTGTATAATAGTGTACTTTAGAAGTTTCAAGTACCCACGAATAATATTATACAAGTAATATAATGACAAATAGTGATTCCAGGTTTTTAATATATAATTTCGTCCAAATTTTAACTTAAACTGACTATAAAAATAAACTATTCTCATGTATTTTTTTTTAGGTTTTTTGGTAACAGAATAAACTACTTACATGGAATCTTGATTTAAATTTTCAATCCTTAGATATAAAAGTTGAACATTTACTGCATTTTTAACTACAAAATAATTATTCAATTTTAAATTTGAGAAATTTTGTCAAAATTCAATCTTTAAATGCTTATAAAAAAAATTGTGAATATGTATTTTTAATATTTTTTAACTGATATTGTAACAATATAATATCAGGAGCCTTGTATTAAATTTTTACACTTTTTGGCCCAATAGATAAAACTTTATTGATATTTATAGAAAAAAAAAACTAAAAAAATTGAAAACATGAAAATGTCCGTAAACGGCTCAAAAAGAGTCAAAATATTTTCAATATTGTATGGAGTATAGGAAATGCTAATATAAACATTCAGTGAAATTTTCATGTATCTACAGTAATTCGTTTTTGAATTACAACAAAATAAGGAAATCGCCACATGAGAAATCGAGTGAATATCCAATGTTGTAAAAATTTGAATTTCAAACGCTCATAAAAATTTAATTTGACTTTCTTATAGAATTTTTTTTTTTTTGATAAATGTAGGAAATCTTATAAGAAATCTTGTATTACATTTTAAAATATTAGATTTAAAAAGAAAAAAATTTACGAATTCTTAACTAAAAATAATTTGCTAATTTTCGTGATTTTTCCATATTTTGTCAGTTTTTGAACTTGAAATGCTTATAAAAAAAAACTGTGACTAAGGATTTTTATATTTTTCATCTGCCCTTGAAAAAATATACAAGGAGCCTTCTATTAAATTTTCAAGCTTTTTTACTCAACAAATAAAGTTTTATTGATAATTTTAGAAAAAAAAACTAAAAAAAAAAGGAAAATGAAAATGTGCCTATACAGTTCAAAATAAATCAAAACATTTTGAAAATGTTATCGTGCATAGAAAATGCAAATACAAAAAATCAGTGAAAATTTCATGTATCTACGGTCATTTGTTTTAAAGTTACACCAAAAAACCAAATTCAATTTTGCGTAAAAATTCCTGTTTTTCCTTAATTTTTTTTTGTTTTTCTTGGCGCTTTTGAAAATTACTAGGAATTTTAAATGTTGACCTCTCAAATGCACCAACGATATTCACTTTCCAATCGAACAAGATATTAAAGTTGAAAATCGAAGCATTATTTCGACTACTTATCGTGTACACAGACACAAATAAATAAAAAAAAATAAAAAAAAAAACACATCATTGTAAAATTAATACATTCATTGTTCCACTCAGAATCTAAAAACTAGAATACCTAACTATTTTAGTTTTTTTGTTGTGATTGTATAATATTATTCGTGGGTACTTGAAACTTCGAAAGTACACTATTATAATATATCTATGATAGTACCTATCAGGTTTTGTTGTTGATGTAGAATGCTTTATAAGTACCTAATGATCATTGTGATATGATTAATTTGGAATTTATTATAGGTAAATTTTTTTTAATACCATAGATATGTATATAAACCTAGACTGACATACCGTCTCATCTCAGAATCGTTTTTCTTATACAATGGTATTATATCATTGTATTCAAATATAATATCATCCATTTTACAGTGACCGACTTGTAACCTACTATACAGCAGAGGACCTTTTTTTATCATATATTTGAGGTTTTAAATGACATATTACAGTGGTTAGATGAATGGGAAAATAATGTTATTAATGGACAAATTAATAAAGATGAATTTTTAACTAGTAGTACTGCCAACAGTTTAAGCATAACATTAAGCTCTACAATTGGCTTAACCCAATACCTATTAGAAGATATTTCTTTTTCTTTTGTTTCACATAAATTGCTTTGAGTATTTGATGAAGAAAGAATAGTGCAGGCATGATTATGCTTGCATATATTTAATTTAATTATGTAATCACTACATTCACAAGTATAATAATGAATGGACATATTACACTTGCGACAAACCAATCAACAGTCTTCAGTTGTTACACACATCTGTAGAATGGATTACTTCATATGTTATGTTTGTTTCTTTAGCAGATATCTCCCATTGATCATCACCAATTACTTTAATAGTTTAGGATTTATTTGTACTCCAATATTATGGCTCTTAATAATAATTTCTTCTTTACCAGTATATTTATTTTTTAATCCCTCAAAAAATTTTGTTTTTAGTGAATTTCAAAAGCGCATATATACAGGTATCTAAACGCTTATTTTTCTTAAAATGTAAATAATAATATTTCAAGCACGTATGCACTGACTCAAAATACACGTTTGTATTAATACTACAGTTTCTTCAGTGACAGTATGCCCCACAGATTAACTCTATTCAAGTAATAACTATTGAAATATTCACCAAATTGAATAGTATCATCGTCATTCATTATTTCAGCCATAAATCCATTTAGAAGTTTGGTAAATATATTTTAATTTGGCTCTTGATGCATCACTCTTAATGATTTATAAACTAAGCACTTCTTTTCAGGAGTTCTTATTTTTGACTGAATATTTCTTCTCCAAGATTGATCCACATGCCATGTACACAAAAGTCAATGCTCTACAGGTAACATTATTTGTTCCCTAGCGTTGTAGTCCTAGCGTTGTAGTATGATGAGTCGTCATCACTCATAACAATTTGGGTACTAACTAATAATAATTACAATTTTACTGTTAAGCCGTTGAAAAAATATTTACCACGTCGCTGCATCAGATTTTTTTTATATACAATATGCACATGGAAATCCGTTTCTAAATTTGTCTTCTTTTATAACTAAAATATTTATTACACACCATGCACTTCAGCTCTTCCATGTTACTGGATACAAATTATTCCATATTAATATATATTTTATATATTTTAATTCAAAGTATATATTAACCACAAAGCATAACACCTAAATGTGTATGAAACACTTGTATGAATGATGATTATTATATTATCACATTATAATTTTTATTAAGGACGATAAGAAACGTGATTTTCACAAATAGTGATAACAAATGTGAAGGATTCTGATTGGTCGCACAATTTTGCCACCGAGACGCTCGTCAGATAAGACTGTTTTGTTTACTATTTTGTAATATTTTGTGTAACGCCATTCCCCGTAATATTTTATTTCGATGTTAAGTTATGATCATATCCCCCTATTCATAACCTCTGTTAATTGTTATGTTTGTACAATAATAAGTTCGTTTAGTGCCCGTGCATTACCTTTTATATCGGTGTTATATTATTATTATTCGCTTTACAGTTTTTAAGTACCCACTCCTATCACACACATAGATCAATTGAGCGTGGAAACACACGTCGCGAGTGTCGTGTGGGCAAGCTAGCTATATTACTCCAGTCTTCAATAGCTCCGCGGCGGTGCGCTTACAGTGTTGGTAAGTACTAGCAGATGATCTTGATAATTACCTACTATAGTTCTATTTTATAATATAAATTATATGAAACTTGTTTTAAATGTAAAGCAGCGTAAATCTTAATTCTTTTAATAAGTACAAGAGAGTTTGTATGTACCATTGCCATGGAAAATCGTTGTTCTGTTTTGGGATGTTTGAATACTTCTGATGATGGAGTTCGATTACATAAGTATATATTCTTGCTTATACCTAGTTGAATGATTTAATAAAAATAAATGAAACATTATTGTGTATTGTATTGTAGATTCCCATTTGATGATGAGATGTTATTGCCCATTTGGATAATGGCGACAAATCGTTCAAATTGGTCACCAATTGACGAAAGTAGGATATGTGACGATCACTTTGATATGGCTGATTATGAAGCTGGCAATAAGGGCAATAGGCTCATACCAGATGCTTGTCCCATAATCCTTCCGACAACTACAGTCATTAATGTAAGTAAATGTAATGAAGTATAAATATAGTATGTATGTTATGAATCATGAAAAATGCTTAAGTTTATATATTTGGGTGTATAGGATATTCAGGGCCGTCCCTAGGACATTGCGAATTTGCGAGCAGGGCATTAAACCCGGGCCTCGCACCTTCGCCATAGTGGACAGGCTCCGCTTTTATAGATACAATTTAAAAAAGTCAAGTTAATGAGCAAAAAAAAAAATGTATTACTTATATATTTTTATACATTCAATTTTGTAATTTTTACTACCTAAACCTACTTAAATTAATTTAGGTCAAATAAAAGTAGGTATCACATTTAAACAAGTTAATATGATTAAAATTCAATTTTGAAAGTTGAAAATTATAAAAATAACTATCTTCAAAGCTCTCTATCCCAAAAAAAAGCACCAACTTCGCTATAATATCTAAAGAAAAAAAATGCTGACAAACTTAAATTTATATTTAAATTTTTATTGACAAATTTGCTAATTTATAATATGTTAGATTCTGAGCGGAGTGAAAAAATCTATTGATTTTACAATAATTTTTTTTTTCTGTTTTGTAAGCCACATTTTGGGTAGTGCTTCGATTTTCGAGATCGGCAACTTTACTGATATAAAAGTGAAAATAATTGGTATTTTTAGGAAGTCAAAATTAAAATTCAAGTAGTTTTAGAAATTGTCAAGAAGAGGTTACTACTATACAAAACCAATTATGAAAAAATTAATTTTATTTTTTTGGTCTAATTCAAAAATGAATAACTGTAGGACCTTGAAATTTTCAACAAATATTTATATTAGCACTTTCCTTAAAACATTTTCTCAATATTTTGACTATTTTAGAGAAAGTTATGGCCTTGGAAATTTTTCTATTTTTCTAAAAATTGTTTGAAATTATCTTCGATAAAATTTTGTTCATTTAGTATAAAATCTTGAAAATGTAATGCTAGATTACTTATAATTTTCATTAATGGAAGTTTAAAAATACATAGACTCAATTATTTTTTATATGCTAATAAAGTTCAAATTTTGACAAAATTCATCAACATTTCAAAAATTTTCAAACTATATTAGAAATTCATTAAGTTTTTCTTTCCTAGCTAACGCTGGAAATGTTGATAGAAGATTCCCCACAAATGTTCCTACCTCAAACAAAAAAAAAAATGTCTACCGAAGAGTAACATTATTTTTTTACGGGCGTTTGAATTTGAGTTTACGTTATTTGATTTTCTTTGGTAAATTAACATATTTTAATCCACCAATTTTTGATTTATTGTTGTAACTCAAAAACATAAGCTATAGACACTTTAAATTTTCACCAAATGTTAAAATTATCATTAATTCCATATTACCATCAACACATGGTAATATTTTCAAACAATTTTGACTCTTTTTGAGCTATTTATAGCCATAAGAATTTTTTAAAATATAAATTATTTTAAATTAGAAAAGTTTTTCTTTTCATAGCTAAGATTAAAAATGTTAATAGAAGATTTCCAACAAGCAAATATCTCTATCAAACTGAAAAAGTTCACCGGAATGGCACACTATTTACACCAAAGAGATATTTTCGATCATTGTTATTTTTTTTTAAACTATTAAATTTGATTATTTATAAGAGTGTACTAAGCTGATACAATGTCTCCGCTCAGAAAATTTTTTGTATACAATGATTTATCAATGTAATTTAAATACAACACATCTATAACAACGACATGCTTGACATCTACTGTATAGCAGAGCGGTACCCACTTATCCACATTTTATTTATATTGTATTAGGTACCTACTATATTTACAGACTTATCAATTTATCAATATTATTATATTGAGTTAAAATATATGACGTGTTCTGTTATTAATTTATTTACTTATTCATATTGTTGTAACTACAAGGTACTATATTTTTAAGCATATTTGCGCGTTCCTCTCTTATACCTAGGTATATATCATAATATTAAATATATTCAACTGCCAACTGATGATAATGACTTTTTAGGTCCCGCAATATTACTCTGCTCCAGGCCCTGCAAATTTTCAGGAAGGCCCTGAAAATATTACACATGGAAATATATTACCAGATTCTGAAGACAGGGAATATTCGTCTACAAGCGATATTAATTCTGACGATTTAATTGATACACCAAATACTAGTGATATGAAATCCAGTGATGATGAGTCAACTCTTAGTGTATCATCTTATAGTAATTTTAGTGTAAGACTATTTTATTCTAATTTATAATTTTGCGTTATTAAGTTGTACAATTTTTTTTTAGAATTTGAATGAATCTACTGGATTTGATGATGATTTTCTATCATCACTTTCAGACGCTGAATTTGATCTTGAAAATAGAGAATCAATGATAGAATTAGACTCTGTATCATTGTCTTCATCTGTAACAAGTCTTGTAAATGTTGTTTTAGTTATTTTATTATTTTAAGTAAATATTTAATAATATTTTAAATGTTTAGACAAACCAGCCTATAAACCAAGAATGTGCGGTTGTATTATGCAATCAAAATGCAAGAAACCAGTTTGATACCTTATTTTTCATTAACTTTCCAAAGGATAATAAAACACTTTGTGAAACCTGGTGGACAATGTGTGGGCGCAAAGACAAATTTGATCCTTTGTCAAAAATATGCTCAATTCATTTTGATCCTGAAGATTTTACATCTATCACTATACGACGAAACGGTCAACTTTTTAGACAAACTATTTTGAAGAATAATAATATTGTACCAACACTTTATCTACTGTCCGATCATTATACAAAGTTTGCAAGAAAACGAAAAAGAAGTATGAATGATAGTTATAGTTAGTTTAGTTAAATTTGAGGTTAACATAAATTTATATTGTTGATAATAATTTGGAAAAAATATAATTGCAGGTATAAAACGTAATATAACAGAATTTGAATACTGTATTATTCCATGCTGTGACAAGACATTTTTGAAAGATGGAAAAAAGACATTGTTTTTTAAGTAAAGTAGTTGTGTTTATTACTTACAAAATTAAAAATGTATATGTATTTTATTTAAAGCCGTGAAATGGTAGTAATAGTATTTAATGATTGACACAAAATACCAATATAAAAAATATAATTGTACATTTTCATTTGGGTGGTTATTATTAATTAAAAATTTAATATTTCTACATATTACATATTGGTACAAATTTAACCATATGTTTATCATCATATATTCATTATTAATCTTTCATTGTTAGACAAATTATACACCATGCAACAGAAAGAAGTGACAAATAAAATAAGTGTCGTTCTAATGAATATTTTTCATTTTAATTTATATGTACAATTTATTAAAATGTTCTCTACATTTATAATATAAGACTTTTATACATTTTTTAATAACTAAATAAAAAATCTGATTTAAAATTTTTGAAAAATTCTAAATAGTTAATTTTTAAATCTAGTTTTTCAAAAACTTGATACTTAAAACATTTATCTAAGTCAAGTGGCTTATTTTTTATGATTTTCAAAATTTCAAAATATTTAAAAATTACTAATTTGTTTAAAAAGTCAATACTTTTTTAAAAATAAATTAAATTTTAACAAGTAAATATTAAAGAATTCTCATAAAATATTTTTAAAATGTTTATACTTTAAAATGTTTTTTTACGACTGGATCAATTTAATTTAACAAAAATAATGAGACTTGTAAAAAATATACAACATTACTTAAATAAATGTTTAAACAATAAACAATTTTCTAAAAAATATTACATGAGCTTAAGTTTATTTTATTTTCAACATTAAAGAATTAAAATTAAAAAAATTAATATTGATTAGAACAGAAGTTAATTTCATTTATCAGGTCTTCTGGTTACACTCTGTACATAGTAACAATAAAAAAAATACAATATTATGTCTCTAAACCTAATTTTTGTATATCCCTTTTGGCATAAATTATATAAACTATTGTTATGTGACTATATTCATACCCGCGAAAAAAATTGATATAAATAACACGTTTTATTGAAAAAGGTCCAGATTTGCTTAATGGATTTTTTCCTTCCTTATTTTTGGTTGGGTTATATTTAATCAAATATTATATTGTTAATTTTATATTTTGATATTACACTTAGATTTCCATTAGAAAACAAAGATATGCTTAAAAAATGGGTAGATAGTATTGGATTAACTAATTGGCAGCCAACAGATACAGATCGAATTTGCTCTGATCATTTTGAAAATGATGATGTTTTAATGACTAATGATATTTATGGTCTAAATAATGATGCTATCCCATCAATTAAGCCACAAGTATGTATACGATTATAAGGTAACAACAATTTCATAGGTCATTTAATTATCACAAATGTTTTTATATTTTGTAGAATTCATTTGAAATAAGTTCTGAAAACAATTCTGATGGAAAACATGCATCCCCCATTAACAGAAGATATGTTGATATTATGTTTAATAATTTAGAATTCAGGCATTTAGAAAATAACGCATTGTTAGTTAAAGATAACATAAGGGACAAAATGAATGAAAGTTTATTGTTAAATTCATTGAAAAATGATGTAGTTGACCAAGAACCAGAAAATCACCAACAAACATTTAATACATGCGTGGCCCAATCTAGTTCAACAAAAATAAATGACAATAAAGGTAATTAAAATTTAAAATTATGCATATTAATAATCATATTTATCAATTCTGAATTCTGAATTCAATTATTATAGTATACACCATGTCAATTAGATAGAAAAATCACTAGTTTTGCGCAGTAGATACGCATCTCCTTCAACTCCGGCCTATATTGTAGTTCTCCACTTTTCATTGGTTGATTTTGTTTTTTTTTCTATGTTATAAATGTATGTATATGATTGACAGCCAATAAGAAGTGGAGAACTACGATAAAGGCGAAGTAAAGAGCGGAGGATGGGTATTAAAATACTGTGATGATACCTATCTAATAATTTGGTATACACAATTCCAGTGTTGGGTAGGTTACTTTTAAAAAGTAACTAAGTTACTTTACTCATTACTTAGAGATAAATGTAATTAAGTTACTTTACTCATTACTTAGAGATAAATGGAATTAAGTTACTTTACTCATTACTCTAATAAAAT
Organism: Macrosiphum euphorbiae; assembly: GCA_949089665.1. NCBI lineage: Eukaryota > Metazoa > Arthropoda > Insecta > Hemiptera > Aphididae > Macrosiphum > Macrosiphum euphorbiae. The sequence continues at coordinate 71,606,126 of CARXXK010000002.1, read as the reverse complement.
TATAATGAAATTACTTTACTTTTCAAATAAAAAAGTAACTTATTACTTTCCCGTTACAAAAAATGTCATGGCAGTTATCATTCTGCAGACAATAATGTAACTAAAAATACATTACCTATTTTAAAAAGGTATAATTTTAAAAATATGTACAGTTAATACATAATTATATAACAATAGGAATTACTAATATGATAGTGAAGAATATTAAAAAAAAGTACTAATTAATTGTATATACTTATCAATGGTGATAATTTATTATAAGTATAGTTAAGTATATTATGTATTTATGTCACAAAATCACAACATAAACCTTAGATGTGTGAAAATAAAATCATAATACATATAGAACGCCATAAGAACTTATTAAATTATAAAAATAAACTGTTAATAAATGCAAAAATATGGCTATAATTATTTATAGCAGTAAAATGTAAATATTTTGATTTTATTCACTTTTCAAAAATAATGTTATATTCTAATGCAAATTCTAAATATAGTAAAAAGTAATAACTAATAAGTATTTTAAAAATGAACAGTTTTTGTACAACACTAATTAATTATTTATAAAACCTGCATAGTTAATAGGAGCGTATAAAACTTGATAGTCCAAGCATCTAATTCATAGGAAACGTTCTGCGAAGGTACCTAGTACTTCCTGCCTATTTAGAAGAGTAAAATTAAATAATAAATTTAATTAAGGGGACGTTACAGTGACTTTGTTGTCTCCGTCTTATAAGTGCGTAACATAGCAAATTTTACTCTCAGCAAAACACGTTTATCTCCCGTTAGTTTAAAAATTAGAGCAAATTGACCTTTTATTCAATTTAAAGGCAAGATTATTATCATCAGGTTATGACATAGGCTTTTTATTACATTTTAATTTTAAAGCGAATTATGAGTATTTTAAGATGTACAAACAGTTTTCAATTTTAAAATACACATAGTACTATACAAAATACTATAACTCGCTTTAAAATTAAAATGTAATAAAAAGCCTATGTCTTTGTCTAGATAATAATCTGGCCCTTAAATTGTATAAGAGGTCAATTCGCTCTAACTTTTAAACTAACGGGAGATAAACGTGTTTTGCTGAGAGTAAAATTTGCTATGTTAAGCACTTGTAAGACAGAGAAAACAAATGTAACTGTAACTGTTCTCGTGATTTACGGTGCAATACGACATGTCAAATGTCAAAACCATTGAAAATTGATATGTGGAGGGTTAAAATTAAATGTATATAAATATTAGAATGGTAAACATAATATAATACCCGCATTATTGACAAAGATTTTTTTTCAATTCGCAATAGGTAGGTTCAAATAATTCAAAACTGTAACATGTTATTTTATAGATATTACTTATCAAAAGTAATTTCCATTACATTTTTGTTACTTGGAAATAATTCTAATGAAATTACTTAACGCTTTACAAGCAAAGTAACTCGATACTTTCGTTATGTTACTACCCAACACTGCACTATACACTTAATTGAACAATAAAACTAAATGCAAGTTATTTACTAATTTATTGTATTTTAGGCATACGCATTTTTAATAATAACATTGCTTTTTCTCATTTTTAAAATCTTGTAACATCTTGGCATTCTATTATAGTTTATTTAATAGTCTGAAGCCGAATGCTTTTATAAACATTTTCTACTTTTAAAGTATAAATATTAAATATCAAATATGACACAAATTTTTTTTTTTTTATTGATAACCATTTAAATATTTAAGTTAATGTGAGTAAAGTAGCGCTCTACACATTTTTTAAGGGATACTTCACTCCTTTAGTCAAAACTTTAAATGCTTAATGTGAAAAATAATTAAACTATTGGTTCAGTATTCAATATTTATAGATCAACATGGAAAAAAAAGTATTCTGCTACATACTATAACATTTTAAGAGGATTTTATACTGACTTATTAGTTGTCTCTGTCTTACTAGTGCGGAGCATAGCAAATTTTAAGTTCAGAAAATCACGTTTGGCTCAGTTTAAAAATTACAGTGAATTGACCTCTTATAATATTTAAAGGTGAGATTATTATATAAGCAATATCAGAGGCTTTTTATTATATTTTAACTAGTAGAGCTATGAGTAATATTAAATTATTTGAATTTTTAATTAATTAAAATTGTAAATTGTTTGTATGTCTTAAAATACTCATAGCTCTACTAGTTGAAATATAATAAAAAGCCACTGACAATGTCTAGATAATAATCTTACCTTCAAATTTTATATTTCTTTGTAATTTTTACTGAGCTAATCGTGATTTTCTGAACTAAAAATTTGTTATGTAGTACTCCCGTTAACTTGGGGAGATAGCGTCATAGGTCTATGTGGTCGGGTAGCTCAGTGGTAGAGCAATCGCCCGGCAAGCGAGAGACTCGGGTTCGATTCCCGGTCCGGCGGCTAGATTTTTGACGTTATTTCCCCTGGAGAAGTTAACACTTGTAAGACGGAGACAATAAATGTTGGTGTAACATTCTCTAAAATAAAGATTTCATTTAAAATTTAAATAAATTATTGTGTTTCGACAATTAAATTTAAGGGCACTAAAATATAAAGTCAATCGGGTAGTATAAAATGTTATGAATAATTATTTGTATTATGTATTCAAATAAGAGTTTCAAAAAAAAAGTTTTTGAAAATATTGAATACTTATTGATATATTGAATGTTTATTTTTAAAAGAATTGACGCTTTTATATTAAAAATAATTCATTGTTAATAAAAATAAATGCATAATTTTTCAGAAAAATGTATTAAATCAAATTATGGAGATAATATTGATACTTTTAATGATGATACTAACATTCGAGGGCCTAAACATAAAAGTATAGAGAGTTTAATAGACAAATGTATAAAACCATATGATGAAGAAATCACGAAAGGTATTACTGGTATATTTAAGTTTTTCTTAAATCATTTTTAATGTAAATTATATAGTTTATAGAGCTTATCTATAAGTTATACATTAAAATATAAATTATAATGACAAAATTTTACCCCAAGAACTGAAAATTACTTATGTAAAATGTTTATATTTAATTATTTAAGAGATATGCATGGAACTAAAAATTACTTAATCATTAACATACAAAGCTTACAATTATTATTTCAGACATTTTCTTATGCCTCAATTCCAAAATAATTTGAATGTTTCATCCTTACCAACAGCAGATTTTTATAAAATATAATTTAATAATTATTTATTAAGTGTTAACAGATGGATGTAATCAGACTAAATTAGTATCCAAACCAGATGAAAAGACCATAAATGAAAATAATTTGAAAAATATACATACCGATACTTCAAATATCACTACTATATCAAAAAATATATCTATTTCAAAAGTAGTTCAGAAATTGCATAACGAATCAATTGAAAAAAATATTTCAGAAGGTAATTAATTTACAACCAACTTTTGTTTTTCCTTAAAATACTGATTTTATTCATTCAAATATGGTGTATTAATATTCATGTTCTTGAAAAAAAAAGTTTGACTTTTTAAAATAGTAAAACATTTTCTTATGTTTCTATATTTTATTGTTTTTTTTTTCAAAATTAAGTCAATAATTTCTTCATAAATTATTTTCACTGTAATAGAAAAAAAGTTGATACCAAAATCAAGAAATAATGGAAATGACCGTGATTATGTATACTTAGACATGTTGGATGGTGATGATGCTAAAAATGTGTTGTCATTTGGAAAAAAAAGAATTTCAAAGAATTCCAAAACAAAAATTCTGGAACTATTAGAAAAAAATCATACTGATGGTAAGAATAGTTTACTTTTAAACCTATAGGCTTTGATTTCCAACATTTTCTGGGTACACTTAGTTGATATCTTAAAGGGTCAAAAGTAAAAACCTATCAATAACTTTTTTAAATAACCAGAAGAATTTAAAAAAAAAAAATTTAAAAACTTAGCATTTGTATGCAAATCCAGTATTCAGTGTAATGCAAGAACAAATATAACCTTAGATATTTTAAATTCTCTCCAAATTTATATTACCACTTTCTATACATGTTAAAATTTTAAAAATAGTTAAAGGTTACTGAAAAGTTATTCATATATAAATTAAAAAATATCTTAATTACTTATCCACAGTATTTTCTTACAAGTGTTGAAATTCGAATTTATACGAAATTTGTCAAAATCTCACAAATTTGAAAATCTACTTGTAGTTAAAAATTCATACAATTTTGAATAATCACTAAGGGTTTTTTAAACCTTATATTAGAAAATGTATGACAAGGTTACAAGGATAAGTTGTAGGTGGAAGGGATTATAAAAAAGTTTAGTGTAATCCCACAAATATATAATATGAGCTCTTAAGTTTAAATGTTGATTAAATTTGATATTCACACCTAAAATGATTTATTATCAAACAATTTTCTTGATATGTTATAATTCAAAACGAATAACTTTAGATTATATAAAAGGTAATATTAGCAATATTATATATTTTAAAAAGTATTCAGCTAATGATACAAACTTTGGTTTATCAAATAAAAATCTACATGTTTAAATGCAAATTTTGAATCATAAGATTTTTTAAAAAATTTTAACAAAAAGTTTCTGAGTCATTTTATTTTAAATGTTATATTCTATTCCAAATAAGTTTGGAAAAAATCCCAACGAAAAATTGATGTGGTAACAAAAAATGTGCATTAACTTTTAACTTAACTGAGTTACCTTATAATTAAACTAACTTTTAACTTTTTGTTATTGGTGCATATTAACATAACTTGAGTTAAAAAAAATCATGAACTTGCCTAGCCTTGGTATAATGCTAATTGTGATATTGTTTTTACTATGCTCAATAAAAAAATTTATTCATATGGATATATTTTTAATGTTTGTTATTTTTCTAGGAATTCCAGAATCTATAATAAATAATCAAGACTTAACAGAATGCTATGGTGAAATGCTTTCAGCTTCTTGCGACCCGGACTGTCAATTAATATGTTATTATTCTATGCCTGGCCCCGACCGAAGACAAATTTATAAAGAATTTCAGATGTTGAATGCGCCTGAACAGAACTGTAAAATAGCTCAATTAGTACAATTGCGTATCTCTAAAAAAGAAGATAGCACTTTTGAAAGCTGTCCGACATACTATTTTATTTGGAAGAAGGCGCCTGTAAAAGTCTGCCGAACTTTTTTTATGAACACATTAGGTATTCCTGATAACCGTCTTGATGCCATTCTGAAACCAGTAAATTACAGTTGGTATTCTGATAAAGATAATGCCTTAAAAGCTAATCAACCAAGACAATTAAATACTATTAGTGAGCCGGTTGTCATGACAGATTTTATGAAAGAATCTTTAATACCGTTGGAAAAGGATTACAATTCATATGAGCCTGATAGTGACCCAGAAGTTAGTTTAGAAAATGTGCCTTTTAAAGAATATCAAAACGTATTACTATACATTAAAAGTATTCCTAGGGTTTTGAGTTCATATCAAATTCCTGGAAAAAAACAATGCTTTGAAACCAGTATTTGTTTGGATTATATGTACAAAGCATATTCTGAAAATTTTATTAAGAACAAGACTCCCCCACCATATACAAAACGTCAGTTTAAAAAAATTTACAACCAGTACATGAAGACGTTTTTAAAAATGGTTTAAATTTGCATCCTTTTTTTATTGTTTGGTATGAACTTATAGAATATGTTGATACTTTCAGAAATTATCCTAATTCAAATTATGAATGTAGCATACTATATATTATCATCCATATAATCCTATTTTTGAAAAATAACCCTACTATTTTTTTTTTTTTTTTATTATTATTTTTATACTTATTATTTACTGTTTAGTATCTTAAGAGATCTCTTATTGTCTAATTATAAATTAATATTAATCATTGTGTATACATAATAAACATTGGTTGGTAAAAAAAAAAAATTGATGTATTGTATAATTATTATTAATATATTTGATTAAGAGGTCATTATAACCCATATGTGTTGTCTTTGTCATACTAAAGCATAATATAAAAATGTCATCTTTAAAATAATCAATTTTACTTTGTAATTTTTAAAATTATAGTGAATTCATTAATTATCAAACATAATGGTAAGAATATTTTTCATGACCACACAGAGGCTTTTTAGATATTTTAATTTTGAAGTAAGTAAAATGCTCATAACTTGCTTTAAAATAAAAATATTAAAAAACCCTAAATGGTGCCATAAATATAAGCATTAATTATAAATACTAGTATTATAGTATTTATAATCAATGATATAAGTATTGCCTTTAGAACGAAAATAGGTCAATTAACTCTTATATTGAAAATAACAAAATTATATAGATTATTCTAAATGTAAATTTTGCTATGTTGTGCATTTATAATATGGAAACAACACATGTAATTAAATTACAATATTTTTATAATTTGTTATATTATACTTAACACAAAAACTAAAATGTTAATCGACATAACTGAAAAATGATTCAGATTCCGTTTTTTAATAATATAATATGTGGTATTTTTCAAACTAAAAATATAATTGTTTAGCTGATATAATTTTAGAAACATATTTTTATAATATAATATGTGGTATTGTCAAACAAAAAATATAATATTAGCTGATATAATTTTAGAAACATATTTTTATAATCATTACCATAAGTAAGTACTTTTATGTACTTCTGAATCAATAACAAAATATGTATGTATACAATTACAAAGATTATAATAATAAATTATTAATGAATGTTGTTATTTATTGTTATTATGAATTTTAGGACATTTTTTTTATTGAATATTAATGGATTATTTATGAATTATGATAGGGGTTTGGTCAAAATAAAAACCTTCTATTAAAAAGATTGTACCATGTTACTTGCAGCACTATTTATACATAAACTATATGTTTGAATTGCAATATTATAAAGACTATGAACTGTCATATGATTGTTACCCCTTTAATTAAACAATCAGTCTTTAGCCAAAGAACATATTATTTTTATAAAAAGGCAATTTTTGAAAAATAGTGACTTCACCTAACTTAAATAAATGATTCAAATTAGTAATTACCTAAATATATATTTATTGTTATGGTGTTATTGTTTATTAATGTTTGATTACTGTTTCATAAATAGTTCTTACTGCTACCAAGGTCGATAGTTTGATCTTCAATACTATTGAGTACAGTACTGTCAATATTTATTTATTATTAATTAATTCATTATTATTAATTTTACAAAATTAAATATGCTAATAGTTAGGTAACAATAATTTTAATAATTATTAAAACACATAATATTAAATATAATATAATTTTAGACTAAATAAGATAAGGTGCTCATTGGCCAAACAATAATTTATATGGCATTATCGACTAGAACTACACTGTTAATAAAATTATAATATAAACTACTTTACACAGTTGTACATCTACGATAATCTTAGCTAGCCAGTTCGTCCATCTTATATACTCGCAGTCGCTGCTCCCATCATCCAGACCAGATGTCGATCGCGCTCTCGGACCGCCGGAAGGAGTAAAGAACACTGCGGTCCTTGTGACTTATACTAGAGGAACCCACCCGGCACCCACCAATAATTTGTATATAATTAAAATTATAACTTATTATAATTTAATTAATATTGGTGTCATCTCTATATATTATTTTACAATAAACATCAATACATCAGGTGGATATTTTTGTTTTCAAATGTTGAATTGTGCGTTTCTCAGTTTTTTACAGCATATGTGGAGTTTGTGAGGGGAATTACGGGGCCTAGTCCCCCAAAATATTTGAAGTTAAAGCCCCCTAAAAAATAGAAAATAAGCAATATTTAACTTTAGTACAGATTACATAATTGTGTATGGGTAATTTTTTGATTATTATTTAGTAGATACTACTATACTAGATACTAATAAAAAAAAAATTTTATTATCGTTATAATTCAAAAACTAATAACTGCAGACACTTTAAATGTATATCATTTTCAAAATATTTTGACTATTTTAATCAACAAAAATTTACAATTTAAAATTTTTTTAGTTTTTTTTCTATAAATATCAATAAAATGTTATTTGTTTGGTAAAAAGGCGTGTAAAATGAATGCAAGGCTCATGATATATTGGTAGGTACTATAACAGTTCTTGAATATTTTGATGTAGGTAGGTACCTACCTATCCAAATCAAAATTCTAATAAATAGTTACTAAATTATTAAAATGTTTATACTTATAGGTACTAAAGATAATCCTTAAATAATATGGTTTTATAATATATAGATAATATATAAACTATATGTAATATTAGATGTACTAGGTATTTAGTATACTTAGATCATCTTTACAAATTATTTATATTGATAGATCAATAGTGATTACTACACTCAAATCATCTAAGACCCAAGTCCACTTAACATATTTCCATAGAGTAATAATAGATGTATTATCCTATTGTACACAAAGTTATATATCTCAAAAAGTACTAGTTCAAAGTTTGATTTCAGATAGGTACATAAAAATTCTCAAATAAAACATCTAGGTACTGAATAATTAAAAGTGAAAAAGGGTGATTCTCCTTTTGATAACAGAATTTTTTAATTATCGGCATCATCCTTATACATGGTACAAAAAATCTCAAGTAGGTATTCGAAAATCTTCAATTGTATTTAAAAATTTCAAAAATCAGAATTTGAATATACATATGTATAATTTAAGCATAAAAATAGTGTGAGCATGTTTAAAAAATCATCCTGTATTATATTAACGCGAAGCCTGAAGCAGGTAATCATTTCACGTTTGTTTAATAATAAACTATGAAACTATAGAAAAGTTTGAAACTATACAAATATATAATAAATTATTATTATTAATTACACAGAAATGAAATTACGAAAGCCACAATTATACTTCTATTATAGAATTTTAACTTTGAAGACAAATTCATAAGCTCTATACGAATAATATTATTTAAGTAAACTTTCAAAAGTATGCATTATTTGAAAGGTCGTTGAATCCAACAGCGGGCCCGCTGCAGGGACGGCAAGTAAGGCCTCGTTCGAGCATATTATTGTTTTCAAGAAGAGGGAATCTGCAATACCTACAGCAATCAATCCAAAAAAAAACCTCCTCCTACTTGTTACTTTTAACACTAATTGTACTATTATGCCCTGCTCACACTATAAGATTAAGTACGGACGTACTGCTAAATATTTCGATTAATACTTCACGGAGTTTCAATAATCGTATAGAGTACCTACCTATATATACCTACTCTCTATATATACCTACCATTAACACACCACAAAAGATTTAAAAAATAAAAAAAATTTGTTTTGTAGTGACTTAAAATGATTTAAATTAAACATTACAAAAAAATGTTAGTGTTTTGAGTTTTCTGAAATAATGCATTATAACTTACTTGGTGTCTTACGTTTAATGGATCCCACCGTATAGTATTAGCATTAGTATGATATTGTTCTGTGGTATGACGCTAAAGGTATACGTATGTCATATACCTATGTATACTTACACCGAGTTACGCTAGGAACTTTATTGACACATATGGCTACATGGTATAGTACATGTAAATATGTAATAATAATATTATCTATTGCTATAACAATTAGTAAAAACTAAAATACCGGTAGTAAAATTATAACGATAACCATTATTCGATATATCTAAAAAGTAGAGATATACCTATGTCAAAGTATGTATTATAGTGCATGCCAATATTATGTTTTGATAATAAAAGTACGTAGGTATTTAATAAGGCAAGCGTGTTGCACATTTACATTGTTCGTTGTTAGAACGTATTGTCTTAAACTCTTGAGACGTTTTCACATTATTAGTTATAACTTATCCTTGATGTTTTTCGTAAAAAATTTTAGCATAAAGATTAGAAGTATAATGTATAAATACCGATTGGCGATTGGTGATATCCACCTACTTGTTTTAAACCGTTTACGTTCTTAGACCAGACGTCTACACCTGTTAGGTACGCCGGTAACGGTAAGTATAGGTACCTACCTACCTAACTATATGTCATTGTACATATTATAATTTATACATATAAAATATGATATAATAGTATATAGGTATGAATTATAATATTACATTATGTGTGGTTTTTAATTTTTATAATTATCTGTGAGGGGGTATCTTCCGAATGTCTGATTTGAATTTCAGATTCTGAGTGAAACGATGAATGTATTGATTTTACAATGTTGTGTGTTTTTTTTTATTTTTTATTTTTTTTGTGTCTGTCATCACGTTTTAGGACAGTAAAAGTGCTTGGTTTTTCTTCATCAGTAGCTTTTCTGATAGGAAAGTGAATCTAGTTGGTACTTTGGGGGGTCAAAAGTATAAATTTCCCAGTAGTTTTCACAAGCGCCGGGAAAAACAACATAAAAATTAAGGAAAAACGGGAATTTTTACGCAAAATTGGTTTTCCAAAAAATCGATTTTGGTTATTGGTGTAACTCTAAAACAAATGAACGTATATACATGAAATTTTCACTGGTTGTTTATATTTGCATTTTCTATACACTATAACATTTTCAAAATATTTTGATTTATTTTGAACTGTTTAGGGACATTTTCATTTTCCATTTTTTTTTAGTTTTTTTTCTAAAAATATCAATTAAATTTTATTTGTTGGTTGCAAAAGCTTGAAAATTTAATAGAAGGCTCCTAATATATTGTTTCAAAGGCAGATGAAAAATATTAAAAATCCTTAGTCACAATTTTTTTTTATAAGCATTTAAAGTTCAAAAATTGACAAAATATGGAAAAATCACGAAAATTAGCGAATTATTTTGAGTTAAGAATTCGTAAAAATTTTTCTTTTTAAATCTAAGATTTGAAAATGTAATTCAAGATTACTCATAAGTTTGTCTACCTTTATCAATAAAAAAATCTCTTCCGGACAGTCAAATTAAATTTTTATGAGCGTTTGAAATTCAAATTTTTACAACATTGGATATTCACTCGATTACTCATGTAGCGATTTCTTTATTTTGTTGCAATTCAAAAACGAACAACTGTAGATACATGAAAATTTCACTGAATGTTTAAATTAGCATTTTCTATACACCATACAATTTTGAAAATATTTTGACTCTTTTTGAGCTGTTTATGGACATTTACAGATTTCAATTTTTTTTAGTTTTTTTTTTCTATAAATATCAATAAAGTTTTATCTGTTGGGCCAAAAAGTGTAAAAATGTAATACAAGGCTCCTGATATATTGTTACAATATCAGTTGAAAAATATTAAAAATACATAGGCAGGATTTTTTTTTATAAGCATTTAAAGTTGGAATTTTGACAAAATTTATCAAAATCTCGAAAATTATCAATCGTTGGAATTAAAAAATTATAAAATGTTCAGTTTTAGATTCTGAGTGAAACGATGAATGTATTGATTTTACAATGATGTGTGTTTTTTTATTTTTGTGTCTGTGTACACGATAAGTAGTCGAAATAATGCTTCGATTTTCGACTTCAGTATCTTGTTCGATTGGAGAGTGAATATCGTTGGTGCATTGGGGAGGTCAAAATTTAAAATTCCCAATAGTTTTCACAAGCGCCGGGAAAAACAACGTAAAAATGAAGGAAAAACGGGAATTTTTACGCAAAATAGGTTTTTGACAAAATCGAATTTGGTTTTTGGTGTAACTTTAAAACAAATGACTGTAGGAACATGACATTTTGACTGGTTGTTTATATTTGCCTTTTCTATACACGATAACATTTTCAAAATATTTTGATTTATTATGAACTGTTTAGAGACATTTTCATTTTCCATTTTTTTTTAGTTTTTTTTCTAAAAATATCAATAAAACTTTGTTTGTTGAGTAGAAATACTTGAAAATTTAATACAAGGTTCCTACTATATTGTTTCAAAGGCAGATGAAAAATATTAAAAATCGTTAGTCACAGTTTTTTTTTATAAGCATTTAAAGTTCAAAAATTGACAAATCACGAAAATTAGCAAATTATTTTTAGTTAAGAATTCGTAAAAATTTTTCTTTTTAAATCTAAAATTTGAAAATGTAATACAAGATTACTCATAAGTTTGTCTACCTTTAAAAATAAAAAAATCTCTACCGGACAGTCAAATTAAATTATGAGCGTTTGAAATTCAAATTTTTACAACATTGGATGTTCACTCAATTTCTCATGTAGCGATTTCCTTATTTTATTGTTATTCATAAACGAATAACTATAGATACATGAAAATTTCACTGAATGTTTGTATAAGCATTTCCTATACAACATACAATTTTGAAAATATTTTGACTCTTTTTGAGCTGTTTACGGATATATTCATTTTTAAATTTTTTTAGTTTTTTTTTCTATGAATATCAATAGTTTTATCTGTCGGGCCAAAAAGTGTAAAAATTTAATACAAGGCTCCTGATATATTGTTACAATATCAGTTGAAAAATATTAAAAATACATAGGCACAGTTTTTTTTTATAAGCATTTAAACATCGAATTTTAACAGAATTTTTCAAAATCTCGAAAATTATTAATCATCGTAATTAATAAATTATAAAATAATCAGTTTTTATAGCTAAGGATTGAAAATTTAAAACAAGATTCCACGTAAGTAGTTAATTCTTTTACCAAAAAATCTAAAAAATATACAATCACAGTTTATTTTTATAGTCATTTTATGTTCAAATTTGGACGAAATTACACATTAAAAAACCTAGTTATTTTGTTGTGATTATATAATATTATTCATGGGTACCTACTTGAAACTTCTAAAGTTTACTATTATATATCTATGATAGTATCACGGTTTTTGTTGATGTATAACGTGTTATAAGTATCTAATGGATATTGTGATATGATTAATTTGGAATTTATTATAGGTACCTATTATAGGTCAATTTTTTGTTTAATACCATAGATATGTATATAATATGTCTTATACATAGACTGACATACCGTCACCGCTCAGAATCGTTTTTCTTATACAATGATATTATATCATTGAATTCAAATTTAATACCATCCATTATACAGTGACCCATTTGTAACCTACTGTACAGCAGAGCGACACCCACTTGCCCACCTTTTTTAATATATGTATGAATTCTTTGGCGAAATACCTAGGCTTTTTAAGAAGTCGATTTTCAATTTTAAAGGACCATACAATTTCGATAGGTAGTTTTTTAAGAAATCTCATGAAATAATTGCATTACATTTGTATTTATTTTGGACTTTTTGGATTTTATATCGAAAAAGTGGTTCCTACAAAGCATAGTCTAGGAGCTTACGAATTCAATACTTTTTTCGAAATTAAAATCAAACTTCAGGAAGTATGTTTAATTTACTACAGCTTTTGGTAGTTTTTATAGGTGATGCATAGAAGAATATATTTCGTTTTTGTCGATCTATTGACTTGTGAGTGTGCTTGCGAGAGTGGCACACGACGGATACCGAACGTATCTACGCACACTAATGATCATATTTTACTTCGCACACAACCACACTCAGTAACGAGTATAAGACATCGAATTGCCTATACGCGACCCCTTATGAAATCACCGCGTTCATTTTTAAGGGGACTTAAGGCAGTGGTCTCAAACATACGGCCCGCGATATAAACATAAACCCTTTCTATGTGGCCCGCAATAAAAATACATTTCGAACAAAAATATAAAAAGAATTGTTAAAATTGTTAATAAAATATTCAGTAATAATATTATCTAGCGTTCATGTTTTATTTTATTTACTTGTTCGGAAATCCCATTATACTCGATAAAATCAAATCTTATCTACAAAGATAAATATAATTTGTACTTCGGTGTAATAGTGTGTAACAGGCTAACAGCTTGACTGTGATCAGTGTTGTTCTAATTTTTTTTTTAAGTGTATGTTCATTATATTTTTTCAATGATAATTTTGTAGTAATAATAAGTAAATAAATGGATTTTGTATGTATTTTTGCCTTTATTTTGTCTTTAGTTTCTAGTGTATAAGTATAAAAATGACGCTTAAAATTTGGCCCTCGAATTTTTTTTGAAAAAATATATGGCCAGTAGGTAATTTGAGTTTGAGATTACTGCCTTAAGGGGACGTTACAGTGAAATTTGTCGTCTCTGTCTCACAAGTGCGTAACATAACAACTTTTACGCTCAGTAGAACACAACATTTAAATTGTTTAAAAACTGGCAAATAAATGTAATTTTTTTATTTTTAATCTTAAGCTGACAAATAATTAATGAAATAAATATAAATATAAAAATGTTGTATTCTTTATCTTATGCTGATAAATAAATAAAAATATTTTGTATATTAATATAAATATTATGTATTTTTAATCGTATAATTTGACAAATAATTGATATCTGTATATTATATTTTTATTTTGTATTTTTAATTACTTCGGCAACATCACATAAAAGTTGGTAGGTAAAAACGTTCTCAATCGTGTTCTACCCAGTGCAGACGACCGCCATATTTGCATGATCTGCACTGGCGTACAAACAAGTTTACTAGTTAAAAACACTTACAAAATAACAGGTAATTAAAATGGTCAATAATAATAATAATAAATCAAACACATTAAAATTAGTAATTTAATTCAAAAATTAGCAGATTACGGTACCTATGAAGTGTTGGTAAAAATTGTCTTTATCGTATTACCAGTATCTATTACCAAGTCTTGTAAAGAATACTTTTATTTTGTATTCGAATACATTTAAAATAATATATTCTGAATACATATTCAAATACTATTAGAATAGATTTTCTTCTACTGCTAATATTTGTCAGTATTGGAATGGTTGGTGAAATCAGCCTCAAATTATTTTGTTGTAATTTATAATTTTAATTTAACTTACAGGCTGTATAATAAAGTATAATAACAATATAAAATATAAAATATCCAAACCGTCTCCGCTCAGAATCGTTTTTGTATACAGTAATATGAATATATGCTATAATTGAACTCAAATCTAATACAAACCATTATACAGAGCGCATCCACTTACCTGCTTTTTTAAACTTTGTTTTTAATGTTAAATTTATAAACGAAAGTAACACACAAATTAAAATAATAAATAAATTAACAATCATTCGTTAAAATAAATTAACATTCATTCTTTCAATTTTATCACCTTAATGACAGTGTAGTAGTTTTTAGTAGGCACCTACTGATAAAAAAAAAAAAAACAGTAGTTAACTCTATTAACCAGCTTTAATCGGGAAATCTGTCCCAGCCCCTTAACCAGCATTATTATTTTTCTATATATGTAACGAATAATCACAGAAATAGATACTAGTACTAAGTACTCATCTAAATCCATGGTTAAAATGTATATATTTTTTTAATTCCTGAAAATATTTTAATACATATATTTTTAATTAGTGAAATATGTAAAATATGATATTATTATTGTTTTATCATTTTATTGTATAATCTAGTGTGTCTTCTCCGTGTAATATGGTAACACCCAAACAGCGCACTCTATGCGGAGGTCTATGGGGAAAAATAACGAATCTTATAACTGATTTTTATGTTCATTTTGGTAGCAATGATGAACAAAATTATTAATTACCCATTATTATTTCTAGTGATTTCTGAAGTGCTGAAACTGTATACTGGATAATAAACCACTCAAAATCGTTTTTTGTATACAATGATTTATCAAATTTAACACATCCACTACAGTGTTATACTAAACAAATACGGTAAGAGCAGAATGGTACCAACTTGAAACCTTTTTTTGTTATTACCTTATGACTCATACTAAACCTAATTATAGTTTTAATTATAGTTGTACTGATTTAAATTAAACAACTTTCATTATCAGTAAACAACATATATTTAAAGAAAATATTACAATTTTTTTCGGTGTTAAAAATTTAAAGAGACCATTATCATGCTATTACAATTATGATATTCCAATTTACAAATAAATTATTAAGTTCCATATTATAATATAATATAATATATTTATTAAAATTAAATTATATGGATAAATAATTTATAATAATGATATCAAATTATTAGGTAAACATTTATATTTTATGCAAACTTTGAGTAGGCTCAATCATTAATTAACTGAATCATATATTTATATCTTACAGGAAGTGAAATATTAATAAACCTAACAATCTAATTGTGCAGTATACTAATTATTACGAAGTATCAAAATAACGAATTATATTTAATTATATAATATTTATTTCTTCTTAAATCGTACTCTTCTTCGCCAAGTTTAGTTATCGGTCTAAAATCATATAATAAATAGTTCTTACAATCAAATTATGTTATAAAAATATCTTTGATTGTTACAAATTACAATGTTACGCATGTTTCGCGCTTGAACCTAGAAATTGGGTGGGCGAGATGAACTAGTTTTCCCCAAAACTAGCATATTTTTGTTGTGTGAGTATTTTATTATATTATTCCCCCAAAAATACGTAAAAACCACCAAGCTCAAAAATAGAACCAAAAAATACTTGTGACGCAAAAGTATCTGCCCGAAAAATTATTAAACATTATCCAAGCCTTTAATAAATTGATATGGTTCTTCCTTTACCATTTTCCTATACTTTCTTCTTTTTTTCTTAGTTTTACCTACGGACTTGGTACCTGTTTTATCATAATATCGCTATCCAATACTTTGTGACTGATTTGAAGATTTAACCATGAATTTAAAATTGTCCACAAGCTACCACCAAGTACTATACCTAGCGAATTGTAACAAAACCGGTACAAAGGTAATAGGTAAAAAGAAAAAAGAGGATTATTGAAGGAAATTCTAGAATATGAGCAGTGTCAATCAAAAGCTTGGATAATACCTACTTTTTAAATATATTTTTTAGAGATTTCATTATTCATTCGTTTTATTTTATTCTGAAGATTATAATGACTATTATTTATATTGTAAACGTACACGTACCTACAATGTATATTTATTATTATGATTATTAACATCATCGTGATTATAACGATTATACCAAGTAGGTTATGCCACTTATGCCTACCTGACTTGTATTATATTATTATGTATTACTATTTACTTTTATTATTATATAATATCATGTAAGACGTAGGTTATACCACAAATATAGATAATATGGTTGATTAACGAAAGGAGAAAATTGGTGCCAGAATGTTTTGCATTAAATACCTAAATTCATAGTGCTTCCAGTGTATTTATTTAATAACTAACCAAATAGAAAATGTTATTAATATAGATTAGATAACATAAAGTATATTACTATTTAAACTGTAAGGATTATAAACAAGCTGATACCTAGTTAGAGCTACAGAATTTTATGTAAAATCTGCTGATTTCGGGAGAAAATTGTTGGGTCATAAACTTCCTGTAGAATTTAATACACCAACTACTACCAAACTATCTACAGCCGTGGTTATAATTATATGATATTACGACTAGTATTTAATTTATTGGTGTGGTACTGTGGTGAAACAATTATTAAAGTTGCACTTCCTATCATCAATCTATTATTCCACAATTTTGGTTTACATATTTCAAATGCACCAGACTTTTAAGCCATTTTTGGAGCAATTATGAGTTTTATTCGAGTTCCTTAGTAACTATAACAAAAAAAGAAAAAAAGTTATATCCAAAATGTCATAAAATTGTATCAAGTAGCTTTTTCTTTATCTTGTTTGAAGAAGAAGATGGAATTGTACGTCAAAACAAATACTTTGTAGTTTTCACTCTTAAATCCAATGAACTCGGAATGTTTTTATTTATCTTATTTTACATCTGTGGGCGTAGGTATTTAGAGTTCATACAAATATCTAAATTTATTTTGTCCATGAATGAAGCTTAACCACATTTAATTGTGTAGATGACCTACCTATAATAAGCATTGTATCCACTGAGGACGTTGTTGTCTTATGCAGGTACAGTTTACTCATATTCTGTTTTTAAGCTTGGTTTATAATAATGAATCATAAATATGTTTACTTTACCTACGATACGTAAATATAAATTATACCTTTGTTATAGCTTGTACCATGTTTAAATTATCTTGGTTATTATTATTATTATTTGCTGAAAATGTATAGTTGTAAGTAAATAGGACCAATGTTATTAATATATATATATATATACATTAATATGTTATATTAATATTGTACATTTTACTCTAAACATATAATTTGTGTAAAATACCTAGCTAAGAAAAAAAAAGCTCATCCAAACCCAACATTACACCAACCGATAGCTTCACCCCACAAGAGAGTGGAGGTTCAAAAGGGTGTCCCGACACGTGTTGTTAATTAATTGTTATTTTTTTTATCCTGTTGTCTGTTAGTCTTGTGTAAGTTGTGTTACATAATTTACGATACATTATCACTCTCAACTTATTAGGTTGAACTGTGGTCACAACTAGATAACCTGTTGTTTTAAGGTTACTTTCATATTTTACTATTATACCTACTTTTAATACACGCATTACAATACAGTCCGCTCATGCTCAATAAAAAGCACATTTTTCACAAACGTCGTGCTCTTGTTTTTTTTTACATATAATTGCCCAACATTTTTGTTCTCAACGGTCTCGGATCACAGTATCCTGTATCCTATGTGCGTCGCGTCTGTATCAGTTGTGAAAACATCATAGTGCGCAGTGCACAATGGATAAAATAGAAAAAACAGCTCCTCGGCAAGAGGAAGTTAATCGATAAGAAACGTAATGCACATACTATATATCTGATCGAAACATTAAATTAACATACCATAATAACACAGTAGTTAGTATTGCTCGAAGATGCATATAAATCATACATGAGTATACATGAAGACTGAAGAGTTGGTCGTTCTAGCTATAGTGACTTGATAGAGATAGTGTGGCCATGTACGAGAATGTTTTTGATTGGTTTAGATATTTTGCCGCCATTAGTTTCCTATGATAACAACACTTAATTTAAATATAAAATAAGTAGCCAGTCTAAAATCAAATTATTTTTAGTTTTAAGTTAGTATATTGATAAATATTAATTTCGGATTTACCATGTTTACTCCTAATTGTTGTTTTGTTGCTTATTATTTGGTTAACCTTAAAATATTTATAAAAGAACAAATGTTTTTCGCTATTCATGGCAGTGTGCAGTGTATTTCTCTAAAAATTATTTTTACTGTTTTACATCATCATGCCTTGTTGTGTAGCCATCGGGTGTTCAAACTCCGACAAAAAAGGGTATTTAATGAAACATTTTCCCAGAGACCCTATTAGGAAAAAGCTTTGGATGGCCAAAATAAAAAGAGATAAATGGACACCTTCACAACACTCTTGTATATGTGAGGTAAGTTCTAACATTAAAAACTCATCACAAAGTAAAATTTGGTTTTAGATAGTTATAATTTTACTACTTAAAGCAAACAAATTATATTCAAAATAATTTAAATTACTTTATAGATGATAAATTTATTTATTCAAATATATAGAATTAGATAACTAGGCATAATAGGTACTAATAATTCCATAATTAGGTAGGTATTCTTTAATAAGTTATAAGGTTTTCTGCTAATTCTACTTAACTAAATTCTCAAAACACTTTAATCATTCAATGAGTTAATCCTTATTATTTTGTTTGTTTCCATCATAATAATTTCGGACCCTAGAAAACTATTGTTCTAAATTTAATATAATTGAGTTAAGTACCTACCTACTTAACTCATTATATTTATATATTTATTATTTATTAATTATTATTTAATATGGGACGTGCCCAATTACAATGTATAGTTTACTTAATATTAAAATTTACACAAATAACATAGATCACAGATATTATGGTATAAGGTATAGTGACTTGATAGAGACTCTATCAAGTCACTATAGTATAAGGTACGAACAGATAATAATTAATTTATATTTACCTATTACTGATTCTTCAATTTATGAACCTAGCTATAGTTACACTATTAAGTCAGTGCACGCCTACCTATGCATTATATTTCTCTAATATGTATAATGTATAAAATATAATTACAAAAGGTTTAGTTTCTTACAATCTACACTATTAAAAATAAACATATTATAATTTGTTTTTTTTATTTCATACATCACCTATCAAAAATTATTTTGTAGATTGAATTTATTAGTAAAGTATTGCTATGTATAAACATATGTATTTTGTAGGTGCATTTTGAAGAAAATATGTGGGAGAAGACTAGGGAAGATGGAAGTCGCCGTTTAAAATGTAATGCTTTCCCAACATTGTTTTCATTTACAAAAATTATAAAACAAAGAAAGCCTCCTTTGGAAAGATCTAATGTTCCTTTAGCGAAAATAAATAATTTGTGTACCAATGAAATTTTAACTGATTCCAAAACACTTTCAAATAATAATTCTCACATAGAACGTGAAGAAGAAGGCCAATTTAATTGCAATCAAAATAACATGGAAAAATATAACAAGATATGTTCAAAATTATGGGTCAATGCTAATAAATACAAGATTATGTATTACAATACAACTAAAAAGTTAAAAGCAGCTGAAATGATCATACAAAACCAGAAAAATAGATTGTCTTCAATTTTTAACAATGATCAAATGAAAGCTTTATCCAAAAAATCTACAATGTTTATGAAATGGTCTAATGAAACTGTTAAAAAGGCCCTAAAGCTCAAATTTGCGTGTGGAAATAATGGTTATAATGAAATATTATCACAGAATATACCTTTACCGTCCCTACGTACTTTACGAAGAAGACTTCAAAATTTAAAATTTGATAGTGGTATATTGGATGAAGTGTATGATTTTTTAAAGATAAAAGTTGAATCGTTCAAATGTGAATATGAGAGAGAATGTGTGTTGATCATGGATGAGATGGCAATTACATCAACATCACTCTATGACACTTCACTGAATAAATATATTGGCAATGTCACTTTACCCGAACACAAAGGAGTAGCCACAAATGTTATGGTTTTCATGTTGGGCGGCATTACTTCAAGATGGAAACAGACTGTTGGTTATTATTTTACTGGAAAATCTGTAAACGGTATAGTATATGATAGAATTATCAAAGATATAATAGCTAAGAGTGAGGAAATTGGTTTAAAAATAGTTTCAATAATTTCTGATATGGGAAGTAGTAACCAAGCACTTTGGAGAAATTGGAATATTCAAGCTAAGCAGCATTCTGAAGTTCGCAATTCCATACCACATCCATATGATTCAACTCGAAAAATTTACATTGTTCCAGATCCAGTACATCTTTTTAAAAATATGAAGAATATGTTGATGACTAACAAGGTTTTAACCATAACTGATGATATAAAAAAAAAATATAACTTGCCCACTCGAGATATTTGTGCGCAACATATATTAGATGTAGTAAACTATCAAAAAAATTTAAAATTCCAATTGGCTCCAAAACTCACCGAACAAGATTTATTTCCGAATCACTTTCAAAAAATGAAAGTGTCTAAATCTACTAATGTTATAAGCCACGATGTCTCTAGTGCATTAAGGTTTCTTGCTGAAGAACTACATAAACCAGAATACTTGACTACTGCTTGGTACATTGAAATAATTGATAAATGGTTTAACTTGATGACTTCAAGAAGTCCAGTAATGGCATTAAGCAAATTGAAGCCATTAGTTTACGAAGAGGCAATTTCATTTTTGAATCAATTTATTGATATTATGAGAAAACTAAAAGTTGGAGGTAAATAATATAAACTTTATTCATAAATCATGGATATATACTTCAATTATAATTTATTGCATTTGTTTTATTTATTTTAGTAAAGACATTATGGAAACCTTCTCAAAGTGGATCAATTCTTGCTACTACATCCATACTACAGCTTCAAGATATTTTTTTGAATGACAAAGGCTTCAAGTTTCTTTTAACATCACGATTCACTCAAGATTGTTTAGAGAATCTCTTTTGTGTTTTAAGATCAAAAAATGTTGTACCTAATGCACTGCAGGTAAAAAATAATTTAAAACTAGTTACTGTTTCACAGTACTTAAAAGATGTGTCCAATGGAAACTGTGATGAAGACGAAAGGGAATTGTTGTCAGGATTTTTGGATGTCATACAAAAACCTAAAGTGTGCAATAACTTGTCAGAGGTAAAAATTACTGATAAATTAGTTGAGCCACATGTTCTTTTACTAAATAATGGTGAACTTAATTCTCTATACAATATTTGTGGCTATATAATACATAGCATTAAAAAAAAGTCTAAATTATGTAAAAATTGTTTAAATTTTGTTGGATCTAATTCAAGTATTGATTATGAGTTCACAAAATTATCTAGGCTAAAACGCTTTAAAAAAGGTTGTTTATTCTTTTGTAATAAAAATACATTTGATTTCTTTTTAAAAATGGAAGGATCTTTCCAGAAGTTTTTTCCTCATATCAAAGACCAAAATTGTGATATTAAGAAGTTTTTAATACAGCAAATGAATAAAATTGAATTTTATATTCCAGAATGTCATAATCTTAGAAAATATATTATAAACAGATTTGTGATTTTTAGACTAAAAATTTCAGGAAGAAAAAATTCAAAGCTCCTAAACAAATATAGTAGCAAGTCTATAGATGCACATGGAAAAAAGTGATTCCATTATTATTATAGTTACTCGTATATATATGTATAATTTCCATTTATAATATTTTAAAATAAATAAAAGTATTAACATAATGATTTTTAATGTATTTTATTCATTCATAGATACCTATCCAATTTTATATGAAAATATGAATTCACTTGAAATTTAATTGTATACCATTTTAGGAAATAAGTATCTTAATAATTTTGTAATTTAACAATATATAGGTTTTATTGTATTCTAACAACTCATTTACCTCGCCACAAGCTCTACTTAATGGGGTAAATTAAATAATAAAAATACTTTGTATCTATAATAAATGTTAAATCTAAAAGTAATTAAATTTATTATTTAAATAATAATTTGACTATTGTTAAAAAAAAATTGAGAAATACTTAACAGAGAACAGTACTGTTTGATATTAAAAAAAAAAAATTATTTATACACAATAAAAATTATAAATTACATATATGATTTCTCAATCTAGTCATGAATGCATTAATTTATCATTTATTCTGAATTAATGGAATAATTTTCATTTAACAAGTTTTATTCTTTTGTCCTGGTTTAATTTAGAACAATGATACATGTTCTCATTTCAAATTTTAATGTTTTTACGACCAGTGTCATTTAAACAAAATAGAATAATAAAAATCAGTATTTAGATTTTAGATTTTATTCAATAACATACATACATAAGTTAATAAGTTTAATGTATGGTGTATCTATTCTTATTGCCCGCTAAGAAATTTAGGAAACTAATGGCGGCTATCAGTATACCTTATCAGTATGGCCACACTATCTCTATCAAGTCACTATAGTTCTAGCTGACGATGATCAACAAAAAGATCACGTCGACGAGTTTTGTGAAATGCCTATCACAATACGTAATTTTGAAGGGCGATTTTTCGGAAACATTATCGATGCTAACGATCGATGATAACAAACAGTTCAACAGAATATTCGGCTACCACCAATCAACTTATCACAATTTGGAGGTAGTTTAGAAGAATGGTATTCGTTCAAGGATCAATTTGAGTCATTTTTACACAAAAATCCACACATAAACAATACCGAGAAGATGTACTAGGTACTTAAAAACAAGTCTATTAGGGCAAACGATGACAATTATGTATTTATATTGTCACTGCCGTCCGATGCCGCTAATTACACAGAAGCCTGAAAGTCTGTTACCAGTAGATACGACAATAAGTATTTCGTGTTTTAGATACATATGCATAACGTATTCTCCCAGCCAGCTGATTCTGCTATTGCTTAAAGAAACTTAATTGATTGCACCAACAAGCATGTGAGAGCATTCATGCATTAGGAAGCCCTACCACATATTGGGCGGACGTAGGTACTTGTTCATCTGGTGTCAACAAAACTGCCACCTGACAATAAGATGACACGGGAAATTGAAATTAAACAAAGCAAATCTAAATAGAAATTAAAAAATCATTATTCGGTGAAAAAATCTATATTGATTAAATATTCTTTTTTTTTTTTTACAGTTTGGAACCGACGAAGCCCCCGGAATTGCTTTCGCATAACCGCCGCGGTTTTAATAAATAATCTAAATAATCTAAAGAGAATCTAAATATTGAATAAAAAAATCTATATTGAATAAAAATCTAAATAGAATCTAAAAATCTAAATATTTAATAAATAAAAAATGAATATTTATTGAATAAATAATCTTTATTTAATAAATAATCTAAAGAGAAACAGAATATTCGATAAAAAAAATCTATATTGAATAAAAATCTGTGAAATATATATTTGATAAAAAATCAGCATTTCACAAAAAAACGTTTATTGATAAAGCAATTTATATTCCATTGAAAAAATCTATATTCAATAAAAAAACTTGATCTTGATTTTTTTTTATTAAAATTCGGTGTATAAAAAAATCTATATAAGTATTAAAATCTGCGTGGAAGAAAAGAATTTTAATGGAATAAAAAAGAATAGTTGAAGAAAATAAATATAATCTATATGTATTGGAAATAAAAAAACTATATTAATTTATAATTGTATATTTGATATTTTTATTTTATGTCATTCAATATTTTTACTATATTATTTAAATATTTATTTAGTAAAAAATAAATAAAATTTATATTTTAATTATAATTGATTCGCTAAATATTGACTTTGGTTTGGATCCGATCTGAATAATTGGGGGCGGGGGGCTGACAAAATTTGCAAAAAAATTTGCAAAAATTAAAATTTTGATTTCCAAATTCTAAAAACCAATTTAAAATTATTTGCAATGGATTTGCAAAATGTTGACGCTGGTTTGAAGTGAATCGGCCAAAGTGGGGTGGCTAACTTCATGACCATTTTTAACTTCCATTTATTTATATTTTTTGACAATTTAAAATTCTGAGCAGAGAGAGGAAGCAATTGGTTTTATAATATTGTTCATCAATTGTTTCCTGTTAACAAAATTACTATACTGAGTGAGCTGAAAGAGCGCAAGTCGGCGACGACAAAAACTCGCCGTGGTCTACGCATCGTACGGCGTATGACCAGTCGACTCAGTGGGAGAAATTAGGCCTCGAAACAGCGGAGACCTGCTCGGCCGTCTTGCGCTCTATCGGCGCACTCAGTATAGGTACCAGAGCTTCGATTTCTACATATTATTACTAACCTGGAAATATGGAACACATGTTGAAATTTCAAATTTTTCACCTCGTATAGAAAAATATTAATTTGGTTGTTAAGACTTCGGTTAAAAATACTGATTTTGTGGTTACGAATTGTTACAAATTGTTAACTAATTTTTAATATGGTTTGACCTCGAATTTTTAAATTTGGGGTGACGGACCTCAAAGATATATGCCAGAGAACCAATTTGCAATATTATAAGTTAAATATTATCTATTTTTTTGCATAGTTTTGTCAAGCAACTTTACTTGTTGATTTTTAAAACCAACTTGCTATTACTTGCTAATTAGTTGCTATTTTTTGGCATATTTTTGGAGGTTATCGGAGAAGTGGATGGACTACCTGAACTTGGCCCACCCGGTGCAAAATTTGATTTGCTAATAGTAACTTGTCCCAATAATTTTTAAAACCAACTTACTATTACTTGCTAGTTATTCTCTGTTTTTTGGCATTATAGATTTTTTTATCGAATATTTTGTTTCTCTTTAGATTATTTATTAAATAAAGATTTTTTATTCAATACCTATACATTTTTTATTTATTAAATATTTAGATTTTTAGATATACTATTTAGATTCTATTCAGATTTTTATTCAATATAGATTATTTATTAAATATAGATTTTTTTCACCGAATAAAGATTTTTTTATTCATATTGATTTGTTCAATCAAGATTTTTTTTATTGGATATAGGTTTTTATCAAAAATAGATATATAGATAAAATATATAAAATATATATTTTTTATATCTACATTTGATAAAAAATCTATATTAATCTATATTAATCTATATTCATTAAAAAATACTATATTTTATCATTATGTGTATATTTGATAAAAAATCTATATTCAATAAAAAAAATTCTTTATTCGGTGAAAAAATCCATATTTAATAAACAATCTAAATAGAATCTAAATATTGAATAAAAATCGGATAAATTAGGTGGGCTATCTGAACTTGGCCACCTGGTGCAAAATTGTATTTGCTAATAGTAACTTGACTTGCTAATTTTGAAAACCAACTTTCTATAACATGGTAATTATTCGTTATTTTTTGGCATACCTTTGATGTGTATTGGTTAAAGTGGGTGGGCCAAGTTCATGGACGTCACATCGCTACCGGTCATGTCAAACACTTTATACGGATTTTGTTCAGTGTCACAGCTGACGTCTGCACCACCACTCTATTGACGTCGAAAACATATCGGTTCCTCGACTAAACTGTGTGGTGCGATTCTACTCGCCTAACTTCTCCACGAGTTGGTACTAACCATGAACATCCATGTGTACCCCATGTGTACTTTTGGAGTAATTCCAACATAGCAATTCATTGGATAGCTAGTGAACCATATCAATGGACCATATTTGTGGATAATCGAGTCACCCAGATACAGCAACTGGTTCCAGATGCTACTTGGAATCATGTTCGCTCCATGGACAACCTTGCCGAGGTGGCCTCTTGAGGACTGCCGGTAACCAGCTAATAACATTTGACCTGTAGTGGCAATTACCAACCTGGCTGCCTAATCAAGCCTCCTGGCAAACAACACAATTCTGTTAACGACATTAATGTCCAGTGTTGGCAACTGCTGTCATAAATGATGTGACCTCTGATCTTATAATCAGGTACTCTGATCTTGATCATTTGTTATGCATCACGGCAAATCTACTTCGCTTTATGACAAACTACAGAAGGAGTACTGATAACCACTACTACAGATTTATAAGTGTGTGTGAGACGAAACACAACGTTACACCATTGGATCAGGTTTGAACAGAGACTAGAATTATCTGTTGAGTTGAATGATATACGCCGGAAAATCACACTAAAATCTATCAGTACATTAAAATCTTTAAATCCGTTTCTCGATTCGGATCATTTGAAGCTACTGATTGTACGGCGTGAGCATAACTTACACTCTGATTTGAACGTTACCATTACTATTTTGGGTGAATGTTGTTGGATCATACATGGACGCAGTACCATCAAACGGATTATCCATCAATGCGTTCATTGCTATAGCTTTCGCCCACTTGAAAGTAAACAGATCATGGCTAATTTACAACCCTCACAAACTACAGTATGGAATCACTTTAAACAGTGTGGAGTGGGCTATGCTGTTCCATTTACCACACGTCTGCTTCGTGGCCAAACACATGTATACACTAATAGCTACCCAGCATTCTTCATTTGTCTCGTTACGAAGCCTGGTCATCTTGAAGTTGTAAACGACTTGGTACGTTATCATTTTTTCTTGCAACATTGCACAGATTTGTATCCCGGCGTGGCTACCCTTCCACCATTATAAGTGACAATGGGACCAACTTTGTCGTTGCCAAAAACACACTGCGCGAACTGTACACATTTCTTCAGTCTATCCCTGTACAAGACAGGTACGCGGTTACTGCTTACAGCGAGATATGACTTGGCAGTTCAAACCACCAGATGAGCCACATTTTGGAGAATTATAGGAAGCCAATTTAAAGTTTTGCATGTATATCCTGATGCTTATTATTGGCCATCGAGTCTAAACGCACGAAGAACTCGAGATACTGTTTTGCCATATAGAAGAGATAATGAATTCCAGATCCCTGTGTCCTATGTCGATGGGCCCCAGTGATTACTCTGCACTTCCTGATTGGAGAACCATTGCTTGCTATGCCCAATCTTGATTACCTCAACACACCCTATAACTGTCTCAACCACTGGAAGATACTTAAACAACAGCAGCAGAAATTCGGTCGACAGTCGTCGTCTGAATACCTCAACACTATGCAACAACGCCTCAAAGTGGAGTAAACCTCAATGTAATCTTCAAGTGGATGGTCTTGTCAAAGATGGCATCACCTCACCTCTTCAATGGTTATTAGCCAGAGTCATATCCACACATCCAAGTACACATGACAACATTGTGATAGTTGTCACAATCCGCACTGCAGGCTATACTTAAAAGACCCATTCTCAAGTTACCTATCGAATCTCAGTAAATCATCGTTACCTAAACGTTCTTCTTTTTTGAGACTGACGCTTAAGGCGGGTTATCAAGGCGGGTTATCTGTTAGTCTTGCGTTAAATCATTTATTGTACATTATCACTCTCAACTTATTAGGTTGATCTGTGGTTACATTAAGATACGCCTATAACCTATTGTTCTAAGGTTAAGTTAATATCTTACTATTATATTGTACCAGTACATTTTTTTTCTGAATACACGCTTGTTACAATGCAGTCCGCTTATACTGAATTAAAAACACATTTTTCACAAACGTAGTGTTCTTGTTTTTTACATACGATTATCCAACACGTGTCAAGGTCACTCCAATACTATATAAAAAAAAAAAGGAGTAGACAATACAAAGTTTCACTGACGTTGAAGTCATGGAGACTGGTGATATAATCACTTCACACCAGCCAACCCAATCGAGAGCACAAACGTTTACCCATTCTAGTAAAATCAAGTCGTGGAGTGAGGGATGTTAATACCAGAGGCAGTACCCGTGAAAGTATTGGACTATATATGGCCACATAAGTGGTAAAGTACAGCAACGCCGGAAGAAAACCCAGGGCTCGCCACTCACCGGACGAGAAGTAGAAACTTCAAGAGGGCCTCACGCCATGCTGACAAATAAATCGGTCATGACCCCAGGTTAAAAGAAAAGTCTCACGAGATTATAACATGACCACGATAAATCCAAGCGAAGGACAACAGTGAGACAAGAGTGTTTGTATTAAATAAGAAACAAACGGGACACCAAGAACGAGTAAGGAAAACCGAACACAATAACATATCGTGAACATTGGCGGGAGAGAGTAGCGCGACCGGTAACATGGTGATAGGTCACACCTAGCTGATCATCTACATGATTCGTCAGAGGCCACAGATAGCCACTGTAATTTTAAAAGAACTTCAGCTCTATCGCACATAATCAGAATCCGACTTAGAGATTTTGGTAAGATAAATTGTTAATATTTTCTAAAAAGTTAGTTTACATTGATAATATCTCTAATATAAATAAAACTGACTCACCGATTTGGAAAATAACTAAAATTATAATAATTTTGATGATAGGCAACATGTCATAAATTATATAATAATATATTACAATTAAATATGATATTTACATACTAATCGCCTAATTGCGATATTTTAAATAATGTATTTCCATACTATTTAATTAGGAGTTTCACTTGTGTTTTGCCTATGTGTACATTTTAAGGCACTTTTTATTTTTATGGTTAGCACGACCCTGCCGGGTCGTTGGATATTAGTCTTATTCTTAACTATAATGTTAATTTAACCATACTATATTTTACTACTCTTGGGCTTGCCCTGTGTATTATTATAGAAATATACACTATTATAATAATTCAATAAGAATCATATAATAAATTCAAAGTTTTCAGCAAAATTTAAAACTGTCTACAGTTATATTATTAGTAAAATAAATTACATTAATAGTAATATTAAAAATTTAAAATATCAGACCATCTACACTCAAAATCGTTTTTTGTATACAATGATTTTATATAATTGAATTCAAATTCAACATATCCATTACAGTAAACCACTCAACAAATACTGCACAGCTGAGTTATACCTACTTTCTCAACTTTTTTGTGTTCAAATTTCTACAAATCATTATAACTCTTCTTGTGGAAGTGATTTAGTTATTGTTTTTATGAATATATGTCTACATGAATATTATGGGGCTTGTGACGTGGTTCGCAGCAATTACAAGTACAAAGTTCAAGAACTGTACCGTACTTCCGAAGTTCGTTCCTATCACGATTTAAGACAGTATGGTTGCCAACGAGCTATGATAAGACGGTATTGGATTTAAATCTTACTATCGGTGATACCGCTTCTAGTTGACTATTTTATAATTTATAATATAATGCAATCATTATATATATTTTTATTGCATTTATTTATAACCACGATTAAAGTTATACAGGTTGCACATCGCCCTATAAATTATAATAAACGGCTTTCAGATTGATTTACAAAGTGACTATAAAAACAGCTGTTAATAATTAACTACTAGCGCTTGATGTCAACACTCAACCATATGTGTCGACATTTAGGACTAGTTTTAAACCTATATATCTATAATCAGTTATATGTAATACTGCAACTTGGTGCGTCACTTGTTAATTATTGGTAGTCATTTCGTATTTCACCTTATCCAGTAGTCGATGTGCCATGTGCAACCTGTATATCTTTAATCGGGGGTATAACAAAACATTTTTTATTAGTTTTAATTTGAACCAATATGAGCTCTGTATGAAAGGGAACCCGTAGATCAAGTGACTTTTCGATTCAAACCGTATGCCATCTGTTAACATTTTTCTAATGGCTCATTGGGCAACCATACTATCTTAAATTGTGGTTCCTACCAATCACTACTACAAGACACTAACAGCGCGACTAATTTTACCCTTTATCCTTACCCTATGATGAGAGTGATTGGACAGGGGACCGTAGCAGGCCTTATGCGAAGGAGGTGACTTAAATTAATGGCAATTTATGGATAACCAGGTCTGAAACAACGATCACCAATCATTTAAGAGTTTAACTCATATTAGTGTTTCTTTGTATTGGAATCTAATATACATTGTCTGTTCAATTTTCATTTATTTTGGTGTCAGTGTTGACACAACAACAAATTTCACTGGACAACGACGATCCACAATTTAAGTTGTCCGAAGTAGGTACCTACTTTATATTTTTATTTTTTTATTTATCTAATATTTATGTTTTTGGCTACTATTTAGTATAATGTATAAATAACAGAAACTCACGATAGTGCATAATATCTAAAAAAATATATAATTGTCAACGTCACTAATCAGGTATGTACTGGGTGATTAACTTAACTTAAAACACTCATTATTTCATATACTATTAACATTTTTCCAAATATTTTTTTTATATATATTTTTAGATCGTTAAAAAAAAATGTTTGTTAAAACTTATCATTATCACAAATGTAATGTTGTTTTTCAAAAAAACATAAAATATATATATAGTTGCTACTTATCATAATAATAGCAACAATTTAAATTATTTATAAAAACTGTGTTTATGTAATGACTTAAAATTACATAAAAGAAATTTTTGAGTTCTGAAATAATCAGTTAAAAACTATTTCTGACCACAGCTATGGTTAAAAATGTTTTTTTACTAATAAATATATAAGTTATTAAAATTTTACAAACTATTATACACGTAACTTAAATTTATAATTGAGGTAACAATTAATATGCATTATGGAGGAAAGAAGCACAGAAAGTGGTAATTCAGAAAAAAAGAAAAGATTGAACAATTGGGAAGAGGCAGACTTAACCCGAAGGAGTTTTTTAGGTTATATACAACTCTAAAAAATTGATAATAACCAATGACGCAATTTTGTGTTAGTAAGAAAGGGGGATCCTCTTATCGAGTAGCAAGAAAATAGCAAACAATTACAAGGAATATTTTGATCAGCTATCAAAAAGTGAATCCAAGGTGAAGGTAATGACGAAATTGAGTAGGCTAACCACCGTGTGGAGAACGAAGAATTCGTTCCGAGAAGATTAGAAACTTAAATTTTAAGTCACTTAAAAATAATAAAGCTGCATTAGAAGACTGAAGATACGGAGAATTCTTGAAATCAGGAGGAGGACCTGGCCTATGTGATATATAAACGAGGGTCTTTGATAAGAGATAAACAGAAAATTTCTGCGAAATTGGGAACATCAATTATTTTCCCGATACTGAAGAAAGCGGACCCAAAACGAGTGGAAAAGTATATAGGTATATTTTCATCTTAGATGTGGGGTACAAGGTAATTACTTTGTTTATCTTATGAAGAATACAAAAAATATTGGAGAGTGTGATTGGGCACTACCAATGTGGATTCAGGAAGGGGAAGTCGATGACAGTCCACATATTAGCAGTAAGTACGGAGAATTCTGTGAGATCATTATAAATATAACCTGAGTGCACGGTAGCGGGCCGGCCAAGATCCAGAATTACCAGTATATATTTTCACGAATGGCTTAAACTGGTTTTTTTTATCCTCACTTTCTTCGCTTCTTTTTAAGATTAATATTTGAAATTTGAAACATAGGTTAGGCTTTAGTAACTTTGGATATTGTAAACAATTAAGCTATTTCAAAAGGTGAAAACTTCAAAATTTGAATTTTTGTTACTGACAGTCTCATCATCGAAATTATAATTTACTTAATGTATAATATGTAGAAACGTGAAAATTTATACAAAGTCGAGTTTTATAGGTAGAGCAAGTAAAGGGAAAACCCAAAAATTGAAAATTTCTCACAATTAATGGCATTTTAAGGACATGTAGAAGAGTATTTTTTAAATTTTACAAAGCATGCAAAATTTTAAATAATATCATTAATCAGATGTTAAGAAGAATCCAAATTTTTATTAGCTTAGACAATAAGTACAAAAATCAGCCCTTTTTAAAGATTTTAGTGGTTGTAAATTTTATTTTTACTCTAATGATACAATTTATCTGAGCCTGTTGAAGTGTATAAATACATGGAATTTGACACATTAAAAACTATCTTATTATAGAGCAAAGAGAAAAATCTAAAAATTTTGATTTTCTCAAACTTAATGGCGCTTTAGTGAGAGTAGTTTTAAATGTATGAAGTGACATTGCAAACCACTTATAACAAGCTCTGGTTATCGGATACTTAAGGGGACTATTTGCTTGTATAATTTTAAAACAATTTGAGAGAGTTTACATATTTAGGTACTCCATGTAAACATAATGTTTACTTGGGAGAGTTTACAAATTTCCTTCAAGTAAACATAATGTTGACCCAGTTGAGTTTATTATACTATCGGGGAGGTTTAAAACCCCCAATATTACATATGTTCAAAATTCGATGCCAATTGGGTAAAAGTCTGTGAATATTCATATGCGTAATTTAGATGTAAGTAACCAGATTTATAATATCTGTATTATAGATGACTACCTATTATAACCTACACATTAAGTTATTTATCGTTTGCGTTTTACTTGAAATATGGTCAGTTTTTTTTTATCAAAATCGGTAAAGCATTTTTTTAGAATATGTTTCTCAACCATATACTTTGCCTCTAGTATATAATAGCTGTTAATCAGCTTTACATTTATATAGAACAGTTTTGTGAATGATAAAATATAATATAGGCGGTATACTAAAAAAAATTTTATCCAATCATAATAACTATTTTATTATCTGTAACCAATGGAAACTATTTGTATAAACAAAATAATAATAGTTTTCATTTTACCTAAAAGTTTGTATAAGAAGAATATTTCAGTAGGTGGAATATTATGTAAAGCTAAAATTGATACGAAAGCCTTAAGGGACCGGGACGATCAGGAATCACTGTGCAAAAATTAAGAAAAATCTATCTGTACTGTGACATTCCCGGTCGATGGGGGTCGGGGATAAATTAAAAATAACTATTGCTAATTGATATAATAGATTTATATATAGATTATATTATGGTACCTATGCTTGTATTTAAAAAAAAAAATAGGCAATAATAGTTAGTACCTTTAAAATTAACTTTATCTGGTAAATCTGAAAGCAAAATACATATTCATGTTCGCATTATATTATGGATGATTTAATGATAAAACTAAGTGTACTATATTTTGTTATAAAATAGACATAGGAATTAGGTAGGTACTTATTAAAAATAATTAATAAGTACCTGCTATGACTTAAAAATTAAAAGATAAATTTATTTTGTTTAATTTTCAAAAACTACGTTTATTTATATATATTATTATATTCAATTAATATAACTGTTATAGATTTTCTTTCTGATTTTCCTAGCTTCACCCGTCAAACATATTTAATCAAACTTTAGATTCTGAGCGGAGTGATAATTGATGTATTGATTTTACAATGATAAGTCTTTTCTTTTTTTTTTATTGTGTCGGTGTATACGATAAGTAATTGAAATAATTCATTGATTTTCAACTCCAATAAATTTTATGGAGGGGAAGTAAAATTAAGTTGGACTATTTGAGAGGTCAAAATTGAAATTTCCTAGGGAAAAAATTAAGGATAAAAGGTAAATTTTACTTGAAATCAGTTTTTGATAAAATGGTTTAAAAGATTAAATAAGATATAACAAAGATTATCTCAAAAACTAACAACCGTCAAAATGTTCGCAAAACGTTTATATTATAATATAATCCCGCATAGTCGTATACAAGGAACAAAAAATTTTTAACTGTTTTTGAGTTATTTGTAGGTATAAAAACTTTTTGATTTTTATTAGTTAGTTTTTATCAAGTATTTTTGAGCAATAATTTTTCGCTCGATCACAGAACTTGAAACTGTAATACAAACTCCTACATAAGTTTTTAATAGTGTATTAGTGTTATTAAAAATAAAAGTTAAGATTATTCCGCTATATACATTTTTATAAGCGTCAGAACTCAGAAGTAAAAATCACAACAATTTGCAAATTATTTTGAGTTAGAATTTCATAAAACATTATGTTATTATACATAAGATTTAAAAATTGAATACAATATTTCATAAATTTGTCCACCTTTAATAAAAATAAAAGTTTACTGGAAAGTCAAATTAATTTTTAATGACCGTTTGAAGTTCAAATTATTATGACATTTGATATTTGCCTAACGGTTAATCACAAATTTCTTAATTCGTTGTATTTAAAAAACAGGTAACTGTAAATACTTGATATTTTCACTAAAAGATAATTCAAGAATTTTCCATATATGATTAAATTTAATATTACGACTCTATTTTCAAGTAATAGCAATAGGATTTTTTTTTCAATTATTGTGAGGAAAACATTTTAAGCTCTATCAAAAAGTTGAAATTGTTTATCGAGGTTCCACATATTTTGTTAAAAGTGTACCTAACTAAAAAGAAAAGTTGATTGTAAATCCACTACATATTTCTAGGATAGTCTGATGTAGAATTTGGACAAAATCGTGAAATTTTGGAAATGATTTTTCTGATTGAAATTTATAAACATTTTGTTTTTTCATTGTTAACATTGGAAAATTTATTAGACAATTCCTCATAAATTTTTCGATATTAGGAAAAAAAGTCCGGGGAAAAAAAGTCCGAAGAAAAAAAGTCCGAAAAAAAAAGTCCGGGAAAAAAAGTCCGAATAAACGGAAAAAAAGTCCCAGAAAAAATATTATTTATTAAATTAGTATACATAATTATTAATTATGCATTAATTATCATCATAATTTTAAAAATACTTATATATTTAATTATTATATTAAAAAATTGAAATAATTGTATAAATGTAATTACATTGTTTGAGAAAAATTAACAAAAACATATTTTATTATTTATCATTATTTTAAATTTTTACGGTGTTTTCTTTTGGCATGGATTTCAGAGCTTCTTTTGGCAAATTATTGACTACTTCCTCAAAAACTTGAGAAGGTGTATTTGTTGACATTATAAATTCGTTTTTCATTTCTTCTTTTGCTTTTTCGACGATTCCGATGTGTAGATCACCAGCATGTGAATGTTCTACATCTAAGCTTAGATTCTTTAAATCTGCATATATAAATATATTTTTTACATATATAAATTAATGACAAAACGTAAATATATTATAAATATACATGTATTTACCTCTGTTGGTAATTAATACACCAGGACATTTTTTTCAAAGACTTCTGGGAACATTTCCATCTTATACTTTTTTTTAGTTTATGCTGGATTTTATATGTAAATCCACCACAAACAATTTTTTTCCATTTTTTATTAATTTTACACTATCCATTATGATGATTATTATAAAATTATGTACTACACTATTACTGTTAACACTGCTATGACCTAGGACACACAGTTGACTATACTAGTGATATAATATTATATCTTATGTAGGTATATTCTAGATAAGTTGTAGAAATGTTACTCGTTAGTTTTATACGGAAATACCCCTGGACCCTAACTCAAATATCATTGTGTAAACCTGTCTCCATATAGTAGAAATACAGAGCGATTAAAACATATTATTTGAAAAAAAATAAGCTTAATAAAATATTTTTCTAGGAACTAATTTTATTTTATTTTAATAACTAATTTATATTTAAATAAATTTTTCTCGGACTTTTTTTCCGTTTATTCGGACTTTTTTTCCCGGACTTTTTTTCCCCGGACTTTTTTTCCGTTTACCAAGTTTTTCATATCATACCTATACAAAAAAAAGTTTACCTAAAAGTAACGCTATTTATAGCAATGAGAAGTTTTATATTTTTATTTTTTTAATTATTAAATTTGATTATTTATTCAAATATGCTAGGCTGACACGCTGACTCCGTCAATAATCATTTATTGTTTAAAATAATTTATCATAATGACATACTCGAAAAATACTGTACAGCAGAGTTGTTTACTCAGTAGTCTACATTTTTAATTTTTTTGTCTTTTGTGAAGTAATAAAACTATTTTTCTAGATAAATGGACAATTCAATTACTCAATAAAATTATGACCATTTAATATTAATATTGAACAAGTTGGTCGATTATTAAAATTATTAGAAAAAATATTTTGATTTACAAATCGCAGGTTATATGTTAAATTTATTATTTTAACTTACCACATTTGTCGAGAAGATAACATAATGTATAACGAAAATCTAAAATTTCAAAGCCATCATCTAAAAAATAAATTAAATTTTTTTTATATTATAACTACCAATTTAAATTTTTCTATTCTAGAAATGAAACAAAATCTTACAAAATCAAATTATGTTGAATTTATTATAATTTATTGATAACTTTTTTTTTTGTAGGAATATAAGTTCACTCATATTAATATATAGTACCAAAATGTTACAACCAAAATAATTCAAAAAACAGATATTCCTAGACATTTTATAAATATTATACATGTTGGGTAGCCGGACAACTAATAATAATGAAAAAAGTGCTGTTCACGCGTTTGAAATGGATAGGTGACCAATATACATATTATATAATATAAATAATAATACGTATTCAATAATGGGTGTTACGACACATCGTAAATCATATAATCGTCCGCGTCGCCCCGATAAAAAGTCCAAGACTGAACCCCCGCAAGCTCCGCGTGCCAGTGCGGTAATCGGTATTTATTTGATTTTCCTTCTTTGCAATTTTGTATTTATTTTGAAAATCTAAAACCAAGTCTAAATTTGAACTTGAGTTTTGTACTTTGAATCGATAATACTTCGGAGTTACCAATATTTATTAACTATAAAATAAATTGTTAAAATAATGTTAGAATGTGCTGTCTTGAAGAAATGCTGGTAAGAGCAACATAGCTCTGGTATAATATAATCATAGGTAATGATTGATTTTTGATTTTAAATTTAATGCCACTATCATACATTTTAATCTAACTAACACATTAATTTATTAACTAATAATCGTGTGCAATTGCATAAATTCGGTTGATTGATGTATCTTAGTATGGCATTCCAATTAACAAATTCAGAATGTATGACTATATCCAAAGAATAATAACATTAGGTTTAAGTTTTATAAAAAAACTGACTTTTATTTTGTAATCTTAAAACATTTTAGGTTATCTTATCATTACATCTCTCCCCTTCTCATAAGTGAGAACTGAAATTTAAGTAAACCTATTAATTTAACAAAATACAAATTAAATTAGTGACAATGTAACAAAATAAGATATTGTAACTTATGTGTAAACGAGTTATTACAAAAAAAACTTAATATTAATAATAACAACTTATTAAATAGTAGTAATGTTGAAACAATGAAATCTTCAAGATGTTTTCGAGTCCTCTTTAGCATTTCACTTCTCCTCGGTTCTTCTGTATTGATTTTTTTGAAGTATGATGAGTTAGGATGAGTTTCTAGTCACCTGTCCTTGGTCATCTCTTCTCCCAGTGATCATGGTTCCCTTGACTCCTACTATCTCCAAAGGTTCTGGGTTGAATGGTGTTGAATATTTATTTATTTATTTTTGTTTAATTAGTACTGTATCTCCAACTTCTAGTTCATGATCTGTTGTTGCACGTCTTGCGTCACTGTTTGTTGCACTTATGTTTTAATTTTCTCTTATTCTTGTGTCTGTTTCCTCATCATCTTCTTTTGATCTATGTTTTTCATTTCTGGTACTTAACCAATTAATAAATTTTCCTCTGAACATTAGTGATGCTAGTGTTGCCTTTGTGGTGATATGAGTTGTTGTTCAGTATGACATCAGAAACTCATCAATTGCTTCTTCCCATTTCTTTTGAGATATTATTGATTTTTTGATTGCTTTACCTAGTGTTTCATGAGTCCCGTTTGCTTGAGGCCAACATGGCATTATTTTTCTGTGTTTAATTCTAAATGATTTTAGAAATTGACTAAACAATGTCCCATTCATCGGTGGTCCATTGTCTGTTTTAATGCACTCCGATAACCCAAATTCCATGAATACTTTTTTAACTCATAAACTATTGTTTCAGTCTTTAAGTTTTTAATTATTCTTACAAGTGTAGAATATCCATCAATTATAACTAGTGTATATTTACAGTTGGAAATGGTCCACCGAATTCTAAATCCAAATTTTCCAATGGTCCTAGTGATAGCTCTGAACTCATTATCGGATTTGTACTTGTTTTTGGTGTAGCTTCTGGACATGGGATGCATGTGTTGGTTTCCGCTGTTAACATTTTGTTCATATTTGGAAACTATACCTTGCTCCTTAACAATGATTTTGCTTTTTCAATACCTTGGTGTCCCATATGTGCCAATTTGACGACTTTCTTTTTTAACGTCTTAGGTATTACTATTTTATTTTGCTTTAATAATAGTCCATCATTTGTAATTGCTAGTTCATCTTTGAATGGTCTATATTCTGATTCTAATAGAGTCTTCACCAATAGTGCTTTTTTGCATTTGTAATCTCCTCGTCATTGTTTGTATGCTCTGCCACTTATTTTCTTGTCATTGTTTTTGGTAATCCTAGTTATTGCACTATCCAAGTCATTGTTCTTCATATTGTCTATTGGAGGTCTTGACATAAAATCTGATGAATTTGTGTTACCTTTTGTGTGTACTACTTTGTAGTTGTATCCTTGCAATTTTAGTCTGAATCGTTCCAATCTTACAGATGTCTCTTTTGTTTAACCACATAGGATTGAACCACTTGTTATCTGTTTTTAATAAGAAACTGGAAATCAATAAATACAATTTGAAATATTGAACCTCCACAGTAAGTCTCTCAGTAACATCTCCTATTCTATCTGCGAGTATCTTTTTTCAACTACTTTACTTGCACAGGAAATTATATTATTAGGTGATTGTGCCAAGATGCCAGCAATGACCTTTGGTACTGCATCGTAAATTTATTCGGTTTGTTTGTGTGTGTAATAATATTAGTTACTTACATTTTTTACAATACTTTCTTTTAAATCATCTTGTGCTGTTTGTTCTGTGCGGTTCCATGACCAATTTCTGTTTTGCTGTTATCAGGTTACTTAATAGTTTTGTTTTATCTGTCTGTTTTGGAATAAATCTGCCACAGTATTTTATCATACCTAGTATGCTGATTATTTCAGATACATTTGATGGTGGCTTGAGTTGTACAAATGCTTCAATTTTTCTTTCATTTATTTTGACGCCCTGTTCACTAAACTGGTACCCAAAGAATGTAAGCTTCTTGTCACTAAATAGACTTTTTTCATAGTTTAATATAAGTTTTTCTTGTAACCGATTTAGTACTTTTTCCAAAATATTGTCATGTTCATCTTGCGATTTGGCTTATATCAGTATGTCATCACTGACGTGCATCATATTAGGAATGTTTACAAGTACTTGTTATATTCCGTCTTGGAAGACTTCTGTCACAGAGTTAATTCCAAAACTCAATATTTTGTACCGTTTTTAAACAATGTGGTTGCTAAATCTTCATGCACAATCCAACTCTAACTGGTGGTACCCTTCGTTAAAGTCTAATTTTGAAAACACTTTTGACCCATTTACAGCACTTATTATGTCATCGATGGTTGGGGTCACGTGACGCACTCCCATGTCTATACATAGTCTGACTTCTCCATTTTTCTTAGGAACTAAGGTCAGTGGCGTATTTACGATTTTGGTGCCCCTTTTTTTCTCAGTTATCTTTTCGCGTTGACCGCTTTAACACAAGTATTCACTTTTTCTTAAACTATTTGCTCTTGAAACTATGCTACTTTTTATTAAGATTATACTAGTCTCTTTTCTATTTTTCTATCATTTTTTCGACTGTGCCATTGTAATAACACACGTTTAGGTTTATGTTTTATAAAGAACTGACTTTCATTATATAATCATACAACATTTTAGGTTATCTTATCATTACAGAATATAATTTAGAAATTCCGTTAGAAAACGAAATACTTCAATTTACAATTTTGAAATTTAAATGATTTTTTTGCTAATAGTAAATTATGTGTTGCCGTGGTCACTTATAACTATAGTTGACAAAGAAAAAATTCCAAATTAATTTAAGCATATTTAAGCCTCTAACATTCTGTCTACTGATCAGATCAAGTATTTAGGTTAGGTTAGGTACCTACTTATATAAAAACATGCCCTTATTCAAATGCAATGTTGTGTAAAAATTAAGAATAGCAACTCAATCAACTTTTCTAGTTTTACGAGCATGAAAATATCAGGTAGAATTTTTATATATAAGATAGTATTTCAGTAGGTATTTTGCATATTTTGATGTCCTTGGTATTTTAGCGTCATTGGTTTTGATATAATTATTTGTTTGGGTATAAATTCGCTCAAAATATTATCGTTCAGGCCTCAAACAATTTTCTTCGGAACCTTTGGACTTAAGGATTTTAGTTTTCAACATGGGGGCACGGCTTCACGTTTTAGGACTGTGTAGAAACATTGTTTAAACTTGAAGCTTTAGGGGCAGTAATTTAAGCAGAATAGAGATACATGAACTCATAATGGTAACACTACAGGAAACGAGATAGAATAATTATATAATAAATAATAATACATAGTCAAGACAAGTGTATTACACGAAACTATTTTTCTTTTGGAGCATGTGAGTTGGGACGGATAGAGCTAAGTGGGCAGTTGATTTTAAATTAGTAACATTCTTCTAACTACGGGTGACAATTTG
Organism: Macrosiphum euphorbiae; assembly: GCA_949089665.1. Taxonomy (NCBI): domain Eukaryota; kingdom Metazoa; phylum Arthropoda; class Insecta; order Hemiptera; family Aphididae; genus Macrosiphum; species Macrosiphum euphorbiae. The sequence goes on along the minus strand of CARXXK010000002.1, from coordinate 71,564,746 downwards.
TAAATTATATTTCAGTTTATATTAAACTTACCCTCCTTGGTATTATTTGAGTTTTCCTGTATTCGCTTAGCTACATCGTCCACTGAAAATAAAAAGAAATTAGTTTAAGTATTAAAAGTTCCTTTCATACTAAAGTGATCTTCTCATGCTTTTCAGCTATTGTAAATTAATAGTGGTGAAAAATTAAACTGACGGAATAGAATTTAATGAAATTTTAATATTTTTGGGAATAAAAAAATAATAATAAACAATAATTATGTTTCAATTGTATTCAAATATATTATTATTCGAATAGATTATACACAAATAGTATTATATTACATGAATTTTATTATATATTAAGCCAAGGTCAAAATAAATTCTAAACATGATCTATAAAGGATTTGGTACTAATTCGGTATGCACTCTCTCTACATGCAAGTTTTTGATTCGGTATGTGCACAACATGAGTTATTTTATTGTTGATTCACATTCTGAATGTCTTCTAACATGGTGAGAAAAAGGTCAGGGCTGTCTAGAAGGTAAAGTCACTAGCAATAGCGATGAGGATGGAACTACAAATGACTAAGAGGAACAGCCCTCATAATTTAATTTTTGCTTCAATATTTTGAGTGTGGGCTACTGGGCTCCTGTATTTACATCGACATATATGATTTGGTGTTATACCGTCTTGCATTAATGTTCTATTATCGGTAGAAGAGTTTTTTGTCGATGAACATAAAAATAAGAGCGATTGTTTCTATTTTCTAAACCAAATACCCAGAGGCCATCTATCCGTATAGAATTTCGGTTATAAATTATCCACTCATTTATATCTATCAAGGAAGGAGGAGCATCTCCAGCTAATAATCTACCCCTATTGTACTTTCTTCGGCCAACGAAACGATATTTGTCAATATTAATATGATTTGTGCATTTTTTGCACATGTTAAAACAGTCGGTGACAAACTCATTGCTCCTTTCTGTCCTATCCATTACCATTTGTGAGGGCGATTTCAATACAAACATAAATAGATTGAATATTTATGCATAAGAAATTAATTTTCAGGATTTAGGAAAACGGTTTGCTTATCGTACTGCAGTGCCTTACCCTGAATTTAGCCAGTTTGAGTAGTCTGATCTTGTTAGGGGTTAAACTTAAGGTCCACAACAACATGTAAACATACCGTTCAGGACTCAAACAATAAATTTATCTCAGAACTTTTTATTTAAGGATTTTAAACTGTTGACTAAAAAGCCCCAATACTTAAACTTTAAACTTGTGAATAGGATTTACGTTTTGGGGATTTTTATGTATGAAGTTTGTTTAAAATTGAAGCAGTAGGGCATTAGCTTTAGCAAGATAGAGATACGAATTATGAACTCAAAGAGGTAACACTACGCATGAAACGGGATGGTATAATAAAATGCAAGGGAATTACACAAAACTATTATTTTTTAGAAAATTTGACTGAAAGTGGGCAATGGCTTTTGCAATTAACGTTTTGTATCTGATACGTCATGTCTATTCTTTAATATAAACGATAAGAGTATTATCATTTTAACCTAACATTTTAATATTCACGCTCTTGACTCAGATCGAGGAGTTCAACAAAGGCATCAACATAATAAAATCACATTATAATTATTTGTGTTTAAGTTGTTTTTCTTTTTAATCTATTTCCATCCAATCACCCACCGTCAGGTTAAGCCGTAACGATTTTTTACTCACTTCTAACTTCAGGAGACAATTTTGAAGTGATATTTCACTTGATATTAAACTTACCCTCCTTGGTGATATTTGAATTTTCTTTTATTTTCTCAGCTACATCGACCACTAAAAATAAAAGGAAATGTATTTAAACTTTTGAAATCACATACATACTTTAATTTATTAATCTTCTCATGCTATTCAGTTTTCTTGGTATAAAATTAAGCTGATGGAATAAGAATAAAATTAGATTTTAAATTTATTTTTATATTATTTTTCAATTTTATTAAAACAATATATTGTTATTTGAATAGATAGTATAGAAATAGCTTTATACATATATGCTTTATTTTAAATACTTAAATTATGGTGATGTCGATACCACAATCAAAATTATCTCTACTCATTTAAGTATAAATTGTTTTCTATAGAAAAATAAAAAAAAACTATAAAGTATATTTTTAGGTTCTGTAGTAAATCATATTGAAGGAGTAAGAGGTATTCTCATGAAAATGAGTTGGTATTTGTATTAAAAACTTACTAAAAATCATATTATATCTTACTTTTTTGAACGAATTCGGTTCCGGTTTTACTTGTTGGTTTTCCTACAAGGTAAAATGTAGATCAGTATTTTATAAACAGTAAAATATTTTAATTTCTGAGAATACTTTTTGGAACAGAAATATTCATGGTTATTTCTATCATTAAATTTGATCAAATTAATAGAGCCAAAGATTGGGAAATCTTAGTACTTTTCTGAATAACTTTCAAAAATTGCGTAAATTTGCTTAGACGTTGGTTGGCGGGGGTGGTGTTCTCTTCTTTAATTTACAGTACAAGATAAAAAAATACAAATATAACAATTAGTTGTTTTGGCATATTATTTTTTCAAGGGGAAATCTTTGAAATAACAATAGTAATGATATATTTGAGTCATCAAATAAAAAAATACTAGGTATCTAACTGCACACTGGAAAGTTTCATAAAAAAACGTTCAGTGTCCTCAACATTTAAATTAAATAAATTAAGATAATTATAGGTGTTTTATTTTGGAAACTATACAGTGACTATATTTTATCGTATATAACACAACTATGGAACTTCTGAACGTGAGTTTTCGCTATTATTAATTTATTGTATAAATATATTTGGTAGGCACTGTCTAATAATATATTGTATAGATTATATTTATTCATAAAATATAATGATAGTTTTAAAAAACTTATTTTTATTATTATTTAGTTATATTGCTGTGTAACAGTTACTTGAATTGTAATATTTAGTCCTTTATATTATATTATTGTTTAATAAATATTGAATATATGGGGAATTAATGTTATATCATATTATATTCATATGCATTACAAATGAAGTTTTTTCTTTTATACTTATTGGGTTTTAATCTTACCATTACATATACAATATGCATCATAGATGTTTTTCATGCCCCTTAACACTGAAAATATAATTTATTTATGTGTAAAACTCAAATATAAAGATTCAAATATTACCTTTATTAAAAATCTCAGAAATAAAAACTATAATTTTCAACTTTATATCAACCTTGTATTTACGATTTGAAGACATTTCCACTAAAATTCATTTTTTTATATGCAATACCTTATCATTGAATTAAAATTTATCATATCCCCGGTTTTATACTATAATCTATTCAGTGCGAGAGAACATTACAGGGCCCAACTAAGATCTGTTCATTCTCATACATTCTCACGTGACACCATGCCATAGTTGATCCAGTGTCGAATGCGCGGAATTTGTGTGTTTTTTCGTTGAACACGATTTAAACATTGAGTTAGACATTGTATATAAATATTATACTAAATATAGTATTTAACTATTAGATGATTAAAACTTACCCTGGTTATAATAAAAAGTCTGTTTTGGTTTTTCTAGCTCTTCTAATAATAAAACAAAATAACACCGATAAGTAGTTTTATTAATCAGATAATCACGCTTGCATGTGCTATCTTTGTCATACCAGTGCAACCCATTTATCGTAGCCTATTTGCATCCCAAATCATAGCACATATAAAAATATTATCCCCCAGTTCCTAAATCACTCAACGAGGTAATGGAATACATTTCTAGCTTAATAATTTCAACAAATAAAAAGGAAAAGTTTACATACATTGATAATGTAAATAATATTATTTTGATTACATGTCACATTTTTATCAAATGTATGGTATTCACTATTCATATATATGTAAATAGATTTCATATACCACTAGTTATTGTATTTTTGCAATCAAAATCATAAGAATATTATCGAGCAATGTCGAACTTAATTTCTAATAATAAACAAATAAAATATAAACAAATTTAACATCATTATCAATCCATTTAGATTTTGAAATTGTAGCACTACATAAATAATTTCTAAATGTATTTCCATATAGCAAAATAAAACTATGTAGATTTCATTTAGATCAATATGGGTAAGTAGGGAAAATTAATTGTATGCCAGACCTTAAAAATTTGTACAAGAATCAGTCATGTAATATCGCCAAATATTTCACATTTTTTTTTAACTTTTTAACTTAACTAGTTAGTTTATTTTCTAATCAACTTAAGAACTTAACTAGTTTAATTTACGGTGGAATTAACTTAGCTTTTCTCAGTTGATTTTAAAAAAATCCATGAAATTGAAAACATTTTGAAATTTTTCGTTTATACTTAAATATTACTAAATCAGTATAAAATAAAAATCATAAAATACAAAAACACAAAAATGTCTGTTATTTTTCTTGGTAACATAATTTTGTGTATATTAATATATTTTATTAAGGTGTAAATTATATTTTATGTGAGTTGCAAATTATAAACAATTTTAATAAAATTAATAATTTTAAATTACAAATTGACAATTGTTATGTTTTAATGTTATATAACTAATAATATATATGAAGATTATGTACTATATCTTCACGTATTATGACATTCAATTGCCATACGGTTTAAAACAATATATTTGTTAAATTATTAAGTTGAGATGAGTATAGTTTAAATTAGTAAATAATATTAAAGTAAAAGTAAAATGGTATACAGTGTACATTATGATAAAAGTTCAATAAAATTGTTTTTTATAAGTTATAAATTAGAAACTAGAAAGACACATTCACTCTTTATGTGAAGTCGCGTTTGTTCTTATTTATTCACTGTGGATGATTCATCTAAAATGATCACCAAGAGTGAACCGTATCAACGCACCTTTATTTACATACTAATTTAAAAAAAAATAGATTAACTTTTTTTAAACTGAATTGAGTTAATATTTTTTTCTATATTAACTTTTAACTTATTGAGTTAAATTTATAATTTGTTAACATCGCTCTATTATCTGTACTTATTATTTTATTACCTACTTCTATATTTCACTAATAATTCTTATCTCTCATTTAATATCGTTTTTCAACCTACCTTTACTATGCTCACTAAATGTATCAAATGTAATAAACATTTAACTCACCTTGAAGACATACTTCAATGCAGTTTATTTAAAATTCAAATCCAAGTGTTTGGGATAAATGGGATACCCTAGGACGTTAATGAGCTACAGAACATCATATATACGTACAACAGAAATACTACGTCATTCAGCAGAAGCAATTTTGTATTGATATACCGGGTCCAAAGTACATACATAGCAAAATAGTAAAGACAAACACAACTTTTGCATCAGATGTATCTTACTAAATTGCTTTTAAAAATACAATACTGTTTGGTTTCAATTTGTTTGTCTATGACAACTTCAACATTAATATTAAATTTAATTGACTCATTGTCAAAGTTTAAAGTATAAGAATAATTATTTGTGTTTGTGTGTGTTTTTTCACGATATATTTATTTATACTTAAAGTGAGTAATGAGTATTTTTTAATTGCAATATATTGGAATACAAATTATTTAATATATTCTAATATGCATTGAATAATACCTACTCATAACTAGCTTAAATATTATAATATCTTTGAAATTTAGTATGTCATACATTTGTACACGAAGACAACATACTATGAAAAATCAAAAATGTATTGGTATTATTAATTAATACTGACATTGTGACAATAAATATTTTAATATTATATAGGTACCTACTACCTATATTACAGACATTTTTCAAACTCTAAGAATTTTTTATAATGTCGGTAAATTCGTTGAGCAATATCCGCAATATCTTCTTAAGTATCTTAACATAATTATCTATAATTATTATTACCTGCCAGACATTTGTATGCAATGCTAGGATTATTAATGTTATGTAATGTTGGGGTTATAGCAAGACATGTGAACCAATTATTATTAAAATAAAATATTTGTATATTTTAATACTTTTTTCATGTCATTTTTCAATAATGTTAAACAATTTTATAAAAAAAACTGTGATATAGTCTACTGAAATTCATATTACATTTCCTATTTTAGTTTGTTACTCATTATGCAGTTTATTATTTCCCACGATCATCTCTATAATAATATTTATCATCAAATTACCAAGTTAACAAACATTTGCAAAATAAATCGATTATAATAAATTTACATAAATATTATTTTATAATATATTGTTTGTAACTTACTTATATCGACATGAAGAGTCATGTTATAATTATTATCCAAACCTAAGATACAAAATTAAATTAAAAAAATAATGAAAAATAAATATATTATTTGTTAAATCAATAATTAAGAGTGCAACACAATATTAAATTATAACATATTATTTATGGAAATGCCGTAGCTAGGGGATGTCACTCGGGGAACATGCTACCCTCCGAAATTATTTTTTGGCTTGTTTTAACAGGTTGACAGCCACGGGTTTTTTCATGTTACTTAAAATCGATTTTGAGAATCTATTTGGGTTCTCGATAGTATTACTAGGATTGACAATTGAGACCCTGTTCGGGGCCTCACTGAAATCAATTCTCAGCGAGAGATCGTTTAGAGTCACAATAATAAGCATTTTCTAGTCGGATTTAAAATATATAGTGTTGCCACTTTCTGATAGTATAACAATCTTGCAGATATCATTATTAGTTTTTTTTATCAATTTTTGTTTAAATCATAAAAACAGTTTCCAAGTAAATCTATGAAAAATCCTCGTGGCGTACGGGAGTAAACTAGTGAGAGCCCAAAAAGGGCTTAAAATTACAAACCAAAATGATCGAAGAACAAGTAGCATCATTAAAACTAACCGCGTCTAATTTGGTTAGTTTAATCAATGTCACTTTCCAATGAAATTAAATCTAATAAATGATTCATAATGATTAATCAGGTAATGCTAATACAAATGATGTGGGTAAATATATTCGTCGAGATATTACAAAGTGCAAAGTCAGGACAAAATTACTCCAAGTTTGATAAGTACAAATAAGTTGTTAGAACAGTTTAAGAACATTTAACTTATTTTACCTAGTGGAACCAATATGTCAGTTGAAGTACAATACAGCAATTTTTAGGATTTGGTAAAACTTGCAGATTTGACGGTCTATTCTAATAATAATAACATTGTTTATATTTTAAATATTCCACTAGTTCAACATGTTTTAAGTTTGTATAATTTAGTACCACTTCAGATGTGTATATCAGATAACAAAAAGAAATGTATGTATATTAAACCTAAACATGATTTTTTAGCTATAATTACATCAAAGGAGCTCTACTCAACTTATGACAATTTGAATCCCAACATTTGTAAATCTGTCCACGAATTTTTGGTATGCTCCGGAACGCACAATTGACATTCAAGGAATATGAGACTTTGAGTGAAATACTCCTAATGCAGGAGCCGAGAGAGGTATCCATTATACAGTGACCCACTTGTAACCTACTGTACAGCAGAGCACCTTTTGTTAGTTTGAATACTGTTGTATTCATTAATTCTAAGTAAATTTAATTTATAAAATTATATTGAATATTATGTCCCAACGTTATATCATGTTTCATCTATAATAAAATGAAAAATAAATATGTATAAGTACTAATTAAGTACTTACTTTCTTTGAAAAAATGTAGAAAAGCGTCAAACACTTTCATAGTTTTAGTTTCTGAAACCATTTAAAATATTAATTCAGTTATGCATTAGGTTTACATTTACCATTATTGTTATAAAGAATAAATTTAAATTATATTTTAAATCTCTAACAAATAACAATAGGTACTTCATTCAATGGATTATATTGTGTATACTGTATATCATATGTCTACCGTCATATATAATGAATATATTAAGATTTATATTTTTTTTTTACATGATAATATATAACTTATAAGTAGGTAGGTAGTTAATTTGTTATTAGTTATTACTAGTTAGTAATATAGTAAACTATAACTTATTACTTAAAAGTATTAAGCACAGTTTTTATGAGTGTAGCTATAGTAGAAGAAAAACCAATTGTTAGTTACACCTGTGCAATTCAACAAAGCTGATCAAAACATTTAACACTAATAATTTATTAACTATCAACATTAAGTATCTAGTATTGTTCATAATTAGATTTTTATGCAATTAACTTGACAGAAAAATGTACACTTTGGAATATTAAAATAAAGGGGATGAGACAAAAACAAAAGTCATAAACTCAGCCTTTGCATATTATATTTTTTAACTGATTTTTATAAATATTTTTTAAGAGGACTTGACGCAGTGCACGATCATCTAATTCCCAGATACTCCTTGCTCATGCTTGTTATTTTTTGTACCACTTTAGAATATGATGTTATTATTAGACCTATACTTTAGTCTATATTTAGTCTATACTTAGTCCAACGTACCTATTTCTCGGATTGCTACCAAAAGTATTTTCTATTTTTCTATTTCTTCTGTCACTTTTTTCAGTGCACAAAGTTTGTATAGAGTTCTGATGTCCCATGTCCCTATTATTATCTTCATAATGTTTCCGTTCCTGTTTCCAGTTGGTGTTCATCTTAGTTCCGAGACTTGGTTAGATTATTCACAACACAGAGATTTATTAAGGGTCCTGTTTGTTAGACTGACACTAACTCCCATTACTGGAGCGAGCAATTTGAACCAAATAATCAAAGACAATTCATAGCTCGGGGCCCTGGATTTAACATACTCGTATCACTTCTTTGTTAGACATCTGGGGAATGCTTAACTTAGGCAATTTATATCACCATGATCAATTTTCTTTAATGGGTATTTGGTGTAAATTGATGAAAGTTAATATGATAATAAATAACCTATTTTTTTAAAAAAGGTTTAAGGTTTACTTTCAGTTCCTTATTAAAAAAAGGAATTTTACCCCAATCCAGTTCCTCTAAAAAACCAAAACGTTCCAATTTTCGATCCTTTTTCAACCAAGTTTTTTCAACGAGTATCTTCTGAACCCTATATTATATAATATATCAATAAATAGCCCTAAAAGGAAGTAATAACTGGTTAGTTTAGAACAAATCAAGTTTAGTTTATTCACCTGCATTTTCCTTATAATTAATTTCACCATCAGTGTAAATACCTGTAAGTACATACACAATTATATAATTTTCAGAGCTTAAATACATAAACTGGTTTTTCTGTAAACAGTTAAAAACCGTAAATTGAAATAGGCCGGTTACCGATTTATCGGGTTGTTATATCGGTAACCGATTATTAAAAGTTCATTAGGCTGTATACCAAAAAACCATTAACAACATATCTGAAAAAGGTTCATTTTAAAAAGCCTGTAATAAGTACAATTAGGAACAGTTTTTGTTTGTACTAAGTACCTTTTAAGAATTTATATTTAATGATAAATCCATCAATTGTTCTATTGAATAAATCACAAAAATTTCGCAACGCTTGGTTAACGATTTAAAGTTGTTTAAGTCACTATTAGGCGTGTAATCATATTGTTGATGTGCAGTATTGAGATGGAATCCAGCAAAGCTCAGGAAATTATTTTGTAAGCTATCAAGACACTGTACTTTACCCAATAGTATGGGGGGACTAAACTATAGAACCATATCCTATAATTTAGCTTATTAAGGTATTATAGAGAGTAGATTGGCATTTTGGATTTTCGAAGTTAATAGAATTTCTTATGACATAGATACATAGCCTTGAACCCGAAACACATTGCTAGTGGTAAAATCTATTTGATGACTTGATTAACATGCAGTAGTACTTGCCAACTAAGTTGATAATCAAACTAAAGCATTCCTCTTTTACGATGAAAGGTCATAACTTTTTATTACCTACATATATGACACTGTTAAATAGTGTAAGGTACCTATCTCACAAAGTCTAAATTACTTCTAAAAATATTAAATTCTTGATTCATTCATTTGTAATCAAAAAACATTAGGTGGAGCAAAGGGAGAACAGAATCTAAATAGAACCTAAATAGACGTACCTAAATCTCTTTATTACTTACTATATAGTTATTCTAAACTTAATTTTAAACAAAATTACTTTGATATAAAATTCTTCTGAATGCATTGGATGAGGTTAGGTTAGGTTAGGTTAACCTCCTTATGGGGTGCTTCTAAGAAATCAATCACTTACAAAAGTCAAAGATTTCAGTCTATTACTCTAAAATTTAGATATATATTAATATATATATATATATATTTAACTATATTTAATATAGTTATAAAATTTGAATTTTCATTTCAAACAATAGGTTCCCGTCATTCGTAACTAAAAAAAAACTGTAGATAGAAGAAATGGCCAACATTTTGTACAAACGTTTCCTCTCCCGAATATTAGTAGGTTAAAATCTTATAATATCCACTTTAGTTTCTGACCCTATTCCAAGCTACTCGACAAGAAAAATTCAATAACAAATGGAGCAATATATAGTTTTACAAAACAAATTATAGGAGAAAAACAAATAAATATAGGCCATTTTTAATGTATAAGTGTATGACAAAACATATACATTTTTATAACTTTCACATATACTTATTGTAAATATTAAGTTTAAATGTTATAAATAAATAAAGGTAAGAACAAAAAAAAAATGTAAGGCGATATGCATTTTTCATTGTATAAAATAATAATTATGTATTAAAAATACCTTCGATGACGTCTTTATTGAACATTGCTAAAAATACAGAAGATATGTACCTACATATTTTTTAATTTTTATACATACAAAAAATACATAACATTTTAAATTGAAATGAACATATTAATTGTCGATTTAGTATTTTCTAAAACATAGCAATTATAATTATTAATTCAAACATAAAATTATAATAATTCTTATAGATATTTTGTTAAAAATGTGTGTATAATATAAATTAGACTGATTTGTAATTTTTTAAATATTATCTAAGATTTTTCAATATTCGAAATAAAAATAAAGAAATTGGAAAATATTTAAAATTGCATAACAATATTCATAGATATAAAGAAGATAATACTTACATTTGTATTCCGTATGTATTTCATTATTAAAACGATACAATTCCCCTGAAATATTATATTGTATTTTAGGTATGTACAAGTGTGGTTTATGGGTTTATATCTAAAATTTAAATTATATGACATGTGATAAGTAATAAGTTATGACAAAACAAATAATAGTTATAAAAAAATATACAATGTGTATATTCATTGTATTGTTTTTATTTTTGTAACTGTGGGCAAGGTTAAAGGTAGATGAGTGCTTCAAAAGTTTCTTGTACCCCTACCTATCTATGTAGTTAGCTAGTATTTCAAACATGTCGTATTTTCTCAACAGGTTTCATATTTATAACTATAACAAATAGTGATAATTTAGAGTAAATTGCATGGTATTTAGATATGAAAAACCATTTAAAATATTTGAATTCAGATTATTTATATTTGAAAGATCTGGAGAAGCAACATTATGAAGTGGTTTATAATTTGTTTGGTGAGATTATAATTTATATTCACCTAGTATTAACAATTTACAATTTGTATAAGGCTATTTAAGGCGCTTATTTATGTGCTTTATATATAAGATTATATCAGATCTAGGTGGAAAATAAACAGTACATGAAATTAGTGACATAAAAAGTTCAAAAATATTATTCTCTGTAATTTTTGTAATGCATGGACTAGAAATGCTGGATGGAGAAAACAACCAGTGCTGATTTTCTCTTAGTATAAATTATCTAATAATTAAAAAAAACCGGTCCCCTAGCGAGTGGCGAAGTGACCCATACCGTTCTCCCGTGGTACTAAATATTCTTTCCACCTCATTGATATTTCCTCTTCATCCATTAAAATGTCTCCTCCTTTATTTTTAACCACTGTGCTTTTTGTTTTCGTGTTCCTTGAAAGTTTCTTAATGGTGTTGTATGCTCTTTCTATATTACATAAGGATAAATTATACTGAAAATATGGCCTATACCCTCCATCCATTTCTCCTTTACTTCTCTTTTGTGTTACTCTATTTGAATAATTCTATACATAGCTTCATATAGTTCTAGGAAAGCTATGACTATATTTCACTTGATTTTTATAGCGAGGTTTGACCAGTATATAGATTAGTTGATAGCATGTTGTAAATCTTGGGGCTGCCCATGTGTATCGTCTTCTTAATGGTACTTTAAAAAATGTATTTGTAATTACAAAGCTATTTTGTTTACAAAAGCCATCTAGTCCGTCCCCTCTCTCGTTCCTTGCTCCTAGACCATATTTTTCTACCCCATAACTATTGGTTTCATTCCCAACCACAGCATTAAAATCTCCCATTATAATAAGGTTGATTTCATCATTTGTGTTTCCTATGAGTTATTCTGGAATGTTATACATGTGTTCTATTTCTTCTTAGGTTAGGTTAGGTTAGGTTAGGGATTTCGTCCCTATTTTAAATTGGGAAGTATACTTGTATGATGGTTGTAAGAATGAAAAACTCAAGGAGTTTTGTTTCGATTGAATTGTTGGTTTTTATTCTTACGTAAATAAGAAAAACAGTTTATGATGATTTACAGTTTTTTCTTTTGTTGATACATTTGCTCTTCGAGCTATAAATATATTAATTTTCAACATGGAGTTTGGATGGTTCATACAATATATTATTTTACAATTGAAATGCTCTTTGAGCTACAGATATGGTTTTTTATTTATTAACAATATTAATCATAAACTCACGTTGACTCCTGGGTATTTGAACTGTTTGGAATGGGTTCCTTAACTACCGTAACAAAGACGACTAGACTGTTTCTCAGCTCTCAGTGTATGGCAGCAGCAATAAGACGTAATACGACTATCGGGAGGTGGGGCACACTCGTCCTCGATGTGGAACCGTCTAGGAACAACCTTCCTTCCTTCAACAGTATTTCATAGATGTGGAATCGTAGGTGTGTCGCTAACTGGATTGGTATACCATGTATAGCAGCAATATCCGTGTGATGGTTAGATTAGGTAACTATCGGCGAGCGTTGTATAACAATCCACCGGCGGCAGTGTAATTACTAATTAGGTCCCGAGGTGATGTAAACACAGCGGTGGCAACGGTAGTGAGTGCTGTGGCGGCGGTGATAGCGTGGTTTTCGACGGACAACTAGCCGCTGCTGTTCGGTGACCTGTAGTTTGAACAGTACGCTGCCAGGGCGTACCACTACAGTCTCCTCACAGAGGGTGTTGTGTGGGCCCTCTCCAATGCTTCAAGTGTGAGTAGCTTGATCAGTACGCTGCCAGGGCGTACCACTACTCACACCTTAAGGATAAGGAGAGGGGTGTACCTGCAGAGGTACGAAGCGAAGTTAATTTAAGATATACTGTTTGAAAGTAATATAAAAATGATTTGAACTGTGAGTCGAATGCGAGATATTCGTCGGCTAGATTTAGCCTGTTTATCTGTGGTCACGTGCTTGTACGTGCGAATTAGTTCGTCGGGTTACTTTAATACGTTTTTCTGTATGAAGGTTGTTGTCTTCCTAGTGGGCGGCTATGTTAATTAGATGTAGTATCTGATGGTTTAACTTATCCTCGCGGTGATGACTGGAGTTTTGACTTTTCCGCGTATGAAAGCTGCATAAAGTTGACAAGTCCGTCCCGCGCTCTGCACAGCGTCCGCTTGGCTCATTGGGTGGCCGTAAACAGGGTCTTTATTCGTGTTTAAACCATGAAAATGATGTTGTATTATATCGAAATTTCATTCGGCAATGTCGTACAACTAGATAATAAGTATAGCGAACCTTTACGCTATAGTTACACTAAGTTGCGACAGGTAGAATGTTGAAAAGTCGTAATCGGTTGAAACGGTATCTATTTGGTTTGACGCTTCTTTCGTCCGGTAGATGTAGGCGCTTGATGTTTCGTTTTGAGTTATTAATGAACAATAATTCTGTCTCGTTACATGGTCGTATTCACTTTAGCTATTGTTATCCTAACTATTAGTATTCTATCATTTATATGACAGCTATTATATTTATATTTTCTACGCATGTACCGTAGTTTGCCACTACATTTTTTCCTTGTTTTCCACCACTATATATTATTCTAAAGACATCAATCCAGAAATCGTCATTGTCACTAAATCGTATTTCACATACTCCTAAAACCCTAACTATTTTTAACTCATCTGCTGTTTCAACTCTTCGAGTCTTCCGGGACTCAAAAGAGTTCTACGTTCTAAGTACCTATTCTAATAGGATTTTTGTACTGACTAAGTGACCTGATTCTCACCGGATAACGACCTGTTAAGCTCTGCTCCTCCTTCCCCTACCGTACTCCAGATTCCGACTCCCATCGTCTGTGTTTATATTCCTCCTCTTGTTTATTTCTATCACGTAACATGGGATTATAATGAGGTAGTTTCCCCTTGTTTCCCTTATCGCATTCATTTAAAATTCATCCCAAAATAATCTGATAATGAACCGTACCAGCAGATTCTTCTTCCGCCTAGTTTCCGTACTGATGGCCACTGCTCCCTTCCATCAGGTAATTAATTCTTATTAGGGATTAAACGTTCTTACTGGTATCATTCTCTTGTAGCTTTCCCTCAGTAAGAGCTCAAGTACACTACTACGTTATGCATAACAATGTCTGACTAAGATAAACGCGGATGATATTGTTATAGGAACTCGTTACTTAGTTATACTTAACCTACGTTGTAGTTAATTATTATAATTTCATTAAATATTTTAAGGTGAAATTAATTACTTACATGTATATTCAAATCCTTTAAAATCCTCAAAAGTTTCTGAAAGTCAAATAGGATAAGTAATAGTTATGTATTTTTCATAACCGATTACTTAGTTCATCACAAATACTTGTTTGGCTAAATTTTAATATCAGGTCACTAAATAGTTTATTTTTATAAAATAAATGTAACAAACTATGGGTTTTTGAAAAAACGTTGCAACTTTTAAAGTCATTAAAACATAGGGTCGTCAATTCTCGAAAATGCAACAGGTCGGGTATTCCAGGAAATGCTCAGGAATATTAGGATATCTAAGTCAGTTAAAATGTAAATATTATAATGAACCTAGGTATCTACATTATAATTTATGCTGGTATGTAATAAAATATTATGTTAAGTATTGTTCATGCACACAGTCGCGAAGATAACGCACACTACTGTCCTCTAGTCCTCCTCACGCTTATCGTATTATTGTGAAAACTATTTTTATTATTAACGCTATTTTCTAAATTATATAATTTTTATTTATGCGTCTATCGGCGATTGCACTTTTGCCGTTTCGGGTTTCTGCCACAGAGCATGGGACCGGCAACTCGCCAGTCCGTCACAGATCACGGGACCGCCTGAAATAATCACCGATAGACACCATATAAAAGTCCGCACGACCGACGACCGAGCACCAGTCTTTTACCTGATCCGTAGCAAGACCCGCCATGGCAGACTTGCGCATTTCAGGTAGAAACCTCCACACCCGAATCTATCAGACGGTATTTTTATCGGTCAATAGTGCAATAGTCAGAGTATTCAGGCATTTCAATGATCATATATCCATCGCAGTTCATATGGCAATAGTCGGAGTATTCTGGCATTGCACCGACTGTCATACCGTTTGGTAGATTCCAACCCCAGTCGTGCGTACTTTTATTTCGAACCAAGACAACCAGTATATTTTTCGTTTCATTATAAAATAAAGTATAAAATTTGTCACTATGACATAAAACCTCGTAGTGTTCTTTCTTGCTATAAATTACCTACAAATCATTCCAATCCGCTACAAAATTATTGGCCCTTCGAGCCGGATGAGAAAAGACAAACCGTGACCCTGTCATATTGTCCATCAACATCCACACCAGAAAAGTTGATATCAGTCACTCAAGTCACTATCATATCATCAGCGATTCTTGTCTACTGGTGTCGTTTTAACTACTGAAGTTAAACTCTACACAAACTATGACGATCCCCGCCTCCGCTGGATTTGTTGAATCATAGGCCTGTGTAACCCGAGCTACAGACAGAATCACTGCAATGATTACGGCAGCTGGTGAGTTTAAAGCTGATTCAAAAAATCTTGCAAAACGGGCAAAAATTGAGCAGATGCTTCGAGACCTCAAGAATATCCGTTGGAAGGTTGAAGAGGACATACAGTACATGGAAAACGCGGTCAGCCTAGGGATCCGTATCGAGCTCGCAATATTTGCCATGCACTGTTGTAATTTGAAGACGATGACGGGAGATGGCCTATGACTGTCTTCGCTTCACCTTCAAGTGACGTTTTTAGAAACTCAAATCTTTCTACGTCTGGAAGTTCCGGGGCATGTGACATAATGGAGTTGAAAAGGTTGTCGAATTCTTGCCACTCAGTAATGATGCAAGAGAAAATTGGAAACGGTCGTTTTGGCAATTGGTAATGGGATACGTTAGAAGATCCATTGTTGATGGCTTTGTTTAAGGTCGATGAGAGAGATTGATCCAGGACCGGTGCTAGTGAGATTTTCTGTACATCTGCAAAGGCAGCAGGTTCGTAGTACAGATTATCGAACGTGGCAGAGAGTTCTGGCAGAGAGCTACTGTACGTATCGGTGACATCAAATGGAGCTATCACTAGACTGACCGCGTTTTCCATGTACTGTATGTCCTCTTCAACCTTCCAACGGATATTGTTGAGGTCTCGAAGAATCTGCTCAATTTTTGCCCGTTTTGCAAGATTTTTTGAATCAGCTTTAAACTCACCAGCTGCCGTAATCAATGCAGTGATTCTGTCTGTAGCTCGGGTTATACAGGCCTATGATTCAACAAATCCAGCGGAGGCGGGGATCGTCATAGTTTGTGTAGCGTTTAACTTCAGTAGTTAAAACGACACCAGTAGTCAAGAGTCGCTGATGATATGATAGTGACCTGAGTGACTGATATCAACTTTTCTGGTGTGGATGTTGATGGACAATATGACAGGGTCACGGTTTGTCTTTTCTCATCCGGCTCGAAGGGCCAATAATTTTGTAGCGGATTGGAATGATTTGTAGGTAATTTATAGCAAGAAAGAACACTACGAGGTTTTATGTCATACTGACAAATTTTATACTTTATTTTATAATGAAACGAAAAATATACTGGTTGTCTTGGTTCGAAATAAAAGTACGCACGACTGGGGTTGGAATCTACCAAACGGTATGACAGTCGGTGCAATGCCAGAATACTCCGACTATTGCCATATGAACTGCGATGGATATATGATCATTGAAATGCCTGAATACTCTGACTATTGCACTATTGACCGATAAAAATACCGTCTGATATATTCGGGTGTGGAGGTTTCTACCTGAAATGCGCAAGTCTGCCATGGCGGGTCTTGCTACGGATCAGGTAAAAGACTGGTGCTCGGTCGTCGATCGTGCGGATATATATGAAATGTGAACATAGTTAGGTAATTAATAGCATATAAATAAGATAATTCTAAAGTTTCCTATTTTGTATCTTATTAAATATTAATTAAATTAAAATAATATAAACTAAAATTAATAACAATATATTTTCATAGGTACCATTTTTCCGGGATGCTTGAAACTTTTCAACTGTTTTGAAAATAAATATTTAGACATAACTAGGGGCCGGAATTATATTCTATTGCATATTTTTTTAGTGTATGCAGTCAGACGGGAGTGAAATTTCGACGGGAGTTTCGAATTCCTTATAAATCATGAAACAGGTGAGTTAATGGCAAACGTATTTTTTTTTTGCATATTTGGGAATATTTTAAGATAAAAGAATATTTTGTATAATAAAGAATAGTAGAGAATATATCTATTCATTTTTATAGATGCTTGATAATTTTTGTTTCAGTGGCGTAAATTATATAAATTATCATATGTCCGATAATAGTGATATGTAGGGCTCGGATTTATATGTATTAAAAAAACCAAAATATGTAAATGTATATGTAATAATAAATTACTTTATATGTGATTAAAAAATGAAAATATGGAATACAAAAAAATTACAAGAAAATGTTCGTTTGGAAATTCTAGTACATAGTTTTTAGCTTTTCCAACTTTGGACACTCAAACTTTCGGCATAATTTAACACTAACACGGCCAACTCAAAATTACACGTCTAAATAAACACACGTCCCGTTCGTCGATGTGGGTATACTGACTCGCTGTCAGTACTTCAAACGCAAACACGTATTAATAAATCGTTATCTATCATTTATCGAGGTAACAAAATGTCGAATATAATATTATATCGACCGTAGATTACTGTCGATTAGTTCAATAATTGGTATTATTTTATTTACGTACTTTTTAAAACATGGGAAATCGTATACATCGTATACAACTATTAATAAATGGTAAACTGTCGAAATATGTAGGGAAAAATGGAATTATTGAGAAATATGTAAAAATATGTATTTATGACAAAATATGTAAAAATATGTAAAATAAAATATAGTCCATTACAATGGAAATCCCTTGAAACGAATTTATCACTTACCTAAATTAATTTATCAAGTCACAGTAAAAATATGTATTTACATATAAATCCGAGCCCTAGTGATATGATATTGATATATTATTTATTTACATACCATCGTATATACGATTTTTATACAATAAAACGGGACAGTCACTAGCAGTTTTTTATCCCAATTTAATTCATGTTACAATTGCAGCTCACATGTTCAATAGGGTTTCAGAAAGGGTTAGAAAAATGTATCTAGACATAATTAAATTAATTAATAACAAAAAAAAAAGTATTTCTAAAATCTTCATACCATGTACAATTGTATACAGAAATATTACCAGAAATTCCGTTACAACCTGAACCAATATTAACCAGATGGGGGACGTGGTTGGAAGCTGCTAGTTTTAACTGTGATCATTTCCAAGATTTAAAAAAGTTATTGTCTAAAATCTCTCAATAGTAATATAAATAATTTTCAAAATAATTGAATATTAAATATTATTATTAATAATTTAATCAAACTTTTTTTAACATGTAGTATTTTATATTATGTACCTATTTATATCAAGTTCTTGTATTATTTCCTTAATTATTTTGCATATTATGTATCTATTTTTATCAGTTTTTTTGTATTATGTATTTAATTATTTTACATATAAATATATACTTTTAGTTCAAGAGAATATTTTAATAAAAAAGAATATTTTTTGCATATTTTATTATGATTTTTAAAGAATATTGGAATAATATTTTCAACTTTTTCAGAGAATATTAGCATCTTATTTTGGCTATTTTAAAAGAATATAATTCCGGCCCCTAGACATAACGCATAAGTACATCATATTATAACTTAATATTATGAATTATGAAATTCAACTATTTGTATAGGTACTAAACTTAAGCGTATTAATTTATCTTTGAAATGTGAAAAATTAAGAATATGTATACTTAAAATACTGAATGTCTCATATATAATATATATGTAATATGATTTAGCACTTATTATTAAAAACATTAAATTGTTTAGACATTTTGCTGTAAGATTATTTAAAATAAAATATATACAATATAACATTTGAAATCACTGTTGTTATTTTTAACCAGATTAACCATTACAATTGGCTGGTGTGTTATTATTTTATTCACTGTTACCATTTTAAACATTTGAGAAGCGCCCCAATGAGTGAGATTTATTCAATGTCACAAATAATTTTTATTTACTGCTGGCCAAACTCGTAATTTACAAGCAAGCACCAAACTACTTTTAACTGTTACCTATTATTTTATTAGTCATCCAAAATCCAAAACATATCTATTTACTGCTATTTAAGTTTAACATACAATATTACATTTACAATATAGTTAAATAAGTATAGATCCTTTGGGGTCTACATGCTATTAGTATCCAACACATATACTCTCATACTCATACGACATACCTACCACCAAATTAAATGTTGCTGCTACATGGGATTTGCGCTACTGAATCAACTGATGATCGGTGAACTACGAAAAATCGTAGTTGATGAAACGCGTGTGACTCAACCGACGCTTATCACAGTTACATTATAATAGTAAAACAAGTTAATTTTAAATAAGAGGACGAGGAAGTACAAAAACAGTCACCCCAATTCATAGCCAATTTTTCAAACTTTATTCTAAAATATTCTTACAATAACAAATGTAGAATAAAGGTACGTCATGGCGTATTAATTATAAAATAACATTATTTTTAACATTCACTATAGCTTTAGCTGTTAAACATGTAATATGAATCATTATTGAGTTGAATCGAGTTCGCCCCTCTCCTATTTACATCAGCTTGGCACACCAATAACTTAAAGTATCATTGAATATTTTTATGTGACGAACAATATTATTAATATCAAAATAATTTGAATTAGAGTATATATATGATAATGTTGGTGCATAAAATAAATCGCTTATCCAAATAAAATAGATTATCATTGGTACACATTTAAAGAGTTCGATCAGCCTGGCCCCCGAATTAAAAATGTTAACTACAAACCAAACAAGATAATTAGTAATCAATACCTTATAGTTTGTAACCAAAAAAATTAAAATTTGTAACTAAATATGTTTTGACCCCTTAAATCAGTGTGTTACCATGAGGGGTGCAGGGTGCTAAGCTGATAGCTATTGATGATAGTTCCTTATAATTTATTTATACAGTATAATTTAATATGTGTGCATAGATACTAAGTTAGGTGGACATGAGTTTTAATTGTGTTGTGATTGTATTAATTAAAAAAATATATAATACTTTATTACTATCATATGGTTTCATATTATGTTCCGATATAATTCATTAAATTGTTTTTATTGTTTAGTGTGTTTTAAACAAGCAGTTAAATATAAAATGTATGATTGTTTCTCATAACTTGTTTGACACTCGTAAACATAACATAACATTCAAACAACTTGATCGACTATTAGCTTTATTAGATTAATAAATTATTGACTAATAAATCTGCATCATACATTATCAGGTGAACCCATAAATAATTAACTCTCATAAATTAAATACTTACCTATAAATGATAAAATTATTAAAAACATAATTTGTCTACATTATTGGTATTTAAAGTTTAAACGTTACAATTGTTATCAAATTATATCACTCAAGTTCACGGTGCGTTCAGGTCGTTGTGGACGACGATGGAAGACAGAAAGTGAATTAGTATTTTTCAAATGGCCATTAAAGGATGTCATTCATGATACTACACGGCATAGTCACACGCACGCTTGGGAGTACTCCAGTCTTGTGTGTTCTTATGAATGTCGAAAATCATAAATAAATACCTAATATGAATATATGAATACCACGTTTGATAGTCTAGCAGTTGGTCATCGATTTTGATCTGTTGCTTTTATAAAATGTATTATTATTATTATTACTATAACCCTCGGTTTGACGTACGTTGATAGTCGGTGATATGACGTGTTTTTCGAACCTCAGAGGGTTGGAAAGGTCCAGTCTTGTGTTTTTTATGAAAGACGAAAAGCGTAAATCTGAAAACAGGGTTTGAGTTTCTAGCAAGTCAGTCATCACCGGTGTACGACGATTCCAAACAGAGGAATCCACCTGCGATACAGCAGTCTAAAAACCGTGTTTGAGTGCTATTTCAAGTATCTTCTGCACTCTCTGAGACTGAATGGTAATAGTCGATGGAGAGTTGTCGGTCAGCTTACTGTACAGGCCGTACAGCAGTCCGAAAATTGAGTGCATGGTAACCGTCGATGATAGACGCAGCTAGAGATGTCGGGTTTTAAGTTACCTATGCTCCGTTGAAGTAGAAAGTTTTTGCTGCGTCAAGATTGTCGTTTACGACCACCTTCATGCGGTTGTACACCGTTCGCAGTCGACATCTTGGAAACACAGTTTGAAGTCGTCCACCAGATTTGCTTCTTTCGCCTGTTACGACCCTAATGGGTTTGAGGTATTGAAGCCCTACTATAGTGGTATTGAATACGCTTAAAAAAAATTTAAGAATTAATGCTTGGAGGGGCTTAGCCCCTAAAGACTCCTATTTTTTCTATTTAATCGTGCACGACCCCGACTACCGTTCTGATGTCTCTTTGGGGCAGAAGTAGCTGTCTTAAGGGGAAACGGTCCTGGTCCAGTATTTTGACCATGTATATCCGAGCCGAAGTCTAGTTTGCCATCAGTATTCGCCTTCATGAGTCATGACCCTGTTCTCTACTGTGCTGTGTCCGGGTGGTGGCGATTTTTATGCTCATGATTTCTACCGTTACGGACTGAAATACTGAATACGTCTCTTAAATACGACTCTTTTGTCGGAATAAAAATTTTGTTCGAAATGGGTAAAACGAAATAACGCTCGTTATGTTTAGCAGTTTTCAGTATGGCATTTTCAGTTAAATTAAACTATAATTTTCTCCTATAATCTCTTCGTAGTACACCACTCTAGTTCGATAGCTTCCGATAGGACGCGCTACAATCGTCACGTTTTATTATACAAGAATAAATGATTTATTTTTATGTATAATATTATATTAATATGTATTGTGTATGTGTTTGAGGAAGGGGTAATAATTATGTAACCTTAATAGAACCACCACTCTATATAAGCTAATAAAGTTTAAACATTTTTCAAAAATAAAATAAAAATAACTTACAGTCCGCAATTATTTCTTTCACTGAATATTGACCACTACCCATAGTCATTGCTATGCAAATTAAAAGCAAACATTTATATTCATGAATTATATATATTTATTAAGTTATTTCATATGTCATTTTTTCGGCATGACCCATAGGTATTTGATTTATTTATATGGTCACAATATAATTTATAAAAATGTGAGTCTAGAATGAAAAGGTTCTAAATAGTTTTTATGAAATTGTTCAGGAGAGTAATATTTTACTCCTTGTACAACATTTTTTTATGCTTGGAGTTCTTAAGTATAAAGCAACTAGTATAATTTAACTCACAAAACTATAATAATAATTTGCTGTATTAGTTGGTATAAAATTTAGAAAAATAAAGATTATAAATCGTAGACAAAATAGAAACTTTTTATCCTAAAATAAAATAAAAGAATGTAATTACTACATTTACATTCTTATTTATTATTTTTTGATTTATTGTTTTAATGATAACATATTAAAAACGGTAGCTCCGTGTTTGTACCCGTGATACAAATAAAACTATAATATTATCAATTATTGTTTACCGTTATACTACAGTACAATAATATTGTAGTTGGTTATGATTAATCGACTTAGATCATCTTCATAATAACGTTTTATTAGAAATTTGGTTCCATGAATGAGCGTTTTAAATGTCGCCTTCGCATACTAAAATCATTTTTGTTAAAAAGTAGCAGTTGAAAAAAATTTGATTTAGAACCTTTTTACTCATGACTCATTATAAATGGAGGACTACATTTATTTACAAACAATTGGATAAAATACGAAGATCACTTTGAAAAAAGTCTATTTTATTTGGATGCAAAATAAGGTAAATTAATTTACAAACTAGTGAATAAAAAAATTAATCATTTTCCACAAAAGTGTAATATTAAATAATGTTGGAAAAAAAAGCGGTTAAGTGGGAGTTGCTCTGGTGTACCGTAAGTTAAAAGTGGCTCACTTTAATAGATGGTGTCAAATTTTAAATCAATGATATTATATCATTGTATACAAAAAACACAATTCTGAGCGGAACCTGACTGTCAGCCTAGAATATTTTATATTACCTAAATTTATATTACTAGCAGAATTACCTGTTTTGACAGAAAAAAATTCTGATTGTTCAACTCCTTTTACGTGTAACACGCGGTGGAAGCAATGTATTTTTTAGTGTAAATGATATTATATTTTAATGTATAGCCATCGACCGGCGTTGTCCGTAAGATTCGCAGCAATATATTATTATCAGGTAGGCAATCTATCTACGATAGATCGCGGAGCCAGTGTGGTTTGTATGTAAGTGTATAATTTAACTCTAAAGTATCAAAGTTATACCTAGTTTATCAATTTTACTTATAATTCAACCTACAGCGGATTAATATAATCAGTGAATACAAAATATTAACCTAACCTAAACGTACTAAAATCTGATGAATAAAAAAAAGAAACATTAGTATGTACTCGTACATATCTATGTACCTACCTTTCTATATGGGTGTTTAAGCTTATGTACTATGGTCTCATCTAATGGAATTTAACTTTCGAGATGATTATCAGGCATAACAATTTTGTAGTACTTTGCATGTTGTACTTTTGAAAATACTTTTTAGGGTGGATGTATTGGAATGTTTAAATGCATCTACATAAATGCGTCTAAGTATTTTGTAAGTATGTCTTTTATGTTAGAATGTGTCTATATGTAATATATATTCTTTAACGAAGTGACTTATATTGATATGTAAGCTGTATAACAAGATTAGTATTATATTATGTGATGTTGTATATAATATGAAAGTACCTATTTATGAATGAATACTGTATATATCTATGTATGTACTATGTATGGGAATAAATGATTATATATAGTACAATATGTAAGTCTTATGATATGTTTAGGTGTTTGTTATAATGAATATAATAATACTTTTTAAAACTTTGTGTTACACGGTAGAGCATGTAGAAATGCCCTATTAAACTGATGAAATTTCCTTGTAAAAAGGTGCTCAGATTATTATACATGTGTAGGTATACTACTTGTGTATGTTGTATATAATATGCAAGTATCTAAATATGTATGCACTAACATATGGGTATATGAGTGTATGTGCATATATGTGCTAGAGAAAGGGATGAACAAAACTCATCGACATCTGTAAACGGTTGCCCGTATATAGGCATATTATATATATAAATTTCTGTATGTTGTCAGGTAGAGGAATTTGTGAATGCAAACGAATATCTCTATACTTTAGCGTTTATATTTTTAAAAATAAAATTTTTTACAAGTTAATGTATGTGTGTGTGTGTTTGAGATACATTCCGGTGTATAACGTATGCTTTAGAGATTCGTTTTTTCGTATGTAATTATATAATAAGAAAACCGTATAATATTTTTATGTATGTATATATGTATGTATGTATGTATGTATGTATGTATGTATGTATGTATGTATGTATTTATGATAAGGTATGTATTATGTTGAACGTGTCGGTATTGTAAATATTATTATATAGGTAAGTTTGGAATGTAAAGCTGATGAGGACTATATGGTATCGTGTGTTTGATAATAAATTATAGTTTGTAAGTGTATGGTCATATCATATTTATTTGTATAAATATATAATATATCGTATGCTAACGATGTTTTATTGATATGTAAGTATACATATAATATTATGTAAATTGTATAATATTTTCAGGGGTTCGTGATAATGATGTGTGTATAATTGTTTGGATATAATATTATGTAAGTATGTATATATGTTAGCTATATTATAATATATTTGAAACAAACACTGTTTGAGATACATTCCTATGTATAACGTAAGTTTCAGCGAGATGTTTATTCGAATGGGATTATAATCTAAAAATGGCATAATATTTTTAGATAATATGTGTGATAATGTACCTTACATTATATTATGAGTATGTATGTATATTATAATATGTATGTATAATGTATGTATGTATGTATGTCTGTATGTATGTATATATGTTTATGTATGGTTGTATGTATGATATAGTCGATACAAATGTACATCAGAATAATATATATATTTTTTTTTTAAGGGGAAAATAAAAGGGGAGGTAATGTATTTGATTGGAGGGGGTAAAATATATGTCAGACAAGTGTTCGATGTAGTCGATACAAATGTACAGTAGAATATTATATATTTATATTTTTTTTTAGATGGTAAATAAAAATGGATGTAATGTATTTGAAGGGGAAGGCGTAAAATATATGTCGGTCACGTGTCGGATCGGGTGGAGTGCGACGAGTTTATATGTGTTGCGGGTTGCTTATATTGAGTAATTACAAGTTTGGAAGATGTGTGTACTTTGATTTGCCTATACAGAGGTGCCTATGCTTTTACATGTAAAATTTAAGGGGGAAGTGCTCCAGAACATACTTATTTATCCTACTTATAAATGTAAATAAAATTATTTTCATTAGCTCAAAATGATTAATAACAGTTGAGAAATATTAAAGATACATAATATAACTATATAAGTATTCGATTTTGTTCTTCATAATTATCTGAGATTAAAATGTTGACAATTTAAATATATTTTTCTCAAAGATATTAATTCAACTAACAAAATAATAATATAATATATATATATATTCCATATACCAGATACGAGCTTAGCTCAGTTAGGTACAAGTATAAGCTCTTAATATTATTATTGTTATTATTGTATTATAATTGAAAAATGCTTAAGGGGCCTGCTCGCGATTTTTCAAATTTTCCGCAATTCTATAAAATTTGAAAATTAAATTTTATATTTTAGTTGCCACCTGAATTATAAGACTTTTCCACTAATCTACTACCCAATACCTATTTAGGGGGGGGGGGTTGATAGGGTGTATTATATCAGTCAAAACACAGTTTACAGGAAAAACTCTCACACCTCGTAGATTGGTCCGATTTCCGTAATTTTTTTTTTTTGTTAGATAGAGGAATATTTTTTACAGGGCGCATTGGACTTCGATTTTTGATTACGTCTCTAAAAACCAAAAATAATACAAAAACTAAAAAGTTGTAAAAACTGATTAAATTCAAACTTGTAACATAAGACTTAGAAAAATAATGTTGAAAATCCAAGTCCAATGCGCCCTGTAAGAAGTCTTCCTCTATCTAACAAAAAAAAAATTACGGAAATCGGACCAATCTACGAGGCGTGAGAGTTTTTCCTGTAAGGCATGTTTTTGAGCAAAAAAACAGGTCGCGTGCAGGCCCCTTAAATAAAATAAAATAAACAAAATTAAATTAAAATAAATAGCAACCGAGTTATTTTTATTGATATTTTCAGTTAAAATTTCATATTAAAACTAATAATTAAAATTTTAGTTTTTTTTTTTACAATTAGAAAATATTATTCACGGTTACTTGAAACTCTTTAAGTAGATATACGAATATTATATACACAATGACATTTTCATAATATGTAATTTACTTATATGCCAATATGCCGTTTACTAGTATATGTTTCACTGTTTATTTATTACTTATTTTAAATCTTAAAAGTATTTAAAATTTTTTTTAATATTTTCTGAATGGATGTTTTATGAGGACATTATATTATGTATACTCGTATATTAACTATTAAGTAAAAAGTTTTAAATTTGGTAATTTATTCAATAAAATAATTATTAATACTTTAACTTTTTTTCTGAAGGATATTATGTATTATTATTTATTACTAATAATAAACCAAAAATAGCACAATATTAACTTGGATTTAACACTGTTTTAAACATGTGTTTTATTCATTTTAAACAATGAACAAACGTTTAAAACAAGTTGTTTATATATTGTGCTTTCAACGTAACAGCATTGGTTACTTATATCTAAAAGAAAAAGAAATTACTTAAATAACAATAATATCAGAAAATATACGTAGTAAATAGTAATATTATAAACCGATTCGCTCTGAGTCATTTTTCGTATACAATGTTTTTATATCAGCTACCTCAGTAGACATCTACTATACACCAAAACGGTACCCACTTGAACGCCTGTTTATAACTCTTGTCATAGAACTTAAATAGTACTTTAATGTTCACTTAAGTTCCTTTTTAACTTTTAACGATTCAACTTTTAGACATTTTCTAGGAAGCAATTGTACTCGTACTTACCACTTGCATTTTTAATATCATAAACAAATCGGAGTTCTAAAATAATATACCTGTGATTATTTAGTTATCTTAAACATACTTCAAAAAATACCAAAACAATCATGTACATTTTTTATTTTTTTATCCTTTGAAAAAGGATAACAATATTGTAAATTTAGCAAAAAGCCATTATGTGAATGGAAACGTAAGTCCTTACACAAGAGTAGTAGGTAAAAAATTACAAGCGTTAACTTTCTTAAGAACTTACTTATACCATTTTTTCACCATATAGGAACTAGGTAAAATTATATGACATACATTTTTTACCAGCTAGGTCTCGTGTAGGAACTTACATTCACCGATGTAAAAAGCTTGCCATTAGTGCCATGTTGATTGGCAGTATCACTTATACCACAGACAAGAACCTTTTAGATTAATTTTAGTCTAAAGTATACTACAAACATACGGTGAAAATTGCTTGTCTACAGCTAAACATAAGAAATAACTATAAAATAGTTTTTAATTTCATAATAAAAAAATTTCGAGATATAATGGAGAAAAGGATATTTATTTTTAGGACAGTCAAGTAAAATAAAATATTATTAGGTTTATGTCGAGAAACCTAATTGGTAAAAACTTAGTTAGGCGATGTATAAGATATTAATATATATTATATAATATATTATGCATATATTTTCCTTGACTTTGATATTATGATATTACTATTTTTTTTTTAGATTGGAACACATTATTATTTTACCTTTTTTTACTAATTTCTCTTTATAGTGCCATTGTGGTCTCGTAGAAAACAATATACAATTATAATTTTACGCAACAGCGTAAGGCGTATAAGATATAGGCACCATGCTTCAGATTTAAAGGTAACATGCATTGTTTTGGCTCAATGATGTGGCATTTTATAAAAAAATCACTTCTTTTTATGCTAGAGTTAAAACTTGTTGATTTATCTGATATTTCAAGATCAGTTTCTTCTTCTAATTCCCCCAAAGTTGCTACGATGTGAGGGTACAGTTCAAGAAAAGTTATGATTGAATCATGTCTTTTAACACAACGAGTGGTACATAAAGCTTTACGTTTTTTTTTTTTTTTGAAGATCGAACAGATTCATGATTTTCCATTATAGCTATCAACATATTAGTTCGTTGAGCAGACGAAGATAAAAAAACTGAAACAGCACCTTCAGTAAAAATCATATTTCTAATTGAAGGAAGTTCACAAACTTTTGATATGCATAAATTCAAATCATGGCTAAAACAATGTGTATCAAAGTATCAAAGCTTGGAAACCGTTGTACCGACCAGACATAATATTTATAGTAATTTCATTATATATAACTTAAAATACAGCCGAAGGGGGATGAAGCCCTTTAGCCCCCCCTCAGATCCTTGCCTGGGGCCATGTATAGTGTTATCACCTGATAAACCAAACTTATCATTGTATTATATCTAAATCTGTTTATTATTATCAAGATAAAAATTGATAAAATACCATAGCCACAACCTTTATGTTTAAAAAAGTGGTGTCATCGGCCTGTTTATCAGTGTATACTGTATAGTAGTTAGCTGAAATCTAGTTTATTATCTATATCTGTGGAAGTACCTAATATGTAAAATATATAGCCATGTAATTAAACCTAAGAAGTTCGTTTTGAATTAGAAATTGATACAATGTTTTAAAATATTAATTTAATTAACTTACGCTCAAAAATATATTTTTCCTCGATTTCATTTGCTATTTATAAATTAATTATTCAATTAATATTCAAATAATTAAATTTGAATAAAAGTATTTAAAAAGCTTAGCTTTTATATAATTTAGATACATAGGTAGGTACCTAATAATATTATATTGAAAAAAAATAACAATTGGATATACCTTTTAGATTTTTAGTACTTACGTAGGGAGAAAAAAGTTGTATATTCATATAATACTGTCAGTTCTAAAATATATGTATAGGAAATCAGTTTTATTGTTTTTCCCAATGAACTGTATGTGTTTTAAACTCAACTTTAATTGTATATTATAATATATTCTATTCTTTTGTAAATTAAGTGATCGATTACCTTTTTTTGAGAGTTTTTTTAAATATGTTAATTCTTCTTTTGAAAATAATTTATATAACGATCCTTCATTTTCTTTTTCTTTCCTCGATATTACTAAAAATGCATTAAAACTCTGATATGAATAAAATATAAATACTAGGAGTTAAATAAACAAAACATACAAAATATTTTAATCATCATCATTTTACTAACTGTACATAAGTAATATACATCCAGGACATTGGGTGAAATAGGTGACAACTTAATTCTAACAGGGGTAACCTGTCGTAACACCCTCTGACTCTGTAGCGCCTCGAAGAACGGAATGAGATATATAACGACAGTACCACAAAATGTTCAAAACAGGTTTTCTACCGCAGCCGATAAAATAGTTTATAAATAACCAGATAAGAAAATGATTATTATATTTCTGACAAATATTATTTAATTTGGTTCGATTTCATATTTTGTATTCGTATCCGAATTGTATGCAAGTAAAAACTATACTTTTGTTCTTCTTGAAGTGGTTTACAATAAAAATACTTTGTATAAAAATTATAGAGGAGAACTTTTTTAACAATCGTAAGGAATCCGATTTTTGATATCGTACTCTAATTGTAAAATACCACATGGTAAATTAACACTGTTTTGTACTATTTATCGATTAATTATTTAACTAATTAATAAAAATATCAAAAATAGGTCTTCTTACTATTGTTAAAAAAATTCTCCTCTACAATTTTTGTAATAGGTATTTATACTGTAAAACGTTCATGTTAGAACTTTTTTTTTGCTCTAATGACGCATCTCGGCTTGTTAGAGATTGTTAGACAACTTTCAAAGTTCGTTAGACTATATTTTTGACGCTAGAAATTTTTACTTTTGCAGTGCTATTTTATGTTAGAAATATATAAAATAGCATGTAGGTTACTTCTTTTTTTATTAAAATTTCAATATATAAAAGTTGAACATTTTTTACATTTTTAACTACAAAATCATTTTTAAATTTTAAATTTTATAAATATCGTCAAAAATCGAATTTTAAATGCTTGTAAAAAAAATTGTGTCTGTATTTTTAATATTTTTCAACTGTCATTATAATAATATATTAGGAGCCTCCTAATGATTTTTCAAAATCTTTTACCAATGAATAACATTTTATTTTTATTTATAGAAAAAAAAAACTAATAAAATTATTCAATCCCCACAGCGAGAAAAATAAAAAGTTTACAAATACGGACGTAAGACATAAAATATTTTGTGGAAAGCAAATATATTCCAAATATATGTGGCCCATAATTTTCATCGTGTTGTAACCACAAAACTCACCACTTTGTCTATCACTCAAAAAGATATAAATACAACTCGAAAGCCTACTTCCTATACTCAAATGTAATGATTGAAGTTAGTAAAATGGTCCATGTTAACAATTTAGTTGTGGTGATATCTAATCTAATCACCACTTTTTGGTCGGTGACTATTATGTTTTATTCTGTTTAATTATTTATATTGTATTCGTTTTAGTACTATTATGTATATACGAACTCTATGATCTATATATTTATTTTCCTTGAGTTAACTGATGATCTCGTCCCCGTTACTCGGGAAAGAAAAAGCTTGTTATCTTTATGCACCGCGCTGATACACAACGCATCGATTCTGCGACCCGTTCGACGCGATACCTTACCTCTTGTTTAATACGCGCCATTTGTCCAAACTTGAATTATTCACTATTTTTAGTGTCAGACTCGAATTGTGTTTTCTCTGTTACTTAAACCACACAAACTCGTGTATCCTTCTAGCGAGAAGTCAGGATCGCATTTGTGTAAGTGTAGTCTCACCAGGTAAATCTCCTATACCCCGGTGTATCTGCACTTACCAAATAGTCATTGATAAGAATCGTGCTAAGAGTCCTCCCAAAAGCCCATCAAGCTCACCCCCAGTTTTTAGTTTTGTAGAATCGAAGCCCCCCCCCCCCGCTCACATTGATGTTAATAATATTAGCCCATTAGGAAATTTGAATGGATTTCCGCCTATGCTTTTATACATTTCTTTATTATATAATAAAAACTAAAGTACTTTTTAAATTGCACATAGTCACATAAGCCATCTAAAAAGCTCTATAATATTTTGAAAGTGCAAATCTATATCTATATCTACTTAACTTATAGATATATGTTATGTATACGTGCATAGGTATAACAATAACAATATTTATAAGAATAATTAACTTTATTTATCAAAACCAACTTACAAAAATTAATATACATGTTTGAACCAACAGATAGAAACCAGTCTATGACAAAACCAAATGTAGTAGTTAGGTATATATTTATATAATATATATTATATATTTTATATAATTACAAAATGTAAATACTAAAATACTCATCTCTGCTAAATTATTTTTGTTTTTTTTTTATTTCCCTAAATGATTAATTTAATTAAATTGAACCATAAGTTAAAAAAAAAAAAATTGACTTGAAATATAAGTTATAAATTATAATCTATATCTGCATTTTTCGGTGTAATCACTAATGTGATAACCTGCGTATTTCGTTTTATAGTTAAAGGAACGTAATAGTACTTCCGTAGCAGTGAAAGGGTTAATAATAATTTAAGCCAATCAAAATAAATACATTATGGAATAATATTATTGTGTAACACTTGTAGTTTATATTTTTATTCTAGAATAATTACCTACACATATTGGCCAGGAATAAATATGGATTTAGAATAAAATACTAAGAAATTGTATTATTAAATGCTCCATAGATATTACATTATTTCTAGTTCGGTTTTTCTAGATAAATTCATAACTTAAAAAATAAGTCTGGTGGAATATAGTTCCCCCGTTTCCCATACTATGAGACAGTCAGCATAGACCCACGCACAGTAAATCACGCACTCGCAGCCTCCACGTTGTTTTTGTCACCGACGAGGCAAGGTCGGTGACGCTCATGGTAGTTAAGTCGTAGTAGGTTAGGTTCGAAAAAAGACAAATTTTTGGTCACCTCCCGGCCTACTTCTCTCGTTGAACGGAGTATAGTATATTATTTCAGTTAAGTATTGGTTTATTTTTAAATAATATTTTGTTTACATGGTGACGACCATTACCATAATATCATATTTTTTAGTTGTGTGTAGTAGATTAAGTAATTTAAAGAAATATAATTACTTACTTGTTCGATTAAATTCATTAAAACTATACTTAAAATCTAAACATAACAATTATAATTTAATTTAATTTAATCAAATAATATAGTATCTGTTTTAATATTATTATTATTATCATCAATTTATTATTATTATTATTATTATCAGAGTTTTGATAACATATCAATATATTATGACATTGTGTTCTTAAGGTTAACCATACCAATGTAAAAAAATTATGTTTTTAAATGAGTACTTTGACACACAGTCTTCATTATGAAAAGTGTAAAATTAAAAGTGTTATTTTTTGAAGTTAAAATGAACTGTTAATAATTTCTTTAATTACTAACCTTTACGACTTTACGTTCCCAAGCATTATGTTTGAGAACATAACAGTATAGTATCTATATATAGTTATAAATTCCTATGCTTGAGAATAATTAACAAGGTGCCATGCAGACATTAATTTTAAATAACATATTAATATAAATAATATAGGGGCTCATTCGAAAACATTTTATACATATTTTTCATTAATTATTCCATATAGCCTAAATATATTTAGAATTGAATCGATTTTAAATTGCGGAAAACTGATAGAATGGTTATATATGACTCTTAAAATCGCACTATTTCCCCTCTTTTAAATGGTGTAAATTATGTTTGATTTAATTTATTGATATATTTACTCAGTTATTCTAAAAATATACATTTAAAATATAATTTTAACAGAATAATGAAGATGTTTTATCATATTACAACATACATAATAAAGCATTAGCTGACATATCATCTGGCATTTCATCATCTATAATTAAAACATATTAAAACGTGTGAATATAATTTGTTAATAAAACTTGGTAGATGGTAATAATAATATTATTCTCTGAAAAAAATTTTACAATAACATAAATATTTAAATTGTATAAAAATTTGTAATTACTATTAAGTACATGTTATATTACGTACATTTATGTAACTATATTGTCATCAAAACAAAACATTTTGTTTTTTTAGATTTTACTATGTCCAACTCTTTATTTATCTATTCGTACACTTATTTGAATTTTTTTTTTTTATCTTCAGCCCCGTAACTAATTCCACTAGCTGAAGGATGGTACTGTAGGGTTTTTTTGGGACGGAAGGGAACGGTCGGAGGAACCCGTTTTTGTGTTTGGCCGAATTTTCAAGTGGGCACCCGTAGGTATCTGCCATGCCTGGTTGGGGGGATGGCGGCCTCTCTCTCCAGACACCGTGACTGCCCGAAGAGAAGTGCCACCCGTGTATATGAAACAACTTTAGAAATTCAAATATCATGTTTCAAAAATCTTGAATTTTGAGATGTTAACAAATAAAATAGGTACATACAATTCATATGGGTCATTATGAACGTACACAGACATACACCACATCCAATCTTTTAATGTCGTTTACAAATGTATTGGCATAATTAATCCAATATCACTATTAAGTTTTAAGTGTAACCTCAAAAACACTTGAGAGATTATTATTAGAGAGGTGTAGTGATCGCTGCAAAGGCCACGATGATTTGTACCACACTTATTAATTATTTTTTAAATGACGTAGCACACGTTCGTTGCATCTTGATAAGTATTAAGAGAGATAGGTATTAAATAAGTTAAACACTTTACTTATTACTTTAAAATTAAATAGAATATTTTATTCGTATAAATTTAAACATCAAAATAATTAAGCGCACAGTCGTAAGATTACTAGACCTTTGACTAGTGCTAACTATCTTCTAAGTAATGGTAAATGCTGTACCATATAAATGGGTTCTAATAATGACGTATAGTGGCGTGATATCCTATATTCTAATGTTACTTCCAGTTAATGTCGCATTGCATTATTATGGGAATATAGATACAAACAACAAGTTGAATTCACCCTTGATCTAGGCTTCCTGTTATTTAGACTTCACATGTACACCATGCATTGACTATTAATCCCTACATTACATATATCATAAATTATACTAAATGCATAATATATTATTATCTATAGTATATTGAAATTCATAAAGGAACTACAGTGTGA
Organism: Macrosiphum euphorbiae; assembly: GCA_949089665.1. Classification (NCBI taxonomy): domain Eukaryota; kingdom Metazoa; phylum Arthropoda; class Insecta; order Hemiptera; family Aphididae; genus Macrosiphum; species Macrosiphum euphorbiae. The sequence goes on along the minus strand of CARXXK010000002.1, from coordinate 71,529,662 downwards.
TCTGTGTTAACTGCAGTAGTAGATACAGTCAGTGATAAATAAAATAATACCAGTCAAACAATCTGAGTTTATAGAAAACCATGGCAACAAACGTGAAACAAATGATGGCACTTACAATATTTATAGAAACCAATTAATAGAAATACTTAATTATCAGCGTGGCATTCATAGACTTTTTAGTTCATACAACACAGGAGACATGGACTTATATTGAAACTAGCCAGTACAATAAATTGTAAGAGAACAGTTTAACTGATAGACAAAAATAAATGGTATCAAATCAGAAATTATAAGTCCTCGTGAGAAACTAGGGAATCCGATGTCTCAGAATAAATGATGGACTTCATCATATGAATCCGTGCTTTCTCCACAATTATTTAACTTGTACACAAACGATCTACCTGAGGCTAAAGATACAAAATTCAAATTTCCAAACGATAGCATGTCAATCCAAAGATTTTCCTCCAGGCAAATAGACTTTAAATGAAGATCTGGAAGAATTGAACAAATATCTTAAGAAATGGTGGCTCAAACCAAACTCCAACAGGACCTAGGTATTTTACATTTTACTTCGCAAAACAGGCAAGCAAATAGAAAGCTAGAGGTAGAGTTGAAGAACGTCCGATTTAAGAAGACCTAGTAAAAAAAAGGTAGGTAAAGAAATGTAATTTTTAACTTTAAACTTAAGTTACATTTTTTTATATTAACTTAATTTAAAGAGTTAAAAAAAAGTAGTTAACATGCCCAACCTTGCTTTCTGGTATTAATTTAGTCAGTGTTTTGACCTTAGATTTTTTTCTAGCAGCTAATAATAATAGCAGGTAATAACTTTTGGGGAACATTTGTCTAACCTTTGATTAAAAGCATATGTCAGGAGCTTATGAACCGTCCAAACTACAAAATGTCTCCCTTGCAACATATGTTTGAATTGTTTGATAATGAGGTATGTGGCGAGGAATTCTCTGTCGTAGTACTATACTTCTGCTGAGCAGTACTCAATTTCTTTGAAAAAAATATTAAAAGTCTCCACCTGTCTCCCTCTTCCTCTTCCTCCAAAACACCTCCAACAGCAAAATCTGATGCATCAACTTTTATTGCTAGCGATGCTACACATCTTGAGTGTGCCAGTAATACTGCATTTGCTAAAGATGTCTTGAATTTTTGAAAAGCACTTTCAGCAACTTCATTCTATTCTATTTCTGTTTTATCATTATTATTGTTTCCTTTTTGGTATGGCAACAGTGGTATTTGATTTTCAGCAGTATTTGGTAAAATATGTCTGTAAAAATTGATCATATCTAAAAACATCCTTAGTGCTTTGACTGTGGGTGGTTTTTTGTAGTTAAGGATAGCTTGGATTTTTTGTGGTAGTGGTTTAGTACCTGAGCTACTTATACTGTACCCTAAAAAATCAATCTGTTCAACTCCAAAAACACATTTACTTATATTTTATAGGAGTCCAAATTTGTCAAGACGTTCAAAAACTTCTCTGAGGTGGTCTTCATGTTGGAATTTATCTTCAGATGGCACTAGTACATCATCCATCTAAGGAAAACAATAGTCTAATCCCTCAAGTACTCTATCCATGAATCGTTGGAAAGTCTGTCCTGCATTACGTAGACCAAATGGCATTCGAACAAATTCAAATAAACAAAATTGTGTACTTACAGCTGTTTTGGGAATATCATTTTCCGCTATAGGTATCTAGTGATACGCTTTTTTAAGGTCAATTTTAGAAAAACAATTTTTACCTTGTAGTATGTGTGATACATTATGAATATGTGGTACTGGATAACTGTCTACGATAGTTTTGCTATTGAGTGCTCGATAATCCCCACATGGTCGCCAGCCACCATCAGCCTTCCCAACTAGGTGTAAAGGGCTCGACCAAGAGCTGCTCGACTATCAACAAATTCCTAGTTCTACCATACTTTTGTATTCACTCTTAGATATTACTAAGTGATCTGGTGGTAGGCGTCGTGGTTTTGAGTTGCAGGGTATTCTGGTTGTTGTAATTCAGTGGACAACGTCATGAGTAATGGTCGATGACCTAGAAAAAGGTTTTGTGGCTAATGGAAATTTTGACAATATACATGCATTTGGATGATCTACTTACAAGGTTCAATGATATGGTTCTTGTGCCATAGGTGCTGATAGCTGTTCCATTTGCTGCGTATAGCTTCAAGGTATTAGATTTTTGTTTTTTTTTTTGCTTTTGTCGGTGGTACAACCGAAATCTCTGCTCAACTGTCAACAAGGTACTTAAGTTTGGTAGTGAGATCGGTTACGAATAAGCGGTTTGTTGTGCTTGCACAACCAGTCGCCGTTTCAACTGGTTTGGTTCTAAGTTTTTTGCGTTGTGGAGGCTTGATATCATGCACCAAGAACCTTTACAGATTCTCCCTTATGCCTTGAACTTGGCATGATAATAACATAACTAGTCTTCCCTTTCTTTTTTGTCATGAAACTTGGACCTTGTTCTTCTGAACGTCCAGTCGACTCTCCTCTCATTGCTACGACCCCTTCAATAGCCTTGATAAGTGAAATAACTTGCAGCTCCAAAGCTGAATACGAGTTACTGGTTTGACATTTACATTGCTTCTCCCATGTTCACTACTGCGACGGTGCTTATTTCACTTACTTCGTGGATTTTATCAACCATTTTTGACAAATTATTTAGCGAGTCTATACCGGTAGTGAGTATAGTTTCCACTTGTACTGGTAGACGCTGCAACCATAAATTTTTTAACATTTCATCATCTAACTGGTCGCCCGCTAACTTCTGCATCTCGCGAATCAAATAGGATGGTTTCTTTTATCATTTAATTCTAAGTCGCACAAAACTTTTTCAACTATTTTTCTTCCGACTCAGATAAACGTTCAGCAAGTACCTGTTTTAGATTTAAGTATTTATTGCTCACCTGTGGTTTTTCCAAAATATCTGACACATACGTTAGGATATCACTATCTAATGCACCGACAACGTAATGAAATTTTGTCTTGTCATCATTGTAATTAGGCTTTTTACCCTTCAACTTAGATAACTTATATAAATATATTTAGATATTATATGTATAATTTTTTACAAAAACTTACTTTTTATTATTTTTTGTTTTTTACAAAATTCATTGATTTCTGAAAACAAAAATCAAATTCATTTAAAAAAATAATAATTCATATAGGTACATACTACATGACACTTATTGCTTATTTGAGTACTTTTACCCATATATTACAGGTATATTATATGAATAAAAAGTACCAATTGACGGATAACTCAATCTCAATGGAAGCTCTAGCGTGTAATGAAAAGGACACAAATATATGATATACACTAAATGTTTAAATTAGTATAAAATAAACAATCAATTTAATTATTTATTTATTTTTAAACAAACTTTGAAATTTAAAAGCTAATTTGTTTATATTTTAAGGTTACTTCTAAATAGATTTTATTATGTAGATAAAACACATTGTTTTGTTAAGCCAGTATTTATTTATTTCAAACATAAAAGTTGTGAAGGGGTATAAAAATATTTATTTCTTTTTGGTAGGGTGGGGGCAAAGATCCCCGAGCCGCGGTTACCCTCATAGTTGTGCCTTTGAGGATTTTATTGTTCCGTACTAGTTATCTATTATCTATTTGTTGTCTAAATTATTATCATATAATTACAGTTATAGCATGTAGGTACTTGTTACGACACATCGTAAATCATATTATCGTCCGCGATCAAAGGTCCACTACTGAACCCCCGCGAGATCCGCGGGCCAGTGCGGTAATCGGTATTTATCTGTTTTCCTTTCCGTTCATTATAATTAGGTACTTCTATTTATCTTCCTATTATCATTGTTTAAATTAATTATTCTGTACAATTGATATCGTTTTTAATGATATCAATTTCTTTATTGTTATTGCCGTATCATTCGGACCATTGTTGTACCTACTAATTCGCGCTTCTCGTCTTATATTACATACACGAGACGTTCTACTTATTTTTTATCGTTTTAAAATAAATAAAATCTTTGTCCATTGCGGAAACTTCAAATCATATGCAGTTTTCTGTTATTGGATCATCGCCCGTTGTTGACATTGCGTCAACTTAAAACACCGACGTAATGCCACATTTCGTGCTTGTCATCTAGGCCAGTGTTTCTTAACCTTTGTAATGGGATTACGCAATATCATGTACTTGCTCATAAAAACAACCAAGAATGCGACCACACCCAAAAGTGTTTATGACTAGAATACCACTCTTAGTCGTGAGGTCCAAATCATATCAAGGACGACTGTACACGCGCTGCTCGCTTTCAAAGGACACCGCCACCATATATATAGGGGACAGCGAGACAGCCTGAGCAGATTGTATCCAGAGACGTAAACCAACGTACGACTCGCTTAGCCGCCAGCCATCACACATATAATTACACGGAGATTATCATTCTAGAACGAGCTACAATTCACTCAACTACACAACCAACACGACTGTTCTGCTTATTTTGTCTGGTTTAATATAATACATTTGATTACTATACTAATTTGACTATTGTTATTTATAAAAGTACATCAGCTTTTGGATCCCTGAAGGGCCGTACGTAACACCTTAACGGATCACACGTACGGATTACGCGAAAGCACTTTATCAAAATATTTAAAAATAACTAAAGATCAGAGGTGGAAAAATCCGTTAGGCACATATAATATAAAATATTACATAATGGTCAATTACAGATTATTTATTTTTAATGGATTTTTGATGAAATAATAATTATCATCTATCATCTATCGAATGGTCTTACGAAATCATCGATTACCCTACATATTTTTTTTTTTTTAGGGGTTCCGCATAAAAACAATATATTTGTTTGGTGTTCCGTGATATCAAAAAGGTTAAGAAACACTGATATAGGCAACCGCAGTCGATCAAGTGAGTACATATTGTGTATTAGCACGTCATTCCTGCCAGCCTTCTTGGGGAACCCATCGCTTTGTTAGAGTTTGGGACTGGTGCCAGACTCAACCACGTAACTCCACCAGCAATCCAGTGCGTTGTGTGAGTGGCCGCTCCAGGTCGTCGGACTGTAGTGCTTGCAGGACCAGACCTTCACCTGCCGTAGATTTAAGTACTTTTGAGTGCACTCAAAATTGTTATTGCGCCCTGTGGTCATTGCAAAAGACCGATCAGACCACAGGGGCCCCAGCCCCATACTTAAACTGCACCGTCCTTTACTCCGTTGTACCACTTCCTTCCATGCGTTCCTCGTGTATTGTCTGCCGCTGCGAGCGGATTCGTCATGGCCACATTAAATTGCCTATGCACCAAAAGTCTAGGGGCACATTGGTTGCCTATACTCTGTTCAAAATGAGATGATGACTCGTCGACGACCAGTTTTCGTCGGGCAGCGGTCAGACAAATGGTCAGACGCTGTCCCCACTACGGCGCAAGCCACGCCCATTCGCACAACTTGGCCGCCGAGTCATCTTCTCATTTTGAACAGAGTATATATACTAGAAACCAAGGGGCACATTAAGTTGCCTATATACCGGAAATCTAGGGGTGCTACGAAATTTTCATCGTCAACCAAAGTCGACTGGTCTTTCACAGAACACCCTCATACAGTACTAATGAGATAAAACATTTTTTATTTGATAAAATAGCATTAACATAAACATAAATGTAAGCCTTTTCTATTTTATTGTATTTATTAAAATAAATAATTTTCAAATATTCAGCGGAGTTGACACACGGCGCAATCGATAAATTTCTTACAGGTAAAAAGGTAATTTCAGAGCAATTTATAAATGCCCTGTAAAGTAACGATTAGTAGTAGTTACATTTTCACTCTTTATGTAAACTTGGTAAGTTATTATTTACCTAGGTACTTACTGCTTATTTAAAAGATAATTTAAATAAAATAATAATAATTACCAATTGTATACAGGTCCTTAAATTTGTTTAAATTTTCAGAAGTTACTGAAAATTAATAGGTACATTCCATTAATTTTGATTGTCAGTACAACACATCCACCATTTATTGTGAATAGTACTAGCTTATTACTTTTTTAAATAGGTACCTAATATGTATATTTTATATATGTCTGGCCTTCGTTTTGTGTTTGATGTCAGAAATAAGAACAAGATTTTTATAGGCATAAGAAAAATTTTATTTTTATTAGTTTTTTTATAATTATTGTCATTATAAAAAAAATTGCCAATTATATAGCAGGAGAAATTTATAAAAAATTTTCTATTTATACCTAAGATTTGAAAATTTAATACAAGATTTCCCATAAGTTTTACTGCATTTAAGTATTTAGCAATAAACGTTGACAACAAAAAGTTTACCTAAAAATAAAAGACATTCTTATATGAGAGTTTGAAGTTAAGTTAGACATTGGATATTCACCCTTAAATTAACAAAATCTCATAAAACAATTTTCTGATTTTGTTATAATTCAGAAACTATTAATTACAGATACTAGACATTTTCAAGAAATTAGTATTTTATCATTTACTATACATATTTAATGATTTATTTATTCAAGATACATATAGGCAAGTTAATCAACATTTTAAAAACTCTTTCCCCAAATCATGAACTTTTCCTTGACCATTAACCCTTGGACTCTTCCTTCCATTTTAAAGCAGATCAAAATTCACCTTCGTTAGACATTAAACCCAAACATAAAAAATGTATCATTCTTACAATCAATATGGGTATCGCAATGAGAACAGAAATCTGTTTGTCAGTTAATTTCATTAAAGTATTATTCCTAGCTAACGTTTCAAATTTGCTTCATTGGAAAACAACAAAAATAAGATATTTAGATCTTAACTTTGTCATAATTGTATAATATATGAATAATTAGTTATAATAATATGCATTATGTAAATCAGTATAAAAATCATGGTATAATTTCATCATTTTTGGCAGACGATTAACGCTAGTAATGAATAATTTTAGAATAGACCGACAAATAAGTAGGTAAGTATTTAATGCCATCCTGTAGTCATCGATTTTGTCTTTTACCAACTGAACTAACACCAAAATACCAAATATCATATACGATAATACACAACATTTTATACAACTGTACCCAGTGGCGGAATTATCTGGGGAGGGGGAATATAGGGATATATATATATATATATATATATATATTTTTAGAATAACCATAGTTAAATTCCCGTAAGCACTTGGCTTTAAAAGATTTTAAGATAAGAAATATTTTAAAATGAGAAATAAGAATTCATGGATATTATCATAGTTGAGATTTTTTTATTTTACTAGTTCCTACAAAACTACGATATCTCAAAAATTACAACATATGACAATTGTTCCTACAGCTCACGGACTAAGACATGGTCGGTGGTTGTCGGGGGACGGCCACGAAAAGGTGCTTCGTAGCCGTGATAAGCTGCTTGAATGGACTTACGATGTTACCAGTGCATCGGGACATTAAGTTGAGCCCCGATGACGTACTGCATATTTTGGAGAAAAAAAGAAAAAAGAAAATTGGCTTGATATTATAATTTATGAAAAATACATTTAAGGCGCCCGGTGCCGATGCCATTTTGTTCTCAAAAATACACTCTGTGGGAATAATGATACCATCTCATAGAATCAACCAAATTTCATAATTTTTTTTTGCTAGAGGGAAATAATCTATAGCCAGCGTCGATCTCTATTTTTAGGGTTAGGGTTCCATAGAAAAAAACTGAACCCTTATAGATTCGTCATGTCTGTCTGTCTGTCCGTCATGGTGTCACAGCCACTTTTCTCCGAAACTATGAAAGCTATACTGTTGAAACTTGGTAAGTAGATGAATTCTATGAACCACATTAATATTTCCACACAAAAATGGAAAAAATTAATACATTTTGGGGGTTGCCCATACTTAGAACTGAAACTCAAATTATTTTTTCAACTAACCCATACATGTGGATGGGGGATCTATGGATAGGTCTTCAAAAATAATATTGAGGTTTCCAGTATCATTTTTTTTAAAACTGAATAGTTTGCGAGAAAGATACTTCCAAAGTTGTAAAATGTGTGTCTTCCCCCCCCCTCCCCAATAACTTCTAAAATAAGAGAATGATAAAACTAAAAAAAAAATATATGATGTACATTACTATTCAAACTTTCACCGAAAATTGGTTTGATCGAGATCTAGTAAGTAGTTTTTTTTTAATAAGTAAATAAGTAAATAATAATAATAATAGTAGTTGTAGTAATATATAATATATAATGTATCTATTTTGTCATGAGTAGGTAGTATATGTAGTTTCTATCCAAGTTTTTTCAGTTACAGGGAGATTTAAAATCGTTTATCCACAACTTTTGCCCTTGAGCAATCAGTTTTGTGGGGTCTTTCTATCCAAGTTTTTATTAGTTACAGGGAGATTTAAAATCGTTTATCCACAACTTTTCCCCTTGTAGTGTCAGTGACGACCCCGGGAAAAATTTTACTAAAATAAAAAGATATTATTTATATATTAAATATTTTTTTTATTTTAAAAAGTAATACATATTATACATATTATACATACTACATTTTTATTTTAATATATCTGATGATGTTATCCATGAATTTTGACATGAATCAAAACCTAACCATTTAACAAACATTTTATTCCCAACTTTTTTTATAATACGATCAACGAGAAATGTGTCTGGAAAATCAGTTAATTTAATTTCCTGTTCATAAAATCCACCTAAAATTATATTGCCTGATCCATCTTTTAGCTCATAAGTTACTGGATTCGTCTGTAGAATTTTTGAAACTTTAAATATTTCAGTTGTCCAATTTGGTGTATATCCTTTACTAAATATATGTTTATACTTAGATATTCTTACTTTGTCATTAACTTTAAATTTTGGATTATATAATGTATTATTTATTTGTCTATTAAATGTAATATTGTTTATATCCATTCGAGCTTCATTCGGTGTACATTTGATTGTTCTATGTTTTGTATTATTATAATTTTGTGTAATTTTTGATAGTGTATTATACCAATTCCATGTACCAGTAGCAGTAAAATGTTTATATATATTATTCTTAATAGATCTGATCACGCGTTCCGCAATTGAGCATTTAATAACACTGTATGAACTGTAATGTCTAATTTTGTATTTTTTCATTAAATCTTGAAATTGAGCATTGTAAAATTCTGTACCATTATCTGTCTGTAATAATTTCGGATGAGCTTTTTTCAATATATTAAACATACCTTTTGTACATTCTTTCGATGTTTTATTTTTCAACGCCTCAAGCCATACGTACTTACTATATGTATCTATAACAACTAAAATATACTTGAAACCATAATTTTGTCTAGAATGAGATTGCATGTCCATTAAATCAGCTTGCCAGAGGTCATCAATAAACCGCGTTACTACACTGCGTCTAGGAAATATTTTTCTCGCTGGCCGATGTAACTCATTAGCTATACTCTCTAAGGTAGTCATTATACTATAATATTTCTCTCACGTAGTTCTTCTAAAATAGATATTATTTCATTATTCACACCAGTATTACCAACACTTTGTGATGATGTCAAAAGATTTAATCTAGTTACTAGCTCATTCGGATCGTCATAATAAACTAATTGGGTTTGAGGTAAGACATCTTTATATAAACCAGAACCTTTCATAGTCTTTGGTGATGAAGTAAAATTAAACATCTTTTCAACTACGGGATTTGTAGACATGGAACTGTTTGCTTCTGGATTAAAATCAAATGGTTCAAATTCTTGTGTTATTTTTCTGCGTTTAGCGCTTGAACTAGATAAATGATTGTTAAATGATTTTAAATTAATTCGAGGAGTTGTATTCTCATTAATTTTACTTATTTCTTCGTTAAACTGTTTTTCCTCCATTTTCATTCGATCATACAGTGGTTTTACAACAGTCACCCATTTATGGTACCTCGAGGTTCTAGGTTTTCCATCTGCTTTTAAATGGACTCCACTAGTTTTCAAAATATTGTAATAAGATTCTATATCTGCTATAGTTGTATTTTTTGGTTCCTTCTCACATAATAAAGACCATAGTCCTGGTGTAAATTGGTAGTATTTATTAAGCAACATTAATTTGCCGTGACTAAAAGTAACAGAATGTTTTCCTATTTTATATGAATCACTATCTTTATCATAATACATACCATAAGATTTATCATAACGTGTTGCTTTAGGACGGTTATTTAAAAAATTTTCATATGATGAATTTAATTCATCATCATTATCTTCTTCACTAATGTACGGGGTTTCTGATTTATTTTCTAGTTCAGTTGACCGTGTGTTACATATTACATTTTGTTTCACATGTGTACTCAATGGTTCAATTATCGGCTTAAATGCTTCACGGAAATAGTTTTCAGAATCTATAACACCACGTTTCATTTCCATTATTTTTCGTTGTATATTTTTTTTTGACGTTATTAAATTTTCCAACAAGACTTTTTCTTTGTTCATTGTAAATAATAAATGCAATATACCTGTATCGTATGACTACTGATGACACTATGCAGATAATAACTGTGTGACGGTATATTTATATAAACACATAAAATTATTTTATTTTAATGAATGTATGAAAACCGCATCTATACCTTCCTTCATTCATTTCTCGAGTTTTATCGATAACCATAAACCCATAATAGCTATGATTCCAGCATAAATGAGAAATTTTCCGAAATTCTGAGAAATCCATATCTGCAGACGAATGATCGTTGAATATATGTCGTAAATTTGTATCATCTTGTTTCAGTATTATTAAAAAGTTTGCGTTATCTCTTACAAGCTGTTTTGATATTTTAGAATATGTCTGTGCTAAATAAAATACGGAGCTGGCACCTGAATGCCTACCAATGCTAAAGTATTCTCTGATTACAGATTGTGGGCCACATATCACATCATCAAAAATTATAATAGAATTTTTCTTCGTTAAGTTTGGTTTTATAACCTTATCAGCGCTTGTAAATATGAAAAAATTAGCACCTTTTATATCATCTATTATTTTTTTCAATAAAACATATTTTTCCTGATTAGAGGTTTTCGAGTATAAATAAATATTTTCAAATCTTAACCCGTTTGCATGTGTGATCAGATTATACATTATATTTGTTTTTCCTGAGCCACTGGGACCAACTAGTATAGCACGTATAGTATCGGGTAATAACGAACCGTGTCTTGATGGTTTTTTTACTACCTGAACATCTACATTTATTACATCTAATTTATCTTTCTGTTCAATCAAATTCATATTATTTTCATATAAATACTCTAGATTTTTTAAATTTATAGCCAGTTATAGATGGCGTGTTCAACTCGTAAGTACAATTCAAACAAGACTGGTAAAGGATTTGTAAACTCCCTTATAAATAGTCTCCCGTTCGAAGCCCATGTTTCAGGATATCAGTATTGTGGTCCTGGCACGAAATTAAAAAAGAGACTAGATCGTGGTGATAAAGGAATAAACCCATTGGATGCTGCTTGTCGTGATCACGATATTGTGTATGCAGCGAGTAAAAATTTAGACGATAGACATAAAGCTGATAAAGTGTTAGAAAATCGTGCTTGGGAAAGATTTAAAGCAAAAGATACTCCTAGAAAAGAGAAATTAGTTGCGTACGCAGTAACAAACGCAATGAAAGCTAAAAGAAAAATAGGTATGGGTTGTAAACGGAAAAGTGTTATAAAAACAAATGGTATACTAGCAGCGAAGAAAAAAAGAATCTTAAAGAAAAAGAATGGTGGTAAAAGACTGATTTTAGCACCGAGACAGTCAGGAGGTGTAATTCCCTTAATACCTATATTTGCAGGATTGTCAGCACTTGGTAGTTTGATGTCTGGAGGTGCTAGTGTGTATAATGCGGTTCAAAATTCAAAAAGAAAAAAAGGTAGTGGTATGAAATCAAACAAGAATAGGTTAAGAAAAAAAAACTGATGATCACGCTACTTGACAGACCACTTTCGTCTCAAGATATTATAAAATATGCTGGAAAGTTGAAAATCAATCATTTCCGTGGAGTCTTTTCACGTGATAACTTACCTAAAAAACCGCACGCTATTGAATGTGGTATATTAAACTTGGATATATCTTCAGGCGATGGAACCCATTGGGTAGCGTTTTATAAAAATAAGGAAAAAGTTGTATATTTTGATAGCTTTGGTGATTTACCCCCACCAATTGAATTACAACATTATTTCAGACAGTTCAAAATAGTATATAACTATTCCAACTATCAAGACTTCAATACATTTAACTGTGGTCATTTATGTCTTGAATTTTTACAATGCATGAATCTATTACATTAAGTTTGACTGGAAATTCAACTGTATTATCTGTAAATTATTTTCCGCCTATAAACCTTTACGATGACTCAGAAATAGCTTTGTTATGTTTACAGTCATTTAATTCATTCCCAAATATTAATGAAAATAATAATAAATTTTCTATACAAGTAGTTGATAATGAAAACAATAATGATCCTATGATATGTTTTATTACATTGGAAGAGGGTTGTTATGAAATTGAAGATATTAAGGATCGAGTTAAGAAGCAAATAGTTGCCTATAATAGTAAAAACTTAACCAATTTAACATTCGACATTACGGTTGATCCTGATGATTTCAGATCGTATATAAAATGTAATGGAATACAACACTTTGAATATCCATATAGTATAGCACCTGTATTCGGTTTTGAAAAACGAGTATATAATCCATACAACATTCTTCGATCGGAAAAAGCTGTAAATTTAAACACAATTAATTCTATAAAAGTAATGTGTAATATAGCTCAAGGATCATTCAGCAACCATCTTCAGAGTCATTCGATTTATGAGTTTTTCCCGAGTGGAAAGACAGGGTCGAAAGTAATTCAGGCACCGCCAAATTTAATATATTACAAATTGAATAAAACAAATATTGATTCGATAACCGTTCAGTTAGTTGATCAAGATCATAATCCGATTGATAATTTTGGTGAGGCATTGACAATCGTGTTACATATTAAACGTTACGGGTCTTGAGATGGGGTTGAAATTCAATATAAACCCGCTACTTAGGATCAGCACAACTAGTCATAAGACTAAAGTGCTACCAGCAACATCAAATAAGATTAAAAAATTAACGGTAAAAAATAAAAAAATTTTACAAGCTCTGGGTTATCAATTAAAGCAGAATGCCTGAGAGTGATATTTTAGATATTACTTCACAGTACGAAACGGATTCTAAAATTACGAAAATTGAATATCATTCATACACACCGTATACTACATCATTTAATAATAATGATGAAATACGTATATCAATCCAGCAAACGGATGTCTACCCATATCTACACGAAAGCTTTATTTTTTTGGAAGGAACAATTACTGATGCTACCAAAGTGAAACTATCTAATAACGGTTACTCTTACCTCTTCGAACAAATACGATTGGAAATCAATGGGATAGAAGTAGATGGCACACGTGTTCTTGGAATCACTAGCTCGTTGAAAGGTTACTTATCCGGTACGCCCGATAACTACAATTGTTATGAAAATGCTGGCTGGAATTTTAAAAACGCAACGCAATCGGAAAATGACAAAGGTGAATTTAGTGCTTGCATACCATTGAAATATTGGTTAGGATTGTTTGAAGACTATAAAAGAATATTAGTGAATTCTAGATTGGAATTAATATTAACCCGAAGTCATAGTGATTTAAATGCTTTACAAGTTAAAAGTGGTGCAACTGCTACTGAAGGTAAAATCACCTTAAATAAAATAGTCTGGAAGGTCCCACATATAACGGTCGACGACGAAGAAAGGTTAAAATTATTGAAACTTATAGAAAAAGAAAAAAGTCTATTTATCCCTTTTAGATCTTTTGAAACTTTTGAATATCCTGAACTCGGAACCACTAAAAAAGTTGTATGGAATTTGAAAACTGCTTCAAAATTAGAAAAACCACGATTTATCATAATTGGATTACAAAAAGGACGCAAAAATTTGCTAACAAAAGATTGTAGTATATTTGATCATTGTAATTTAACAAACGTTAAAGTATTTCTGAACTCTATAGCTTATCCATACGATAATTTGAATTTAGATTTTTCAAAAAATAATTTCACGCTATTATATGATATGTATACATCGTTTCAAGAATCTTACTATGAAAAAAGTATACGGAACCCGTTATTAAGCCCTTCTACTTTCTTATCAAACGCTCCGATTATAGTTATCGATACATCAAAACAGAACGATTCAGCCACAGCCTCGGCAGTAGATGTTCAATTGGAAATTGAAGCATCAGAATCCCTTACAGGTGTAACTGCTTATTGTTTATTAATTCACGATAGAATTGTAGAATATGTGCCTTTTACTAGAGAAGTAAGAAAACTTGTATAATTATAATTTAGAATTAATTTGTATCAATAAAAAACAATTTTTAATTTAATAATTTGTAATCTTTTCATGAAATATTATTCCAGTTTTTTATTTTGGTTTGATAAAAAAAGCTACATTATAGTCAAAACATTATTAAGTATATACCTACACTAAATATTTTTGTGTGATGAATAAATAGGTACGAGTGTATAATCTTCGTAATGTGTGACACAGTAAATCTGTGATCACTGAAGTGACATTCCGTCTTAAACACTGCGTAATTATCACTGTGAAAAATCATTACACTGTAATCATAAAAATGTATACTACTAAGACAGAATAATAACCATTCGGTTTATATAAAAAATATATACCTGATACACAATTAGTTAAGTACTATATCAATTCAAATGATTTAGTTATACCAGGTAAAAAAAAAAACAACTACATAATTGTACAACACTAAATTTCAAAATTAAATGATAAAATATAAAATGTATCATTATCATATAATATATTATTTAATTATTTATTTATTTATTTATTTTTATTTAATGTTTATACTTACAATTTACAATTTACAATTTACAATATAGAATAACGATAGCAATAATAGTATATTAATATTTAACAATTAAACATTTTTAAATAATTCAATACAAGTAAAACAATTAATACAAGAATTATATATAATAAATCAATAAATTATAAACATTTTAAATAATTAAACACACGTATATATATTTTAAAATTATTAAATAATTACAGTATCACAAATCATATTACTTTACAATTTATTTATCATAATGAATATCGGTCAAAGTCTATCGTAATATAATTAGATAGGTACATTATAATAAATCAGAAATTAATCATACTCAAAGGTTAATGATAATGATATAATATTAAAATGAATACATAGTTTTATCAAAAGCTTTGTAACCAAATTAATTAACACTAATTTTTAATTTTTACAATTTATAAAATGATCAATTTAAATCCAATAAAATAAATCTACAGGTCATCTTAAACTACAGGTTAATTCAAATAATCAAATTATCATATGTTTTTATATTTTTTATATTGATTTTGCAATCAAAATATAAAATATTGAATGATTTAATAATTATAAAATGAGATTGTAATAAAATATAACTATAATTATTCTTGATTATTTTAATTTATAATGACCATATGGTAGTGTACAAATACCACCTTTTAATATAACACGTTTATCATCATTTGCGCTCAATACTATTTTTCTCATTGTTTTTGAATATACATTATGTTTGGTTGACTGTATCGAGTTAATATCACAGTATGCATTAATTTTACTAGGTTTATCATTTAATGTATCCGTATGTTTAGAATTTTGTATACTGAACTTTGATAAAATATCTAAATAATGATTGACTGTCATATACTTGTCTCTAACATACTTTTTTACACCTTTTGCCTTTTTGTATTCAATACCACTTACCGTATAAGCGTATAATTTAGGTCTTAGTGTTACAAATTCGGTCATAATCTTACTTTGAAGTTCATCTTTAAACAACCCCGGGGTGTATTTACGTTTATCACTGTAACAAATGTGATCAATTGGAAAATTAGAAGTATCAAAATGATTCAATAAATCAAATTTTAAATCATCAAAAAAATTATTTGTTTTAATACGATATATTAATGAATCGGTGTCGGTATATAATAGTGATATTTTATTTCCATATTTATTTTTCATTACATCGTAATGGAAATTATAAATATATGTTTTCGAAATATCCAAAATAGAAAATCCCACGTATATTGGTTTATCGAATTTAATTTTTTCTTTTTGAAAATTTAAAGACATAAGTTCATTGGAATATATAGTTCTATCAATGAAATTAGGTTTTCTCATTAGTCTATGAGCTTTTCGATCATTGGATACTAACTTAATATCTAACCTTTTACGTGGATTCTCCATACATTTTCCATAAACACTATTTACCATTAATTTCCAAAATTCATATTCAAACTTGTTTTTCGCCAAGACCCTCATACTTGTACATTTATCTACATAGGGGGCTAACCATTTTGATTGAGCAAACTTAATTATTTTATGTACTTTTACAACTTTTAATCCGTTATTTATTGCTTGTTTTAATAATCTATAGTGAACGACGTAATTTTTTTTATTATTTAATGTTGTAAGCAATTTATTTATCTTAGAATTAGGTGGGCAACTATTGTGTGGTAAAAAGGGTAAATCACTATGATGGTCATGTAATTTTTCAGGGTAATTCACATCTACTTCTAGTATATATCCAATAGGTGCATCATCATCTATACTAGTAACGTCCAATGTCAAATCATTATACCATTCAAAATCTTTGTATGGTAAACTTGCAAGCATTGATTTACCGTAGAGATTAACACAATCAAAATACCCTAAATAAATGTGAGGTTTTTTTTCGTTGTAATTAATTCCGTTCACATCAGGTAAATTGGCTCTAGCATAACGTCTTACAGATTGACATACCCCCCCTCTTATACCATTCTCTATCAGGAGGAGTATTGGATATTGTTTTAACCTCTCGAGTTGTACACCTGTATAACTTAACATTGCGTCAAACGCAAAACCAGGTGCTGTTAAATAATAAGAGGCATCTAAATTAAAAGTTTTCAAACAAATATCTCTAAAATTTTCAAATACATCAGCCAGAATCAATACGTCAGTTAATAAGTATAAATCACTATACTCACCTAGAGTTTTTATGTTAAATTTCTCCCAAACATTACATGCATGCATATAATCTTTTTTAGAAATATGGTCATCTGTTAAGGAATTATAAAATTTACACCTAGGTGGTAATGTTGTTTCTTTTAGTTTCAAGTTACTATCTACATACTCATAGGGAAATACACCTTTTCGAATAACTAAATCAATGTTTTCTAATGAAAAGTGATGGATAATTTCACGAAATCTTGTTTTATCTTCAGCTAAATTGGTAGCTAAATTAGAGAGTGATTCTGACATGAACATAAACGTGTCTACAAATTTTACATAAAATTTATCTATAATTTGTTTACTAAATGACAAATATTTTTCACCCGAGTTCGGAATAATGCGTATGTCATTATCATTACAACCTAAGGTACGTACAATAAAATGACTGTCATACGATAAATTATGGAAATATACTGGTACAAATGATGGTTTATGTGCCAAAAAATTACAATTTAGACATAAAGCCCTTAAATATTTCCCTGTAAGATGCGAGTGGTCTCTAACTTTTAATACAGTTTCATTATCAAATGATCTTGAACAAAGTTCACATTTTGATGAATAAATATATTGACTTTCTTCCTTTTTTGTTAATTTATTCATTGATATATTAGTATTATAAAGGTGATAAATTTTGGTAGAAATACTAATTATAGTCGACATAAAACGCTTTGATGCATTTTTACCTCTATAAATTATAGGATTTCTAGGAATTTTAAATTTATTTATTAATTCTTTTGGAACGATGTTGTAATCAATTTTAACATATAATCCATAACTCATGGGTTTATGATAATGAGTATTTTTAGTATTGTCTGTTATAATATTATTAATCGGTTTTAAAAAGCATTCAAAATCAGCATAAATTACAATCGGAATTCGGTCGGCTTGATTAAATTTATTAAAATATATAAATTCATCATCATGTGAATCAATCATTACAGGCTTACAAAGTTTATGTTTTTGACAAATTACTTTATGATTGTCAAGACCATGCTGGCCCCATGGCTTATTTTTATTTAGATTATTGTTAAAAGTTGTAAAACATCGCTTGCAAATAATTATTTTACTTGCATGTTTTGTTCTTTGTGATCTGATCAGTCGTGAGAAATTATTTATAAAACAAAAATGACTTGTTGTTGCATTTGTGAAATAAAACAAATCGTAATGATCGGATTTTTCGATATTAATTATATGAAGCGGGTAAATTTGATTTTTATCATCACAGCTATAAACATTAACTGATATGTTATTAATTTTTTCAAATTTTTTTATTTGATTTATTGGTGTAGGATAATCAATACAATTAAAATTAAGCCCACTTTTTTTTTCTAAAAAATTAAAATATTTAATACTAAAATGATTTTTATTTTTTTTTTCATTAAATTTTGATAAAATTGCATATTTAAAACAATTATTATCATCATTCATAACGTTAATAATTGCTTTTTTATCATAAATTATTTTTGGTAATTTTATAAATGAGGATCCACCTAGTAAATTAACCTTATTCGTTCTTAATTGTAAACCATCTAAACTAATTTGTCTCCAAGAAGATCCCTTCAACAGAAATGACTCTTGTTCGTTTAATAAATTATCAAACATGTTTTTTAAAAGAACTGTAAAATTTGACGTAAAAAAACATAAAACATTTGATGTTTTAAAAGCAACATCTCGTACTTCACCCGTAATTAAATTTTCATATACTAAGTCTACAAATAAATTAAATTTATAGGTCGATGTGGAACATAGTTCTTTTAATTTTGATTTTAATAATGAAGATGTAGAATTTAAAAACGATGATAAATCAATAATATTTTCGTGGTTTTTTAAAAAAAAAGTTTTTGAACGATTATTTTTAAATTTCTCAACTTCTACTAAACCCCCCCCAGTTATGTTTAATCGATCAATTTTTTTAATATGATTAAATTTTGACATTCTTAATAATTAATAAAAAACTATGCGAAATTTAAATATATTAAATTACTTATGTATGAACTGTTGATTGTAGTAAATCCGCTGTGTAATTAAATATTGGGTACACTTGTTGTATGTAATCTTCACTAGGTTCAGCATATGAATTTTGACTGTCGCAAACAGTGGTATATTTTTGACACGTGATACACCTTCGTCTTTGACAATAATACATTAATACATTTATTTCTTTGAACATAATATGAAATGCATCAAAACGTAAATTGTCAAGATTTGAACTAAAATGTGTTTGATTAAAATAATTAGCGCATTCAAACGAACAAAATATATCAACAATATAACCATTAAATGAATATCGCACTTCCCTCACGACAAAAGCTGAATGCGTCTGTCGAAAATATTCATATACGTCACGTTCACTATGAGCAAACGAATATTTTGCAATGTGTCGTATTGTAGTCGGTGGTATATGTCTAATTACACTACAGAGGTTGTCATCGGGTATCATCACTGCTAAAAATGAATAAAATCATTATAATTTTTATAATTAAAATTGTGTAATTAATTAACATACAAAAAAATATTTACAACATGAAATATACTGACCACTTTATAAAACGCTCATGCTTACCGTCCGCTTCACTTGTTGTGTATAACTAATCATCTGATCATACTATTAATGTATTATGAAAATATAATATATAATTATCAATATTGTATACGGTAATAAAAAATGAAAATTATGTGATTAAAATATATAATACCTAATTAGCATTATCGTATATGATATTAATATGATTATGTTATTATATTATATTAATATTATATGAGGTTAAATAAAATATCTTATTAGCAATTATCTAGTAAACTCGAAAGTATAATTACTTATAAATAGATTAGTGATAAATAAATTGTGTAGTCAGTATAATTTATAATAATTGATATACCGTCCGTATGAATTATGATAAAATATAATGTAGGTATTAATATCCATACATTAAAAGCTATGAGTAATGGGAAAACTTAGATCAAAAGGTGAAAACAACAAGTTGTTCACACCTACATACATAATAAACACGTCAGCAGTAACGAGGGATAATTTAAGATTTTAGTCTATCACATTACAAGTAGTCATTGTTGTACGTCATAATATAAATCGATATAATGTATGTATTTTTATCCTTACATTAAAAGCTTAGTAATAGGAAACTAAGATCAAAAGGTGGAAACAACAAGTTGTTCACGCCTATTCATATAATATACAAGTCAGCATTATAGTTATAACGAACGATAATTAAGATTATAGCCAATCACAGTTTTCATTGTTAGACTTCATATAAATATTGGTTAACCACATAATATTTGTTAGAAGATAGTCAGCAACAGTCAGAGTGTTCACTAATATCGTTAAACATGAGTGCACAGAATTCAGATGTTGAAGAAATCAATGTAAGTATACAACATTATAATAATAATTAATATATCATTAATATTTATAAATTTATATACAATTATCATCACTAAATGTTATAAACATATTAATTATAATTAAGGAACAATATGGTAAAATGCAGAATTTTAAAAAAATCAAACGCAGTACAAACATTAAACAAAAAAAACAGAATGAAATAATGACCAACACAAGTGAACAAAATTCAGATGATGAAGAAATCAATGTATGTACATTATTATTATTTTTAGCTTACTTTCATTAAATCCTCACGAAGTATTGTAATCATATTAATCATATTAATTACAATTTAGGAACTTTATGCTAAAATGAAGAATTTAAAAAAAATCAAAAATAATATAAATAGTAAACAAAAAAAACAAAAAATAACAATGAGTACAAGCAACCAAAATTCGGATGATGAAGAAATCGATGTATGTATACATTTATTATTATTGATAGATATATTATATTAATATTTTATAATTTAATTGAAAACATGATAATATAAATTTAGGAACATTACGGTAATCGAATAAATCAAATACAGAATTTAAAAAATGTCAAATCCATTATAAAGTCTAAACCAAAAAAACAAAAAGTAAAATATTAAATATTAAAATATTATATTTATTAAATAATATTGATTTTAGTTTCAGTCACATTTATTAAAATTAGAACAAGAATATGATGGATCAACATTAAACAATCAAAACTGTATACGTGTAAAAAAACCAGGTGGTGGTAATTTTTCAATTAAAATACCTGTGAATCAAGGAGGAGGTGATTATTTGGTTGTTCAAAAGTATAAGACAGCCGATATGGAAAAAGTAGAGTCAAAAGAGAGGTAACAACAATTGTGATGTGTAGTATATTTAATAATATATCTATGATAATATACAAATATAATTAATTATAACATGTATCCATTATTTTGATTTTTAAATAGATGGAAAACTAGTACATTTAACGCAAAAATTATACTCGACGAAAAAGATAAAGCTGACAATGCAATAATATCAGCATTCAACAACTTACAAGATTTGATGATGGATAAATTTATGTGTAATGATGATAAACAAATTGAATCTTATCAATAATAAGACTACACATTTATTCTATTTTAATTTACATATTGTATCACACTTAAATAAAGTTATATGTATTTGGCAATTGTGTTATATAAAAAAATGATGATATTATTATGTATAATCAAATTAATAAACAAATAGCTATGATACATTAATTATTATATTTTTGAAATAAAAAGACGAATCATTATGAAATATACAACTATTTTATTAACAGATTACAACAAATATCAAAAAAATAAAAAATAAAAAATAAAACAATATTAATGATTAAAGATATAATATTATAACACAATATAATAACAACATCATACAATTTTAGTAAAATAAAAATGAGTAATTAAAATGTAATAAAATCAAATCATGATTATTTGGTTTTTATTGATTGATTATGTCAGGCTTTAATACAATGTCTGCAAACTTTCCATGATGTATTTGCTGTAGATCAAGTAAAAATGATATCTCTTCATCCTTCAGATCATCCATTTTGAAATTATAATCTTTAATATATGTACTGATAAAATCACTTCTAATACAATCAGGTGATAAATATAAAATATCATACTTGATAATTATACATGCATTATTAAAAACAGTTTGATACATCACTAATTTATTTGTTAACTCTATGATATTTGCATTTATACATGGTTCCAATAATTTCAATCGATTTAAATTATCACTGGATAATGTGATTCTGTTATTATTATGATATAAATTAACTGATTCAGATTTTGGACATATTTTATAATAAAAATTATTATCCAAATGTAATCGTTTTGAATGTTGAACAGTGGATAAAGAACGAACAATTATATTAAAACTATCATCAGATATAAACTTATTCCATTGAAATACATTTAGTATTAGATAACGTTTAGTTACGTTACACATGAATAAAATAATTACAGATAAAGGCTGATCAACAAGGTATCCAATATAAATGTTTTTTTTATTCTGTTGATGTATGTTGAATATTGATTTGACTATTACACCTTCCATGATGAAGTGTACCTACAGTATTGATTTAATTAGTTAACTCAAGATGATAATATTTTGGTTTAGATTTCACTCTAGTGGATCTTCTAAGTTTCTTCAATGTACAACAGTGTTGACGTATCGGTTGGATTTTATCGATTGTAATATACGATTTAATTTTAATTAAATTATTATTACTTTGATGAGGAGATAAATAAATAAAATACAACATAGTCAAGACTACTACACTAGTACACTGTCAAAACACTACTAAAATCAAATCTAGAAAAAAGCTAAATATATTTAACAATGTGTAGACAGTTGTTATCAGTTTGATCACATAATGAAAGTTAAAAGTATTTATATAGTCAATGATTTTTGTTTATCAATTAATATTTTTTTTTTTTCAAATCTATAAACATATAGTTAGTAACAACACACAAACATGTATCAGGTCAGCAATGACAATTTGACCACACACAAAACTAAATGATAATTGATTTTTTCTGTTTCAAATTCAATAACATATTGTTGAATACAAGAGAGAGTACTATTTGGTGCATTCAACTTTTATAATATTCTTCATAGATTGCATATTATTCGTAAAAATTCTCAGGAATTACGTTCTGCAGATGTAATCGATTACGGGTACAACGGATCTAGCGCGTAGATGGCATTGTTCCAGTGACTCCTTGGAGTTCCACGTTACGGGTGTATCGTTCATGAGCTGCCCATCTCGTGTACCGCTACAATGATCCGACAACGCCTTTACTCGATGCTGATCCGATTATTCGGTGGCTGCAATGTCGTTGACATATTATGAATCTATTCGAATATACTTGCTATACGATCACGAGATATTAAATCAAATATTAACACATATAAGTTGTTTTAAAAAAATGAATATTTATTTTTATTTACTATAATGTATAATAAAAACATGATTAATAAACGATATTGTATAACTCAGTTTTGCAATTTACAAATATGTTCGGTTTTACAATATTTACTTAATATGTTTTGAACATACTGATTACCCTTCATTAATAACACATATAAACATCTTGGACTGAATCTGCAATGTTCAATCCACGGGTCGTCAAGCCTTTCCCAATTATAAAGAATAAGACCACAACAAAAGCATTCCACGACATCATCGACTCCTGAATATTTTAAGCCACATTCGGACAATGTATATTTATTTTGACAAGTATTTGACGGGAATAATTTGAATGTTTTAAATCTTGATGAAAACGAAGAAAATGCTGGATGAACCATAGTCGGATTACTTCGTATACGATAAACTAATGATTCAAAATCATTTGGACATTTTTGAAAATTCATTTTTGAAGAAATTAAATAACTTATGCACTGCAATAAAACTTTGAGAAAATAAAGAAAAATGAGACACGACTTGAGTGATCGGCGCATCATTAGTAACTGAATATGAAAAAAAAAAAACAGATTAAGTTATATTGTATTATTATAATATACTACAATCAGTTATTACAAAATCTAATTACTTCAAAATGCAAACGCACTTAATTATGAAATTTAAGTTTATGAAAAAAAAAAAACAAAAAATGTAGACTCATGTCCTAGTTGACTATGACACTGGATGTAGCATTAACATACTTACTTACCCTAAATTCAAATTTATCAAACTCTAAATCCAACGCCTTAGTCCACTAGGCCATGAGTCTACAAGTTAATTAATTAATATTTGTACATTTAAGTTGAAATAATGAAAAATAAAAAACGAAAAAAAAAAGTAAATATATTTGTAGAAAAAAAAAATAATAATAATAATAAAAGAACACATAATAATAATCATTGATGTGTAATTCAGTAAAATATCTTTTTTTAGTAAAATTTTTCCCGGGGTCGTCACTGACACCACAAGGGGAAAAGTTGTGGATAAACGATTTTAAATCTCCCTGTAACTAATAAAAACTTGGATAGAAAGACCCCACAAAACTGATTGCTCAAGGGCAAAAGTTGTGGATAAACGATTTTAAATCTCCCTGTAACTGAAAAAACTTGGATAGAAACTACATATACTACCTACTGTCATGTATATTTTTAAAAATTTAATCTCAATAACGGGCTAAGATTTACTAAGATGGGCTATAATGGCATAATGGACTGAGATTTAAATACAAAATCAGAGATCGATGCGGGCTGAGGAAGTCTTCTTTTAGCAGATAAAAAAATAGCCATCAAAATCCGACAATTCTACAAAGGCTGATAGTTATTCCCGTGAAGTATTTTTTTTCGATATAATACACCCTATAAACCCCCCTAATTTGGTATCGGCTAGTAGACTAGTGGAAAAGTATTATAAATGAGGTGGAAACTAAAATATAAAATTTAATTCGGCAAAAAAACTGGCATCGGGACAGTTAATCTTATTAATTGTTTACTTTATTGTACCATTATACCACTTAACCATTATTATACCATTTACCTCATTTAATTTATAATATTATGAATAATTATGACTTATGAGATTTAATGGTCAAGGATGGTGTATAGCCCCCCCCCCCCACCACTAGAAAGATAATATAAAATTGTGGACTACAAATAATTGCCATCTATTCTATATAGGTATAATTGGTGAATATTTTACTATATTATTCAAGTCATTCTTAAGAAGTAAAATAGGCAACTATTATATAATAATCTAGGGGGAAATGATATTTTAATGATATTTGATAAGAAATGGTTCGCCATTATATAATATTATATTTGCTAATGCGGACAATGCAGTAATGCCTAACACTGCCGCCTCGTCGCTGACATCGCAGGCCCATCTGTTGACTCAGGTGCGTATTAGGTATACGATAATTTATAATAATAAATCACTCAATTGTTTATTAATTTGGAAAATTGAAATTAGGAAAAACCATCTCCGTGATTTACTCTATCATTTAAAAGAAAAAACAGCATGACGATTGGATGAGCAGTTTCGTAGATTACGCCGGATATAAATAAAAATGACACTTTGTTTTATATAATACTAGCTGATTCCATGCACTTCGTTGCCCATTAAATGTGCCAACTCTATACGACTCAAACTTTGTTCAATTCATTATTTAATATTTTGTGTATAGTGTTCAAAATGTATATTAACTTTTCTGTTTCCCGGAATAAAAATTATAATTCGCAGCAGTATATTATGATCAGGTAGGCAATCAACCGGCGGTAGATCGCGGACCCCGTGCTGTTTTACGTAAGTGTATAATTTAACTCTTATGTATCAAAGTTATACCAAGTTTGTCGTTTTTACTTAATTCCACCTACCATGCATTAATATAATCAATTAATACAAAATCCTAACTTAACCTAACCGTACTAAAATCCGATGAATAATTTTGAAATATATTAGATATAGATATAATTACCTTATACAAATGTATTAGAATTATGTTAGATACGAGTTTTAGACCTCTGTTTTTGATTAAAAAAAAAGGTTGCTATCATATCTCCAGGGTCCACTTTTCATTCACCCAACTATATTTGTATACTAGGTGTAATATTTGGACTGATTAGATATATATCTCTCTATCTGACATTTTTCCTAAACCCTAGTATAAGTTATTATATGACGGTAGGTTATCATAATTGAAATCACTGAGACGTTATTTAAATGTACCTATAATAATATAATTTAATTTTTCTATTGAAATTTTTAGTTGGATTTCCCGTTGGTCTCCTTGTCATTATTATTTTGAATAGGTACATTCATATATTAGATAAGTAACTGTTGAACAGCAATTGCAGTAACTAACTGCATGTTTATTATAAAACAATAAACCTATTATTAAATTTAAGAAAAAACTTATAGGGCTAATGATAATATAAATTGTATAATTTTAATTTATTTAACTTACTAAAATGAATTTTTTTTAAAATTTCCTTTTCCTCTGTCGTTAAAACCTGATCTAAGTAAAAACATTTATATCATTAATTCTGCACAAACATTATTATAATTAATTACCAGAATCATTTTACTCAATCATTGTAACAATAAAAATTATTATAATACACATAAAATTTAATATAAATATTCAATCACTAGTATTGTGTCTGGTAAATATAATGTAATATTAACTAGGTACCTATTACAAATATACGTCATATAGTTAAACTTTTAATTCTATATCAACAATATATCAATGTTATGAGACTTTTAAATCTACATGAAGTATTAATACACAATTGCGTATAACATTCATAATATTACAATTTGCATACAAGTATACAACTAAGCAACTTTATCAGGTCAAACATATTTGAATATGGCCGATTACAGAGAATTGTTGTTTAAAATTTTAAAAGATTTTTTGTAAAGCCCCAAACATATATCCATACATACCATTAGGTTTAGTCAAGAGATAATAATTTATAAATTTGAATTTTATTTTTGAGTAGAATTTTTGACCTTTTTTCTAGTACCTAAGAGTCTGAATAGATGTGTTATTTTTTAATTCAATAATAGATCATTCCATACGAATAATGATTCTAAGTGGAGATGTTCTGTCATGGATATTATATTTCTAAGGAACCAAGATGAATTATTTGTATACCTAATATTCGTACATTTTTAATTCCTAGGTAGGTTAATTTCGAGGTTCATGTCTTTACATGTGTCTCAAACTCTCAAAATAATAAAAATATTTAAAAAAAACATATTTACTTCCAGGAGCAGGGACCGTTTTAACAAAAATTGTTAAAATTACTATAAAAATTACTAAAAAGTTAATTTTTATAGACATCGTTAATTTTTTAATAGGTACCAATCACTGAAAATCTAAGCTGTAATGATAAAAGAAACTTAATTCGTATACATTTTGCAGTATAGTGTCACTGCAGATATTATTATTGAGTTGAGTATATGTACAACTGAGTAAACTCATTATTATTGTTTTAATAAAACGTATAGTATACCTACAGCATATAATTTTTCAACTGCAGTAGATGCGGACAAGCTGTGTATTATAACATTCCATAAGGCATACAGTTCTTACGACACCTGCAGGTTACCTGGTTACATACTAGGAAAGTTTTTCGTGTGCAGATGTGAATTTTTATACAATCTACGTGGTTAAAAAACAGTCCAAAACCAAAAAACCTAAATACAATATTAAAAAATCTAAAATCTAAAATCCATACCTTACCATAGTTATAATATTTCAATTGTACGACGTAGTGAATTGCCACATTACCTACATATTTTTACATAATATGATTTTCACCGTTCTCTCTGATTAATGCCATCATAAATACAACTGAAATAATCACATTTTAAATACGTTTCTTCATTAGTTTCATCTTTTTTCTTTTAATTCACAACTGCAAATGTATGTGTAAGTGGGTAACACACTAACACCCAACCAATCGATTTGTTGTTATAGAATAGGTAATAATGACATATTTTCATCAACTTCAGAAGACCTTAGATAATTTTTTGTTCTTTTTAATACAGAATATTATTATTGTTCCATACTTGCCCAAAAATGTTGTAGTTAAAAATCTATTAAATGTTCAATTGTATATTTAGCTTATGCTTATAGTAAAAATTGATAAAAAATGATCATAGTAATATTAATTATCAAATTGAATATAAATATGTATATTTTTGGTTTACAGGTTGTCAAAACTGTTCCCATTTGCAACGAGGAAAGACAGACTTCTTTGAAAAAAGAGTATGCAATTACCAAAAAGCTTCAGTGGCTGTTATTAAAATTCTTCAACCATCAACAATGGACATGACTGATGAAGACTTTTAAATTATTTATATTCTGATAGGTACCTATTTCGTTTAATTTGTGTACTAATTTTACCTACTTCCCCCCCCCACCATCGGAAAGTAATTTTAGTTACTTTATTTAACCAAAAGAAAAGTATAACTACACACTGTGGAGTTTTGTTTGTGAATTAAATCATTTTGTCAATGACTATTTTAAGAAAACTTTATTTTTAAATTTTATAATAAAAAAGTTAAGTAGGTACCTATTTAAAACAATTATAAACTATACCATCATACTTTTAATATTTGTCGTATTGATAGTTTATAATATGTATCTTAAAATTTAGAAATATATGACTAATATAGTAGTGTGTTGTAAATTATTGTTATACCTGCAGCAGTTAATTGTACATAATAAATAAGAAATTATTACTAAGTACGAACAAAATAAATCATAATATAATATAAGTTATACGTATAACTGTAGCCATACAAAACAATTAGAACATTTTGTACAACGGTTGCTTTTCAGTTTTCAGTTTTCTGACGCCGCGCCGGTACAACCGCGACCGCTGTCCCATCTATTGGCAAATGTTATAAGCTTATAAATAATCCCTATATTTTTAATAAAATGTTACAATATTCAACATTGTTACTGTAAGAAATATATACTTAATAAACTTTAGACTTGTTGTACACATCTTGTATCTAATTTCGTTTCTTGAATGTGTGTAATATATTTAATACTAAATAACCTAATCTAAGATATATTTACTTTATTTTTATGTATATATTATTAAATTAAGTAAAGAATAGGGCATAGGTAGGTACCTACTGAGAAAGTATTGACTACCTATATAAAAGATCATAATAATAGTCTATTCTGTCATTCTGTGAATACTATCTAAAATTCATCACCTTTAAACATTATCAATACTATTTTATTATATATTTATTATTTTATGATAATATATACAGAGTGTCCCGTGAGGATTTACTAATTGCGATATCTCCTGAAATAATGGAGATATCGTAATTATGTTTTTTTATTAAGACTCGCAGAGGTAAGCACTACAAATATTTTATTTTTTAATTAAATTAAATTTTTTAGTAAAAAAGTTAAAAAAATTATTTTTTTATTATTTTTATTTTTGAAAAAATTGAAGATAGCCATTCTATAAAGTATATTTTTGTGAACATTTTGAGCTTTTAACATTTTATTTTCATTAATCTCATGATTTTTAATAATTTTTTTAGTTTATTAGTAAAACGTCAATAAACTGGTTTTTGTCCGGGCGGTGAGTCCCCCTCTACGGCTAATGAGTAAATCCTCACGGGACACCCTGTATATGCTATACATTTTTATTACTAATATTTGAATAGTACATTTATTTATTATAATTAAGATAAATTACCAAAATGCCTAGGCAATTTTGAAAAACAAAATTAAATGTACATTATTCAAAGCGCCAAAATAACCTAATATTTTAATAGCTTGGAACCAAACTGTCTCTAAAGCTGTAATTTTTCAGCTGCAGATTTCATAAGTGTATAGAACAACTATCCATGAGATTTAAATGTAGGTACGTTAAATTTTATATTTATGCAATTTGTAATGCTGTAAAGATAATTTTTAAAAGTATTTAAAATATTACTCAAACTACTCAAATATTTTTCATATTTAATATATACTATTAAATCAAGAGCATTATTTAAGTATTAAAAACACTACAAAGTGCAAGTGAATCGATACTACCAAAATAAATTATAAACCACTCTTATATAATATAATGAATTACAGACTAATGAAGTTGCCCAACGTGAAATATGTTCTTTAAAAAAACATGCTTTCCATCATATATCTTTAATTTTTCTTTTTATAAATGTGATGTATTGTTGTTATTTTTTATGCATACACAAATATCTGCACAGTATTTGAATTTCACACTATAGGTGTGAACTTAAAAATAGAATATTCCATATTCATAACAATTATTGTTATTAAAAATCAAGTATTAACAGGTATGTCTTACTATAGTTATTACTTATTACATCAATAAAGTAAAACACTAAAAAACAAATATTATGTAAAAATAATATAATGTATTAACTCTAATACTCTATCTAAATTCTGCAGGGGTGGCTCGTGGTAGTTTCATATGGTAGTGTGATACATTTTTTTTTGAAGTGGTAGTAGCCGTACCCACACTGATCTCAGATGAATACTAAATCTATGATTGACCTCACCTGTACAATTTGACTTCAATGCCACTGAGGCACTGACCAACAATAATATTTATATTATCTACTCATAAAATTAAATATTTATTTACAAGATATTTTCATTCAAATAAATATTGATAATGCAATACATTTTTATTTTATTTTAATACACGTCAACACTCAACTTTATATACAAAATCCATTCTTCTTCTTTTATTTTAACAAATTCATCAATTACTTTTTGATTAAAACTATTATCTTCATTAAACAAACAACTTTCTATACTTAGCATAGTCAAAACGGTAAGTAAATGATTGTAGACAATAAGTGGAACCAAAATTGGAAATAAATATAAGTTATTTTTACCTGTAATAGTTGTAAATAAAATAAAGATCTCAATTAATAATAATCAATATATATTATGTGAATAATATCCCTAATATCACTGGTATGGATAACAAGTACCTACTTCACAATCATTGCTATTGGCAATGAAAATAATAAATGGTGCCACGAAAATTACCTCACCAAAATAATATTATAGTCCCGCCGCTGCCTTGTGCCCGCCTCCGTTGCGGCACATCTCAATATAATCATAATTTGATAATATACCCCGTATAATACACAATATATTTTGTGTGCGCCTCCCTCCCCCCCCCGCACCATACTGTATCTACACAGTATACACGAAAGTACGAGTCTCATGTTACAGACGTTGGTCGATCGGCTTTCGTTTAATTTTTAGGTTATTTCTTATTGCAATGGAATAATTGCCGGGTCAATATGATATTTTTCTGCAAATATTATTATTTTACAATACAATTTGGAATCATTAAAATTATTTCGTAAGAATGATCATTGGCGGCAGCCGTCGACCGTCTTCGCTCAGAATCATTTTTCTTATACAATGGTATTATAATATCATTGAATTCAAATTTAACACCATCCATTACAGTGGGAGTTACCCGTTTCCGCCAAAAGTGTACCTTTCCCTTTACCCCCAATTCACTTTTCCGCCAAATCATAAATTGTTCGATTCCCTTTTCCGCCAAAAGTGTACCTTTCCTTTTTCCCCCAATTCACTTTTCCGCCAAATCAAAAAAGTTAGTCTAGTATTTAAATATTATATACACAATATGCATGTCAGTCATATTTTAATATTTTAATATATTATATAAATTATAATTTTATTTTTATTTCATATACATGTCAGTCATATTATAATTTTTTTTTTTTAATATAGGATTCATAATATCAGTTTTTTTTTTACTATTATTAAGAAGTTTATACTATAATGATATATATATAACATACAGTAATTTCAACTTACTGATAAATTTATCACTGATTATCGGGATATTTCCCAAACACTATCGATTTATCTTGCTAATCTTGCTTGTTGTATCAGTTATATTGTTACAGTTGATAGTTTTACGATACGTACGAAATCAACCGTTATTGTATAATAATAAGCAGCCCAGTCGCTTTCTAACCGTTCTCGATAAAGTATAACTTACTATTGAATTTATTACTTCTTTTGAACCTAATCGCGTTGCTAACAGTAAAACATAATATAACATTTTAGTGTATTTCGTGAATTAAATTTTTAATTTTGTCAATAAAAACTACAATTTTGATTTTGAACCATCTATAAAACACACACCGTAACATAATGGCTGACATCATTGAATTCATTGAAAGTAAACGTGGAAAACCATTATTAGTTTTAAATAATTATAAATTTTGTATTGGATCAGTTAACAAATCCACTGGTTCAACTCGTTGGCGATGTATTACAAAATATTGCAAAGCAAAAGTGTACACGGAAAATAATGTTCTAGTACATGATGATTGTGAACATTTAATTCACATACATGAACCTTATATTCGGCTAATAATATCTAGGCAAATTGTAAACAATGTCTGTAAGAGAAAAGCAGTGGATGATACCAGTAATAAACCAAACAAAATTATACTAAAAGAGATTGGAGAAAATGTAGAAGCTTCTCAATTTACTACGACAGACATAAAAAGGCTGAGGAAAAATATATATGAAGCTCGACGAAAAGTGTTACCTGCCAAACCAATAAATTTACAAGAAGTCCACGAATTTTTAGAAAAAATAGATTTAAAAACAAAGCAAGGTGAAGATTTTTTGTTAATTAATGATCAACAAAAAAATATTGTAATTTTTTCATGTCATACTAATATTTTATTTCTAAAAGAAGTTGACACATTATACATGGACGGGACATTTAAGTATTCGGCACGGTTTTTCACTCAATTGTTCACGATTCATGGGCTCAAAAATGGACACTATATCCCGTTAATATTTTGTTTACTGCCTTCTAAAACTACAGAAATATATGCATATACATTTCAGTTAATTGTTGACAAATGTTCTACACTAGGTGTGCAATTATTACCGCAGTATATAACTACAGATTTCGAAAAATCCATAATAAATGCCATACATGAAATTTGGCCACAAACCCAAATTATCGGTTGTAGGTTTCACCTCACCCAAGCATGGTATCGTCAAATTCAAAAATTAGGGCTATCCACTGCCTACCAGGACCAATCTTCAGAAGAAGGAAAATGGTTGCGTCATACTTTTGGCTTACTTTTCTTAGATCCAACTGAAGTTTTTGAATGTTTCA
Source organism: Macrosiphum euphorbiae (assembly GCA_949089665.1). NCBI lineage: Eukaryota > Metazoa > Arthropoda > Insecta > Hemiptera > Aphididae > Macrosiphum > Macrosiphum euphorbiae. Next base: position 71,496,433 of record CARXXK010000002.1, on the reverse strand, counting down.
TAGACAACTTTATGGCTGACATTCCCCAAAATGACCAAGTTAGTAAATATTCAGACTACTTAGTTGACAATTATCTGACCGAAAATTGCGATTATCCTCCAATACTTTGGGCATCAGCAAGTTCAAGTTTAAGACGAACCACCAACAATTGTGAATCATTCCATTCGAATTTTAATCGACATTTTTATAAGGAATCACCGTGTATCAATACTTTAGTAACCGTTTTGATTAATGAAGTACAAACTGAAGTCTATGTTAAACTAAGAAGTACCCACCTACCAAATGTGACACAAGATCGTCGAGTTCGAGACAGACAAAATCGAAATGAACAATTTATAACTCATTATACGAATGGAGATCTTGACAGGTAGTGTGACTAACTATTTTAATTTAATGTCAATATTTATAATTTTTTTCTTAAATTTCCAGATATGACTTCGTAAAAGAAATATCATACAACTATAGTAAGGTATAATAATATTAATTATAAAATATATGACTGACGCATGTATGTAAAATATAAATAAAAACATAATTTTAATTTGATTTATAAAATACATAATATATTAGGTATAACACTTTTTAATAGTGATAAGAAACAAAATAGTTTTAATTTATAATGTAAATTATAATATGACTGACGCATGTATGTGAAATAAAAATAACTTTATAATTTATAATATATTATAATATGACTGACATGTATATTGTATATATATTTAAATATTATTCAAATACTATAGACTAACTTTTTTGATTTGGCGGAAAAGTGAATTGGGGGAAAAGAGAAAGGTACGGTTTTGGCGGAAAAGGGAATCGAACAATTTATCATTTGGCGGAAAAGAGAATTGGGGGAAAAGGGAAAGGTACACTTTTGGCGGAAACCGGCCATTACAGTGACCCAATTGTAACCTACTGTACAGTAGAGCGACACTTAAATGCCCACCTTTTTTTCACTAATTTTGGTGTTAGTCGATAGGGTTTGGTCTGCATTAATTTTTAATATACGTTTTATAAGTTATAAATAAGACGGACTTAACTACAGACCGTCTTTTCCAATGCATGGGCCATATCCGGGCAGCGTATTTACGGATGCTACTCGAGACTGGCCAATAGATCCCAAATTCAGTTAGGGTTCGTAAAACAAATTTATTTTACGGATACTACTCGAGTCTGGCCACTATGTAATATACCGCTATACTCAAATAAAGACTCATAAAGTTCAAAATGAAAGCTGTTATTTTAATGTAATTTACCGCTATACCTACCTACTATGAATTTATCTAAATAAATCCATTATTTAAATTTTATTCTAATTTTGTTGATAGGTTAAAAATATGTAAAAACATTATTATTAACAATGTATTTGCGACTGTATCTTATTGAAAAAAAAATAATGTATAATCTAATATGTAGAATGTAGATATATTTTATAGCTACAGCTAGGAAAGTGTCAGACTATTCAGCTTAATGTTATTTTTTGGATTTACAATAATTTTAATACCTGAAGAACATAAATATTAAACATTTCGTCCAAATTTGAATTTAAAATGTCTGTAAAAAAAAAAATGTGTTTATGTATTTTTTAGATTTTCTGGTAACAGTATGAACTATTTATGAGAATCTTTGTTTTAAATGTTCAATCCTTAGTTATAATTAGTAATAACTGAACATTTAAAATTTTTTTAATTACAGTGATTGATAATTTTAGATATGTTGATAAATTTTGTCAAAATTTGAACTTCAAATGCCTTTAAAAAAAATTGTGCCAATGTATTTTTAATATTTTACGATTGTTATTATAACAATACCTATATCAGGAGCCTTGTATTAAATTTTCAAGCTTTTTCGCCCAACAAATAAATTTTTATTGGTATTTATAGAGAAAAAAAACTAAAAATATTGAAAACTGACAATGTCCGTAAACAGCTCAAAAAGAGTCAAATTATTTTGAAAATTGAATGGTGTATAGAAAATGCTAATATAAACATTCAGTAAAATTTTCAAGTATCTACAGTCATTCGTTATTGAATTACAACAAAATAAGAAAATCGTTACATGAGAAATCGAGCGAATATCAAACGTTGTAAAAATATGAATTTCAAACGCTCATAAAAATTTAATTTGACTTCCTTCTAGAATTTTTTTTTTAACAAAGGTGGAAAAACTTATGAGGAATCTTGTATTACATTTTAAAATCTTAGAATTTAAAAGAAAATTTTTTATGAATTTCTAACTTAAAATAATTTGCAAATTTTCGTCATTTTTACGTATTTTGTCAATATTTGAACTTTAAATGCTTATAAAAAAAAATTGTAACCACGGATTCTTAATTTTTCTCTTATGCCTTTAAAACAATATTCTAGGAGCTTTCTATTAAATTGTTAAGCTTTTATAACCTACAGATAAAATTTTATTGATATTTAAAGTAAAAAAACTAAAAAAAGTAGAAAATGAAAATGTCCGTAAATAGCTCAAAATAAGTCAAAATTTTTGGAAAATTTTATGGTGTATAGAATATGCTACCTACGGTCATTTTTTAAATACCAACTAGATTCACTTTCCTATCAGAAAAGATACTATTTAAGAAAATCCAAACACTTTTACTGTCCTAAAAAGTGATGAAAAACACAAAAAAAAAAAACACACATCATTGTAAAATCAATATACATTCTTCGTTCCACTCAGAATCTAAAAAAAAATAAAGGAAATAAATAAAAACTTGGTAAAGATTCATTTTATTATTTTATAACAATATAATATAATATTCTTAATTGGACATTAGTAGTCATTTAAAAATATTATTAATGAGATTTAGCATGTGGCAAATTGTTTAGTAAATTTTTACCTAGACTTCGAACCTTCTGTTTTTTTCCTTTGCTTGAAGTTTTGTTCTTTAGAAGACGGTCGTCCTGCTTGGATGCGTTTAGCACCAGAAGTTATTAGTCGTTTGCGCCTGGATCTGGAAGTTGGCTTGTTTCCGATACGATTTGCACGACGAAGTTTATTGAAATTAAAATCAACCAAATCAGATAATGATGTTATTTTTTCCAATTGTTTGTTAAACTGTTTTATATTTTTGAGCATCAAACTGTTAGGGTTACTTTGAGCAATGTTTTTTATTCGGTCGATGTTATTTTGTAATACATTGATTTCTAAATTTAAATGTTGTTCATAGCCATTATTTTCCATATTATTTTGCGATTCATGTTCAGTTATACTTTCATCAGCAGGTAACATAGAATTAAAAAAAGTTGACATGTTTTTTTCAGAAGTTTGACATATCGATTTGTCTAAATATTGTCTCAAAACAATTTAAACATAATTTAAATTTACAATTTTTTTTTGTTTATTTTGAAAGTCGAATACAAAGTAAAATAACAATAAAATACAAATCGATATGCCGTTTCCTCAAAAATATTATTCTCTATCTTTTTTGTAATGGGGGATTTTACTCTAAGATAACTTAAAAACATAGAAAAAATGATTCTGCGTTAATGCGTTTTGTCTATGTTGCGCGTGGGCTAGAGAGAGAAAACAAATAGTGCACTGACATCCTCTTAATAGTCACAATACTTTTACACTATTTAAAATCAATGATACATATTTGTATATAGACATTAGATAGCTATTAAATTCGTAGAATGATAATGATAATGTCGTTATTTAAATTTTTTTTGAGAACGTCTCAACATTGTAAACAAAAATACGTTCCTGGTTTGAAAAAAAAAAATGTTTATTTCGTATTTCTATTTACTCTAAACAAATAATAATAATATTAATAGGTACAAAATCAGGGGGCCCCAATTACCATAATTAAGCCAGGGCCCCATCCGCAATTGCGGACTAGCGATCCGGGCCGCGTATTTACGGATGCTACTCGAGACTGGCCAATGCCCAATAGATCCCAAATTCAGTTAGGTTTCGTAAAACAAATTTATTTTGCGGATACTACTCGAGTCTGGCCACTATGTAATATACCGCTATACTCAAATAAAGACTCATAAAGTTCAATATGAAAGCTGTTATTTTAATGTAATTTACCGCTATACCTACTATGAATATTTATCTAAATAAATCTATTATTTAAATTTTATTCTAATTTTGTTGATAGGTTAAAAATATGTAAAAACATTATTATTAACGATGTATTTGCGACTGTATCTTATTGAAAAAAAATAATGTATAATCTAATATGTAGAATGTAGATATATTTTATAGCTACAGCTAGGAAAGTGTCAGACTATTCAGCTTAATGTTATTTTTTGGACTTACAATAATTTTAATAATTTTCATATACTCGTATTATTTGAATGTCTGTATTTTTTGTCTACGATATCTACATCCTTTCCTAAGCAATCAGTCTTTAAACTAGAAAGCAAGAATATTAAATAATTTTTTAAGCAAATAAATAAAAACTATTATAATATTCTTAGTTAGACATTAACAGACTAAAAATATGGTATCAATTGCCATGTATGATTTAATATTTATATATTAATAGCTACAGGTGGGAGAGTATCCTAAATATAAACCTTAATGTCGGGTTGTATATTGAGGATTACAAGTTTTTTTCTCCTTGGAATTATTAGTAGAAACGATATCATTTGCGAGGTCCATTGGTTCCATAAATGTATGATCGAAATCTTTACCATTAGCAAGGTTACCTAATTCAATTCTATGTTTCGTTGATAAATTCACAACATTTTCGATGTTAAATCCATTCAACTGTATGGCACAAATATGTTTACAAAATGTATCTCCTTGACCAAACGCACATTCACAGTGTTCAAATCCATCATAAACTTTAACAGTATAATATATATCATTATTAGAATGGGATGACACTTTATAAGATGTGTTATCGATCTGAATAACTTTTAAATCATTTGCTTTGTTACAAAATTAATTATATTGAATTTCTGGCTTTGTAATTCTATATGACGCAAATTTAATTAGACGTCTTTTATGATAATTTTCTAATACCTTAAATATAAAATCTACCAGTGCGCCGCATTAAATGCCTTACAACGTTCCAGTACCACATCCTTAAAAATTCTTATAGATGATTCAATTATATTATTTGTGTTGAGACCGTAAGTTGAATATGTTTGTCGATAGCAAATTGCCCACTCGTTCATTCTGCTTCTTAATGACTTCATATGTTTGGAATATTGTTCATGGTCATCATTTGGACATAATTCATCCATTCCTCTTTTAGCTTCTTCTTCATCATGAGAAAAAAGGACTGTTCTAAATTTAAGCATTTTAGCCTGCCTTTCAGATTTTTCTATTTGATGTTTACTCTCCCACAACCATCTCCACAAAGCCTGACAAACGTGAAATTCGCACATTAGTAAAGTTGATGCTGGAAAAGCAGCTTTTAAAGCTTGCCGTTCTGCAGAACTATCGTCAGTCATAAATAATGATGGCTATAATTGTCCATAAAATGCAATTTTACCTAGACATTTTTTTAATAAACTGAATGCTCGTAAGTAATCTTCTTTTGTTTGCTGCTTATGTATATCTACCCTATAACATAAGGAATGCCACCTACTTTTGACGCACCAAAAAAAAATGTTATGGTAGAGTTACCTTGATCACAACTGCTGCTAGAATCAACGAATACTATATCTTTCGAAAATGAATAACTATGAGCCCTTTTAATGATAGGAGTTACTATTGTGGATTTTCTTCAATTTCAATAAATCCTCCATTTTCTTCAAACATCGACTTTTTTTCTAAAAGGACTTTGTATACTCCTGTATCACTTCTATCCCCAAAATGAGTTGACCTACATTAGAAGAAATAGGTAGGACAAGTAATTATAATGTTGATAATTATAACCTAATATAAATCAATAAAATATTTAGCATATAATTCTTCCTATATGATCCATAGACAATATTATATAATAAATGTAGCATATCCGTCCTAAATAAGGGAGGGGGAGCAAATGGAGCAAGTGCCCTAGTGCGTACAAAGTATTACGAATTTAAAATACTATAAAACAAAAATGTTGTATTTTATTTCATAGTATATTATGTTAGTATTAAGTACACAAATAAACAATTTGATCTGAGGTAGGTTCATTGATTATTCAGGTCCAGTTATGTATAACTCGTTGACTTTAAATATTGAAAAAAATATTTTTGATAATTTCACTTTAAAATCTAATGATATTAAGTAGGTACATTAAAATAATGGTTAAAAATTAGTTATTAAGCGAATTTGTGTAAATATTTATACTTTATTGTGTAACTTTAATAGAAGGTTATCTGTAAAATTTAGTTTTAGTGATATATGTTTTAGTCAACATGTAAAATTATATTTTATTCTCTTAATACTGGTCAATGTATCGTAAATCATTTAGCCCACCACAAGCTTTGCTTTCTGGGTTAAATTATAATAATCTACCTATGTGATAATATGTAATATATAATGTTGGTCTAATAAAAGAAAAGAAAAATATAGGTAATAACTTTTTTTTTATACTAAAAAAATGCACTTATTTAAATTTGTGAATTACACGAAAATGTGTATGAAAGTTTACAAATTCTTTTGTAATTAAAAATCAATAAAATGTTCAGTATTATTAAACCTAACACTTGAAAATTTAACATAAATTAATAGTTTTCAAAACCGTCGAGAAAAACAAAAAAGTAAAATAAAAATAAAATAAATTGGTCCTACAGATTTGTATAATAAAAATATAATATTTAATAAGTATGTAGTGCACCTCACTCGTAGTACCTAATTAACAGACGCAACAATAATACCAACTATTAATTTGAAATCCACACATATAAAAAAATACTTAAACTAAAAAAGCGGGTAAGTGGATGGTATTAAATTTGGTTTCAATTTTATAATATTATCATTGTATACGAAAAACAATTCTGAGTGGAGATGGTTTGCCAGTCTAGGATATGTTGTAAGTACTATATTAATTATATTGTTATTATTAAAAAAAAAAAAAAAAATGTTCCTATATGTATACTTATGGAATTAATTCCAAATTAATCAAATCAGATTCATAATTGATTTATTATATACCCAAATAACCCAACTCACTCAGTCATTCATAGTAGGTATATACATTATACAATTTAAAGTACCCTCGATTAATAATTTTTTATTACAGCAATATAGCTAAAATTGTTATTTTTGGTTATTTAATTGGTAATTCCATCCAAATTTGAACTAATAACTAGAAAAAAACACTGAGTTTGAATCGTTTTTAGATTTTTTTACAGCAGAATTAACTATTTACGTGGAACCTTGTTTTAAATTTTCAATTTATAGCTATAAAATTTAAACGTTTTATATATTTTTATAAACTGAAGAATTTGTAATCTTTCAATTAAATAAATTTTGTCAAAATTTGAACTTTAAATGGCTATAAAAAACGTGCTTATGTATTTTTAATATTTGCTTCATGTTTAATCAAATTGCTGTTATATAAACTTATGGGGAATCTTGTATTACATTTTCAAGTTTTTTAACCAACGGATAAAATTTTATTGACATAAAAAAAAAACTAAAAAAAAATTGGAAATTTCAAATGTTTATAAATAGCTTAAAAAGATTTAAAATATTTCGAAAATTTTATCATGTATATAAAATGCCAGTATATACATTTAGTGAAAATTTCATGTTTTTACGGTACCTAATCTGTTTTAGAGTTACAACAATTAATGTTTGTGTGATTCACTAATATAAATAAGTGCATTTTTTCATACAAATAATATTTTATAGATATAACTGATATAAGACAAGAAGATATTTAATTTTTACTAACCTCCATGGCTCCATGTTTCAAATAGTTGATATATTTGACGATCGGTAGGATCGATTTGTGCATTAGCTAATTGTTTAATGCACTCCATATTATCCGTATCGTCAATAGAACTAGTGAGTTGTACTTCGTGATATGTTTTAGCAGCAGCAGGGGTCATTCCACCATTAAAATAGGTAATACAATTTTCGCGGACCTCCTCGCTTACTCTAAGGTAGCTATATGCTTCAGCATTATAAACTCTATGAGTATGGACAAATAGGTACTACCTACCCGAAAATAAAATAAATTAAAAACCTAAAAGTTAGTAAAATAAAATAATTTATTTGTTTGGAAAAATTGTCTTACCTTTATTTCTGTGTCTAAACCTTGACGCATATATTGATATTTTCTTTGTGTGTTCACAGTATTTTTTTTTACTACAATTTTAATTGATGCACTGCAGTTTTTATCACGTAACCTTGTCAAATCAGAATTATGACTTTTATTCTTTGATGAATGTTGGCATATGTAGTCTTTACGATAAACATACATTTGTTTGTTAGGAAATGTACATCTAACTATGTAATTTGTTTTTGAATATAATGAATATTTCCGAACCCAATCATCGCAACCTTTACTGTATGAATCATCGACTTGGAAAATTTTTGTTCTAATTGTAGCATTATATTCACTATCATTAACGATATTACACTTCACTACTTGGACATTAGAATCGAAATTAAAAAAGTGAGACATATTTGTAGATGATACAAATGTAAATAAAATTATATTTTCAAAATATCATAACGTGCGTACCTACGTAGTAAGTTTAAAGTTACCAACTAATAATATTTAAGTGTGATAAGTTAAAAGTGTAACTGCGAAAGCAATAACTATTAATAACTTTTGTAATAGGAAAAATAATGTAATCCTCAATATACAACCCGACATTAAGGTTTATATTTAGGATACTCTCCCACCTGTAGCTATTAATATATAAATATTAAATCATACATGGCAATTGATACCATATTTTTAGTCTGTTAATGTCTAACTAAGAATATTATAATAGTTTTTATTTATTTGCTTAAAAAATTATTTAATATTCTTGCTTTCTAGTTTAAAGACTGATTGCTTAGGAAAGGATGTAGATATCGTAGACAAAAAATACAGACATTCAAATAATACGAGTATATGAAAATTATTAAAATTATTGTAAGTCCAAAAAATAACATTAAGCTGAATAGTCTGACACTTTCCTAGCTGTAGCTATAAAATATATCTACATTCTACATATTAGATTATACATTATTTTTTTTCAATAAGATACAGTCGCAAATACATCGTTAATAATAATGTTTTTACATATTTTTAACCTATCAACAAAATTAGAATAAAATTTAAATAATAGATTTATTTAGATAAATATTCATAGTAGGTATAGCGGTAAATTACATTAAAATAACAGCTTTCATATTGAACTTTATGAGTCTTTATTTGAGTATAGCGGTATATTACATAGTGGCCAGACTCGAGTAGTATCCGCAAAATAAATTTGTTTTACGAAACCTAACTGAATTTGGGATCTATTGGGCATTGGCCAGTCTCGAGTAGCATCCGTAAATACGCGGCCCGGATCGCTAGTCCGCAATTGCGGATGGGGCCCTGGCTTAATTATGGTAATTGGGGCCCCCTGATTTTGTACCTATTAATATTATTATTATTTGTTTAGAGTAAATAGAAATACGAAATAAACATTTTTTTTTTCAAACCAGGAACGTATTTTTGTTTACAATGTTGAGACGTTCTCAAAAAAAATTTAAATAACGACATTATCATTATCATTCTACGAATTTAATAGCTATCTAATGTCTATATACAAATATGTATCATTGATTTTAAATAGTGTAAAAGTATTGTGACTATTAAGAGGATGTCAGTGCACTATTTGTTTTCTCTCTCTAGCCCACGCGCAACATAGACAAAACGCATTAACGCAGAATCATTTTTCTATGTTTTTAAGTTATCTTAGAGTAAAATCCCCCATTACAAAAAAGATAGAGAATAATATTTTTGAGGAAACGGCATATCGATTTGTATTTTATTGTTATTTTACTTTGTATTCGACTTTCAAAATAAACAAAAAAAAATTGTAAATTTAAATTATGTTTAAATTGTTTTGAGACAATATTTAGACAAATCGATATGTCAAACTTCTGAAAAAAACATGTCAACTTTTTTTAATTCTATGTTACCTGCTGATGAAAGTATAACTGAACATGAATCGCAAAATAATATGGAAAATAATGGCTATGAACAACATTTAAATTTAGAAATCAATGTATTACAAAATAACATCGACCGAATAAAAAACATTGCTCAAAGTAACCCTAACAGTTTGATGCTCAAAAATATAAAACAGTTTAACAAACAATTGGAAAAAATAACATCATTATCTGATTTGGTTGATTTTAATTTCAATAAACTTCGTCGTGCAAATCGTATCGGAAACAAGCCAACTTCCAGATCCAGGCGCAAACGACTAATAACTTCTGGTGCTAAACGCATCCAAGCAGGACGACCGTCTTCTAAAGAACAAAACTTCAAGCAAAGGAAAAAAACAGAAGGTTCGAAGTCTAGGTAAAAATTTACTAAACAATTTGCCACATGCTAAATCTCATTAATAATATTTTTAAATGACTACTAATGTCCAATTAAGAATATTATATTATATTGTTATAAAATAATAAAATGAATCTTTACCAAGTTTTTATTTATTTCCTTTATTTTTTTTTAGATTCTGAGTGGAACGAAGAATGTATATTGATTTTACAATGATGTGTGTTTTTTTTTTTTGTGTTTTTCATCACTTTTTAGGACAGTAAAAGTGTTTGGATTTTCTTAAATAGTATCTTTTCTGATAGGAAAGTGAATCTAGTTGGTATTTAAAAAATGACCGTAGGTAGCATATTCTATACACCATAAAATTTTCCAAAAATTTTGACTTATTTTGAGCTATTTACGGACATTTTCATTTTCTACTTTTTTTAGTTTTTTTACTTTAAATATCAATAAAATTTTATCTGTAGGTTATAAAAGCTTAACAATTTAATAGAAAGCTCCTAGAATATTGTTTTAAAGGCATAAGAGAAAAATTAAGAATCCGTGGTTACAATTTTTTTTTATAAGCATTTAAAGTTCAAATATTGACAAAATACGTAAAAATGACGAAAATTTGCAAATTATTTTAAGTTAGAAATTCATAAAAAATTTTCTTTTAAATTCTAAGATTTTAAAATGTAATACAAGATTCCTCATAAGTTTTTCCACCTTTGTTAAAAAAAAAATTCTAGAAGGAAGTCAAATTAAATTTTTATGAGCGTTTGAAATTCATATTTTTACAACGTTTGATATTCGCTCGATTTCTCATGTAACGATTTTCTTATTTTGTTGTAATTCAATAACGAATGACTGTAGATACTTGAAAATTTTACTGAATGTTTATATTAGCATTTTCTATACACCATTCAATTTTCAAAATAATTTGACTCTTTTTGAGCTGTTTACGGACATTGTCAGTTTTCAATATTTTTAGTTTTTTTTCTCTATAAATACCAATAAAAATTTATTTGTTGGGCGAAAAAGCTTGAAAATTTAATACAAGGCTCCTGATATAGGTATTGTTATAATAACAATCGTAAAATATTAAAAATACATTGGCACAATTTTTTTTAAAGGCATTTGAAGTTCAAATTTTGACAAAATTTATCAACATATCTAAAATTATCAATCACTGTAATTAAAAAAATTTTAAATGTTCAGTTATTACTAATTATAACTAAGGATTGAACATTTAAAACAAAGATTCTCATAAATAGTTCATACTGTTACCAGAAAATCTAAAAAATACATAAACACATTTTTTTTTTTACAGACATTTTAAATTCAAATTTGGACGAAATGTTTAATATTTATGTTCTTCAGGTATTAAAATTATTGTAAATCCAAAAAATAACATTAAGCTGAATAGTCTGACACTTTCCTAGCTGTAGCTATAAAATATATCTACATTCTACATATTAGATTATACATTATTTTTTTTTCAATAAGATACAGTCGCAAATACATTGTTAATAATAATGTTTTTACATATTTTTAACCTATCAACAAAATTAGAATAAAATTTAAATAATGGATTTATTTAGATAAATTCATAGTAGGTAGGTATAGCGGTAAATTACATTAAAATAACAGCTTTCATTTTGAACTTTATGAGTCTTTATTTGAGTATAGCGGTATATTACATAGTGGCCAGACTCGAGTAGTATCCGTAAAATAAATTTGTTTTACGAACCCTAACTGAATTTGGGATCTATTGGCCAGTCTCGAGTAGCATCCGTAAATACGCTGCCCGGATATGGCCCATGTATTGGAAAAGACGGTCTGTAGTTAAGTCCGTCTTATTTATAACTTATAAAACGTATATTAAAAATTAATGCAGACCAAACCCTATCGACTAACACCAAAATTAGTGAAAAAAAGGTGGGCATTTAAGTGTCGCTCTACTGTACAGTAGGTTACAATTGGGTCACTGTAATGGCCGGTTTCCGCCAAAAGTGTACCTTTCCCTTTTCCCCCAATTCTCTTTTCCGCCAAATCATAAATTGTTCGATTCCCTTTTCCGCCAAAACCGTACCTTTCTCTTTTCCCCCAATTCACTTTTCCGCCAAATCAAAAAAGTTAGTCTATAGTATTTGAATAATATTTAAATATATATACAATATACATGTCAGTCATATTATAATATATTATAAATTATAAAGTTATTTTTATTTCACATACATGCGTCAGTCATATTATAATTTACATTATAAATTAAAACTATTTTGTTTCTTATCACTATTAAAAAGTGTTATACCTAATATATTATGTATTTTATAAATCAAATTAAAATTATGTTTTTATTTATATTTTACATACATGCGTCAGTCATATATTTTATAATTAATATTATTATACCTTACTATAGTTGTATGATATTTCTTTTACGAAGTCATATCTGGAAATTTAAGAAAAAAATTATAAATATTGACATTAAATTAAAATAGTTAGTCACACTACCTGTCAAGATCTCCATTCGTATAATGAGTTATAAATTGTTCATTTCGATTTTGTCTGTCTCGAACTCGACGATCTTGTGTCACATTTGGTAGGTGGGTACTTCTTAGTTTAACATAGACTTCAGTTTGTACTTCATTAATCAAAACGGTTACTAAAGTATTGATACACGGTGATTCCTTATAAAAATGTCGATTAAAATTCGAATGGAATGATTCACAATTGTTGGTGGTTCGTCTTAAACTTGAACTTGCTGATGCCCAAAGTATTGGAGGATAATCGCAATTTTCGGTCAGATAATTGTCAACTAAGTAGTCTGAATATTTACTAACTTGGTCATTTTGGGGAATGTCAGCCATAAAGTTGTCTATGAAACATTCAAAAACTTCAGTTGGATCTAAGAAAAGTAAGCCAAAAGTATGACGCAACCATTTTCCTTCTTCTGAAGATTGGTCCTGGTAGGCAGTGGATAGCCCTAATTTTTGAATTTGACGATACCATGCTTGGGTGAGGTGAAACCTACAACCGATAATTTGGGTTTGTGGCCAAATTTCATGTATGGCATTTATTATGGATTTTTCGAAATCTGTAGTTATATACTGCGGTAATAATTGCACACCTAGTGTAGAACATTTGTCAACAATTAACTGAAATGTATATGCATATATTTCTGTAGTTTTAGAAGGCAGTAAACAAAATATTAACGGGATATAGTGTCCATTTTTGAGCCCATGAATCGTGAACAATTGAGTGAAAAACCGTGCCGAATACTTAAATGTCCCGTCCATGTATAATGTGTCAACTTCTTTTAGAAATAAAATATTAGTATGACATGAAAAAATTACAATATTTTTTTGTTGATCATTAATTAACAAAAAATCTTCACCTTGCTTTGTTTTTAAATCTATTTTTTCTAAAAATTCGTGGACTTCTTGTAAATTTATTGGTTTGGCAGGTAACACTTTTCGTCGAGCTTCATATATATTTTTCCTCAGCCTTTTTATGTCTGTCGTAGTAAATTGAGAAGCTTCTACATTTTCTCCAATCTCTTTTAGTATAATTTTGTTTGGTTTATTACTGGTATCATCCACTGCTTTTCTCTTACAGACATTGTTTACAATTTGCCTAGATATTATTAGCCGAATATAAGGTTCATGTATGTGAATTAAATGTTCACAATCATCATGTACTAGAACATTATTTTCCGTGTACACTTTTGCTTTGCAATATTTTGTAATACATCGCCAACGAGTTGAACCAGTGGATTTGTTAACTGATCCAATACAAAATTTATAATTATTTAAAACTAATAATGGTTTTCCACGTTTACTTTCAATGAATTCAATGATGTCAGCCATTATGTTACGGTGTGTGTTTTATAGATGGTTCAAAATCAAAATTGTAGTTTTTATTGACAAAATTAAAAATTTAATTCACGAAATACACTAAAATGTTATATTATGTTTTACTGTTAGCAACGCGATTAGGTTCAAAAGAAGTAATAAATTCAATAGTAAGTTATACTTTATCGAGAACGGTTAGAAAGCGACTGGGCTGCTTATTATTATACAATAACGGTTGATTTCGTACGTATCGTAAAACTATCAACTGTAACAATATAACTGATACAACAAGCAAGATTAGCAAGATAAATCGATAGTGTTTGGGAAATATCCCGATAATCAGTGATAAATTTATCAGTAAGTTGAAATTACTGTATGTTATATATATATCATTATAGTATAAACTTCTTAATAATAGTAAAAAAAAAACTGATATTATGAATCCTATATTAAAAAAAAAAAATTATAATATGACTGACATGTATATGAAATAAAAATAAAATTATAATTTATATAATATATTAAAATATTAAAATATGACTGACATGCATATTGTGTATATAATATTTAAATACTAGACTAACTTTTTTGATTTGGCGGAAAAGTGAATTGGGGGAAAAAGGAAAGGTACACTTTTGGCGGAAAAGGGAATCGAACAATTTATGATTTGGCGGAAAAGTGAATTGGGGGTAAAGGGAAAGGTACACTTTTGGCGGAAACGGGTAACTCCCACTGTAATGGATGGTGTTAAATTTGAATTCAATGATATTATAATACCATTGTATAAGAAAAATGATTCTGAGCGAAGACGGTCGACGGCTGCCGCCAATGATCATTCTTACGAAATAATTTTAATGATTCCAAATTGTATTGTAAAATAATAATATTTGCAGAAAAATATCATATTGACCCGGCAATTATTCCATTGCAATAAGAAATAACCTAAAAATTAAACGAAAGCCGATCGACCAACGTCTGTAACATGAGACTCGTACTTTCGTGTATACTGTGTAGATACAGTATGGTGCGGGGGGGGGAGGGAGGCGCACACAAAATATATTGTGTATTATACGGGGTATATTATCAAATTATGATTATATTGAGATGTGCCGCAACGGAGGCGGGCACAAGGCAGCGGCGGGACTATAATATTATTTTGGTGAGGTAATTTTCGTGGCACCATTTATTATTTTCATTGCCAATAGCAATGATTGTGAAGTAGGTACTTGTTATCCATACCAGTGATATTAGGGATATTATTCACATAATATATATTGATTATTATTAATTGAGATCTTTATTTTATTTACAACTATTACAGGTAAAAATAACTTATATTTATTTCCAATTTTGGTTCCACTTATTGTCTACAATCATTTACTTACCGTTTTGACTATGCTAAGTATAGAAAGTTGTTTGTTTAATGAAGATAATAGTTTTAATCAAAAAGTAATTGATGAATTTGTTAAAATAAAAGAAGAAGAATGGATTTTGTATATAAAGTTGAGTGTTGACGTGTATTAAAATAAAATAAAAATGTATTGCATTATCAATATTTATTTGAATGAAAATATCTTGTAAATAAATATTTAATTTTATGAGTAGATAATATAAATATTATTGTTGGTCAGTGCCTCAGTGGCATTGAAGTCAAATTGTACAGGTGAGGTCAATCATAGATTTAGTATTCATCTGAGATCAGTGTGGGTACGGCTACTACCACTTCAAAAAAAAATGTATCACACTACCATATGAAACTACCACGAGCCACCCCTGCAGAATTTAGATAGAGTATTAGAGTTAATACATTATATTATTTTTACATAATATTTGTTTTTTAGTGTTTTACTTTATTGATGTAATAAGTAATAACTATAGTAAGACATACCTGTTAATACTTGATTTTTAATAACAATAATTGTTATGAATATGGAATATTCTATTTTTAAGTTCACACCTATAGTGTGAAATTCAAATACTGTGCAGATATTTGTGTATGCATAAAAAATAACAACAATACATCACATTTATAAAAAGAAAAATTAAAGATATATGATGGAAAGCATGTTTTTTTAAAGAACATATTTCACGTTGGGCAACTTCATTAGTCTGTAATTCATTATATTATATAAGAGTGGTTTATAATTTATTTTGGTAGTATCGATTCACTTGCACTTTGTAGTGTTTTTAATACTTAAATAATGCTCTTGATTTAATAGTATATATTAAATATGAAAAATATTTGAGTAGTTTGAGTAATATTTTAAATACTTTTAAAAATTATCTTTACAGCATTACAAATTGCATAAATATAAAATTTAACGTACCTACATTTAAATCTCATGGATAGTTGTTCTATACACTTATGAAATCTGCAGCTGAAAAATTACAGCTTTAGAGACAGTTTGGTTCCAAGCTATTAAAATATTAGGTTATTTTGGCGCTTTGAATAATGTACATTTAATTTTGTTTTTCAAAATTGCCTAGGCATTTTGGTAATTTATCTTAATTATAATAAATAAATGTACTATTCAAATATTAGTAATAAAAATGTATAGCATATACAGGGTGTCCCGTGAGGATTTACTCATTAGCCGTAGAGGGGGACTCACCGCCCGGACAAAAACCAGTTTATTGACGTTTTACTAATAAACTAAAAAAATTATTAAAAATCATGAGATTAATGAAAATAAAATGTTAAAAGCTCAAAATGTTCACAAAAATATACTTTATAGAATGGCTATCTTCAATTTTTTCAAAAATAAAAATAATAAAAAAATAATTTTTTTAACTTTTTTACTAAAAAATTTAATTTAATTAAAAAATAAAATATTTGTAGTGCTTACCTCTGCGAGTCTTAATAAAAAAACATAATTACGATATCTCCATTATTTCAGGAGATATCGCAATTAGTAAATCCTCACGGGACACTCTGTATATATTATCATAAAATAATAAATATATAATAAAATAGTATTGATAATGTTTAAAGGTGATGAATTTTAGATAGTATTCACAGAATGACAGAATAGACTATTATTATGATCTTTTATATAGGTAGTCAATACTTTCTCAGTAGGTACCTACCTATGCCCTATTCTTTACTTAATTTAATAATATATACATAAAAATAAAGTAAATATATCTTAGATTAGGTTATTTAGTATTAAATATATTACACACATTCAAGAAACGAAATTAGATACAAGATGTGTACAACAAGTCTAAAGTTTATTAAGTATATATTTCTTACAGTAACAATGTTGAATATTGTAACATTTTATTAAAAATATAGGGATTATTTATAAGCTTATAACATTTGCCAATAGATGGGACAGCGGTCGCGGTTGTACCGGCGCGGCGTCAGAAAACTGAAAACTGAAAAGCAACCGTTGTACAAAATGTTCTAATTGTTTTGTATGGCTACAGTTATACGTATAACTTATATTATATTATGATTTATTTTGTTCGTACTTAGTAATAATTTCTTATTTATTATGTACAATTAACTGCTGCAGGTATAACAATAATTTACAACACACTACTATATTAGTCATATATTTCTAAATTTTAAGATACATATTATAAACTATCAATACGACAAATATTAAAAGTATGATGGTATAGTTTATAATTGTTTTAAATAGGTACCTACTTAACTTTTTTATTATAAAATTTAAAAATAAAGTTTTCTTAAAATAGTCATTGACAAAATGATTTAATTCACAAACAAAACTCCACAGTGTGTAGTTATACTTTTCTTTTGGTTAAATAAAGTAACTAAAATTACTTTCCGATGGTGGGGGGGGGGAAGTAGGTAAAATTAGTACACAAATTAAACGAAATAGGTACCTATCAGAATATAAATAATTTAAAAGTCTTCATCAGTCATGTCCATTGTTGATGGTTGAAGAATTTTAATAACAGCCACTGAAGCTTTTTGGTAATTGCATACTCTTTTTTCAAAGAAGTCTGTCTTTCCTCGTTGCAAATGGGAACAGTTTTGACAACCTGTAAACCAAAAATATACATATTTATATTCAATTTGATAATTTATATTACTATGATCATTTTTTATCAATTTTTACTATAAGCATAAGCTAAATATACAATTGAACATTTAATAGATTTTTAACTACAAAATAATTTGCAGGTTATTGATGAATTTTGTCGAAGTGTGAACTTTAAATGCTCATGAAAAATTGTGGCTATGTATCCCTTACATTTGTAAACAGATATTATAGAAACTATAATAGGATGCCCGTATTACATTTTCAAACTCATTGGCATAGCAATAAAATTTATATTGTCAATAATTTTAAAAACAAAACTAATCGAAAAAATTTGAATGTATTATCCGCATAAGTAGGTAAAAAAGAGTAAAATTGTTTTAAAAATTGTATGGTGTATAGAAAATGCTAATAGGAACATTCGGCAGACAAATCATGTATCTATACCTAGGGATTTTTTTTTCTCGCACTTATAAAACAAAATCAATTTTTCCTTAATTATCTTTTTGTTTTTCCTTATGTATTTGAAAACAACTGGGCACATTCAATCATTACCTGTTTAACGCATCCATCTAGATGCACTTTCCCTTCGGAAGAGATACCTATTTCAAAACTAGTTATGTGTTTCTTTGTAATTTCAATATTATGTTGTGGTCGTCTGCGTTATTAAAATTGGATTCTTGTTCAGAAAAATTGTATTATCTAAAAATTAAAACTTTTGTTAAAAATATTTCAGTGCACCATTTGTCCTCTCTCTCACTCTCTCTCTTTCTCTCTGTGCACAACGAGTAAACATTTAAAATTGGATACTTGTGTGATATACTTACACATGTGTGTGTGAATTTGACATTATTGAGTATGTAAGGCCTTTCTGGGCGAATTAAAATAATCATAAACTGTTCGGCCTCCAAATCCTTTATTCGTCTGTTCATTTTCTTCTAACCCGTCGTTGGAGAAACACCATTTCCTGAAAATGTCAAGTTATAAATAAAAATACATAAATAGGTACCAAATTTATGAATTATGTTAACTCTTAGATGCCATTTACTAGTCGTGCTCAGAGTAGTAGCAATGTTGCTGTAAATTACTAACATTTATTTTACTTCTCTATCCCAGACAAGTGGTTTGGATTATGTTTTGAGACAGTCTCTGACCATATTTACTAATTTAATGAGCATTGTTTACAATCACTAATAATTGAGAAATGATTACCACAGATTCTATGCCAGGTAGAAATCGTGATAATTCGAACATTTGTAGCCATTGTTTCCTTTTATTTCATTGATTTTTTGAAAATCTACCTATATTTGTGAACAAATTAGCAAATTAGACTGACTCCACATTATTAAGAAATATAATCAGTACAACTAGAAAATAATACTTACAAATGAAAATTAACGTAATGTGGCGAGGCGATACATTGGATGTTTTACTAAAAAGAATACACCAATCCATGGTGATTTTGTACCAACATTTATGAATAGAACTCTGTACCTACGACTGTAGTTCTGTAGTCTGTATTTTTGTTCAAATTTCAAATAATCGAGACTCGCGTAAAAAAATATATTATATTAATAATAATAGTAATCTGAATGATAAGGCTGTCGATTTTCGTGATAACATCACGAGATAATGACACAAACGCGAAACGAATAACGATGAGTGATACGAAAATTACGAATTTCAAAGTACGATTAGTTCGAAATTTCGAATCGATCGGTGATCGCTGCCAGCCGCTAGGTACCTAAGTCCTGACTACAAAGTATAACACGACGTTGGATCGTTTTGGCTCATCGAAATCCTTCGACTTCGATCATCCGTCGTATTCACCGGACGCTGTGCTTGGAAATGCTACCGTCGTAACCTATTACGATTCCACAGGTTACAGGGAAAATGGGAAAGAAAAACGTCTGCGTGGTGGTCTTGGGTGACATTGGCCGGAGCCCAAGGATGCAGTATCACGCTCAATCTTTTATCCGCCAAGGTTTCGACGTCGACATCGTCGGGTACACGGACAGCCCTGTACTGGACGACTTGAAGGAGAAAGCCACGATTATCAGTGTCCGGAAACCGTTTCCGTTCGACGAATGTGAGTACCCACGTCCACATGATGCTCGAAGTCGCTTGGTTCTCGCCCCATGCCAGTACCTATTTTTAATGGTGGCTAGCCTATTTTGCAAAATATTGAGAAACAAAATATGCAGTTAAGTTCTCCCCCGCCATTTTGAATTTTTTATCATAACTTATGTAGGTACCTCGGTTAGTTAAAAACGATGGTGCAATTTGTGTATTTTGTCGCTCGGAATTATAATTATAGCCATTTAAATTTCATCCATATACCATTTATTACGCGCACATCAGCTGTGTACTGCTGTACTTAAATATATTATCGTAGTATTGGGTACTGGGTATGTTTTACTCGTATAGTATACAAATACTACGATAATTTATAGTTAATGTAACCTAATTTATACATAGCAAAACTATGTTTAATATTATATATTACCTAAGTTACAGTATAAAAATTAGTCATTCCCTACGCATATCGACTTCGATCGCCAAAGTTGAAGTTCTATGGATCTATGAACCAAATTCTGATTGTACTATTGTTATTAACTCTTCGAGTTACAGAAATTAAAATAAAAATTTAAAATGACAAAAGGATAACTAAACTGCATTTATACCAAAATTGATTAAACTAAACCACGTTCGTCATTGTTTACACTTCACACTCTCCCTCCATTGCGTGGCCATAGACAGTAGTGACTTCTTTTGGTGTAAGTTATATTTGATTAAAGTTGCAAGACTATATGTACGTTTTATTTTGTGTCTACAGATGTTCCACGGACAATAGCATTCCTGTTCAAAGTTGTATGGCAAACACTGACTCTGTTATGGGCCATATTGGTGAAACGCAAATCCGATATTGTTCTAGTTCAAAATCCACCTGCGATTCCAACACTCGCTGTTTGCTGGTTTTACTGTCTGCTTGTCAATGCAAAATTTATAATAGACTGGCATAATTATGCATACTCAATACTTGCCCTGACTTTAGGTTCCAATGCACCTCTGGTAAAACTCTCCTTATTCTACGAGCACACTTTTGGCAGACTGGCTGATTTTAATCTATGTGTTACCAAAGCGATGAAAGATGACCTTCATAATAAATGGAATATCGAGTAAATTTTTTCTTTGTCATAATATTTCTGTTTTTGAAATTGTCAACAAAATATCTATGTTGTGCACCTATTTTAGAGCTACGACTCTGTATGATCGCCCGGGACCACAGTTTAAAACAATTACATTATTTGAAAAACATAATTTACTTGAAAAAATGAATTTAAATGATTTTACTGAGCTATCAGAATCTGGAGAGGTGCAATTAAAACCCGACCGACCTAGTCTACTTGTGTCCAGTACTAGCTGGACCCCAGATGAAGATTTTTCGATTCTATTGAAAGCTCTACAAAGTATACACACAATTACCTACATATATTACTGATTTATTATAATCAATTGAATGGATCACTATGTTAAATTTATTTGTTATTCTTAACTTTATCTTGTACTATGGAAGTGGTTCTTGGTAATTGTTGAGGAAAATTCTTCAATGTGTATGTTTGAATCTCTATTTATTTTAAGAGATATCTAGATTACCACTATATGATTTACATTTATTATTTCAGAATACGATGAAAGTGACAATATCTACCCAAAACTAATTTGTATTATCACCGGGCGAGGCCCATTAAAGTGTCACTATCAACAAATGGTCTTAAAATTGAAGTGGAAAAAGGTTACAATCATTACACCTTGGCTTGAAAATAATGACTATCCACTTCTTTTAGGTAAAATTACAGGATTATTTAAATAAGATAAATTATTTTTTGTATAATATATTTATTGAATAATTTTAGCGTGTGCTGATCTTGGTGTGTGCTTACATGCCTCCTCGAGCGGTTTGGACTTGCCTATGAAAGTGATTGATATGTACGGTGTTGGTTTACCTGTTTGTGCATATGATTTTAAATGGTAATAATTGTTTAATAGATAATTATACAATACAGGATGATTTTTTTATCATGAACCAGTCAATATCTCGGGAAATATTAGGAATTTTAAAATAATTTTTTTTTTTTTAACTTTCTAGATTTAACTGTTTTACATTGTGTTATAATTTTGATAATTTTAACTTCCTCCCTTATTTAATATAACACTATCAACTTTCGATTTCAAATGGCAATACCTATTTTCGATAACAAAAATCTATGAACATACTGAAAAAAATAATTTTAACGTTTGTGACTTATTAATGATTAAATATTTGTTCAATTTACTGCTACTGGGCAATTAAACAAACCCAACAGTAAAAACCAGAAGTCAAAACGAAATTAAATCTCAATTTAACAATACCCATTAGTCATAACAGTCATAATCAATAATAACTAATAAATACAAAGGCCACGCGAATTGGACCTTAATATCTTATCACCCCAAGGAAAATAGGTACCTACTAGATACTCTATCAGAAACAAAAGAATATTTAAATAGTTAAACATTTAATACTTTAAAAACCAAAATGCAATATTTTATAATATCTTGTAAATATCTTGCAATATTCTTGTAAGAGCCCCTTCAACAATTTTTCTTCACTTTTAAAATTACCAAAATATATTTATCTTAAATTAAAATAGGTAATTTATTAAAAACCCATTAAATATGCATGTTACATGCATTTATGAACCAATATGCAATAATCCTCTAAATATGAAAAATATGCAATATAAAATTTGGTGTTTAAATTTAGTTTGAGATGAACCTTGGACATTTTGATTTTAGAACCCCCTAGACATGCATACACTTAGTACAAATATGCAAACGCATATAAATCCGAGCTCTACTCGTGAGTAATAATTTATAAAGAATTAAAATATTTTTAAAATTGTTGACATTAGACACGTTAAACCATTTTAAATTAGACATTTTTAAATTCCATAGTCGTCATTATTCTCAATAAAATTATTCTTCAATTTATTTAAAAGCCATAGTTCATTTGTACTTATCTAGGATTTCAAATTTCAAATTAGCTTTTTCCTCACAAATCTATGTGTATTCTTAATTTCCTTAATGTTTAAATGTGATATAATTTTTTTTATTAAATCATACACTCCATATTGGTATTGTAATGATAAGTGGAACAAATCATAATATTTTAGATACTTATATCTAGATTTGCTATTTTGCTAGTGTATTTAACATTATTTTAACTCATGAGTAATAATTTTATAGAATTCAATAATTAACTTAAAAAATATTTGCATGTATGGGTTTTATTTGTTTGAGTTAATAAAATTATAGAATTTATAACTTTTTGACTTTAAAACTTTAATGCAGTAATATTTTACAAGGCTATTCATACAAAAGCAACCATTTTGAGGAATTATGAATGCCTTATAATTATTTTCTACTAATTTGTTTAAACATTAGTCGCATTAACTAATAGTGCAATAAATATAGAATCAATACAATTTAGAAAATGATTAAACTCATCAATACCTCTGGCATGGACCAAAATTCTACAAGTTAAAAATGGCAGTCATAATCATATTGTATTGAGAGTATATAACTTGTTGCAAATAAAAGTATTGGAAGTGTTTTAAACAATTAGTTGGTACCTATATTGATATAACTTTTTAAATACTTAAATTCAAATTTGTTAATCAAAATACAACATAAAAACACTATTTTTCATTGAAATAATTGATTTAAACTTTAAATTGATATTTTAAATAATATATTTAGTATTTACTTAAAACGTACTCTGTGGTTAAACGTTCAAATAATAATAATAAATATTTGATTATGAGAAACTAATATTAACGATTAACCTATCACCACATGTTTTCAGAAACAGTTTACCGTACAGGATACGGAACGGAAAGGTCTTATCAATGTTTTTCTGAATCTGCCCGCTTCTCACGTTGCCGCTACATGAGAAGGTGAGGATTTCACTTATCACAAGTTCGTTTCGTATCCTGTACATCTTAATTTGTGACCAAAGGTAATACATGCTGGTGATAAGACCATATACTGTAACTAGTGCTATATTATGTTACCATGATGGTAAATTGTAAAATGTTATTTTTATTCTTTATAGCTGATACAGCTGCTCTGCTACTGGCTAGTCATTCACTTACACTCGGTGTTCTGGTGAGAGTGATGATAGGACACTTTTTCTTTTTCTAATATTATTGTTTATCTATTTTGTTGTTATCAAATATGACCGTTCTGGGTATTGTTGAATTGAGATAAAATTTTGTTTTGACTTCTGGTTTTTACTGTTGGGTTTGATAAATTACCCAGCAGCAGTAAATTGAACAAATATTTAAGCATTAATAAGTCCCAAATGGATTACTCAAATTAAATTCTGTAAACGTTAAAATTATTTTTTTCAGTATGTTTCTAGATTTTTGTTATTGGAAATAGTTATTGCCATTTGAAATCGAAATTTGATAGTGTTTTATCAAATAATAGAGGAAGTTAAAATCATCAAAATTGTAACAGTGTAAAATAGTAAAAACTAGAAAGTTTAAAAAAAAATTATTTTAAAATTCTTAATACTTCCCGAGATATTAACTGGTTCACGATAAAAAAATTACCCTGTTACTAGAATTCTAGTTTTTCTGGAATAAATGTAATCATTTTTTTTTTGTTCTTAAAAAATGTTTATTTGATTTAGCTTAAATGAATTGGTGCGACACAATGAAAATGGCCTTGTATTCTCCACTGAAAATCAGCTTGCATTGCACATTATGACGTGGTTTAAAAACTTTCCTTCAGAGATCTGCGAAAAACGACGTAGATTTTGCAAAGAAATTGATAATTTTCGGGCAGTAGATTGGCATACAAACTGGATGAATAACGCGTATCCAATTTTTTAGGACAACAATAAATAATTTTTATTTTTTTGGCCATTTTTATTTAATAACTTAAATACATTTTAATTCCTTTATATTATAATGTTATACTGTATGTACAAATATATAATTAATTTCAATCATACATTCATACAATGAATTTGTTACAAGTCTTTAATCATTCCCAAGCAGCATTTCTGAAAACATTATTTCCAAAATCTGTCTGTGATTGTAGAATAAAGAATAAAAACAAGAAATATAAAACATACAAATAAATAAACATATAAATACATATAAATAAATATATTCTTTTGTATTCTTAATATTTTTTTAATGACAAATAAGCAGGGGCGGAACTAGGGGGGTGAAGGCGGGGATTGATCCCCGGGCGTAAAATTTTAGTGGGCGTAATTTTTCTTTAGTTCTTTATTTAATGCTTGGTGATAGAAGTTAAGAAAACATTTTTATTTCACATTATTTGTTTATCATGTTGTAGTGATGACGTTGGAATTAATGAAAAAAAAAAATAAAGTTAATAGTAAGATTATGAATAGATTCGTATTAGTATACTAAGTATATACTGGTATACTGGCATTAGCATACCTACTGCAAGCATATTATACAACTAATATACTATAATTTATTATTAAGATTCGATTATTTAAGAGTGAAAATGTAACTATTAACTATACCTAGGCTGAGTAAAATAACTGTTATAAGATTATCAATCAACGTACGATACGCATATTATATCTGTATGACTGTATATTAAAAATGATGTTAATATATTATAGTTTATAATATTATATATTATAATATTTACCAAGATAGTTATACATTTGTTTATGTTTAAAAAAAAGATTTGATTTTAAATATTTACTTTTTCATTTTTTCTATTATAAATTGTTTAATTAAATACAATTTTTTACTGGCCTAAATTGTGTACCCTAATCAGAATAAAAGATTTTATATTTTACCATAAAAATCTATTATAATTGAAGGCTGAGGCCTGAGGCGCATCGAACCAAAACAGCAAAAGTGTTTACAATTTTTATACAGGATAGGTAGGTAATTAAAGTTTTGATTATTTTTCAACATTTATATATGTATAACTAATATTATTATTATTTCTAATAATAAATATAATTAAGTAAAAAATACAGTATTTCCAGTAATTAAAAATGTATCAACAATATGTTGACTAAGTTTTTAAATTTAAAGTGTTTTTGATGTGATAGTTTATTAGTATAAACTTGGTTACACCACAGTCCACAGAATATTATATTAATTATTATATATTATTATGTGTTTAAAAGTTAATCAGTATGTTTGTAATTTTAGTTCCAGTTATGATAAGACAATTGTAGGGAATGATATTGTATTTTCAATCTTGGTCCATGATTGGGCTTAATTTTAATATTTTCACCGGGCGTAAAAATTTTTAGTTCCGCCTCTGCAAATAAGTTAAAAATAAAATAAAAATGTTCAGTCTCGTGCTCTTATTTAATTGTTTTTTCATAACAGCATGTTATTTTATAAATAAAATTGAATTACGAAGTTAATTAGTTAATTAGTTTATCTACTTTATGATATCTATAATTTGAATACCAAAAATACTTGAATGTGTTACAGATTATAATATCAAATTGTTGTAGTGATATAATATTTAAGATAAAAATATTATGAAATATTCAATAAAAATGTGTTTAATGGTACAGCTATCTATAAGTTGAGTATACAATTTTTAAATGTATCTGTAATTATACTCTTAAGGTTTGTTTGGCTTTTATAACTTTTTAATTATGTCTTATATTAGTTAAATTCTATGTGAAATATACGTAATACCTATTAATGTGATCATATTTTAAATATTAATCAATAAAAATATTAATGAAAATCCCAATTTAGTACCTAATTTAGTAATGAATCATATTGAAGAGGAAGTCATTATAATGTTTGTTTTCTCACAAGCCTAAGCGCAATAGATAAATCGCATTCATGTAAAATTGTTTATTTTTTATACCTAGTTTTTGAGTTGTCAAAAAATAAAATTTCTTACATTTTCATATACGGTGGTAAAGTTACAAAGTTACCAAATGTTAATCAAGCCGTGTTTTTCAACAAAAAAAACCCCAAATACATACATTTTTTTAACCGTTTCTGAATTAAGAATCCATATACACAAACTTATTTCATTATTCTATTATTCAAATTCTTAAAAATAATTCACACAATTTATTACTTTATATTGGTAACTTAAAAAAAGAAAAAACCAATTTTCTTATTTTACCAACATTAATGTGACAATAACTACTGCAATCAAAAATTACCTTTTGATAAATTTACAATTAATTTTTTAATAATGAATAAGCATGATAGCCTATTTACTAGCTGTTGCAATGCATTTTGTAAAGGAACATAATATGTTTATGTTTACAATATTATTTTGTACAATATAAATTATATTCATCAAATAGATAGAGTATTAAATTATAGTTTTATTTAAAAAAAATGTATCTGTTATTTATTAAGAAGATTATGAGTTGATGAAATTATTTTAAAAAAAATGTATTTTTAGTTATTAAAATAAATATTCCCATTAACCTTATATTATATGGTTTGATTGGTAATTTCACCCACTTCGATAACATAGAAGCATATATCTAACTAATATTAATTTTTCTGTGCAATATTTCACTTCATTGTTATTATATTGTAACAGTAATTACTACCTAAACTTTGGGTTCTCCGCAGTAAGGTGGTAGGTAGTACGGTACTTACTACTTTAGAACCTGAGTGGAGCGATGAATGTATTGATATGAATGATAATTCTGCATTTTACAGACCACAAAATCTGTGAAATCGAGACCAGTTCACGACAGGATATGATAGCGCCATCTGACATCTAGCGCTCCAGTGCACGTTCTTAGTCCGACGATCGCTAAACTTAGAACAGAAGTTTTCTGTTCGGCCTTACTTCGGATGTTGACCGAATGTCTTATATATATACAACTGGTAATTCACTCCATCTTTGGAGGTCTGCTGTGCGACAACCGTCCGAAAAAGTCGTATGACAACTATAAACCCTACGCTGCATAAAGACACTTAGTCAAAACTCCGTTCGGCTGTCCCACAGACCCAGGGCAACCGGGCCGAGTCTCAATGGTTACGTACGAATGTACGTTTCGATACTTTCCACACATATGTGATGTGTATCGAAGGGTCCTTATCACGTTTGTCCACAAAATCTCGACCTCCACAAAATTTTTGCCATTTTATTCAACTAGGTATTAAAATGTTCGACTTTCCTTATTGTAATTAATTTTTTTCATCCATGAAAGGTAAATTTAAATGCGTTACTATGCATTCTACTGATGAAAAATAATTGTTTTATACCTACCTTAGAAATATAAAAATCTTACGAACCATCTACATTGTTGCGAGATAACACAAAATTATATACCTTAATCTGTTTTTTTGTTTCTATTCTTTATAAATTATGATTATATAGGTAATAATTATATTAAATGAAAAAGGATGCTTGTCTGTTTGTATGTAATTAATATAGGTACTTACTACTGGACGGTTTTCAAAATAAAAGTTATAATATTAATACATTCATTTTACGGTACTTACATTTATATTCAATATAATATGAGCATTTAGCCATATATTAATATATTATTATAAATAATATAATATGCGTTTACGCGTCGTACTAAGATTTTAACAATATGGCGAGTTCATCGTTTATTTTAATAATTTAAACTCCCATAATTTACATACAAATTAAAATATCATGAAATAGAAACAACGTTGCTACAAAGTTAATGTTAAAAAGGTGGGTAAGGGTAAGTGGATGTCACTCTGCTATACAGAAGGTTACAAGTGGGTCACTTTATAATAGATGGTATTAAATTTGAATTCAATGATATGATATCATTGTACATATACGAAAAACAATTCTGAGCGGTGAGGTGACGGTTTGTCATTGTGGATATTTTATATTATATTTATATTTTTATTACTTATTATTAAAACGGTTGCTGTTAAGTTGAATTAATATTATGAAATTACAACAAAATAACTAAAATCGTTATTCTTGGTTATTTATAGGGAACGGATGTTTATGCTCCAAAAAATTTAAAAATATGCATGCAATTACTATGCTCTAAAAAGTATAAAATTCATTTTGCTTATTAAAAATTAAAAATATATAGGTATAAAATAATTATTCTTAAAATTAAAATTAAAAAGAACTATTGGTGAATTGATTGTTAATCTAAAAATAATATACATGGGTAGATATTAGATACCAAGTACTAACTAAGCATGAAATGATTTGAAAACATAGTTAGAAATTTTGCATTCCACTGTATAATCAATGTTTAAAACAAAATTATGAATTCTCGACGATTTGGAATTAATTTTCGGCATTTTTAAATAAATAGGTATACAACAACTTTATACAATTTAGAAACGTAGAACACAACTGAAATTAGAGAAATTGTTCAATACCGTTGTTTTAATTACATGGTGTTTTACTGTTTTATATTTATTTTTGTTGAGGCACAATGTCGGTAAAGTGAAAGGGCCAGTAATCGGAATGTCTTGAATAACCCCACACTTCCCTCCACGGCGGGCGAAAACTGGCTATTCCCGCCGCCGCTGGGATATTTTGACAGACTTGGGTAGTATTCGGAATAGACTATTTGATACATCATACATACCATGAATAATTTTAATGAAATATTCATCGGACACCGTTGATAGTGGTTTTATACTATTCAAAACATAATTTATTATATTTGAATCGAGTGTATTTTGTTTAGAAGTGGATAATTTTAATCCGTTTATTAATTTTGTTTGTTTTAATACTGGAGACGAAATGGTATCGTCACTACATATTTTTCGTTTAGATGATCGTGTTTGTGACTTTAAATGAGTTTGGAAATCTTCGAATTTATTTTTATGTTTTCTCTAAATAAAAAAATGTATTATCTTCCGTTATTTTAATTTACCACAAACTTTTGTATAAAGTATAAAACATTCATTCAATAATTGTTTTAAATATTATTATTTGATAATAGATACCTTAATATGAGTCCGAAAATTTGAGTTGGCTTGAATGGAACCAGAAATCACAGCCTTTTCATTATTGCACAAAATACAAAGAGCTCGAACATTATCATTATCGATTTTCTTAATAGTAAGAAATCTTCCATCAAAAATTGGATGGTTGATATTTTCTTGAGAATTCATCAGCGTTCATTTTAGTAATTTTAATAAGGAAAAACCCTGGAACTCACCATTCTTAGAGTCATATTAGATCTCATGACCGTACATTTTAACCATCGTTCTTATACATATATTTTATTCATAACATTTATATTGTATTACACACAAGATAAAAAATTATTTTATCTTTAGATTTTGGTATATTATTAAGAATATTAATTATGATACCTCAATAATTATATTGCATGTGTAGCTGTGTAGGTACCTACACGACGGTGGTCAGCTAGAACTGATACAAATACTTCGAATTTAATATTAAATTATTTGCGTAAATGTTTATTTTAAAATAAATTATTCAACAGTTTAAATAATTTATATTTTAAAATGTCGCGCTATAAATTTTGAAGTTGATTGAAGAGAATAATTTTTTTTTTATCTAGATACCTATGCCTATTTTATATTTGTTGTATTACGAAGGTTTTTTGAACAAATTTAAGTACCTAGTTCCATAATAAAATATAGATCTTGGAGGTTATGCAAAAGTCGATATAATAAAATTATTTACAACTTAAAATGAATTACTTAATAATTATCAGTCTTGTTCATAAATAATAAGTTTATTAAAATCAAAATTAAATATAATAATGTTATATTTTAATTCATAAAACAATATACCTACCTATAGGCGAATTGCGAATATAATGATAAATTAAAATAATTTGTCTTATAATAATTATCTACACGAAGTCCATAGAATGCTCGCTGTTCATGAAATGTAGGTATAAATATTATGTATTTAGTAGGTAAATAGGAATTCTTACTACTATATTATAATAATACTTATTAAGTATTTTGGTTAAGGGGATTGGTGGTGGTGATTTAATAAGGGGTCGCGTATAGGTAATTCGATGTCTTATACTCGTTAAAAATGTGGTTGTGTGTGAAGTAAATGATCATTAGTGTGCGTTAAGATACGTTCGGAATCCGTCGTGTGTTACTCTAGCACGCACACGCACAATAAATCGAGAAAAACGAAATATATTCTTCTATGTTCACCTATATAAAGTCAACCAGGTAATAAATTAAACATACTTCCTGACGTTTCATTGTAATTTCTAAAAAATGGTTGTATTCGTAGTCTCCTAGACTATGCTTTGTAGGAACCACCTTTTTGATATAAATAACCCAAAAGGCCCAAAATAAATATAGAATATGTAATGCAATTATTTCATGATATTTTTCAAAAAAATATCCAAAATGTATGGTCCTTCAAAATTGAAAATTGAAAATCGATTTCCTAGAAGGCCTATTTATTTTGTCAAAGAATTCATACATAGGTATATTAAAAATTAAAATTGGACATTCGGAAGTAAGTGTAATTTACCACCGCTTATTGGTTTAAAACGTACGAAAAATACGTGTGATTATGCGATTCCATTTCACTTTTCACTATCTTGGTCGTAAATAAAGAGACTGATAAGTGATTATTTTTCATTTTCTTATCTTTAAAATTTTTGAGAATCTAACCATAATAATACACCTACATATTTTATATGTAATTACTAGAGTTAGGATGTTGATGACCTAAAAAACACACAAAAATGCAAAATAGCCCTAAAAAAAGTGCAAAATTGCCCTAAAAGCTCAAAAAATGACCTTAAAAATTATCTAAAATACTAAATAATTAAGTAAGTATATTAAGTAAGTGAAAAAACTTATTTATAAATAATAATTTTTATTAGAAATATGGGTATAATAATGGGTGTAATAGTAGAAGCATTTAAATAATTTATAAATAAATTTCAATATTAAAAATAAATTAAAAAGTAAAATATAAATAAAAAAAAGTGATATTAAAAATATTTTCATTATTAGTGTTAGGATGTTGATGTTATAATAATATTCATATTGCATTGTAGCACTGTACAATTAATTTGCTATTGGTTGCTATTGTTTGTCCGATTTTATTTGGAGCTTTTTGGATTAAATACTCAATTTTTTTTATGCATTTAATTGACTCTGATAATAACATCCCAGACCTCTCTAACTGAGTTATTTCCGAAGGTATAAATCCAAAATTAAATTTTAAATAAATTAAATTTGTTTCCAAACTTGGGTGTAACATTTGCCCTAAAATCTATGATTTATGATAAATGAACCACATTGTATAAAAAGTACAATAAATGCCCTAAAAGATGAAAAATGTTGAAAAATTACGTTAAAAAACAAAAAAAATGCAAAAAATGCAAAAAAATGCAAAATAAAATTAGAATATTCTGCATCAAGGGAGCATGAAACAAATTTTTAGCTAGGATAGCATTGTACAGAACAAAAGGAAAAAAAATGCAAAAGTCATCAACATCCTAACTCTAGTAATTACATTGTAATATGATTACAATGTTTAAATGTTTGCTTGTTGATGATATTTTACTAAATAATATAATGTATTTTACTTTATGGTCTAAAGACTAAACTATTCAAAACAAAACAAAACAATAAATATAATTTATTAAACCAAAACAATTTAGGTAGGTATTCAAGTATTTTTATAACATCCCAATAATATTTAAGTACATTGAATCGAAACTTGATCTCTGCGACGAGTGACGACGAACTGGAAACCTGAAACACGGACCACCTATACTGTACAATACAGCTTAAGTTCAACCCACATTCTTTAACGATATCCAGAAGTTCGTATATTTAGTTTCACTCGGTGGACGTGTCTCGAACGATTCGGCACACACACAGCAGCTGAGCCACAATTCGAACCTATACGACCATAATACCTAGTACCTACACCTATATAAGACTTTAAACGAGACATACACAATAATGTGATAGTCCGTCGTCTTCCGATTATTTTCTACTCGGTGGACACTGGACAGTCTCTAACGGAAATCGCCATATAGGTATAATATCACGTATCACTAGAGCTAACTGGCGAATCATATCTAAATGGAGAATTTGGGTAAAAAAATACCGGTAAATTTACTAGTAAAGTGGTAAAAATTTTAAAATAGAATCTAAGGTTAAATAATTATTTAGTATATTATATATAAGTATATTTTTTTATCATAATATACTTACGGCGAATGGAGCTTGATTAATTTTGGGTTGAAAACACTATTCACTACAGTATATTTACTACACCCAATAAAATGTTCTAATATTAATTTTGAAAGCAGATTTGAATTTATCACTAAATTATCAATTTTTTTTTTCTGATTTTTTTTTTTTTTTTACTTAGAATTTTACTAACAAAAAGATAATATGGTCTCCTTACCAATCAGGTCTTAAATACAAACTGAAAAAAATTCAACAAAAGTTCATACGGTTCCTCTCATTTAAATGTTCCAGAGAACCAGTGACGTATTTAGGCTTTTATCATGTGTGGGGGGGGGGGGAATTGATTTTATCCAGTAGCCCCGCCTTTAAAGTCAGAGGCCCTAAGTTGGGACTCTGAAAACTTTTGCATATTATATACAATCTATGGGAGGGGGGATTGATCACAGAGAACCGCATTCTCTGTATTCACCACTTTATCAATTCTTAACCTTGAAATACTATAGATCAACGATGTTTGCATTTAGATATAGGTTTATACTTTTAATTTAAGCTCTTCGACCTATAAGCCTAAAATATTGACTGTCCTGAATTCCTAGATTGTTTTTCCTTCTATACTGAACTTTAAAAGGGTCAAAAATGTAATAAAATATCTTACATAAGTTATTTATATGGTAGGTAATGCAAAAATAATAAAAATAAATAGACACGATTTTATTTAATAAAATATATAAATAAATAAGTCGTTTAAAGTTCAAATTGTGATAAAATTAGATATTCATACGTAGAATAACGATTTTAATTATTTAGATGTAATTTAAAAAGATAATTCTTACTAACCTAACCTAACCTATTCTGCTTCATACCGTTCTACTTTTTATACGGCAAATTACCTAGATATACCTATCGACTTAAAGGTTAATATACGCAGGTTTATATAATTTTGTACAGATAAAATAATAATTTAATAATATTTTATATTGACGATAATATAATCCTGTATTTTTGGCAAAAATTAGTACAACCCACACGGGTTTAATAAGAAAAAAAATTTCTATAATAGCGCTATTTATGAATACATAATAAAATGTATTTATTAATTTAGGCTGACATACTATTTCCTCTCAGATTTTTTTTTCGTTTGCAATGATTTATTGTTACATTAAAACTAAGCACATCCGCCAACAGTGACTTATTAAAAAACGATAGGTACCTACTCGACAGTCGACACTTCCTAAATAAGACAGCGGTTACCTACTGCCCCACTTTTTTTTTTAAGTTTTTACTATTCTTCTGTGGTCATTTTGAGATCGAATATCGTAGGTTTTTCCAAATTATAGTGATGGTAATCGTATACCTATAGTGGTTCTAAACAATATCCAGCATCAAATAAAATTAGGTAAATTATTATCCTCGATAGTAAATGAAGATGCAGTTACATTCGATTTTACTTATTTATTTGAAGCGACAAAACCTTCTTTAACCATAATTAATAAATGTATGTAGTATTATCCCAAGCAGATATTATATATTATGTAATTACAACTATTGCAGCTAATTAAAAAATGAAATAAACAGTAAAAAAATACATGTTTAATAATTGAAATAAGATGACGTGTTCTAAAAATTAAGAAACATGGTAACTGTCCCGAAAAATAATAATTAATATGTTATTTTTTATAACGCATAGATACGTGCGACCTAGGGAATATCCACTATCAAAATTCTATAGGTACCTAAGAAAATAAAATAAACAATCATAATACATTTGAATTTTACATAATATAAAGAAAATGCAATGAAGATTTATTTTATTTCATCTAATAATCGAGAAAAAGCATTCTTCTATTTTAGTTTATACTAGATAGGTAGGTACATACAAATACCTGACTGTCTTCGTTTTCAATATTATGCATTTTGTATGTTTAATAAAAGAATGTGCATTTTCCTTAATCTAATACCTATGTCATAATAGGTGGTAACTGATAACCAACCATAATCGTAAGCTAAAACAATATTAGGTATATTATGTACTGAAATCTAAAATATTATTGGCTTAGAAAGCGTGTTAATTAATAAATGCTCCAAATGTTTGTATAACAACGAAAAACAAAAACGAATTGAGTTTAAAAATAGGTTATTGCTTAGAGACCGTAAATTGTATACATATTGTATATAATATTTACATTATGAAATCATTATTTCATGTGTGTATGTGTGTTTATTTTATTGATATTAATATAAAGGTACATTTTTAATACGCCATTATAGTTAGTGATTATTGTTGTCTGTTGTATAAGACAACCTCCACAATCACAATCACATAGATATACTACATGATTCGTTTTTCGTAAGCCTGTGTAAGCCTTAGTAATCAAACTTCAAAGCAACTTACCGGATTCGTAAATCAGGTATGAAATAGTAATTATTTCCTATAAATTGTAATAACCTATCATATATTTATTACCAATGGTGTAAATTGTGGCTGTCAAAGGGAGCATTTTTGCCACCCTCTGGACGAGACTGACAGATTACCCATTACCTCTTTTTTCAATATTTATGATCTTATAAATTTATAAATTATATTTTTAATGATCAAAGTATCAAATAGTGCATGTTGAAAAATTTGCCACTTCCCTCCCTCATGAAAAACAATTTGACCACCACTGGGAGAAAATGAATAACAGTATTGTTATGTGAAATTTTTATGTAGGTATTTCATCACTCAAGGGTAGTTTTGTGATCACGACCATATTTTCATCGCACTAAGTAATTACCAGATGGGAGGGAAGACTGCATTTTGGAAATAATAATATTCTTGGAAAATTCAGAGAATACCCATATAATTATCATTTTGCCACCTAGCCTTACTGGTTCAGCGTTACTAGAGGGTGCTTAATCACAGTGTATTTTTTTATGAAATTGAAATATATGCATGTCGCATACGTACTTATAATATGGTCCATAAAATATATTTTTATTAATTAATAATCAAATCTAACCTATATAATACCTATATGAGTAGAAATATTTTACAAGTTATATTAATTTTATTCATGTAAATAATGAAGTTAACGAAATAATAATAATAAATAATATAATAATAACTGCACCACTTTTGCCGGTCATTGTTTTGATTTGAGAATATTGTAACGTGTACTCAGGACCCGAACCAATCACCATCATGTCGGACTTCGTCCAACTTAGTAAATTACTTGACGTGTATACGTTGGCGGTGAAAAAATCGAACGTCACGATGCAACTACCAAACACGGAACGTCGGTATCGTGTAAAACACGTACAAGATATAGCAACGTTCATGGACGGTAAGTTGCTGCACACTTGCACTATACAGCGTGTTTATCGTTTACGGTTACATAATATATAATAATTTTGTTTTATTAGCGGAGTGAATTTTTTTTCTCCGAACCGTATAATTCATGATGTTTAATGTTTATATTAGATGTGATTAAACGAGCTGGGTGAAATGCAGACAGTAAGGCATACAATTACTGCCTAGGTACTTATATAGTATAAAAAATACACCACATTATATATTATACATAAATAATACATACTAAACATTAAATTGGTTTATTTATCTCCTGTAAGCATATGCTTGTGTTGGAGATAGAGAGTTACAAAATGAAAAATTGAATTACAAATTATCGTATAAAACAGACATAACATTTATAACATAATAAACATATTAAATTATTAGGTACTCTCAGTGAGAGAAAAAACATTTAAAACATTTAAATCGCAATTTATATCCACCGAATAAATCTATTATTAGTGTATCTTATGGTCAGTTAAAATAAATTAGGTATAGGTTAGGGTGACCATACGTCCTGTTTTATACAATCATTGTCCTTTATTTCAGCTTTGTTTCCTGTTGTTCTGACAAACTTTTCTTTCAGGACGTTATTTGTCCCGTATTAATCCCGTGTTTTTCCTTAAATTCTGTTAATTTATAACTTGATATTTAGGTATTTTATGAAAAATCGTTTTTTTACGATATTTTTGTACGGCATTATTGAATTAGACTATTTGAATCTATACTTTTCAGTTGAATATTTGGTCAAAATATGTTGAACATTTTATCAAGTATACTAATTGATAAAATAAACATACAATATAAATTTCAAGTGTCAATGTCAATGGTTGTTCATTTTTGAATTACAAGAAAATAAGAAAATCGTTACTTGCGAAATCGAGTGAATATCCAATGTTGTAAAAATTCAAAACTTCAAAAGCTCATAAAAATTTAATTTGACTTTCTTATAGACATTTTTATTTTTTGATAAAGGTAGATAAACTTATAAGGAATCTTGTATTACATTTTAAAATCATAGATTTAAAAAGAAAAATTTTTGTGAATTTCTAACTCAAAATAATTTGCACATTTTCGTGATTTTTATGTATTTTGTCAAAATCCATATTTTAAATGATTATATAAAAAAAAAATGTTACTGTATTTTTAATATTTTTCAACTGCCATTGTAACAATATATTAGAAGTCTTGTATTAAATTTTTGAACTTTTTGACCCAACGAATAAAATTGTATCTATTGACATTTGACATCTATAGAAAAAATAACTAAAACAATTGGAAACTGAAAATGTCTGTAAACAGCTTAATTTAAAAATATTATAGCTCTTACTTTTGTCCTATTTTTACTTTTTTTTTAAATATGGTCACCCTGTCATAGGTAGTACAACTATCTCTATAATAATATTATTATGAATTGTTCCGTTGGAATAATTTGAACTGTCAATGCTATCGAAAAACTAAAGACCTATATTATTTGAGTCTATTTTGTGAATTAAGTGCAGTAGCGGAACTAGGGGGGTGAAGCCGGGGATTGATCCCCGGGCGTAAAATTTTAGTGGGCGTAATTTTTCTTTAGTTCTTTATTTAATGCTTGGTGATAGAAGTTAAGAAAACATTTTTATTTCACATTATTTGTTTATGATGTTGTAGTGATGCCGTTGGAATTAATGAAAAAAAAAATAAAGTTAATGGTATTATGAATAGATTCGTATTAGTATACTAAGTATATACTGGTATACTGGCATTAGCATACCTACTGCAAGCATATACAACTAATATACTATAATTATTAAGATTCTGAGTGAAAATGTAACTAGTAACTATACATAGGCATTTATTGATGCTGTGTTTTCGTTAAAATTTCTGATACCTACACAATAACTGTTATAAGATTATCAATCAACGTACGATACGTATATTATATCTGTATATTAAAAATGATGTTAATATATAGTTTATAATATTATATATTATAATATTTACCAAGATACATTTGTTTATGTTTAAAAAAAAAGATTTGATTTTAAATATTTACTTTTTCATTTTTTCTATTATAAATTGTTTAATTAAATACAATTTTTTACTGGCCTAAATTGTGTACCCTAATCAGAATAAAAGATTTTATATTTTACCATAAAAATCTATTATAATTGAAGGCTGAGGCGCATAGAACCAAAACAGCAAAAGGGTTTTTATACCAGGCCCGTGCGCAAGGGGGGGGTTTTGGGGGTTCAAACCCCCCCCCCCATGGCCGAAAAAATCGTGTTTTTCATTTTTGATCTATTACCTATATATCATATTTTCCAATCTTATTTGTAATAAATAATAATGCATAACATAATAGTACAATACTATAATAATATAATATAGTGTTGTCTTCATGTTTGCTGTTTATCGACTTTCGTAATCGTTGCCGTTATCGATAAAATATAATGACAATAAGTCAATAAATGTATGAATATAAGTATAGAGCATACATGCCACACAACAATATTTTATTCGACCGCAATTAGTAGAACACGAGATTACACGATAACGGATTTCGGGTATTTTAAAAGTTGTTTATAATCATAGTTCATACACAACGATTGTAAGCTCACAGTGAGACGTTAGTTATAGTGTTATACAAACACGCCGTTAGAAATAACATCAAAATGGACATTCGAACGTTTTTCAAAAAACCACGGCTAGAAAATGATGAGATAGTAAGTACATTAAAATTAATTATAATTACTAATAATTCAAATCATTTTTAAAAATTAAATTGGACTACTATTATAGTATAGAGGTATGTTTATTTTTCGCGTGTGCTATAGAACATAATATAGTCATCCCGTTCGTGATTTGAAATCTATTGTTAATTGTTGTCGAAATATTTTATATAATACATTTTATTTTATTAAATGCAATATTTAAATCTATATACACAATTATTCAATTAATCTGATTAATTTTTACATTTTATTTACAGGAAAATAGTTTTAATAACCAGTCACAACCAATTGAACCAGCGAGAAATGCATCTCCAGAAAGAAATGTATCAGTGTCACTTCCAGAGATTGTGCACCAACATGACATAGGATTATATGTGAATAAACCTGCAACTGAAACTATTGACTTGTTTCCGGGACTTCAAAATTTGATTTGGACTCCTCCAGAAGACTATAAATTTCCTGTTTCCGAAAAAAGAAATTTCAAATTTCAAAGAAGTTGGTTGCTTAAATATAAATGGTTGGCTTATTCAGCAATTATGAATGGCGTATTTTGTAAGTATTGTGTGTTGTTTTCTGTCGGAGGTGGAGGAATTGGACATCAAAAGTTGGGACTGTTAGTTAAAAAACCGTTTACAAACTGGAAAAAAGCTTTAGAATCATTTAGTTACCATAACTCACTAGAGTATCATAAAACTTCATTATTAAAATCAAACATGAGAGCAGAAATTGATAACCAAAACATTTTACCAGTTGATTTACAAATTTCGGAACAACAATTAAATTTCATTAATGAAAGTAAAAAATGTTTGATACCTATAATCGAAACTTTAATATTATGTGGCCGGCAGGGTTTGGCCCTTCGTGGTTCAAATGATTCAGGGAGAATAACCTCCGAAGAACCTTTAACTAACGATGGTAATTTTCGGGCTCTTTTAAGATATCGAGCAAAAACTGACGATCAGCTTAGTACTTTTTTGCAAAATTCCTCAAAAAATGCCATGTATATCAGTAACC
This sequence comes from Macrosiphum euphorbiae, assembly GCA_949089665.1. NCBI lineage: Eukaryota > Metazoa > Arthropoda > Insecta > Hemiptera > Aphididae > Macrosiphum > Macrosiphum euphorbiae. The sequence goes on along the minus strand of CARXXK010000002.1, from coordinate 71,455,899 downwards.
GTATACAAAACGAATTTATTGTCATATTTAATAATTTAATTCAAAAACAGATTATTGAACGAGTCAATAAATCTCAAGCTTTTTCAGTAACAGCAGATGAAACTGCCGATATTGCTGGCATAGAACAAGTCTCAATATGTGTAAGGTATTTAAATAATGATGACGCTAAATTAAAAATACGTGAAGATTTTTTAAGCTTTGTACCTGTAGCAGATGTAACTGGGAAAGGTTTATCAAATGTTATTTTGGATTTCCTTGAATATTCTGGAATTGACTGTGCGTATTTATTTGGACAAGGGTATGACGGGGCTAGTACTATGAGTGGTGAATTTCACGGAGTTCAAGCGTATATCAGAGAAAAGTATCATTTAGCTCTCTACTCACACTGTGCTGCCCATAGTTTCAATTTGGCAGTTAGTGCCGCATGTAGTATCCCCCAAATTAGAAACTGTCTTGGTACAGTCCAATCTATTTACAACTTCTTTAATACACCAAAACGACAAATTGCACTTCATGATGCAATACAAAATAATGAATTTTTGTTACAAGAAAAGAAAAAAAAACTTAAAAAATACTGCGCAACAAGGTGGGTACAGCAGCATGAATCAATTGGAACCTATATAGATTTACAACCAGCTGTTATTGACGCCTTAGAAAACATTTCAAGTACTTGGACAGATTCAAAAACAACATCCGGATCTTTTCAACTCCTTTCAGCAATAAAAACCTTAGAGTTTCAAGTATCAATTCACGTTTTGCATTCAGTACATGCATTGGCTTTATCATTGAGTAGAGTTTTACAAACAGAAAATCAAGATTTGGTTGAGGCTGTTAAGTTAGCAGACGCAGCAAAACACGAACTTGAAGAAAGAAGACAATATTCTACAGAAAACTTCAACAAAATTTTTGTGACTGTAGAAGATATTTGTAAGAAGTACAATATACCTGTGACTAAACCAAGACTCGTATCACGCCAAACTAACCGTTCTAACATTATAACAGACTCCGTAGCAGATTATTATAAAATTATTATTTACATACCATATCATGATTTATTTATCACTCATCTTCAAGATCGCTTCCTCAAACATCGAAATATTTTGTCCAACTTCTCATGTCTTTTTCCTATTGAAACTAAATCTTTAGACAAAGTTGCTTGTAAAACGTTGTTTGAAATCTACAGTTCAATTTTACACGACGATTCCCCAGAAATTTGGATAAGTGAGGTAGAAATTTGGCGACGACGACTAGTTGGTAAAAATATTCGAAACGCCCTTGATGCCCTTGATATTTGTAATGCAGATGCATTTCCAAATGTCCATAAAATGTTACGTGTTATGTCAGTTTTGCCTGTGACTACAACGACTAATGAAAGGTCGTTTTCTACATTACGTCGGCTGAAAACTTACCTACGATCAACAATGGGCGAAGATCGCTTAAATGGACTGGCATCATTGAATATACATCGTGATATAAACGTGGACATAAATCAAGCACTGAATCAATTCTTTTCAGTCCCTCGTCGAGTTAATTTATTAAAAAAATGATTTGTATTTTATAGTAGGTATTGTTAAAAAAACACATTTAACATAGGTACTTACAAAATTAATAATAAATATAAATATGTTATAATACTATTTGCTGATTATTGATGTATCTATGTTATACATTTTTTTTTTCAAAACACCCCCCATTCTAAAATCCTGCGCACGGGCCTGTTTTATACAGGATAGGTAGGTAATTAAAGTTTTGATTATTTTTCAACATTTATATATAACTAATATTATTATTATTTCTAATAATAAATACAATTAAGTAACCACTACAGTATTTCCAGTAATTAAAAATGTATCAACAATATGTTAACTAAGTTTTTAAATTTAAAGTTTTTTTGGTGTGATAGTTTATTAGTATAAACTTGGTTACACCACAGTCCCAGAATATATTAATTACTATATATTATTATTATGTGTTTAAAAGTTAATAAGTATGTTTGTAATTTTAGTTCCAGTTATGATAAAACAATTGTAGGGAATGATATTGTATTTTCAATCTTGGTCTATGATTGGGCTTAATTTTAATATTTTCCCCGGGCGTAAAAATTCTTAGATCCGCCTCTGATTAAGTGTCATATACTATCGTCTTTAATACAATATTTTATAAACTGATTAATACCTATTATATATTATACTATTTTTCGTACTCACAGAAACAACCGAGAATATCGTCAAGGATATCGAATTCGAATCGCCCCTGAATTTTTACGATGACGTGATAATCGACTCTGACGATTATAATGTATTAACGAAAACTAAAGATTTGGTTTTGAAATCTGAGGATATGATCCGAAGCTGGATGTTTAGTTTCCAGAAGGTGAGCCGAATATATGATTTATGAAAGATGCAGAATAATACAATTATCATCATACAAATAAATTAATATTAAAATATTACACACGTTATCACTGCATGGTTAATAATTTAAAATTCGTGAATACAAGTTTTCAGAAGTCTACATTAACCTGTTTATTAACCTTATTTTTAATTATTTGCTATTACTCATTAGTCATTAGTTATTACTTTGTAATATCTTAACGATCGTTGACGACATACTATAGTTTATATTTTTAAAATATAATACAAGATACCTAATAATTTTGTCTACCTTTATCAAAAAAAAAAATGTCTACAAGATAGTCAAATTACATTTTTATGGGTGTTTGAAGTTCATATTTTTACAAAATTGGATATTCAATCGATTTCTCATGTAGCAATTGTCATATTTTATTGTATTTTATTATTTGTTTTTTTAATAACTGTAAAAAGGTACATGAAAATTTCATTGAATGTTTAAATTTTCATTTTCTATACACTAAACAATTTTGAAAATATTTAAACTCTTTTTGAGCTATTAACGGGCAATTTAAAATTTAAATTTTTTTGTTTTTTTTTCTAAAAATATCAATAAAATTTTATTTGGTAGGCCAAAAGGCATGAAAATTTAATACGAGGCTCTGATACATTGTTAAAATAGCAGTTGAAAAATATTAAAAAATACATAAGCACATTTTTTTTTATAAGCATTTAATGTTTGAATTTGAACGAAATTGATTAAATTGAAAGTTTACAAATTATTCAGTAGTTAAAAATTTATAAAATGTTCATCTTATATAGCTAAAACAGGGGGCCACGTCAATAGGTAATAATATATAAATTACTTTATTTACAATAATATCAAGTATACTTAGTAATATCATAGGCTGACTCATTGTCTTCTCTCAGAATCGTTTTTCTTATACAATGATATTATATTATCATTGAATTAAAAATTAATACAATCCATTACAGTGACCCACTTGTAACCTACTGTACAGCAGAGTGTCACCCACTATCCCAATTTTTCATTTTGCTTTTGATATAATTAAAAAAAAAATTGTGAGGGATGAGTCCTGGGGCAACGACCCAGTTCGTGAATATCGATATTTTCACCTTTAAATCTACCATTGACTATTAGATTTGGTTTAATAGTGATGTGTACAATAGTCAGGGGTGGACTAGCTAGGATGGAGGGGGAGCGATCCCTGTCTGAGCCTGTCGACAGTTAGGGATGTCTGAATATATTTGGGCTAATAACTTATAAATATTTTATTATTAGCCAAAAATTGGGCTGAATTTTCTGTTTCTCCATGGCCAATTTTTATCCCCAGTCTGCCTCTCACAATGGTCACTATAATATATATGCATAACATATGATTATACTAATGTCATGGTATTTAATAAGTATAATATATAATGAAATGTATTGTGTACAGATGCTTCAGCAGTATAAACTGGAAAAAAAACAACCAACGTTGTTCGGGCCTCACAAAGAAATTGAGTTTTGTAGAAAAATGTGCATTAAGTTTAATCGGGTGTGTTTTCTGTTCAAGAGCAATTTTGTGAAGTTCGCCGAAACAGCCATGGAGCGAACTAATTCTAGCTTACTAAAAGTGAATACCTAAACAACATATATTATATCTAAGTTTATAAAATAACTTGTCCTGACTGACTGAATGACTGACTAACTGACTGATTCATCAAGACCACTGAAGCTATCAGTATGATATTTGGTCAGTAGTTTCGTTGTAAAGACCCAATTAGAACGAAATTCCTATTTTAAATAGGTCCTCAAACAAGAATTTTAAGACTCACTGTGTTAATTACATTTTTTTTTTGTTTCTAATCGTTGCCATTGGTTATTTGGGCAATAGAGGTAAAAGCATGCATACAATTAAAAGTTAATACTAAGGCCTCAATTAAAGAAACTATATCTTAAAACCAAAATATGTATGTTTGTAACTTACATTCTAAAAAACGACTGAATTTATTTTAACCAAAATCTCAGATATCGTTATTAGAAGAGATATCAGAAAAGTTTATAAAGTAGTTTCAAAAATATACCAAGTGATAAATCGAATACGCCACTTGTGGTTGCCCATCTAGTTCGAATTATTTCTCAAAGCTAGGTTCCATGACGATGATTTTCCCGTGAACAGCAAAACTGAGATACACTCATTGAGATACTCCTATGCTACCTATAGCGTTATATTTTTTCATTTTTTTCCGTGACAAAGTCGGGTTTTACAGCTATCTTCTATAAATAAACCTAACATATGCAAATCTGTGCAAATCCACAGTTGTTGAAATATTTTCATAAAATTGTCGTCAATAGATTGATTTAGATTCACAAGAATGAAGGCGGGTTATTCAGATAATATTGTATAATATTATTATTACATATGATTGAACTAATGGAGAGCAGGTGCTCCCTTGAATACGCCTATGCCAATGTTTTTCTCAGATAACTGTTTGAGTAGACGAATGTATCATTTTCTCCATTCTATTATTAGTTATAATTAATCTAATTTGTGTTTATATTTAAGTATTCTTTATGGTATGGTCTAACGGCGAATATGATTGTATTATATTCATTATAACATGTTTTATAATTTTATTCATGAATCCAATAGGCAGATGTTTACATCGAAGTACCTAAGTTTACCATTGATAAATATGTTTAGGCCGAGAATCTCCAAAAATTATTATTATATACATTATTTTTACAATAGGAAATATTTTATATCAGATTACTAATATAATGTATGTGTTAGCGGCAATGTGTATAATATTGGTATTTTATATAATGTCTAGGAATTCTATATAACACCAAATACAGCCGGCAATCTATAAAATTGTTTAAATTACCTAAGCATTATATGAAATGCCAAACAATGTATAGGTAATATATTAAATCCATATAATCAGTACCTATTGATATTTGACAATATATAAATCCATTAGTAATCTGTAATCTGTAATCTATAAAGTAGAATTCCGACTGCCGACAGATAACGCGATAATTTTGTCACCTAAGTCATATTTCTAGTGAATTTAATAGTCGCTGTCAAGTTGATTTGATTGATTTTCAATCAAATGCTGATAAACTTTTTAAATTTATAATGGTATATCAGGACCATTTAACTAAATTTGTCGTCATAAAACCATTAAAGACAAAAACTGCAGAAGAAGTGGCTTATAATTTAATTGCTATTTTCACTTTACTTGGAGCACCTTCTATATTATAATCCGACAACGGTCGTGAATTGTTGGAATAAATAAATTTAACAACTTTTTAAAAACTTAAAAATATGAAATATAATGTTTTTTTTTATAATAATAGAATACTTTTAGTAACATTTATTTTGTCTTAACAAAATTTAAAACGAAATGACCTTAATAACACGTTCGGCCATATATTATCATGTAGTCGTGGATTATCGTGAAACAGAGAACGATGCATTTCTACAGAAAAATAAGGGAAACTGTGATTTATCTGAACTCGTTCGAGAGGATGTTCGATGATCTGTACCAATCCGACATCACTCGTTTAAGATCGGCGATCGAAAACGTTTTCGATGGTATGCCGATTGCACAGTCATTTTCCAAATACGCATTTGATAAACGATTCACGACCAAGATGCTGTTGACGTGTTTGAACCAGACAGTGATAAGTAGTGTTAATTATCTGACCGACGACTTGACGGTAGTCTTTTGGAGCCAACCCAAAACCCTATTGCTCGAGAAACTCGAACGGTGTATAGAACTCAAGGAACATGTGTTCAATTGTCTTAACAAATCGGTTAACAAAATAAACATCGAAGACCGGGAGCCGTTTCGGGTATTATTCATCACGTCGTTCGGAAACTTTGTTGAATTCGTCAACCGGCTCGAAAAAGTAAGCACGCTAATAGCCAACCTGTAATTACAAGAGCTAATATATTAAATGAGCATTCCATACAAGGTTTGTTTGTTTGTCCTGGCAAAAATCGATAGCTTTTTCTAATTAATATTTCAGGACTATTCCTATTTAATAGGTAGAAAATATTTCCATTTTTTTAACCAGAAGAATTACTATAGAGACGTCTAAAAATATGTTTTTTTTCATTCACATATTTTGGGTATATTACGTATATATTTACGGATTGCATATTTTGTCTATACAATTTACTAATAATAATAAATATTTGGTTACTCGTCAAGAAAATGTAATTTGTTGAGGAACAGAAAATATTTCAGTTTTAAAATATCCAATTATTATTACTCTTGACCAAATTACCTAAAACCTAGTGTTTTTTTTTTTACTTTTGCATTTAGCACCAATGTTATTTTGCCTATTTTTTTTTTTCAGATGAAAAATATGATAGAAACATATCAATCGTATAAAGGTTTGAAAAAATCATCAATTCCAATGGTTCGTAAACTTTATTCTGAGCTAAAAGAAAAATTCAAAACGTTTACGAAAAAAAGAGAAGACCTGCTAAAATTAATTGAAGATCGAAAGTTTAAAGCAGACAGTGACCAATTTGATTCGGATGTCGAGGAGTTCAAAATTTGGCTGAAAAAACATCTGAAAACCGTGATCGAAGAAACACCAGACTTTGTAAACAAAGTTGAACTGTTGAGGAAATGTGAAACCCTAAAAATGGATGACTTGGATCTCGAAGCAGTGTACATTAGTACCTTAAAAAATATAAACATTAGTAAATGACGTAGCATGATAATTATTACTTTCGAGTGATTCATACATATTAACTGTTAATCTAAAAATATTTATTTTAGACTACAGAAATTTGTACTCTGCGTGCAGGGATAACGTGCCATTTACATATCACTTACCTACGATTTCTAGCCAAATCATATGGATTAAGATGATAAACGACAAAATCGAAACGCCGATGAAATTCTTTTTGGTAAAAATTAACACTTATTATATTCCAAAACTAAATAACCACATCGTGCATTTATACATTTACAAATTATCATTTTACAGAGTAAGAGTCAAAATTTGTGGGGAGAAAATGTGAATACGTACAATGCTTTGTGTACCGCGCTTAGAAACCACGAACTAACTTTGCACTCAGATTGGTGCGAGCAAATTGCCGAAAAAGTAAGTACAGTTTGAATAGCGTAGTCCTGCGTTTATTACGTACCACTATTGTATGAAATAATTTAAAAATATGACAATTTAATTTTAATCGAAAATCAAAAAGGATAATATCTCGAGGACTGGCCCGTTATTGATCAGGGACCAGACAACAAGGAAGTATAGCGTCAATTTTTCGAAGTTCATCACTGAAAAAGTTGACATTGCTCAGCTCATGATGTACCAACGACTTCCCATACCTCGGAGATTACAGTTGAAGGTACAACGCAAAGACATGATGTACCAAAGATATTTATACGCTGAAGATATCGTAAAACGATACAACCATTTAAGGTATAAAACAACCTTATTATTATTATTATTAGGATAAACAATGTAATTGAAGTTGTTCACGTCTACAGACAAATGGTACCAGATGTATTCTATAATTTAATTAATTTTGAACTGATGAAAATGGATAAGCTGCTGATACCATTACTTAATACTGTTAAATGGTCTTCAACCGGGGCCACAAATATAATGAACGACGTGATGAAGAATTTCAATTACAGCGAGGCATTTATAAAAACGGTATGCGTAGACTTGCCGACGTTTTAATTCATAAAAGTTTGTCTTATAAACATGTAATTAATATATATACCTTTTGACTTAGCTCGCCGACTTCAATTATATTTTACGAAATGAAATAGAAAATGTAGCTCAATATTTATTAATTAAGTTACCAACACAGCCGGTATGGCCCCAGGAATTTAAGGAACTGAACCGAATCCATTTGGAGGATACAATGAAAATAATTTCAGACAAAACGATTTTCATAGAAGAGGTGTTCAGTTATTTGATTAAGTTGATTATTTACAGAGTGAACGATAAATATTTCCTCAAAGACGAAGACATGATGTATGATTTTTTCAACTTGAATAAAGCGTTAGAGGTTATAAAAGACACGGACGGAGAAGCTAAACGTAACGGTACGAGTTTATCCGAAATCGGCTTATAAAATAAACGCAGTTTTGATGATTGCTTGTAATCACATTTTTTACACAACTTTTATGTAAAGAAAAATATTATTATATACAGACGAAAAGTTCCCTGCTGCTGCCATTCCTACAAGTAGACAAGTTGATGACTGGTGTATGAGTGTTTTTAGGTTCTATAACTTTTTTTATACTAAGTCACTGATAAGCACGATGCGCAATACGTTCGAACATATGATAGAAGGGTTGTCTTGTTATCAGTGGGTATCCGATTGATTTTCGGCAGCAAATTGTTCAACAATAATAATAATAATATATTATCATAGGCGTCAATTAAATTCGGATCGGTCACCGATGTTGAAAATCAAATTAACTCTGTCTAATTCTAACATTGGAGTTGAACCATCGTGGAAACTAATTAGCTCGGCTTTGAAGCATGTGGCTTCAAATGCACTGAATGCAACGACAACATTAACACGTTTGGGTTTTAATCACTTAAAGGTAAATACAATTTTATTATATTATATACTTTTGTAGTATTAAGTTAACTTTTTGATAAAATTATAAAAAAATCAATTACATCCACGGCGTTTATTTTCAAAATATTATATAAGGTGTAATTTGACTAAATACATAATGAAATGTGTTTAGTCTTTCAAATATTATGTATACTCACATTTATTAATATCCATATCAAATTGCATCTAGTGTATCTAGCTAATATATTTCTCTCTCTCTCTCTCTCTCTCTCTCTCTCTGACTGCACCCGCTTGTAGTCATTGAGACTTTATTGTCCAACATATTGCTCTTTATTAATTTCTATCTTCTAATGTAAATATTATATTAAAGTATTATGATTTATGATACGCAGAGAAACGATTATTGCTACAAGAAAACTATATCTAAGAACAAGGACGTTCTTGCTGCTGCCCAAGAAGTAAGAAATGCTACAAGACCATTAAAAATGGAAATAGAAAACATCGTATCCGTAAAGACATGTCTACTTATTATAAAGATACATATGTTTTAAAGTAAAATATTATTTTCAGCTATACGCTATTAAATATCAAGACATTTGGGTACAATTTCCTCAAAAAATCAAAAAAATCAATTGGTTGTTAGAAAAACAAACTGAATTGGACTCAATTCGGTATGTATTTGACCATATGAAATATACAATCAATATGATATATGATGAACCTCTGAGTGTAGAAATTGGACCTGTGGAAATCCAATTAGGTGATTATTAAAATTAGCACTTAATTTCTGTTTACATTATAATATTATAATATTTAAGCAGCATTGTTCTCTAAAACTGTTTGTATTGTTAGACGAATTCAAAGAGTCTCTACACGATGAAATCAAAGATTGGCAAATATTATTCGCCAATGGTGTATTAGAATCTTCCAAACTGAAATACTTGTGTAAACACATAGCAGAGAAATATAGTATAATTTCGGCACCAATCAACGATTTGGTCGATGCCAGAAAGGTGATAATATGTTTAGAAGAACTAGAAAACAATTTGACAGATTTAGACAATGACATAGAGATTACCGTTGACGTGTACGATTTGTTAAGTGAATACCAAGTTCCAATTAAGCCTGATGATGAGCGACAGTTGAATATACTCACTGAAACTTATAAAAAACTCAAATTGGAGGTGACATTCATAAATCATAATGATATAGAAACGAATATAAAGAGCGCTATTCTCCTTAATACTAATAATATTAAAATATTTGTGTTATTTTATAGATGTGCAACGTACCGCAAAGACTGTTGGATATATACATCCCTTTGAGGACAGAATTACAAGAAGGCATAGTAAACCTTAAATCGGATATAGTGGTTTTTGACAAACAATTCATTGAAAGAGGTCCTATGGTCGATGGTCTAATGCCTTCCGAGGCCGCTGAGAGGTAAAACAAAAATAAACATACATGATATTATGGTATTTTTAAGGTTATTAAACTTGTTTTCGTTTAATCTATGCTTAGGGTTTTACTATTTCAAGATCGTTTCGACGAGTTAGTCTCGTTGATGGAACGTTATCAGGATGGAGAGCGTTTATTCAAAACTCCAGTGACTTTATATCCTACGCTGAATGAAACTAGACGAGTTTTCAACTTACTAAAAAGACTTTATGATCTATATAGTGCAGTTAATCGTTCCATTCAAACGTGGTCGAGTACACTATGGAACCGTTTAAAAATAGATGATATTATCGATAGTTTAGCAGAGTACACTCAAAAGTGTCGTAAACTTCCTAAAGGTCTAAAGGAATGGCCAACATATGAAGAATTAAAAAACAACATTGACGAATGGTCGGATAAAATGATTCTAGTAGAAATGATGTTTAAGAATTCACTAAAACCAAGGCATTGGGAAATGATAGAAAAGGCGACTGGTACACTATTCCCCGTAAACGATCATGATTTTGCACTCAAAGATATTATGACTGCTCCTTTATTGAAATATAAAGACGAGCTGGAAGACATATGCCAGACAGCTATCAAAGAGATCGACATCGAAGCAAAATTGCGTCAGATAATACTCGATTGGTCGACTATAAAAATAGAATTGGCTAATTTTAAAAACAGAGGATTATTACTTGTAAAAGGACAAGAAATAGCGGAAGTCGTAGCCATACTAGAAGATTCACAAATGATTATGAGCTCATTAGCGTCCAATAGGTAAGATGTGTAAATTTTTTAAACTTTTTTTAAAAATTATATCATTACTAACTGATCCCGCGCACTTTGTTGACCGTACAAAATGACAACTATTAAATAAATTGTGATTGTTCAACTACTTTTTGGTGTAACTCTCTGCACTAAGTGCAATTCGACCATATTAGTAGACAATGTGAGAAAATTAGATTTGATGGATGCTTGTACCTGATCTACCCGATTAACAAATTTCAACCAATATACAAATAAAATTCTAACTTCTACAAGTTGTTTCTAGTATGGCTTCTCCCATTTATAAACAAAAATGTCCATCGTAAATATCAAAATCCCTGTTTGAGTACCTCCCCGGAGTCGGACCTACCGGATCCAATTGTGAATCTAAACCATCCCGGGAACCACTCAAGCAGACTCAAACCAATCAAACAAACTTTTTTTACTCTCTTATATATTATATACAAGACCATTGTTTTAATAAAAACGGTTAGTTGTTGTAAAACGAGAAAAAAGTTTAAAAAATGTTTTATTGAAATGCATAATGCAATATGACTAGTGATATACAAAAACAATGATACTTATGAACTGTTTGTAGGTATAATGTTGCGTTTAAGTCAGAAATTATGGATTGGGTTAAGAAATTTGCAGTGACCAGTCAAGTCTTGGAAAATTGGATTCTCGTGCAAAATCTTTGGATGTATTTAGAAGCCGTTTTTATAGGTGGTGATATATCTAAGCAACTACCACTAGAAACAAAACGTTTCACTGTAAGTTATTTTATCGATATTTTTATCATTGGTTCATGGTCATTTACATAGCTTACGTTTAGGCTATAGATAAATTGTGGGTAACTTTAATGAGCAAAGCACGATTTCTCGAGAACGTCATTGAAATATGCACCGGAGATGGGTCTATGGAAATTTTACTGCCTTACATGCTTGAACAGTTGGAATTGTGTCAAAAGTCATTAGCAGGGTATCACAACCTATTACAATCAAATTTATACTTATTTGATTATTTAAAATTCGTCTAAATTGTCTCATAGCAGTGTAGAAATTCGCAAAATCCTTGCATGGCTAGACTGTCTTTGGGGCAAATGCCTATTAAATATTATGAACTTATAATAATGGTTGATCAATTAGGTACTTGGACCAAAAAAGAAACATATTTTCAAGATTTTACTTTATATCGGACCCAGTGCTTTTGGAAATTCTGGGTCAAGCTTCGAACTCACATAACATTCAACCTCATTTGCTGAGTCTTTTTGATAATACTGCAAAGCTGATATACTTTGAATCCGAATACGATAAAGTGCGAGATATCGTATCCAGAGAAGGTGAAAAAATCGCATTGGAACATCCCGTATTATGTACTGGAGGAGTGGAAAATTGGTTAAACGTTTTGCTTGATGAAATGAAATTTTCTGTGAATCAATTAATAGCTAATGTGGACAATTACATTATGAGAGACCCAACATTTTCAATTATAACGATGGTTGAATTATTTCCTGCTCAAGTGCGAATATTATTTTAAATAGATACCATAGATTTAGACATCTAGTATATTTAATCGATTGTACATTAACAGATAGGTCTCATCGGTATACAAATGCTGTGGACAATTCGAACAGAATATGCTCTTAAAAACTCTATCACCATGAAAAAAATTATGAAAGACACTAATCAAGAATTTATTAAGCTCCTCAATATACTTATTGACGCCACTACTAAGAATCTGACCAAAAATGAAAGATTGAACTACGAGACTTTGATTACGATACACGTCCACCAGAGGTTTCAAAAATACACATGAACATTATTATTAACTGTGTGTCAGAAATTAAAATATTACGTGTGTACTTTAGGGATATCTTCGAATCATTGTACCAAAAGAAGATCACAAACTTATTTGATTTTGAATGGCTAAAACAAGAGCGGTTTTATTACACAGAAGAATTGGACCGATGCGAAGTTCGAATAACCGACGTGTTGTTTGTGTACCAAAATGAGTTCCTGGGCTGTTCTGATAGGCTCGTAATCACGCCACTCACAGATCGATGTTTCATTACCTTAGCCCAAGCAGTTGGTAAGATATCCAAAAATAATTTGGAGACGACTGACGATATACGAATCTATCATAATTTTATGTAGTGGTTAGTTGGGGTGTAAAAATAGAAAAATCCCAGTACTTAATAATCGAGAATAACTAACAAAAAACCCTAAGAAAACGAAAATATTAAAGCAATACCAGTTTTTAACAAAGTCTATTTTGTTTAGGTATAATATGTTATAATTTATATAACCCTAGAGAATTCACATTTTCATCAAATATTTATAATCCATTTTCTTTAAATGTTATAATTATTAAATTATAATATTTTTTTCACACTATCTTTGTTTTCAATCACCCACACAAATTGTATGAAACTACAAACTGTCGTTTTGTCCACGCCGTTTTGTCCTCGTACAAAATACTAGCACTTTAACGTTTTGTCCCAGTCAATTATTAAGGTAAGACATTTGATCCACGAGAGTAATAGAACGTTATATAACCATTATCATAGGCACGATTAATATACAGGATTAGAAACGATTTGCCTTATCAATAATATTTTTGTATCTCTGTCAAGATTAAAGATATACAGGTTACTCAACGACCCTATGCACATACACAACAAAAGTTGTAAGGAAAAATGTTGATTTCTAATAGCTGATCAACGATGTGCTAATAACTACTAACTCTAAAATGCATGGTATTGTATATCTATATTGATATATTTTGTAGTAAAAAGAGAAATCACTATAATGCAAAACCGCTAACTGTTATTCTTGCTATGAAAAGATCGTTAATTTTAAGCTCACCAAAAAATAAGTTTCTTTGAGTAACCTGTATATTTTTAATCGTGATCTCCATTCTCATATTATAAAGACAACTATTTAGCGCTTAAATAGGATTATTCTGTGATACTAGAAGAATAAGGGACTTATGTTGTATAACACACGTACATTTGATTAGCGCTAGTAGTCTTGTTGCAGTGTGAGAAGGTGTGGGTATCATTTATCATACTTTCGTTTCGTATCCTGCATATTATCTTAATTAGTGGCCGTGGGATGTTTGGTTCCGCTGTATTTTATATCCGTCAAATTTAAATCTCTATTTTTTTTTTAACTAAAATTTCAATTCTTATTAAAAAAATGAAAAATATCAGTAAAGTTATTAAATTTATATTCCATCATTCAATTTTAAATAATATGTATTCTAATACATTTACATAATTATATATATTTTCTTTTATACTTAAAATGTCAATACCATAGATAGATTTTTTACATTAAATCACTTATTTTTCAAAATAATGTAAAATATGGATGCCTAACTAATATTTATAATATTTCTATTGTAAATAATCTATTGTAAATATATTGTATTTTCAAATAATTCACTTATATTATTTAAATTTGACTGATGACAATAATTATATTGTAATACATTTAAATTTGATAATTATACTGATATTTTACTTATTAAAAATGGTTTAAAAATGTAAAAAAAAAAATATATCGATTTTAATTTAACTAATGATTTGAAATACCGGGGCACCAAACAATAAACATCCTACCTTAATAATTAGGATCAAACGTCAATAAACTCGTATTTTTAAAGGGACGAAACGGCGAAGACAAAGCGTCCACGATTCGCATGAAACATACTTAAACGCTTTACTTCAATATTATTCTATTATTACTTTTGATATATAAACCCAACGGCAATGCACAGGAATGAATATGGGCGGCGCACCGGCGGGACCAGCGGGAACAGGGAAAACGGAGACAACGAAAGACATGGGAAAATCACTCGGGAAATACGTAGTTGTTTTTAATTGTTCGGATCAAATGGACTACCGTGGACTAGGTCGAATTTTCAAAGGCTTAGTGCACTCGGGTACGTGGGGTTGCTTCGATGAGTTCAACAGGATCGAACTTCCAGTACTTTCGGTGGCCGCTCAGCAAGTATACACCGTGTTTATGGCCCGCAAAAGCAACTGTGAAACATTCATTTTCAGGTATTCGTTGACTAACAGAATTTTGAACCTTCGGAGTGTTGATATCCGTCATTATTACTTTTAACAATTTTTTTCTTTTTCTAGCGATGGCGATACGGTTCCTATGAACCAAGAATTTGCCATATTCCTGACCATGAATCCTGGATATGCTGGACGTCAAGAACTACCTGAAAACTTAAAAGTTCTTTTTCGGAGTGTAGCCATGATGGTTCCCGACCGATTGGTAATTTTTTTATCAACTAAATTAATTTAATACCTCCATATTATTATTATTTATTATATTAATTTAAATGTAATAACCAATAATTAATTATGAACAACTTATAGGGAAACTTAAGTAAAAAATTCACATTACATACGTATTTTATATTAATTATATACCAAATTCTTTTTTTTATTTTGAATTTTTATAAAGCTTTGCACAATCTGTACTATTTTGCACAATAAATGTATGACGTGATGACAGAATACAAATTTATTGCAAATTGGAATAAGTACCACCCATTAGTGACAATTGACTGGGAGTTGTTTGATTATTTATATATATTTATATAGTACCTTTGTAATATATATATATTTATTTTCCCCTTAGTCTCCTAACAAGTCCCGGCACCAGTGCTTTTTTAGGGGTGCATCCAAATCGCATACCAAAAAAATAAACATAGGTACATTGGAATACCTAAATTACATGCGACCTCTTAGAGGCATATCTTCGATTTCATTCCATGTATAATATTTTTCTAAATAAAATAATTTAACTTACTTTTCCACTGAAGGAAGAGGCTTGTTACATTCCAATAAAATATATAAATATTGGAGAAGGCGACGCTGTAAATATTAAATATTAAATAAAACAATTGTAGTTCAGGATAATCAAGTGAATGCATTTTACATTTTTACATATTAATAATTATATACAATTTGGTTGATTTTTATTTGACATTTTGGGCATGGAATATCAAAATTTCAATGTACAATATATTGTATATGATAATAAAATAATCAAATTGATAACTCACAATAATCAAATATGTCAATATGTCAAATATATGTTAACCGGGCACATAATCTTTTTTCGAAGAATAAAATAGTAATAGCATTTTGTAAAATGGTTAATATTAAAGAGTTAATAGATTAAAATTATTTAGTTGCCTCAATTACAATTAAAAATAACATTACAATATAATAATAAAAATAATAACAAAATAAGTATAATATTGTCTATATTGCCATATTTAACGTCATAATATAATATTGGAAATTTGAAAAGTATTGCTTTATATATTTTGTTGCCAACTTTTCTACGTACATGATTCTATTAGTTTTATTATTTTGAAATCACTAAACTTATACATTTTTCTTTTTCTAATATTTCCCGACGTCTATTATTTACATTTGAACTACGCATTTTTACATATATATCACATTGTACTTGTTTTGAGGAATCGACTAATAATAATGATTATAAATTTGAGCTACAAACACTTAAGTGTTCGTCGACGGAGACGTATGTCTGTAAAACCCTACAATAGGTACAGTTTGGTAAAATGTTTACTCAGATATTAAAATATTTCTATCTAGAAACTAATCAGTTGGAACAACTATATATAGAGCGTTTCTATACAATCGTTTTTTTTTTAAATTAGGAAAATCCAAAAAAAAATGTTTAAGTTGTTGTACACATAATTGCATGATAAATACTTGTGGGTACATTGCATACAATGCAGACATACCCCTCAAAAACGTGGCATGCACTTCGGGGAGACCCAGCTAAGAGATTTTTTTTTGGTATGCAATTACCTGCATTTAGGGGATTGCCTTAGGATTGCCAGGTAAGGTTTGAATGGACAGGTTTTTAATTAGTGGATTTTGGTGTGTTTGGAGACAGGTATGAAAGTTTTTTTTTTTAAGTGTGCAGCTTCTTTTGTCATTATTTTTTAAATATGTATGGATATTTAACCATACATAATTTAATGACGGATTATTGTGTGTTTGTTTTTAGATAATAATACGCGTGAAATTAGCAGCTTGTGGTTTTAAAAACAACCTACCCCTATCAAAAAAATTCTTCATACTATACCAGCTATGTGAAGAACAGTTGAGTAAACAAGTGCATTACGATTTTGGTCTGCGTAATATATTGGCAGTTTTGCGTACGCTTGGCACTCAGAGGAGAAGCAACGCGACTGAAGCTGAAGAAACGATACTCATGAGAGTGTTGAAGGGAATGAACGTTTCAAAGTTAGTCGATCAGGACGAAACTATTTTTTTGTCTCTGATCGAAGATCTTTTTGTCGGCATGAAATCTACTTCGTCTACATACAAAGATTTACAATCAGCCATACTAAGCTCGTGTGAAGAGAAACAGTTGGTCAACCATCCTTTGTGGAATTTAAAAATCATTCAAGTACTATACTTACCAAATGGTCTAATATATATTATTACTGTTATGATTTACTGTATACTGTAGCTTGTATATATTTTTTTCTAAGGTATACGAAACGTCTTTGGTGCGTCACGGGCTGATGATACTGGGACCTACTGGGTCTGGTAAAACTACTGCCATTCACTGTCTTCTATCGGCCTTAACCAAAACTGGATTGACGCACTTCGAGTATCGAATGAATCCCAAAGCCATTACGGCATCTCAGATGTTTGGGAGATTGGACGTGGCCACGAACGATTGGACTGATGGTATATTTTCTACACTCTGGAGGAGAACGTTAAAGGTACCTATGTTTTTTTTTCGAGACGATAAATTGTTTCGGTTTATTTTTATCTTAATGGTTACCGTACTATAATATATTATACACGTACAATAATTAAATCCCAGCTGAGTCCAGACGAATACTGTTGGATAGTATTGGATGGTCCCGTGGATGCAGTTTGGATAGAGAATTTAAACTCCGTCTTAGACGACAACAAAACGCTTACCTTGGCAAACGGTGATCGAATTGTCATGGCCGCCAACGCCAAACTTTGTTTTGAACCAGACAACGTGGACAATGCTTCCCCAGCAACCATTTCTAGGATGGGAATGACTTTTTTCTCGTCCACAGTGTTATCATGGAGAGTGATATTTGGAGTAAGTACCTATATAATATAACGTTGCTGTTTTTATTTTAAATCTAATGACATAATACTTATAACTAAAAAACTGCTAACCACCTCAAATAGCTCGATAATTAAATTGTCGTATAATATCACTCTATCATGAAAGGATGATGTTTTTTAAAAAGTATAAGAAATAGCTATTGAAAGACACATTATATGATCTTGTGTTTTTTACATTTATGTTCGTTGATCAAACCACTATAAAGTTTTGGTTTTTTAAATAAAAATGTATTATAACTGTTATCACTTCTTATATATATATATAAGACTAATATATATATATATATATATATATATTTTCATGTGAGATTATTTTTACTATTCATGTCTAAACTAAATGAATGAGTTTTATTGCATCATATTCAGGTATAAGGTGTCTGAAACTTTTTCAATAAACTAAATTGTTCTACGAACAGTCTTAATACATTTTTTATTATACATAGTACGTTATAATGGTATGTAAATCTTTCTATTTCAGGGATGGGGAAAAACTAAATCTGCACATATATCCAATTGTTTTCAAGAAATATTTGATAATTCTTACAACGAATTATTAAAAATTCTTCAATCTAGGCTTTCACCCAAGATGACTTTAACGGAACCTCATTACATTCATCAAACATGTGATATACTCGACGGACTCTTAAGCATGTTCCCTGAAGAGCCAGGTAAACATCTCTGGATACAATAATACAAATTATAATATTAAATAAATAATAATAATAATAATAATAATGAATATTCTGTAATAAATTGTAATAGATGTAAAAATATTATCACGTTTATACACATTTGCAATCATGTGGAGTATTGCTGCCGTGTTAGAGTCAGATAACAGACGATTATTAGAAGAGTTCATTTTACAGGACCTGGCAGGAAAAATTATAATACCAAAACTTAAAGTAAGTTCATTTCTAGAAAAGAGACTTTTTTTGTGGATATAAATCATTAAAAACAATGAATATCATGTTTTTCATAGGAAGGAGAATCGATTTACGACTACACCATTTCAAAAGACGGCGAATGGAAACACTGGGAAACGTTGATAGAGTCGTACACTTACCCAAGTGATTATATACCAGTGTACGGTGATATACTGGTGCCGAATTTAGACAACGTGCGTACCATGTTCCTGATAACTTTAATAGCCAATCAAGAGAAAAACGTTTTGTTAATCGGTGAACAAGGTACTGCTAAGACGGTAATGATCAAGTGTTACATGCAAGAATTTGATCCCGAGGTGAGAACGAGCAAAATGCTCAACTTTTCCTCGGCTACCACTCCAAACATGTTTCAAGTAAGAAATACTCGAATCATACACGAAAGTAGTCCTTAGCTATTAAAAAAACCATCGTTAATCCCTTAAATCAGAGTACCATCGAAGGATATATGGAGAAAAGATTTGGCACCACTTACGGTCCTCCGGGTAATCGAAAAATGACAATATTTATTGATGATATAAACATGCCGATCATTAACGACTGGGGAGATCAAGTAATTATAAAATATTAATTGATTTATGTTTGATGGTAGGTTGTGATTATGATCTTGTATTGCGACAATATTTCTATGAAAACCTTTATTATATTTATTGATAATATTTTTAAGTCTTACTGCTACCTCACATAAAAAATAAAATTACTATCTCCACTTTCTTCATCCGATTTTAACCTCAACAAATAAAGACTACCTATATAAAGCTATTTCTGTATAAACTACTGATAAGACCCATTTATTCTTATGGCATCTAACTATAGAGCTCAGCCTAAAATTTCAATACCAATTAATAATTATGTTCAATGATTCAAATCCGACTTTAATTTAAATTCTATGTTTCCAATAATACTCTTCACTCAAATTTCAAATACCCACAGCAAAGCTCCATTATAAACGCTTTGCTAACAAAATAACCCACCGTTCCAGCCCTAATCCATCATTATGCGTTAGTTTATTTCGTTCATTACAAAATTTAACAAAAACATATTTTATTCACATTGAACTAAAATTCGTAAAATAAATATTGAAATGTAGATATTGAACCGAGTATGTTCTATGTATTATTTTTTTTTTTGCTTGTATCCGGCCAGGTGACAAACGAGATCACTCGCCAGCTGCTGGAGAATAAAGGGTTCTATTCGCTGACCAAGCCCGGTGATTATATCAACGTCGTGGGTGTGAACATGTTGGCCGCCATGATCCATCCAGGAGGCGGCCGAAATGATGTGCCACCCCGACTTAAGCGGCAGTTCTGTATATTCAACTGCACGCTACCATCGGACACTTCCATGGACAAAATATTCGGGGCACTGGGCTGCGGGTACTTCTGCGTGGAACGGTTCAACGAGCAGGTCGTACAGTTCTTGCCTGGCCTGGTGGTGCTCACCCGGATCTTGTGGCAGAAGACCAAACAAAAGCTGCTACCCACCCCAGCCAACTTCCATTATGTGTTCAACCTGCGCGACTTATCCCGCATCTGGGAAGGTATGCTGCAGGTGTGCTCTGCTGAATGTCAGGATGTACGGATGCTATTGCGACTGTGGTGTCACGAGCTGCAGCGCGTCATCTATGATAAGCTGACCAGCATTCAGGATAAGGACTGGTTCTTGGAAACAGTTTTGTCCTCGGCTGAGAAGTTCCTTGGCTCCGAGAACTACAAAATGATGCCGGCTGACATGAAAACGATAGTTTTTGTCGACTTTATGCGGGACATGGTCGATCCTACAGGCGACGAGCCCGATGACTTCGAACCTGAGACCCCGAACATTTACGAGAACATCGAAGAGTAAGTACATAATATTCTCATACATATATATATATATATACATATTTTAAATTAAAATATTCTTTGGCTTTTTAATTTTACTTTTATTGTGCGTTTTACAGTTATGAAGTCCTGAAAGATAGAATGTTGATGTTTATGGGTCAAATGAAAGACGCGACTCGTGGTTCTGTGGTGGATTTAGTCTTTTTTAGAGACTGTATGGTCCATTTGATTATAATAGCACGCATACTAAGAATACCTCGTGGAAACGGTCTACTCGTGGGTGTTGGAGGTTCCGGCCGGAGATCGGTGACCACTTTGGCATCGTTTATCGCTAAATACAAACAGCATTCAATATTTCTAACAAGGTTATGATTGAATACTTATGATTATTATTTTAATATGTTTTAAGATCATTATTAAGATAACTGTAAGCATTGAGTTTAAATGGATTTTAAATATTTTTATTTTGAAACTTGTAGGTCATATAATATCAATAATTTCTTGGACGACATCAGAATACTTTATAGATTTGCCGGAATTCAAGATATGAAAACTACATTCGTGTTCACGGATAACGACATTAAAGAAGAGTCTTTTCTCGAGTATATTAACAATATATTAAGTTCTGGAGAAGTGGCTAACTTGTTCCCGAAAGATGAACTTGAAGAAATGTTGAATAGCATAACTCCGTTATTTAAAAAAAAATCACCCAAAGGCAATCCATCTATTGACAACTTGTACCAATTTTTCATTAAGCAAGCTATGAACAATTTACATTTAGTTTTATGTTTTTCACCGGTAAGTTTATATCAACTAATAAATACTCTTAATGAGGGAGTGTTTTTGCACATGGACTCTTTTTACTATTTGTAAATAGGTAATTAATTAATATTCCTCCTAAACGATACAGTTCGTTCTAATATTTTATATTGGAATACGTTAACTTCCAATGTTTTAAGAAAAACTATTTCAAGGATTTAATTTTAAAAATAGATTTTATTCATGTCTATAGTCTGTTCAAAAAAAGAACAGTAGTTTTAGAACAAGTTTTCGTCGGGCGGCGGTCAGACATATGGTCAGACGCCGTCCACACTACAGCGACGCGTCGGGCAATGCCGCGGAACAAATCCACTCCCATGCGCAGAACTCGGCCGCCGACTACTGTTCTTATTTTGAACACAGTATATATTGTTCATGTTCATAAAAAAAATTAGAATGAATTATGATGTGACCTCCTATTATAAGTGATAGTCTAAGGAGAAGAAAACTAATTGAACTGTAAACATTTTTTTTTTTTTTTTAACAGATAGGTGACAGTTTTCGTTTGCGTTCATTAAAGTTTCCCGGTATTATATCTGGGTGCATTATCGATTGGTATACAGCGTGGCCCTCGGATGCACTACTAGCAGTATCTCATCATTTTCTAAACAATTTCCCAGTGGTCGGTACAGTAAACGAAAAGGAATCATTGATACAATTACTTGGTGTCATACACGATAACGTTGCAAAAGACTGTATAAATTATTTCCAAAGGTACGTGTCAAATGTCAAAGTATTTTAGATATTTGTTTTTATAATACAGTATAGGTACGTAATAGCTGAAAACATAATTTAACACGCTAACCGCTATGTGTTGATGGTCAGCCATCCTGCAATGTTCAATTTCCATACTACTATGCCCGATGGCGTTCATATAGTTGATCATTCCTACCACGCCATACCACCGACCTGTACATAAATATGGTCTTATATTATAAACTTTTCCATGATGCTATAATAATGTACTAAAAAATTCGCAGTGAAGTAGTAAGAATCATTACAAATTTGTTTATGTAATATATATGTTTTTATTTTTTTTTCAAATACAAAAGCATTTACAAATTTGGAATGACATGGAAAATTTGCTTAGTGTATCCATACTAAGGATGTAAGCTTTCACTGCTTTTTTCACTGAAATTTTCTTATTTTGATCAAATTTCGATTTTTATGTTTATTTTTTTAAATAATTTATTTTGTAATAATTGTATAACAGTTGGTTACAGTGACTACTAGATAATATACATGAGTAATAAAACCAAAGAATAAAGTTGTTCTGTGATAAAACTATCTTATGTTATAAACTTACTTGGCAGCCATAAATTATGAAATTTTCAAAATGTTTAACTTTTTGAAAATTTTCATGCAAATTTACATCACTAATCGATACTATAATATCGTATGGCCACCTGTGGGCACATGACGGTTAAACGTGTGGTAACGTGAAAAAATAGCGTCTAGTTGTAAATTTATTTTTCTTCAAGCTTTAAACTATAACATTAAATTTCGACAGCCTACAATTAATTTTTGTCAGTTATCGTAATATATTAAAATTTTAAAATGAAAAATTACACATATCAATTGATAACAGTATTGCGTAGAAATATCCATCAACCCATTTATTAATATAATTTCTTACAAGATTTCGTCGAAAAATATTTGTAACGCCAAAATCATTCCTTTCGTTTGTGGACGACTATAAGAGTTTGTACTCAAAGAATATATATGAAATTGAGCAGATGAAAAAGCAAAGAATATTAGGATTAGAGAAACTCGCCGACGCTTCAATACAAGTAGAAGTGTTAAAAGAAGAATTGATAGAGAAAGAAAAGGAAATTGTTATCGCAACGGAAGCCAGTACAGAGGTAGAGTTCTAAATACCGTCAACCAATATTTTCGATTCGTTATATTTTATAAATCGGCTCAGGTAACTACTAAAGTGAATGTCGTGGTTAAAGCTGCAGAAATAAGTAAAGCCGAAGTCGCCATTGTAAAAGACAGAGCCGAATTGTTATTAAAAAGCATTTCAAAAGAGAAAAAGATCGCCGAAGTGAAACTTGCTAAAGCTAAACCCGCGTTAGATGCTGCCGAAGCAGCTTTATTGGTACAGTTAACAATTACACTTAGTTAAATAGCATAAAAATGTTTTAAAGCTTAATACATGTTCATTTTCCTTGTTTAAAATATACAAATCAATAGCTCAATTAAAATATTTAATTTCTTTTATAAATAAAAAGCAAATTTAATTTCTAGACACTAACAGCAACTGATATAGCAACCGTAAGAAAATTGGGCAAACCACCTTACTTAATTACGTTGATTATGGATTCCGTACTCATATTTTTCCAACGAAAATTACCGAAAGTAATAAAAGATACTAACAAGTTGTTTTTAGAACCCAATTGGAAGGAATCTTTAAAAGTAAACTTTGTGCCACAACATCATAATAACGGTAAAATTAATGTTTATATGATTATTTTATTTTAGTTAATGTCCGACACCAGATTTCTATTCAACCTTCAAAATTTCCCCAAAAATCAAATCAATGGAGAAACAATTGATCTATTGCAACCATATTTCAATTACCAAGACTATACATTCGAAAAAGCGAAATTGGCATGTGGAAACGTAGCCGGACTTCTGAGTTGGACATTGGCCATGTCAGATTTCTATAATGTAAACAAAGAAGTGCTTCCATTGATAGCTAACTTAGCTAAGCAAGAGGGTAAACATATCCAAGCTAAAGAACAATTAAAAGCCGCGGAGACCATTGCTTTTGAAAAAAACAAGGAGTTGTTAGAAGCAAAACGAAAGTTAAATATAGCTTTAAGTTCACAGCAAGTAATTCAGTCTGAAGCGAATAGATGTAAAAATAAAATGATGTCTGCAACAGCACTTATTGAGGGTTTAGAAGGAGAAAGAAAGAGATGGAAACAGCAGTTGGCTGGTTTTAATTTGGAAATTAAATATTCATTAGGAGATATTGTAATACTAACGGCATTTTTAAATTACTCTGGGCCATTCAACCAAGAATATAGAACAAACATTATGCAATCGTGGTATGATCAATTAAACGAGAGGAACATTCCAAATTCCCCTAATCTAAATGTGACTGAAAAATTGGCGGACCCTCCAACTATTAGTGAATGGAATCTTCAAGGACTGCCAAATGATGATCTATCAATTCAAAACGGTATTATTGTAACAAAATCTTCAAAATACCCAATTATGATTGATCCGCAGAGTCAAGGAATAGCTTGGATTAAAAATAAAGAAGCCGTAAATAACATGATTGTTACTTCTTTTGATGATAAATATTTCAGAAATTATCTTGAAGATAGTATATCGTTGGGAAAACCATTACTGATCCACGATGTACTGCAAGATGTCGATCCGGTAATAAATAACGTTCTGGAAAAGAACTATTACGTAAAAGGTAAAATTGTTAATGTATTATTAGGAGATAAAGAAATTGACGTTAGTGACGATTTTCGACTATATCTCACTACAAAACTTGGAAATCCATCGTTTCCTCCAGAGCTCTACGCCAGATGCATAGTCATCGATTTTACTGTAACTATTAAAGGATTGGAAGATCAATTGTTAAGTAGAGTCATAGAAATCGAGAAAAAAGAATTAGAACAAGAGCGTATTGAATTAATTTCTGAAGTGACATCTCAAAAACGAAAAATGCAAAAATTAGAATACGACCTTCTAATAAAACTAACTACCGTAAAAGGGTCATTGGTAGACGATGAATCGGTTTTATATACGTTGAATAAGACCAAAGATACGGCTACCGATGTCAGTGAAAAAATAGAAGTGGCGAACGTGACACAAGCTTCAATAAGCGTGATGCGTGAACAGTATCGTCCGATTGCAACTAGAGGTTCAGTTCTGTACTTTTTAATCGTAGAAATGGGAATGGTCAATCCCATGTATCAGAACTCATTACAGCAGTTCTTAGAACAGTTTGATATGTCGTTATCAAACTCCGATAAGGCTGTTATGCTCGAACGTAGAATAAGCAACATTATTGAATTTTTGACTTATGCCATATTCAAATACAAGTGCCGTGGACTGTACGAGGTGCACAAAATACTTTTTACGATTCTCATGACGCTCAAAATAGATCTGGACAGAGAGAAAATCACTAGAAGTCAGTTTGAATATTTCATCAAGGGTGGAGCTTCAGTTGATATGAGTTCTATAAAACCTAAACCCTTCGATTGGGTGACTGACATTTGTTGGATGAACTTGGGCTTACTACAAACCATTTCACCTTTCCAATCAATATTGACAGCCGTTGAAACGAACGGAAATTCGTGGAAAAAATGGTACGAGAAGAGTAATCCGGAAAAAGAAAAAATGCCAGATGGATTTGACAAGCTCGACGTGTTTGAAAGGTTATTGATGGTAAGGGCGTGGTGTCCAGACAGGACGTTGGTTCAAGCGTTTTCCTATGTCGAAGAATCACTGGGGCCTCAGTTCGTAGAAACAGTAATGTTTGACATCGAAGAGATGTACCTCGAATCCAGAAGTACTACACCGATGATTTGTTTCCTAAACATGGGTTCTGATCCAAGTAATCTCATTGAGAACACTGCAAAAAAATTAGAAATACCGTTCAATTCTGTGTCGATGGGACAAGGTCAGGAAGTACACGCCGAGAGGTTAATGAAAGAATGTGCAATCAACGTGAGTATTGTATACATACATATAACACGATATACTGAGTGATCTATTTAACTTAAGAATACTCATTATTTCAAAAACCTTTAACGTTTTTGAAAATATTATTTGAACATAATTTTCAGTCGTTAAAAACAACATTTTTCTGAAAAATATATTTATTACTTTTAACTTTAATGAATATCCATAATGTATCTTTTTAGGGAGGATGGGTATTACTTCAAAATTGTCATTTGTGTTTGAGTTTTATGCAAGAAACGTTTACATATATAAACACAAGTGTGGCGAAGTCTAGTCAAGAAAACTTTAGAATATGGATAACCACAGAAGTTCATCCACAATTCTCGATATCACTTTTACAAATATCTATACATTTTACGTATGAACCCCCAGAAGGTAAAAACATTAAATATACATTTTCTAAATAACCAACCAAGTAAAATTGTAACAACTTATTCAAACAGAAGAATTAATCAATTTTATTTATAAGTCACCATTTAGTTCGAGTACTTATATCAGCCGATTTAAACACTGCGGCTGCTCGTCAGGTTATTCAGTAATATACTATATAGTATTTTATTGCATATTTAGGATTAAGAGCCGGGTTAATGAGAACTTTTATCAATATGGGTGATGACACATTGATCTACTCCAGCATACCACAATACAAACCAATATTGTATGTGATTTCATTCCTCCATTCGGTCGTCCAAGAGCGAAGAAAGTTTGGACCCGTCGGTTGGAATATACCATACGAATTCAATACTTCAGATTGGTACTCGTCGACTTTATACTTACAAAAAATGGTCGATGAGATGGAACCCACCTCTGAAGTTAACTGGGTGGCTTTAAGGTAAACTACTAGGTCCGGGATCATATAAGTAACACTTTTAATAAATAATAAAAAAGTAAAATAAAATATTAAACTTATTTGATGATAGATACAATTAACTAGGTAGGTAACTCATATGTTTTATCTGCCTGTTTAGATATGTTCAGTGGCGCCGATCTATATTTCATGTTATGGGTAAAAATGCTGGTGTTAGACCAACCTACTTAAAAAAATGTTTAGCTACTCTCGAATAGTGCATTATAATCATGATACACTGCCTGTCGACCTGCCATACTCATACTATTATTGCCTTTTCTTACCATTATTGTTAAATTATGATGATGTTTAAATACTAAATACCACTGATCACTTATTATCACCCACTCACCCATAAATAGTTCTGGGGAATTTTCCCCAGTTGAGACCCGTGTTCGGCGCCACTGGATATGTTACTGTACCAGCAGCTGTTCTAGAATGAACGAATTTTAAGTTTTAATACTCGCCTTTCTAAGCTCTATTGTTTTTTTTTTTTAAGGTGTAGACTTATTAACTGCTACTAATATTAATAAGTGATTTACTTGTAAAACCGGTAAAGTGGTTTTACATGTTCTTGGAATTACTTAAATATTCATTTAAGGTACATGTTGGCCGAAGTGCATTATGGTGGCCGGGTAACCGATGACTATGACCGACGACTATTAAACAATTTTACCGAACTTTGGTTTACCGACGAACTGTTTACCGAAAAGTTTTGTTTCTACGAAGGTTACAACGTGTTGGTTTTTAATAAACTATCTGAGTATCTATCGGCGATAGAAGAAATGCCATTGAAAGATCCACCACAAGCGTGTGGACTTCATCCAAACACCGATATAACGTGAGTATAAAATGTTATTCATATATTATATATAATATCATATAGGTATCGAATAAAATAATACCATATATTATGCGATAACTGGTATACGTTTTTAGATACCAAACTAACATGGTTCAAGAGATGTTCAACACTATATTAATGATTCAACCAAAAGGTTCTGGTGGCGGTAGTGAAGTGACACGTGAAGAAAAAGTGTACGTTACGAGTTCGGATTTGTTGGAAAAGCTGCCTCTCTCTTTCAACATGTTTACAATCAAAGAAAGGTAATTATAAATTATAAGTTATTATTATAATGGTAATGATAACATAAAAAAAAATTGTTTATATAACACACATAAATATTCATAAATTATGATAGGTTAACGTTGATGGGTCCGACGCAGCCTATGAACATATTCTTAGGACAAGAAATCGATCGCATCCAAAAGGTTACAGAAATAGTGAAAACTACTTTAGAAGACCTTTTATTAGCTATTGACGGAATAATCATTATGAACGAAGTAAATCGATAACAATAATTATGCTTAAGATAGTAGTAATGTAGTAGGACAAAAAGTACACTCGTATTTATACATTCTACTATTGCAATAATATTTTTACTCACGAAAATACCTATATAAAACCCATGCAGTTAAACCGTATTATGATTATCATATATAAACCAATAATTTATTTTTTTTTTTTTTTTAAATTTATTTGAATATAAACAATCTGTAATAATAGTTACAATAAGCATAATATGAGCTGGATTACAATTTACTTTGAAAGTGTGAGGGGAGTACTTACCCGGCAGTAACACTCTATTCTAATTTAATATAAACGATATTAAATGTATGTATTTATTTGATAGATACTTAAAATGTTAACTAGAATATTTTCATCAAATTACATTTTAAAATTGTTTTTTTATCGAATCTCAGTTTCTTCAATTTCCTACGTATTTTATAATAATATTACGATTTTTAATTGCAGGTTTTGTCCGATACATTGGATTACTTGTACGACGGCCGCATCCCGGCACACTGGCTGAGGGCCTCTTGGACGTCGTCTGCAATAGGTTTTTGGTTCAACGAGTTGCTGAACCGGCACAGCCAGATCACGGCGTGGGTGTTCAGGGAAAAGCCGGCTCAGTTTTGGATGACTGGTTTCTTCAACCCTCAGGGGTTCTTGACGGCTATGAAACAGGAAATATCCAGGGCTCACAAAGGTTGGACGCTTGACAACATTGTGCTCGAGAACGAAGTAACGGTGTACCATAAACAAGACATCAAAAAACCACCACTGGTGAGTGTAATATAACATTTTTTATAAACATGCAGTCTTCCCTTATCTGTTTATTCCTACTTGAAATCCGAATTCAGCCTGAGTTCTCCACGAATGCATCATGCATTATGATATCCGCAGTGCCGGCGCTAGGTATTGCGGGGCCCTGGTCATAGGTAATAGCCTTTAGGTTCTCAGAGAGTAGTGAAATTTTAGCTTTTTTTTAAATCAGGATTTTAAAAAAAGTACTGTTTTTATATATAATACAGGTAAATAATTAAATTTAAATAATGCTCTGTCAATTCTTAATGAATCAAGATATTTTAATGAAACAAAAATCAAATTAAAGCTTATTTTTATCTTTGGCATTCACTTGCCCCATATATAATTTTATGTAATACTAATAGCAAAAACAATCCGATTTTGCACTTGCCCCATGAAAAGGGGCAAGTGTGACGTTTTAAAATTAAAAAAAAAAAAAAATTATTCTTAGGTGAGTGATAATATAACTTTGTTGACTATAAATTCCAATTATGTATATCTAGAGGTGTTACATTATGGAACAATAACAACTTTAAGTTAAAAACAAAAAAAGTATTGTCAAATTCAAAATTAACTTTTCATTTTTGCGTCACACTTACCCCACTTTACCTTACCTACTTGAGTAAACGGAGACAACACATTCGAGTGCGATTCCTCCTGATGAAACCTCGCTCAGCACAGAATTATTGGCGTAGCGTGAGTTTCAGTTAAACCTTTGAGTGGAAAATCATAGGCTAATAAATTCATAAGGGCTGGTTATTTTATTAATTTACATTTATTTTAACAACTACATAAAATCATCAATTAAAAATAAATTAATTCATCAAAATGTTTGAATAAAATAATAAATTGTTTAATATCTAAGTACGCGACCGCTGCAGCCAGAATAATGCAATATACGACGGTAGACCACGGTATTCGTATCAAGATGATAATTAAAAATCACGGGGCCCTTTAACAAGCGCGGGGCCCTGGACAAATGTCCCATTTGTCCTCCCCTAGCGCCGGCACTGGATATCCGATACCAACTCGTTAGTTTTTTTTATTTTTAGTATTTTATTGATATTTTCCTATATTTTCTACAAAAAGTTTTACATTTTTTTCTGCGCTAAAAGTTTATGACAAAGACAAAAAAGTAATCAGCCCACCGATTGATTATATTTTTCCATATTGTCCGATCCGTAGGAAGGGGTCTATGTGTACGGATTGTTCTTGGACGGGGCGAGTTGGAACAGGAGGGAAAAGGAACTGCAGGAATCGCTCCACAAGATCATGTTCACGGAAATGCCGGTCATACTCATATTTGCGATAAACACGGTCGGAAATAAGCTGATGCCAGGCTACGAATGTCCCGTTTACAAAAAGCCAAAAAGAACGGGACTGACGTACGTGTGCGAACTGCGGCTCAAATCACCAAAGGGCACGTTAGAGGCCCACTGGGTATCTAGAGGCGTTGCTCTTCTGTGTGACATCAAATAAATCAATTCTAAATAACATTTTTAATTAAAGAAAATTAGATATTCTTATTGAGTTTTCTTCGATATCTGTGTTTATGGATGACCTAATATTGATGCATATTGCCATAAAAATATTACTTTTACTATTGACATTTATTTACAGATTGCACTACCTATTGTTATTAATTTAGATCTAGAATAAATTACTCTTAGCAATAAATTAGAACAGTAGAAGAAAAGTTGAAAATACAACAATATTCGTGCCATAAATGTATTATCATTTGAAATTCAAAGGCAAATAAAAAATGATTTTTTTTTAGGTTTTATTAGCTTTAAATTTCTTTGCTACTGGGTCGTATTAAACGCCAGTTGGAAATAGCTGATTTATAATTTAAAAATAAAGTACAGTCGTCTATTTCTAGATGTGTTAATAAAGTAATTGCTGCTTTGAACAATTGAACCCGAAATTGTTGGCTATTGTAGTATTGTCTAGTAAAGTGTATAATTATTGGCACCTTAAGAATTCATTTTTTCCAGTTATTGGCACCTAACCTGCTCCATTACGACATCGAATTTCGAATAATTAAATAAAAACTCAAAGAGTGATAATAATACAGTATCAGTGTATTCGTATAAGAAAAGAAAATATACATAAAATTTATAATCAAACATTATTTTTACGAAAAACAAAATTACCATAGCAGTACCAGTTCACTTTGGTACTATAATAATTATTATGAGCTCTATTTCTCCATTCCTGGTTCAAATTTTGTTTTCGTGTTCGATTTATTAAAAACTGGTGCATAACTTACTAGTGCAAGTGTGCAACACTCACATACTTGGTACACTCAAAAATTGTCAAATCAACAACGCCATAATATAATAATATAATAAATCCAAGAAATTGAAAATTAAATAATAATATCAAATAATATAGGAGAGTATAATAAACCACAGATATTATGTACTATAAAACAGATATATACTATTATAGTACCTATACTCGTATATCTGTGAGAGAAACTTAATATTAATGGCTGGCGATCAATTTCACTAGTAACAGACTAGACTATACAAAATACCCCTTAAATTAATGTAGCATTTTGTATTAAGGAGATGAATAGGCAACCACTAGTGAAGTGATAGCCACAGACCACAGTGCCTCCCAAAAATTTGAAGAGTTTCCCGTTTGTTGTATAATATAGTATTAATTGATAATATTGATTAGGTAAAATACTAAAATGATTTCACTAATCATTAATAACCACATTTAAATAACCACAGATCACTACCGTTTTTGATTTGACAAAATTGTGCACTGAAATTACATAAGCACTACTCGTCTAAGCGAGCGTTGAACTAGTTTTCTATACATCGAATAAGAAAAAAACAATATTATCAGATAATATAAATATAAAAATAATAATTATAAATAATAAATAGGAAATTGGGGGATAATGTGTCCCGTTATAGAAAAAAACGGTTTAAATTTATAAAATGCATCCGTTGTACTCATAAAATCGGCAGTGCAGGAAGTGCGCACGATTATTTTCAGTGACTCAATGCAATAAATCGAATACAAAACCTTGCACCAGTTCACTGAATATTGGTCAAATCGAATACGTTTTTGCACTCAGTGGCGTCAAATCGAAAACGCTATTAACAGTCATGACTAAATAATCGGGCATGATCACAAAATGACTGCACGTTTATTTCATACTTCCACAGTTCCACAGGGCCAAGACTTGAAGAAAAACTAATATCATAGACAACGATTTTATTCCCACTACAATTATATGGGAATTTTACTGTCTCTGCCAAGTCTGGGGAAATTGCACAGTGATAGGAAAAATTGGTTATTTGGTGATCATACTACATATTACTGGACACTCTTTGTGAGGGGGAGAAACGGTCACAAAGTTGTACGGGTAGGTACGTTTGCAACTATGATGCTACCTAGTGACGTACTAGATGTACTACATATTTTGGTACCTATTTAACTTTTATGAACGTAATATTTATATTATAATATAGACTTATGAAATAAGAAAAAAATAAAAATAAATCGATTAACCTAAATAATATTATTTCAATTTTGTTTCTATATATTTCTATGAGTCTGTTAGGTATTGTATTTTATTTACCTATATTATTATACTTCACATTATTTAATATGGGTCGCTTATGTTCAGTATAAATAATATACGACAGTAGATTAAATAAAAGTAATAACGAAAATACTACTTTATTTTTATTGCCAAAGGATGAATCAATCCTTAAATACTGAAAAAATTTTGCTAACAATTGGAATGGTTATAACCGAAATGTTTCGTACAATCGTACTTGTCATAAACAACATTTTAGTGGTGGGACTTTTTCTTTGAAAGCAACTAACATTTACTTGCATTTCCATGTGCTAATCACAAAAATTAAATTTTTTTATTTAAAATTACTTATTAATATGTTACTATGAGAAAGGCACAACATTCACGTAAACCCAACCAAAAGCAAATCAAAAATCACTCAAAAAAAAAACTTTCTAAATTGGTCGCAACGTAGTAATGCGCATTTATTTATTTGGGGATAACACTTAATAGTGAATATAAAATAAAAAAAATTTGACATTGATTTTGATTTTTTAATTTTTGATTCTTGTTCAGTTATTAGTAGTGACTAGTCGCTGCGACTGTACGAATTATCACTTAAAATAATAAAATTTAAAACAACACAGTTAGTATATAATAATGCCACTAGAGGCAGTCACGTAGCGAACGTACGACCACCGTACAACTTTGTAGCCAGTGGCTAACCTTATTTTATACAGTGTCCAGTCCTATGTAGTAGTTCGTGGTTATCATGTCCGTTTCTTTGGTTATGTTTACAGTTAGACCGGTCGCGGTATAGAGAGTACGGTGATAGTACACGACCATGGCGGAGTAAACAGTAATTAGTAATTTGAATGTTTTTAACAACTTGTTAACCACACGGTTTACACGGAATTCGAATACAAACTTACTATTTATATTATCTGTGTTGTTTATCCCGATATTTAAGATAATAATTTAATAGTAGGTATTGTGATTTACGTTTATCCTCGTGGTTTAATATAATATTATTATCTAGGTCTATCAATCGGCGAGTGCCGAGTGGCGACTACTGGCGATACAGTTTCACACAAATAGGTTTTGAGTGTATAACGTTATTTAGGTATTTCCACAACACATTCCCGTAGTTGTAGTAGTTTTGTTGACGTTTTTTACCTACCGAGCTGCTAGTGGCTACCACAGAATTTCATTAATCGTGTGTTAATACTCGCCACTGGTATTTTAATTTCAAAATTCACACTTCAAGGGAATAATACACTCGTGGACATGGCTGAGGTAAGAAATACTTTTTTTTAAACTTGATACAATAAACTTTTCAGTTATAAGATTAAAGTGTATGTTTTTACCGTTGTACTGATCTCTGTGCACGATATTGTCATATTGAACTGGTTCATATCAAAACTATTGGAGTGACTTTTAGATGTTTGCAAGAAAGATAGATTTGTTTGTAATAAACTTTAGTTAACAATACGTTGATTTAAAATAAAACAGATAAAGATTGGATATTTAATTATACACAAAATAGCTAGGTATATGCTACATATTTATATAAGCTAGGAAAGACTAAGTCATGTGTGACGGTGTAAAAGTCCACGACAAGCATTAGTCTTACATTTGGTGAATAAGTCAGTCTCGAACTGTTACTGTCTTCTGAAATATTCTTGGTGCTCTACTTATATTAATATGAGTCCTAGCAATGATGTATGGTGGCATGATATTAATAATATTGCTTATTTATTAATTATTATTATTATTCCAATATCAAGTACCCAGTTAAGTTCCGCTGATCATTAACATTACGCACCCATCAGTGTAAACAATATATTTAACCTTCAGTAATACTTAATATTGAAATTGAGTATTTAGTTTGGACATACTGGTATTAATTTTAATGATTCCTACAGTTATATATAGAAATAATATTTCATAAACTGTTTTTTTAGTTTTCTACACCATTAAAAATAACACATTTTATTACTACTGCTATACCTAAGTTATATAACTATTTAAATATTATGCTTAGGTTAGGTATACACGGTTATAAAAATATATATATTTTTTAACATGAATACTGGTACTTAAGTAAATACAATTTTACTTTTAGGCATTGTTTTAAATTATACTGTGTGATTTGCCAAATTCTACAGGTGCCTAAATGGTTAAAGTTGTGGTTATAATTTAAACACAATTATTATTATTATTATTATTAATAATTATTAATTAATTGATCAAATTTACATAATATGAATATAATATTATAAACTTAAATAATTATCTTCTAAAATATCTCAAACTTCTGGTATTTTTAAAATAAATTAAAATGAAATAAATTTTGACAATTGTTAATCTAATCAGTGGCGGCTATCACGTATCTGAAAAGGTGCTCAAGCACCCCTTTCATAATTGGGGTGGGTGGGTTGTAACTATTGGGTCTTTAAAATAAACTTTAAATGTTAGTAGGTTAAAAAGTTTTTTGTGAAATGAGTAATTTTTTAGGTTACCCGAAATACTGGTAGGGGGTAGGTACTAGTTCATTTTAAGTGAGCACCTGTTATATTTGTTGAGATAGCCGCCACTGAATCTAATATAGGTATAACTTTTTACCTGGGTATTATAATCAATATATTTAGGAAACTTGAAGAAATGTGAGCTGGTGTAACACATGACACATGTCAAGCGATCGCTTTACCAATTTTCTTTGGTTGTGTGTGTGTGATGGAGTTGGTTGGTAGTAGAGTCAGTATGGGGTACAGGCTAATTCTAGTTAGTAGAAATATTACAGCCTTAACTACTAATACTAGTATAAAATATAGGTAGCTGAATAGTGTATGGGTTTTCTCACTAGAAAAATGCATGCATAGTTTATATAATACAGGGTACGGCAGTCAAATCCGACGATTTGAAACAAAATAGAAAATAGAAAAAAAAAATGTATTAATTTTTCGCCAAACAAATAAAAGTGACACAAGTGGAATTTTATGTTATATATTTAAAAACTTCATTTTTTAGAGATTGTGTCAGGTAAATGTCTTATTTATGTCTTATTGTGGTTAGCTACACATTACTACTACATATACCATTACTTTTGTAATACGCTATTCGCACGCACGCTATTCACTCGACCAATGCTCCATGATTACTAAATTCCGGGTATTTAAAAGCGATAAGAACATTCCCAAAATCTTTACCACTTTAACCAAGCCCACCAGTTCGTTTTAAATCGTTGGGTTTGACGCCGCACCCTGTATATCTTATTGACCATCTACTACTCATGTAATTGCATCCATGAAGATATAAATTAATGAATCTGTTTTATCTTTAATGCCTTCTTTAAAACAACATTACTCTATAGTCTATTCTAAATAAGATTACCTAGTTGGCGATGTGCAATTCCTGCCATTTATACTCCCTGTTTCACCTTTCATTCTTATTAATCCTAAATTGTCATATTGTGATTTGTATAATTTATAATATAAAAGAATCCTTGTTAAGAATTGGTCGAATATAATTTGGGTAAAAAGATCCCCACATCACTTTCAGTTGTCTCAGAAATAATAAAGACATCCCTACCATTTACTCTTATTTCATATCTCTTTTTCAGAATTTTCTATTGTCATTCAATAGTTTGGGTATTGTCTGAATTTACAACACATTATATCTCTACAGAAAATTAAACTTTTTTCCACGTTATTATATACTACTCGTAGAGTGGTATTAGGTATTATTAAAAGTTAGGATCAGTGTCAGAAAGGGCTATAAATAATTTAAGTTTATTTCACATTCTCACTTGTCTAAAT
Source organism: Macrosiphum euphorbiae (assembly GCA_949089665.1). Taxonomy (NCBI): domain Eukaryota; kingdom Metazoa; phylum Arthropoda; class Insecta; order Hemiptera; family Aphididae; genus Macrosiphum; species Macrosiphum euphorbiae. Next base: position 71,418,931 of record CARXXK010000002.1, on the reverse strand, counting down.
CCTCCAATTTAATCAATTTCTAGACACACCTATTGCAGAAAAAGTAGTTACCAATATTTATGGGACTTATCTTTCATATTTAGCAATTCTATGGGTCATCTTTCACACAGAAATAAAGTGTCATTTGTATTAGGATATTTAAATATGTAGAGTTATGCAAAGTTATAAAAAGTTATAGATAAATTAATAATACTCAGGATTGGGCAAGTTATTCAATTTATTGTAACTAGTTACAAGTCAATAGATACTTTTATGTTGAGTAACTATATACAAGTTACAGTTAGGTAACTAGGTTACATTTAAAGCTAAAGGTACATTGGTAAATGTTTAAAGAATTATTGACGAGCCAGAGGCTAGGTAAAATAATGTTATGGTCGTATGTTAGGAAAAAAAAGATATACCAACCATAATAGTTTAACCACTGAATATCCCCTGGCCAGGTTAATTATGAAAACCAAAATGAACGAATTATTCGTTTTTTTGTTGCTTTTGCAGATCCACTTATAAATTATTAAAACACAAAAAGCACAATGTAACTTTTAATTGTAACTTTCCACTTTCACATAAAGTCACATGGACATTTTTAACTAGTTACAAGTTGCAAGTTAAATTGAAAATGATTAACTTGTTACAAATTACAAAAGTAACCGAGTTACATAACTTAGATACATGTAACTAAGATATGCCCAACCCTGTGCATACTCTATTCAGAATAAGAACAGCCCAGGTGGCAGACCAAATTACATCATTATTTGCACATCCATCCCCACTCCACAGACCATTGCTGGTTTACATTATCAGATCTACAAATTATGTTACCTGGGGCACAACATAATATTAGCGCCTCTATTGTATATGCTTTATAAGTTTAAACTTTGAAATTTTCTCCCCTCTATGATTAGCCAAAGTGGCACGGGTCCCGGATCGCTCCTCCCCCTAGATCCGGTACTGGCTGTTTACTCCGCTTTTTCTACTGTATGTGCAAGAGCGGTGCGTTCTTATTCTAAACAGAGTAGTATAACTCTTATGTCTTATGAGTTCTGAAATTTATTTGAAATTAGGTCTTTAGGATTGTCCAATACAATTTTATTTGTATTATTTGTAATTACTTTTGTTTTTTCCAAATATATGTTATGTATACTTAGGTAGAGGCTGTTCATCAATCAGATAAATTACCAAAAGTTGAAAACAAACAACTAAATGAAACTGAAGAAGCTATTGCAATGATGCGATTGGATGATAAACATTATTTAGCGAATAAATGGACACTTTGGTTCTATGAAAAAAAGAGTAAAATTTGGGTTGAAGATATACATGAAGTATCTAGTTTTGAAACTGTTGAAGATTTTTGGTGGTAAGTTTTCTTCAGTAATAAAAAAAAAATTTAAGATTTATACTATTTATAAAAAAAGGTTTATGACTTAAAGAAGGTACACTCCTACACTTTTAAAGTGCCATAATTTTATTTTGGAACTATAACTAAGTAGAGATTTATTTACTTTTTATTGTGTATATAAGTTTAAAAATAAATCTTAGTTTCAAAAAAAAAAAAAAATAGTAATACTAATTATAAACATTTTAGCTTATTCAATCACATTAAACCTCCAAGTCAACTTTCGTGGCATAGTCAATACAGCTATTTTAAGAATGGAATCAAACCTAATTGGGATGATGAAAAAAACAAGGCTGGTGGACGTTGGTTATTGCAGTTGCCACCTTTAAAAAAATGCACCCTTGTAGATGAATATTGGAAACAAATAGTGAGGAGAACATTTATTTTTCTAATTAATTTAAATTTGTAATAATTATTACTTTTAGGTGATGAGTTTAATTGGTGAAGTATACGAGAGTTCTGAAGTTAATGGAGCTATAGTTAACGTAGCAAGCATAGGAACTAAAATATCAGTATGGACAAGCAATGCATCCAAAAACAATAGGAATAACCTTATGGCTATTGGGTATGTAAGAAAAAATAATTTAGCAAATATCTACTAATTGTACATTAAACCACAACATTTACTGAATAAACAATTTAATTACCTTGTAATAAAATGTACCATGTTAGGATATTATAGGTTCTAGATTGAACATTATAGTGTGGTTATTTAAATCACTCAGGGGTTATGAATTACTAGATCTTAGAAGAATCAATTTATCTAAACAATATTATTTAATTTGGTGAATAACAAGGAAATTCTAAACACGGAATATGGTGACCGTGTAAAATACTACATCTCGAATAATTATAATATAAACTTATATAACCTAATAAACCTTGAAACTGAATCTATAATTATACACTAAAAAGTAAAAAATAACAACATTTGTTTATTTATTTAATTTTTATATGTACCTACGACCTACCTAATATTATTTAGGTTATATAAGTTGTTACAAAAAAATTTATATTTTTAAAATTTGATTATTTGTATACAATAATATGATAATCCAAGTAATGGAATGTTTCAAGTTTCTATATTTAATACATTTGTACACAACAATTATTAAACGAAAAATTGTTTGAGATTATTTATTACCTATAGATTTCAATGTTATATATTATTGCAATTGTTCATATGAATATTCATTGTTGTCAACATTAGAACTTCCTTCGCTTGTGACAATGTTTGTGACTTTATGGTAACTTTTTTATTAGGTTTCTAGCACGTATAAAGCATTTTGTGTTAAAATTGAAATCCTTTGGTATTAAAACTAGAAACCCATTTACTCACAAATAGTAATATCTCTATAAATCAAAAAAAAATTTCAAATGTTTAAATAACAAAAAATCTAGAATTTTTTTTAATTTATATCATAACTAGAAGATGTTAAAATAGATATTTCGTAAAAAAATCAAGTCAACAGATGTTAATTTGATAGGTAAAACTAGTTTTGCATAAAAATTTACTTTTTTATTATTTCGATAAGTACTTTGAAATATGTATCTAATTTTAACCTCACAACGCAACACTAGCTAGATCTGATTTGCTACCATAAGCCACTTTCAAAGCTATAGATTAAAGCATTATTTTTTCTTAGATTAAAATCAATGTAAATCAGTTTTTTAAATAGCAAAAACCCTAAATTCTATTTGGTAGATAATTTAATAAATAATATAAACAATAAATCAATAGGTAGTTCTGATTTATAAGCTCTTAGAGTTTATTAATCACTGTGTTTAAGTTTTTATGAATCAAGTTAAAATTTAAGTTTGGTTCCAATCTCAAATTTCTTAGTATAATACATTTCTGTTTTAGGAATTAATAATAAGAAACCTACATGCTACATTCCTAGTCAATACATATCAACAATCTATATTTTATTTGAATTTTGATTTTATTATTATTGAAATTTACATTAATACATTGCTATAAATAAATTTCAGAAAGAAAATTAAAGAAGTTTTGGGTGCACAACGTATAAATTTGTTTTACGAGGCTCACACAGATACAGCAAACAAAAAAGGATCACATTCAAAAAAAATATTTATGATATAAATTATCAATATAAGTATATATATAAGTTGAAAAAGAAATGTTTTAAAATGTTTAAAAATAAAACATAATTAAATTGAAGATTAAATAATTAAGAAACAGAAGTCATTTTATAGATAAAATGTAATTTTCCAGTGTAAAATTTTTCCTTATCGTCCTTGTGTTTTCAAAGGGCTCACTTCACCTTTTTCAAATATTCTACAAATTGTTTCACCAAAAGCTAAATAACAACAAATTTACAATTATGATTGAAATAATTAATTAATATGAACTTATTAGTAAGATTTTAAGTATGAACACAAGGGTGTCCGCAGGGGGGGGGGCAAGTAGGGGAGTACGGGCGACATGAAATATTCAACTTTAAATTTGATAAATTTTGTCAAAATTCGATCTTTAAATGCTTATAAAAAAAATTGTGCTTATGTATTTTTAATATTTTTCAACTGATATTGTAACAATATATCAGGAGCCTTGTATTAAATTTTTACACTTTTTGGCCCAATATATACTCACTTATTTGATATTGATAGAAAAAAAAAATTGAAATATGAAATTGTCCGCAAACAGCTCAAAACAAATCAAAATATTTTGAAAATTTTATCAAGTATAAGAATTGATAAAATAAACATACAATATAAATTTCAAGTGTCTACGGTTATCCATTTTTGAATTACAAGAAAATAAGAAAATCGCTACTTGCGAAATCGAGTGAATATCCAATGTTGTAAAAATTCAATACTTCAAAAGCTCATAAAAATTTAATTTGACTTTCTTATAGACATTTTTGTTTTTTGATGATGGTATATAACCTTATAAGGAATCTTGTATTACATTTTAAAATTTTAGATTTAAAAAGATAAAATTTTACGAATTCTTAATTCAAAATAATTTGCTAATTTTAGTGATTTTTACATATTTTGTCAATTTTTGAACTTTAAATGCTTATAAAAAAAAAGTGACTATTCTTAATATTTTTCAAATGTCATTGAAACAATATAGTAGAAGCCTTGTATTAAATTTTCAAGTATTTTTAATCAACCAATAAAGTTTTATTGACATTCATAGAAAAAAAAACTAATAATATTGGAAACTGAAAATGTCCCTAAAGAGTTCAAAACAAATCAAAATATTTTGAAAAATTTATCATGTATAGAAAATGGAAATATTAACAACCAGTGAAAATTTAATGTGTCTATGGTAATTTGTTTTATAGTAACACCAAAAATCAAAATCGACTTTGCTTAAAAATTGTCGTTTTTCCTTAATTTTTCTTTTGTTTTCCACTGCGCTTTTGAAAATTACTAAGAATTTTAAATATTTACCTCCCCAATACACCAACAATATTCACTTTCCCATCGAACAATATACTGAAGTTGAAAATCGAAGCATTATTTCTACTACTTATCGTATACACAGATACAAAAATAAAAAAATAATAAACACATCATTGTAAAACCAAAACATTCATTGTTCCACTCAGAATCTAAAAAAATTAGGAATAATAATGCCAGTTTTTGAGAAAACAAAATGAAAATGAAATTAAAAACATTTTATTTAGAAAACATGTTGCCTCAACTACTTATTGAAGAAATTAACGAATTATTATTATAATACCTATTCAATCTAATTTTTTTTTTTTTTTGTTTATTGATTTGTGATAAAAAATAAATACTACAAATTAATATACTTATCAATAGCTTTTATTTTTATATATATAAATTTATCTTTAATTTATAATTTATTTTTTTTATAATGCGATTACTACGCGACTATATTAAGAATGAATATATTTGATAGTAATTAATAATTATATAGAAAAATTATAATATACTTTTTTCCGAAGAATTCTCATGCGGCATGGTTTATTTTGTTTATTATCGTAAATCCGAGAATTCAGATTTTGTCCCGAAAAATGCGATAACGGATAACACATTACACACACTAATGTTAATTTACTTCTCACACACATTGACACAGCCAAAATGTACATGTAATATGAAATGCCTAAACACTACTCCTTAAAACGTGGTATACTTCAGCCCACTTAGTAATTCTCAATAGTGCACTAAATTATTTTTATTTTTAATATTAAAGATATAAATTTTAAAATAAATTCGGTTTAAATTAAAATATACATTTTGAACTTTTAATGATTGTATAAAAGTTTTACAGTCGGAACTTATCATTTGGACTACCTATTTAATCTGAAAATAAACAATTTTTTTTCTATACCTATAAGGTTAGACTTTAAATCATGTTTATTATAAAATTCATGTAAAAACATGTGCAAAATTTAAATTTAGAAAAACTTCAAAATGCTCCAAAAACCTTTAAATCTAAAAATGACCTTAGAATTTTAAATCGTCAAAAAATTCTTTATAGGTATGTTAAAACAAGAGTATTACGTAGCTAGATTTGGAAAACTAAAGTGCATCGTAATCCCAACTTCAATCATTTAAAAAAAAATTTTTTACCGATTAATTTTTATTACACTCAATTATGAACGTCAGAACTTAGAACAATGTTTTTATAGATTATGAGTTATAAGGGTGGGAACAAGTGCAATACTGCTGTGTCAACCAAGTTTTTACTTTTTTGTTATATAAAACTAAATGTTCATGGGTGGCATACCTACAATAGTTTAAACTTTTCAAGTTGTGGTATCAATGACTGAATAAGCTAGAAATATTTAATTTTATAAATTATAAAATCAACAGTAACATTTTATTCATAAAAAAAAATGTATTTGATTATTTAAAATTGCATAACAATTAATAAAAATGAATGCTTTAAGATTAAGTTTTAACTAACTATATATGTATAATTCATAAATATTTTTACATTCTTTGTTTATATGAAAGAAAACAAGTCACAAATATACTATATAACTAATAGGATAGTGAGACAAAAAATGTAAAAAGGAAAATATTTTGCCCTCCCTTTGACAAATTCCTGCGGACGTTCTTGTATGAATATTTTCAATTTAGTTACTAACTTTTGAGATATTATACCCTAACTATTATACTGGCTGGCTACTAACAAGACACAAATAAATTCATATAAAACAACGTAGTGAATTAAAAAATGATAAGTTATTAAATACCACAACACATTTTTAATTTAACATTTACTCAAATACAAAATGTACATAATACAAAGTAATATCAATCATATAAAATGTTTAAATCAATACTATTTTTTCTATTTGTTACTGAAAATGTACAAATAGTTGTTTTTGTGTCAAGACTGAAACTATTAGTTACATCTCTTTCGATATTCATTATTAATAAATTTGAAAATCATTCTTGTCTCATTGTTGTTCTCTGACAAACTTTTAATTGCCGCAATGAAGAAAATGAACATTTGAAGGTTGTGACACTAACAAGTATAGTGAAAGTTACTTGTAGCAATTTATACAAATTTAAGTACACATCTTGTATAAGCTCAACTGCTTGTTAAATATTTAAATATTAATATTTAAATACTTTTAAACAGAAGTATTTCAATTTTCAAGTATATTTCAAATACATATTATTATATTTTGTATTTAAAAATATTAAATACAACATTTTCAAACAAGATGTTTACTACTTAGTTTGGTTTATAGATTATGAAATAGTTGCTTATCGTCTATGAAAAGACATGGGGATTATAAATGTTGTAATCGACAAACAAAGATATGATTCTAAATTCATATTTTTTATTACTAGGTAATTGTAACTATTGTCCTGTGTGCCTTTTTATTCCTTAGATACTATAATTGTACAAATTCAGTCAAATTGTATAAAAAATTAAAAGTTAAGATCAGATAAAAAAATAACCTAGTACCATCTATATTTGTTTTTTTTATCTAAATTTTCTAAAATTTATAGGATAAACATAGTAATGTCAAGTCTGTTAGAGAATTACTAGCTCCTGCTACTACTGTTTCAATAGATGTTAAAAGAAAACTCAACACTGAAATTCAATTAAACAATTAATAATTAGTTTTAAGAATTAAGAATCAGAAAATAATAAAGCTTAAAAAAATGTATTTAAAAATATTTTAAATACTTTTTGAATATATTTGTATTTGTATTTAAATATTTATTAGCAAAGGTATTTAAATAAATATTTTAATACTTTTTAATTGAAGTATTTAAATACCTATTTGAAATACTTTTGAATAGTATTTTTAACAACATTGCTCAACTGTAAAATAAACTTTTCTTTCAGTAACTCCTTGTTTAATACCATCAAAATTAAAATTTTCTTTAATTTTAACAAGTCAATTTTTGGCAGCAAGCATAATTCATAACGTGTTGATGAAATAGTATTTTCTTTTAAATGTGAACAAATTTGAGCTTTTTTAAAATTAGAAAAAATTTTCCCGATTTCTATAACGATAAGAGTTGGTTACGAAAAAGCCAAATTTTTTAAATAAAATAACCCCAAATTCTTTTTTTTTTTTAATTATTAGATAAACTCGTTATAAATTATGATACTGTGATAAGAAAAATAGCTTGTAGTCAAAAATCTCTTGGTTAAAAACACAGTTGTATTTCTACAACCGTCAAAAGTGGTTAAAATTAAAGATAATATTGGTATTAAAGGTAATAAAGTTTAGGAGTTTATGATTTTATTTAGTTATAAGTTTATGATAATAAGTATATTATTTATTTATATATAAATATATATATATATATATTATAGTAAATAAATATTTTAATATATAATAAGTTCAGATACAAGGCTTCAAATATATTGTTTCAAAGACAGCTGAATAATATTAAAAATAAATTCACAAAAATAAGAATTTTTATTTTTTCATAGCTTTTATTCAGTTTGTTACAAAAAAAAGAGGAACAATTGATGGTTTAGGTTAAAATAAATAAAAAATAATAGTAAAAAGGAAGATTAGACAGACTGTGGAGGCCTCCAAGCGGAGGTACTACGACTTATAAGCATTTAAAGCAAATTATTTTAGATTATTTCATGATAATTGATAACATTTTTATTTTAAAGTCAAAAATCTTGAAAATTTACTACAAGATTCTTTAGTAGTTTTTATTGCAATTAAAAAAAAATAAAAAATAAACAGTCAACATTGTTTTATAATAAACGTCCAATATCATTACAAAATGTAGTAAATTATAATATTCAATTTAAGCTACAATGTTGTCTTTATAAATATGTATACAAGTCTGTAGTAAAAAGTGCGATAAAGAAAACATAAAATCAATAATTTTTATTAGCATCTTTATTTTAGTTTTTTTTTTACTAAATCCATATTTGTTATAATACAATTTATTTCATGAATTCAGTAACATCAATCTACTAAGTAACTTTAAAAATATCAAATTTGATTTATCTTATCGAACAAATATTTACAATTTATTTAATGGATTATATTTTAAATAGTTTGAAACCGAAATGGCCACTTTATCACAATTAAAATATTTAAAATATAAATCAGTCTCATACAAATGATTAACAAAGTACATATTTGTTATTTATGAACATGTCGAATAACTAAGTAATTTAACTTATACAACATTTATTACGTTTTAGTTTTATATTAGACTTTTCAGCAGTTTTATTAGAAGTCGCTATATAATTAGAATACTCGTGGTCCAGTCTCTCTGCTCCTTCAAGCTGTAACTTTTTTGCTGGTCCTTCGATTGCAAGAACACACTCTTTAGAACACGCCCAGTGTTGAAATGGAACACAGGTGTTTCCCAGATAAGGAGTTAGAAACGTTACCGTACTATAACCTGTAATTAAAAACAGAACATTAATTTTTCATTATTCGTTTAAAAATACTAATTTATAATAACCTGGTTTTGAACAGTCAGTTGCAACATTGCAGAAGTTACATATATTGTAATTAAGGTAAGTCAAGGACATATAATGTTTTAAGGATTCTGGGATTTCTTCATTAAAAAAATTAATTCCACTTGAAAATATTTTTTCAACGCTAATGTCCAAAAGAGATAATACAGCTGGTCTTGAACCTGCTTCTCCTCTTATCCAATAATTTTTCCAAATCTCTTTACGAGCTCTACGGTAAGTTAAAAATAAATAAACAAAATTATAATATAATATTAAGATAGCAAACATTTTTTTTTGAAGTTACAGTTACCTATGATCATAATCAGTGTGATACCATAAAAAAAATGACTTGAAGTAATTACGATTACCCAATCTATAAACCAATTCTAAATGTTTCATGCTCGTTAAAAATCCAGGTAATGCTTCAAGCTGGTTATCGTCAACATATAGTTCTTTTAGATTCACACAAAACTTTAGACTAAAAGGAATTGATTGTACAGTTAATAAATTGTCAGTGAGTATAAGGACTTCAAGCTTTGATAGTCGACCAATTGCACTGGGTATTTGTCGTAGGTGATTATGTTTGAGAGATAAAATTTTAACATTTGGACATTGGAAAATCTATAAAAAAAATATATAAATTATGAAAACATTAATACATAGAAGAAATATAAAATGTAAACAATGAAATTACCTCAAATGGAAGCTTGCTGTCATCTACACTTTTTAAAATATTGTCCAAATGCAATTCAACAATATTATATCGTTGTAGATACCTTGACAATGGCGTGGAATAAGGAATATTTAATGATCGGCGATACTGATTTAATTCAATTTTCAAAAATGTTAGTAAACGCAGTGGATAATTTTCTATTGCTTCTTCGATGTAACTTGGATCATCTTGTAATGGATTACCTAACTATAAACAATTTGTATAAAATTAAATTTATGGAATTCATTATTTAAAGAAATACTAAATTACTTAACAAAAACCAATTGAAAATGGTGCTTTTAAATAAGTCATTAAGAAATTTATATTTTTTTTTGGCTAAAATATCATCAGAAAATAGTTTCTGTGATCAATTTTTAATTATCACATTGTTACTTACATCTAATGAAATATTTGCCCTCACTGCACCTTCATTACCACGCATCACAGTCTTTAATTTCCGTTTTATCTGAAAAAAGTACATTTTGTACAAAATTTATACATAGTTATTACCTAATTATTTGTGAACACGTCTTAAAAGTTTAAAACATACAATTTTAAAATCTTAATTGTTGTGATATTTAATGATTTGCCTACTCAATGCAAACACCTAATATTTGTTACTTTATTTATAACTTTTATGCTATGTAGGAAATTAATGAAGGCCAACCTAATTTTGAAAAAAAAGTTATCAATGTTTTTTTAGTGTAATTTAGAAGTACAAAATAATGAACAACCATTATAAAAATTTTAAATAATAAATAATTAATAAAAATGTTAACTAGGTACCTATATAAAATACTAGAACAATTAATAATACAAACATTTTTCAACTTATTACTCTCTCAAATCACAAAAATATGTTACTAAATAGTAATCGTCAACACACACCTCACACATGGATACGTTGATTATTCGTTTAAAAACTTTTATTGTACAGTAAGTTCTCGTTACAACGAACTCCAAGGGACCACATTTTTTTTTCGTTATAACGGAAATTTTGTTGTAAGGTCATTAGAAAAGCTTAATAGCTTTTCTGTAGGGGACTTCTAGGACTTTCGTTATAACGGGATTTTTCGTTGTATCGGTATTCGTTGTAACGGGAACTTACTGTAATTTTCTATTATCTCACAACTTTTTTTGATACATGTACTTACATTTTAAATAGTGTTTTGGAACAAGGCTAATCTAATTAGTGCCCACGTGAATTTTTAGATTTTTTTTTTTTTTGATAACCTATGTACCTATTTCAGCGAGTTTAAAACGATGATGTAAAAATAAATTTGCGGGAATGATTATTTTGGAAGTAATAGCCTTCCAAAGTTAGCGATTTTATGTTTATACGCATGCGCGCAACACTATAATATTGTAACAAAGTTGTTATGACCAGTCTGTTAAGGTCACATAGGTAAGTATATTATAGTGGCTCCCTTCGTCTACTGGCTCCGGTCACCAAACTCAAGATCCTCCGAGCGGCATTAAGTAGTGTTGGGCGCATGCGTATTAAACTTAAAATCGCAAACTTTGGAAGGCTATAACTTCCAAACGTTTTAAACTCGTTGAAATAGGTACATAGGTTTCCGGAAAAAAAATCAAAAAATTCGCGTGGGCGACAAACTAGACTTATGCCGGTGTTTTTTAATGTAATTTGTCCGTAAAAACATGAGTGGTATGTGAAAAAAAGTTCAAAAACCTCTGGTAAAGTTAGGTTAGTATTAAATTAATTAAAGGTCTTACCACATAATTTGGGAGCGAGTCGGATGTCACAAGGTTATTATTCTCACCCGGTGAACATTCAACCTTATAAATTTTGAGGACACCATCAGGCGATAGTAAGTATGTCAATATTTCATGCCATACACTAATCTTGTTGCGTATTTTGATCCTGTCAATGAGATTACATCTACTACCATAGCACATGGAAGTAAACTTCCTGATCATATGGTATTCATAATCATTGAACTTGATGTCCATTGGAACTGTTCTTTAATCTGTGTCCGCAGTGAGTAATATTGATATGTTGTTAGGACACCTTGAAAAAAAAAGTCAATGTGTAAATAAATAGTTCCGTACCTATGAAAATACTACAATTCAAGACACCAGGGGTTATTGTTTGACAACCAGACAAAAGGTTACATTTGTTTTCAGACAGGCGACAGTAGGTACATATGTGAAATACTGTGTCCATGTCTAAAACCTCTGGCATTATTATCGATGGGTTTTGAATAGGTATTAGATAATAGATACCTAGTTTTCGAGCAGTATTCGTTAAATAAATTGTAACGCGATAGGTAGGAATATACATATTTTTTACACCGGATTCAATGTGTTCACGAATAAATTTAAACATGAAGTGAGAAAAGAATGTAAAACAATGTAACCTACCCAGTGTCTGCGGTCGTTAAAAGTGAAATCGAATGGATTTTAAAAGACAAAAAAGTTGTCAGTTAGGTAGATAGGTATACTCACTCGAACGCTATGCGAATGTCGTAAGGCGAAATACTTTCGCGCCGTTGGTTAGGTGTACGATCGCACTGGTGACAGATAATTAATTATTAAATATCAACCGACACGACAGTAACGCACATCGATGGACGGGAATCGTCCATCAAAAAAAATAAGTGTTTTCCGCGTGGACCACCTCCGATGCTCCTCCGACAAACGGCGCGCGAATTGAGACGACGACGACGACGACGAGGGGGGTGAGGAGGAATCGAACGAGACTCGAGAAGGGAAAAAAAGATCGACTGCCGCCGTGTGGATCGCCGCTGCGGGTCGGTAATACGTCTCGGCGGAAACGGGAAAACAAACCCGGCGGGTACAACGGGTTTCACGAATGAAAAAATCACAATATAATAAATAAAATAAAATATTATTATAATATTGCGACGACGCGAAGTAACTACGATGTGGCGCCGTTGAGCGCTGGACGCTATAGTGAGAAGTGAGCTGACTGTGTCGCCGTCGACGACAACCACCGCCCCCACCGGCCCACCCACCACCGACATTTCCATAGAGTAAACGACGACGACGACCGCGTCGCGACGATGACTATGACAATTTCATCGGAGACCGCTAAATGCTGATAAGTGATAACTGATAAAAGAACAAAAAAAATAATCGGATAACGAATATTATGTCTCACGATGACTGTGTGTCTGTTACAATTCGTGGCTACTATCCAAAACTCATATAAAGTGATTAATGATTATAGTGATTATAGATGTTTTACCTCGAGTTGTACATTTACACCTACGCAGTGGCGTCCCGAATATTAATTTATCCATAAAGGCAGTGCCCCTGGCCCCATGATTTTGAGTTCCCCCCGAAGCCCAGTGCAAAGTTTAAAAAAAAATGAACTGCTTAGGTGCCTACCTATTTTAATGAAATTATTTTATTTTTAAGTAAAAAATAATTTGTTAGGTAGATATGTAGATATGTATCTACATACTTATTTTACAAATGAACACATAAAATATACCTTGTTTAAAAAAAAAAAATAACAAATTATAAATTATAAATTAGGTAGGTAGGTACCTGCCTAGTGAGTAGTGCTACTACCTACCTAGATATTATTATTAAAATAGTAAGTAGTAGTTAAAATAGTAGTGCTGGAAGATTCTAACATATCAATAATCACATCTTTACTTATTAATTTAATGATATTCAATAAACAAACAAGTTAGAGGATATTGTTGGCTTATTAAAAATATAAGCTTAGGTTTTAAAATAGGTACCTACTCATTATTCTTAACTTATGTGTATGGAAGTGTAAAAGAAAGAATTTAAATGTTATGCACTATGTGTTGAATAAACCAGATTTATTGTCATTAGTAAATTAGTTCAAAAATAATTTGAGATGTCCGAGTTGTGACTCTTAACTATTGATTTATAAGACATAAACTATTTAAATATGGTATCTATTAATCTATAAGAGCATAATAGTACAATAGATATTTATGTTTACCTATGTTTTCGATGACAATCAAGCAATAAGAAATTATATAAACTCTATGGCTTTATATATAAGAGCCAAAGTTTACAATAACAGGTATTTGTTTAACTCATTATTTTTTATTTTAAATAACAATGCATTCCCCAAATTACAACTTATTAAAAATAAAACTTTTTTGTCAAATACAGTCTTTTCTTATAACAAAATTGATAATTTCAGAAAATTATATTTATATTATACATCTACCTACCTATTTGTCTACCAATTAAACAATTAAGTAAAGAGTAGGTAATAATTATTCAGTAATTTTGCTACCAAAAAGTAACTTAGATCAGGTACCGTTATAAATTAGGTACACAAAAATGTACAATAAATTGTAATTAAAATACTATCAAATATCTTAAAAAGTAATTTTTTTACAGTAACTTGTAACTTAAGGTAAGTTACCTCTCTCAACACTGTCTACGCATAATATTTCTTCCCAGTTGCTGATTCCTAGAGTAAATCAGTAAAATATACAATATACCAATTGTATTAATATTAATTTATCATGATGATCCACATATTACTTATTCAATGATGATAATTAAATATAAAAATATTTGTACACCCAAACAAAATTAACCATCCACCTAAAAATCTAAAATTGTGTTGGCCGTTGTGCAATTGCCCTGAAAAAATATGTTCGTGACTCCACCACTGGTAGACGGTATACGACTTGGTTAAGTCGTAAACAGGTATGGGCACAGATAATAAATGATAATATTAATTATTATAGACTATAGATAATGTAGATAATGAAGATATTATAGAATTATATGTATACGATATACCCATTAATATTTAATACTCTATAACAGGGCTTGAATTGAAAAAAAAATTCCGTTTTATGTTATTTATTTACAATTAAAACGTTACACAATTTCGTTTTGCGTTATTTTTCGTTCAATGATATTCTATAAATTACGTTTTGCGTTATGTTTTTTTTTTTTTAATGATATATTAAATATTTTGTTAATCGTTGTTTTGTATTGTGGTACCTATTTAATTATTATTTTGATTATCGCTTTCCGTTATAATTATGCTTCCAAATTTAAATCGTTTTTTTTTTGTCAAACATAACGTTATAGTCATAACGTTTTTATAACATATTTTGCAAGTCCTGCTCTATACACATATATATAATATAATAATATAATAAAGTATATCTTTATATTACCAATCTCCATTGTGTGTACCTCAATACCAAGAATAGATATTATAATCTTATCTTAATTCATGAAAATCAATGAATAATCGATTATTGCCATCTGGTGTTTAGTCATCATGACATACAAATATGCAAAAATATACGCTTTAAAAATTTAAACCATCCCAAGACAAATCTGTATTGATATCGAATCAGATTTTTCTTAAGTTATTATTAACTGCCAACTGATCGTTGTATCTTGAATGTATACGGAGGAGAAACGTCGAAATAGGTGGTAATCGGTCAAAATACCCACGGACTGTATATCCAAATTTAAAAATTTAGAATACCATTTAAAAATTAACACAACTATTATGAAACGTCATGGCGTAAGGCCTATGCTCAAAAAATATACTTTGAAGTCATCGGAAAAAGATACATAAGCTGATATTCACAAAAAATTGAGTTTAGGGTTTTATATGATATCTGTTAAGTATTTGAGATGAATATTTTATTGTGGTAAAATAATATCTATAATATATGTTAGGATCTTCCATAAATTAAGAACTATATACCTACTATACTTTTATAATAATGTATAATTTATTAATTTATGTTATTTGTGTTTATTCAATTTTTTTTTTTCAATTTTTATGTGTACAAAACTACAAAATGTAAAAAAAAAATCATTCTGGGTCGTCATTGTTTTAGATTCTGAGCGGAACTTGGAAGCTAGTGGTTTTACAAAGGTGTTTTTTTTAATTTTTTTATCCTATATACAAAATGTCTAACAGAAGGAGTGCTTTGATTTCAACGTATAGTACCTATCTTATATCTTGTAGCATACTGGATCAAGATGGTACTTTAAAGAGGTCATTTTTCGATTTTCTCAATAGTTATTGACGGGGAAAGCCATCGACAAATTACGAAAAACCGCTAAAAAAGGGATTTAAATTTCCAACGCTTTGCCTATCACCAATAGAAACGAATAAAAAATAATAATATTAGAATATTAATTCAACTTGCAAGCTATAATAAATAATAACAATACACAATATACAGACTAACAAACCATCTTCGCTAATAATCGTTTTTCTTATTCAATGGTATTATATCATTGAATTCAAGTTTCATACAGTCCATTATATACATTAACCCACTTGTAACCTACTTGCACAGCAGAACGACATCCACTTACCCGTTTCTAATAGAATTATAATATAAAATAATTTTAAAGTATTACATTTTTTTTAAATTATAAATTAAAATATTTTCCTGCAATTTAATGGATGCTCGATTTTTTTGTTAATGCATCGTACGTCAGGGCACATAAAAATTACTTTCCCGGCCGCCGGGAGCCCCAATCATGAACCTGCAGAATCGATACTGGCTAAAATAGCATACTAAAATAGCTTACTACATGAAAAAAA
This sequence comes from Macrosiphum euphorbiae, assembly GCA_949089665.1. Lineage (NCBI taxonomy): Eukaryota > Metazoa > Arthropoda > Insecta > Hemiptera > Aphididae > Macrosiphum > Macrosiphum euphorbiae. Next base: position 71,402,343 of record CARXXK010000002.1, on the reverse strand, counting down.
TAAGCAAAATCTATGTAAATGTATCTTTTTATTTCCTAAAAACTTTTTCTGTGCTTGCAGTTTTAATATTTGAGCTAATTTTATTAGAAAATATAGTGTTATATACTTCTCTACTATAGGTATAGGTAGTATACGAATTTAATTATTTTACACTTTAACTTGCAAATTATTTTATATTATTTGGATAATCTATTGTATATAACTACGTTTTAATATGTCTGTGTTTATTTATAAAAACGTTTTTCTACATTTTTAAACTTGAATATTTATAGTCCGTGCATATATTTTGACCATTTGACCATTAGACCAGCCTGCAGTCTGCCGAACTTCTTTGATGGACAATGGACTGTATATAATATTATAATACTAATGTTTTATGAAAAAATGATTGTATACAGGTACTTCAAGACTTTTAATAGTACTTATTATAATTGTTATTCCATACGGCCAATTTCCCATTTTGGTGTTCAACCGAGTCCATATTTTCCCGGTTTTGTAACTACGTGTGATTTAAGTTTAATTATTTTATTAAAATAAAATATAATGAGCTATTATACTGCTTCTAGCATGTGTATGTTGTTAATTGAAGCCTGATTAGTTGAGTTGCCATACCTTTCCTTTGTGCGTTATATTTGTGGTTAATTATTATATAATATGCGTATTATTATTTTCCTGACTATTATGCAAATGTATAAAGTCCCCAACCCTGCAGGATAATCAATATAATATAGTTATGGTCAATACTACATTACTACACTAATGATATCCGTCATGGTGTCATCAAGTAGCCAACTATCATATATATCCATCGCAGCACCTTTAATAATCGGAATTATTATTAAATGTACAATATATAATTATTGTTATTAAAATATGAGCAGTTTCAACTAAAAAACTGTGGTTTCCGAAGTCCTGGAGTCATTCAAAACCAAGCACTGACCACTGGCACTGCACAGTGCACTTACCGTTCATAAGTCATAATAACCGCACATTTTACACCCTTCAATACCACACACATTTTATCTACTGTTAAAAATCATTACAATGAAAAATGAAAATCATACGATTATCGATCATATTATCCATTTAAAATGTCTTCTTCTTTATTCTTCAACCTTATTTACTTATATTACCTATTTACGATAGTACCTATACTAATCGTTAACTAAATTAACAGTGGCTTTGTCGTATTTTAGATAAATGTATGCGTTATTGATACAATGATAGGTACATATCTGCAGACTGCAGTTGTGTGGTATTGAACGATGTGATTTTAGGAAAACTGAGTGTGATAATAGTTGATACAGATAAGTGTGTGCATTTGAACGATGTTTTTTTGTAAGTTTCCGGTCATGATTACTACCGAGAAGCCCTATTTAAATAGTTAGCTCGTGGTCAAGGATTACACGCAGTAAGCAACTTTGTTATGCGTATAATTAATTTACTATTATATAAAATAAGAACTAATTGATTACGAATGGAATAAAATACTAGGTATTTCAAAAAATCTAGGGCGTTTTGTCCAGGCATATTCTGAGTTTAGTATTTTGACCATTGGTTTTTTCATTTGGTTCAAAAATAAAAATTCCCTGTAGTTTTCAAAAGCATTAGGAAAAACAAAAAAATGAAATAAATTCAAAGTATCGATACAAGAAAATGTCGATTTTTATTAGTTTATTTATGACAAAATAGCGTTATAGAACACAACAATATTTGCAGAAATGCAGAATAGGTAATCGGAAAAGTATACATCGGAATAATTGGCAAAGGTTTCCAGTCTCTGGCATTGACGTTTTTTTTAATTATAAAAAAATGTTAATTTCATGGAAAATAGGAGTGTTGTATTATATTGGAGCTGTTCTTTTTTTATTAGAATACGAAAACGATGACAAAAAAAATTATCTCTGAAGGGATTATCCACTTCCAATTAGATACCGGCTACCGGGAACATGATGAATTTCATAGGTACCAATACGCTTTACTGTCGTTTCAAATAATAATAATAATATGTGCATTATAATGTATAATATTATTAATTGCCAGTTTCGTATTTTCGTATATCCGTTACAAGTCAGGAAGTCACGATGACTCACGAGTAGGTACCAATTATAATTACAACAGTTTGCGTTCGTTTTTGGAGCCGTCGCGAGTACAGAGTGCAAAGTGTCGGCGTATAATCGACTATAATACTATCTAAATTGTATTATTTGATTCAATGTATATATATTGTACTATGTAGGTACCCTAAATGTTATAATATGGGTTATAGGTGTTACCTATAATATGAACTATTTACATCAAGTCGTCGAGGTAAACCGAATACCGGCCGCTGATAATCCTATCACCAGAAATAAAATACCTAATAATCGTCCGTGCAAAAATACTATAATATTATAATAATCGTTATTATTTATTGGTAATACAACGTGTAATATTTTAGTCTTACAACTAAATGGTTGTAAAAATGTAAACTACACTGTATTATAGATAATACTCAAGTATATATAAGTATTATTTGTGTTCAAAAAAATTGGATATTAGTTGTTTTAGATTAATTAACTCTGATAATTTGTGCCAGTGCCTAGTAGATATAATGCCACCTAAACTAAAATGGGTTATAAACTAATATCAGATGTATAATTATGTACAATTAATAAGAGTTATAAAACAATTAATAACATTTCAAAAATGATTTCTATAATATTATAATGTTTGTATACGACTGTATAAAGTATATTATATATTTTATGTATTTTAAATTAAACTACCAATAGGTACTATTATTTACTGATTTACAATTTACATAATTTTTATTAAATATATAATTATTTTTTCTTTCTGCCTGCCTGAATCTTTAAGTTATTTTGTAAATTAAATTTTAATAACTTGTAGTAATAAGATATTATTTTAAAAATGTTCACATTATACAATCGTGAATTATTATTGTGATTCTTGATTATGATAAATTATATTCTCAATTTTTAAATAAAATACGTATTTTAGTGTGCCTATCAATAATTGCAGATTTTCACTAGACAATATTTTGGGTATTCAGTTTTAAAATATATACTCCCATAGTCTCAAAGGCCCAATTGATTGAATAATAAAATTATGTTTTTTCCGTTTATAACAAAGGGCCTAATTTTCACACAGAAAAAGGGGCTCACTGGTTTTTGATATTCTATTGAGGGGGAGAGTGGACGATGGTATTTTGAGCCAATTTTATTGGGCACTTGTAATTTGTGCTAACAATCGGTACATTTAAGTGCGTAGGTACCACGTATGTAATCTGAGCCAAAATATAAAAAATAACATGTAATTTGCGCCACATCTAAATATTAATTTTAGAAATCTGTAAGAAACGACATGGCAAGAGAACGAGATGGCATATTATACAATCTGTGCCACACTTAAAATTATTTAAATTATTGGAATTATTTATTTGATAAATTATGTACCTATACATATGTGCTAATATAAAGTGAATGAATAACATGGACTATTATTAACGTGAACAATATTGGGAAATTAATTTATTATGGCATATTAAAATGGTAATGTTATATTCAATTATCATCAGAACTTTTATTATCAGAAATCGGTACCTAATTCATTTTATACTGAAAAATAAAATAAAAATGTGTTATAGGTACCTACTTTAATTCTAAAATACTTAAATATTAATTAAACAATAAACTGTTAAAGGTTGTTAATGAAATAGAAAAAAAAAAAAATTCAAATAAATGTTTAAACATTTGACTTTAATTATGTATTTATGTAAATAAAATAATATAATGATTACCATAAAACAATCTGAAATAGTGAAATGTGATGAATAATATTTTAGTACTTAAATATAATTTAATAAGACCTATTTAAAATGTATTCTAAATGCTACAAAAGTAAGAAGTTATATAAATACATTTATCCAAATACTTTATACAAGACTACAACTGCTTACTGGCTATATTATGTAGGTAACCTAACTTATCTTTCGACTATCGCAAGTCTATAACATTATAATCGTCACGCAATGCATTGCAGTATTTTTATAGGTAGGTACCCTATATACCCCAAACAGTGGGTCGCAATTATATGTTTGATGATTTGGAGAAATTTTTGAAATATACATTTATTTTTAAAATTATGTATAAAGAAGAAAAAATATAAGTACTTTATGAATAAAATACCAGTATTTTCCTTGTGACTACTAACTATATATTGTACCTAAATGTATTACTTTGGTTTAAATCAGGGCTTGCAAACGTTATGATTATATGATTGTAACGTTATATTTGACGAAACACGATTGAAATTTTTAAACGTTATTACAACAGAAAGAGAAAATCAAAAATAATTAAATAATGCAAAACAAAACATAACGATTAACAAAATATATTAAAGGTACATCATTAAACAAAACATAACGCAAAACGTAATTTATAGAATATCATTGAACGAAAAAAAAACTCAAAACTCAATAATTCAAAATCTATTTATTTAAAAGGTTTATATTGGTTTCGTAGAGACATTAATTATTTCATGCAAAGAATCTAAGATTATATTATATTCAGAATCCGGGCCATTACTTACTTAGTTATTATTTTTAAATTTAATAGGTATTAACACTATTTTAAAAACGCTAAACGCTAAACGCTAAACTTGGATAACGTTTTAATTCTGAATAACAATAGAATATAGAATATTGTAAATAACATAAAACGGATTTTATTTTTCAAATGCAAGGCCTGGTTTAAATGCAGTTTAGTTCCCTTGTGACAATTGAATTGTTTTATCATTATTCGCGAGGATTATAAGTATACACCGGACAGAGTGACGTCGTGTAGCCACAACTTTTTTTTACTAAAAGTTATCTCAGAGATCAATGAAATAGCAACAAAAAAAACAGTCATTATAGTATGTTGTAGGTGTCTAAAATTTAAACATTTCCCAAAATGGGTCATCCGTAATAAGTCAGGGAACCTCTGGTGTATAATAGTATTACAATTTATAGAGATTTCACACTGCTTCGCGGTGCTTCGTGTATTTCTAGTTAAATGTTAAAATATATATACAAGTAGGTACCTATTCAACTTGTTGGTAACGGCTTACGGCTACCTAAGGTGTAAATCACCAACGTATACCTATAGGTAGTATAGGTAGTATTTAGTATTTACACACAGCGAAAAACGATATTATGATACAAATATAGATACAATATTCCTACTGTGTAAAGGTCGAAGGCCGAAGGCCCCTCTGTTATAATAATATTGATATACAGGCATATTAATATATTATTGTTATACATTTGGGGATACAGTGCCACAGTGTTACACTGTGTATTGTGCTCGGTGTACGCGATTTATGGTATTTGACATTAAGATAATTATAATAATTTAATAAATATACATGGATAATTATTATAATTATTAGTAGGTACCTATTATTTGGAGAATTACTGATTGTTTTATGTTATATTCAATTTAATAAGCCCATTCGTCGAGCGATTTTCTTTATGTACCAACAACTGATTAACATAATGTTATTTAAATTCCTTGAGAATAAAATCATGGTATCGTTTAAAAACTGCAGACCGAATGTCTAAGCCGAAATAACTCGCTAATAGCTAATCAAGGATCACATTTATTTCTATAGAGAAATTAGGTTTTTAAAGGAACTCAAATCAAAAAGGTGGGCAAGTATCCACTTAGTTTTGTGTTGTAGAGTAATTGTAGGCGTCGTGTAGGACACTGAAATGGATGTGTTAAATTTGAATTGAATGAAAGTAAATAATTGTAATTGTAAAATGTAAATACAAAAAACGATTCTGAGAGGGGAAGGTTTGTCATTCTATATCAATAGTAGGTATATTTTTGTAATTTTTTTTAAATTAAAATGTATTTTTATTAGTTTATCAAATATTTTGAAATTTGTTATAGACTTATAGAGTGTAGAAAATGATAAAAAAACATTTGGTAAAAATTTCAAGTAACGTCAGTTATTCCGTATTCGTTTTTGAATTACAACAAAATATCAAAAACTGATTGAGGAGAATTTTACATTTTTACGGATGAATATGTTATGAAAATAAAAACTTCAAACGCTCATAAAAAATCTGACTTTCCGGTGAAGTTATTTATTTATTATAGGTAGAAAAACGAATGAGGTATCTTGTATTAAATTTTAGACTCTGAGCGGAGAGATGAATGTATTAATTTTACAATGATGTGTGTTTTTTTTTAGTTTATATTTTATTTTTGTGCCTGTTTGGAGCAGTAAAACGGCTTGGTTCTTCTTCAACAGTATTTTGTTCGATGGGAAAGTGAATCTAGTTAGTGCGTTCGGGAGATCAAAATTAATATTCGCAATAGTTTTCAAAAGTGCAGGAAAAAAAAATAAAAATTAAGGAAAAATGGGAATTATTACTCAAAATCGGTTTTCGACAAAATCGATTTTGGTTTTTGATGTAAATCTAAGACAAATGAGATTTTCATCGAATTTTTATATTAGCATTTTCCATGCACCGTACAATATTCAAAATATTTTACTTGTTTTTAGCGTTTATGTACATTTTCAGTTTTCAATTTTTAAGGGTTTTTTTTCTATGTAGGTACCTGTGTCAATACAATTTTATTCGTTATGTCAAAAAGCTTGAAGAAAAATGATTCTAATATATTGTTACAATGAAGTTCAAAAATATTAAAAATACATTGTAACAATTTTTTTTTATAAGCATTTAAAGTTTGAATTTTGACAAAATCCGAGTACGTAAAAATCACGAAAATGTGGAAATTATTTTGAATTAGAAATTCATAAAAAATTTTCTTTTTAAATCTAAGATTTGAAAATGTAATTCAAGATTCCCCATAAGTTTGTCTATCTTTATCAAAAAAAGGCAGTCTGAAAATCATATTACATTTTTATGAACGTTTGAACTTCAAATTTTTTACAAGATTGGATATTTACTTGATTTTTCATGTAGCGATAAAAAATACTTTTTTATAGTTATTTTATGTTAAAATTTGGACGAAATTACATATTAAATAACCAAGAATAACGATTTCAGTTATTTTGTTGTAATTTTATAATATTAACTCAACTTACCTGTTATACCGAATTAATAATAAGTAGGTAATAACTAATAACAATATACATATAATATAAAATATCCACACTGATCAACCGTCTCCCCTCAGAATCGTTTTTCGTATACAATGATATTATATTATTGAATTCAAATGTATTACCATCCATTATATTACAGTGACCCACTATTGCAACCTACTGTACAGCCAGAGCGACATCTACTTAACCACCTTTTTTTTCAATTTCCAATTTTCCGAAATTGACGGTGTATAATAATATAGTGCACTATAGCTACTCTATAACATAGCAATATAATTTATCAACTATTAATTTTAATTTCGTATGTGTTGATAAATATTAGCCTGCAGGTCATATTATAGTTCACTGCGTGGACAACATTTTTGTACGTCTTACACAATCAAATTTATAAGCCCATGATTAAACAAATAACAATTAATTAGGTATTATTAAAAACAATACAATTCAGTTGATCGACGAAATAGTCCCGGTTTTAATGTCAGCCATTCGCCCACCACGTCCAACACGATTACATAAAGATACTGAATTAATATCTTTTCAATAAATATTTGAGAAATAGGTAATTAAAATGCTACAATTTTTAATACCAGCTAGCATATTTTCTAATAGAATTTAATAGAATTTTTTCTTTTCATAGCTTATATTAGAACTTTTAATAGAAGATTTCTCACAAGTTTCTCTACCTTTAACAAACACAAATGTTTAATGAAAATTTGTTACATCATTACATTTTTTTCTAATTACCTAATTGAAATTTTTTTACGATGTTTGATATTCAGTGGTAAATTAACGAATTCCAATTAATCGATTTTTAATACTTTGTTGTAATTTAAAACTAATAATCGTAGACACTTGAAATGTTCACTAAATATATGGTATTAGCATTTTTCATACATAGTAAAATAATTTTCTTGAGCGTTGATTTAAAATTTTTCTTTGATATTCAGTGGTTTTTAATTATTAAGTTTGATTGTTCTTGTTCATACATGAAGCATATTAACGTATGATACGATGATATACCGTCTCTGCTCAGAATGATTTTTCGTATGCAAGTATGCAACGGTTTATCATTGAATTCAAATCTAACACATCCATTTCAACGACAAGCTCGACAATAGGTATTAATGTACAGCATAGTGGTACCCACTTGTCTATTTTTTTTTTTAGATTTTCCCGAATATTTTGAAAAAGTGCTGAGAATTTTTATTTTTGACCCTCCTAAAAGTAACCCAATTTGCTAAAAGAAAACTCCTTCGAAGTTAAAGATTAGAAAAGTTTTTCTACTAGAAAATGTGTCTATAGGCACAAAAAAAACATACATCATTGAAAACCAATACATTCTTCGCAGTTCGCTCCGGTGGGAATTTAATAAATTATAATACAATATATATAATATATTAAATTTTACAATTATGTATGAATTTTTAATCGAAAAATAAGTGAAAATTTTTTATACCTACCTACTTAGTACAATATTTAGTCGACATTATCTCGCGTATTGCTGTTGTACAGGTACAGTATAGGTATATATTTTAAACTTATGTGTGCATAATATTATTATTCCAATCATTGACTTCACATCACATGTATCTAAAACCATTTTTTATATTTTATTTACAAGCTAGTACTTATAGTACTATTAGTATTTATATAAGCTTTACCCGCTTATTTATCTACAACAGTATAAATTGTAAATAAGCGACCGATTACAAAATATTATAATCATATTCAAAATCATTAATCTAGTAGGCAAAGATTATTGGAGTAGGAATACATATAATTATTATATTAACTAATAATCTATATAGTACGTCATATACGATATACGTGAATGCGATGGGTATATAATAAACATTAAATAATCGGTTTTCAGTTTATAATAAAATGGAACATGCACTGTGAATGAACTGTGCAAACAAAAAATTATTCATGTAAACATTAGGTAAATCGATATGCCTAAAGCATTGTTTTCAAATACGACTTAAACCAACTATCCATCATAATATTATATTATCATAATGATTTATAAAAATCGAACACTGGACAGTCTAGTATAATAAATGTTATAATATATTATAATATTATTAGCACATTTTTAACACGGCGTTTCTCGTCATTATAGTTTGCTTTTTGTCTATGCATGTAGCCGTATAGGTGCGCATAATAGAATCATTTATTACAATATAATATTATTTAGTGTAAACTGTACAGACGACGTCATACGCAGAGCTTATCGGTAAAAAAAAAAAGTTGGTACCTACAACAATAAATATTAATAATAATATTATATTATAGTGATGAATGGCAGCAGTCCAACGTTCATCGATTCTATTCTATAATATTTTATGCGTAATCTTATAATTAAAATATAATGAACCTACTTATCGACTCTCGTTTTTATATTATTATAGGTAGGTAGAAAATGGTCGTTTGACGTTTATATTTTATATATTTTATATAATTAAATTATATAAGTATACTGCCGTCATAAGCGAAAACGCAGTAGGTCACCGGAGAACGATTTTGAGAAAAACGCGTTTTTGTGTTTTATATTTTCATAAAATCTTAACACCTTGTACATTCTAATTATTTAAATATGATATATGTTTTCCTATGTAATTTTACCCACCGGATGCAATGAAACAATAATAAATATGATTAAATTATTTTTAAACAAGATATTTTACTTTTTACGTTGCACCTTAGTATTGGTATAAACTTTTGATACTTTATTCAAAAGCAAGAATGCCGTAACTCATAAGTAACAATTTCTGTAGTGATAAAACTATTTATACATTTTAATATTAAATTCACAAAACAAATATATTATTTTTCAGTCAATTTATAAGCTCATATTCATCTACACAAGCAAAAATTTTACAATGATTTATTTGTTTTTTAACTCATTTTTATTTTTTTTTGCGGTCTTAAGGCGTTTTTGCTTATCACGGCAGTATAGGTAGACTAGCTAATAGGCATACAGTCAACAGTCGTTTCATTTATATTCTTTATTTTGGCGATATGAATCATTAAAATAGTAAGTATAGGTATAACAGCCTTTTTTTCTGGACAGATCGCGCCACTATTGTATTTTTGACATCCCTATTTATTAATTTTCTGGTGGATTTTCCTATAATTTTTTTATAAGAACCTTTTCCTGACAATTACGAACACAACAACAGACATCGCATCTAAATAATACATACCTTTATGTGTATGACGATCCATGTACAGTACCGGTGAACAGTGTACCGTACGAACTGCAGACATCGGTATACTTAGGTGCCCATAATATTATTGTCATGTACTCATGTGTATAAATAATTATAAAATATGTGCCTTCTAAAATAGTTAATTAATTGTATTTCCAAATAATGTCCTGATCTCTAATAGGCACTACCCTATTATAATACAGACTAAACTGTAATACAATATATTATACTATATTATACACATTACACTTAACACTTTACAGGTACGGGGTTGCATCCAAAAACCGCACACTTATGATTTCGACTCCGAAATGGTCAATAGCCAAAAACCGAACACTTTATCATATCGGTTTAGGTAGGTATATAGGTATAAAAATACCACACAAGTGGTGTGGGTTAAAGGCGTTAAAGCTACACAATTGTTTTAATCTACAAACCTGTAGACGTATTACGAACGTCAACAACTATTTTACCAAGTTAACCAAAAACTTTAGTAGAAGCACTGAAATTTGTTTAAAATAATTATAATATTCTTTCCACTCAAAATTAAAATAAGACTCATGTTTACAAAGCAAATGAAATTGTTATTGTAACATGTAGAAAAATACATTGGATTTGATATGATTACCTACTGAATATTGTGATGTGTACTTTGATTACGGTACATTATTTTAAATGTTTTTATTTAAATCAATGTATAAGTAATAAATATAGATGTACGAACAATTCACAGTTTTAAAATTCTTATAACTCGTTTTAAAATTAAAATATAATAAAACGAATAAGAGTTTGCTTAGATAATAATCTTACCTTTACATTTTATTAGAGGTCAATTCACTCTAATTTTTAAACTAACAGAGCCAAACGTGATCTGCCGAGCCTAAAATTGACTATGCTACGCACTTGTAAGACGGAGACAACTGCACATGCGGGTACCACGTCCTCTCAAGAATAATATCTGCCATATCGTTTGGTATTTTTGGATGATATCATATTATTATGTAGGTAAGTCCTAGGCACGGACTAAGATATACAGGACTGGAAACGAATGAGCCGGCGGAGTGAGGAGTCTGGGCTAAGTGTACAACCAAGGTGGATATATATATGTATCCACCTTGTGTACAACGGTTCCTTTTCTGACGCCAGTACAACCGCGACCGCTGTGCCATCTATTGCCAGATTTTATAAGCTTATAAATAATCCCTATCATGACTAAATTAGTTTAGTTTATTTAGTCATGATCCCTATATTAATAAAATGTTATAATATTCAACATTGTGACTGTAAGAAGTATATAATAAACTTTAGACTTGTTATACTCATCTTGTATCTAATTTCGTTTCTTGAATGTGTGTAATATATTTAATAGGTACTAAATAACCTAATCTAAGATATATTATACTTTATTTTTATGTATATATTATTAAATTAAGTACAGAATAGGTAGGTACTGAGAAAGTATTGACTACCTATATAAAAAATCATAATAATAGTCTATACTGTGAATCCTATCTAAAATTCATCAGCTTTAAACATTATCAGTACTATTATATTATATATTTATTATTTTATGATAATAATATATATGTTATACTTTTTTATTACTAATATTTGAATAGTAAATTTATTTATTATAACTAAGATAAATTACCAAAATTCCTAGGCGGTGTAGTGTAGATCAATGTCTTATTTTGAAAAACAAAATTAAATGTATATTATTCAAAGCACCAAAATAACTTAATATTTTAACAGCTTGGAACCAAACTGTCTCTAAAGCTAATGGGAAAAGTTTCATTGCTCATTATGTTTGCAAAAATCATTTTCAGCTGCAGATTTCATAAGTGTATATAACAACTATCCATGAGATTTAATTGTGTGTTAAATTTTATATTTATGCAATTTATAATCTATTATACAATCAAGTTTCTATTAATTGTAGTCAGTATGTAACAATTTGTAATGTTGTAAAGATAATTTTTAAAAGTATTTAAAATATTACTCAAACCACTCAAATATTTTTCATATTTAATATATACTATTAAAGAACCAAAAGTATTTAAGTATTAAAAACACTACGAAGTGCAAGTGAATCGATACTACCAAAATAAACTATAAACCACTCTTATAATATAATGAATTACAGACTAATGAAGTTGCCCAACGTAAAATATGTTCTTTAAAAAAAGGTGCCTTCCATCATATATATCTTTAATTCTTGTTTTTATAAATGTGATTTATTGTTGTTATTTTTTATGTATATCTACACAAATATCTGCACAGTATTTAAATTTCGAAGTAGGTATAATTTTGTACCTACTAATTATAGGTATGAACTTCAAAATAGAATATTCCATATTCATAACAATTATTGTTATTGTAAATCAATTATTAACAGGTATGTCTTACTATAGTTATTACTTATTACAAATTGAATAAAGTAAAAGTGTAAAATACTAAAAAACAAATATTATGTAAAAATAATATACCTAATGTATTATTTCTAATACTCTATCTATATTCTGTGCTGCTTGTAAGATGAAAGTTGTATTGAAATTTGCTCTCAATCTCATAAACTGTTTGTCAATTAAGATACCTTATATCTTATATAGGTAGGTAAGTCAACTGTACAAGTGAATTTTAGATCTTAATTCTTAACTCAATATTACAATACATTTCTTTTTTTTATATAGGTAGGTAGTCTGGTAGTAGGTAGGAACAATAAATAATAATTACAATTTAATAATTTAACAATTAAATATATTATTACCATTACAGTATTATTATGTACCTAGTGCACTTACGCACCTAGACGTTGTACCAACTACCGTTGTACATTGGTTCCATCGATAACTTCGTCGTTTCCAGTCCTGGCATATCTTACTCCGTGGTCCTAGGTATTTATAAAACTAAACCGGGCTAGAAGAGAAATTTTCGGTTTATTTCTGTTTTTTTTTTCGGTTCTAGTTTTATTTAATAATTTAATATATTTAGGTAGGTAGGTAATACATATTAAATAATAATAGTTGATTCAGTTTGTTGTATATAAATATGGTCCAACAAATGTGTGTGACGATTGTGAGATAGTTTTACACATTCTGAGAATGATAATATTGCTGGTTTTATATCTCGTGTTAAAAGCATAGTTTGATGTTTTTGTTATGTTAGTTCTGACCATGAATATGACAGCTGCTTTGTAAAAAAAGTTTTTTACTGGTAAAACATTCATTTCTGAATATAAACATAAAATACACATGAAATAATCAAATAAACAATTTTATTGAAAATGATACGTTGCATATTATTTTGTGTTATGCATAGTTAAATAATATGTTCATATTATTGGCACTACCCCAAGCAATAATCCCATATGAAATTAAAGATTCTATAAGAGCTTTATAAATTATCTTTAATTAATTTATGTTTGGTATATTTAGCAGTTGTCTAAAAGCATAGAAAATTTTTCTAAATTTGGTTATTAGTATTTGAATATATTCGACCTATTTCATGTTTCTACACATATATTTGCCAACATACCTACTTAACACGTCTTACTTAATAAGTGTAAGAATGATTTTAGTTTTGTGTTATAAATTAAAAATATTATTCGAGGCTGCTAGAAACTTCTAAAGACGTATATTATTATATACAATTATACAAATAATATATTAATTCAACTTACCGGCTACCGTATTATTAGTAATTTTATAAATATATTGTAAAATGTCAATATGTGTCTATATATTGATTGATAATACTATTATGATATGTAATATATTACGAATTATAAAAATAAAATACATGGAATTCCAGTGGGCACGCCCGGACATAAAACATTAATAATATTCCGGTTTCCACATTTTTGTATTCGTATTTAAACAATAGGTACATAAAAATAAAATTAAATAAATTAAATGAACGACAAAATTAACGCGTTCATATTTTCAAAGTACGTGAACGTGAACGTGTTCAATTGAAAAAAAAATATGAATTTTAATGTGAACTAGTTCCTTTTTTAAGCACTGAACATGAACGTGAACGAATTCATTTTTGTAGTGAGCGTTCCGAACACTGACCTACTGGCTACTGTACAGCAGAGCGACATCCACTTACCCGCTTTTCTAAATTTTTAAGGTACTTATAAAACATTTTTTTTTCCATCAGTGGAAAGCATATAACGAATAAAAAAATTAATTACAAGTGAGATATGAAAAATTTAATAGTTGAATAAAATACCAAAAATTTTGTGGAGGTCGAGTTTTTGTGAACAAACGTGAAGAGGACCCTCGGTACACACCCCACAGATCTGTGGGATGTACCGAAATCAATTGCATTGTATGTGGAGTATGGACTAATTGAACTCGGCCCGGTGTGTGCCTGGGTCGGTGGGCAGCCGGGCGGAGTTTGATAGCAATTTGGGTTAATAGTTGTCATACGACTTTTTCGGACATTTGTCACACAACAGACCTCCGATGATGTAGTAGATTACCAGTTGTATATATATAAAGCATTCGGTAAAAATCCGACTTAAAGCAGAACGGAAAACGTCTGTACTAAGTTTAGAGATCATCGGACTAAAGACGTGCGCCGGAAGATAGATGGCGCTACCAAATCCTCTTTGTAAACTCGATCGTTGCCATTCACGATTTCACAAATTCCGTTTACAGTAAAACGCATGATTATATAATATACAATGTCAACTTTAAATGTTTAAAAAAAATAATCATGGAACCGTACCTTTAATTTATTTTAGCTACTATTATAACAACTTATGAGAAAAATCGTATTAAATTGTCAAGCCTTATCACTAGAGCTAGGATTTTAATGACTTAAAAAATACATACAAATGCACTAAAAAAAAAGGTGGGTAAGTGGATGTCACTCTGCTGTACAGTAGATTACAAGTGGGTCACTGTAATGGATGGTGTTAAATTTGAATTCAATAGTATAATAATGTCATTGTATAAGAAACACGATTCTGAGCGAAAACGGTCAGTCAGAACTCAGAATATCATATTACTTAGTACTTATATTATAAAAAAAAAGTGTCTAAAGATTTTTAGTATTTTACAAATGTCATTGTTACAAGTAGGACCCTTGAATTAAATTTTCAAGTATTTTTACTCAGCAAATAAAGTTTTATTGACATTCATAGAAAAAAAGACTAATTAAATTGGAAACTGAAAATGTTCCTTAACAGTTCAAAAAAAAACATAATATTTTGAAAATTTTAACGTGTATAGAAAATGCAAAAATATAAACAACCACTAAAAATGTCATGTATATACGTTCATTTTTTTAGAATTACAGCAAAAACCAAAATCGACTTTGTTGAAAACTGATTTTGTGCAAAAATTCCCGTTTTTCCTTAACTTTTATGTTGTTTTTCCAGGCGCTTTTAAAAACTATTGGGAATTTTAAAATTCGACCTACCGAATGCACCAACTAGATTCACTTTCCCATCGAACAAGATACCTACTGTTAAAGAGATTCAAAGCAGTTTTACTGCCCCAAACCGTGATGACAGACACAACAATTTTAAAAAAGTCGCTCTGCTGTACAGTAGGTTCACTGTAATGGATGGTGTTAAATTTGAATTAAATGATACAATATCATTGTATAAGAAAAACGATTCTGAACGAAGGCGGTCAATCAGCCTATGAATTATGATATTACTAAGTATATTTGATGATATTATTGTGAATAAAGCAATTTATATATTGACCTATTTACGTGGAAAATTGTTTTAAATTTTCAATCCTGACGCGGCTACGGCGTTGGTGGAGTGGTGACCGCGGTGAGCCGGTCACTATGAGATGACGAGGAGTGATGAAGAAACAAAGTAATGTACTGTGTTGATGAATCTGCGTTTATTTGTTTTTACACTAACTATTTAACGTGAAAATAAAACGTGGTAGTACTACAAACGGTATTTTTACAGAAAAACGAGAAGAGACGTGTGTGTCGTTAAGACGTTGACGGCCGAGAGCATAGATAAGTATAATAAATATATGGTCGAGAGAGAGACCGCCGGCGGCCCGTCCCGCCTTGTGCCTTTTAGGCGCGGTGGGAGAGTTGGCGTTGTCGCGCTCGTAGCCCGTGGTGGTGGTTGTCAAAAGCGCAGACCGGTCGCTACTCGCTACGGTACCTGTACTTTGTACTGGTTGCCGCTGGGTACCGTGTCAATCCTTAGCTATAAAAGTTGAATATTTTATAAATTTTTAACTACAAAATAATTATTAAATTTTAAATTTGATAAAGTTGTCAAAATTCAAACTTTAAATGCTTATAAAAAAAAATTGTACCTATGTATTTTTAATATTTTTCAACTGCTATTATTACAATATATCAAGAGCCTTACATTAATTTTCAAGCTTTTTGGCCCAACAGATAAAACTTTATTGATATTTATAGAAAAAAAAAAAATAAAAAAATTGAAAACTGACAATGTCTGTTAACAGCTCAAAAAGAGTCAAAATATTTTCAAATTTTTTTGGTGAATAGAAAATTAAAATACAAATATTCAGTAATGTATCTACAGTTATTCGTTTTTGAATAACAATAAAATAACAAAACCGGTACATGAGAAATCGAGTGAATGTCCAATATTGTAAAATTATGAACTTCGTCAATCGCTCATAAAAATGTAATTTGATTTGCTTGTGGACATTTTTTTTTTTTTGATAAAAGAAGTCAAACTTATGAATAATCTTGTATTACATTTTCAAATCTTAGATTTAAAAAGAAAAATTTTTATGAATTCTCAACTCAAAATAATTTGCTAATTTTCATGACTTTTCCGTATTTTGTCAGTATTTGAACTTTAAATGCTTATAAAAAAAAATTGTGACAAAGGAGTTTTAATATTTTTCAACTGCTATTGTAACAAATTTAGTAGGAACTTTGTATTAAATGTTCAAGCTTTTTTACCCAACAAATAAAGTTTTATTGACATTCATAAAAAAAAAGGTGGGCAAGTGGGTGTCGCTCTGCTGTACAGTAGGTTACAAGTGGGTCATTGTATAATGGATGATATTAAATTTGAATTCAACGATATAATATCATTGTATAAGAAAAACGATT
This sequence comes from Macrosiphum euphorbiae, assembly GCA_949089665.1. NCBI lineage: Eukaryota > Metazoa > Arthropoda > Insecta > Hemiptera > Aphididae > Macrosiphum > Macrosiphum euphorbiae. The sequence continues at coordinate 71,384,926 of CARXXK010000002.1, read as the reverse complement.
CTGAGCGGAGACGGTATGTCAGTCTAGGTATAAGACAATAAGACAAGGCTCCTAGTATATTGTTTCAAAGGCAGATGAAAAATATTAAAAATCCTTGGTCACAATTTTTTTTTATAAGCATTTAAAGTTCAAAAATTGACAAAATATGGAAAAATCACGAAAATTAGCAAATTATTTTGAGTTAAGAATTCTTAAAAATGTTTCTTTTTACATCTAAGATTTGAAAATGTAATACAAAATTCCTTATAAGATTATCTACCTTTATCAAAAAAAAAAATGTCTATAAGAAAGTCAAATTAAATTTTTATGAGCGTTTGAAATTCAAATTTTTACAACATTGGATATTCACTCGATTTCTCATGTAGCGATTTCCTTATTTTGTTTTAATTCAAAAACGAATAACTTTAGATACATGAAAATTTCATTGAATGTTTATATTAGCATTTCCTATACACCATACAATTTTGAAAATATTTTGACTCTTTTTGAGCTGTTACGGACATTTACAGCTTTCAATTTTTTTTAGTTTTTTTTTCTATAAATATCAATAAAGTTTTATCTGTTGGGCCAAAAAGTGTAAAAATTTAATGCAAGGCTCCTGATATATTGTTACAATATCAGTTGAAAAATATTAAAAATACATATGCACAGTTTTTTTTTGTAAGCATTTAAAGATCGAATTATGACAAAATTTATCAAAATCTCGAAAATTATCAATCATTGTAATTAATAAATTATAAAATGTTCAGTTTTTATAGCTAAGGATTGCTAATTCAAAACAAAGGTTCTCATAAATAGTTCATACTGTAACCAAAAAATCTAAAAAATATATGAACAAAGTTATTTTTTACAGACATTTTAAATTCAAATTTGGACGAAATTACATATTAAAAAACCTAGAATAACTATTTTAGTTATTGTGTTGCGATTGAATAATATTATTCGTGGGTACTTGAAACTTCTAAAGTGTACTATTATATATCTATGATAGTATCACGGTTTTTTTTTATGTATAACGCATTATAAGTACCTAATATGGATACTGTGATATGATTAATTTGGAATTTATTATAGGTACCTATTATAAGTCAATTTTTTTTAATACCATAGATAAGTATATAATATATCTTATACAGTTATACCTAGATTGACATACCGTCTCCGCTCAGAATAGTTTTTCTTATACAATGATATATCATTGAATTCAAGTTTAATACCATCTATTATACAGTGACCCACTTGTAACCTACTGTACAGCAGAGCACTTTTTTAATTTACTTAGGTAAAACATAAATTTAGTTGAGTATTTTATTATGAAAAAACTCATTATTGTAATGCATTACAATATTAAGTACCATAATATATTACATATTATATGTACACCTAAAATCAAAAAATGTTTTTCTAGTTCAAAACTACCTACTACCTTCTCGTTGTACCCCCCTGTCTAGTAGTGTTGTTATACTTAAATAATAGAGGGGAAAACTACCCAGTAAAGTAGTAGGTAACTGAAGTTATAAATATTATTTAAGTTAATTTTTTAAGGGATTTCAACGTCATCGACGTCACTAATTTATGAACATCAAACTAAGTTATCTAGTATAGTGTTATTGTTGAGAAATTTGAAACTAAATTATTGGGTGGGACTGGAGAAATTACAATAACAACTCCATTAAAATTATGGAAGTTTATTCAAAGTTGTATACTTGTATAAAATAAATACATTTATAATATATATAGAGGTTATTTTGATCTCTATATATTATTTAAAGATCTGGAAATAGTCACTTAAAACACTTCGTCAGTTTATAATTTAGTATTTACATTAAACATACCTATTATGTTATGCATAACCGCTAATCGCTATAAATAATATTTACAATTATCTAATATTGGTATTTTTCTTATAAAAATAATTATTTGAACAAAACAAAATATATTTTAAATCTATGCGATACATATTAGGAAATAATTAACTTAGCGTGACCATAAAATTAGTTAATTGATTATTATAGTAACTGTGTATAATTATAATGGAACGAATTTTAACGCGTTAACTCGATAATGTAACTTAAATTTTACTTTTTAACTCGTTAATGCCCACCCTTGTGCTGTACTTACATGCCATTATAGATGACTGCATGAACGCTATAGACATTTATTATATAAAGTAAAATGTTTATATTATATCGCATTACTATTTTTCTCTACATTATAATAAATCGCAGTGTGCTATTAATTTCAGTGCGACACGCGCACAACACGGCAGACACTTGGACGTAATATAATATAATATTCTATAAACCGATGCGAAAATGAGAAATGCGATTATTATATAGAGTCTATCGCCGTACCTATTAGCTATTAGATTTATAACGTTATTATCATTATTATTATATACCTACGGCGGTCATTTAATAGGGTTTTTTGAATATTTTCAACGGGGATACAATTTACACTTCGACCGTCGCGGCGACGCTTATTATAATGCTATTTATTATTTATATAATATAATATTATTCGCAGAATAGTACTTTGATGAACACTGTGCTGTGACGTGGAGCAACACAACTACAGTGTAATTTTATTATTCAGCCACTTAACCAGATAGTGCTAAGGGCGGTGGCAATCATCGGGTCCTATCGATTCATATCATATCCGCATAATATATTCCTTATTATATATAGAACGCAATACGGTATCACGTCATATACTTTATAATAATAAATAATATATCATCGATTATTTATGTACTATAGTAACACACAATCAATAATGATGCATAAATGTTCAGCTCTCAAGTCACGTATTGCAGCGCCTACCTATAATATAGGTAATAATAGTATATTATAAGAATATAATATTAATTTGTTGTTATCAGTCCAATATGTCACTTGCCTAAATTTTGTGATGAATTCAAGAATTTTCATTTTAATTACGATCCGATTTCTTAATATTTAAAATGTATAAAACTGAATTTAAATAATTGTACCTAAATGTAAAAAATTCTAAAAAATAAACTACTCGACTTATATAAATGTTTTTACCATCAAAATTGTTCTTATAATCAGATTCACAAATTGGCTATTTTAAATTTATATAAAAAATTTTAAATCAAATTATAAATTTTTTATTTTCAGTATTAAAAAATAATAATTTTTTGTATAATATCATACGTGTAGTGAGAGTGGCTATAAATTATATAAGTAAAAAAAAAATTTTTAATTTTATATAAAGCAAAAGTTATGTAATTTGTCAGATCTCGGTGGGACACCCTGTATTTTATATTGTTCTATATATTATACTTATTACTTATTTATAAGATTATAAACTTATAAAGTTATGGCACTTTTCACTACCTTAATTTATAAATTATTATAATTGTTTAAGCATACCTAAAATAGTTTCAAATAATTTTTAAACTATTTACAATATTCAGTGCCTAAATTAATAAGTTATAAATATAAAACATCAAACATTTTTTTATTTGACTCTTAAAATATGTTATGATGTTTAGTTGGCTTATGAGTTAGTAAAACATATTAATACCATTTTAATAAATCCATCGCCACAGTCGTGGCGCGAGGTAAGTAAAAAAAAAATAATAACTGCCCGACGGTGTGTGTATCGAAGCAGGAGTTGCCTATTTAAGCTGTGTAAAATACAGGTAAATTTGTTATACGACAAAATTAATTTTATAATGCATCACTTAACTCGTAGTAAAGTCAAAAAACATCAGAAATATTGTGTATAACGTGCTTTTGTAAAAATCATCAAAATCGTTCGTTATTTATAAATTAAGTTATAAATGAAAAAGTGAGAAAGTTTTATATTAAATTCAGAATCACGGAGTCGTCGCAATGCGTTGCCATTCCGGACCCGGACATTTCGCCGCCACCGTTTCGCCGCCACCGTTTCGCCGCCGGACATTTCGCCGCCACCGATTCGCCGCCGGACATTTCGCCACCACCGTTTCGCCGCCGGACATTTCGCCGCCACCGTTTCGCCGCCACCGATTCGCCGCCACCGTTTCGCCGCTAGACCAAAATTCCGACCAACCCTTCGAATTTTGAAAATATATTCACATTTTGTTTATTATAGCAATTTTATTGCATTTTTAATCATATTAAGCAATATGTGTAGTGTACCTAAATCAAGTTTTAAAAACGAAAGGGGTATATGTCGTAAATTAGTAAAGATAAAATATCTATATTCTATGCTTTTATATTAATATATTATACTATAGCCTTTTATCTTATTAAATAATTTATTTCATTGATTATAGTAAGTCGAATAGTGTGTGGGAGGATCTATATATTCAGGCTTCTATATAGTGGTTGCAATAAAATATTACGTGTAGGTACAATTTGATTTAAGATGCAAGGTCTAGATTAATAATCAATATTCTGACTTCAGGGGCGGATTCAGGGGGGGGCTATGGGTGCTCGGGCATCCCCTGTCACTCTATAAGTCCAAGGCACTCCAAGTCACTAATAAAAAACATTTGTATTCAAAATTTTAAAATAGAAAGGTGTACCTAACCATTTTTTTTTTAGATTATGTTTTTTATAAATTTTTAAATTTTTTTTTTGTTTCTATCATCACCGTGTTTGAGGAAGTACAATTAATTCGATTTTTTTCAATAGTACCTATCTCGATTGATGGGAAAGTGAATATATTTGGTTCATTCAGAAGGTCAAAATTTAAAATTCCAATAGTTTTAAAAGCGCCTAGAATAACTAAATAAAAACTAAGGAAAAATGGGAATTTATAAGCAATATCAGTTTTCAACAAAATCGATTTTGGTTTTTGGTGTAACTCTAAAAAAAATAATCATAGATACATGCAATTTTCACTGAATGTTTATATTAGCATTAATTTCTATACACGATAAAATTCACACGATTAAAATATTTTGACTTGTTTTGAGTTGTTTACGGACATAATGAATTTTCAGTTGTTTTAGTTTTTTTTCTATGATTGCCAATAGAATTTTAAATGTTGGGTAAAAGAGCTTGAAAATTTAATACAAGGCTCTTCATATACTGTTACAATGACATTTGAAAAATATTAAATATACAGTCACAATTTTTTCTTAGAAGCATTTAAAGTTCAATTTTGACAAAATACGTAAAAATCACGAAAATTTGCAATTATTTTTGAGTTAGAAATACATAAAAATTTCATTTTTAAATCTAACATTTGAAAATTTAATACAAGATTACTCATAAGTTTATCTACCTTTATCAATAAAAAAATCTCTACCGGAAAGTCAAATTAAATTTTTATGAGCGTTTGAAATTCAAATTTTTACAACATTGATATTCACTCGATTTCTCATGTAGCGATTTCCTTATTTTGTTATGTAATCAATAATGAATAACTATAGATACATGAAAATTTCACTGAATATTAGCATTTCCTATACACCATACAATTTTGAAAATATTTTGACTTTTTTGAGCTGTGTACGGACATTTACAGTTTTCAATTTTTTTGGGTTTTTTTTTTCTATAAATATCAATAAAGTTTTATCTGTTGGGCCAAAAAGTGTAAAAATTTAATAAAAGGCTCCTGATATATTGTTACAATAGAAGTTGAAAAATATTAAAAATACATAGGCACAGTTTTTTTTTATAAGCATTTAAAGATCGAATTTTGACAAAATTTATCAAAATTGAATAATTATTTTGTAGTTAAAAATTTATAAAATGTTCAACTTTTATATCTAAGGGTTGAAAATTTAAAACAAGATTCCACATAAGTAGTTAATTCTGTTACCAAAAAATCAAAAAAATACATAAGCACCTAATGGATATTGTGATATGATTAATTTGGAATTTATTATAGGTACCTATTATAGGTTAATTTTTTTAAATACGATATAGATAAGTACCTATATAATATGTCTTATACCTAGACTGACACTGTCTCCGTTCAGAATCGTTTTTCTTATACCATGATATTATATCATTGATTCATATTTAATACCATCCATTATACAGTGACCCACTTGTAACCTACTGTACAGCAGAGCACCTTTTTTGTTTGTTTGAATACCCCCTGTTAAAATTTTCTGGATCCGCGCCGGACAAGTCATACACTCATACAGCTAAGCGCAAATGATTTTAGTATTCTACTATTATATAGGTATACCGTATACCTATAGGCTATACTATTCTACACACATATACAAAATCCTAAAATATAGGCTATATAATAGAATATATTAGATTCTGAGCGGAGAGATATAAATATATTGATTTTACAATGATGTGTATTTTCAACAGCGCCAGAAAAAAACAATTAAAAAATTAAGTCAAAACAGGAATTATACGCAAAATCGATTTTGATTTTTGGTGTAACTCTAAAACAAATTAGGTACCGTAGAAATTTTCACTTTATGTTTATATTAACATTGTCTATACATGATAAATTTTCAAAATATTTTTTATTGATTTCAGCTAATAACGTTCATATTCAGTTTCCAATATTTTTATTTTTTTTTTTTTCTATAAACGAATATAAAATTGTATTTGTTGGGTCAAAAAGCTTAAAAAATTAATAAAAGGCTCCTAATATATTGTTACAATAACATATGAAAAATATTAAAAATACATATGCACAATTTTCTTTATTAGCATTTAAAGTTCAATTGTTGACAAAATGTAGGTATCATATTTAAAATTTAAAAATGTATAAAATGTTCAACTTTTATAGCTAATGATTTAAAATTTAAAATAAGGTTCCACATAAATGGACGTTAATACGTTATATATAAATTACTTTATTCGGAATATCATCAAATATACTTATAGTTACTTAACTGGAATATCATAGACTGATACATTGTTTTTCTTATATCAATGATAATATAATATCATTAGTACCTCATTACTTATTAGTAGGGTTCGGATTTGAAGGCAAATGCCTTTCTTTTATTAATCATAATAGAAAAATAATTTTTATACAAAAATGTGTTTCATTTAATTTCTTAGAGAATGGATCTTTTTTTTTTTTTGCCTTTTTCTTTGCCTTTTTACTTATAAATGCCTTTTTTTTACCTTTTGTTTATTTTGCATTAAATTAACTGATATAACTCAAGTAAGTTAATATTTAAAATTGTTTTTAACTAATTCTTAGGACAAACCTGGTTAAAGAAAAAGGTACCTAATCTATTTATACAAAATAGCATAAACTTAATGTAGTTTAGTATTCATGCTCATTTTTAATTTGTATTTTTCTCAAAAATGTGTGCATTTAAAAGTGTTTAAAAAATGTTCACTATTTTATTTTGTAGTATATTTATGAATTGCCTTTTTATATAAATTAAATGTCTTTTTTGCCTTTTTTTACATTTTAAATGCTTTTTTTTATTGATTATATTGCCTTCAAATCCGAACCCTACTTATTAGGTAGTTATTTGCTCAATAACTTATGGTTTAATGGCAAGGCCGGCGGCAATGGGGGTATGGTGGGTTGGCACCCCCCCCCCTTTAAATTTTACGTAACTATCAGTCGGCATTTTCTTAATAACAGAGAGCTGACAGAAATTATACGACTTGTTATACAAACTGTTTTCCTAGATTTTCTTAGGTTATAATTTTAATAATAAAAACGATAACGGGCCCTTGGCAGTCAGTAGTATGTTGATATCTAAATCGGTAATTACAGTGGATGACACTGTTAATAGTTTACTACGTTATAAAAAAATTTAAATATATAAGTGGATATTTATTATTTATAATCAATGACTATTGACTCCACAATAGTGTTAGTATACAAATAAGGGGAAGTAGAATTCCTTGTATTTCAACTATACGCACTTGACAATTTAAGAGTTTACTGATTTAGAAATCAAAATACTGCTGATTGCTATACGCCTATACGTATACCTATAATACCTATAGGTAATAATTTTTTTAGTACCGTCGTACATCGGTATGCTATCGCTAATCGCCATCTCAAGCACCTATCTGTGGGCTGTGGGTGGTAACAATATATTTATATAGGTTATTATTACAGTCAGTGGTGTCATTTCAGTTTTTAATAGAGGGGGGTACAAGTTTCGACCAGCCCAAATCGGTAACTTAAAAAAACAACCACTGGCAAGCACATATTAATATATTATGTTCCTGATCAATTTTTACACGGTGGTGGTTTATCTAGATTCTTCCATAAGTGTAACATTCAGATGCCAAAGTTTTATTTTAGATTTTGTTTCCTATAACCCTTATCATATATTGATTTAATAATACACAATTTTTAAAGTTTAAATAATCCAGACAATCCTGTACCTGTACAGCTAGTGGCTGTATGATATACAAGTAACAATTGTTATTTAGTAATATAACATACTATAGCATAGAACTATTCAAAATGTTTTAATTCAATTTTTTAAAAAAAATTTTTATTATGTTTTTTTGTATAATATTTATCAAATTTAACCTATTATATAAATTTCAACCCATTATATAGAAAAACCAGGAATTTTTATAGGTACTTCACATACCTAGTTTGTTTTAAGAAATTACGGGTTGACATTTTTACAGTCGGCATAAATTATATTTCAGTTGGAAAATACTTGATCTCACCCCCCCGTGAAAATCGTATAACGCCGGCCCTGTTTAAAGGTATAAAATATATAATTAATAAGTTATATATTTATGTGTTATGTCTTAAACTGTTGTATAGGGCTCAGCCCGTTAATAAATAAATATTTAATTAGTTAGGTACTTAGGTACCTAATATGTAAATATTAAAAATACCGTTCAATTAAACATCAAATCAATCACATTTATAGATTGTTACATAATTATACATTTATATAATTTATTTATGAGCATATATTATAATATATTAATTATAGGCACCTAATACCTACTTATATAATTTATTAATACAACAGTATGATATGATACTGCTTCACTGCGATGAGTTATGCATTATAAATGTGGCTTGTTACTGTTTAAATTGCTTGTCCTGTAATGTAAACATCTATGATTTTTACTGACTATACGTTCCAATTACTATTTTTTTTCAAAATGGTAGGTATACTATAATGTGCCCAGGATGATAACAAGGCATTTTTGATGTCGGCAGATCGAAGCATTCTGATTTAAACTAAGCATAAACAGACTGACAGAATTAATTATAAATATAGGTAACTAAGTAGGTAGTAAGTACCTACATAGTTATTCACTGTACACATATACATGTGTATTCAAAACTAATTTTGTATCACAAACCTTTATTTATAAAAAAACTTTTATGTTAAGTATATAATCTTTTTACACCTATGAATGTTATTTATTTTATGAACCTACCTATCTAAGTCAAAAATATAATTCTTTTCCATCAAACCTATTCCTTTATATATAGTGTTTACTATATGAATATATTAGTCTACCACTAGACGACTGAACAATATAATATAGATCCTCCTCGACTTACTATAATCAATGAAATAAATTATTTAATAAGATAAAAGGCTATAGTATAATATATTAATATAAAAGCATAGAATATAGATATTTTATCTTTACTAATTTACGACATATACCCCTTTCGTTTTTAAAACTTGATTTAGGTACACTACACATATTGCTTAATATGATTAAAAATGCAATAAAATTGCTATAATAAACAAAATGTGAATATATTTTCAAAATTCGAAGGGTTGGTCGGAATTTTGGTCTAGCGGCGAAACGGTGGCGGCGAATCGGTGGCGGCGAATCGGTGGCGGCGAAATGTCCGGCGGCGAAACGGTGGTGGCGAAATGTCCGGCGGCGAAACGTCCGGCGGCGAATCGGTCGGCGGCGAAACGTCCGGCGGCGAATCGGTGGCGGCGAAATGTCCGGCGGCGAAACGGTGGCGGCGAAATGTCCTAGACCCTTGCCATTCTTACCAACAATATTACCGTCCTTATAGATTATTGTGTAAATACTCAATATTTAATAATGATAAAAATTTGTGATATCACAACAAAAACCCTTCGTGAACTACGTGTAAAAATGGCTAAGTAAAAAAAAAAGTATAAGATCTTTAAGCACTATAAAGATGTGATATCATCAATAAATGCTAACTATATTGAATTTAAGTAAACTTCTTTTGTTTCAATAATTTATTTAGGTACTTGGCGAGGAATAGTATATACATATTAATAATAATATTTTTTAAATAGTAAAAAGTTATATTTTAATAGTCCTTCGCTATTTAATTATTTAGTTCATTACACTTTGTTTCTTTTATGAAACAATTCCTCGCTAAGTATATAAATAAATTATTGAAACAAAATAAGTTTACTTAAATTCAATATACTTAGCATTTATTGATCATAACACATATTTATAGTGCTTAAAGATCTTCTATTTTTTACTTAGCCATTTTTACACGTAGTTTACGAAGGGTTTTTGTCGTGATAATAATATTATCGTATATAAATAAAAAGAATATAGATACATTGCCGATTTAAAAATCTATAAAAATTATGGTTGCCACGGGTACCTAAGTGTTTGAAATATATATAATTTGTTTCTGTGCGTCACAGTCTTCAGTATACCTAATCAGTTATAAGTATCTATATTTGTTACAACGAATTTTACACGGATCATTTATAAAAGATAATAAAAGTCTCAACGTACTTTTCGTTTAATAGATTAACTTAACCGATCAATAGATTAATAAAATGTCAAATATTACAAGTCAAATATTATAGACTTCGCCCAAATTAAAGATCCAGTCCGTGAGCGAAAATCGTTTCGAGGTTTTCGAAATGTTCCTGGCGAATCAAGCGAAAACGTTGCAGGAATCTCGAGATGACAAGAGTTCACAGACGCACAGGCGATATAAATCGACGCCTAACTTGGCTGTGCAAAAGAACTCCGCAGGTGATGCACCCAAAAATTGGTGGCCGTCTACGATCGAAGGAATGCGACGATGTAAATCGATGCCTAATATGGCTGTGCGATTTAACTCCTCAGACGATGTATCAGATATCAAGATACTTTCCATCGCATCCATGGTGGAATTGCAAGTTTCAACACTGTCCACCGAGTGGTCAGTATCGACACCTGCCACTAAAGAAGTTAGTGAGATCGAGGCGCCGTCTGCAGACGTCTGGTCATCTTTGCAGCCTGCCCATGTTCAGCATTTCGAAACCGACCTGCTGCAGTCAAGTCCTCCAATGAACGACATGGCAGCACAACAGTTTGACGGTGCCGCGAGTCTAAAAACAGTTCGACAAAACCGTCGACCCACCAGGAAAATAGCATCCAGGATATGGTGGTATGTGATGCTGCAGAGCACCTTTTTTACTTATAATTATTTTTTTGTCAAAAGTATTACTGCTGGGTAATTGTTTTACTCATGTTACTCACACATACAGCATAAACATATTATTACTATTTAGAGCCGCAACAAAGAATTCGCAGGACGAATTTCTTCGTGCTGTTCCACAGAGAGCGTTTGGGCATTACCTCGGTTACCATCGGGTTCGTGACTGCATCACTGCAGCCTCCGCGAGTTACCACTATATCCTGGATGCTATTTTCCTGGTGGAGTGTGGACCGACGGTTTCGTCGAACTGTTTTTAGACTCGGCACCGTCAAACTGTGGTGCTGCCATGTCTTTCATTGGAGGACTTGACTGCAGCAGGTCGGTTTCGAAATGCTGAACATGTGCAGGCTGCAAAGATGACGAGACGTCTGCAGACGGCGCCTCGATCTCGCTAACTTCTTTAGTGACAGGTGTCGATACTGACCACTCGGTGGACGGTGTTGAAACTTGCAATTCCATCATGGATGCGACGGAAGGTATCTCGATATCTGATACATCGTCTGAGGAGTTAAATCACACAGCCATATTAGGCATCGATTTACATCGTCACATTCCTTCGATCGTAGACGGCTACCAATTTTTGGGTGAATCACCTGCGGAGTTCTTTTGCACAGCCAAATTAGGCGTCGATTTATATCGCCTGTGCGTCTGTGAACCTTTGTCATCTAGAGATTTTTATGTAATTTTGTGCAAAGTTGAACTTAAAATGACTATAAAAATAAACTGTGATTATGTATTTTTTAGATATTTTGGTAACAGAATTAACTACTTACGTGGAATCTTGTTTTAAATTTTCAATCTTTAGATATGGAAGTTGAACATTTTATACATTTTTAACTACAAAATAATTATTCAATTTTAAATTTGATAAATTTTGTTAAAATTCGATCTTTGAATGCTTATAAAAAAAATTGTGCCTATGTATTTTTAATATTTTTCAACTGATATTGTAACAATATATCAAGAGCCTTGTATTAAATTTTTACACTTTTGGCCCAAACAGATAAAACTTTATTGATATTTATAGAATAAAAAACTAAAAAAAGGAGGGCAAGTGGGTGTCGCTCTGCTGTACAGTAGGTTACAAGTGGGTCACTGTATAATGGATGGTATTAAATTTGAATTCAATGATATAATATCATTGTATAAGAAAAACGATCCTGAGCGGTGACGGTATGTCAGTCTATGTATAAGACATATTATATACATATCTATGGTATTAAACAAAAAATTGACCTATAATAGGTACCTATAATAAATTCCAAACTAATCATATCACAATATCCATTAGATACTTATAACGCGTTATACATCAACAAAAACCGTGATACTATCATAGATATATAATAGTACACTTTAGAAGTTTCAAGTACCCACGAATAATATTATTCAATCACAACAAAATAACTAAAATCGTAATTCTTGGTTTAAATATGAAATTTTGTCTAAATTTGAAATAAAAATGTCTGTAAAAAATAAGTGTGTTTATATATTTTTTAGATTTTTTGGTTACAGTATGAATTATTTAAGAGAATCTTTGTTTTAAATTTTCAACTCTTAGTTATAAAAACTGAACATTTTATAATTTTTTAATTCCAACGATTGATAATTTTCGAGATTTTGATAAATTTTGTCAAAATTCCAACTTTAAATGCTTATAAAAAAAAAATCGTACCTATGTATTTTTAATATTTTTCAACTGATATTTTAACAATATATCAGGGCCTTGTATTAAATTTTTACACTTTTTGGCCCAACAGATAAAACTTTATTGATATTTATAGAAAAAAAAACTAAAAAAATTGAAAGCTGTAAATGTCCATAAACAGCTCAAAAAGAGTCAAAATATTTTCAAAATTGTATGGTGTATAGAAAATGCTAATTTAAACATTCAGTGAAATTTTCATGTATCTACAGTTGTTCGTTTTTGAATTGCAACAAAATAAAGAAATCGCTACATGAGTAATCGAGTGAATATCCAATGTTGTAAAAATTTGAATTTCAAACGCTCATAAAAATTTAACTTGACTGTCCGGTAGAAATTGTTTTATTGATAAAGGTAGATAATCTTATAAGGAATCTTGTGTTTCATTTTCAAATCTTAGATTTAAAAAGAAAAATTTTTACGAATTCTTAACTCAAAATAATTTGCTAATTTTCGTGATTTTTCCATATTTTGTCAATTTTTGAACTTTAAATGCTTATAAAAAAAAATTGTGACTAAGGATTTTTAATATTTTTCATCTGGCTTTGAAACAACATATTAGGAGCCTTCTATTAAATTTTCAGCTTTCGCAACCAACAAATAAAATTTTATTGATATTTTTAGAAAAAAAACTAAAAAAAAATGGAGTTAGAGTTACACCAATAACCAAAATCGATTTTTTGGAAAACCAATTTTGCGTAAAAATTCCCGTTTTTCCTTAATTTTTATGTTGTTTTTCCCGGCGCTTGTGAAAACTACTGGGAAATTTATACTTTTGACCCCCCAAAGTACCAACTAGATTCACTTTCCTATCAGAAAAGCTACTGATGAAGAAAATCCAAGCACTTTTACTGTCCTAAAACGTGATGACAGACACAAAAAAAAAAAAAATATATAAATAAAAAAATATAAAAACATACATCATTGTAAAACCAATACATTCATCGCTCCGCTCAGAATCTAAAATCACAGCGCTTATGGCTCAATTTTTTTTCAATATATTATGATAACGTAACGAGCCAAAAACAGCATAAACCATAGGCGGTTGAACTTCGAAAGACTTCCCGGCCTTATTGGTGAAAACAGCCCTTTTCAGGTTTACAGACTGACAGACTTATACAAAGATTTTGAATAACTTCTTAATACTTAAAGCGTGCCAATTAAAATTACAAGATGCCTACCGGAAAATATATATATCACTTTTTTATAAGTCTATATAATTTTGGTTTTAAACTCTTATTAAAATAATAAAGGTTAGGTGTGTCATAAATGTTACCATAATATATAATTTAACCTTTATTTCAAAAATTAATCATACAAATTAGGTACGTATACCGGGGATATATCTAACCTATAATGACAGTTGAGTCCCATAAGTCGTATATTATTTTTGAATCCATATGACTTAACTTAAGTTTTTAGATAAAGAACAAGAGCCACTTCATTTGAAGTATCACTCAACCAACGTGTAAAGTATACATTATCATATTTTAAAATATATACATTTGTTAAACATAATTATTTAATATATTATTTTTAAATAACTCTGGGTCGTTTAAATAAAAAGCATTGGAGCAGGTATAAAAACAACAAGTATGTATTATTATTATAAGTAGATACTATGATTAAAAATTGGCCTAATTGGCATGATACTGAAATATCAAAATTATACCAAATTAAGTCATTGATGATTTAAGTAAGTTTAAAATACAAGCGAAGTCGCTCTACAGTCTTCTGTAGCCTGTAACTATAGGTCTAACCTCATCATTAAGTTCATCACTGTAATTGAGTGCAATGGCTGTATTCAATTTGAGTTCTACTATCATTGCATATGTGCGAAATATTAAAATATTAGTAGTAGGTAATTACAGTATGTTAAACTCATTTTTGTTAAAAACCTTGCATTTCAGCATTAAGCATTTAATATACAGCATACAGCAAAGCAGGGTGTTCAAAAAGTTTTGAAACCGTCATTAGACTATTATTAGAACTGATAAATGATAATATTTTATATCATGGTATAATTAATGAGGTGATTATTTTCTAAACAATAGTTTACCTAATAAATATGCAGTGTTATATGGTATTGCTATATTGTACAGATATAAAATATGCAAACAGTAATTATAATGCGTTTCCAAATTTTTTGAACACCTTGTATTATTATTTAGTATACATAATATTAATTGTCGATATAAACTTATAACTTAAAAGAATAGATTAGTATAAATAACTTTAACATTTAAATTTTTTATTTTGCAAATCACACAGTTTATACAAAATGATAATTTAAGTACCTAATAGTGTTATAGATATGTACCTACTTATGTTTCAAGTTTCTACAATTAATATATTTTGAATTACATATTATAACACAATTATTATAAGTATATAAATTAATTATTCATTTAAATAGATGCCTACCCAATTTCGTCAAAACCAGAACTTGTCAATAAAAAAAAATATATTATGCATACGTATTTTAATAATTGTTGGGTAACATGCCAGGATTTCGAGGCGTTAATGCGTTATGCATCGTCGGACTGCATCTTGGACTTGACCTAAAATTTTTATCGTTGTACTAAATATTATATAAATGAATCATTCATATTTAATAATATTTGGTCGTAATCGACACTCGCGATTTTAAATAATTAAGTACAATGTGTATAATAGGTATAAGTTATTCACTGCCAGGGGCGTATTAACATGTTTCCCGCTTGTAGGCCTGTGTAAAATGCCCGCCTTAAATAACTAAAATAATAATATAATATACTAACTGAAATTGTCATTTAATTAGCTACTATAAAATATTATATTTTAATTAGGTAAGTATGCAAAATAAATTTTATTTAAATACTAAATATTTGCGGCTGTGGGCACGTGCCTGCATATAAATACACCACTGTTCACTGCAATACATGTCGCGACGGTAAAGTGTGGACAGTTGTGTACACAGGGCTTTTGTTGGGCCGCGAGCAATTCTCTCGCTGCAGAGAGTAATAATTATACTATAATCATTATTATTATTAAAAAATGGTCTTCTACCAATGTTTCTACTTCACATCTCTGATAATCACCGATGGCGTGGGAAAAATCATTGTATAGGCATTGTGTAGATATATAATTATGACCGATATGATTTATACAATGAACATTTCACATAATAAGTGTATAATAATGTACAATAAAATTTATTATTTTGTATATAGTATACACTTAATATTCGACATGTATCGTTCAGCCATACACACAGACTAAGATTACGGACTACGTTGGGCAACTTCATTAGTCTGTAATTCATTATATTATAAGAATGGTTTATAATTTATTTTAGTAGTATCGATTCATTTGCACTTTGTAGTGTTTTTAATACTTAAATACTTCTCTTGCTTTAATAGTATACATTAAATATGAAAAATATTTGCCTAGTTTGAGTAATATTTTAAATACTTTTAAAAATTATCTTTACAACATTACAAATTGCTAAGTTACATACCGACTACAATTAATAGAAACTTGATTGTATAATAGATTAAAGGCGAAAGATTTTTTCAATTTGAAAGGGAACCGGAGTTATCGTTTGGTCGGTATTGGGTTCCCTATAATATACCATCGGGTCGGTCACGACACCGTGCAGTCGGCTGGTGTCACACCACACCGTCTTCCCGAATACAGACGAAAGTTGGTCGGTCCTGTGCACCGTCCGAGGGGAGAAATCCTTTCTGATATGGGCTTAGCGCAGCGTTGCTTACAAGCCATTCAGTGAGACGACTGGCAATGCCACCAGGCGTATAATTTATAGATGGTGCGGCACAGAGATATCGGCCTCCAGTTGCTCAAATCGCTCTGGTCACCCTTTTCATAAATTAAAACTATTACCGCTTTTTTCCAAGCCCCCGGGACTCGGCGATGTTGATAACTTCGGCCAGTAGGCTGCCGACGGGTCAAGGCGTCTCCAATGTTGATAGGTGAGGCAGTAGCCGTGTTTTCAAATTAAATGATTTTTAATTGTATAATGTGCCCGACCAGAAGGTCAGGCGGTTGAAAAATTACATTTCTAGACTCCTTTGAATGCTCCCCTCCACGGAAATCTTTAGTAAAAGGCGAAAGATTTTTTCGATTTGAAAGGGAACCGGAGTTATCGTTTGGTCGATAATGGGTTCCCTATATACCATCGGGCCGGTCACGACACCGTGCAGTAGGATGGTGTCACACCACACCGTTTTTACGAATACAGACGAAAGTTGGTCGGTCCTGTGCGCGTCCTGTGCGGGTCTGGTGTAAACTTTCAGCGTCGTCGCAATGGACGTCTGCGAAACCCGCCGGCTGCGGCTCGCCCAAAACGCTCGGCTGCCGCGTCGATACTGCGTCGGCAGGCGGCCGTGCACGCGAACGCCATCTACCGGCTGTCAGACGAAACACCAGCGATCCGGCGGCGGACGACCTACAAAATAATGTGTACAATATTATAATATATATTGTCGCTTTCAAACGGTTGTCGAACATGATAATAAGTGTTTGTTCCTATTTTTTCGCACCTGCAATCCCGTGAAAGAACTATCATCTCCACTAAGTTGTTTGTTTATTATCTTCGACTAATTTTCGAGCAGAATAGCGTTCACTCACCTACTACAATATAGTCAAATTTCTGTCTTTAGCTTATCTACCGCTGCGTTCGACGTTACATTCCTCCCCATTGTGTTCCACCTCAAAAACAATAATCCACGGACTGCGTTTAATCACTGATCACAATACAGTAGAGTAATAGACAGTCCCGACAATAATATTATTACGTGGACCGTTTAATTCTGAAATTCCAAAACGTTCATACCGTATTCAACGTCCGCACACACTGCTGCGGCAAAATTATATTAGCTTCGTGGTGCCGCCGGACACTTATTTACCTCCTCCACCACAGCATGAGCGTATAACATTGTGACCGTGTTTAACCAGAAAAGTAAGTGAACTGTTTTTTCGGAATAATAATAATAATATGTTATGTACAACTGGTGGTCGTGCCGCCCTGGCGGTGAGCATCCGTATTAATTTTTTATAATTGTAAAATTATACGTAAGTAGGCACAATCGTACAATCAATAAATTGTATTTAACCAATAGTTTTACAATGACGATCTATGCGAAGCATTTAAATGTATGAACAATGAACACCAATACTACAAGGATCACAAGGTAGAATAGAATAGTAGTAGTAAGGAAACATCGTTATCCGTAGTCACAAGTCGATATATTTTAATCAATGATCCCATGTTTCGAATACGTACAAAATCTGTGTCACAATATAATAAAAATACATTGGTTTTCCAATAAAAATTTACAGATTGTGACAAATAGAACAAGCGACATTTCGATCTCACGAGCGCACGTGCATGAAGTCAGTGTCCTGTCGTGATTTGAATAAAATTATATTTTTTTATGGTCGTGTTCGTGTACATTGACGTTAAAGATTATGTTTATTTATGTTCATGGTTGTGTTGTGACTTATGTCTTAAAAGTAGCGCAACCAGGATTTATTCAAGGGGGGGGGGGTCCAAAAAAATGTATTTAACTATTGTTTTTCTGTTAATTTCCCGAGTATATACACTATATAGTATATAGGTACATACATTTTATTTCTTAACAATCACAATTTGGCGGATTTATGGCCGATAAAAAAAAAACATAATTATATTATTTACATTTTAGATTCTGAGCGAAACGATTAATCTATTGTTTTTACAATGATGTGTGTTTTTTTTTAAATTTTTTCTTTATTTTTGTGATTATATTTTCTTCAAGAGTCTCTTATTCGATGGGAAAAGGAATCTATTGGTGCATTCTGGAGAAAAATTTTAAAATTCTCAATAGTTTTCAAAAGCGTGAGAAAAAACAACATTAAAATTAAGGAAAAACGGGAATTTTTACGCAATATCGGTTTTCGACAAAATCGATTTTGATTTTTGGTGTAACTCTAAAACAAATGAACGTATATACATGATATTTTTACCGGTTATTTGTATTTGCATTTTCTATACACTATAAAATTTTCAAAATATTTTGATTTGTTTTGAACTATTTATGAACATTTTCAGTTTCCAATTTTATTAGTCTTTTTTCAATAAAAGTCAATAAAACTTTATTTGTTGTGTAAAAAAGCTAGGCTCCTATTATATTGTTACAATGACAGTTGAAAAAATATTTAAAAACCCTTAGTCACCTTTTTTTTTATAAGCATTTAAAGTTCAAATCTTGACAAAATACGAAAAATCACGAAAATTAGAAAATTATTTAGTCGGGAAATCATAAAAATTTTTTTTTAAATCTAAGATTTGAAAATGTAATTTTCTATACACCATTTGATATATAAATATAAAATATTTTGACACTTTTTGAGCTGTTTACGGACATTGTCAGTTTTAAATTTTAGATTCTGTGTGAAACGATGAATGTTTTGATTTTACAACGATGTGTGTGTGTTTTTTTTTTTATTTTTTTTTATACGTCACCTTTTAGGACAGTAAAAATGCTTAGATTTTCTTCTGATAGAAAAGTTAATCTAGTTGGTACTTTGGATCGTCAAAAGTAAAACTTTTCCAGTAGTTTTCAAAAGCACCGTGAAAAACAAAAAAAAATTTAAGGAAAAACGGAAATACATAACGTACGAATATATATTCGCTTGTCGTTGGCAAGAATCGTTAAACAAATTTTTCATTTTTTTGAGAACCTGCAGATGATTGTATAATAGCATTGATTAAAATAAAAATGGTCAGTATTAATGACAATTTTCATTTATTTTCTGAAAAATGTTTCTTCTGATTGAAAAAATTTTACTGGGCACATTAATAATATAATATAGCAGTGCTGTAGCCAAACTATTTTTGTCACTAGTTTTGTAGAACTAGACTACTGATCACCTGTTATTCCTTTATATGACATAAATGGGAGCATGTAAGCTCAGCTACAAGAATCTTTTTTCAGTGTAAACTCCGCCGAGAATATAAAACAGGTAAAATTAGGTTCATGTAAACACCTCCAGAATAACGGGAATTTTTACGCAAAATCGGTTTTCCAAAAAATCAATTTTGGTTTTTGGTGTAACTCTAAAAGAAATGAACGTATATACATGATATTTTCACTGGTTGTTTATATTTGCATTTTTTATACACGATAACATTTTAAAATTATTTTGTTTTATTTTGAACTGTTCAGGGACATTTTCATTTTCCATTTTTTTTTAGTTTTTTTTTCTATGAATGTCAATAAAACTTTATATGTTGAGTAAAAAAGCTTGAAAATTTAATACAAGGCTCCTACTATATTGTTACAATGGCATTTGAAAAATATTAAAAATTCTTACTCACAGTTTTTTTTATAAGCATTTAAAATTCAAAAATTGGCAAAATATGGAAAAATCACGAAAATTAGCAAATTTTTTGAGTTAAGAATACGTAAAAGTTTTTCTTTTAAAATCTAAGATTTTAAAATTGAATACAAGATTCCTTATACGATTATCTACCTTTTTCAAAAACAAAAATGTCTATAAGAAAGTCAAATCAAATTTTTATGAGCGTTTGAAATTCAAATTTTTACAACATTGGATATTTGATACTCGATTTCTCATGTAGCGATTTCCTTATTTTGTTGTAATTCAAAAACGAATAACTGTAGATACATGGAAATTTCACTGAATGTTGATATAGCATTTCCTATACACCATACAATTTTGAAAATATTTTGACTCTTTTATTTTCAATTTTTTTAGTTTTTTTTCTATAAATTTCAATAAAGTTTTATCTGTTGGGCCAAAAAGTGTACAAAAATAATACAAGGCTCCTGATATATTGTTACAATACCAATTGAAAAATATTAAAAATACATAGGCGCAATTATTTTTTATAAGCATTTAAAGATCGCATTTTGACAAAATTTATCAAATTTAAAATTGAATAATTATTTTGTAGTTAAAAATGTATAAAGTGTTCGACTTTAATATCTAAGGATTGAAAATTTTAAAAAAGATTCCATGTAAGTAGTTAATTCTGTTACCAAAAAATCTAAAAAATACATAAGCACAGTTTATTTTTATAGTCATTTTAAGTTCAAATTTGGACGAAATTATATATTAAAAAACCTAGAATAAATATTTTAGTTATTTTGTTGTGATTGTACCTATAATATTTTACCTATAATAATTCGTGGGTATTTGAAACTTGTAAAGTACACTATCATATATATATATGATAGTATCAGGGTTTGTTGTTGATGTGTAACGCGTTATAAATACCTATTGGATATTGTGATATGATTAATTTGGAATTTATTAATGGTCAATTTTTTTGTTAATACCATAGATAAGTATATAATTTGTCTTAAACCTAGACTGACATACCGTCTTCGCTCAGAATCGTTTTTCTTATACAATGATATTGTATCATTGAATTCAAATTTAATACCATCCATTATACAGTGACCCACTTGTAACCTACTGTACAGCAGAGCACTTTTTTTTTTTTTGTTTGTTTGTAGGTTGTTAGTAGGGGTAGGAACGGTTGAAAACAAGTTTTTGTATAATATGTGGCTAGGATTCTTTACTAAAAATCCAGAGTGTCACCCATCCGGAAATTAGCAACACCCGCCGTTACGTACACTCAGTGTGTTTCCGCAGTTGAGTGTACACAGTGCGCCACACCAAGCCACATATTAAAGAATATCCTAGGCAACGTGGTACATCTCTGCTGTACATTAAGTGATTTGTAGGCCACTGTTAAATTTGAATTTAATGATATTATAGCATTGTATACGTAAAACAATTCTGAGAGAAGATCTGTCAGCCTCTATGACTGAACTTATTTATTGATTTATTTATATTGCTAACTATTTAATTTCTTCCAAATTCTAAAATAAAATGTACATAAAAAAACTGTGTTTATACATATTATGATTTTTTTTACTTAATAAGTAAACTTACTAATTGAAATTCAAGCATTTTGACCCAACGAATAAAACTCTATAAATAAAAAAGTTATAATAAAATAGAAAAGGATCTAGGAACTGATCCGGTTTCAATATATATATTTGAATATTTCTATGTCTTCCCCAAACCACCCGTGAGTTGAGCTTTTAATTTTTGTCGAAAGCCATAATAATAATTAATACAAATTACAATAATATAGTATTATTAACAAAACTCATTAATAAAGATATTTTGTCATTGGATATTTTGACCTAGATTCGTTTTATTGTGAACTAAGGTTTATCAAAATAATGCGAAATATTCAAAAACCTAATTACGACAATAGTTATCCACGTTTTGTATTCTATATATTATTATTATAGTGAAAAATCGACGTGCGTTGCCACTTGATGTGTGCAAACACCTAACACACGGATGTACCTATACGGCTATACACTTGTACGGTTGTACGTCTATGCAATGCCGTAGCTAGGGGAGGGGGGCTTAAGGTCCCCCGAAATATCAAATTGGAAATTATATATTCGCTTGTCGTGGGCGTGAATCGTTAAACAAATTTTTCATTTTTAAGAACTGGCAGATGATTGTATAATACCATTGATTAAAATAAAAATGGTCAGTATTAATGACATTTTTCATTTATTTTCTGAAAAATTTTTCTGGTCACATTAATAATATTCTAATATAGCAGTGTTGTAGCCAAACTATTTTTATCACTAGTTTTGTAGAACTAGACTACTGATCACCTGTTATTCCTTTATATGACATACGTAAATGGGCGCATGTAAACTCCGCCAGAGAAAAAAATCAAGTAACAGTATACACTATACCTACAATTAGTATAATATATTGATTATTATTATTAAACATAAAATCATAATTTTATTTATAATCATATTTTTATTTTATAATATTATATTAATAATAATATCCTTATTAAATAAGTATATGCCAAGACTTAAAAATAAAAATAATAATTGTTTGAGCAAATCATACAAATTGCAATGGCACGTATTATGTTAAAAAATAATGATGGACAATTGTAATAACTAATAATCAAAAAAATATTTAGGTATATTATATTATTACGATATTATATGTTATAACTTGTAACACTTATAATATTTTGAACTATGAACTAAAATATTATGAGATACAATTTTTTGGTATTCAAACCATTAAGTCTAATATAAATCAATTATTATAACTATTTAGTATTTATAGCTTTCTCTAACACAATAATTTTTTTTCATTTTGAACTTTTGAGTTAACTTAATAGAGTAGTATCATTTAGTTAGGAAAGCCTTAATACTGGCGGAGTTTCCATATACCCATTGCAGGTAAGAAAATAAAACTGGCGGAGTTTACATTAGACCTTTTCATTACCTTTTTATCTAACCGGTATTCTGGTGGCCAGCATAAATATTCATAAAACAAATTGAGGGGAAGGGCACAGATACAAATTAAACCGGGTAGAACACGATTCCATACGGTCCTTATCAGCGTACGGAAACGTGAACATTTTAAGACACACGATCAAACGCAGTATGCCGGAGCCAACTCCAGGCGTACTTGGCGAACTGACCAATGCCGGCGAAAAACGGTACTGTCAGTTTACCATAATCGAACTCTATATATAAAAACCACACATAACAGCATTTGGGCTCAAGAGCCGTCAGATAATCCTCGATAATACTATAATTACTATATACAATGTGTAAAATTATTAATATAATATCTATATCGTTTTCATATTTTTTTTCCTTTAGTACAACAAATGGATCGGATAGTTTCCATAGAACATATAATGCACAGTTTCGTAGTCCACACCCTTCTATTCATACATAGGTAACCAGATATGCAAATTATTGAGGTTTTTCTATAAAAAAAACACAGTATTTCCAATAACCTTTATTCATTGTTTCATAAGAAAACATACACGTAGTAAGTACCTATCTATACAACATGATGTAAAAATTTAATGTGTAATACATCATAATGTGTAATACTATATTAGGTTTAGCCTAAGGTAGGTAGGATATAACCAGTGTTGTTAAAAAGACTTTTCAAAAGTATTTCAAATAGCCAAATAGGTATTTAAATACTTCAATTAAAAAGTATTTAAAAATGTATTTAAATACCTTTGCTAATAAATATTTAAATACAAATACAAATATATTCAAAAAGTATTTCAAATATTTTTAAATACATTTTTTTAAGCTTTATTATTTTCTGATTCTTAATTCTTAAAACTAATTATTTGTTTAATGTAATAAAATGTATTGAATATAGAAGATAATTGTAGGTTTATACAGAATTCCTTTATTTATAAAATATTGTTAATGTAGTTATGTTTAATTTATTAGATGATTTATAACATATACAGTTATCATAACTAAATAGTAAAAATCTTGTTTGAAAATGTTGCATGTAATATTTTCAAACACAAAATATAATAATAAGTATTTGAAATACACTTGAAATACTTCTGTCTAAATGTATTTAAAATGAATTTAATATACAGAAAAAGTATTTAAATACTAGTATTTACATATTAATATTTAAAATTTAAATATTTAACAAGTATGGATATAACTTATAATACTTATAATTGTTTGAACTGTGAACTAAAATTATGAGACACAATTTGTAGGTATTCAGACCATTAATTCAAATATAAATCAATTATTATAACTATTTAGTATTTATAGCCTTCTCTAACCAATTTCTTCAATAACCAAAATTCAAAAAAATTCAAAATAACCAAAATTTGAAATTTTCAAAATTTAGATTTCTAAAATTTGAAATTTTGCAAATTCAGAAATGGTTTTGGAATTTCAAAATATTTAGAGAGAACTACGATCATGTTTATTATGTGGGCCGTCCCCGGTGGTACTGCAATACCGGGTCAACCCGCGGTGGAGCAGGAGCAAGCCCCTATTCTCCACCAATTTTTAAAAAATTAGTTTAACATTTGAATCTTTCGTAGAAAGATTTATCAGATGTTAAGCTGATAAGAACAGATACTACACTTTGATCTTAGCCGATAGGCCGAGAAGCGATACATTACAAACATCACTGAGGTATCTTAAAGATAAATGCAATTCTAAGACGATTGCAGTTTGAAATTTGAGCGTGTTCGAAAAATCGAAAATTTTCGATTTTCGAAAAATCGCGTTTTGGAGTACTGGCGTATACGTCATTAATTTAGCGTATTACACCTGACCAATTCATGATATTTACAATTAAATAGGTGATTTGATAGATTAATAGTTGAATATACCATCAGACAAATGGTACAGCTCAAATGCGCTATCTACTGTCAATAAAAAACGAACGCATATGCGAAATATTCTTTTTCAAAAACACTTATTGCGTTGTCTATTTCTACACAATCTTGTTTTTTCTTATGTTTAATAGTTGTAAAACATATTCGAGTTTGCAAATAACCAATTGAATACAACAAGATCAGTATCGTTACAATGGAATTACGACAAACAAAGTTTCGTCGTACGTAATTTCGATGGCCATGTTGCTCCATGTAATGACGACGCAGCGAAATACGGCGGCACCGTGTCTTTCGTGGACGACAGCTATCGTATACTGATGGCGCCCTCTCGTTGTAATACTTTAAAATGTTTGTAAAATAATCGAGATGGTAATTATTTCGTATAATGTGAAAAATATCGTGTATTTTAAAATACAACTCAACTTTCCGTAAACGTAAAATGTACGTGACTTTTTACCTCTATAACAAGTAAACAACAATGTAATTTCAACCAACCAATAACTAAATAAATACAATACCTAACCAATACCTACTGTCGACGTGAAATACGAGCAGTGGTGGTTTTGATAAAACATCAAGGGGGCTATTTTCAATTTTTATGTCTCCCCACCATAATTAAAGCAATTCAATCATTTAGTGTAATTTCAATTAAAAATAGGACAAGCAAAGAAAATCCAAGGGGGGTGTCCCTTTTCCCCCCACCCATAAAAACCGCCACTGAATACAAGACTTAGATACACCACGCAGTAGCCAGACATTTTGTATAGGGGGTGCTCAGACCCCTAGCCGCCCTGACTACGCCTCTGAGTCACCACGTAAAGTGTACCTACGAATACAGTTCTACCTACCGTACACAAAAAATAAACTTGGTTAAACGTATATTATACATTTATACAAACAATATACATATTGTAACAGCGTATAAGTATACTAACCAAAATTATCCTTTTTATAGACGTAGTTTACACGTACCTATTATGTTTACTGGGCTATTCTTAATTTACCATCACATATGTATTAATGTTAGACGTCTGCAGACTGCAGTTAATTTGGACCAAATATTTATTATTTTAATAAAATACAATTTAAATTTACATTTTACCTAATAATATATTATTTTATATTATATCATATAATATTTTAAATAAAAATATTAAAAATTATATTTGATATTTATAAGTTATAACTTATTCGATGTTTAATGTTAAATATTGTGCAGGTACCTCACCGTACACGGGCATACAGCTATAGTCTTTAAATTATAATAGGTACACGTCTTTTATATTTTCAGTCATTATTTGTATAGTCTTAAGTAGGTATATACCATTATACTTATACTAGGTGTCTAGATATGACTTATTATAGTTATTACCTACTTGGCTACTTATTAATCAGTTTATCAATATAGAATATAGATTGATATTTTGCAAGCAAAAGTTGATGACTGTTTAATTTTCATACGAAATTCAGTATTCCGACTTAATTACTGTATTAAACTAATCATCCTCATCCCATTTACTTATTGTAATACATGTAATTATAGATTGTAAATCTATATTTTCAAGTTTTCAATTACAGTTCACAATAATATAAAATGTAGTTTTTACAAAGTGCTTTGTAAGATCTATAGACAATTTTCTGGTGAGTTCGAATATTTTTTTCAGAATCGAAATCTGACAACGTTAACTAACTTTAATTTTGTCAATAAACTTTAATTTTATACACTATGAAATACATTTAGGTAGGTAGTAGTATTGATTATGAATACTCCAACATACACTCAATGGTAGTAGGTAAAAAAAACAAAACAATTTACACCGAGCAAGGGCCATAATCATTACTAACTGGCCATATTCTGTATAATGTCTAATACTCTAATAGGTAGGTAGCTTGAATAGTTTGATTCTTAGTGGCGTATATTAATTTATTATAAGTATTATTGAATTAACTGTATTAATAAAGAATTTCAATAATAATATTTAAATACTAATTTAGAAACCTACTGACTAATTAAATTTCTTTAATAGGTACTCATATTTTTTTTTTCCATTTTACCTCCAATTTGAGACTTTTACGATCTGTTGTATCTACTTTGTTACTTTTATTATCTATCAATTGTTCTTATTGTTCTTTGTGTAACAGATTGAATAAAACATTTAATAAACAAAAAAAAAAAAAAACACTATGAATTAATGACCATAATAACATTTAAGATTAAGATAAACACTTGACTTGGTTTAATATATTTGACTAAAAAATTTAATTTAGTATAGGTACACGTTGCCTACAGTTGTTTGCCATAGCCCATAGATAACGTTAAATAATCGAACCCGGACATTTCGCCGCAACTGATTCGCCGCTGGATTTTTAACATCGGACTTTTTAGGCGCCGCGGACCATTCGCCTTGTCTGTTTCGCTGCGAAGGGTTAACCTCCCCGGTTACAAGGAAATATCAATAACACCAATGATGAACCTATACCTATCTGCTATAATTTAATATAGGTATAAGCTTTGATTTTATAATATTATACAGATAGGCCATGCTATAGGACGAAATGGAAGCAAACACTTTAGTGTTATCGGCGATCGATAGGTGTCGTTGATGTATTTGTAAATAACTATTAATTAAAATAAGAATCCACAGCGTTCGAGCATACGGCTGGCGCGCGGTGTCAACGACAATGGTCTGTGGAGTGGGGCCACGATTAAAAATATATCTATATATTATATTATCAGACCGCCCAGTTCGTTCGCCGTTCCACCGTTCCACCAGTTGTCGGTAAATTTGGCCGCATCAAAGAATGTTACTCGCAAATATTACAAGTGTGTACGCTGCTTTATTCTGAATAGAGCTAGTATAGAATGACTATGTTATTAAAATGTAGGTACTATTGTAAGTTTTTGACCTAACGAATACAATTTTATTGACATTTGTAGAATAAAAAACTAAAATATTGAAAAGTATTAATAATTAAATAAAAAAGCATACATCTAACACTAAATGCTTGAATAAAAAAAATATGAAATTTATTTTTCAAGTCATTGATTTTAAAAATAACACACGTAAACTTAAATAACTAATATTATGCCATATAAAAAGTAAAATATTAATAATATACCTACATGTAAATCAAACGGTCAATAGAGGTACCTAGTAAATTGTTTTTAAAAATACACACATAAACTTAAATAAATAATCTAACCTAAGGCAAGTTATACCATTGATTATATTGTATTAGCCCACCCTTACAAAGTAAAATAAAAATGTTATAAACAAAATTCATATTATTTTTTATGTATAATTAATGTCATGTGTCATATGTCATAAACTGTCAGATTTTTGATAATAAGTATCGAATATAATCTTTATTGAATATAATAATATAATGTATTGTATAAAAATAAGCTTTAAATATCTTATTTTAAGTTAAGTGTTCTAACATTTTTAATTTTTCGACTTCACTAATTTTGATGTTGTTGCTTAAAGTTTAGTTTTTTTTTAAATATTTTATAAATCAAAAGTTGTTCTATAATGTATAATTTATGTTCAACACATTCGGGATTAATTTTAACCCATGCTTTAATTTTCTCATTGCTTTGTATTTTGTTGGTTAAATTATTCCTGATTTTTTTTTAGATTCTGAGTGAAACGATGAATGTATTGATTTTACAATGATGTGTGTTTTTTTTTTTATTTTTTTTATTTTTTTATTTATTTTTTTATTTTTATATTTATTTTTTTTGTGTCTGTGTACACAATAAGTAGTCGAAATAATGCTTCGATTTTCGACTTCAGTATCTTGTTCGATTGGAAAGTGAATATCGTTGGTGCATTGGGGAGGTCAAAATTTAAATTTCCCAGTAGTTTTCAAGAGCGCCGGGAAAAACAACATAAAAATTAAGGAAAAACGGGAATTTTTACGCAAAATCGGTTTTCCAAAAAATCGATTCTGGTTTTTGGTGTAACTTTAAAACAAATGACCGTAGATACATGAAATTTTCACTGGTTGTTTATATTTGCATTTTCTATACACGATAACATTTTCAAAATATTTTGATTTATTTTGAACTGTTTAGGGACATTTTCATTTTCCATTTTTTTTTAGTTTTTTTTCTAAAAATATCAATAAAATTTTATTTGTTGGTTGCGAAAGCTTGAAAATTTAATAGAAGGCTCCTAATATGTTGTTTCAAAGGCAGATGAAAAATATTAAAAATCCTTAGTCACAATTTTTTTTTATAAGCATTTAAAGTTCAAAAATTGACAAAATATGGAAAAATCACGAAAATTAGCAAATTATTTTGAGTTAAGAATTCGTAAAAATTTTTCTTTTTAAATCTAAGATTTGAAAATCTAATACAAGATTACTCATAAGATTGTCTACCTTTATCAATAAAAAAATTTCTACCGGAAAGTCAAATTAAATTTTTATGAGCGTTTGAAATTCAAATTTTTACAACATTGGATATTCACTCGATTACGCATGTAGCGATTTCCTTATTTTGTTGCAATTCAAAAACGAACAACTGTAGATACATGAAAAATTCACTGAATGTTTATATTAGCATTTCCTATACACCATACAATTTTGAAAATATTTTGACTCTTTTTGAGCTGTTTATGGACATTTACAGCTTTCAATTTTTTTAGTTTTTTTTTCTATAAATATCAATTAAGTTTTATCTGTTGAGCCAAAAAGTGTAAAAATTTAATACAAGGCTCCTGATATATTGTTACAATATCAGTTGAAAAATATTAAAAATACATAGGCACATTTTTTTTTATAAGCATTTTAACATTGAATTTTGATAGAATTTTTCAAAATCTCGAAAATTATTAATCATCGTAATTAATAAATTATAAAATGTTCAGTTTTTATAGCTAAGGATTGAAAATTTAAAACAAGATTCCACGTAAGTAGTTAATTCTCTTACCGAAAAATCTAAAAAATATACAATCACAGTTTATTTTTATAGTCATTTTATGTTCAAATTTGGACGAAATTACATATTAAAAAACCTAGTTATTTTGTTGTGATTATATAATATTATTCGTGGGTACCTACTTGAAACTTCTAAAGTGTACTACTATATATATATGATAGTATCAGGGTTTGTTGTTGGTGTATAACGTGTTATAAGTACCTAATGGATATTGTGATATGATTAATTTGGAATTTATTTTAGGTCAATTTTTTTTTTAATACCATAGATATGTATATAATTTGTCTTAAACCTAGACTAACATACCGTCTTCGCTCAGAATCGTTTTTCTTATACAATGATATTGTATCATTGAATTCAAATTTAAAAGCATCCATTATACAGTGACCCACTTGTAACCTACTGTACAGCAGAGCGACATCCACTTACCCACCTTTTTTTATGTTTCAAGTTGTTAAAATTGTTTTCAAAAATATTTAAAATATTATAAATATTTTCGCCGGTGACTATAGTCCCGTGTTAAATGATAAATAATTTTTATTTATAATAAGTATTTGATTCTTATCATTTACCTAAATCTTTCTCTATAATCAATTGATCCTTACAATATTCACAATTAAATTTTTTGATACATTTTAATGCTAGATATCCAGCGAAATATGTCACCGAACAATCCTCTAATGTGACAGGTATTGTGTTTAAATTTTCTGTGTTTAAAATTATATTATTATATCATGTATGCCAGCGACTAACTGTTGCCGATTTTTTGCCTTGGATTATCTGTATATTTTAAAATCAATGGTATAAGGTACAAAGATTATAAAATTTTTTCAAACCTCACCACCCGAATTGTTCATGCGTTTATCCCCGATTATCACATTTTAGATTCTGAGTGGAACGATGAATGTATTGATTTTACAATAATGTGTATTATTTTTTTTTGTGTGTCCGTCATCACGTTTGGGGCAGTAAGACTGCTTCGATTTTCTTCAACAGTATCTTGTTCGATGGGAAAGTGAATCTAGTTGGTGCATTTGGGAGGTCAAATTTTAAAATTCAAAATAGTTTTCAAAAGCACGGGGAGAAACAACATAAAAATTAAGGAAAAATGGGAATTTTGACGCAAAATCGGTTTTCCACAAAATCCACTTTGGTTTATGGTGTAACTCTAAAACAAATGAACGTATGTATATGACATTTTCACTGGTTATTTATATTTGCATTTTCTATCCACGATAAAATATTCAAAACGTTTTGAACTGTTTAGGGACATTTTCAATTTCCAAATTTATTAATTTTTTTTTTATGACTGTCAATAAAACTATATTTGTTGAGGAAAAATACTTGAAAATGTAATACAAGGCTCTTCCTTTATTTTTACAATGACATTTGAAAAATATTTAAAATCCTTCGTCAAAATTTTTTTTTTATAAGCACATTAGGTTACAAATGGGTCACTGTATAATGGATGGTATTAAATTTGAATTCAATGATATAATATTATTGTATAAGAAAAACGATTCTGAGCGGAGACGGTATGACAGTCTAGGTATAAGACATATTATATACTTATCTATATTATTAAAAAAAATTGACCTATAATGAATTCCAAATTAATCATATCACAATATCCATTAAGTACTTATAACGCGTTATACATCAACAACAAACCCTGATACTATCATAGATATATAATAGTGTACTTTAGAAGTTTCAAGTTCCCACGAATAATATTATACAACCACAACAAAATAACTTAAATAGTTATTCTAGGTTTTTAATATGTAATTTCATCCAAATTTGAACTTAAAATGACTATAAAAATAAACTGTGCCTATGTATTTTAAACATTTTTCAATTGCTATTGTAACAATATATCAGGAGCCTTGTATTAAATTTTTACACTTTTTGGCGCTTGTGAAAACTATTGGGAATTTTAAAATTTGATCTATCAGAAAAGCTACTGTTGAAGAAAATCCAAGCACTTTTACTGTCCCAAAACAAAAAAAAACACACATCATTGTAAAATCAATACATTCATCGTTTCACTCAGAATCTAAAACTTTGTTTCGCCTAGAATTATCTTATTTACAACATTAATAAATATACAATGGAGCTCATCTCAGTACCTATATTATTAACTTTCTAGTACGGAGCCGTATTTCGCTCACACATATAATCCAGGGTGACGGTAGTATAGCTCGAAGCTAAGTAAAAAAAATCTAGTTGCCACTAACGTATATTAGTTTATTATTTATAGGAGCCAGAGTTGTGCCATCGATAAACCGTGCTAATTTTGTGCTGATCCATCGGCCCTCTCTACAGGGCAAACGGCTGAACATAGTAGGCCCTTCATAATGTATCAATCGATTAGAAATACTGAGCAAATTTAAACGGGGGAACTCGTAAACAGATTGGTCGGATGGCTTAAAAAGTAAAAGTAACAACCAAAAGTATTCAAGTAATTTTTTAAGTAAGTGTAAAATGTAATATTGTCCCCCCGATCCGCCACTTTTCCATCCCACTTCTATTGTTACTGCGGTAACATTCAATCACAATCACGAATAAGTAGTATACAAACATTTTTATTATACGTATATAACTATAAGTTATTATTTTTCATTGGCCATTGTTACGCTGGAAGATTCTCAGGCTAGGATCAGTCCGCCAATATTTCTTTTACGTATATAGATAATATAACCATGTAGGAGAAATTCAAGAAAAATGTATTATGTATGATTAAATACTTTTAGTGCCCATATATATTATGATATTATATAGCTTGCGTATCTAGTATATCTTGGGGGATTTTTAAAATTATGAGGAAGCGGTTTAAGTGTTTTTGAATACAATCATAAACCGTATAATAGCCAATAGGCACAATATTAATATAATATTTTAATATTGTACGTCACAACCTGGAGAGAGAGGAAAAATAACTACAAAATCAATTTTTGAAAAATTAAGATCACGTTTTTATTGATAAAAGTCAAATGAAAAGACTACGGAAGGATGAGAATCATTGTTGTGTGAGAGTGTTCAGTAGTGGGATTCAGGCTTTTCGTATTTGCCGGGATAGTATTGACCGTCGTCTTCATGGGCGGCATACGCCGTTGCTGGGTACGCTGCTGGGACGGAAGCCTTTTCGTATTTGCCGGGATAGTATTGACCGTCGTCTTCGTGGTGGCTCGCGGGGTGTCCGATCACGTATGGTGCTGGGATGGCGGCCTTTTCGTATTTTCCGGGATAGTATTGACCGTCGTCTTCGTGGGCGGCATAAGCCGTTGCTGGGTATGCTGCTGGGATGGGAGCCTTTTCGTATTTGCCTGGATAGTATTGACCGTCGTCTTCGTGGGCGGCATAAGCCGTTGCTGCTGGGTATGCTGCTGGGATGGGAGCCTTTTCGTATTTGCCGGGATAGTATTGGCCGTCGTCTTCGTGGGCGGCATAAGCTGTTACTGGGTACGCTGCTGGGTACGCTGCTGGGTACGCTGCTGGGTACGCTGCTGGGTACGCTGCTGGGTATGCTGCTGGGTACGCTGCTGGGTATGCTGAGTATCCATACGAGAACGATCCTGGGGCTGCGGCAGAGTAAGCCAAAACCGCTGTGGAAAAAAAATTATCGATTAATGTCACTAGGTTGGATTAACTTAGGAACCATTTCAAATTTAGACGAGATTTCATATAGGTATAGGGCTGGATTAAGAACGAGCTTAAGGCCCTAGGCACATTTTTTTAAATATTTTTTGTAATAAAGTTCTTAACGTTTATTGTTTTGTTTACAGAACCCAAGACCCAACACAAAATACAACTTTTTGTGATTACCTAAGTATAAATGTTGACAAACTCGAGTAGGTATTTTATTAGGTTAGGTACATGATAGGTAAGATAGCTTTTCCAAGCTTTTGAGAACTAAAGTAATTTATAATTTTATTTAAAACAATATTGTATTCAACATAATTTGTCAATTGTCAATAATGGTACTTATAATTCTAAAACTTTCAATCTTTTTTTCTGTCATAGTGGACCTGTGGACCGCAAGCATTTTTAACTCGTTTTAAAACTGAAAATTAAGGTTATCCAGTACCATTAACTAGGTAAAAAGAAAAAAATCTTAAGGACCCTTTTATACGATGACAGTTATACTGTCGTGGTAGCAATACAGTGATAGTAAATGTCAACTATCTATCGCGGCTAGATAGTGTGGTAGTACGGCCATGATACCACGACTACTATCGAATTATTTACGTGATGACGGTTTCATAACAGTTACTGCCGTGACATTAACTAGCAACATTTACTGTCACCTTAAGTACCTATCTACTATAATAAGATTTGGAAAATAACTATCCAGCTATTTTTTTAAGATGGGTTAACATTGTGAAAATAATGTACTCCAATACCACCGGTAGGTACTATATTATTTAAACGTTGGAATAAAATATAATATATAAACCTACTATGCTGTTTATGGAACTTATCATAACTAATAATAAACCTATATAAAATATTAGATATCTGAATACAAAATTAATTATTGATAATTGATTCGCATTTTTTGTTTTGTATAAGACATTTTAATATCCGATTACCATTATCTACGAATACCTAGCTAAAAATAAATAGCTCCCCCGATTGTCTTGCCCTATATGTTTGGCTAGGTGCGTGCCTACTTTGCCTGTGCGTTAACCCAGGACTATATAAGTGTATAAGTACCTACTTAAAAGGAAAAGTGAGTTATCGTCTTAAAATGTATATTATCGGTGTACTCACGAGCTGGGGCAGCGGCGACGTAGGCGTGTTTCTTGGCTCTTACTCCTTCTTCAGCGACAACGGAGTATACGGCCAAGGCGATGAATATCTGTAAAGAGTAAGTTGTAAATAACAATAATAATATAGACTGTATTATAGTATAATAATTGCAAAAAATTCGAATTTGATAACATGAGTAAAATACTGCAGTGCAGAATTTCAACCAAGAATCAAAATTCGATATTATGCATTTTGTAATTTATTATTATTTTATTTTACATTCTGAGTAAAGAGATGAATGTATTAATTTTATAATAATTATGACAATTATGTGTTTAGTATTTTTTTCTGTCTGTCATAATTACATTTCGCTGGTAGTAAAAATGCTACGAATTTCCACTTTAGGGGTGGTTTTTGCTAGCAAATTTGATCTAGTTGGTAATTTGAGAGGGGAAGGGGTAAAAGTAAAAATAGCTGTAGTTTTCAAAATAAACGGAGAAACAAAAATTCTGTATGAAATGATAACGCTTATTTTACATTTTGCTTAATATTTTAAATTAATTACATCATAATATGGATAGGTTTGTGATAATCATGCATAATAACAATGAGTAAATAATTACTTTTTGTAATAATAAATAGTACCTAATACCTACAAAAGATATCAATTTTAATAATAATTAATAAATAATATTATATTGCATAGCTTAAAAATTTAATTTAATTTAAATTCTGTTCATATATTTTTCATCTCGCACTACGTAGACCAATAATAAAATAAACAAAACATATACTTGTATAATAAGATAAGCATAAGACGATGTTATTATTTCAATTTCACGAAAAGTTATCTATATTATGTTGTAATCGTTTAAAAATATTATTCCAAGCGTAAAATAAGAATTTCTATTTAATGAATAATACTATTATACTAAGTGGATGCGACATATTAATAATATATTATGTAATATTGTTTAACTGTTTCGATAGTCAAGATCTTTTGAAAAAATATTACATCGGCGTATAGCTGAAGCGAGAATATTTTAAACTCATATACGGTTTTAAGAATCAATATAAAATCCTAAAGTCGAGCATAATAATATATTCTGTATGGCAAAAAAAAATACTAATATGTTAACGGCCGTACAAGTGCAGACAGTAGACACATGCGCCGAGATATTGTACTGTTAAAGTCACTCACCAGATACTTGAAAGAAGCCATTTCGTGTTTGGTATGATTTCTTCTTGCGTTGCTAAAAGTACAACGAATCTGCAAACTTCAACCTGTGGTCGTTGTGTATACTTGATGTATGTGGAGATGTAGTGCGATGCCGATGACTGGTACCGTGGTCCTTATATATTTACAGTCGACGGTAGGTACCCATACCTTACTGTCCTGGGGTGGGTGTTCCGGCGTCTACGTACAGCTAGGGCGTTGCCCGTTCGAAAGGACGAAATCCGGATCGCGCATATATTATAATAGGTATTAATATATTATTAAATTCATATACCGGGTGGAGTGCACAACACATGCACACAGGTAAGCGGTCAGTCGAGGTGACAGTGACCTTGGACGTTGACCGTGTGGAATGAGCATTGCACCCGTTCGCGCGCTTAAAAAATATGTAATAATTTATATAAATTATAAGCAATGAAATGAGATAATAACAATAATTATAAAATGCACAGACTCGAAATTAGGCGTTGCCGGACATGCCGTATACTTAACACATGGACGATGGACATTGCATAACAATTTTATGAGTTTGAACATTTAATGAAATATTTGAACATTTAAATATTTTATTAAAATTGTATTGTTTGTTTTTTTGTTTAATAAGTTGAATTTTTGTCATTCGTAACATTTAATTAATACTGCGATAAAAGTAGGTAGGTACTTATTTAAAATTTTGCATACATTAGCAACAAAAAGGTATATTTTCTAAAAATTATTAAATGTATGTACCTACAGTATAATAAAATAAAAATCAATAATAAGTACTTAATAAAATATTAAGTATTTTAAATTTCCGGCGTTTTAAACTATCCAGATTTTGATTTGTAGGGATTTTGAACGCCTCCCAGTCTTGTCGTATGTGGACAATCGCTTTTTAACTAGAATATAATATATTAATCTTACATCATAATATAATAAATATTAATTATAACATTGATAAGTTTGATCGACTTTTTACTGTTTAATTTCTCATCAATTCAAAAATAAAGTTATAGAAATTGACTCTTGATAATTTTAGTGAAATTTTATGACAATTAAAAGAATATGACAAAAAATAAATAATTTAGCCATATTATGAAAAACCTAAACTTAGCGTCTCCATTTTGCTCCATGTTTCTCTATATTTTCATCTTTTGAGGACTGACTGTATTTTTTAGCAACGTTTTGTTTGCAAGGTAGGAAAAACATTTTCGATCGTTTATCTTTAGTTTTATATAATTTATACAGCCACAAAATCACACAAAGCTGAGCAAAATCCTTAAAAAGTTGATTTTTAATATCCAAATAAAAAATCATTGAATTTAAAGAAAATATTTTCAATATCCAAACACTTTAAATCAATGATTTAAAAATTCGAAATTTCAAAATCATTAGGTTAATAATGTGTCTTCCGCAAACATTATAAAATTTGAATTATTTATCAAAAAAAATATTGTTTTAGTCATTTTAACCAATCAAATTTTTTATTACCTATATTTATTCTTCTTTAAATTGATTATTGTACCATTTTTTTTTTTTTACTATATAGTATAGTTTTTATTATATTATTGTTCCAAGACCAAGTATTTGTAAAATTCTTCAAAAGTTATTTTAAAAAAGGTGGGTAAGTGGATGTCGCTCTGCTGTACAGTAGGTTACAAGTGGGTCACTGTATAATGGATGCTATTAAATTTGAATTCAATGATATAATATCATTGTATAAGAAAAACTATTCTGAGCGAAGATGGTATGTCAGTCTAGGTTTAAGACATATTATATATATATCTATGGTATTAAATTATATGGAATTTATGAATAAATTCCTTAAAATATGCACAGTCTTATCATGAGCATACTTCTTATTCCTTATACTATGGTAGATTGTATGGATAGGCCATAATATTTTGATTTTTCAGTTTCATATATCCCCGAATAATATTTTTAAATTGCAACAAAAACAAAGATCGTTAATATTGATTTTAATATGTAATTTCGTCCAAATTTGAATTTAAAATGTCTGTAAAAAATAACTGTGTTCATATATTTTTTAGATTTTTTGGTTACAGTATGAACTATTTATGAGAACCTTTGTTTTAAATTTGCAATCCTTAGCTATAAAAACTGAACATTTTATAATTTATTAATTACAATGATTGATAATTTTCGAGATTTTGATAAATTTTGTCAAAATGCGATCTTTAAATGCTTATAAAAAAAAATTGTGCCTATGTATTTGTAATATTTTTCAATTAATATTGTAACAATATATCAGGAGCCTTGTATTAATTTTTCACACTTTTCGGCCCAACAGATAAAACTTTATTAATATTTATAGAAAAAAAAAACTAAAAAAATTGAAAACTGAAAATGTCCGTAAACGGCTCAAAAAGAGTCAAAATATTTTCAAAATTGTATGGTGTATAGGAAATGCTAATATAAACATTCGGTGAAATTTTCATGTATCTATAGTTATTCGTTTTTGAATTACAACAAAATAAGGAAATCGCTACATAAGAAATCAAGTGAATATCCAATGTTGTAAAAATTTGAATTTCAAACGCTCATAAAAATTTAATTTGACTGTCTGGTAGAGATTTTTTTATTGATAAAGGAAGACAATCTTATGAGTAATCTTGTATTAGATTTTCAAATCTTAGATTTAAAAAGAAAAATTTTTACGAATTCTTAAATCAAAATAATTTGCTAATTTTCGTGATTTTTCCATATTTTGTCAATTTTTGAACTTTAAATGCTTATAAAAAAAAACTGTGACTAAGGATTTTTAATATTTTTCATCTGTCTTTGAAACAATATAGTAGGAGCCTTGTATTACATTTCCAAGTATTTTTACTCAACAAATAAATTTTTATTGATATTCATAAAAAAAAGGTGGGCAAGTGGGTGTCGCTCTGCTGTACAGTAGGTTACAAGTGGGTCACTGTATAATGGATGGTATTTAATTTGAATTCAATGATATAATATCATTGTATAAGAAAAACGATTCTGAGCGGTGACGGTATGTCAGTCTATGTATAAGACATATTATATACCTACATATCTATGGTATTAAACCAAAATTGACCTATAATAGGTACCTATAATAAATTACAAACTAATCATATCACAATATCCATTAGATACTTATAACGAGTTATACATCAACAAAAACTGTGATACTATCATAGATATATAATAGTACACTTTAGAAGTTTCAAGTACCCACGAATAATATTATTCAATCAAAACGAAATAACTAAAATCGTAATTCTTGGTTTAAATATGAAATTTTGTCTAAATTTGAAATTAAAATATCTGTAAAAAATAAGTGTGTTAATATATTTTTTAGATTTTTTGGTTACAGTATGAATTATTTAAGAGAATCTTTGTTTTAAATTTTCAATTCTTAGTTATAAAAACTGAACATTTTATAATTTTTTAATTCCAACGATTGATAATTTTCGAGATTTTGATAAATTTTGTCAAAATTCCAACTTTAAATGCTTATAAAAAAAAATCATGTCTATGTATTTTTAATATTTTTCAACTGCTATTGTAACAATATATCAGGAGCCTTGTATTAAATTTTTACACTTTTTGGCCCAACAGATACACCTTTATTGATATTTATAGAAAAAAAAACTAAAAAAAATTGAAAGCTGTAAATGTCCATAAACAGCTCAAAAAGAGTCAAAATATTTTCAAAATTGTATGGTGTATAGAAAATGCTAATTTAAAGATTCAGTGAAATTTTCATGTATCTACAGTTGTTCGTTTTTGAATTGCAACAAAATAAGGAAATCGCTACATGAGTAATCGAGTGAAAATCCAATGTTGTAAAAATTTGAATTTCAAACGCTCATAAAAATTTAATTTGACTGTCCGGTAGAGATTTTTTTATTGATAAAGGTAGATAATCTTATAAGGAATCTTGTGTTTCATTTTCAAATCTTAGATTTAAAAAGAAAAATTTTTACGAATTCTTAACTCAAAATAATTTGCTAATTTTCGTGATTTTTCCATATTTTGTCAATTTTTGAACTTTAAATGCTTATAAAAAAAAATTGTGACTAAGGATTTTTAATATTTTTCATCTGCCTTTGAAACAACATATTAGGAGCCTTCTATTAAATTTTCAAGCTTTCGCAACCAACAAATAAAATTTTATTGATATTTCTAGAAAAAAAACTAAAAAAAAATGAAAAATGAAAATGTCTCTAAACAGTTCAAAATAAATCAAAATATTTTGAAAATGTTATCGTGTATAGAAAATGCAAATATAAACAACCAGTGAAAATTTCATGTATCTACGGCCATTTGTTTAAAAGTTACACCAAAAACCATATTCGATTTTGTCAAAAACCGATTTTGCGTAAAAATTCCCGTTTTCCTTAATTTTTATGTTGTTTTTTCCCGGCGCTTGTGAAAACTACTGGGAAATTTATACTTTTGACCCCCCAAAGTACCAACTAGATTCACTTTCCTACCAGAAAAGCTACTGATGAAGAAAATCCAAGCACTTTTACTGTCCCAAAATGTGATGACAGACACAAAAAAAAATATAAAAATATAAAAATATAAAAATATAAAAAAAAACACACATCATTGTAAAACCAATACATTCATCGCTCCGCTCAGAATCTAAAAAACTAATAAAATTGGAAACTGAAAATGTCCCTAAACAGTTCAAATAAATCAAAATATTTTGAAAATGTTATCGTGTATAGAAAATGCAAATATAAACAACCACTGAAAATTGCATGGATCTACGGTCATTTGTTTTAAAGTTACACCAAAAACCAAAATTGATTTTCTCGAAACAGATTTTGCGTAAAAATTTCCGTTTTTCCTTAAATTTTCTTTTGTTTTTCCCGGAGCTTTTTAAAACTACTGGGAAATTTTGACCTTCCCAATGCACCAAGCATATTCACTTTCCAATCGAACAAGATACTGAAGTTGAAAATCGAAGCATTATTTCGACTACTTATCGTGTACACAGACACAAAAAAGGTAAAAAAAAAAATAAAAAAACACATATCGTTGTAAAATCAATACATTCATCGTTTCACTCAGAATCTAAAATGTATAATGACTATTTAGTATTTACTATTTAAATAAATATAGGTACTATAATTTATAAATAATTAGACTATTAGAGACCGCGTACCTACATCAAATGCTATTTTTATTTTTATCATATTTAATGTAACGGGAAAAAACTATTTTGGGTAAACTTATGGTAATATTCCGATACCTAGATTGTGTTGTTGATAAAAAAATTAAAAACATGTTTACAATTTACATTCCATATTTCTAAAAAAGGTAATACGAAAACTCAAAATATAATTGTTGAATTTGAGTTCAAGTTCGACTTAAGCTGATTCTTGATTAGGTTCGGTTCGGTTCCGGTTCGAAAAAATAATTTCAATTTCAATTTAAAATTTAAGGTTCAATTTAAAATCATGATTAGGCCCATCACTAGAGGAAACATAATGTGAATAACTATTATAAATAAAAAAGTAAGTAAGTTCATAA
This sequence comes from Macrosiphum euphorbiae, assembly GCA_949089665.1. Lineage (NCBI taxonomy): Eukaryota > Metazoa > Arthropoda > Insecta > Hemiptera > Aphididae > Macrosiphum > Macrosiphum euphorbiae. Next base: position 71,343,180 of record CARXXK010000002.1, on the reverse strand, counting down.
TAATATTATGTATTTATGTTGATTTAGATATAACGAGTTCAATAATGTAAGTAAAAGGCATAGGTATGTCATTATAATTATGTATTTATAATAAATAATAATTGGTGGATTGTTGTATACTTGCATCTAACTATCTAAATATAATATGAAATAACAAAAATTAAAATAATATTTCTTTATCTGAAATAATTTATTAAAGTTAATTGACTTATTAAGAAATGATCAAATTAAGAAAAAGTACAAAAAGTATTGTATGCACTTGGTACCTGAACTCAGGTCTACATTCGCCTATATGTGTATTGTGTACATATATTATACATATGGATACGTAAATATATATTATACTATAATATAATATAGTCAGTATTATAAAGGTACCAACATAAATAAAAGAATTCGAATTCTTTTTAAGTACCTATACCTACTCAAATGACGAATACATATTATGTTAAATATACTTCGTTTTACTAGGTATCAACTTTTCAATTTAAGTATCTGTATCCCTGAATCTCTCTAACTGTACTTGAAAGTTGAAGGTACTTGTAAAAAGTATTTTTTACAATTCTGAATTTATTAGTAGGTATTATTATTATTTAATTTATTTACACCTCTGGCTAAATTTTATACTTTTATAAATCATAATTCAAAATATATGTATTATGTATACAATATTTAACGTATACCTACTTGTCAGAAACAAACACATTATGATATCTATATTCTATATATCAATATGACAATATTATCTCTTTTGGTCAGAGTTTGGTAAATTCGGCTTTCTTGGCACTAAAATAATAACAATTCATTTTTATCCTTTTGGATACCTTAATGGATTAACTTATCATTTTCATTTATTTTACATACTTCACCTTTCATATTTGCACACTATTGTAATAATAAAAAAATTCAAAAGCATACTTTTTTTTATAAAACATGGCTTTTACAAGCATTAGCATGTTCAGTCATTTTTGGTGCATAATATATTATATATATATATACCTATAGTTAGTGCATATAAATCCAAGCCCTACATATTATAATAAAATGTATAGCTATAGGCGAATTTTCAGTTTTTGACTCGGAGGGACTTTATATATTTAATTGAAACAGACCCTTGGGTGGCTTTGCCCCACTGGCGTAGCTAGATGAGAAAGGGCCCCGGGACAGTAAATAAACTAGCCCTCCCCCCTTAACGAATATTACCTTTGTGAAAATTCAAAATATACACGTAATATTTTGGGGCCCTAGGGCACTGTCCGACTTTTACCTGTGATAGGTACGTCACTGTTCTCCACCCACACCCCTGTCTGTCTTTAAATACATTCCCTACTTACTATTTATCTATATTTATCATTTTTTTCACACCCACATTCCTACATATTTTAACATAATATCATAATATTATAGTAGATATTATACATCTACTTACCTATTAGTAAAATGAAAAATATTTTTACTAAAGCAATTAAGTACAACATTTAGGGTATAATTATTGTAACCGTCGATTTAAAATTGCAAATGTATAAAAAAAAAAAACACTATACTATATCGAGTACCTATCAATTATATTCTAGATAAATATAAATGCTATCTATTAGTAATTGCTAATTTGTAATAGATACTATAATTATTAAACCAATATTATTATGTTCTGTGGATGGATCCGATTAACGATATCTACTATGGAAAACATGGTAAATAACTTAAGGCCGTATCGGAGCCGTTGAGTTTTTTAGTACAAAAAAATGTCTTACAGGAACAACTCTCAAGTTTGTAAATTAGTCTGATTTCGTTTATTTAAAAGAAGACAACATTTTGCAGGTCATATCAAAGCCCAAAATCATTTCATTTCAAAATTAAAATTACAGATGCTCAAATATGTATTTGACTAATGTGTTTTTCTACCACTATTTAAAGTAAAATGAAAATTCGGCCTTTGATCCAACCTGAAAAATGTTCTCTTCTTTTAAATAAAAAAAATAATTAACGAGATCTGACATCAGATTATTTTACAGGAAGATTGCGTGAGAGTTTTTCCTATGAAGTAATTTTCGTTGATAAAATACACCCTAATCTGAACGAAAACTGTGGAAGGTCTGCCTTATTTTATAATATTATTGCTATTTAAGTAATTTATACTAACTGCAGTAGCTTAAATTTATGTCGTTGAAAATTCGAAAAACCTTTAATTTGTTAGATATAGTTACTCTAAAAGTTTCATGTAGGATTATATTTTTAAATTACTAAAATTTTTTAGTGATTTGGTTAAAATATAAATTAGGTACTTATGAAAAACCATGTTTTCAATCTTTAGCTTGATCATTTTATCATTTTTAACTACAAAATAATTTGTAGTTTTTCGTGATTTAATTAATTTTGTCAACATTTTATCTTTAAATGCTTATAAAAAAAACTGTTGTGAGCGTATCTTTAATACTTTTGCAATGCATTAGTTTTTTCAAAGTCTAGACACAGCGAAAACATTTTGAATCGAAAACAAATTAATTAAAATTGAAAATTGTATAGGTAGCTATAAAGATTGAAAATTTAAAAAAAGATTCATTACTTCATATTGTAACTAACATATTTAAAAAAAAATACATAAACGCAGTTTTTATTATAGTTATTTTAAGTTCGAATTTCGATATTTAAATGAAGAATAATGATTTCAGTTTTGTGTTGTAATTTAAAAATATTTTTCTACTTAAACTTCTAACTAGGTACTTGAAACTTCTATAGTATCTATATATGTATATTCTATATATTAATATTATATATATTTTTTTTATTGAGTATAAGGCTTCAACATCTATGATCATTAGCTATTGGCCTGAAGGTTATTACTTATTTAGTAGGTTTTTAACTGTGGGGCATGGTACGGTTGGTTAGAATACGTGTATAGTTGACGAGGATTTGTTACTAAAACCAGGGTGGTCACCCATCCGGGAACTAGTGACACTGGTTGATGTTTGATCTCAGAACACGTTTCTAACTGAGGCTGCCCACCGCGCTACACCAAGCCACTAAAGTATAATATCATTAGGTAGGTACAATTACATAAATATGATATTATGCAAATAATATTAATTTAACTTAGGTACTATAGCTACCGTATTAATAATAACAATATATATATGGTATAAAATATCCTAAGCTGATAAACCGTTCCCACTCAAAATCGTTTTTCCTATACAATGATATAATTTTATCATCGAATTCAAATTTAACACCATCCATTACATTGACCTACCCCACCTACCGATTTTTTTTTGTACCTATTATACCATAGCAAGAATTTTTTCAATCTACTTTCAATCCAAGGACTTTCTTTGTCCGGCCTTGACGATCTATAGCGATCGGTCGCAAATTAATAAAGATAATAACACGAGCCGGGCGTTCCACTCTGGATCGTTGTATTTGAAAACTTTAGTTTACCGACAACAACTGCGTCAGTGCGTTGTCAATCGCCAAGCATAAAAGTGCGACAAATGTAACAAAATTAAAAAATAATAAATAATTCACCAAGTAAAAAAATACATTCAAGTCGTTAGGTACCAAATTTTAATGTTTAATTTATTTAGTAAAAAAATAACAAATAATTCTAATTGCCGTATATTCGATTTGATTAAAATAACAATCGCCGTTCGGCCAAAACATCAATCATATAAAAAAATAAATGTTAAATAAAAATGTTGTGCCATGAAGAGACTTGACTATTTTTATTATTCAATATTTTTACTAGCACGTATTTAAAATATATTTATTTCATTAATATTTTTATTATGTTTAAATTCGTAAAAATGTCTTAAATATTACCTTAATCCTCTATATTATATTCAACTCAGCATAGGCGTAGCGTTATGAATTTATATAGGGGGCCTATAACCTATTATATTTCTGGTACACAACATACCTACAATCTAAAAATGTAACTAAAAAAAAAATACGAAATGGGGAGCTATAGTCCCCTTAGACCCCCATAATTCTACGTTTATGCAAGTCAGCCCAAAATCGTAGAACAAAGGATCTGGAAATAGCTGGTTCCTGTTATAGGTACTACAATAGGTACTATACTTATAGCTGGTACCTACTACATAAACTTTTCAAATTTAAAAAAAAATTTCTTAAGCCTGCTCAAGGCAAAATTTATACATAAGCAAAATCCAAATTTGTCACCCTTTCGTTTTGAATCTCTCTATTTATAATTTGTCTCATTATCCATACCCTCAAACATAATATATTCAAGTCCACTTCAGGCTTGTCATAGTAACCTAACCTATAAGTTACAAGTTATGATTCACTAAATCATTTTTTAATAGGATAAAGAATGAGAATTTTTTTTAAAAATATATTTAAATAGTTCAAATTTTTGTTGAAATTTACCTAACTTAAAATAATACATTTTCTTTACAGTTTACAACATTTTTAAAAGTGATGATATAGGTACCTACTTAACAAAGAATCCAACATTTTTATTTGTTACCAATATATTATTTAAATTTTTCTAGCTTTTAATGCTGCAAACTCGTGTATTATTTCTTCCATGTCCAATTTGTTTGATATAGGTACCTAACCTTTTCAATTGATAGAGTTACTAGACCAACTAAACGAATTTGACATATTTGGGACCTAAGTAGGTACTTAGTTTTTTATAATTTTAAAAATATTGCATGTGGTCACGACAAAGCGACGGACGAAAAAAAATAATATTATTGTCTATTGATATTAAGCATATCTACACGCTGGACAGTCTAAGAAAGTCTCATTACATTATATAATATGTAGTCGATATCACTATTAGCTTAAGTCAGTGGCGTAGTCAGTGGGGGGGGCTACAGCCCCCCTCACGGAAATCTTAAGAAAATTAAAAAAATTATTTTTAAGGTCTATGATAGTCGCTCAAAAAGTTCGGTAAAAGTTGACCAGCCCCCCGAGAAAAAATTCTGGCTACGCCACTATCTTAAGTCAATAACAAAATATATAATATTATGTAAAAAGCTTCTGCTTATCGGCTATTATACTTTATAGTTTATTCTTTATAATTATTTAATTATACGAAAATATTATTACTTGGTGATTATTAGTACCTACCTACCTATCTATTTACCAAGAAAATTTTTATCAATAATTTTCATTATCGTTTATCGTCGACGGCGGTATGAGATATCCAAATACATATAGCTTTAAATTAATATATAACTTTGTAGAGAAAAAATCAGAATGATCAGAATTTTGATTAAGGTACCTATTGAACAAATCATATTTTTAAAATGCAATAAACCAATTTTTGATTATAACAAATTACTTCAGAACTAAAAAGTAAAAACAATTATTTTTGTATTTGAAGATTTACATACGCAACGAATAAGGCAGTAACTCAATTATCCAAATTTTTATTTTTTATTTTTTATAGGATATCGTTGTACTTCCAGAAAAACAGTGATACCCTATAGAAAAATTGAGTTACTGCCTTATTAGGTTGCGTATGTCGATTTCAAATACTTTACTATTTATAGTAGGTATTTGGATGGTGTTTTAAATACTTTATTTTAAGGGTATTTGAGTAATTACTTAAATAATTTTAAAAAGTATTTTTTACAACACTGAAAATATTTATATACTTATACTTACTACAGTCTATAGGTGGGTAATACCATATGATAATACATAGGTACTTAAAAGGTATAATAATATACAGCCATACAGGGCTCGGGACTTAAAGCATTAGCTTATTTTTTTAGATTGACATAAAATGTAGCAGAGTACTAGGTATAGAAGTGTATGTCATGTTACAACACATTCAATTATGAAATTTGAGAGTGCTTTTTTTTGCTTTTTTCAGTGATTTTTCAAAAAAATGCTTATTTCAAGTTTTTATATTTATTGCTTTTTTGACCAGTTTTCATACTTTTTTATGGTTTTCTACTGCAAAGTTGTTTTTGATATACCCAGTGGCCCGCGGTTTCGCGTAGTTTAATCTCAACATATTTACTGTCCCCCCAAATTATGAAAACAGTTAGGTCATAGGTATATCGGGAAAATGTAAGCACATTTAGGTTAAATAGGTATCAATTAAATTGGAAAACATTATTTTTAAATTCGAGATAACCATAAATTAAGAAGAAGTGCAAATACCATGAAAGATCTACGAGCTTTCATTAACAGGCAGGCGGGTGCTAAAGGAAAAAGGTAGTTTTTGTTATGGACTAAGATAACATAACTAGTCTGTGCAAGGTTTTGACTTTTGTACTATGGCACAAAAATCATGGGATAGACCTATATCAGCAACTATAATTTCTGATTAACACGAAGACACCACAGTCACAATTAGAATTGTCTCAGTCTTGCAAATGGACAACATTGCAAATTTAGGTTTGGCAGTTCAGATTTTGTGATGTTTGATTTTATAATAAAGTGAATCAAATATATTTTTAAACTTAAAGTTGAGAAAATTATCTGAGGCCTCTTTAGTAATTTTAAGGAAATCGTGAGCATTTTTAATTATTATAACTTGCATACTCACTACTCAGTCATACCTCACTTAAAAAATAAATATTGTTAAACAAGAGAATTTTTAGATTATTGTTAAACAAGAGAAATTTTAGATTATTGTTATAAGAAATTACTTATAGTTAAATTATTAAAATATTTAAGCTGTCAAAACAAAAATGGAACTATTAAACATAAATGTTGCTGTTTTGTAATAGTAAGACAGAACAACACATGCAAGTACAACGTTCTCATAATTAATATTGTTTAATATAATATAGTTATAATGAACTTATTATTAGCAGTACCTAGCTAATAGGTAGGTACCAAATATTTTGCAGTTTGTTTTAATTTAAATATACGTAATTAAATAAAAATGATTATCTTATATTATAAAAAGCTATATCAACACATTTTAATATAAAATTTTAGTTGATCATCAGATCATATTATAATCATGTGTTTGTCTGATTCATGTCAAGAATAGATAATAACCAAAAATTGTATTGTTTACAAATCGTTTAAATATTAAGAACAATAATATCACTAGTAGCTATGTGCTGAACAATAGAGTCAACATTTTACTCTAATGTTCAGTTACATGTTAACATTTAAAAAAATAAAATTACAATAGGTTAAAAAACAATCATTAAAAACATTTTTTACAGCCGTACATGATAATGGATACAACCGTGTTTTTAATACATACTATATATTAACTAACATTTAATTTCATATTTTTCAAAAAATATAATAAATCATTAGATAATTATTGTATAATTATTATATAATATATTATGATAATGAAGCTGTCCATTAGTTTATAAGTCTATATAGTTACTAATGATAAAAATAAAACATAAACGATTGAGATTATAATTCCATCAGTATAAAAAATGATTATAGCATACATCCATGACAAATAAAACAAAAATACTAAATGTTATTGTAAAATAAACTATTGTAAATGTTAAAAATATAATGTATATAAAATTGAGAACATTTCTCATATAAATTTATTATATTCCCAATAAATTAGAATGTAAAGCACCTGTTAATTTATAATATAAAAAAAATTGTTGAAAATCAATAAGATTAAAAATGATACTTTACACTTAAAAATGTATAGTTTTTACGAAATTAAATTATGTGTTTGATAAGTCTTCATCAAGTAGGTAGAGCCAGTAAAACGACAAGACTATTGAATGGCTGAGAGAAGAGTGAGGGCACAGTTCGGCAGCGATGATGACGTCGTCGACCAAGAGCGAGCACTCCTAAAAAGTAATTAAGCCGCTTGTAGCTTCTTAAAACCTTTGTGGTCGGCAATGGAGGAGCCCGAATCGCGATTTTGCTCAAAGAAGCAGATGTTCATCTTCGGCACGCCGTTGATCAGGTCGATGCCGAAGAACACGATATTGACCGAATAAGCGGAAACCCCGAACATCAGGGATACGCCGGGTTGGGGCTGTACAAGTTTGTGATCAAGGTACTGATGTGGCTGCGGATTGACCTTTTCTGCGAACCGCAAACACACTTCCAAGTCCAGGACACCGCACGGAGCCACAAACGAGTACCCCTTGGCCGAACAACTGGCGCCGTAGCGCTTGTTGTAAACCATTTCGTCGTCGAACATGTTTTCCGGACGGGACGCGTGCTTCTCATACTCGGCCATCAGAGTGGCTTCATTGACCTGGCCGATAGCCCACAGCGCGTACTGGTCCATGGCGCACCTATCGAGCCCGTAACACTTGCAAAACTCCTCGTCCGCCTTCCACTCGCGCGTCTCGCCGTGCCTGGCTATTTCAGCCACACAATCATCGCGCTTCGCCGACAGCTTCTTTGCCTCCCCCAGGACGTGGTCCACGCAATACTTAACCAGGGCCCGGCCGATCCGTTTCTTTGGCGCGAATATGCGCAGACTATCCAGCAGTTTCACCATGTGCTGGCCGCGCAACACGTATTTCACACTTTCGTGCATAGCGATGTTGTCAACCACGTGCCGCAACAGGTCACCGACGTCCAGATTGGAAGTTTGTTTTTGGTAGCCGTCAAACATACAGCGAATATTTTTCCACGCGAACAACAGATTGGTCGCCGTGAGGTTTTCCGCAAGAAACTTCGTGACACTTTCCAAGAACATAACGAAATGATTTTTGAAGAAGTAAACGGAGTTCCAGACGTATTGACCCAAACAGTAAGGAATTTGTTCAATGGTTTTGTAAATCGGCACCCACACGGTTTGCATGGATATTAGCTAAAAAAAAATAATTCGATTAAGACCCATCATAATATTTATTAAAATATGACAATAAAAACTATAAAGAGTAAAGACTATACTTATTGAAGTCAGTATTCAAAGGTAGGCGAGTCAATTTAAAAAAATAATTTGAGTCAACAAAACTTTGAACACAAAATATGTAACCAATACTATGTAAAAAACAAAAAATATAGTTTAATTACACTTTAGATAAAACTGGACTGGTATCGACTACCTTATCAGTGGTCCTCGAATGTTTTGAAAGCCGCCGTGAGGTACAACTAGGGGTAAAAGTACAACCCATACATATTACATGTGTTATATAAAACACAATGATAATAATAATTGTTCTGTGTAAATTATACCTATATATTAAATATATAATATCAGTTATGTTATTTGTTACTAGGAGCACTTTTATCCCTACTTGTACCTTACAGTGGCCTATTTGGATGGGGGAGTGGCTGGGTCGAACAATTTGAGTATATCTTAGTCCATGGACAAAAATATTTTTTAAAACTAAATTATCAAAATAAACATTTAAAATGTTTGTAAAATATTCCCTTTTAAATTAATACAATAATTGCAAGAAAATATATTAAATAATTAAGGTATACTTTCAGTAATTGGTACTCTCTTTGGTATTACATTATTTTTTCTACTAACACAAACAGTTGTTTATAGAATAAAAATATATAGATAATCCAAACAAGAAAAAATTAATAAGGAATCAAGTAGGCAGGTAGATATAAAAAAAAATTGTTAAACAGTACTGGACAAACAAGCATAGAATGTAACCAAAACAAGCAGCAAAAAAAAGAACATTCAATCCACAACTTACAGCCTTTAAACATCACTTTTAATCAGACATCAATACCCAAATTAAAGTATTTAAAAATAAAATATCAACCCACTAGTCGAACAACAGTCAGAATAAACTATTAACGAGAAACAATTCTCAATGTTCTATCTTTAGCTATAAAAATTTAACATTTGATACATTTTTAACAACTAAATAATTTACAAATTTCTGATTTTGATAAATTTTGAACTTTTAATGTTTATAAAAATATGTCTACAAATAGCTCAAAACAAGACAAAATATTTTAAGTTTTATCATAATATAATATAGAAAATGATAAATAAACATTTAGTGAAAATTTCAAAAATCTACAGTTATTTGTTTTTGAAATTAATGAAAAAAACGAAAATCGTTTGATTATAATTTGTTAATGAATGGGTGAATATCCAATGTTTGAACTTCAAAAGATCATAAAAAATTAATTTCACTTTCCAGTACAACTTTTTTTTTTTAAAGGTAGGAAAACTTATTTAGGATCTTGTATTGATTTTTTTAAATCTTAAATATAAATATAAGAACATTTCTTTCAACTAGAAAATTGTATAGACATAAAAAAAGACCCATCATTCTAAAATACATTCATCTATCCGCAAATGTATTTATAAACATACAAATTCATATGATTTTGGGCTCTATTTAAAAATGTAGATTACTTTGATAGAACACATGTCAATACGTACCGTTAAAATATCTGTTATATAACTTGGAGCCATTAATACTCCTGTAACAATAAACACATCTAAACGTAGTTTCAACACATTTTCCCATGTTATTTTGAAATCGTTATCTATGAAATCCAGACTAGCGCGGAAGACTTCCAATGTACATTGAGTAATACAAGCACTTTTTCGAAAAATAGTAAGAGTCTTGCCAGTTGTTTGAATAGTTGAATTCACCTCTGATGTAATTGCAGCAAGTGCATGAAATGGTGCCATAATAGCACCAATTGCGGAAATCACTGAACCAATCCATTTTTTCCAGGCATTTGTGCCGAATTTATAAACATCATGTTTATACATGTCAATTAGTTGCTGGACATTTCTACCAAATTGGTACGAAGAACAAACTGTTGATAATGCAGAAGCCGCTACTATTAATCCCAAACCAACAGGTGATGCTACAAGAAATATAGAACCACAGGCTAATATTACACCGCCAACAACATTTGATATGCATGCAACTATGTCAACTGTTTTTAAAACTGTTTCAGTTGCTTTGGAAGACGGTGTTATAGTTTGATACAATGTTTTTGAAGCATCATAAAACCCTGAATTAGGATAGAACATAAATCCTGCAGGAAGATTATTATTTTCCATATATTCATCCCAGCCAGTGTATGTTCTACTGTTTTGAAAATCAATAAATATTAATTTATCGCTTATCAATTTTAATCTGAGTAATAACCATTTGTGTATATCTTTTTTAGGAAAATTTTGGCAGGTATCGCACTTATTTTTGCAAATACTATGTGTCATAGTTATACCCACTTGAATTTTACTAAAAAGAGTAGGATTAATATATTTTTCCTCTATTAATTCATATATATCTACAATTTTCTTTTTATATTCTTTTTCATATAACTTAAATAATTTTTCAGAACTAATGTCATCTTCATAATCGTTTTCAGCAATTGCATTACTAAGAGACGGAGGGCCGTAATATATGTGTGCTATAAATAATTTTAGATCATTCTTATGTAATTGTATCCATTCTGGACGTCCGTTGAAATAAGAATATTGCATTTCTTCTAAATGATTCAATAATGCTTGTCCTCTCTAAAAAAAAATAAATAAATAAATAAGTACATTTGTAAATAACAATACAAGTAGCTAAATAAATATATGTGGATAAATAGATTTGATTTGTCTTTATCAAATACATTTTAAAATGTTGCAATATAAAAAATGATGCAATAAGTACTTAATTTCTTTTAATATTTTTTTTAAGTATAGATAATATTTAATTTTTTAGTCTTTTTTTAGCTTTAATGAAAGTAAAAGCCAGTTGGCTATTTGGTAAATAAAATATTAATAAATAAAAATAAAATAGTACAATGACAGTTAAGTATGACTTTATGAGAAATCAAATAGGAAACTTCAAAACTTATTTTCTTAAATAATCTATTAATTAAACATGATAAAATATGATTAAATAAGTGAATATTATATATTTATATTAGTTATTTAACACTTACTTTAAAGTTTTCTTCATGATTTGTGTTGAGACTTATATCCATATTGAAAATCAATCAAATATTTTCACCAACCACAAGTTTATTTCCTGAACATTTTTTAAAAATAATATGAATGTTAATAAATATTAATTTAATATCTTAATATTAAATGGTAAGTAATTATATTAACAATAGGTACAACACTTTAATTCCTTTCAAGTTGTATTAAAAATTTGGGAGAAATGAAAAGTAGAAAGTATAGGATGTACGGACATTGTGCAAGATTTAAAATTAAGTTATATTTGAAATAGAATAATAAATAGTTTTGAATGGGATGAATTTTGCACTAACAAAATGTAATTAACGACAACATTTTTTGCCCAAGTAATTTGAAATAGTTTTAAAATATGTAATGTTTCATACTAATAACTATGTATTTATTTATATTTGGTATTAAAATGTTGCGATCTAAATCATACATAATATACCTATGTAAATAATGGGAAATAAGTTATGATTGAGGGGGGACATAACTTGCAAAAAGTTAGGTACAGTTTAGTTTCAAGTAAACTGAAATAAATAGGTACCAAATAAAAGTAATGGGAAAGAATCAAAATCATTATCATTGTTAGACCTTACCTTGTTGCTACACTAAAAAAAATACATGACATTTTCACTGAATGTTTATATTAGCATTAACCTAACCATAACATTTTCAAAATATTTTGATTTGTTTTGAACTGTTTACAGACATTTTCAGTTTACAATTTTTTTATTTTTATTTTCCATGAATTTCAATAAAACTGTATTTGTTGTGTAAAAAAGCTTGAAAATATAATACAAGGATCCTCATATACTTTTATAATGCCATTTGGAAAATATTAAAAATCCAGTCACATTTTTTTTGTTTCCTAATCATTTAAATTTTGAATCTTGATAAAATATGTAAAAATCAAGATAATGTGCAAATTATTTTATAATTTATATATTTTGAGTCAGAAATTCATAAAAATTTTTCTTTTTAAACCTAAGATTTGAAATGTAATACATTATAAATTACTTTATTCATAATAATATCATAAAATATACTTAGTTATAAGACGTGCTTAACATAGAAAATTGTACGCTCACTGACTACCTACGTTAAGCTTCGTTAGTTAAAAAATTAGAGTGTAATAAAATTTATAAAATTATAAAATTTCCAAACAAATTTTAGTTGTTAACTTAACGCTACACATACTTTTGTTGTCTTTGTCTTACAAGTAACATGGCAAATTGTACGCTCAGCAGTTCACGTTTAGCTCTGTTAGTTTAAAAATTAGAGTGAATTGACATCTATTGAATTTAAATGTAAGATTATAATAGGGCATCTCATAGAATTTTTATTATATTTTAATTTTAAAGCAAGTTAAATTGTAAATTATTTGTCCATCTTAAAATACTCATGACTTGCTTTGAAATTAAAATATAATAAAAATCCTATGAGATGCCCTATAATAATCTTACATTTAAATTTTATAAGAAGTAAATTCACTCTAATTTTAATTTTTAAACTAACAAGGCTAAACGTGATCTGCCGAGTTTACAATTTGCGATGTTACGCTCTTGTAAGACGGAGACAATAAATGTCTGTGTACCTAACATCCTCTTAAGTTGACTACTAAAATTCATTAGGAAATAAAATTATAAATACTTACAGTACATCGGAGAATATTGTAGACTGAGTGATTAAAGGTATTCTAACGAATCCCGAGCACATCAACAAATCAATGTGTAATATAAAATTATCAAATAATTATATTATTAATGGGAAACACTGCAACTGCAAAACATTAAATGTAAAATTCACCAACTTGTATTTAGTATGTATAACTGTCTAGCGTTTCTTCCCGTATAAGGTTTATGTGTACTGATTATAAAACACCGACTAAGATATCTTGACCTGTGGTACCTATGAAGTAATTCAAAAATTCAATCTGAAGTTATCCGTGATAACTGATAGCTAATAGAATGCATTAATAATTAGATATTTTCTTGGTACACACTACATACAATATTGGAAATACACACAAATAACAATAACAAAAAAAAAATAAAGTAAATTAATATACATGAGATAAAATGTAACTTATTTAACCTACGAACGTAGACATAGCAGCTGATATTAAATTATTATAATAAACATCGTAGATTACGATTCATTGATAAGCATAATATTTTATATTACCTATATCGCTTTCACTCCTCGCTGGGCTTAGATCATATACAGCAGTGGTTTTCAAACTGGGTGCCGCGGCACACTGGTGTGCAGGGGCGGATTGGGGAGAGATTTTGGCCCGGGAAAATACAAAGTATACCGGCCCACTTACCAATTTACCAAATATTAAATTTTAGCCAACATAATATTATTATGTATTACTATTTTAACATAACTACACGTTTGGCGAGATATGAAATTTATATAACTTTATTTGTAGTGTATATACATCGATATCAAATTTATTTTTATTTTTGAACAGTTTATGTTTACACATTTATAATAGTCCAAACTCCAAGTACTTATATATAACACAGTAAAAGTGAATAATTTGAATTACTAATGTTACGATTTTTGTATTTAATAAGAAATGTTATTACCTATTCAATAATATTTAATAATGCGTTTTTAGACTTAAATAAAAGCTTATAATTTACTTCCACTTAATATACCTGATAGGTATAAATTAACAGAAATACAGAATCAACAAGCAAAATGTATGTGTATCATTTTATTTTCTAAAAAAATGTTTTACTGTGGTTTATTCATAATAACATATATGTAGGTCCTTAAATTCTAAACAACCAGAAAAATTGTATAGACTTGTTTTTCTTTAGTATTTTTATGTAATATAATATTGAGTAAAATGTTTTGTCTCCGTCTTAGTACAATCTAATAAATTATAGTTCACTATCTGTATTCACCAATCAGCCGAAACGATATAATAATAATATTTAGCTGCTAAATAGTAAATATTATAAAAATTATTGTATACCTACGTAATGTTACTTCCCTATTATTCAATAATTTATAAATTCGCCTAAACGATCGGTTAATTTCTCGCCCAAATGATATATGCTTTACTCAAGTTAATTTTGGGTTATTCGCCCAGGCTGAGATACGATTGAGCATAAAACACATTTTTTGCAACACGATTGAGCATACATTGTCGGCGTATCAAAGGAAATTGAAATACAAAAGAAAACCAACACGTTTGAGCATAAAAAACTCTGCAACGTTGACATTTTCAATATTGAACTGAATTATACAAAAATATTTATTTAATTAATGAAAATAATAAAATGAAAATATTTATAAATCAATAACAGTCTCAATAGTAGTCACATTAGTACAGTATAAAAATCTTTTTGCTAATAATTAAATAATAATAAATTAAATTGATATACCTTGGTATCTGTTTCCAAGTTGGCTTAAATATATTAATAAAGATTCCGTATTCTTACGATTTAAATACTGGTTGTAGGCTTGAATATTAAATTCAATTTTTTTTATTTCTTTAGCGGATTGTAGTTTTAATAAATTATAAAATGTTGGCAACGTGAACGTGGCCACATCGCATAAAATATTCTATGCTCAATCGTGTTGCTAAAAAGGTCTATGCTCAATCGTGCTTTACCGATTCACCCAAACGAATGACGCTCAAATTGTTTACACCCGAAATACGTGTACTACTGTATTACTGTATTAGTATACTGAATTAAAAAGTGTATGAAACAATTTTCGGAAATTTAAACCCTGACTAGTTTTCGATATTACAGTGCTTACTGCTCTGCAAATCAGGTTGACTTTTTCTATTTTCTACTTCCGTCAAGTAAAGTAGACTTTTCCCGAAGTTTGTCGTTATCTAGAGATCACCCAATGTGGTTTTACATAACATATCAAGGGTTGTTTTCGATTTTAACTGTCCTAACTAGTGACCCCGGTATATTATATTTGCTGTTTTTGCTTTTCGAAAAATACTATATTTTTGCTTTCTGTCTCTCATCGTTGTGTCAGCAATCCACCGTAGGTAGATTGCCTACCTGATATACCTACTATTGCATACTGTCCGCAATCTAATTCGTATTATCTTATTTTGAAAAATCGGAAAAAAAATGCAAATTTACTGGGCTGGTACCTAATAGGAATTTAAGAATACATAGTTATTTGAAAATAAGCGGCCCACCGGGAAAACTCCCGAATTCCCGGTGGCCCAATCCGCCCCTGCTGGTGTGCCTCGAGAATTCACTGAGTGTGCCGCGGTCCTTCGGAAAGTTCAACTATTCGTCCAAGAATAAAATTATAAAAATAAAATTAATAAAAATTTGTTAGCCCGTCATTCGTCAAGCACTCATTTCTAATTAAATGTACTTATATAAATATAATTATAATTCAAAATAATTTTGTTCATCTGATTATTTAGTGCAAAAAAAAAAAGGTCTGTGTGCCTTGAAAATTTTTTGTGGAGCACGGTGTGCCGCGTTCAATAAAAGTTTGAAAACCACTGATATACAGTATATGATCTAAGGGGCTGGGACACGACAACCTGTTAAGTTATCGGGCTCTGATTGCTTGCGCTTACATCAATATTATTAATTATAATAATATGCAAAACAACAATTTAAAAATGTTGTCATTGTATAATATATTTTATTATGACTTATTTTGTCATTTATGTGAGAATATGGTTTACATTTTACGTCTTTAATCACTTCGTAATCTGGGTTTCAATTTTTATTTTTATAACATTTTTCTGCTTTCTTAGGTTGGGTTAGATTATTGTTTTCATTCATTCATTATTTATTTGTCAATTTCTCATTTATTTAAGTTAAGTAGGTATTCTATGGTTTACGTAAATGTTACTGACACGGTTCGTTAAATTGTCTTATTAGTCGGTGCCCTGAGGGCCGTACTTAGCACCTCCAAATACTATGTAGGTACGAATAATGCATAGGTATACTAGGACACTGTAATAAATCACAGAACAATGCTAAAATAGTGGCGAACAAATTGTTATCATTGCCCCTCGAGATTGTTATAATAGTTGCCTATTTTACTCCTTAATCTAGTATAAATTCCAGCTTGTTTGACTATCTATTAATTATTATTTATTACCTACTTATATCATTATATTATAATATAATATTGTTTATGGTTTACCATAAATATTATGAAGTTCCTTAGTCCATAATATCGGCAATACTTACAATAGTGTTAATTCTAATTTCTAATAGTAGTAATAAATGTTAATATTGTGAATTACAGTAATAATGGTATCCAACTAATACTTAAAAGTCCGGTAAAAAAAGATTTATAGAAGAATGATAGACCATTCAAAAATAAGATATGAATATTCTGTTTGAACTACTTACGTGGAATCTTGTTTTAAATTTGTAATCCTTAGATATAAAAGTTGAACATTTTATACATTTTTAACTAAAAAATAATTATTCAATTTTAAATTTGATAAATTTTGTCAAAATTCAATCTTTCAATGCTTATAAAAAAAAATTGTGCCAATGTGTTTTTAATATTTTTTAACTGCTATTGTACCAATATATCAGGAGCCTTGAATTAAATGTTTACACTTTTTTGTCCAACAGGTAAAACTTATTTTCATAGAAAAAAAAAATTTAAAAAATTGAAATATGAAATTGTCCGTAAACAGCTCCAAACAAGTCAAAATATTATGAAAATTGTATCAAGTATAAGAATTGATAAAATAAACATTCAGTGAAATTTTCATGTATCTATATATCGTTTTTGAATTACAACAAAATAAGAAAATCGTTACTTGAGAAATCGAGTGAATATCCAATGTTGTAAAAATTTGAATTTCAAACGTTCTTAAAATTTAATTTGACTTTCTAATAGAGATTTTAATTTTTGATAAAGGTACACTAACTAATGAATTATCTTGTATTACATTTTTAAATCTCAGAGTTAAAAAAAAAATTCTTATGAATTCTTAACTAAAAATAATTTGTTGATTTTCGTGATTTTTCCATATTTTGTCAATTTATGCTTATAAAAAAACACTAAGAATAAGGTCTTTTAATTTTTTTCAAATATCATTGTAACAATATAGTAGGAACCTTGTTTTAAATTTTCAAGTATTTTTACTCAACAAATAAAGTTTTATTGACATTCATAGAAAATAAATCTAATAAAATTGGAAAATGAAAATATCCCTAAACAGCTTAAAACAAATCAAAATATTTTGAACATTTTATCGTGTATAGAAAATGGAAATATAAACAACCAGTGAACATTTCATGTGTCTACGGTCATTTGTTTTATAGTAACACCAAAAACCAAAGTTGATTTTGCTTAAAAATTCCCGTTTTTCCTTAATTTTTATTTTGTTTTTCACTGCGCTTTTGATAATTACTTTGAATTTTAAATTTTGACCTCCCCAATGCTCCAACAATATTCACTTTCCCATCGAACAAGATACTGAAGTTGAAAATCGAAGCATTATTCTACTATACTTATCGTGTACAGAGGCACAAAAAAAATAAAAAAAATAAAAAAAACACACATCATTGTAAAATCAATACGTTCATCGTTCCACTAAGAATCTAAAAGCTTATAATATAATAATTGTCTTATTTAATGACATTATGTCATAATATAAAGTTTGAGATTGAAATATTGAAAAACGGAGTCAAATACAGGCTGTAAAATAGTATCATAAATATATCAGTTTAAAAGAAATTATTAAATTTGGTTGATTTTAGAGGACCAGATCATTATTCCCGCAGAGACGCACAGTGTATTTTTGTGGGCAAAATTACATTGGCGCCTTAATATTTTTTTATTTTCTGGTCTGTTTACTTTATCAATGTATAATTCATAGATTGATAAGGTAAATGTCAATAAGTGATAACTGCGGCGTGTAGTCTGTAACAGTTGTTGTAGTCTGTAGTGAGTACCATAATATTGATAAATAAGTAACCTACTGGCTACTGGACACTTGCCGGTGACGGTGACTGGTGAGTACTTACCTAATGTTTAGCATGTAAAGCATGTTCTGTTTTGTTTCGGATTTTCTTGTTTATTCATTAGTCGTTCATCGTTTTCAAGCTTCAAAATTCGAAATTTCGAACACGTTTTAAAAAAATTACATCCACTCGTGACAGTGGACCAGTGGACCTGTGTGTTATACTTCAAACTTCAATAATTGTGTTGCACTTTCAATTTTATATTATATGAGGAGTACAAATAGGTAACACTAACACACTTACTGCTTTTATTATAATTCATAGGTTTAATGTATGCATACACAGCCTACGTATGTACAAGATTTTATTTTAATTTTAAATATCTTTCTGCATTAGGTATACAATTATAGCTCAATAATTTCACGTAAGCAATTCAGCATAAATATTAACTAACATAATAGGTACCAAATATATGAAATCATATTATTATAATGTTAGATACATTTTGCTCTTCACAACCCATTATCATGTAAAATTAGGTTTTTACACATGTTGATTACTGGTTTTCTGTTATTGTTAGTTAGTAACAGAAATGATTTAATGATGAAAAATAGGTACAATAATTGAATTGCTTATTTGTTATTGTCACATAGTTTAAATAGGTAGGTAGGTATGGCAATGTCATAGAAGTAATGCAGAAGTCTCCCCCGGGGTGTCGTCATGATAAAGAAATAGGTAGGTTCTATTTACATGGTACCCATAATTTATATTGAGAACAATAAGAGATACTCAATATTATTATCTATACGTTCCTTCTTAAACTCAAGTATTAAAAACACCATCTACTAAAATTATCTGAAAATAAAATATTAAAATAAGAACATCTCCATTTGTACCACGGTCCATGATACATGTAAAATCATTCTAGTATATTTTACATTAATTAATAAATTAATAAATTAATAATTTTGTTTATTTTATTTCAAGCATAATGATTAAAAATTATTAAAATTGGAATATAATACTGTTGTAGTAAAAACTATTTAAACTTTATTAAATATCTTTAATTCTGTCCATCAATGACACTCGTAATATCTAAATATCTAAATGACATAACTAATACATTAAATATTTACTATGTTTTAATTATTTTTATATAAGTATGAATAATAATAATATAATTAATGAATTATGATAAGTGAATCTTCACAGTATCAAACTATTTATTATTAATGTAATTATTTTATTGGAATAATACATTTCCTTAAAATTATTTTTTTTCCAATAAAATCAAAAATTGATAATTTAAAACTGTTGTGGATTATAATATCTTTTTGTCACATAACGGATGAATCTGTCAAAGTTGTCTTCAGATTTCTTTTTGTTGCAAATCTTAAAATAACATAAATTTGTTTTATCTGTAAAAGTGAATTATGTATTAGGTATAATATAAATCAATAAAATATACAAGATATACTCATAAATATTTTATTCTATACAGGCGTATTATTTCAGTTTTCAGTTGTAGTGCCAAAATGTTTGCATGCTATTTTTAAATCATTACTAGGCCTATAGCTTTGTATAGGTATACCTTTTTGTATACTTTGTATATTAAATAACAACTACTATACTGTACCAGGAAAGAAAATTTCCATGACCCTACCAAAACTCATCTGAATCCAAACCATTCCCTACTTAAAGACACTGGTTATCTAATGTTCGGAACGTTCGGCAACACTTGACACTATAATTTATATATATATATATATATATACAACTTATACTGTTGTGGCACAAAGTGGGGGAAATATGCCTCGGACTGACTGCCATCAGTCTGCATACTTAAAACGTTGATGTTCTCTCCTGGCGCAGAATATAGGATGTCATTTTTAGACTTTTGTTTTTGACATTTTGACATTTTGAAAAGAAATTATAAATTTTTGAGATTTATTTTTAACGTTGTTTAACAATTAGGACATTTTATTCATGTCCTATGGTTGTAATTTCTACAAACAATTACATTGTGCCATCTATAAATTATCTTTTTCATTATTATTTGTCTTTATAATTATTATACATTGCTGTTATACATTTTACCTTAGTAGTTGGTCAATAGTTCAAATATTGGACCACTGCAAAAATGTATTTGAAAATTAAAAAAATGTACAAACTTTATAATACAAATACTGACTCAATATGAAATTTAAAATACATATTGGCACTTTTGTTTTACTTTGGGCAGGTAGAAGAAGGGGTTCCAGAAAAAAGAAGTGACAATGCACACCCCCATGCTCTCCTCAAATGATGCGCCTGATACTATATTATATATAGTGTATTAAAATTCATAACACAATTTATGGCTTATGATTTTTCTTACCACTTTTCTTGTTAAAATGATCAATACTTTTTATATTTTGAAGGTTATCATATATCGATTGCTGTAACTCCTCATTTTTTAATTCATCCTCTGTGAATTTATCAAAATATTTGCCATTTAATGGTGTTAATGCCGATGGTTGATAAAAATCTTTCATTTTCTCTACTTTATCATTCTCTTTAACTGCATGTTGATTATTTATATCCTATTTATAATAACTCAACAAATAAATAAAAAGTAGCAGGTATAATTATTAGTTTATTTTAATTTCATTACTCAGTGTTACCTCTACAAACTGTTTAAATAATGAAATCATATTTTCATTTGACAATTTTGAATCATCACCGATCTCCAATCCAGTTGAACAGATAACAGTAGTTATCAATATTTGCAAGACTATAATTTTCCACCAATTTGTTGCCATATTCTTATCGTCTGTAAATATACAATTTTTATAAGTGTTATTAATTTGTCATTCTTACTTGTATATATTGATACAATAAATTATAGTTATATGTATAATAATTGGAACCTAGTATTCAAATTAATAAAGACAGTCATTAATATTAAATATTATTATAACCTATGCGTAGGACCTAGGTTACCTATTATAATAAATAATATAATTAAATAGTTTTAGATGGGCATGTGGTATTTAAAATAAATGATAAGTAGTCTCGTGAGTTGTTGTTTAGAGTCAAAAATAAAGATGAAATATTCAAAGCAAATTATTTAAAAATTAATTTGGTAGATTTTCAATTTGTCTTTAGTGTAATTTTCATTGGTAAAATTCTGGAAACTGTATATTTTGTATCAAAGTTCAAGTCTAAACAAGAGCTGAGCGCAACAGTTTCTTTACTTAATTCTTCTAATAAATTGGTAGAATATTATGAATTATGATTATGAATTATATTTTCATGCTCTTGCTGGCAGAGGCGGAACTAAGAATTTTTACTCCCGGGGAAAATATTGTAATTACATAGACCATAATCATAGACCAAGATTGAAAATATAATATCATTCCCTAAAATGAGCTTATTATTTTCTTTAGAGTGGATTTTATAAGAAAAAAAAATGTTGAAAAATAATCAAAACCTGTAATTACCTGTCCTGTATAAAAATTAAAAACACTTTTGCTGTTTTGGTTCTATGCGCGTCTTAGCCCTCAATTATAATAGATTTTTATGGTGAAATATAAAATCTTTTATTCTGATTAAGGTACACAATTTAGGTACACATTTCAACACAAATTGAATTTAACTATACAATTTATAAAAGAAAAAATGAAAAAGAAAATATTTAAAATCAAATCTTATTTTTAAACATAAACAAATGTATAACCACCTTGGTAAATATTATAATATATATTATTATAAACTATTAACCTCATTTTTAATATACAGATATAATATATATTATATCATTCTTTAATTGATAATCTTATAACAGTTATTGTGTATGTATCAGAAATTTTAACAAAAACACAGCATCAATAAATGCCTAGGTAGTTACTAGTTACACACTTTCACTCAGAATCTTAATAATCATAGTATATTAGTTGTATATACCTGCAGTAGGTATGCTAATGCCAGTATACTAGTATACTTAGTATACTAATACGAATCTATTCATAATCTTACCATTAACTTTATTTTTTGTTTTTCATTCCTTCAAACGTGGCCATTACCACCCGTATAAACAAATTATGTGAAATAAAAATTATTTCTTAACTTCTAACACCAAGCATTAAATAAAGACCCAAAGAAAATATACACCCACTCAAATTTTACTCCCGGGGATCAATCCCTGGCTTCACCCTCCTAGTTCCGCCACTGCTGGCTGGTCAAATTTCATCGTTCCGATTAAGTTTTAAAGAAGAAATTATAAAACAAATAACGGTATAGTTACTGAATTAACTGTCATAGAGATCCCAACATTAACAACAACATTTTCTCAGATATGTACAGCGTGTATGCTATTTTTGACACTCACTGTAACAGTATTAACAGCGGAACGTTCATTTTCGAGATTAAAATTAATAAAAAAATATTTACGAAGCACTATACTTGAAGAAAAATTAAGTGGACTTGGAATTCCATCTATTGAAAACGATCGAGATCTTCAATTTAACAAAAATAATTAATAATTTTACCAAATAAAAGCACTCAAACAAAATTTGTTATTACTTATTTGTGTGCAATTCTATCTTATTTTGAATGCAATTTCAATTCCAATAAAAATGGATAATACTTGCTGATTTGCATATGATTTTACTATTTTAGAATATAAATATTTACTATAAATTTGAATGTATGTAACTATATTTACCTATATGTAATATGTATACACATTATTAATTAAAAGGGGAAGAGGGCCTTTTTTACTTTTGCACATGGCCCATCTTTTAGATGAACCGCCACTGTGTATATTATAAATCACATATTTACCAATAGATATAATAATTTTTGAGTGATTAATAATATAGACTTATTGTTTATGGGCTATTTTTTTGAAACAGTATACATATTTTAGCTCTAAAAACAAAAGGCTAAATAAGTCAATTGATAACTTTCCTTTCATTACTCTGTATATAATAAGATTATTTGTTCTTTGTTTTAACTTTAAAATCGAGACTTTTATACTATTAATATGTTGTTATTAACTATTGTATAAAATTATTTTATCGATTAAAAAATATTTGGTATTATGCATTTTCAATTACTTTTAAGTTTTAAGGTATATTTTATTATTTCATTTTCATGGAGTATTAAAAAAAATTTGTTTTAAGATGGTTTTATAGTAATAGTTAATAACAAAGTTAAATAAAATAGATAGCAAAAAATTTATCTTTAATCTTATTCTCATTATTTTAGTTTTTTAGTTTATGTCTTCTTTTATAGCTTGAATAGGCTTTCAAATGATATTTATAGATAATAATTTTAAATGTAAATGTGCATATATTATGCACTCAAGTAATAATCACACATTATTATTGTAGATATTAAAAAATTTTGCATATTTATAAGTTAATCATTTATCATAGTACATTTTAGTTATGGATTTAGTTAAATACATCTATGTGAGTGCTGGTTATGTATGATTTGTGGCAAACATTGAAAAGTTAATTTGTTTTTTTTAATGACTTACTTATTTTTTCCTTACAATATTTTTAATTTTGTCCACCTGAGGACTTATTTTTGTCCATTATGACTTGTGAGTATAATCAAATGGTAGAAACAGAAGTTAAGTTAATAGTTTTATATACCTATTTAATGCTTTTTAAATGTTAGATGTAAATTGTATTTAAATTAGTATTCGAGTGAGTTGATGGAAGGTTAGTAAGATGTTGTCATCTAATTGTCCTCAATAAGTTATTCATCATTTAAGTCTTAAAGAACAAACATTTTTTGCGTCCCTTTAATTTTTAAGATTATATACTTTTTTCGTTAGTAGTTTTAATTACTGTTATCTGCATGGTGTAAATATCTGTGGTTTCGATTATTATTTTTTTTAGTAGAAAAAGTATTTTAAGAGTTTAATATAACCTTATATCCCTATCTTTCAAATTACATTTTTTCAGTTGGTCCTTTAACAAGCTATAACAATAGTTTAAAATATAAATTTATTTTTTCAAAGGATCTGAATGTGAATATCTAATATATCAATATGCTTACAATGGTAAAAATTTAACTTATATCAATAAATAAATAATAATATTGAATTCATTATTTTAAAACACTTCTATCTTGAATGTATTCAATAATATTATACTCTAACAATTAATCTAACATAACTTGAATTATCTAGGTAGTAAAGTTGGCAAGACACTAAAATAAATAATACATTTTTTAAAAATTGACTAGATATTTTTGTGGATTAGAGATTCAGATTCTTTAAATTGTTTAAATAAAATACTTTGCTCGCAATGTAATATTAATATTTTTATCTTAGTTTGAACTTTTTTTATTTATGCTTCTACTTAAACATGGTCACATTGCTGGTGTAAGAGTTCAACATACTTGTATGTTCTATTATACTGTTCGCCTTTATTTTAGTTAGTGTTTATAGGTGAGCAGTTTATAATGTGAAACTGCTCTTTTATTTGTATTATTTTTAATTGTACTTAAGTTTATAAAATTAATTTTAAATACCAATTTATTCAAAATATAAAAATTAAAATGGAAGTATGATATAATTTTAATTTTGTTAAACAATTGAATTGAAATACGTTGAATGATTATTTAATTATATTTTCATCCTGCTTGTTTTTTATTCTAATCCTGCTCTGTCAAAAAATTAAAGAAGGATATTAATTTGGAGTTTATTGTTTTTTTATTATGTAACTACGGAAATTGTTAAAAATTAAATCTCCTTAAATTGCTACTGTAGGTACTTATTATAAGGAATGTTTTTTTGTTGGTAGGTAGGTATATAAAATATATGTAGGCTTATTACAAAAATGTAAAGAAGAATAACAAGTTTCGTCTGAAATACACAAATAGGTAGTTTATATAACTTGGTTTGTATACAATGAAAGATTATTAAAATAATAATATTCGGTGCCTTTTTAATTTTATTAAGTTAAGTTTGGCTATTTATTATGTATAACTTCAGTATTTATTAAATATTTGTTTTATTAAAAGAACAGTTTTTCTAATTATTTAACTTAAAAAGTGTCTATCGTATTTTTGTTTGAATTATTGACATATTATTTTCAAATAATTTATAGTATTTATAGGTCTTATAAAAAATGTCTAGGACTATTTCAACTATTACTTTTTTTAATTCGGAAAGGATCCATGAATTTATTTTTTAGTATTACGATGTATGTGCTTCTTTTGTCTGATGTCTACTTTGGGTACAGTGATGATTTAATCTTAAACTTTGAGGTTAACGAATACGTTTCTAAATTACAAGAAAATTTGTGACTAAGGATTTTTAATATTTTTCATCTGCCTTTGAAACAATATACTAGGAGCCTTCTATTAAATTTTCAAGCTTTTTTAACCAACAAATAAAATTTTATTGATATTTTAAAAAAAAACTAAAAAAAAATGGAAACTGAAAATGTCTGTAAAGAGCTCAAAATAAGTCAAAATATTTGGAAAATGTTATGGTGTATAGAAAATACCAATATAAACATTCAGTCAACATTTCATGTACCTACGGTCATTTGTCAAAAACCAAAATCGATTTTCTCGAAAATAGATTTTGCTTAAAAATTCCCGTTTTTCCTTAATTTTTCTTTTGTTTTTCACGGCGCTTTTAAAACTAATGGAAAAAATTAACTTTTGACCCCCCAAAGTACCAACTAGATTCACTTTCCTATCAGAAAAGATACTGTTGAAGAAAATCCAAGCACTTTTACTGTCCTAAAAGGTGATGACAGACACAAAAAAAAAAATTAAAAAAAAAAACACATCATTGTAAAATCAATACATTTATCGTTCTACTCAGAATCTAAAAAAACACACATCATTGTAAAATCAATACATTCCACTCAGAATCTAAAATTCTATTATAAAACATTCGGTAAACAATTGTATTTATCTACGGTTATTCGACGGTTATACTGACTTATAAAGTTGATTACACCAACTTAAAATTTAATCAGTGGTCAATAAGAGAGGTTCATATAGTAAAGAAAAGTGCATTTTATGTAATCATCAGTAAAAATCCTAATTATAGAAATGTGTAGGTATTACCTAGTATAGCAACTAACTAAGATAAGTAATGAAGTTTTTAAATTTATTTTGCTGTGTTTAATATTTTTTTCTAGAATACTCACATTATTGTATGTTTGATAAAATAAAATTGTTAAGTTGTATATAATATTGAATTTTTAATTCATTCTAACAACATCGAGTTTTGAATAGAATAACGTTAGTTCAATGTTACGCTATTCAATCAATGTGTCCAAAGGTTTAACATTACGTATTTTTCTCAAAATTGGATAGGTACCTAGATACACAATTTTTTTTAAATGGAAGTGGAGTAAACAAATTATCCGAGAAGCGATGGACAATCACTTAGCGTCTAGCTGTTCGAAATTCGAATGAAAAGTGGTCC
Source organism: Macrosiphum euphorbiae (assembly GCA_949089665.1). Classification (NCBI taxonomy): domain Eukaryota; kingdom Metazoa; phylum Arthropoda; class Insecta; order Hemiptera; family Aphididae; genus Macrosiphum; species Macrosiphum euphorbiae. The sequence goes on along the minus strand of CARXXK010000002.1, from coordinate 71,315,972 downwards.
CAATCCTGTGCTGGCGCCAAATAACCAATTATTTTTTTACTCGACTTGACATAAAATGCAAAGCATCTTACTTGTAGGTGCATGTTTACCATTAAAAAAAACGCAATTGCAAACTGGCATTTACAGTTCGAAACAAGCACCTGGCCAAGTCAAGCCTTATATACTCGTTCTATTTTCCGCGTGAGTGGTGCGTAATTTTTTATTTTAAAAGTATTGTTGAATAGCTTATACAAAACAATTTGTAATTTTAAATTTAAATTTCTTGTTTAATCAGTTTGAATACATTTTCTAGGATTCAAATGGTTTTAGTGACAGTTAACGTGTAAATACTAAACTGTATGTCAACTGTTAAGTAAATATAAGTTACCCAATGCATTATTATATAACTTATAATAGTTTTGTCTTAACTAGAAAGTATAACATTAGTTTTATTAAAAACAAAAGCTGTGTTTTATTTACTAAATAACTTGTGTTAAAATGCCGTGCTTTGGAGTTGACATTTATAATTTGTAGATATTGCATTCGATTTAATTTTATTACAAAAGCAAAAATATATCTTAGATAACTACCTTATGCTATTGTTTTATCGCACATTAAGTAGGAGGTTTAAACTGAAAACTTAATTTTGTCTGTATACCTTAAAAAATCGGGAAATTTGTTCTGCTGTACAGTGGGTTTCGAGTATACCTCGCTTTTGAGTAGGACACTGTAAATTTGTTTTAAATTTTAATTCAATGAAAAATCAATTTAGGTATACGAAAAAAACGATTCTAAGCGGAGGAAATACATAAAAATCTATTTATAAACATAATTTATTTTATATAGGGGTAACCAGGCTAGTTGTCCCAGTTTTTATTATTCCATATTTTTTTAAACAATTGTTTTTTTATTGCAGTTTGTCACATTTAATTAAAATACATACAATCATGAAAATATCATATAAAAAATTCAAACACTTATATTAAATTAAATTTATTATGGAATTTGTGACAACTAACCCCTATAATAGTAACTATCTACCCGCTTATATCTATATTATATTTATATTATTATTATTATTTTCTCAATTTGGTTAGTTGAACTATATTCTGTTAAAGATATCGCCAATCTTATATTTAAATACTGACGTACCATAGTCCGCAGAAAGCTACGAATAGGTGAAAAAAATACATTTTAAAACAGCATTATCTATATAAAACAATAATATATGCATATAAATCGTATAATGGTAAAACGTCATATACGATTTATATTTTCTTGAATTTGTACTTTGAAAAAATATGGCCATCATTTTTTTTGATACCTATTCTTAACTTTCTGTACAAAACTTTTGACAAATCTTGTATTAAACGGTTAAGGTGTTTGACCTAGAAACTAACATTTCATCAACATAAATTAAAACATAATTTCAAATATGTACCTAATACCTGTCTATAAATTGTAAAAAAAAGCCAAAAGATTTTGAAAATGAAACCATGGCTAGAAAATGCTAGTATAAGACGTGTTTTGTTAAAATATCAAGTCTACAAACGTAAATGTACCCCGAATTATAAAAAAAAAAAAAATTGATTTTGTCCAAAAACTAATGTGAGAGTAAATATTCCCGTTTCTCGTGATTTTTTGTAAGTTTTTATCAATTATTACAAAATTACTGACCATTTCCTGTTTTTGACTCCTCTAAGTACCAACTATATCAAATTTTCTACCAGGAATCTTTCTCAAAATTGAAGATTGAAGCATGTTTTCTGATTTAAATGTAAATGACGGACACAAACAATTGTGTCATCGTAAAACCAAATATAAATCTTTTTTTCGTACATTGAAAGTTATTTCTATCTACTTAATTTTATATTCTATTATACATTTCGTACAACAGCACATTATCTAAGTTTAACTTTGTTTTTCTTTGATATTTAAATTCGTAAAGTAGGTACCTACTATAAAATATGAAATAAATACATCATATAAACACTTAGGTATTACTTGTCTTAACATTTAAACATTGAAAATCCCATGGAAAACTTAGTCAACAATATTAAACCAAGATTCACAATTTAGAATTCATGAAAACCAAATTGACTGTACCTACATTTTTTTTTGAAAAATGTATCAATAGGTACCTTCTGTATTACAGTCGTGTTAATTGTTAAAATTATCTTTAAAAAAAAAAAACACGTTGATATATGGCAAGTACTATGTAACTTTTTTTTAATGTATTCTACATGATTGGACCTATGCTGTAAATTAGTAAAATTGTCTACTATCTATCATTCTATTTAATTTAATTTAATTTGCTTAATGTATATATTATCTATTACCTGTCATTTTTATATAAAAGTTGACTAATGAATAATATTAGGGTGCCATCAGATTAAGAGCCTTGAAGGAATAAATAATTTTTTGCTTTAAATAACTAATTGATAACATTGAGTAAATACTGTAAAAATTATTATTATTATTAAAAGTATTAACATTGATATAATGTGGTAGTGCTTGACCGTTTGTGATTGGGTTGAGGGTCCCTTTGAGTCCCTTGATACCATCGGACCCACCACCTACCTCTATTCAGTAGAACAACATTGCCCAATTATCCATTTAAAACAATCGTGTACTAATTATGAGATGAAATTATAATTTATCTCGATATTTAACAATAGAACATATAAACAAAATAATACATAATTGTAAAATTTATATTGGTTAAAATTAGTATGCATTTTTGTTAACTATGTATAGATTATATCGATGATTAATTCGAAATCTATTAAAGGATATCCACTTAATTATCAGTTAGTTATGTCTGTCATACACGACTAAATTTGTCATTTGCAAAAAATTACATTACATAATATATTTATGATTAGTTTCTAAAAAACATATATCAAATTATTCAAACTAAAAACAGTTCTTATAAAATTGTAATTTTAAAATTCGATAATGATAAAATTATATATTATAGAAAACCTGTTAGTTTTTTTCTTTATAAGTTATGGTATTCTTCACTATAATTCGGTGTTGTGTAAGTCCGTTGAATGATTTTTCTTACAAATAATCCTAATTATATGGTGTTTACTATGCGATATATAATGTTTACTATGTATATTCGAATTATTTACTTCTTTCTAGTATAACTAAGATTCTTGAAATTTGAAGTATAATAATCTTTTTTAAATTAACCATATTATAGAAAAACCGCATAATATCATTATTAAAAAGGTGTTCTGCTGTACAGTACGTTACAAGGGGTCACTGTATAATTGTTGGTATTAAATTTGAATTCATTGATATAATATCATTGTATAAGAAAAACGATTCTGAGCGGAGACGGTATATCAGTCAAGGTTTAAGACATATTATATCAACTTTTATAGCTAAGGATTGAAAATTTAAAACAATGTTCCACGTAAATAGTTTATATATAAATTACTTTATTCACAATAATATCATCAAATATACTTGGTAATATCATAGGCTGACTTCGCTCAGAATCGTTATTCTTATACAATGATATCATTGAATTCAAATTCAACACCATCCATTACAGTGACCCACTTGTAATCTACTATACAGCAGAGCGACACCTAATTACACACCTTTTTTACTATTTAAATGTATAAAATAATGCTATAAGTTTGTTTTGTCTCTAACTGGATTTTTGATGAAAATTGATATCCCTAAATAATGATAAGTTTAGGTCACTATTGCACCTCTTACAAATGTTCTAAACTTAAAATTTAAACGTCATAAAAATATTTTTGGGCAATTTATCTTTAAACAATATTATGCAATATGCATAGTGATTTCCTAATAACAGTGGTGTTAAGACAGAGTTTATGAAATACTCTGATATTTTTTTTCTTTTCAACTGATAAGTAGGTAGGTACTTACTAACAAAATATGAATTAATTTTGAAATCACATTTTTAAAAAATATTTATATTCTATTCTTTTACTCGACTATTTTAAAACAATTGTTGTAAATATTACTTAACTGTATTATTAATGACATGCAACTTGCTCAAAATGTATTTATTAAATTTTTTTTTTATAAAACCGATAATTAATTAGGGATATTAGATAATATTAATACAATGTTAAAAATAGTTATGAAACAAATAATTGTTTAAACAAAATATGAAATCGTACAGTGCAGATCTTCATTAGCTTCTTAAAATTTAAATTCTTGTATTAATCGGAAATCGTGTATATATGTATATTATATATTTACCTCAGTGTACGTCTGTCGGAGTGTATTGGTTTGACTGCACTCGTCACGGGATGTTTATTGCTAATTACTATAATATTGTTGCGATATATTCTAAAGCACGTATAATTATTCTCTAATATTCGAGAATATATAATGTATATTCCTAAGTGGAGCAAAAGAAAAAAGGGAAAAAATGTAATCGCTAAAAATGCGTTCCAATAACGTCAATCACGACGATAAATTATAACTTTATAGCAATGATATTATTAAATTACAATATATTATTATGATATTATAATGAACTATTGTACAATTTGGGGAGGGTTGGACGGTCAAAGAGAAAATGTCCGCTGGAAATGCCGCGGCCCTAGCTTTTATAACACGGCAGCCGTGGCCCGTCGTACCGTTAAAAACGGTTGTCACGCAGAGGCCGCGTCGGTGGTGGCGGCGGCGGCGGCGAGCGTGAAAAGTTGGCTCTATTCCCTCCGGACTTCCCTCGATTCACGACCCTCATCCCGGCGATTACCGCCTACCTGTTGCCGACAACTGTATTATTATCCTCGATCCACGCCAAATAGGTTTTCGGTTAAAACGCACGCGACGACGAATATAATATTAATATCACTACTACAGGACCTAGTATGAATATAATATTACGGAAGGTCGCCGCACTTACATGCCGCTAACGTTCCCCATGGAATAATATTACATAGGTACTTAATATTAGGTATATTGGTATATTATACCATTATAATCTTATAAGGTGTAATATTTATCCCAACAAAAACACTCCGCCAAATTCCGTGTAAAAAAAAAATAAACGCTAGGTACCTATAAAAAAAAAGCTAAGTTGTGATAGAATTGTGTAGCTATGTAAGTCTTTGAACTCTAGATATAATTTATGTTAAAATAGTCTGCTAAATAATTGAACTTAGCTTGGTGACTTTAAAACTCTTGATAAGTTAGGTAATACACTACTTATTTCAATTATAGTAGAATTATTATATGAGTAATCATTATGCTGTAATAGTTTTAAATTTTTATCTTAAGCCTCCAAGTTAGGTTCAATTATTTAGCTGACTATTTTAGCATAAATTATATCTATAGTTCAAAGACTTAGCTATAAAATGATATCACACATTTTAGAGCTGTGTTTTTAATTTTTATAGACATACTTGTTTTTTTTACATGGAGTTTGGCGGAGTGTTTTTGTTGGGATATCATTAATTTTTGTTGATACCTTATTATTTCGGGAAAATATTTTTTACGTTTTTTTTTAATTATTTTATAAAATAAATTTATATGTTTAGAAATAATTGCAGATTATAATAGAAATAATAGAAATTATTTTTTTTTTTTGTGTATTGGTCGAGACAGTTTGTCAGACAGTCAGACACTGCCTTGTAATGCGCGCCGCGGGGAATATTATCTAATAAAATGGTGAAAATATACTACAGTAATTTCTAGTTAAATTATAACCCGATCAGTAAAGTTCATCTAGACACTCTGTTACATCACATGTCAAATAGATCAGGGATGTACTGTATTGTGACGTCAGTGTCACTTATAAGTTCTATAATACATATTAATTTTATTGATTGGGAAAACATGTCGCCTCCAAAAAACATTTTTAGTAGTATTTACATTTACTTACCCTTGTTATTTTTAAACCATAACGGTCAACTTTAATGGTCGCCAGGTGTCTATAATATGAACTTGGGCGAGTTATATTGGTTTACAACAAATTATTAACCTAATTTTAAGATGTTTAATCAGATGATCAACTATTGTGGGTGGTCCAGGTGTCCGTTTTGTTTTATTATTTTTATGCTGGAAATACCCGCTTCTTGTCTCTTATTATCATATAATATATGTACGAGTGTATACTGTATAGTAAACTTAAAAATTAAAACTTAAATAATCCAACTTACATAACTCTAATACTTGTTGCTTGATTTATGCGTCTGCTTTGTCTGTCTTAAAGTTGTAAATTCGTTGTCTTTGGAGTTGTTGAAAGGTGAATTATCTAATATCTTCCAACGATGATTCGTATTGAACTGCCTCCGTAGAATCCGTGAAGTCGAATTGAACTGCTGTATCTAAAATCAATTTCCTAGTTTGAGTTGGATTGACTCGTCCGATTGACTCGCCTTGAACTCCAATTAAGACTCCTTTCTATTTCACGTTGTGTAGGGGAAAGTCGGTTAGAATAATAACAGCCTCGTGGATGTAATTGCCTCACGCGCTTTTTTGTCTGACCTTGACTTTGTCAAACACAAGATTTGATATTATTGTGGCTATGGATTCATATTAATATAATCAAGTATCTGGAATTAACTAAATAATGTAGTTGCGGTTGTAGGTATATTATATATTTAATAAATATTATTTATATTATTGTATAATAACTCATGAGTCATTATGATGAACCACTTCAATATGCATTCAAATTTAAAAGGTTTTTAGATATTGTAAGATGTTAAAACGTTTTTCGGCATAAAAAACCATGATACATTTTTTGAAATATTTTTACTCGTTATGAGTAATTTATAGACATACGAAATTTGAAATATTTTTATTCTATACAAATGTCAATTCGTTGGAAATATTATGAAAGTATATTCGTTGGGTTAAAAAGCTTGACAATTTAATACAAAGTTCCTCTTAAGTTTTTATAATTGCAGTTGAAAAATATTAAAACAAATAGGCACGATTTTTTTATAGGCATTTAGTTAAAATTTTTACGAAATTCATCATAATCTCGAAAGTATATGCAAATTTTTGTTGTCAGATATTCATAAAAAATGTCTTTGTATACCTAATACATAACAATTTAATGCAATGTTCCTCATAAATTTTAAGTAGTGATAATAGCAATTGAGAAATAATGAAGATCCATGCACGATTTTTTTTTAAAGTATTTAATGTTAAAATGTTGAAAACATTTATCAAATTGAAAATTTACAAATTTTAATTGTAACGAATTTATATAATCACAACCTATACTCTATAAATTATGTTTTTAATGAATATTAGAAAACATACAAACTCCTATAAGTCCCTGGCCTTAAATTAATGACGTATACGCCGTTTGTTGTTAACGCCACGACGACGGTGTTCAATTATTATATATAACACTCTTAATACCGGCTTATGTGCGGTGGTATTAGTGGTGGTTTGTCGGTTCGTTGTGATGTTTGTTTGTGTGGGGGTGCTTGTTCGGGAGTTGGTTGCTGCTCTCCGACGCACGACTATGGCTGTGCTGCCGCATCGGAGAACGTAGTTTAAAGTTTTCGAGATCACATATTATATAGGTAGTATATTATTACATACCTACACTGTACATGTATATATATATATAATATGTGTATATTATATTATATACGTTTATAATTACCTCTGAAGATGTGCATTAGTGAGTGCTGCGCACGTAGATATTATTATATAAGTCACGAATATATGAAATTATTCAGGACAATGCACGTGGTTTATAATCAGAAATAGAAATACTATCATATTGTTTTTGGAACTTAAAAAATCTTTATTTTTATAAAGTACCTATATTCTAATATTTTCACAACGTTACGGTGAAGTATAATAAAGCATGTCTATATGTTTAAAAAGAAATAAAAAACATAAATAAATAATAGGTATTCTTGAACGGGCTTGAAAAGTATATTTTGGTATTTTAAGTAAGCATTTGCTTGATTATAACAGTGAACAAGATTTGTCTGATCTAATTATTTTTAGTTAGGTACCTATATATAAATTAGCATTTCATTGGCAGGGGAGATAAAATAGAATAATTTAATTTTTTTTTTTTAAATAAAGTTTAATATATTACTACCTATACCTCAAGTGCAATTATAATATTTGTCGCAATGTATTTATGGTTTATACTATTAATAATATAAGAACACAAAATATGCTTGTAAGTTACAACTTTCATATAATTTATAGGTACAATATTATTATTGGTATAATAAATTATATGGCATAAAAATTGTAATTATACTGCCTGACATCACAAGAAAAAAAGGAATCCTTAAACGGTGTCTCATTTATGAAGGAAAATTGTATTCACTCAGGTTGTGAATAACTAGCCAAGGAGTCATATCTTCAATGTTAAACCCGTGGCCTTGTATGTACCTACTACTTTTATGTGAAATGCGAATAGCCTTTAACCATTACATTATTAAATCATGTTAAAGTGTAGTATAAACAGCATTTTTGTATACGATACAACATACAAAGTTATATCTATGTAATTGTATAGAGGTAATATTAAATGGAATTTGCGGCCCACGAGACTCTTGTTATGACTAAAGTGGTAAATTTTAAATAAAATCAACCTATCCCAACACTTGCTATACCACCTCCATCTCGAAAAAGTGGAAATGAAGCCCCCACTTCAAACTCAAAAGGAAAACCGTCATACGCTGAAATCGCAGCTAACAAACCACCACCCTCACAAAATTCCTCGACGAACTAAAATCTATACTTAAGCCCCTTCTTACTGTTTTAACATCCCTAATAAACAAAATAACACTCCCTATAATTTCTACTCCATAACTCACACACACCACATATTCCGTACATCAATAACACAAACACACAATATATTATATTATATATATAACTCTAAATTTACCCCAAGTTAGAGGGTACCCACACTGGTGGGCCTCCCTCCTCACGCTATTCATGTTTTTACCCTCTTTGTTATCAAATTTACTTATTGTTTTGTATAAATATTACAGATTGTAAATACTTATTTTTATCTAATAAAAAAAAAAAATTTCAAATAATAATTATTTTAAAGAAAGTAAATATGTTAATTGATTATGATTTGACCTTGGCTCAATAGGAAATAATTGCAATATGATCATCTCCGTTGACCGTCATATTATAGGTACTCATTTGATTTTCAGAGTATGATGTGAATATGTGATGTTTTTAAATATTATTTTTCCTGTAAGTTAGAAATAGTAGATTTTTCTTTGCAATATAGTTTTCAAAAAATTGTTATAATAACAATAATAATACGCCCGTAAATAACTGTACTAACATTCGTGGTACTCGCCACAATGCCATTTTAAATATGATATAAAAAAAACCTATCAAATATACAAAATATTACTTAGTTCTTAGAAATATGTAATTTTACCTATGTGTATACTGTATATTATATAATTTTTAAAACTTATTTGTATGAATAATGATGCATAGACGCATAGTTGAGTTGTAACATAAATCATTCAGTCCTCATGCTAGTCGAAGATATTGAGTTGAAATTTCCCTGAAGATTTGTTTTCATAAGATCAATATAAATAATAATATAATATATGTGATAATAAATGTAAGTAAGATATAGGTTTTATATGAGAAAAATGATCATATTTTAGTTATTGGATGATTGGTTTTTGGTCTAAACATTTTGATATTTATTTTGAAAAAATACATCCTATACTAGGTACCTATTTACAATACTATAGTTAAGGTGTAAACAAATATTTTGTGAAACATTGTTTATTTTAGTGTTATTGTGAAATTGGTGATTATTGAATTAATCGATTAAAAGTGAATGAAATAAAACAATAAAATAATGGTAATTTACTCATGTTAAGTGGTGAGGCTTGTGACTGTTTTGATTGGTCACTTGAGCTCATATGTTATTATTTTCAATTAACTATTTTTGTCGCATTTTATAAACGGTTCTGAGTGGTGCTGTTTTAGCAATTATGTATTTGTTCGATAATTAATGAACATTTCATATGACACAACATATAATATTGTTTTATAGGAAACCAAAATGTGCAACAATATTAATTATTTATACGCTTTCTTTATATGTTTATTAGTTAGGTACATTACTATATAGATAGTTAATTTTAGTTTCATTCACGGAAAACCACGTGTATTGAATAAAAAGCTTTAAAAATTCAACTTTTCAATTGATCATTAGTATGGTAAACAGAACCTCATTTAAATGAAATGGTCTAATAGGTTTTGATAAAATTACGGAAAATACAGAAAACTATGTAATGTAATTTACGACTAACACTTGAATTGAACGAAAACGATATATTTTGTTTATTTCGTTGTACCTATTGCTAAAAATATTATTTTAAGACTGTTCAAGCTCTGACGGTTTTTTTTTTTGTTATAACTATAATGTGAAGTGAGACAAGTGCCAGTCTCCGTATCGTGTCTGGATTTTTTTTATTGGATTTTTATTTGTCAGACTTAAACCAATGAAATCTATTTGGTGACTGCTTAACTAATTTAATTTTGCTGAACGGTGTAGTCGATATATAGGTTAACTTTATTTCCTTACATTAGCATGGTTATTTTCCCTTTATATTTTCATTTGCTCAAATTAAATTATTCCAATTCAATTTTGTTATTTATTTTATAGCTTGACAATATGGAAGAACCGTCCGAGGACAAGCTTTTCGTCGCCGAAAAATCTAAGAGCAACAGGGCAAAATGTAAAAAGTGTAAAGAAGTCTTAAATCAAGGAGCGTTGAGGATCGCCAAAGTTGTTGCGAATCCATTTGGTGATGGGAAAATGATGGCTTGGCATCATCCGCAGTGTTTAGTAACTGTATTTTCTAAGCAGAGAGCGTCGACGGCAAAAATTACCTGTGTGGACGATATCGGTGGCTGGGACGGACTGTCCATGGAACACCAAAACGAAATATTGACGACTTTCCCCGATAGTAAGATATTGAAATAATTAATTTTTAAAAGTATATGCATTAATTTCAAGAGTGTATAAATGTGAGTACCTATAATTTTATTTTATATATCAGTTCCTAAGGAGAAACTTAAAACACACGATGACGAAGAGCCTAGCAAAAAAAACACACCCAATAAAAAGAAACCAAAAGCAAAACCTGTGCCACCAACCCAAGATTACTATTTTAAAGATTTTCGAAAACTGTGTTTGAGTCTCTCGCAGGAAAATAGCCATCTTCAAAAAACTGCTATTTTTAAAGAATTTATCGATAAAATTTTATCCAAAGGTATGTTCTATAAATTGTAATATATTTATAGATGTTTAAGATAATAAATAATATAAGTATAAATTATTATAAATATACTTTATTTTTTATTTTTACGAAATTAAATATTCAATCAAAGGATAATAATTTTAGTTATTTTTTAGTAGTTTAAGAATATTGTTTTATATAGTTTCAAATATATAATCTCGAAAAAAATAGAAAATAGTATATTATCTCGGTCAAAATCGTTTTTCGTATACAATGATGTTATTTCATTGAAATAAAATTTTAACACATCCATTACCCACATGACACCTAAATAATGTACTGCAGCATAGCTGGATCCACTTGCCCCTTTTTAAAATCGAAGACAAAAATTAGTTTAACTTAACAATTGGATCACGTAACTATTAGTAGGCATATTATAATATTATGTGTAAATAGTTTTGAGATAATTTCTAATACACTTTTCTCAACACTATATTAATAATAGCCACAGAAATGCAGCAGAATATAATATTAATTTAGGTTAAATTTAAAGCTATTATCTAGGTACTGAACTTATGCACATTAGGTAATAAAAATGATAACTTATAGTGCCTATATTATAATTGCAATAGGTACCTATTTTAACGAAAAAAAAAAAGAAAAATTGATAAATAAAATATATTGATGTACCTAATAATTTGGTGTGCGGAGTTGGTTTGGGATTAGTTGTTTTATCGTGTAAGTGTATACCTTACTTAGGAACACATTCAATTATATTGAGATTTAAAAATGTTAAATTAAACGGAAGCATGCTTCTGAAAATTATGTCTGAACACCGATAAGAAATTTACTGAGGTTGATTAACATACATTGTACTGTGAAATGGATCAGTAAATATTATATACCGTATTTATTTCTATTTTAATTTTATTATCATTATCAGTGACGCCGAACTATTTTTTTTGTGGGGAGGCAATGGAATTCAAAATGTACCTACCCACCACCCCCCTTCACCCCTTCATCCAAATCCAAATGAAATAATACAAACTCAATTAACCTATTATACAAATTTTAAAATTAATAGTTTTGTTTGAATTGAGACCACCACCCACCCATTAAAAGAAGGGTGGCGACCGCCCCTCATGGTTTATGGCTTCGGCGCCACTGATCAATATAAATGTCAAAAGCTACTATATTTTAAGTAAAAATCTACAAATAATTTATCTACAACCAAACAATATTATTATATTATCAGCTCAGAGGTACAGCGGAATAAGTGTATACGATATAGATAAGATGGATAATATAGACAAAATAAATAAAATGTGTTTATCGGTATTTAATTTTATATTAAAACATAGAATGATTTTATAATTAGTACCTATGCAATGCCACTGCCACAAAAAAAAATGGTATTTTATGTGATTAAGTTTTTTAAATTGAAAGTTAAATAAAAATGTAAAAAAAGGTGCTCTGCTGTACAGTAGATTACAAGTGGGTCACTGTATAATGGATAGTATTAAATTTGAATTCAATGATATAATATAATTGTATAAGAAAAACGATTCTGAGCGGAGACGGTATGTCAGTCTAGGTATAAGACATATTATATACATATATATGGTATTAAACAAAAAATTGACCTATAATAGGTACCTATAATAAATTCCAAATTAATCATATCACAATATCTATTATTTACTTATAACGTGTTATACATCAACAACAAACCCTGATACTATCATAGATATATAATAGTGTACTTTAGAAGTTTCAAGTACCCACGAATAAATAATATTATACAATCATAACAAAATAACTAAAATAGTTATTCTAGGTTTTTTATATGTAATTTCATCCAAATGTGAACCTAAAATGACTATAATAATAAACTGTGCTTCTGTATTTTTTTAGATTTTTGGTAATAGAATTAACTACTTACGTGGAATCTTGTTTTAAATTTTCAATCCTTAGATATAAAAGTTGAACATTTTATAAAGTTTTAACTACAAAATAATTATTCAATTTTAAATTTGATAAATTTTGTCAAAATTCAATCACTTCAATGCTCATAAAACAAAATTGTAACTATGTATTTTTAATATTTTTCAACTGATATTGTAACAATATATCAGGAGCCTTGTATTAAATTTTTACACTTTTTGGCCCAATCAGATGAATCTTTAATCTTTATTGATATTTATAGAAAAAAAAAACTAAAAAAATTGAAAACTGCAAATGTCCGTAAACAGCTCAAAAAGAGTCAAAATATTTTCAAAATTGTATGGTGTATAGGAAATGCTAATATAAACATTCAATAAAATTTTCATGTATCTACAGTTCTTCGTTTTTGAATTACAACAAAATAAGAAAATCGTTACGTGAGAAATCGAGTGAATATCTAATGTTGTAAAAATTTGAATTTCAAACGCTCATAAAAATTTTATTTGACTTTCTTATTGAAATTTTTTTTTTATAAAGGTAGATAATCTTATAAGGAATCTTGTATTACATTTTAAAATCTTAGATTTAAAAAGAAAAATTTTTACAAATTCTTAACTCAAAATAATTTGCTTATTTTCGTGATTTTTCCATATTTTGTCAATTTTTGAACTTCAAAATTTAAATGCTTATAAAAAAAACTGTGACTAAGGATTTTTAATATTTTTCATCCGCCTTTGAAACAATATACTAGGAGCCTTCTATTAAATTTTCAAGCTTTTTTAACCAACAAATATAATTTTATTGATATTTTTTGAAAAAAAACTAAAAAAAAAATGGAAAATGAAAATGGACATTAACAGTTCAAAATAAATCAAAATATTTGGAAATTGTCATCGTGTATAGAAAATGTGAACATAAACAACCATTAAAAATGTCATGTATCTACGGTCATTTGTTTTAATGTACACCAAAAACCAAATTCAATTTTGTGAAAAATCGATTTTGCGTAAAAATTCCCGTTTTTTCTTTATTTTTCTTTTGTTTTTCACGGCGCTTTTGAAAATTAATGGGAATTTTAAATTTTTAACTCCTCAATACACCAACAATATTCACTTTCCCATCGAACAAGATACAGAAGTTGAAAATCGAAGCATTATTTCGACTACTTATCGTGTACACAGACAAAAAAAAAACCACATCATTGTAAAATCAATACATTCATGGTTCCACTGAGAATCTAAAAAAAAAATATATAAGTATAGTATACTACACAATTACTTTCTGCTTTTATATATTTTTTCGTTATTAGGTACTTTTATATTTCAATATGTATTTTAGATTCTGAGTGAAACGATGAATAATATATTGATTTTACAATGATGTGTTTTTTTTTATTTATTTATTTATTTTTTTCGTTTCTGTCTTTTTGAGCTGTTTACGGACATTTTCAGTTATCAATTTTTTTAGTTTTTTTTTCTATAAATATCAATAAAGTTTTATCTGTTAGGCTAAAAAGTGTAAAAATTTAATACAAGGCTCCTGATTTATTGTTACAACATCAGTTGAAAAATATTAAAAATACATAAGCACAATTTTTTTTTATAAGCATTTAAAGATTGAATTTTGACAAAATTTATCAAAATCTCGAAAATTACCAATCATTGTAATTAATAAATTATAAAATGTTCAGTTTTTATAGCTAAGGATTGCAAATTTAAAACAAAGGTTATCATAAATAGTTCATACTGCAACCAAAAATCTAAAAAATATATGAACACAGTTATTTTTTACAGACATTTTAAATTCAAATTTGGACGAAATTACATATTAAAAAACCTAGAATAACTATTTTAGTTATTTTGTTGTGATTGTATAATATAATTCGTGGGTACTTGAAACTTCTAAAGTGTACTATAATTTATAAAATGTTCAAATTTTATATTTAAGAATTGAAAATTTATAAAAAGTTTCCACTTAAGTAGTTAATTCTGTTACCAAAAAATCTAAAAAAATACAGAATCACATTTTATTTTTATAGTCATTTTAAGTTCAAATTTGGACGAAATTACATAATAAAAAACCTAGAATAACTATTTCAGTTATTGTGTTGTGATTGTATAATATTATTCGTGGGTACTTGAAACTTTTAAAGTATACTACTATATATCTATGATAGTATCAGGGTTTGTTGTTGGTGTATAACGCGTTATAAGTACCTAATGGACAGGGGCGGATTGGGGAGAGATTTTGGCCCGGGAAAATACAAAGTATACCGGCCCACTTACCAATTTACCAAATATTAAATTTTAGCCAACATAATATTATTATGTATTACTATTTTAACATAACTACACGTTTGGCGAGATATGAAATTTATATAACTTTATTTGTAGTGTATATACATCGATATCAAATTTATTTTTATTTTTGAACAGTTTATGTTTACACATTTATAATAGTCCAAACTCCAAGTACTTATATATAACACAGTAAAAGTGAATAATTTGAATTACTAATGTTACGATTTTTGTATTTAATAAGAAATGTTATTACCTATTCAATAATATTTAATAATGCGTTTTTAGACTTAAATAAAAGCTTATAATTTACTTCCACTTAATATACCTGATAGGTATAAATTAACAGAAATACAGAATCAACAAGCAAAATGTATGTGTATCATTTTATTTTCTAAAAAAATGTTTTACTGTGGTTTATTCATAATAACATATATGTAGGTCCTTAAATTCTAAACAACCAGAAAAATTGTATAGACTTGTTTTTCTTTAGTATTTTTATGTAATATAATATTGAGTAAAATGTTTTGTCTCCGTCTTAGTACAATCTAATAAATTATAGTTCACTATCTGTATTCACCAATCAGCCGAAACGATATAATAATAATATTTAGCTGCTAAATAGTAAATATTATAAAAATTATTGTATACCTACGTAATGTTACTTCCCTATTATTCAATAATTTATAAATTCGCCTAAACGATCGGTTAATTTCTCGCCCAAATGATATATGCTTTACTCAAGTTAATTTTGGGTTATTCGCCCAGGCTGAGATACGATTGAGCATAAAACACATTTTTTGCAACACGATTGAGCATACATTGTCGGCGTATCAAAGGAAATTGAAATACAAAAGAAAACCAACACGTTTGAGCATAAAAAACTCTGCAACGTTGACATTTTCAATATTGAACTGAATTATACAAAAATATTTATTTAATTAATGAAAATAATAAAATGAAAATATTTATAAATCAATAACAGTCTCAATAGTAGTCACATTAGTACAGTATAAAAATCTTTTTGCTAATAATTAAATAATAATAAATTAAATTGATATACCTTGGTATCTGTTTCCAAGTTGGCTTAAATATATTAATAAAGATTCCGTATTCTTACGATTTAAATACTGGTTGTAGGCTTGAATATTAAATTCAATTTTTTTTATTTCTTTAGCGGATTGTAGTTTTAATAAATTATAAAATGTTGGCAACGTGAACGTGGCCACATCGCATAAAATATTCTATGCTCAATCGTGTTGCTAAAAAGGTCTATGCTCAATCGTGCTTTACCGATTCACCCAAACGAATGACGCTCAAATTGTTTACACCCGAAATACGTGTACTACTGTATTACTGTATTAGTATACTGAATTAAAAAGTGTATGAAACAATTTTCGGAAATTTAAACCCTGACTAGTTTTCGATATTACAGTGCTTACTGCTCTGCAAATCAGGTTGACTTTTTCTATTTTCTACTTCCGTCAAGTAAAGTAGACTTTTCCCGAAGTTTGTCGTTATCTAGAGATCACCCAATGTGGTTTTACATAACATATCAAGGGTTGTTTTCGATTTTAACTGTCCTAACTAGTGACCCCGGTATATTATATTTGCTGTTTTTGCTTTTCGAAAAATACTATATTTTTGCTTTCTGTCTCTCATCGTTGTGTCAGCAATCCACCGTAGGTAGATTGCCTACCTGATATACCTACTATTGCATACTGTCCGCAATCTAATTCGTATTATCTTATTTTGAAAAATCGGAAAAAAAAATGCAAATTTACTGGGCTGGTACCTAATAGGAATTTAAGAATACATAGTTATTTGAAAATAAGCGGCCCACCGGGAAAACTCCCGAATTCCCGGTGGCCCAATCCGCCCCTGCTAATGGATATTGTGATATGATTAATTTGGAATTCATTATAGGTCAATTTTTTTTAATACCAATATACTATAGATAAGTATATAATATGTCTTATACCTAGAAGATACGGAGACGGTATGTCGTCTCCGCTCAGAATCGTTTTTCTTATACAATGATATTATATCATTGAATTAAAATTTAATACCATCCATTATATAGTGACCAACTTGTAACCTACTGTACAGCAGAGCACCTTTTTTGTCTTAAAATTTTTTTATAGGCATTTCAGTTCGTCTTTGTTTTTATATTCAGTTGAACTCGTAAAAATCAAATTAGCTTATATTTCTTTACTTAATTATTTAATTATACAATATTATTAAAAATATTAATGGCGTAAGATATTTGATCTTGTATATACTCAATTAATTATAGAATCTCGAGCTTATTATAAATTTAAATTTAATATTTTGACAGTCACCTAATTAAAATAGACCTTAGATTTAATATTATAATATTCACGTAAAACGAACATATTTCATCGCATATACTTTAAAATTGAATAATGTTTAACTCTATTATGATTGTAATCATTGTATTAATGCCGGTTTCGATACCTGTATATCTGTTTTTTTTAAATTTTTGATAAAGTAATAATTGTTTTTATACAGAACATTCAAATGAGACCCGTGCAGATAGTATGTTTTTATGGTGTAAAATGTTGTTGCCCAATTCAGAAAAAAGAATTTACAATCTACAATCAAAACAACTTATTAAACTATATAGTCAAGTAAAAATAATTATTTTATTTTATTCATTACTTCATAACACATAATTTTTATAATGATTACACTTACACAAACTTATTTATAAAAACAAATTTATACATACATTTTTGAGCAGAAATACTACCTACTAAATTATTTTTATTAAATTTCGTAATATTATATTTTAATTGTTTTAAGTTGTTTAAACAAAATGTAAACTTAATGCTGGAAGATTTGGAAAAGGGAGATGTTGCTGAAACGATAAGAATATTTTTTGAAAAAAGTAACAATGTCGATGTAAAACCAGCATCAAAATCAACTTTGACATTAGCTAAAGTAAACAGTTTTCTCGATAAATTATCAATTGAAACTACAGAAGTCGCACAAACGGCCCTTTTCAAATCAATCGCCACATTGTAAGTTAACCTACCCATCACACCGAGGTTAGAATAAATTAAATTTTAGATTTAAAACAAATAATTTATTTTGCAGATGTACTGGGAATGATTTGAAAATGATAATTCGGCTAGTGATGCACGATCTTAGAATTAATTGCGGCCCAAAATTTATGTGAGTTTTAATAATAATTTAATAAGAGTTAAATACTTTTTAATGTGTATAATTGTATAAATTACATTGGCATTTGAAACATCTAGATTCTAGAAAACCTACTGTAGTTTGTTGTATCATATATGCTTATATATGGCTTACAAGTATAGTTACCCTAGACCTACAGGCTACAGTTTACACTATACAATATAGATACGTGTCTACACGATACAAATCTCTTTGTGGACAGGGACTGACTACTAAATATTTTTGTTTATTATACGTTGATTTGTGGAACTGTCCACTAGAAAATCTGTTTGTTAGGTATAGGTAATAGCGTCTATATACAAAATAGTAAGTATAGTTACGATAGTGTATTAGTGTGTATTTATAGCCTTATAGGTGGTATGGATACAACAGGTGGTCACCGCTGTTAACCAACACGTGTATAACGAATTTAACAAACCAATCTTTAAATTGTATATTTATGATGGATTTTAAAATTTCACTTTTCAAGTAATTTTTATAGGCAGTTAAAATGGACAGTCTTCTTTGCCTCTAAGAGGTTTTTAATAAATAAACTTAGTATTAAAGTTTTTAATTCTAATAATTCTCCGAGATTGTTTTAATAGTTAACACAATTTTGTTTTAATTTTTTGAAAATATTTTTTTAAATAACTGAAGATATTACAAAATAAAATTGTTTTTTCATTACCATGTTTGATTTTTACTTAACGAAGCATACATTTTTATTTCATATTCCGTAGCAAAATATATTTCTGAAAATTTTGTTGCAGATCGAATTTTGAATGTGTTTTTTATTTGATTTAACAAATATTCCTTCTCCTATAGGTTATAATATATAACTTCCAGACCGCCAATTACTTAAATGCCTTTACATATCTGGCATCTGCACAGTATATGCAAATGCATATTATCGCCTTTTTCTACCAAGTATATGCATACTTTATTGGTTCATGATGTAAGCGGTATATATTCGTCATTTTCTACTGGTTAAATGTGTAAAAAACTAAAAAATATCTGACCGGACGAGTTTCTACAGTGATCGTTGAATATAATACGTAGGTACCTATAGTAACTATGAAAACTTTTAAAACCGTTGAAAATGGGCTTAGAGTTTTTGTGTTCATAACTTATACTCATCTGACTTATATAGTTTGATCACTGAATTCGTGAATTCGTTACAATGTTATATAGATCACAAGGTGATCAAACTAATGGCGTATATCGGGGTATAGGGTTCTAGGGTTCCGACCCTCTCTCCCCTGAAATTTCCTTTTTCTACAAAAAAATCTTATTTACGTACCACTATTTTTATACATGCAGATCAATTGTTAGTCATTTTTAAGAGAAATAAAATTAATTGTTGATTATGACAAAGTCGATAATCATAGTTTCAGTTTTTTTTTTTGCTAGGTAATTTAGAACATTGCTGAACGTCTGTCATAAACGATGGTGTATCTATCGATTATTACCTCGTTTATTACGGCCCGAGGAGGCTCTGTAGATGACCTGGTTAAACACTGTAAATCTATATACGAGACTAACTATAATTTGTTATATAAAAATTAAAAACTGTTTGGAAAAAAAGTAATGTAAATTATTTACTCATTTGAAACCCTAATCGAACGAAAATCCTGCGTACGCTACTGCACGAATTAGTTATAATTATTATGTTTAGAAAATTCGCTGACCTTTGTTATGATTTATGAATTAATACTACAGTCTTATAGCATGTGAATATTGTATAACAATATGTATTCAATATATTATATTCCCCATTAAACTTTACTCATTCTTGACAACTAATTACAAGTAAATTCAACAGGCCGCCTAGATTAATGTTTACAACTATATATAGGTAAAATGACATTCCACCTAGTCGAAAATGGTGAAATATAAACATAATATTATTATATACATTCCTTTCGATTTTATACATTATTGTAATGTGCATTTGGAATTTATACGATCGGTTGTAATTCTAAATTCATTACGGCGCGGCTTGTAGACTCAAGCCGTTTATCATCTCATGGCAGACAAGTTAAACGACTCTACATATTGTGTAGAGTTAATAATTTATAATTTATGGGTTCTGATATTACCGACTATGTTATCGATAGTAACTTTTGTTACGGCTTTTATTGAAACAATAGATCAAAATATTATATTGTACTTTACATATCCTAACCTAGTGGATTTAGCTATATTACGTACGAGATTCCGAGAATAATACATGAATAAGTCATTGTATGTTTTCATTTGCAGTAAAAGGTCTATGTCTAATCATATCCCTCTGTAGCGAATCGATACATTTTTTTCAATTCAAAAGAAAAAACATTGTTCTAGTTTAAAAAAAAAAAATTTAGTTAAAGGTTTGTAATGTTGTCTTGAAATGATGAATATTATATTATAATTTATGGACGTGACTTTAGTTGGACGTAATCTGTATTGTTGTTCCAGTTAATCGATTTTTATTGGTTTATCGCAACTTTATAATTTGTTAGTGTCACCGAAACCGTGTCAGCGGTGGGGGGGAGTGGTGTACAAATTTCCGGCTACGGCAAAAAATATTTAAGTAAAATTACTTTTGAAAAATGTAGGTATTAAGATTAATGTAAAAGTACTAATATTATTTTATAATTTTATCTAGTGGATTTAACTAGGACTCGAAACTTAAATACTCTAAATATGTAATGATATGGACCCAGTTAAAATAAATTAATATGATGCGTATAAAAACATAAAATATGAATTTATTATTACTTTGTTAAACCTACTCGAATTTGCATTAGATAATCATAGTAAGTTAATTTACATTATATACAAAGATATAGGTACCAACCTACTATTGTACTATCAAACCTACTATTATTTTACAAATTATAATAGGTACAATACTACAATGTATTTAAAAAGATAAATTCTAGACACTGCCACTAGATTAATATTTCTATTTAAGCCCATGTTCTTATTTTTAATTTACGGAGTTTTTAATATGATGCATATTATCATTGATTATAAATAGTATTTACAATCAATGATATTATGTATTTTAAAAAAATTGTAGTAATCCCAAGTACCTACCTACATACTCGATGCTCGATAAAATTACATATACACTTAAGACTTAACACTACTAGAAATCTTATATGATATGAAAAATATATGTCTCATAATCAAAAAATTTTAATTATTCGAGATATCGAAAATGTCGAGTTACCAAGGTTCGAGTTACCGAGAGTCGACTGTATTTACGAAAATATTTCAGCTTAGACTGTTAAACTGCTTAGGGCATACTATACTCAGTGTCTTATCTAAGTATACGTATAGAAAATGTTTCCATTTAAAACTTTTGGTAAAATACATATGTAATGCTAAAATAATTCATAATTATTGCACCGTGTAAAAAATGATTTAATTATTTAAACCAATTAAATTACTTATTCAAATGTTATTCTTTCATTACAGTTGGACAAAAAACTTTTTGTATTTTTATGTTATGTTTTGTTAGTGACAGTCAAGAAAAGTCTTTAAGACCTGTTAGCTGTATTTTGTCGTAGATAGTTGATTCTCAATTACTTTGGCCTTAGTTATTGATCTCACTATACACAAACACAATCAAAATATTTTTATTAATTAAAGTCAATTCAGTTTGGTTAGGTATATTTAATATTTATACATGTTTGATGTTTATATATGTTATACATTTGTTTATACCTGACAATATTTTACTAAACCTCAATGCTGTCAAACACAACTACAGTAAGACACTAACACTAAAAAATAGATGAATAAAAAATAATAATAAAAAAAAAAATTCTTAAAAATTCTTAAAAATTGTGCAATGTGTATTGTGTATAATTAGTATATACTTGTAGGTAATATATTTTTTTTAGACCCACATTAATTTTAATTATATTTATTTTCAGATTAGGGGCACTTCATTCTGATGCATATGAAGCATACCAAACTTCACATGATTTAAAATCTGTTGTACAGAATGCATGTTCATGTGATTCATCTAAGGTAGCTAGCAATGGAAAAATGAACATTAAATTATCTTTATTAACACCGATTTTACCAATGTTGGTAAGTTGTTTTCCATTGAACTTGTAAGCTTTTACTTTTGTTAACTTTTACCATTCATATATTTCATTGTTTTAGGCTGAACCATGCAAAAATTTGGATGACTTTTTTAAAAAGTGTCCCAATGGTATATACTCAGAAATTAAATATGATGGTGAACGTGTTCAACTGCATAAAAGTGAAAGACAATTTAAATTTTTTTCAAGAAGTCTAAAACCTGTCTTGGGACATAAAGTAAAAATCTTCACATATAAACATATCAAAAAAATCTTTATTATATACATATATTATACTATATATTAATTATGTTTGTCAACATTTTAATTATTGAATATTCTTAAATATAAATTTCAATTTTAGGTTGATTTATTTAAACAATACATTCCTAAAGCTTTTCAGCATGGAAAAGAGATTATTTTAGATTGTGAAGTACTAATGTATGACCACAAAACTAATAAACCTTTACCATTTGGTACCTTAGGCATTCACAAGGTATTTTCCTCTTATAAGGGCAGCATTTATAAGTGTAACGAATACAGTTATTATTTTTTTTTCATAGAAAAGTAAATTTGAAGATGCTAATCCTTGCCTGTTTGTTTTTGACTGCATGTATTACAATGGTGTATCATTATTAGATAGGTAAGAGATTACAAATACTAATATATATGAAGTTAATGTTTATATATAACTATTTTCCCTTATTATATTATTATCCTACAAATGATTTGCCAATACATGTACTTATCTGAAATACATTTGTAAAGTGTAAATGTTCACTAGTGGAGAAAACGTTGACTTGAAACAATCAAAACCATCACTGTCAGTCTTAACTAATGTTTAGTGTTATATCATAAAAAATATTAAATTTTATTAAAGTTTAGCTTTGTACTTTTGAGTATTTTTAATTAAACATTTCTGGTGTTAAAAATATTACTTAAAATATATTTAAATCATTCAACACTTGGTTTTTGACTAAACTAAAAATTGTTTACTAGTTTATTTAAGAAGTGATGAATAATTAATAGTATTTATCATTATTTACTTCACCGTTAATTTGCTGTAATTTCTTGTTTCTAAAAAACAATGCATTGCCCATGTTAATATTTTAGGACAATTCTGAGGTTCGGTCTATAACATAATATGATCTTATAATAATGAATACAAAAAAGTATGAAAGTAATATTTGATTATGTGATTTGGGGGGGGGGGTGTTACATAATATATACTATTGTACTTTTGTAATCTATAATATTAATGAATTTCAGAACAATTGTAGAACGAAGGAAAATTCTGATGCAGAATATGACTCCAATCAAGGGACATATCATGTTTTCAGAAGTTAAAGAGTTACACGTCAGTATAATATTTTAAAATGTACAATCTTGTAAAATAATAACTTATGATTATAATTTTTTTCAACATTTATTTTAGAATACTAAAGAACTTAAGTTAATGGTAGAACATGTATTGAAACAAGGCCTAGAAGGATTAGTATTAAAAGATCTGACAGTAAGTGTATTAATGACTTAAATTAAAATATAATTAATTATTAATTAAGTCCGATTTTTCTTTTTAATTTGGTATAAACATTAACTTTAACATTCAAGTATATAGTATACAATTTAAAGAACTCAAGAAGCGACAACTATCAGTTGATACAAGATATCCAGAGATCAATGATAAATCATTGCATTCTAAACATTTTTATTTTATGAATGATTCTTGTAAAATAAAATTTAAAAACTCAAATCCTTTTTTGTGATGAATTTACCATTACAATTTTAAAATTAACTATTTTGTGGATAGTATTACCTAAATCTCATACTTAAATTTCATTGAGAATTCAATAATATTTTTTGAATGTTGTATAAAATTGATTATCATTATACATAATATACATAATTATTTATCTCTTATTAAAAATAGATATTATTATTTAAAGATATTTAAATACAATTAATACAAGTCAATAATAGCAATGAAAAACATTTTATTAGTTTTTAATTTAAATCCTATTTTTATGAATTTAATTTTACTATGCCTAATTTTTTTTTACTTTTAAGTGGATGATATTCATGCTCTCTAGACTCTTAACAGTTAATAAATAAATAGTGTTTTAAACTTCTCAAAATTAAGATCGTTTAACATGGCATAATATCTAAGTATCTATACTTCGTTCCACGAGAGAAAATACACGTTTCGCAGATACAACTGATGGCGGCGATAGGCAATTTTTCCCACTCCTTACCACCAACAGTGAGTGAGTCATTGCTGGCCACTAGTTGAACTGCCAAATATTTGATGATCATAACCAAACGACAAAAGTGGTGAGAGTTGCACATCAACCAACAAAAAAATGTGTACCTTCTCTTAGAACGAAGTGTAGTTCATAAACTATATCATAAATAATGTATTAATATGCATTTGTTTTGAATATATTTTATACATTTATTTTAATTTCAGGGTGTTTATGAGCCTGGAAAGCGACATTGGCAAAAAATAAAAAAAGACTACCTATTTGATGGATCCATGGCCGATAGTGCTGATCTTGTTGTTCTTGGTGCTTGGTTTGGTACTGGGAATAAAGGTATATATTATGACATAAATTGTAAATTGAAACATTAAAATTTATAGTGCATATTGAATAAACAGGTGGTATGATGTCCATATTTTTAATGGGTTGCTATAATGAAGCTAAAAAAAAATGGTGTACGGTGACAAAAGTACATGGTGGTCATGATGATAAAACACTAGAAAGATTACAGGTATAGAAGAATTTTATTTAAATTTCAAATTTTAAATGTTTATCTATTGTTTTGTAAAATTAATTGTCGGAATCAATTTTAAATATTTCACATATAATTTCAGAAATAACCACTTAAATATTGTAGTATATTATTATTTTTTTGACGCTTGGTTGAGATACTAATATTAAATATTATTATTACAAAAAAAAATTAGTTAATTACCACAAACTATTTTTTTTTTTGACTAAATTTAAACAAATTAAGTTAATACGTAATGGATTTTGTAATTTGACATGCTCCTAGAATCATATTAGAATCGCCCTACTCATAGTTTATGATAATCACAGTATTATTTTATTAATTTGTATGAGTTTTTATGAAGATGTATAATTTACCTAAAAAAAATATTAAATAAAAAGTATAAATGTACTAAATATTCAGTGATCCTAATTTTTTATTTTTTGGTATTATTTTATTTTGTTCATATTTTCAAATACAATACAATGTATGTTTGTTTCTATTATTTTCATAACATTTATAGACTAAATAGTACTGAAAATTATAAATGAACATCTCAAATAAAAGCTAATACACTAATAAAAATATTTAAAATGTGGGGGGTCATTCAATAAAAATAAAAAAATTTACATAAATTTACTTTTACCCACATCTCTATTTAAATATTATGGTAAATCGATTAAATTATATTTTTATTATATTGTTGATGAATTGATTATTATAAATGATAGCTTGTGTATTGTTAAATATAATATTAATTCTTAATTGTTTTAGGGTGAATTAAAAATGATCAAAATTAGTAAAGATCCAGAAAAAGTTCCAGAGTGGTTAAAATGCACTAAAACTATGATTCCGGATTTTGTAGCGGAAGATCCTAAAGTATGTATAAAAAACTTTGAAAATTTAAGTATTATATTAATTTAGGAAAAATATTTCGATATTTTTAATTTTTTTTAATTTTTTTTCGTACTATCTACTTTAGAGACTTACACTATAATTATACTACACTATTACTAAAATTATCATTTTCTATACATAATAAAAATGTCTAAATATTTAGACTAATTTTAAATTATTTATAGGCATTTCAAATTTTTTAATTCTTTTAATTCATTGTTTTTATATCCGTTGATAAAAATGGTCACTCTGTCAAAGAGCTTAAAAATGTGGTATAATATTCCTCTTAAGTTGCTCTTATAGTAAATATTATTAAAATATTAAAAATAAATTGTAATTTATGTTTTAATTTAAACAAATTGGATATTAAATGAAAACTATCTCAATCTTTCGTTTAATGGTTTTAGCCTCAAGTTATTTTATTTTAATTCAATAAATATTTATCGTATGGGCTCAAAACATTTTAGTTTTTGACATTATGTTTACCTTCATTTTTATTTTCTATACATAATGCAATTTTCAGAAGATTTAATACTAATTTTAAATTATTGATACACATACCAATTTAATCTTATTTATGCATCGGTATTGACTTTAAGGGAACAATAATAATATGTATAATATATGATTTATTATTATATTATATTTTTAATTTTATAATACAGTGAAACCTCCACTAACACCTCTGAATAGCAGACATATCTGAATAATGTGTACAATTTCAGTGTATTTTGAGATTTCACTGTAACTATTATACTATGTGATGTTTTCGGGAAAAAGTAGTTCAACTTACTGTGTTACTTAGAGTAATATAAATTAATTATTGCATGTCCTTAGAAGTAGAGAATCTCATATCATATCCAGTCAGAATCATTTTTCATATGCAATGATTTACCATTGAGTTCAAATTTAAGTATTTACATTTTACACATCCATGACCTAGGTACCAAATAATCAATGATGCTTATCACCATCTTTTTAAGGTTTTTTAATTGAAGGTTTTGGATTTTAATATTTTTAGAAATTTGAACTTTAATTATAATTGATTAGGTACTGTTGTGAATTATTTTGTTAAATAACTTAGAGATGTTTTAAATTGATGCCTTTCAAATTTATCCCCTCTTGTTATTAATCCTACCTGACCGTCATAAAAAACTGAATTACATTTTTAGGAAATTACCTTGGTGATTGTATAAATTATGCGTTTTATTCTTAAGCGTATAGGAAAATAATATTATAAATACTATAATATTATTATATAAGTAAGTATTTATATCACGACATACATTTTTAATAGTAAGAAAATTAAAATATGACAATGATATAAAATAGAAAAATTTAATTGTTTTTGGATAATATTATTTTTAAAAAAAATATGTTCCTAAGTGTTAATAGTTTTTGGAATAATTTGTGTTATATGTTAAAAAATCATTCTGGATATCCAACGACCCCACAGGGTCGCGCTAATTGTAAAAGAAAAGTTTCCCTTAAAAGACACATATAGGCAAAATAAATGCTAAAAAAACAACATGATTCACGAAAAAAATTACTTAAGGAAACAGCTAATTTGTAGTTAAATAATGAAGTTTGGAAAGACAATAATCTAATCGGAAATTTTATGTAGAAGTGCATGGTGTAGTTTTCAAATCATTTTGAACAATATCAACAGAGTTATAGCTAATCTAACTAGAAATTATTGTAACTTATTATTAACATTTTATTAGATAATATTCCCCCCGTTACAATGCACTATTTGACACCTATGGCAACCAATAAACAAAATATAAAAATTATAATGATAATCTTAATTTCTACTATAACTATTATAATCTGCAATAGAAAAAAAAACATCATTGTTAAATTAATATGTTCTCGAAATAATAAGCTATCAACAACAAATGAGTGATAAACCAACAAACACACTCCGCCATACTCAGTGTAAAAAGAACTCTAAGTATAAAAAAAAACTGCTCTAAAAGTTGTGATATAATTTTATAGGTAGCTAAGTGTTTGAACTATAAATATAATTTATGTTAAAATAATCTGCTACCTATAGAATAATATCACAACTTTTTGAGCAGTTTTCTTTTATTACATGCTTTTCTTTAACTCACAATGTTTCATTCATTCATTCATTCATTTCTGTTGTCATCAAATCTTGCGAGTTCACTTTAAATCACTTCTACATGACCTAGGAGGCTCAAATTATGCTTTCAAAAAATCCTTTGTTTCTAATTTATTGTTATCACTAAAAAGTAGAAAATAAAAAACATGCTTTTCTTAATTCTACTTAATACATGAACTAAAAAGTTGAAAATAAACTTACTTTTAAAACAATTTCTTAATGAAACTTCAAGGTTATCAAAATATTACTAAAAGTGTATCTAAAATGTATTTGTTGCAAAATGTTTAAAACTTGTGAATTACAAAAAACGAAAAGCATGGGGCTCCTATGAATCAAAAATATCTCTTACAAAATTGGAAGTATGATCAATAATCTTTAAAATACTTATCATAAAGTTTATCTAATGATTCAGTTGTAGAGTGACTTAACATAGGAGTTATCATAAGTGCCCCATGCTTTTCGTTTTTTGTAATTCACAAGTTTTAAAAATTTTGCACAAATACATTTTAGATACACTTTTAGTAATATCTTGATAACCTTGAAGTTTCATTTAGAAATTGTTTTAAAAGTAAGTTTATTATTAAGTAGAATTAAGAAAAGCATGTTTTTAAAAAAAAAACTTTATTTTTTTTTATACTTAGGGTTTTTTTACACGGAGTATGGAGGAGTATTTTGTTGAGATAACAACAACAAAAACAATTATAATGTTATTTGATAAATTTTGTCAAAGTCAAAATAAATTTAGCAATTTTTACTATTATATTTTTAATAAACATCATAATTTAACAAACATCATAATTTTATGGTTGCAGATGTTAATATTATACATGAATTAATAACTGTTTACAAAAACAAATTAATTTATTTTAGTTAATTCAGTATTTTGCCAAATTGTTAATGGGAACCTTGAAGCGGGGTACCTAAGACTCTGAACATGTTTCTAAGCACAAATATATTAATTTATTTTTTAATTATAAAAACATAATTCTTTTAACTCTATATTATTTGTAGAAAATGCCAGTTTGGGAAATTTCAGGAGCAGAATTTTCTCAAGCTGAAGTGCACACTGCTAATGGTATATCAATTAGATTCCCTAGAGTAACTAAAATTAGGAATGACAAAGATTGGAAAACTGCAACATCCTTAACTGAATTGCAAGTAAGTTGAGACACTATTAGGTACCTTTTATAATTTTATTGTTTTAACTATTTATTTAATTGTATATAATTTATTTTTAGAATTTATATGAAGCATCCAAAGAAACTAACAATTTAAGTATTTTTTCGAACCTTAGCCCGGAAAAGAACACTAGTTCTGACAATGACTTACAGTCATCACCTGAGAAAAGAATTAAAAATAAGGTATAGAAAATTATTTGTTAAATAAAATAGTTATCACTTATATTAAATATATAATATATACAATATAGTATATTATATTATACTAACAATTTGTAAATTCTTTTAAATTATCCTTGACGGTTAGAAAAGCATCAGTTTAGCATAGTAGGTATGCATTATAGTTGTTTAGTATAATATATAATAAATACAATCATAAACAAAAAATAAAAAAAATATGATGTATTATTTATAGTGAAACCTTTTAATTTTTTCAGTTTTTCTATGATCACTAGGAATATATTATATAATGTTACTAGTATAATATCGATTTTGTAAACAATTTTAGTTAAATAAGTTTACAAAATTATAATTATACATTACATTATATTATGTTGATTATGTAAACCATAATTAAAAAAACTATTGTAAAAACATAAAAAATGTATTTGTAGGACCAAACCTAATAGTTTTCTTTTTATTCTAGAGAACTCTGGAAACAGCTATTACAGAATCTTCGCCGTTAAAAATGAATACTGAAATTCCTGTTAAAAGAGCTAAACTTTCTGATGAAAGGCGGAGGGTAAGATTTCTCATTTGTTTAAAATTTTATATTTTATAACCATAATATTATTTTGTGTAATAATTATATACCTATTAATTACCTTTTTTTAAGTACATTTTGGTAAATTGTAATTAAATAATTTAAATCATCAAAGTTTGGCGCACACTGACACAAATGTAGGTACATTTTATTTAATTGTACATTCAATATTTTAATATTTATTACTTTTTTATTATTATTATAAGGTAGATAACAAAAAAAATAAGTTAAGAATATAAATTGGAAACTAAAAAAAAAAATAAATATATATATTATTAAACAGGCTGAGGCCTTTTTTACAATTTAGTTTTAAATTTAATATATTATACTCATTATAGTAAATAAACATTGTAATAATAATAATTAATAATGCTTAGAAGAATGAAGTTAACGGGGTGTGGTGTTGCCTTGTTGGGCAAAGACCCCGTGAGTCTGTTTTTGAAAACTAATTGGTGGTTGATATATTTCCCATTCAACATGCTGGTAGACTATAGCATGATGATACCCGTATTTATTTTCGAGTGTGCGCCACTGGACTTAAACCTATACATGGTTTACTAGTGTACGTTTGTATTTTATTATTTTTACTTTTTAGCGTTTGCCTGATTTATTCACTGGAATCCGTGTGGTTGTGCCAGATTCGATTTCTAAAAATACGTTTTTACGATATTTTATTGCGTATCCTTTTTAAACCGTTACCTACTTATTATAGGTACCTGTTACATTTATCTCGTACGTAGGTATACAATATAAAGATTACTGGATAATTTAATATGTAAGATGTATAGGTATATAATATACGAGGTTCTCTGTGTAGTTACTATACGTCCCACAGCATGTCAGCATCCGGAACTACAAAAATCCTCATTATACGTTTTGTGTAACGACAACAGTGTGTACATTTAGTAGATATAAAGTTATAAATAGTCATTTTTATAATTTTATTCACTCTGAATAAAGATCTCAAAACGTGTTTCTGTACATAATGAACCAATTGAGTTACGAGCGTGAATAAGATTAATTTAATTTAATTTTTTATTCATACAATTGTATCTATTTTTGTCTTTGGTGCTTAAATTTATTTTAAACAAACAATTGTAGTTCCGACGAAGAACCACTCCCAGAGACTTGGGAATTTATCATTTGAATATAAAAAACCCGTTTGCATATAGAATAAACCTAATGTATGTATATTTATAATAATAATAATTATTATTATTTATATTATTTATAATAAATACAATATTCATTACAGACGTATATACAATTAAATTTTATAAATACAGCCAAACTCTCTACATAACGATTTTTTTTTATGGTACAATGAAATGTTCACTAAAAAATCGTTAGGTTGTTTACGAAAACATTTCTATTTGAAAAATTAATTTCATATTATTATTCTACAGTTAAATAAACAGTTAATTAAACAGCGATAAACTTAACTTAATTTTCCATGTGATCGGCCGACGTCGTAATACGAAAGTATACCAAAAATTATGAAGAAATACCCTTTAAAGTAGGGGGTCTAAGTTTTTTTTTAAGTTATGGGCAATTTACCTTTTTTTTTTAACATAACCAAACCTATACCGCGCATTTTGTTATGTATCTTAAAAACATTTCAACATTTTAACTCAATTTTGTTTTAATACTATTTACCTAATAATTGTCCTATCAGCCAATATACACAATTAAAACAGAAACGTGCAAATTATTTTTATTAAATTGAAAAAATTAAACATTTCAAAAGTAACCCGTAGTAAATTCTAAATTATTTGGAGTACCTAATACGCAATTTAATTTTAAAAATACTATAATTTTTGATAAAAAATTTTAAAATTCTTTAAAAAATTTGTAAGTAGGTACTTTTTTCAATTTAATAAAAGTAAATTTATTTTTTAATTGCGGATGTTGGATGATAGGACAATTAAATAGATTTAAAATAAAAAAATGACGTTAAAATGTTGAATAGTTTTGAAGATACATAACAAAATGGGTGGCGTAGTTTTGGTTATGTTAAAAAAATGATAACTTACCTCATAAATCAAAAAAGCAGGTAAGTGGATCTCGCTCTGCTGTACAGTAGATTAAAAGTGCGTCAATGTATAATGGATTGTATTAAACTTGAATTCAATGATATTCTGTCATTGTATAAGAAAAAACGATTCTGAGCGGAAACGATTTGTCAGTCTAGATATTTTATATTGTCATTAATTATTATATCATGTACCTAGTTGAATTAATATTATAATATAATTTTTATTCGTTTCTATGGTAATAAACAGTTTTTAGCGGTTTTTCGTAATTTTGCGGTGGTTTTTACCGTGGCATTAAATAACTATTTATAAAATTGAAAAATGATCTCTCTAAAGTACCATCTTGATCCAATTTGCTAAAAGATAAGATACTTTATGTGGAAATCGAAGGATTCCTTCTGGTAGAAATTTTGTATACAGGATATATATTATATAAAAAAAAAAATAAACACCATTGTAAAACCACTAGCTTCCTCGCTCCGTTCAGAATCTAAAATTAAAATATTAGACCCCCCTCTTTAAAGGGTATTTTACTATTACTTTCATATGACGTCGGCCGGTCACTTCCCCCGGATCACATTGTATACATTATTATTTTACGTTATTAGTTTACATATCCGGTACCTACAATCGACATATTAATATTTGCGGACATAGCATACAGTAAATAATATGAGGTTTTTAAGTGAAAACAATATTGTGGGCACCTATTTATTTTTAACGACTTTTCTACATTTTTTAATTACTCATCAATATTCGCTAGTTATATATAAAAAAATATTATTTTATAAACTATTATAACTATTAGATTGCAATTTATAGTATTGATTTTAAATAACTAGTACAAAATAATAATGAAGTTACTACTATATAGAATATGTATCCACATAGGTACTACATAGTTCAACAATTATTATTGAAATATGTTTATGTTGTGATGCTCAAATCACAAATCATTAACGTTTAATATGTGATCAATAGATCATTATAATAAAGAAATTAGACATTTTTCGTTAAAAAAAAAAAAAAATAATAATAATAATAAATTTACTTTGCTTAAATTTGATTTCCCTTAATACAAACATTTAGCTATGGAGGTACACCTTTAAATTCATCAGATGAATTATCACCTACACATGTTATAGTTCAAAAAAAAGAGCACAATCGATCATCTGAAGTAAGTATATTAATACATAATATTATACGTAATAAGTACATAATCAGTTTTAAAATTCATGTATTTCTGATACCGAGGTATTTTTAAATAATAAAAACAAAATAACCCATAAAAAATATACAGTTTTAATTTAAAAGAAATACAAAATATTTGTAATTTTGATTTGTAAAATTTCTATGTACAAATAAAAAAATCGAATGCATTTTATACGGTTTTCGATAAATTAAGGGCTATTAATAGAAATTGATATCAATTGAAAGCATTGTAGGTATAGTATAGTCATTAATACATTTTAATTTTCTCAACTTCTATAATATTACAAATACTATGTCTGTAAATGTAACAGTTTTCAATACCCATTAAAAGTATAACTTGTAAAAAAAATAAATAAGTTCGTATTTTTATATAGACAGTTTAGGTTACAAAAATGGAAAATAATGTTTACATTTAAATCCATTTAGACTTACAGACCATTTATAATCAAATAAAACAAATTACAATTTTAGATTTTAGCCTTTTTTTATGACAATATAATAAAATATAATATAATATATAGAAATATATAGAACTGTAAAAGATATTATAAAAAAGATACAGACTGTATCACTTATCAGTTATCACTAATATAATTTCCCAACAAATCCCATAAAATAAAAAAAAAATTGTTTTGTTGTTATAACTTTTAAAGATGGTTCCCCTTTGAGGAATCAGAATTTGGCGCCCTGGGGAAATTTCCCCCGTCACCCCGCTCCCTAAATACACCACTGATACCTAATTGTTGTGACTGGTGAGTAAAATTAACTACGAAGTTGTCAGTTTTCCGGTAATAAATTCTGTATGTACGCAAACGAGTAACTATCCCCGAAAAGTATAACTGTTAACTACGATGACTGAATGAATTTCAACCATGATTGAACAAATCACCTGTCATCCCAAAACTGCAGTATAAAAATAGAGGTACTTAAACTACCTCAGCAGGTATATTTTGCCTCTGAGAGGGCAGTTTCACAATTTGTGTAATATCTTATCTACATTAGTACATTTTATTATTTATGTGGTCAACATATATGCTGTAAACAAAGAACTCGATAAACTTCACCCGACTACAGGATTTAAAGTGGCACAAAACAGCAAAGGGTATCCTGCGCTGTGTTACGTTTTTTTTTTATGCTTAATTCTTAAGACAAAATAGTTTTTTAACACTTACATATTAAAAATTAACAAAATTAAATATAACAAAACAATATCTATTGGAATAAAAATTATGTTTGTAACATAGGTATTTGTCTTATTTCACCACAAAATGTGATCAATATATAATAATTAATAAGTTGCGAGGCTCATCATTTTTATCAATGTTTTTTTATTTTACTAAAAAAAAAATACTTATAAATAATGAAAAATATAAAATGATATATTTTTGAAAATAAATGATGCATTTTAACGGACGAGAAGTTATTTTGATTAAGCTTCGTACCAGAGTTACGAAGTTATTAGCTCAATCGGAGGTAGCGGGGGCCGAGTCCACCCGCGTCCCCACACTTAAATCCTTGTATCCAAACCGTAGTATACTGAACAATTTCTCGTGTGTTAAAACAGAAACCTATGATGGAAGAGGAGGAGGAGAAGAAGAAGAGTTTGAACACTACTGCCGTGTGCGCACAATGGTTTTGGGACAGCATACGAAAAGGAACGCAATTGCCCACAGAAAACTACCAATAAAATAAATCGAATATTGCAAGATTTGCCTCGCACCTTGCCTCGCACCCGCGTATTTTTATTTGTTTATTACTATTATCGTTTCTTCGACCAGTCGGATTTTCGCCCAATATAATAATAATAATATAATATATATTATAGCTATTACTTATTTTGACACCTGAGACCTTCAGTACGAACACAATTTCATGATATTATACGAGTAGACTGTACGGCTGTACCTAATGACCGTCGCACGGCGTGTCCGTAAAATAATTATGTGACATTTATATTATACACATTGCAACGTGCGTTATTATGCCGTCTGTGCACAACTCACCACGAAACCAAAAAAATTGTGTGTCCCGCGAGTTAAAAAAAACCCCCAACCCTAGTTGTACCCGATTTATTATCGACTAACTACCCGGGTTTCCGTTTCGTCATCAAATTTTTAAATTTCCAGAAGTTACTGCTAAATATTGTAATTTTTTTTAACTAATATAGGGTAGTATTATACAGGCCACATTAAACTCCATTTTCAATATTTTAATCTCAAACTTTATAATGTCTTAAAATATAATAAAACTTTAAGCTTTTTTTTACAAATTATATCATACTATTATTTTAAATAAGATAAAAAAAGTGGAGTTCAATGTGGCTTGTAGAAAGTCTTCGTTTTTCTGATAAAAAAATAGTTATTAAAACCTGACCATTCTATAAGCCCTAAGAATTATTCCGGTGAAGTAATTTTCAGTGTCAATCCCCATAAATAGGTACCGATCAGAAGATTAGTGGGGAAGTATTATAATAAGGTGGCAACTAAAATATAAAATATAATTTTCAAATTTTATGGAATTGTGGAAAATTTGAAAAACCGGCATTGGGTCCCTTAACTAGTGTTAGAAAATTTCATAAAATACTTGAAATATTTCAGTATTTTAATACATTTTGTTTTTTTTCTTAATAAGTTTTATATTTACATATAATAATTTAACACGTTGAGTGCCACGTAGTATTTGGCGCGCGTTGCCCGAGAATCCGCGCGAAATTTGTCCCACTATTACGTCGTCCTCCAATTCAATCTGATTGTTTTTTTGCTACAAACCTACATGTAATGATTATTTAGTATTTGAATGATAAATATACAATAATAAAATGTATAAATATCTTATACTTGTAGCAATGAATAGCATATATACCTATATATACGAATTAATACGAAATAATATTATGATTAAGTTCATTGTATTATTTTCGTTTATATATAAGTAAATTAATTACCAAAATTATATAAATAATAACATTAATAATTACATAACTGTATATTTCAAGAATAATATATAAATATAATATAACTATAGCCATATGGCTTAAATATACAAGGTTATTGCCATAGTACCCTCACTATATCAGTTTATCACGTTAAGGAATTAAAATGACAGCGTAAGGGGACAACGTACTGACTATACTATGATATTATATGCATCATATGAGGTGCGTGACGCTGGCACCCGCAAGTTTGAATTTCAACTCAAAAACCACATCAGTAATTGTTATACAATTTGTACAAATTTGTAACCCCAATTCCAAAATTTGTACACCCCCCAGTCGCCCGTAAAATCCAAAAACAATTTCCGGGTGCCAGCGTCACGTGATGCTGGCACCCGGATTTCTATGTATTTGGCCTATCGACCCAAAAACCACATCAGTAATTGTTATACAATTTGTACAAATTTGTAACCCCAATTCCAAAATTTGTACACCCCCCAGTCGCCCGTAAAATCCAAAAACAATTTCCGGGTGCCAGCATCACGTGACGCTGGCACCCGGATTTCGATGTATTTGGCCTATCGACCCAAAAACCACATCAGTAATTGTTATACAATTTGTACAAATTTGTAACCCCAATTACAAAATTTGTACACCCCCCGGGCGCCCGTAAAATCCAAAAACAATTTCCGGGTGCCAGCATCACGTGACGCTGGCACCCGGATTTCGTTGTATTTGGCCTATCGACCCAAAAACCACATCAGTAATTGTTATACAATTTGTACAAATTTGTAACCCCAATTCCAAAATTTGTACACCCCCCAGTCGCCCGTAAAATCCAAAAACAATTTCCGGGTGCCAGCATCACGTGACGCTGGCGCCCGGATTTCGATGTATTTGGCCTATCGACCCAAAAACCACATAAGTAATTGTTATACAATTTTGTACAAATTTGTAACCCCAATTACAAAATTTGTACACCCCCCGGTCGCCCGTAAAATCCAAAAACAATTTCCGGGTGCCAGCATCACGTGACGCGAATATATAGAAATAATGCTTAGATTTTCAACTTCTGTATCTTGTTCGATGGGAAAGTGAATATTGTTGGTGCATTGGGCAGGTCAAAATTCCCAATAGCTTTCAAAAGCGAGGGGAAAAACAGCATAAAAATTAAGGAAAAATGGGAATTTTTACGGAAAAATGGTTTTCCACAAAATTGATATTGGTTTTTGGTCTAACTCTAAAACAAATGAAATTTTCACTGGTCGTTTATATTTGCATTTTCTATACACGATAAAATGTTGAAAATATTTTGACTGTTTTTGGGCTGTTTACTTTTTTTTTCTATAAATATCAATAAAATTGTATTTGTTGGGTAAAAAAGCGTGAACATTTAATGCAACGCTCCTGATATATTGTTACAATAGCAGTTTAAAAACACATGTGCACAATTTTTTTTTATAAGCATTTAAAGTTCAAATTTTGACAAAATTTAATAGTTATTTTGTAGTTAAAAATTTATAAAATGTTCAACTATTATAATAGTTATATATTAGCTAAGGATTGAACATTTAAAACAGGGTTCCACGTAAATAGGTAAATGTTATATTTAAGATATACCTAGGTAGGTACCTACATATTAAATATAATTTTTGCATAAAAATAAGAAAGATGGTAAAAGTTATAGGTACCTATTTAATTATAATTATATTATTCAGTACCTACATTTAATGGGCGCCCGGGAATTGGGCCACAATTCACCTTTTTTTACATAGGTATATAGTAATTGGGCCACCAAAATTTTATATTATTTTATTAAAGGTAGGCCCGGTAATTGGGCCACTAAAATTTTATATTTATAATAGGAAGACCCAGTGATTGGGCCACTATTACATTTTAAATTGTAATAAAATAATATTGAAGTCAGATGGTTTGGTTAGGATGTCAGAGCACTATTTGTTTACTCTAAGATTACTTAAAATCATAAAAAAAAGTATTCTGCGTAAATGCGTTTTGTCTATGTTGCGCGTATACATATTTTTATATAAATTGATACAATTCCTAATACTGCAGCGCACACGAAACTACTCGAAGCGACTGCGTATGCCTTATCAAAAGGTAATAAATTATACAATATCTTATGATGTAGAATTATCAATTGTCATCAAATGAAATGGATAAAAATAGTCATACGCGTATAGTGTGCAAAGATTATGAAACATTGTAAATTGTGATCGTTTATAGTTGATTAGCAAACTATACGATCGACATCTAGTAGTACACGCGTGGTTCGTACTTCGTAATATAAAGTAGGTGCAATGGAAGTGTTAATGTCCGAAAGAGGAAAAAATTTATTAATTTTTAATAATTATAAATTTTCTTTTGCTCATGAGAGTCAATGTGGCAAAACTCGTTGGCGATGTGCCAAGAAAACATGTCCAGCCAAAATGTATACAATTTCAAATAATATACAAATGGGTACGTACATGGGTACATACTCGAACTACAAATGCCGTCGAGTCTTTTCATTCACATTTCAAAAATAATTTCTATATGTCACATCCAAATATACATAATTTTTTAAATGTTTTATTGCAACTTCAATCAGAAGTTTATATTAAGATTAAAAGTATAGGAACAATAAAAACAAGAAAAGGAACTTTAGTTCGACAAAATTTTATTCTTAATGAAATTAAAAAATATGAAGAAGGGGAAAAAACCCGATTTGAATAATATGTACAATCTGTATCATGTTATTTAAAAAAAAAAATTATTATATTATAAAAAAATTATTTATAAATATATATTTATTTATATTTGTAAAATGAGTATTGGTATTATTTATAAAAATTATTTATTATTATTTATTATTGGACTGACTTTATAGATCGAAATGTCTTGTATTATATTTTTATGTACCTATTAGAAAATGTTTCTTCATATTATTTATTTTTTGACTAACTTTATGGTCCTTATATTATATTTGTAAAATGAGTATTAGCATTCTTTATAAAAATTATTTCATATTTG
Source organism: Macrosiphum euphorbiae (assembly GCA_949089665.1). Classification (NCBI taxonomy): domain Eukaryota; kingdom Metazoa; phylum Arthropoda; class Insecta; order Hemiptera; family Aphididae; genus Macrosiphum; species Macrosiphum euphorbiae. The sequence continues at coordinate 71,276,311 of CARXXK010000002.1, read as the reverse complement.
ACTAATTTTATGGACCTTGTTGTATATTAAATTAGTTAAATCTGCAGGGGCGCATTAAGGGTTCACATATGGGGGGCAAAATTATTTTGCGCCCCTGGTGTATTTTATGAATATTAATGAAAGTATAAAAAACTTAAAAAAAATTTCCTCGCTGCGCTCGAAAAATTAAGTTAGTACCTTACATTTCATACAGTTATTATACCTACATAGATATCTTATTAAATTAATTACTAAATATCTATTTGGAACTTGGAATAATAATCCTTTCTTTTAAAATAGTACTGGTAATTGGAATATTTATTATGTAAAATGTTTATATTTCATTAACTAATAAATACCTCCTAGTAAGCAACACCTATATTTTTAGTCATTTATGGAGTACCTACCTATGTATTAAGCATTGACTTATAATAATAAATATATCTTTATTCTTTATTAACAATAAAATATTATTACATATTATAAAACTATTTAAATGACAAATATGGAACAATACTAATTAAAATATTTTCTTATTTTTTTGTTCACAAACTCTTTTATAATACTTGACCAATCAATACTTCTAATCATCTCATTTTCTATTGACAGCCATAGGCGCACATTGGGTGTGAATTCAGGGGGTGCTGGGATAATTTATGGTTCACACCTCCTAATCCTAATATTTCTGCATTGCATTAGATTTAATTTGTATAGTGTATACAATAATTTCTAAAGTGCAATGTATCAAATAGTCTGTATGATTGTAAAGAAGACGCTAGGTACGCTAGGTACACCCACATGTGTTGTCTCCGTATTACAGACGTAGGTACAACGTAGGCAAAACTGTTTTGCACGGGTATAAAAAACATTCAGGCTCTACTCTAAGCTAAGAAACTAAATGTTCACACTATAAAAAATGAGAAAATTTACTCTGTAACTTTGTTTTTATATTTCCGATATCAAAACCAAAATAAAAGTTATTTAAGTTTGATAAACAAAAAAAGGTGCTCTGCTGTACAGTAGGGTACAAGTGGGTCCCTGTATAATCGATGGTATTAAATTTGAATTCAATGATATACTAACATCATTGTATAAGAAAAACGATTCTGAGCGAAGACGGTTAGTCAGCCTATGATATTACTAAGTATATTTGATGATACTAAGGTGAATAAAGCAATTTATATATAACCTATTTACGTAGAATCTTATTTTAAATTTTCAATCATTAGCTATAAAAGTTGAACATTTTATACATTTTTAACTATAAAATTATTATTAAATTTTAAATGTGATAAATTTTGTCAAAATTTGAATTTTAAATAATTATTAAAAAAAAATTGTGCCTATGTATTTTTAATATTTTTCAAGTGTTATTGTATCAATATATCAGGAGCTTTGCATTAAATTTTCAAGCTTTTTTACCATACAAATAAAATTTTATTGATATGAATAGAAAAAAAAATTAAAATATTGAAAACTGAAAATGTCCGTAAATAGCTCAAAAAGAATCAAAATATTTTCAAAACTATATGGTGTATAGAAAATGCTAATATAAAAATTTAGTAAAATTTTCAAGTATCTACAGTCATTCGTTTTTTAATTACAACAAAATTAGAAAATCGTTACACGAGAAATCGAGTGAATATCAAATGTTGTAAAAATATGAATTTCAAACGTTCATAAAAATTTAATTTGAGATTCTTGTAGACATTTTTTTTTTTTGATAAAGTTAGACAAACTTATGAGGAATCTTGCATTACATTTTCATATCTTAGATTTAAAAAGAAAATTTTTTATGAATTTCTAACTCGAAATAATTTGCAAATTTTCTTCATTTTCACGTATTTTGTCAATATTTGGAATTTAAATGCTTATAACAATTTGACCCCCCCAAAGTACCAACTAGATTCACTTTCCTATCAGAAAAGATACTGTTGAAGAAAATCCAAGCACTTTTACTGCCCTAAAAGATGATGACGGACAAAAAAAAAATGAATTCGTGAATTCGTAAACAGTTGTCAATATTTGTAATGAAAAGAAAAATTCCGAAACAATAAACCACGATAGTTTATAAATGATTGGTGAAATACTGAAATAAACTGAGGGTGCTAGTTTGAAGCTTGCATATAAATGCCCATCTCATACTATGACATAATTTTATATACATAATTTATAACGTTTAATAGTACATTAGTATGATAGTTCTAATTATTATTAGTTGTTTCTTAAACCCGAGTTTTCCATTATGTCATACAATTTGTATGTTTTCTTTTTGACTCTGAGATACAAAAAAAAAAATTACAAAAATGTACCGCCCCCAAAAAACTTCCGCCCGGGGCAAATGCCCCTTTTGCCCCCCCCCCTTAATGCGCCCCTGTAAATCTGTATGGAAGTATTTAAAAAAAAATATTAATTATTTGACGAAGTGTATTTTTATATGTTAAAACAATAATAATTAGTTAATAAACATTATTATATATTCGTATTAATAGTATATTTGTGTGCTATACTTTTATGGCCCAATCTCCGGGTACACTTTAAAAATATAGATTTAATTTGCGGCCCAATCTCCGGGTAGTAAAATGTAAACAAATATTTTATTCGAATCAGGTAGGTAGTTAAAATGTGGATCAATTAACGGGCGCCCCATTTAATAACATTAATTTAAAACAAAAAACATAAGATAGTAGGAATGCAATAAGAGGTTTAATTACGATTATAAATCGTTTTTGGATTTTACGGGCGACTGGGGGTTGTACAAATTTTGGAATTGTAGTTAAAAATTTGTACAAATTGTATAACAATTACTGATGTGGTTTTTGGGTCGATAGGCCAAATACATAGAAATCCGGGTGCCAGCATCACGTGACGCTGGCACCCGGAAATTGTTTTTGGATTTTACGGGCGACTGGGGGGTGTACAAATTTTGGAATTGGGGTTACAAATTTGTACAAATTGTATAACAATTACTGATGTGGTTTTTGGGTCGATAGGCCAAATACAACGAAATCCGGGTGCCAGCGTCACGTGATGCTGGCACCCGGAAATTGTTTTTGGATTTTACGGGCGACTGGGGGGTGTACAAATTTTGGAATTGGGGTTACAAATTTGTACAAATTGTATAACAATTACTGATGTGGTTTTTGGGTCGATAGGCCAAATACAACGAAATCCGGGTGCCAGCGTCACGTGATGCTGGCACCCGGAAATTGTTTTTGGATTTTACGGGCGACTGGGGGGTGTACAAATTTTGGAATTGGGGTTACAAATTTGTACAAATTGTATAACAATTACTGATGTGGTTTTTGGGTCGATAGGCCAAATACATAGAAATCCGGGTGCCAGCATCACGTGACGCTGGCACCCGGAAATTGTTTTTGGATTTTACGGGCGACTGGGGGGTGTACAAATTTTGGAATTGGGGTTACAAATTTGTACAAATTGTATAACAATTACTGATGTGGTTTTTGAGTTGAAATTCAAACTTGCGGGTGCCAGCGTCACGCACCTCATCATATGGACCGTACCCTTACGCTGCCATTTTATTTTTGTTTGATAACAATATGGGCTAAGTGCAATAATCTTGTATAGGTATATTTAAACCATGACTATATACTATATAGCTATAAACATAAACAATCGTCTCGGCGTCGTATAGTCGCTGTCGACTATTTCCTGTGAAAAATAACCATTACTTTGCTAAAAATCCGAATACATCATTTACATTGAAAAATAGACATTTCACTGAATAACCACGAATAAAAACAGAAGCATTACTCTGATAATCAAGTAAATTATAAAGCCTTTAAGATGCCAATACAAATTGTCGACTACATTGTCCTGGAGACCGTGTAACAGTTATCGACTACTTGTCGACCGTGGCACTCAACGTGTATTGAAAGATAAATCAAAACAAAAATATATAACTAACCTCGGGTATTATACATTTGAAATGTTATTCAACATTTTTATAGTGGCAAAAAACATACACAAATGTTTCAAAAATGTTTAAATATTCAAATACCTATACAATATTATACATATATATACTGTAGTAAAATGTCAACCACAGTCCACAGCACTCATATTCCATTAATATCAATTATTATACCTAGTACTCTTGGACTATAATATTAATAATTGATAAATAATAAAATAACCATCATTAATATTTATATTAAAAAAATTTCAATGTTTCACGTTTTTGGGAAATATTTCATACTTCGAACTTCCCTTAACTAAAGTTAAAAAGTTTATTTTTCTTAAAACATTTTAACTTGACTAAGTAGGTACATAGTTGGTTAATTCTGTTGAAATAACTTGGCTTTTTTCTGTTGATTTAAAAATAATCCATCAAGTTCAAACAAATGTTTTATACGGTTTTAAATAAAAATAAACTTATTGGTATACTATTAGCCGTTATTATATAATACATGAGTATATAGTTCTCGTATTATACCCATATAATATAATATACCGTTCTGGCTACCAGGGAAGCTCACAGGAAAAAAGTTCAGCTAGTATAGTATACTATGGTATTAGGAACAATATTATGTAATATATCACACACATTTTCAAATTTTTTTTTCAAAATAAAAGTGTTTTGAATAAAAATTACACTTATCAACTCTTAAAGGCGTCAACACCATCTGATCTCACCTGCGACCGCCACCATACTATATATTACCATATTGATGTATATGTGTGATATATGACTGGTGTCGGCCTGGATCATCTATATGGGATCTTTTTTTCCTTGTTTAACCGACAGTAGAGCAATGCTAAGTTTGAATAATATTGTATACTCCTCAATCTATATGAAATCTGCCCTAAGCTGTTGCACCTTCCTTATATTTTTAATATACCACCCCTTTCCCCCTACTCGCGCATCCATGTCCAAGGTGTAACTAGTTCATAATTGTAGTTACGCAGGTATAGGGAATCCTGTGAAATCAAAGTTTTGACCCCCCCCCCCCACTCGTCATTAAAAAAAAAAGTATAATATTTAGTTTGTTACTGTAGGTATACAAGCCTATAACTAGATGCAAACGTTTAGGTGTAAAGTATCACCATCGATATTCTTATAGTAAATTCTCTTTCTATATATTTATTAAAGCCAGATCACGGAATCTGTTTTGAGTCATATAGTCGTCCTGATGTATGTTTTTATTCTCCTCCTGTACAATATGAGCTCGTACATATAAATGTAGGCTGGCACAACCCCAATATTTATGTATTATACGCTATACACACATATTATATAATTATTAGTTATTGTACACATAGAACCCGTGACAGTGTTTTTATGCAGGGATTTGGAGTGTAACCCCGTTGGACTGTAAAATAAAAACTAATGTAAAGGGGCTAAGTTCGCTATAGCTTCTACCTCCTAGTTACACCAATAACAACTGGTTATGAATATATTATTATATATATTATTTACTATTTTTTTTTTTTAATGTCACTCGTCCTTGAAGTCGGACTTGATGTTTTTTGACAAACGGTCATCATTAAACGACTTGGGACTCCGGGTTGGGTTATTTTTTAAAAGCAAAATAGGAAAATTTTACTATTTTATATTTAATCAAATTTTAGACTCGCACATTGAGATTCAATATCAGTAATATTTGTCCTGTTTTTGCATTTATTTTTCCTCTTAGATTTTATAAAACATTCAAAAAAACCTGAGTTCATCAGCTTAACGAAACCGTTTCCTTTGAAAAAATAACACTACAACTACGACTAGGCTGTATATTTACTTAAATAAATAATAACTATTTGCGTGGACCTGCTCACATATTTATTAGAAAAAAATTGTAGACACAAACGAAACATGTATATTGCATATATATATATATATATATATAGCGTATATGAATGTATGAGTAAATAATCTGTTAGAGTACCTATATAACATATGACACACACACACACGCACACACACAATTCAACCAGCAGGCGGACCACAATTGGAATTCCAGACGAGTAAATTTGTTTTCTACGTGTGCTAACGACACGATAAGTGGGTCACCCGTTCGGTGAGCAGGTCAAGTTGAAGGTACTGGTTCAGTGTGGCGCGATCCAAGATCTCTTGATCTTGATCGTGAGCCGTCGCCGAGGTCGTGTGACGTATACGCGACGGCATTACGGCCGTGGCGGCAACAGTCGCCGTCAACAAGTGTCTACTAAACTTGCGGCGTATTGACGACATTCAGTAGCACATTTAGGCACTATATGCGCCCCGGGGAAACATTTTACAGCCCCCCCCCCTCCGTTTATGAGAGTGATTGAAATTACGAACTTCTATCAACAACCGATTCTTATTTACCATTTCGTATTATAGACAGAATAATAGCCAATAGGTAATAATGTAATATACATTTACAATAATTCTAATATTTAAACAAAAAATATTGTATGTAGAATGTAGATGCGTGTTTGATATAGGAAGTAAAATAAAAGGTTCCTCTTACAGCATTTTAAAAAATATCAAAAATACAAAGGCATATTTTTTTATAGGCATTTGATGTTCAAATTTCGACGTAGGGACCTACCTAATTTGATATTAATTAAATAATGATAAACGATTTTGTATTCATAAAATTTTTAGCTATTTTGTTGAAATTAAAAAATATATTAATCGTAAAGACTTGAAATGTTGTTTTGTGGCTACGTATATTATTATTTTCTAGGCACAGTGCAATTTTCAAAATATTTAGACTAACTAGTAACTTAAGTATTTTTATCACACCACGAATTTAACACCATTCTGCGGTACAATTCTTTGTTGACTTAGAAGTTAAAAGTTAATAACTACCTATATATTATAATAAGTAATAACCAATATAATAATATTATGATACCTAAAACCGTATGTGTCAATTTTGTTGTAAAAAAAAATGTTTAAATTCAATATAATATCGTTTACTACTAGGTATTATAAAATAATATCTTACTAATAAAGCATACACGGTCTCCACTTAGAATCACTTTATTTTATAAAGTGATTCTAAGTGAGTTTATATTATGTATTTATATTATAATATATCATTGAATTCATAGTTAACACTGTCAGTGATTTAATCAATGCCAAAGTACACTCAAAATCCAAGCTATATAGCAAAGCGAGTGTTTAGGCTTTTCAAATGTTATTTTTAGGTTGTAGCTTATGAATTTATTTTATGGAATTCCTGAAATGCTGGCCACTATAGGTAGGTACCTTCAAATAAATAAGTACCTACTTACATGAAAACCGTTTAAGTATATTTTTTTTAGTCAAATAGAACAGAAAAGATTTCTGTTTTGTTTCGTAAACTATGCCGTAGGTACAAAAAATTAAGGGACAGGTACAATTTAATATATTATTATCTATACCGTTATATTTGACTTACTATAAAACTTTGTTGGTATAGGTAAAATATGTGACCTGTTAGCTGTATATTGCTTCCTTGAAATGTCATCCAGTACCTACCTAAGAATATGGTTGTCTGAGACAAAATTCATATTTATAATTACATGTATCGATAATGCTTAATGTTAATAGTACCTGTATGATCAATAAGTTGCCTCGACAAAAATCTTTTTAGGTATACTTTAGGTATAATTTCTGCACCACTGATATATTTGGATCACTAGATAGAAATTTAATTTACCAGCCCCCTAAAATGTGGGACCTATAAGGCATTCTTTCCCCTAAATGCGCCATTGACAAAGGTCACGCAGGCCCTGGGTAGTATGCTTTATGTAAGCAAGGATTTACTCAAGACTAGATTTAGGTCAGAGTTACAGTAGAAATAACAATTAAATGAATAAGTATTCTAATATATATTTAACAAATAGGTAGTTAGAATAGCTATAAAATGTTATCAGAGTAAAAACAGAAATCAAAATGAATCGATCATCATATATTTACTTTCATTTTACTTATATATAAGTAGTAGACGTTGCGATATTAGAACGTTACAATAGGAAAACCTACAATAGTGTACCTACTTAAATATATATACATATTAATTGATCTTATACAATAATTAATAATTATTATAAGACTAACGTTTAATAAATAATAAAGATATATTTATTATGCCTGGGTAAGTTTATAACGAAGTAGGTACATTTTAGATTCTAAGTGGAACGATGAATGTATTGATTTTACAATGATGTGTGTTTTTTTTTGTGTCTGTCATCAGGTTGTAGGACAGTAAAAATGCTTAGATTTTCTTCAGCAGTATCTTTTCTGATAGGAAAGTGAATCTAGTTGTTCTTGAATCTTGTTTATTCCGTTACCAAAAAATCTAAAAAATACATAAGCACAGTTAATTTTTATAGCCATTTTAAGTTCAAATTTGGACGAAATTACATATTAAATACCTAGAATAGGTAACTTTTTTAGTTATTTTGTTGTGATTGTTTAATATTATTCGTGGGTACTTGAAACTTCTAAAGTATACTACTATATATCTATGATAGTATCATGGTTTGTTATTGATGTATAACGCGTTATAAGTACATAATGGATATTGTGATATGATTAATTTAGAATTTTGTTATAGGTATCTATTATATTTTAATAATAATAATTTTTTTTAATACCATAGATAAGTATATAATATGTCTTACCTATACCTAGACTGACTATACCGTCTCCGTTCAGAATCGTTTTTCTCATACAATGATAATTATATCATTGAATTCAAATTTAATATCATCCATTATGCAGTGACCCACTTGTAACTTACTGTACAGCAGAGCAACTTTTTATTATCTTAAATACCTAATGAATAATGTTTATTTTATTTCCGTATAGGGACTTACTAAGACTGCAATTTACAAGTTTAAGAACACATAATTTTTTAGTTAAAAAACCCTCCAGGCGCAATAATTACTACTAGGAGCAGCTATCGTGTGCACCGGGTTGAACTCGACGGTTCAAAAACAATGATGAAATAAAAGGTTAGGTTTACACGTGGTAACATTCAGTGTACTGTGTACAACCATGACCCATCAATCATAATATTGCATCATTTTAATTTAGATGTATAATAATAGGTACGAGCTGTAGCCGGTAATACCAGACTTCGCTCAAATTAAAATTAATTTACCTACCTTTCTATCGTTTTCCGTTTGAACTGAAGCAAGTTGAAATAAAATATAATATACAAACTCAATTACAATGGTTAATTTTGTTCCCACTTTTTGATTCTGTTCATATTTTCGATGTTAACTCAAAAAATCGATGACGGATTAAATTAGGGCTTATAAAAGCGACGTAAATCCAATATCGTTAAATAGGTATATATTTGTCTATTAATGTGTAGCGAGGATGATGGACGTGTCTGTGTAGGTCTAAATTACCAGTCCCAACTAGGATTTTGTAAAAGGCCAAATATTTTTTTTGAAAATTACTTGGGGGCCGCATGCAGTAAATAAATTTAAATTTGTGGATGATATTGACCGAAGGTATATTCTTTTCCCCGTAACCCGAGTGTAAAGATTCCTATAGTTCCTAGATACACTCATGGCTTAAATATACAAGGTTATTGCCATAGTACCCCCACTATATCATTTTATCACGTTAAGGAATTAAAATGGCAGCGTAAGGGGACGACGTATACTGCGGCTATACTATGTTATGTTATTTGCTATGATATCGACCGTATCCTTAAGCTGCCATTTTATTTTTGTTTGATAACAATATGAGAACTATGTGCAATAACCTTGTATATTTAAACCATGGATACACTTTGAATGATAGTAATTTATTATAAGTTATAAAAGTTAAAAAATATTATTTTATTTACTCAAGTGTAGAATGATGGATTTTAGTATGTAAAATTCAGTTTTAGGGGGGGGGGGCCAACACAATTTATTAAAGGACCACATGAGGGCCGCGTATTGGGGACCGCTGGTCTAAGCGGGAAAAGTAAAATTTAAATCTAATAATATTATATTTTGTTCATTATTGTATTTATGATACGTCCGGAGGTATCATTTGCAGGGTGGAACCATTTTTTTCCAAAACTGAGATACTGCAGTATTCCTCCAGAAATAAAAGATAGGTACCTACTTTCAATTTTCATCCACATATTTTTCTGAACTTTAGTCATGTCTGTGTACATGTATACAAATATATTAAAGAGCAATATTCTACTTCACTTCTTCAATATTGTATTTAAATTTAGAAGCGGGTGACAATATTCTATTTTAATATTCTTAACGTTTTTTTCACGCAGCCCTATCTCTTGCAGATACCTAACTACGTATTACATGGAATTTTCAAAGGTTGAACTATCATGATATCGGTCATAGGCATGCCCAATGGGATCTAGGGTATGCGTCTGCATATACCCGGCGGGACTATAGTAGCGTAGCTGGAAACTTGGTGGCCCTATAGGGCCATATAAGAGACAGCGGTCCTCTTTAAGGCGCCCAATGTAATTTTTTCCACAATAATACTCACTACAGGAAAACGATTCTTTTGGCCTGAGTCATAACACCGGAGCGTGTGTGGCATATAGCCTGTGAGTCCAGAGGTTTTAGCAGATATCGCAGCAAAACTGTGTAGTCCAAACTCTCCGATAAACCGGAGTGTGTATGGAGACACGTCCTCATCATCGGAAATTAGGTAAAACTTTGTAGGTGTTACTGCGCAGACGCGCAGTCTGGCCTTTCCGGAAAAACCTTTGGCTAGCTCGAGGAATAAGGATTGTGAGGAGACGACTACGTACGGTGTACAAAATAATATTTTCATCAATTATAGATTATAGAGCTGCGAAGCCAGTGCCGTAACTAGGCTACTTAAGGCCTGTGTGCAAAACCAAAATATTGAGGCCCCTTATTATCTTTTTCAATACACACTTCAAAAACTTTTTTTGCAATTTTTAAAGTCAGCAGACAAAAATTCGGGCTTAAACAAAAAAAATTTTTAATTTAAAATAATCTATAATTTTAAAACAATTTCTCAAGGCTATAACTAACTCAAAAAAGTAAAAATGTTCTAAAATGTAATTTATTGAAAATATTAATATAAATATTTGGTGAAAACTTCAATGGTCTACGGTTATTAGTTTTCGAGTTATAACAAAAATTAAAATTTTTGGTTTTAGGTAAAAATGAAATTTTTTTTTTTATTGACGCTTTTTATTAATATCTAAAACTAAAAATTTCGGTTTCGATCTCCAAAAAGAACCAACTAGATTCACTTTTCTAACAGGAAAAATGCTGATCTCGAAATTCGGAATATTTTTACTACCCAATGTTGATGACCGACAGAAATGAAAAAAATTATACACATCTTGTAAAATCAATACATTTGTTCGTTCCTCTCGAAATCTAAAAACAGTGATCACTACTCCATGCCATATAAAAAAAATGAAATAACATTGGTTTCGTTTCCAAATAAATACCTAATAAATAATTTATATATTTTAATAATTTTATATTAGTTTAATATTAGTCTTTAGATCTTTTGAGGCCCTTCGATATATTATGAGGCCCGAGGCCTGTGTGCGGTGCATACTTTGCACACCCGGTTTTTACGGCACTGTGCGAAGCCAACACGATACTTGGCTGCCTTAGAAATAATATTCTTAGAATAGCTGTGCTGCAATTACTGCGTACAAACATTGATTTTATAATATACCTAATTAATTTTTATAACTAACCCCCAGTTTGAAAAACCAATGACGCATATAATTAGATAATATACTCCACCGCCCACCACTGTACATTTTTTTGTGTTTCAAATCAAATTATATACAACATAAATATAATTTTAATTTTAAAAAAATTGTCAGTATTTTTTTTTTTGTGGCCCCGGGCCCCGGCCTAAATATGCCACTAGGCAGGGCATCATAGTTGTCTACCAAAGTGATCCTCAACCATCGTCCATCATCATTAAACCGGTTTTCCACCAGGTGTTATATTCGAATTTCCTCCAAAATAAATTAGTAAATAATATATTATTTAAGATATTTTTTGAGAACCCCTGAAGCTATATCTATCAAATCGTAATGAATATAATATATAAATTTATAATATGTAATATATTACGAGACGCGCAACCAACCTCACCTCATCTCACCTCACCTCGTATACAATGGCGTCCAAATTATATTATACTTATGAGTTATTATTAAGTATAATATCTATGATGATATATTTGTTCAAATTATTGAACTACCTTAAAATCATCGGGATATTTTCTTACATTAATATAATATATTATAGATGGATAAAATTAATTTCTGTGATTATAGAACTAGGAGTCAGTAACGAACACTATGATTATCAATTTTCTTTATTCAATACTAGAATATCAGTTATAATGTATTATTATGTATAAATGTATAATAGACACGGAAAAGCTAGGGGGCCATGTAACCCCCTTGCCTCCCTAATGGATGCCCTTGCTCGTTAAGTCTCATCTGTATCATATCTAGTTATTTAATTTTGTATTTTCTTTCATGTGCTGAGAGTTGCTGATACTTTTTTTTAGAGAGGATAATAATATAAACAAGTCCCAAAGTAACACTTTTTAGAAGAAAAGCATAAAAAAAATATGTATATAGGTGTAACTACTTATATAGTAGGTAGGTTTACGGCTTAATTATTATATGACAAGAATAAATTATCAATTTATATCTTTTTTGAATTAACAACTTTACAAAAATTATTTTTTATTTTTCTACATAATAAGAAAAATGTTGAATACATTATTCCTATTGTTTTCTAATAAGAAGCATTAACAATAATAATAAGTATTTTTAAGGTGACGGTGTGGCCATTTATTTAGAGGGAACTTATATTTTTTCTGATCATATTTTAGCCTATGATGTACTTTTTTTTTCTGTTTGAACCCACTCGCGACGGCGTTTTGCGGAATTGCTTTCGCATTACTTCCTCGACGAGCCTATGATGTACCTACAGTGTTGGGTACTAACGTAACGCAAATTACAAATTACTGTAACGCAGCAGTAATTTAATTACATTTTACTTAAAGTAATGCAATTGTAATAAAATTAATTTTGAAAAGTAATTTCTATGAAGTGACTAATAACACGTTTTCCCTTTTTTAAAATAATAGTTTTGAATGTATTACAAAAAACAAGCCGATAGGATATCCCAGAAAAGTTAAAAATCAATTATATTTATATTTATATGATAGTTAACAATATTACTAAACATTCCAGGAATAAATGTTATCACTTTATTAGCAGAAAGAAAAGAGTTCGGTTTCAAAATAAAATTTAATAAAACTTCATTATGATATATGACTTATGACTGTATAGCCATATAGGTGAGACGATTGTACATTTGTACATAATACTATAAGTCTATAACAGGTCTATGATTGTAAAATATATACGTAATAATTGAATAATATGAATTGAATATGCTTAAAAAAAATGATAACAAAAAGTAACATTATTTGTAACGCACTACTTAATTAATGAAAAAGTTATTTAACGTGATAAAAATAATTTTATGTAACGCTAATGTAATTTAAATAAAAATATTTGAAGTCACGAGTAACATAATTTCATTACTTTTTAAAAGTAATTTACCCAGCACTGTAGTACCTACCGGTGCGTACTTGGCTTTCAGACGTGATACACTAATATAGGTACCTCCTATTCCTATACGGCTATACCTACATCGCGAAACGTCATGGAACCGTTTGCAAAAAGTATCTAATCACCGCGGCTGATCTGCCTGCATGATAATCTACGCGCAATAGGTACATCGTACAGGTAGGTACATTAGGCATGTCACTCGCGTCCTATACTGTATATATTTATCATTTTATCAACATAAAATAGTATATATTATTTACTATACCCGCTTACACATTTCTATTATACAGTGTGGTTCACCAAGCATATGCGGTATGCGCTCATCCCCATGTTTTCCTTTAATAATGAATTTATTCAAATTATCATTTTAGGAATTTTTAAGTTCAGTAGTTATACCTTCCTTTCATATATTTAGATTTTTATTTATACCATTCAAGGTTAGGTGTCCCTTATGGACTAGTTATGGTGATACCAACTTCTTTATTTTAAACGAGAATCACGATTCGTCCCTGTAAAATGTCTAGTAGATTATTTTTTTTTTAACTTGTCTTTAAGTTATTTAACTTCGTATGTTATAGCTTATAATAACTGGAGTATGGAAAATATGGAAGATCTGGAGAATATAATGATTTGAAAATTATAGCAATCGAAATTTTATATTTTGTAAAAGCTGTCCAAGTACCTGTACCTATATTTATAAAAATAACACGACTAGATCCAATAATACATATATATATATAGGTATATCATATATATTTTATCTTTGGTACCTCTATATATATTAAAAATTCAGAAACTACTCATCATTCAAATTCTGATTTAGACAGATACATCAAAGTTTTACAAAAATTATCTGCAGCTTAATAAATTGCAGTAAGAAAATCGTTTCTCATTTGAAAAAATAGAAGTTTGTATCTCCACTGACACTCCTTAAATAATCTAAAAATCTAAGTATCTTAAAATATTGTCATTAAGTAATAAGTAAATACCTACCTACTATTTTCAGGATATAGAATTTAAATAAATGCACGACTTTAGGAGTAAATGGGGGTGAGCATGCTAGGTGTATCACCCTGTATACTGTCATCATCGCGTGTAGATACCTATATGAATATATCGATACAATGAAGCAGTCGTACCTAATTCTACAAACAAAATGATCGATTGAAGCTATATATAGGTACACGCGCGAACTTTCATTTACAAATATACGAAATCGGTCGTCGTCGGCGGCGGTCGACGTATTAAATCAAAATAGTTTTTGCTAACCACTGGGATCATGTCGATGACGGCTACGGCAGCAGCGTGCGTATAATAAATAATAATAAAGATATATTATGTTATTATAAATCGATGCAGTCGATGACAGACAGGCCCAACGCGCTATGTACAGAGTGATTCATCAAATATAGTCTGTCAAATTGTTCCATCATCATACCGAATTAATTCAAATCCTGATTTTTTAAATTTTTAAGTACCTATACCTGTTATCATACTCAAAAACCATGTGTCCATATTATATTTTCAAACACTGATGCTACTCTAGAAGTGTGCAGCAGCGCTGTGTCGATGAAAACTTATTTTTTTACAAATGAAAATCAGCCTTTTTAACTGTAAATTTTTGTGTTTTTTTTTAATTTTAGATGTATTATATTAACCGAAATTTAATCTAGTAGTTTTTGAATTAATCAACTTTATACTATATACTTTTGAAAATTATTATTATTATTATTTGGTATCTAGGTACAGATTAACAATCGGTAAAAACTGTCCGAGCGTAACTATAATACCTAATTAATAAATATACCTACAAAAATAAAATTAATTTTATATTTTAGCCTAAAATATTAAACCCATTATCTGCATAGGACTATTATCCTTAGTAAATAGTTTATGACTAGGAAATAACTCAGATTAAAATGATTTAAACTCAGATTCAAATGATTTAGATACAACAACATTATAAAAACAAATTTTGTTTAATTATTTCCAGTAAAAAATGGGCGGTTTTTATTTGAAAAAAAAGAAGTGGACTGGTAAGTCTTGGTAATTTTTTGTGGTAAGGTAAATGTACGTACATTTCACTGATATTTTTACAGTTCATAAAATTGAGTGACTCCTCATTGCAATAATATTATTTTCAATTGCAGAATAACATTATTTTAATAATATTTGGTTCACGATAGTACAGGACGGTGTGACAAAATATTATTATTAAAAAAAGGGAAATTATGACAATTCCATAATCATGAGTATGGTAATAAATTCATAATAGCAACAAAAATATTATACTGATATCTATTGAAATTAACCGATGTGACTAATGATACAAATATTATTGAGTTCATAATGAACTTACCTATCAGGCACGCCCGCAGATAAGTAGCTCACTAGGTACAAAATACTTTTATTGACAATATAAGCTGTGACCAAAATAAATGGTATAAGAGACGAATGGTATTACCTACCGTTCTTTCATCACTGTACCCTATACTAAAGTTCGACAAACGACGGTTTCTTAGAATACCTATGTATTTAATATATTGGGCATAATCAAGGACAAAAATTATAAATTAACAGAGAAGGAATTTTTATAATTTATTTTTTATTTGAAATATCCAAATTATTAAAACTCTCAGGTGGTGCAAACCCTCCGGGTGTGTCTGTTAGCTATTATATAAAAAAAATACTTATTAACTAATAGGAACATAGCTAAAAAAACAAATTTGTGTACAATTTAACCATAAATGTAGCAAACATTTTTTTACGGCACATAACTCCCATCATTACACACTGAACCTAGAACGGTATAACAAATTATATGAAAACAAGCCTCAATATTGGGTAAAAGTACAACCTACCTATACCTACCTATTTAACAGGTAGGTACCTAGTTACTTGAAAATTCAGAAAAATATCGATTCAAATAAGCGCTTTATGTGGACGGGGAAAACGGGGGTGATCGTGCACGGTGAATCACCCTGTATACACATGTATCATGTGTGTGTACGTCGAAATCGACACGCACATCCTGGTCGATTCGATCGCACTACGCGCTCACCACATATTATATTATATAGGTAGACACGCGCGAGCGTCCGCGTTTATATATCAATCGTTAAACCTCTAACGAGCCGTCAGTAGTCTTCCGTCTCCCGACCGTTCCGTCTCGCGCGCGTATATTCACTGCACGCCCGGCCCGTTACCGCCAGCACGCGTATTATACACGATATTATTATAATAATACATCATACAACGATATACAGCGGTAACGGTATAGGCAGGTATATAACATCATTATATTATTGCTACCGCGTTTACTACCGTCCGTCGCAGTGATGCTGCACGGCCGCGCCGGACCGCCCCGCGCCGCCCTGCAGAGACGACGGTAGAGCCGCACCGGAGACCGCGACAATTATTTGCGAATAAGTACCTGCCTACATAATATATAGGTAATTACCTATATACCAGTGATTGCATGTAGGGAAGACGAAGACGAAGACGACGATCAATCGTATAATTATATAATATGTGGCGGCTACTGTTGATGGGAACGCTGCTCCAGTCGACCGGAATCATCGTCCAGTGCAGGAACATCAAACTGATATTGCCCAGCGTACCAGACGTCCTACACCCTCCGGTGCCGTCCTCCCAAGGTCAGTTTTTTTAAAATCATTTCTTGTTATTTCGTGTCCATACACAATATCATGCGGTACTTTTCGTCTTTTCCTATTAATTAGTGTATCGTGTGTAATCTCGACAGGTTATAGCCTATAGGTATGGAGGTACTCCAACCTGCATTTTAGTGTATTTATTTAGGGTAATATTTGTTATTTACGAACTCGAAGATAACATTGAATTGAGTCCCGCCAATACTTTTGGGTTATCGGAGTTGAGTCCGACCAATATTATTGTTAGGTGGTTCAAGTTGAGTCCCTTCAGCCTATTAGCGTTACCCAGGAAACACCAAGTGGAGGAGGTTGGCACAGTAATCTCACAAAAAAACATGTGTGATTGTTTACACTGTTTTTTTTTTTTTTTATTGTAATAATAAGTATAACGAGTCTATATGGACTCAATTCAAAGAAATTAAGATAATAAGCTGGACTCGATTCAAACACATAAAAGTAGAATGGACTCAATTCATATCACCGACATATGGGGCCATATAGTTGTTAGGTAGGTACCTATGTACTTCTTAATAAATTATAATAAAGAAACTTGAAAATAAAAATAAAAATAAAAATAAACGCTGAATAAATATGTATATAACATGAATGTAAAACTGCAAACAGTTATAGCAGTGGTACAAATTTATTTATAAAAGAGACTTGTGGCAAGTTTAAGTCATTTGTTATTTGAGTAAATAAAAAGTTAGGTAGTACCAACTTGTGGTTTTTTGGAAGTCAGAGAAATTCACATGGATATAATCTAACGGTATATAGACCGATGAGTACCTGAGAGTTAATTTATTCCGCTCGTATTAGTCGATCGCCATAAACGATAAACCATAAACGTGAAATATTTTAATAGTGTTTGCTCCAATTATATATTTTGTGATTCTCCTACATACCTACCTATATGTCGAAATAAATAAGTATTTAATTAATAATATGTAACTACTTAAAAACTTTGGAATACGATGACCGGATGACTGATAAGTACCCATACGCACCTATTCGTGTACGCTGTACTTGTGGTTTCCGAAGCGAACGAAACGAAAATATTAAGTAGGTACTTTTTGTTTATTTTTTCGCTCCTAACCCCCTGACCACTGAGTACCAGTGCGGTAAGAGGGTGGTTACCATGTATTTACGATAACCCTCACAGCATAGAAATATTTCCTAACTCTTATATTCTATTATCTATATTCTATAATTCTATATTCTTTGGCCAAGAAGTTCATATTTTTGAAAATATTTTAATCTTATAATATTTTCAAAGAACATTTTACTGAAACTTTATAAAAATATTTATCATTTCCCAAAATGATGTGTGGGAAACGATCGCTATTACTATTCGATTTTTACGTTATCGTTATTTTTGATTTTCATTACAGAGGTCAGAGTCCAGAGGACAACATTAACCTGCAGAACCAAATTTTTATTGTTACCTAACTTTAATAATGAAGTGAATTATTGACCTATCATCAAATGTATATAGATTATAGGTAAGATAGGACAATCTGGGGAATCTCATAATATTTTTTTGATATTTCCATTTTAAAGTGAGTAGGTAATGAGCATTTTTGAATTGTAAGTAAATTGTAATATTTCACATAGCTATCATAGCTTCAAAATTAAAATATCGTTAAAACCAACTTATCTATATTAGGTATACTATACGATATTCAGACCCGTGAGGATTACCTCAATTCACTCTAATATTAAAGCTAACGACACAAAATTGGTTCAGCTGAACGTAAATTTGATGTGCGTTACGGTAAGCTTAGGTACGTGTGTAAGACGTGGAGAAGTGAGAACAACATATTATTATACGACAAACGTGTACCGTTGTGTTTATGACGTCCTCTCAAAATATTGATATTGATAATAATTAATTATTGTTATTCGCAAACGGTTTAACGGATATTATATATTATATTTTAACGGAAACTAGACAGCTACGAGATAATTATATAATTATTTGCTGAAAAGAAAGCATGATAACATTTTTAAATATTCGACCGTCTTCGTAATTGAACTTGAAGGTTAGTTTGTGGAAATATTGCGTTTAAAATAAACAGGTACCTATAAATAACAAGTACCTACATATTGTATATAGTATATGTATTATATGTAATATCAGTATATAACATTATAACCTGTATAACAGAGTTAAATGTATGCTGATAATATGAGTATAAATATTATAATTATTATAATGTGTTTATACTTAATATTTATGAATCTAACGTTTTTTTTTTATGAAAATGTGGTTTTGCATGTTTTTGCACATCGCCCTAGAAACAGTACTCTATTTATACTAAAATACTATATAAGTATTTACAATGTACTATTCAACTACACTTTTACTGATTTTTTCTAAACCATTCCCGCTGAAGACATAAATGTATAAAAGTAACATTATTAAAAACGTATAGCTAGTGGACAAAATAAAAAAAAAGCCGTCAAGCAGGTAATAAATAATAACCACTCTGCTGTAGTGCTGTACAATTGTAGGTGTTAAATGTAGGTACCTCCCATTGACTATAGGTCACTATAATGGATGGGTTAAATTTTAATTCAATAAATCTTATATTGTATACTATTAAAATACGACTATCGGAGGTCTAACTTTTTGGTAAATATGTGGTTACCAAACTATTAATTTAATACCCTACCTAAAAATGTTAATAAATGGTCGTATTTTTTCCCCGATTACCTATTTAAAAAAAAACTGAGAAATTTCTTATCAAAGTAAATACTATATTATGTATAATTTTTTACCAGAAACCTTCATCAAAGTTGATTATTGAAGCATTAATTGTTTTACTAACAAACATTTTTTCTCAAACAAAAAAAACACATACCATTGTTTTCGGTGTACCACATTTTTCCGTTTACTCCGGCTAATAAATAGTGGAGAAAAAAACTTTTTGAGCACGAGTCTGACTGACGAATGAAAAGCGATTATATCTAGTACATTTTATTAGAATATACATCTAGTCTAATGAAGTTTTGAATTGTAGTTATTTGTGTAATTTTTGATTATGATTATAATATTATATTTGAACTCAGAGAAAGCGTATTTAGCAAATTATAATAAGAGTGGTTGTCCGGTGTAAATCGAGGGAAAGGTGGTTTCGAGGACGTATGTGTTTTATATATATATAGTATACAAATCCGCAAATTTTTGAAATATGCCAAAAGTGTCTAATAAATAATGTATGCATAATATATGTGCCAAATTGCCGCAGTTGTATATATTTAGTTATGCGTCGCGTCGAATAATTTTTCGGCAGAACAACCGCTAATACCTGCATCAAGTATTAACAACGTATAATATTATACAGGTTATTTGCCAAGCATGCCACCCCCATTTTAGATTATGAATGAGTTGATGAATGTGTTGATTGTAGGTACAATGGTGTGTGTTGTTTTCCATCTGTAAAAAAAATAAACCGTGGTTACATTTAAATAAATACAAAGTAACACTCGTTTGAATTTTTGATTAGGTAAACTTCAACATTTTCAGAAAAATTATCCACAAAATTATTTCTACAGAAAAAAACCCAGTTATCATTTGAAAAATAGAAGTTTGTATCATCAGAGGATACTTCTTAAATAGTGTATACCTACAATTTAAAGAATTTAATAATAATAAGGTATTTAAGTATATTTAAATATTATTCCAAAAATTAGAATTTGAATAAATTCATAATTTAATGATAAAATAAAAAATGGTTGTAAGCATGCTTGTTGAATCGCCCTATATTTATTTTAATATCAGTTGTGTTATCATATAATGCGAAACCAACAGTCAACTCAAGACAAACGCGAATAAAGTGTGACAACTCGAAAGAAAGTCAACTGACCGCGTTGCAAAAATGGTTCGGAATGTGAAAATTGGCTATAATAAATAATATTATGCTGCCTAATGCGTTTTAATATATTATAGTGCAGTTTCTGAAACGAGAGCTGAAAAGTCTCAATATGTTATATGTATATATTATACATCCCATTTAAGTATTTAGTTGTAGGCATACCTACTAAATAAAATAATATTGGAATAAAAATAACTGTAGGTGGGCAAGTACGGTTTCAGATTGGTACTCGGTACGCCCGATGAGTGGCAATAAATACCAGTGGATTATTTAAGATTTTAGCGAGGAGGGGATATGGAAAATAAAATTGTTCGTGTCCCACATTACTTAATAATAATGTATCAATAATAAACATAATCAATTATAGTAAACTGTATAAATTAATTTTTTTTTAGGGCAAAGTCGCAAAGCACTTTAACGTTTAAAGATAACTTCGTATATTCTTATATTTCTTCTTCTTGATGGTATGATAACAAGGCCGATCCATTTATATAGTATTAAATCCTATAATAAATACTATTATAACTTAACAACTTAAGAGGACGTCACACCCGCATGTGCTGTCTCCATCTTACACACGTATACATAGACAAAACTCGTTTACGCAGTCTGAGAGAACTCGTTCAATCTTGGCGACTGGCGTTACAATAAAAACACCTATTACAAAATTAAAAAATGACAATATTTTGGAGGGCAAAAAGTTGAGCTTTTTTTACTAAAATTTAAATTTTTAAATGATAAAGGTATTTTTAAAATGTTGAAATTTTTTATATTTCTAAACGATATAATGAACGTTATATTGGATATAATGGAAAAAACGCAACGACTTGCCCTCAGAAATATTGTCACAATTCAATTTTATAATAGGTATTTTTACTATAGAACCAAAATTGAGTGATTTATACCCAGACTGCGTAAACGCGTTTTGTTTATATTGTAGGTGTGTAAGATGGAGACAACACATGCGGGTGTGACGTCCTTTTAATACAAATAATGTATTTTATTAAGTTGTTCTTAGTATTTGGTAGGTACTACGTACATTGATAGCTATAAGTTTCCAAAAAAAAATTAAGTTCAAGGTAATATTTTATGTAATATTTAAAAAATAATTTGTAAATAGTGGAAACCATAGTGGGGTTAAATGAATTGTTTGCAGGGTTTGTTCAGTCGTCTGCGTACAACGTATAATAGGTACAACGTATATAAGGTCTTGGAGAGCAAATCGCTGAATAATAATATTATGGAAGTAGAAATATATACTTTCATCCCCTTGACCCCTTAAATGGCGATCACTAACATGAAATTTTTATCAAGGTTTTGACTGGCACAAAATGCTATTATAATATTACCCTTCGGCCTACCATAAAGTAATTAAAATAAACACAAAATGCACTGTTTAACAGGGGCGGATTGGCGAATTTTTTCGGCCCGGGAAATATGGATCAAACCGGCCCTGCACCGCAAAGGTAACCCCCCACCAAAAAACAAATTGTCATCATTTTACTCACATTTCAAAATTTGTTTAGTTTCACCCATAAATTAGTAAAATAAATAATAGGTACCCATAATTAAAGTTATAACAGTTTAGGGTTAGTCAGATAAGGTTAACCTGTTCAGACTGTTCTAACTCGAACTTGAAGTTTGATCTTATTACATTTTAGATTCTGAGCGAAGTGATGAATGTATTGATTTTACAATGATTTATTTTATTTTTTAATTTTTTAATTTTAATTTTAATTTAATTTTTTATTTTTGCGTCTGTCATCAAATTTTAGGACAGTAAAAATAGTAAATACTTAGATTTTCTTCAACTAGATTCACTTTTCTGATAGGAAAGTTAATCTAGTTGGTACTTTGGGGGATCAAATATAAAAATGTCCTGGTGGTTTTCAAAAGTGCCGAGAAAAACAAAAGAAAAATTAAGTAAATCGGGGAATTTTTACGCAAAATCTGTTTTCGAGAAAATCGATTTTGGTTTTTGAAGCAACTCCAAAATAAATATGATTATATAGGTACACGAAATTTTGACCGAATGTTTATATTAGTATTTTCTATACACCATAACATTTTGACTTACTTTGAGCTGTTTACAGACATTTTCACTTTTTTTTTCTACAAATATCAATAAAATTTTATTTGTTGGTTAAAAAGCTTGAAAATGTAATAAAAAGCTCCTAGTATATTGTTTCAAAGGCAGATGAAAAAAATTAAAAATTCAGTCACAATTTTTTTCTATAAGCATTTAAAGTTCAAATATTGACAAAATACGTAAAAATGACGAAAGTTTGCAAATTATTTTGAGTTATAAATTTTAAAACAAATTTTAAAAAACATTTTTAATACAAAATTCCTCATAAGTTTGTCTACCTTTATCAAAAAAAAAATGTCAACAAGAAAGTCAAATTATATTTTTATGACCTTCTGAAATTCAAATTTTTACAACATTTAATATTCACTCGATTTCTCATGTAATGATTTTCTTATTTTGTTGTGATTAAAAAACGAATGACTGTAAAATGTAGATACTTGAAAATTTCACTCAATATTTATATTAGCATTTTGTATACACCATACAATTTTGAAAATAATTATCTCTTTTTGATGTTTTAACGGACCATTTCAAATTTTAATTTTTTTAGTTTTTTTTCTATAAATACCAATAAAATTGTATTTGTTGGGCCAAAAAGCCTGAAAATTGAATACAAGGCTCCTGATATATTGTTACAATATCAGTTGAAAAATATTAAACATACATAGCCATACATTTTTTTTATAAGCAATTAAAGCTCGAATTTTAACAAGATTTATCAAAATTTAATAATTATTTTGTTGTTAAAAATTTATAAAATGTTCAACATGTATAGCTATAGCCTATAAGGATTAAAAATTTAAAACAATTTTAAAGGTAAATAGGTTCCATGAACCGTTTTTTCTTTTTTTCTCGTACCTTTTCAGCTCCACCCTTCTTTCGTTTTTCACCAGCATCACACATAATTTAAATCGCAAAGTTCAATTGAATTTGTATACTAAACACAATTCTGTAAGTACAGTAACTCGTTTGTGTAAAAAGTTCAAAATAAAAAAAAAATACAAATAATGATAAGATAAGGTTATTAATGTTATCACGTAACTAAATTCTACCATAGAGTATAAAATATAAATACTAAAATACCAATACCACAGATTTTTAAATAATACATTAGCATGAATTGGAGGGATAATAGTGTAAATACCAAAATTCCTACTATGAATTGCAATAGTTTAAGATATTGAAAATAATACCTTCGTAGGTATTTGATTTTTAATATATTTTTAATTTTATGCTTAATTTATAAAAAATTAATTTTTTTTGTAATTATATTGTAATAATTATAGCGGCCCTGCAGGCCCTCACAAGAACCGGCCCATCGGGAAGATTCCCGATTTCCCGATAGGCCAATCCGCCCCTGCTGTTTAAGATATGATTATTGAATTTTAATAATATTATTTACTGTGTACCTACTACCTTGTACCTATATGTATTTACTATAATATAGTCATTACTCATTAGTCATACATAGTATATTATCAGTGTTGTCGTGTTGGGTAGTAACAATTAACTCAAGTTAGAAATTACTCTAATGAAATTACTTTTTAAGTACCTATTATACGTTAGTAAGTATTTTTTTGTACTAAAATTACTAAATTACTAGTTATTTTATTTTTTACAATACCTACCAATATTGATAATATGTGTATATATTAAAATATATCTTTTAAATTGATTTTCTGGCAATAACATTTTTGTTATAGGCAGTGATAGCTATTGAACAATAAAGTTTAATTTTGAAGAAGTTGAATAATTAAAAAATTAGTAGTTTGGAAAGTGTATTGTGTAATTAAAATAAATTAAAATATAAAGAATACAATTCCTTAAAAAATTGTATTATCTTCTTCTTCCTAAATAAACGTTTTATGTAATATAATTTTGTTGATTGTCATAAACATTTAACTCAAGTCATTACTTAGTTAATGTATAGACAACAAAGGTAGTTATTTAACTCCAGTGATATTTTTGAAAATAAAAATAATAAGTACTTAACTTTAATTGTGATTAAGTAACTTTTTTTAACTCAATAAATAATGTGACTTGAACCAATAAAAAAAAAGTAATGCAACAATAATTTAGTCAACATTTTGAAAGATGTAATGCCATTTAGTTAGGGTACCAAAAAAAATATAAATGTAACTTCCACAACACATTATGACTATATTATGACTAAGGTTCACTACAGAAGTACAAGTTATACAAATACAACCAATCAACAAAAATAATATAAGCAAAGCAAATGGTAAATTTATCAAATTTCATGTAGGTACCGTTTACTTACCGTTTTCTACTACAATACTATAGGTACTAACAATACATATAGGCATCATAGTTATTTTTTATAAGCATTTAAAGTTCAAATTTCGTCAAAACTTATAAAATATTTGTAGTTCAAAACTTATAAAATATAAAATATGTATATCTAAGGCTAGACAATTTAATACAAGTAGTTCATACTTTTACCAAAAAATTACAGATAATAATGAAAATTGGTATGCAAATACAATGTTTTTTCAAAAATGAATTCATTATATGAGATATACTATAATTGACAATTTAAACTTGATTAATATTTTTTTGAAAAAGTAATAATAATACGGGCAATGGGGGGGGGCTTCAGCCCGTTAGCCTCCCCTCTGCGGACGCCACTGCCGGGACACATTGTATAATTTGGTCCCGCCGGCAATAGAGACACAAATACCGCGCTAATACTAGCACTGATTATAAAGTTGTTTGTTATTTGTGGGTACCCATGTGGCCATGTATATAATTTATTATTTATACCATTACGTCCTTTATAATTTACCTATGTAAAGATCTTTGAGGTGTTTTGTAGTTTTGTACTTTAATTCGTTTCAGTTTTAGTTCATTAATAATTTAATGTTTCGAGTGAATTATCAGACTTTGAAAATATTAATATTTAAAATTATACATAGGTACTTACTTACATATGTCATAGGCAAAAAGTATATCGACAAATTTTTTTCTTCTCGATAAAAATCATAAAATGTATTGCATTTCACATAATGTTCTATTTAACCTATACCAACTATTAATACCTATAATGTAGGCAGTAGATATTAATACTATAATATAATACTATTATAAACAGTAAAAAAAAAAAAATATTAATCAGGTAATATTACAGGTAAAACTATAATAATATGTAGTATTATGACTTATGAATAGGGCAGTGAATTTGTAGAAACATGCATTATTTTTATTATTATTTACTTATATAATTAAACAAGCAAAAAAAAATGTTGAACAACTTTACTACCTACGCAGTACTCACCCAAATTATTATTATTATTATTTAATTTAACTTTCCATTTTTACTAACTCATTAGTAAATCATTTTTGGTGGACAGAGATAGTCACCTCCACGGTGTATCCTATAGATAATGCTAAATGGCTATCTTACAAATAATATTACTTATAACTTAAGTCATAATTAATTATCCCTGCTGAGCCCAATTTATTATTACTTAATAGAAATGATGTATACACTATACCTACATGAAATGTATTGACTGTAATTTACTACATAGAAATGTATTGACTGTAATTTACTACATAGAAATGTATACCTGAAATGTATTGAACGCAATTTACAATTTTTCCCTTCGTTGGGCCTTTGGGTGCAATAATTTATGTTTGTCCAAAAACTTTGAAAACAGAAAATAAATAATTTAAAAAATTTAAAATATGTGCGGATAGCACTCTGATGTAGATTAGGTTAAAAGTGGGTCACTGTATGGATGGTGTTGAAGTTGAATTCAATGATGTAGGTACCTATAATAATATACGAAAAACGATTCTGAGCGGAAACTGATAACCAAATGTAGGCTCCTGGCTCAACAGATCACATTTAGCTTCGTTAGTTTAAAAATTAGAATGAATCAACTTATATTAAACTTGATGGTAAGAAACTAAGAACTATATCTGTGTTCGAAATATGTTGGTTAAATTTTTTTAGCAAGTTATGCGTGTAATGTAAATACTACATTATCATGTACCGATGTACCTAGCGTAAATTAAAAATGCTCATAACTTACATAACTCACTTAAAAACCGAATAGGTAATCGTATAAAACCAACATATGAACACAGATAATCTTCTTAACATCAAGTTTATCATAATAGGTCGATTCACTCTAATTTTTAAACTATAATGGTCATCAGAGTTAAACGTGATCTGCTGAGCTTAAATTTGCTATGTTACACACTTGTAAGAGGGAGACAACACATGCGGGTGGGGCTTCTTAAGTCCTCTTAAGACTCATTTTATGGCTAGAAACAAATTATTGTTGTGATGATTGTTGTAGGTTGAGACAAATATATTTTAAGAGTTCATTCATAAAAATATTGGCGTATTTAGGAGGGGGCAAAATTATACCTTTGCCCTCCCCCCCATCTCTCGCTCGAAATTTCAACACTGTCATTATTTATTACCTACTTTTATTATAAACATAATAAATAACAAAATAACAATTTTTACTCTTGTTTTCATTTTTATTTTATTATTACCAATAGGTAATTAAAGTGTTTACGACTTTTTAGTTTTTTCAATCTTTACTAAACAAATCAAAAATCTGATGTATTCTCATTTAACAAGTTTTCAAAAAGGAACCTAAATAAACCTAATACCTATACTTTTAACTTTGACTGAATAGGTATAGCCTGTAATATTAAAGTTATCCGCTATATGGTCAAATATAAAACTTGACAACAAAATATTAATACACTCTATAAAACATTAAACAAGTAAAAATTGTGTCTTATGTCTTATGAATTTAATGCCCATTGTCCATTGTACAGTGATATCATTGGTGAATATGTGCATTTCACGTACAATATTTCCCTGAGCAATACACTAAATATACTTTATTATTATTTATGTTCAAATATTATTAATATATCTTGAGCTGGCTATGAATAGTTTTGGGAGTTAAGCCCTCTAGCCCTCCCCAGTTGCCCTTATAAGTTATATTATATAAGTTATATTATAGAGTACCGAGGTACCAACTCAGTAACTAGTAAGTAAGTTAGGTTATCTGTGGTACCTACCATTAGTAGTGTTTGAAAATTTTATGAAATTTAAAATTGTGAGTACCTACTTATTGTGAGTACCTTTTCAGTTATATATACATTTGTTTTTTTTTTTTTTTTTAACAAGTTTTATATTTACATATAATTGTCAAATTATGACCTTCATAATTATATGGTATATTTACCATACCTAATCTTTTACTTACTTTTTTTCACTTATGATTTTCTTTCTAATACCTAGTTGAGCTATAATAATTTAATATGTTGTGTGCCACGTATTATTTGGCGCGAGTTGCCCAAATCGGTAATTACTAATTACGTTAGCCATCTGCGTGTTGACGTCGTCCTCTAGTGCAATGTGGTTGTTTTTACTTTTTTCACTACGTACAACATACCAACTTGTTATTATTATTTACTATTTAGTATTTGAATGATTAATATAGAATAATAAAATGTATAAATATCTTATACCTGTAGGCTGTAGCAATGAATAATAGGTAATATATAAACGATTTAGGTACACGAAATAATATTATGAATTATGATGTAAGTTCCTTATATTATTTTCGTTTATATATAAGTAAATTAATTACGAAAATTATAGAAATAATAACATTAATAACTATACAACTGTATATTACAAGAATAATGTATGGATATAATAAATATATAGCTGTAAACATAAACAATCGTCGCAGCGTCGTAGTCGTTATCGACTATTTCCTGTGGAAAATATATATTACTTTGTAAAGAATAAATGAAAATAAAATCAGAGTACACGGTTGAAAAATAGACATTTCACTGAATAACCACGAATAAAAACAGAAGCATTGCTCTCATCATCGAGTAAATTATAAAGCCATAAAGATACCAATACAAATTGTCGACTACCTACGTGTCGACCGCTGTCCTGGAGACCATGTAACAGTTATCGACTGTAATAAGTGTCGACAGTGGCACTCAACGTGTATTGAAAGATAAATAAAAATAAAATATATACCTAACCTTTGGTATTATACAATTAAAATGGTTTTCAAAATTCTTATATTGGCAAAAAAACATAGAAAAATGTTTAAAATATGTTTAAATGTTCAAATATACAATATTATACATAATAATTATACCAGCTCGGTACCTATATACCAGCTATACGGCTTAACTTTTTCTGATTGTCTTGAAACTTCTAATATTTCATTTTTATATCTAACTGAACCAATCTAGGGGGTTTCGCCTGAGAAATTGAATTTTTTTTTCAAAACTGCCATATATAAGGACCACCCTAATATAGTATATAATATAAAATATATTAGCAAAATAATGTAATAATAATTATAGTCTACTCAAAAAGAAACAATGTGACTATAATAATATATAATTTGTTTGCTTAGATCTTCCAACGTAACAATGGTCCAATGAAAAATAATAACTTATACTTATATACGTATGGTAAATGTAGGTATACTACATATTCGTGATGGTGATTGAATGTTACCGATGCAGTAAAGATAGAAGTGTGATGGAAAAGTGGCAGATCGGGGGGACAATATTACATTTTACACTTACTTAAAAAATTACTTGAATACTTTTGGTTGTTACTTTCAAGCCACCCGACCAATCTGTTTACGAGTTCCCCCGTTTCCATTTGCTCAATATTTCTAATCGATTGATACATTATAAATGGCCTTCTATGTTCACCCGTTTGCGCCCTGTAGAGCGGCCCGATGGATCAGCACAAAATTAGCACGGTTTATCAATGGCACGGCTCTGGCTCCTATGATTTATAAATAATAAACTAATATACTCAACTACCTTTATTTTCTACTTAGCTTCGTGCTACTACCATCTCGCTGGATTATATGTGTGAACACAATACGTTTCCCGTACTAGAAAGTTAATAATATACTGAGATGAGCTCCATTTTATATATTATATTTATTATATTAATGTTGTAAATTAGATAATTCTAGGTGAAACACCGTTTTTATTATTATGTTTTATGTAGTTTATTGTAGATGCTTGGAGGCATAATTGTAATTCCAACTTCTAATGTACGATTACTGGTCGATTAGATACATTAATTTATTGATAACTAAGGTTGTGAATTAAATTTATATTGTGCTGGAAGACTTAATAAAAAGTATACTTTCTACCTGAACACCTGAATTCACTTGACTCTGTGTCTCTATTATGTCTTCTCAACTTACTGATTGACAATCGAATATTACGATACAAATTATAACACCTGGATCGCTGTTGACGCCTGTTGTACTGATGGATAGGCTGTTCCTAGGTGACTAGGGATACTATTTTTGTTGTTAATATCTCTGTCTTACAAACGTACAACATAGCAAATTTTACGTATAATCAATTTTACTCAGTTATTTTTAAAATCAGAGTGAATTTAGGGTATCTTGGAGGATTTTATTGATATTATTATTCATAACTGAGTTATGACCATTTTATAAAATACAAAAAAACTAACAGTTTTAAAAAGATCATAACTTGCTTCTTAATAAAAATATCTATAAATGAAATTGATTCATGTGATCATGTCAATAAACTTCAAAGTTCAAAATGCGTTTATAGCACCTTTATTAAAATTCAAGTTTTTAAGAGTATGTACTTAAATAGTTGGTTATTTTAAAATAAATATTTACGAAAATAATAATTGAGTACCTATTAAATATGAAGTATACCTATTTGCATCAGTTGTATGCTGTCCTCAATCACGTACAAATACAATTTTGTTGATATTATTAAATATTCACCCGTAAATTTACGAATTCTCATTGAACGATTTTTCTTATTTTGTTGTACTTAATTCAAAAACGAATAACCGTAGATACTTCATTTTTAATCAAATATTTATTTTATTGTTTTCCTTACATAAAACAATTTAAAAAATATTTTTTGATACATTTATAGTCTATATTATTATGCATGAGAAATTTTTGATTTTTATTAGCTTTTTTTTCATTATTGACGATAGTATAAGTTTTTTACTCGGTGATAAGTAGAGCTAGAATTTTGGTGACTCTTGCATTATTTTTCGTTAAGTGCTATACAATTCTAAGCAAAAACTAAATTTGTTTCGTGATATAACAATTTATAATATGAAATTTTTTCTTTGCAATTTTTACATTTTTTGTATTTTTTGTGTTTTTAATAGGTATGTGTTGTATAATAATAGGTTAAATAATCATATTTATTTTAAAAATATATTTTTTACGCTCATATAAGTATTTTTTAGAATTTAGGTTCTTTTTCGCGATTTAGATTCTGAGTGGAACAATGAATGTATTGATTTGACAATGATGTGTGTGTTTTTTTGTAATTTGTAATTTTTTTAAATTTTTAAATTTTTGTGTTTGTCATCACGGTTTGGGGCTTTAAAACTGCTTCTAATTTCTTCAACAGTAATCTGGTTCGACGGGAAAGTGAATCTAGTTGGTGCATTCAGAAGGTTAAAATTAATATTAACAATAGTTTTCATGGTCATTACCAATACTTGGATCAAAATATTAGCAGTAAAAAAAAAAGTTTGGGGGGATCTAACCCCCTAACCCCCCTCCCTAATTACGCCCCTGCAGTACACTGTTCACCGGTACTGTACGTGGATCATCCTACACATAAAGGTAGGTATTATTTAGATGCGATGTTTGTTGTTGTGTTCGTAATTGTCAGGAAAAGGTTCTTATATAAAAAAATTTTAGAAAAATCCACCAGAAAATTAATAAATAGGGATGTCAAAAATACAATAGTGGCGCGATCGTAGAAATTTTGTATACAGGATATAAAAAAAAAACACCATTAAAATAATAAAAGTGTATTATAATATATTGGTTGCTATTGGTCAATCGGGCACGTTTGTTGATTTGTATTATTACTTATACTACTATATAAAATTGTAAGGGGTTTTATACGAACGTCAGGAGGTCAGGAGGTCAGCTGAGCCACAGTTAATAGTTGCTGATCAAATAGGCCTCTTTTCATATCTTGGGTAATTACACAGTTGGACCCTCGAATAAACACACACACAGTATGAATGATTTTTTTTGTTTTATATACCTAGACACAAGTATAGATTTCTAATCTGGTTTTAATAAGTGGCCCCAAGAAATTTCCTGATCTGCAGTTTCCAAATTCTGGATCCACCCCTAACCATAGGTGTAATTAAGGGAAAACGATAAACTTGGTATAACTTTGATACTCTAGAGCAGTGTTTCCCAACCTTTTTACCACCACGGACCACTTCGACAATATTTTATAGGTCGCGGACCACCTCAATTTTACGCAAACTAAGGAAGACTTTTTTTTTTTTGCTCATTAACAAGAATTTATAATTTCTTTATATGAGGCTTTTAATAATGCTTATAATTGATTATCGATATCGAAAGACATTTTATCAATACGAGCTTTCACAGTATTATTAGATAATGGAATTCCTTGAATTTTCTTTTTAGCTTCCGCAACTAAAATTTCTTCTACGGCAGTTAGTGAACAAGGTTTTAATAATTTTTCACCAATTAAGTGTGGTTTCTTTGATTTCTTTGACATTTTAAATGACGCAGATAGAACTTTTTCGTTTGACTCAAATCTTGAACCACTTGTTCAGTTGTTCCTAGTTTAATTTTTTTTTTAATTTTCTGATTTACCCATGAGAAACTCTGGTGGTCGATCACTTAATTTAGGATGGACACTTTTTAAATGCCGTTCTAACTTGGCGGGTTTCAACGCATCATTACTGAGAACGGCGGCACATATTACACACTGTCGTCGAATTTTACGTTTAGTTTCGATTGCGATAAATCCAAATTTTATGTATCCATCGTCATACTTACTTTTCAGAGCCATATTTCGACAATTTAACACACGAAAAATTAAAAAGAGCACAAACGTCGACTACGAAATACGGATATGGAGAAACTAACAACAAAAACCAACAATATTATACTCAACTTTGAACATAATCTGTTAAATTGTGCCGATAGAATCTAATCTTAATGTAACAATGTAAAAAGAAGATTAGATTAACGGTTGAAATAATAACATGGGTTTCACTATGTAATATAAATTTATAAATAAACTTATTTATAAAAATATTTTTAAATTTTGTAAGTATGGCTCGCGGACCACCTCACAATGTCTCGCGGACCACCAGTGGTCCGTGGACCATAGGTTGGGAACCTATGCTCTAGAGTTAAACATACAGCACTTACGTACAACCAGCACGGGGACCGATAATATCAGAATTTTTAAACCGGGTAACGGAAAAGTTAAGACAAGTTTTGAACACCATACACTGAATATTAAATAGCGAATTGAACAAAGTCATATAGAGTTGGAACATTTAATGGGCAACAAAGTGCACGGGATCAGTGCTATTTTTAATAAAAATATATTCATCATTAATACCGCTAGAAACATTTCAATACGTTTCCATAAACCTTTTTTTTTATATTTATATTAAACGATAAAATTTGAATTATAAATTATACATACCATTGTCTGAAAGCAAAATAAACAACCAATCACTGACGAATCTGTGACGGGTCTACGGTTATCTACGGTAGATAACTGTGGACGGGTCGGATAGTAATTGAATATAAATTAAATATCGATATACTTAAATGATATCTTGTAAACTACGGTGTTCGTCTTTAGACACAAAAATATTGCCCGTTTTAAACACGGTAAGCGTCCTCAACGTTGCAATATATAAAAATAACGTCGTCTCCGATGATCCTAAAAAACTATGACCATTTTAAACACTGCACTCGTCCTCAACGTAACAATTCCTTAAAAAATTGTCGTCTCCAATGTGTTAATATATTTTGCATAAAATACAATTTTAATGTTTCACGTTTTTGTGAAATATTTCATCACATGTAGTTCATATTTCATGAAATATTTTATACTTCAAAAACTAACCTATATAGTGGTACCGCTATACCATAATATGTTTTACCATAAAATCAATAAACAATATATAGAAAAACAGGGCGCTTGACGCTTGTATTCAGCTTGCAGGTTTCCGTGCCGGGATGCACGAATAATCACTAAACATTTAACGAATCAATAGTGATCGCAATAGGCATGGCTCATTAAATTTTATTGTACTATTAAATAAATACATTTTTCATGCAACTCGGCATTAATATACGGAACATGAGTCCATGACATACGATGTAGTATTGTAGTATACCATAGAGTGTCGAAACAGAATCCCAACCTGTGTTAATGCGGTCTTGGGAATACCGAAATATTGTGAATATTATCGAATCAATATTTATTATGTGCGTACCGACAACTGACGTAGGTATCGTAACTACTACCATGCACGTCTGAATGTGTGTATTTATAATGGATACCAATATATACGCAACATCTATAACATGTTTTCTAAACCAGAATAGAAAAAAATATAGAGAGTAGTATAATACTGTATTATTGTGTTTCATATTATAAAATAGTATCCTTGTTTATTTATTTATCTCGGGCCATGTGTAGGGGAGTCTACAAAAAGGGATTTGACCCAGGCACCCCTCCCGAAAATGGAACCGCCACTGAATGGCACAATCCAATACCAATAAAAATTACGATATTTTCTAAATTATTAATATACATAGTATATCTTACGGCTTACTTTAATGTGTTTGTAAAATTATGATTTACAGCCGGATATAATATAAGAGGAGATGATGTGGATGGTCTCCAGTCTGAGGAGGACATCGATCCGGAGGTAAGACCTGGCCTGTTTCAAGGGGACATGGCGATGAACAACGAGGTAAGCCCACTGCACCGGTAAAGTATTGCACCGCTCGACTAGTCTTGGATGCGTTTTCAGCGGATCTTACTCTGTTAACCGTTTAACATTTAACGTATAATATTGTACTTGAGTTTACAGATTTTTGACTATTGGCGGGTCGGCCTACGATGGGACATTTTCCCGGAGAAACTCTGGCTCAACCGCACCGTGCCGTATTTGATAAGCCCGCTTTACGGTATGCATGCAATTATTATTTTAACAATCCTCATACCTATTTATTTTCATCGTTATTATATAGGTAATAATATAATGTTAGTAAACTATTATAAACCGACCACAGCGTGCTTGATTTATGCGATTACACGATCGATCGAATTATCGAAACAGTTTTCATTTTGATATCGCGATAATATTCTTTTGTTTTACTGTTTCAGAAACCGAACACCGGATTCTGATATACCAAGCCATCAGGACGATCAACTTTCTGACTTGCATTAAATTCGTGCCGTGGACCGGTAAAGAAAAGGACTATTTGCTGATATGGCCGGTGAAATATCCTTCTGGGTGATTAATGATTATTTATAATAATAATATGTTTTATGAAACATTATGTGATCTGTTCTACGAATAATCCCTATAGTATAGTATCGCGTAGCTATACAACTTGGAAAATTGCATACAGTTAGGTAAATGAGACGAAAATTGACGACCTTTTGATGATTTTAAATCCAAATAAATATTTTTAAAAAATACATATTTTATCGGCTTTATGGCGTTAATTTCATTAGTTATTATTATATATATTTTTGCGATGGAGAGAACCTAATACTTTCACACAAACTTTATCTTATACAATAATAATATATTATGTACTAGCTGTAGAACCCGATTGTATCACCCAGGAAAAAATAAAAAATATAAAATACTATGCTATAATTTATAAGTGTATCTCAGTTTTAGTGTACCTCAGGACTCAGGTGGGCATTCGGTGTCAGTGAACCTCACTTTGTGAACTAAATCGATAGATATGGGCAATCCACTTTGTCGACTTTGTATATTTTCGAACTTGGTTAAAACTAAAATTTCGACGATATCGTTAACAACAATTTCTGAAATTTTCCTCAAAATCAATTGAGTAGTTTTTGGGTAGGTAGTAGGTACCTACATAAGCTACAAACATTCATTCATTTTAGATTCTGAACGGAGCAATGAATATGTATGATGTTACAATGTATGGTTTTTTTTGTGTGTCTGTCATCACCTTTTGGATTAGTAAAATTGCATCAAATTAGACCCAGTTGGTTCAACCCGGAGAGGTTCTCAAACAGGTATTTTGAGATTTACGATGGACATTTTTGTTTATAAATGGTTGCTATTGGTTATAGGAGAAATAATTAGTAAACATTTGTATTTTAAAATTTAAATGTTTGCCATTAGTTACCTACTCTGATGAAGTAAAAGCATCCATCAGATCGTCGCTTATGGTTTCGAATAAAGAAATTATATCTTAAAACAAATACTTGAATGTATATTTGTAGCTATTACCTACATAGGTTCTCAAAAACTACTTGACCGATTTTGTGAAAATGTCGAATCGTTCTTAGAGATATTAGGAATGTTTAAAGAGTAGTTTGAAGTTTGAACCACGATCGACTTATACCAAGTTATACTTTACATAAAAAAAGTTATAGGTAACAACCTTTATCCACCACAAATAAATTGTTCACCTTGGTCGATTTAGTTCTCAAATCTACCCAAATTTATCTGTGAACTGAGGTACCTAGGTATGTACACCAAAACCAAGATACACTTATATAATCTACATTTTTTTTTGTTCATTTTTTTGGAGGGTGAAATCGGGTTATAGGTACAACTAAAATTGGATGTTGGTTTATCCGAAGTTAAAAGCGTCAAAAAATGACTGGACCGTTTTCAATAAAAGTTATTTCAATAGAATCTTACTTGAAAATTGAAGGGTGTATACAGCTTGATTTTTCAACTCATATAGGCTGTAGATAGGCAAAGGGTAGATCACACATGAGTTTTTTTAATATACGAAAAATTTTTTTTGTCAATCTAAATGGTTGCAATTCGTTACCTACATATTATATTAATATTATAATTAGAAGAAATATGGTTGGTTAAATATAAAGTTAAATAAAGTTATATAAAGTTAAATATAAAATAAGTAAAAAAAAATATATACATTATACTGGGCAACCGAAAAATAATAATTTAAAAGCAATCTACTAAAATGTTACAATAAATTAATTTTAATATTGTTTCAAGCTAATTTTCGTTCAATTAATATATTTTAACATGGCGACACACCGTTGACAAATATTGATACGACTGCTTTTGATATTTTAACAATACAGGTGTTGGTCGTACGTGGGCCGTTACGGGGGACCGCAAATTGTGTCTCTGCAGCCACCGGACGAAACTGGAGCCAATTGCTTAGGTACCGACGGACGACCTATTCACGAATTATTACACGCTCTAGGCGTTTTCCACGAGCAATCCAGATCTGACCGTGATAAATTTGTGAAGATTAATTTCGAAAACGTCATACCACGTACGTAATTAAAAGTGTATATTGTTAGTTTGTTAAGGGAGCTCCAGCGTATCATGTTTTAAGGAGTAATATTTAGGCAATTCACATGAAATTTGGACTATGCTCTTTAGGAGTCACTGTTTTGATCTAAAATTAGATGTTCCAAAATAAATACAATTAGCGTAACTGTAGTATGTAATAGTATGCATTGTAATGTAATTATTTCATGAGATTTTTTAAAAAAATCTTAATTTTAAGGCCCTTTAAAATTGAAAATTGAAAATCAACTTCCCAAAAAACCTAGATATTTTGTCAAAGAGTTCATACATGGATACAAATTTAAAATCAGATATTCTGAAGTATGTGTTACCACTTCTTATTGGTCTAAAACGTATGAAAAAGTGTGCTGCGATCCCCTTAACCTCGGACCTTAGTTACTTATCTAACAATAATTATTACTGTTTTTTAGAATACCGTTCTAATTTCGATAAACAGAGTTTGAAAAACACCACTTATCAGTTTGAATATGATTACGACAGTGTCATGCACTATGGCAAAAACTTTTTCAGGTAAGTCAAACAATTCATTAATTTAATGGTTCACTAAAATCTATAAACTACGGAATTGTTTCCAGAGTAAAAATAGTGTTCGAATTGGTTCTAGATAAAAATTACTCATACCAACTGTTTGATTCACATACAAATCTGTAAGCTCACAATATTTTTATTAGGTTTTCGATAACTGGGAAGGTTCTCGTATCATATAACAATTTTACAACTGATACATTGCTTATGTTTTTGTCTCGTGGTCAGTCTTTATTAGCTAATATTTTGTTCAGTAAAAATTCCTGAAAATATTAAAAATTGAATGATTGTTAAATTTTGAGTTTACAATTAAAAAAAAAAGAATGTTGTACACATATTTACATACATTTATATTAATTTTTTTTTTAAATTGTATTTATTTTAATCAACCGAGTTACTTACCTGTTTAATATTGTGTACAAATATTATTATTTTGTATTACCTATATTATTATTATTATTATTATTATTTGCATTGACAAATATTATTGAGGCTTGTAAAGCAAACGGTATAAGTTATACTTGTATATAGACTGACTAGTGACTAGCAACACTTTAAGTACAATATCCAAGTACTCTAGACCAGAATTTCCTAAACTTTTTGGTATGGTGACTCACAAATTTATTTTTTTTGGGTTGGTGACCCTCTACTAAAAATCAAAAAATTAGGTATGCTATCATTTTTATCATTTGATTTTAATAATATAATGCAATATTGTATAATGAATACTTAAATCTGTTGAATGTATAGATTATTTATCAATTCAAATTATTTTTTTTAGTTTCTTTTTGTTATTATATTACGACAGCGACCATCAAAAATATTTTGAGTAATATTGCTTTACAGTCCTGAGTCTGTGTAAAAAGAGAAGGAAATTAATGTTGGTTAAATATACAGGAGTTAGAAAAAAAAAAAGATAATTTTATATAGTTTTATTGTCATTATGAAAGCTCTCATCAAAATCTTGACCGATTTGTATATTACTTGTAGACAATCCAGGAACCAATTACCAAATTGTAGACATCCCTAAAAACTAATGGTTCAATTATGGGCTTCTTAATCATATTTAATTATTTATTCATTAAATATTTAGAGATTGTTTATGCAACCCTGCAGAATATGTATTGTATAAACGAGATAGCAGTTCATATTGAAAACCTCCGATATCAATTTTATTTCATAAATCCTGGATTATTATTAAAAGGATGTTAGTGCAACATATGTTTTCTCTCTCTGCCCCATGCAAAACATTGCCCCATTGATAAAATATTTTCACCAAAAATAGTTTTTATGATTTTTGAGTAAAGCAGAATAAAATCAATTATTACAAAAATTAAAGAGGATAATATTTTTGAGGATATGACATATTGGTTTTATATTTAATTATTATTTGACTTTAAAAATAAAAATAATTTTTGAAAAATATTTGTAAGTTTATAAATAATATTTTTTTTCTCAAAACATATATTATATAATAAATGTTTTGAAACAATATTTAGACAAATCAGTATGTCATACTCTCAAAAATATTGTTCTCTATCGTTTTTGTAATGAGTGATATTTTACTTTAAGCTTACACAAAAACATTAAAAATAATGATTCTATGTAAATTTGTTTTGTCCATGTTGCGCTTTGGCCGAAGATAGAAAACAAAAAGTGAACTGACATCCTCTTAATGTTAATTAAAGAAGATAATTTGATATGCATTTTACAAAAAAAATCTTTACTAAACTGTTATAAAAACTGCACAAAACATTAATAAATAATACAATATGCATTATAATACAATCTAAAATAGTTTGTATTTAGTATTATTCTGTGGGTGGTGGAGGGGAAGCGACAACATTATCACATTCAAATTATTATTTTTGCAACAATTTAATCAAATACATCAACTATTATGATTCATAACACTATTTTTTATTGCAGTATTGGCAAAGGAAAGCAAACCATTGTTCCGAAGATGGAAGGTAAAACAATCGGGCAGAGAAAAATGATGAGCAAAACTGACTGCTTGAAAATTAATGATTTGTACGGATGTCTAGGGACGCCGCCAAATTACAATTATAAATACTATACATTATGTAATTATATGGGTCTTTAATTGGCAATTGTATTTAAAAACCAGAAAAATAAACGTTAAAAAAAATTGTACATTATTTGGTAATTTATTTCCGAACTACATTTCTAAAAAAAATGGTAATCAAATTGGTTTATAGCAATTACTACTAATAATTGTTGACTAAAGGTTGAAGTAACTTTAAGGTTTGTTCGTAAAGGGTTAGATGTAATGCAGTCGTGAACCCAGCTTTAATCAATGATGGAGACAGTCCTTTAAATAGACCAGTAATAGATTCTTCTCGAAGTGTAACATAGATACAGTCCAATAATCCATTGCACATAAATTTCTAAAAAAAAAAATTGACATTAAATTAAATGAGTTTTAATCAAAATGCAAATTTTCAGTTGGTAGAAACATTTTGTTAGATATTAGTAAAAGGTATAACAGAGTGTGAAATCACCACATTTAAATACAGAAATAAAAAATAAAATAATAAAACACGACTAGTTTACCTTGCCAAAACCATCCCTAGAGTGAATAAAATCTTGTAATTGTATCCGTTTTTTTGCTACATCTAGTGGGTACACAATTGTTTTTGCTGCTACCCCCGCCATGAATCCAGAGCTGAATTGTTTAACACTGTTCATGTGATTGTCATGAATGGCTATAAGAAAAATAAAAAGTTAAATGCATACATTTTTTTTATCTAACATTATTAGCATTGATCAGATCACATACTCGTATTAGTACTAGTATTCGTGGAGGAAAACTTTGAAAATGTGTTATAAAACATGAACAAGAAACCACCTTGCAAAGCATTTTGCAGTATGGTAGGAAAAAATCCTCTGTAGTATGCAGATACACCTTCTGTCTTATACATGGATATGGCCACACTTCTCATATTTGCATAAATCTACAACATAAATACAAAATTTGTTTTGGGACATTTTTCCTTCTTTAAAATACATGTTATTATTTGATTAATAAATGTGTACAGTCCATATGCATAATATGGTAAACACTCTATTTGGTTCCTTCGTGGTTAAATCAAAACTTGGCCAAATATAAATTATTACATGTTAAGGTACCTAAATAAGCAATTTGTTTAATTTTAATAATTTGATTTTTTTTTTTTTTTTTAATATTTTAAATTTTAAATTGTATTTTATTTGAATTTGTGTTAAAAATCTTATAAATTAAATTAGTCATATATTTACTTTACTTGATTGGATTTTTGAGCTACTAGTCGAGTGCGTACAACATCGAATGGATATGATACCAAAGTAGCAGCAGTTGCAGACGAAACACCACATAGAAAATGAACACTTGAGGTCTGATTTAATTCTTTCTCAGTTATTGATAGTAATGCCAGAGTTTTTTGAAAGACTAAAAACTAAAACCATTAATTACTTTACACAATATAACTTAGGATTATAGATAGTAGGTGATATTATAATATACTACTAAGTATTCATAAATACCTAATTTCCCAACTTTGATTTCTCAAATCGATAAGGGAAATTTGAGTTATTGTGGTTCTACTATAATATATTATGTAACAAATTATGAATTCCTGACTTAAGAGTATGTATCAGCGCACTATTTGTTTATGAGCAGTGCGCACCATCAAAATGTATTCACACAAAATCTTCTTTTTTTTTATCTTTTTATGTAATCTAAGAGTAATTATACATTAAAAAAAATTATAAAAAATAATTAACTCAAAAATATAATACTCTATAATTGTTGTGAAGATGATTTTACTCTAAGATTACTCAAAAATCATAAAACCTGATTTAGGGTGAATGCGATTTATGAATCTGACAGAGAAAATATATTGTGCTGACAATTTCTTCATAATAGAGACTACAAACTCATTAGACTTTAAGTGTTTTATTTAGTGTTAGTTTACATAATAAATAATTGCTTGTAAAGCACTTTAAACATTTGCAAATAATATTTTGAGTACATTAAAAATATTTATTATTACTATAAGATTAAAAATAATAATACAAATACTGTTTAACGTTACATCCACAACTTTACACTATGCAGGTACCTAATACTAGGGGGTAATAAAAACTGTCATCTAATAATCAATGATATAAAAGTATAAAACATCATATTAGTTGATTATTATTAAGTGGGAGTCTCATAAAAATAACAAATATATTATGCATTATTGCATTAGGTATATTACATAATATTATAATATATTATTTTGTATAATTATATTTATAAGACAAATTTTACAATTTGTAAATAGTATAGTCTAAAGATTATAAATGTATTATTAAACAAATGTTATCTTCATATATTTTATAAAAAAGAGATAAATTAAAATATATTTATCTAGCTTTGCATAGACTTCCTATAACTATTAATAAGTATATTACCTAATTATCAATGCTACAAGTTTAAATTCAGATTTGTGCAATCTTGTTTTACATCAACACTAAATGAGACTAAATGTAACAAGTATGTATCAAAGTTAACCATTTAAAAAAAAATACTTTTACTATGAATTCTAATCTGTTATTATTATAGTAGCAAGATTCTTAGGAGATATTTTAACCTATTAACAAAAATAAATGAAAATGAAATGAATTGTTGGTGTTTTATAAGTTTGCATATTATTACACTATTGAATATTTAAAGTGGAACTTCTTTTGTTAAAAATATTATAGAAATAAAAAAGTAAAAAAATACTTTTTTTTATTGATTTGATATTAATTATGGTATAGTAATTTTGTTTTTTAATAAGTTAAATATTCATTCATTGTGACTATATTTAACCTACTCATTTACAGAATAACAACCAAGCACTTATACAAAACTTGATTGTGGAATGATATTAGTCTTGTTAAGTACTTAAATATAAAATTAAATAGCTTATGCACATATATAAAATAGGTAGTAGTAACCCAATACTTAAATTATTTGGTAAATAAGAAGAACTAAACTACTAAATATTATATTTAGTAAAATGTAACCTACCTAGTTCTAGTATTACTTAATGCATAGATGTTTATAGCAAATAAAAACAGTGTAACAAAAGAACATACTTTATACAAAAAAAATAAGTGTATAAAAAATTGAACTTTAAATGGAAAGGAACTAATTACTTGTGTTAATCCGTAGGTAGTTGATAAGAACTGTCCCGGTAAAAGACCTTTCCATAATGCCTTAAAACCTTCTTCTTTGTATATAAGATTAATTGATTGGTAAATAGATTTGTACTTGGAGTTATTTGAATTTCTTGATAATGGCTCAACTTGCAACTAAAAACAAAATGTACGCATTATGAAACTAAAATATATCAAAACAAAACATTCTCACAAGCCAAAATTATAGTCAAACTATAACTATGAATTATAATTTACTCGTATATTTACTAGGCACTCTTAGCTAAAAATAGTAATAGGTAAATAGTTAACTATTTATTTTGTATAAGACTCACTAGTCAATATAATAAAATAATATATATATCATAAAATATATTAAATAAATATAAATACTCCCAGGATCCAGGGAAACAACTTAAATTTACCTGAAATCGTATTTTGAGTACATCAAATGGTTGACAGACCAAGCGTGTAAAAGCTCCACTACACGCGCCAGCGGTGCTATGTAGTAACCATGTTGTTTTTTTTTCGACATTGCTAATATCCAACGTCATCAATGAGGTCCTTCAGTACAAACAACTAAAAGTAATAATTTTTTAAAACATGAAGGTACTTTTCAAAAATAACGAGAAAAATAATTAATCAAGTATGAATACATAAATTATAATGACATTTATTAATTTTTTTTTTAATATTCAAATAGTCTACCCAAACAGTCATCAAGTTACATAGGTAATAAAAACAATAGTGGTCACACGGTGGTGGAGGTCAACACTCCATGAGAATTGGTGAGGGTATTACATTTGTGCGCCTAATGGGAATATAAATTAAATCATAATTAGTATTTTAATAGGTTTGAGTATTAGCAACATCTAAAAAAATATTTTGTCTTAATTGGGTCTTAGACATATAAAGTTATGTGTTCTAATTTGATCCATATAAAATTATTTAATCTTATAAAGGATTAAATGGTGATTATAGAAAAAAATCAGTTAGGTGATTACCTAAAATATTTTTTGGACTTTCATTCTTACATTTTCACACCCAAGTGAAGTTGAAAAATCTTTCACAAACAATTTTGTAAGTAGGTATTCATCCAGATGTCAAACAATTGCAAAAGTTCATGGATTATTTATATTATGAAACAAGCATAGAGCGTAATCGACAATTATTTGGAAAACCATATCAAACAGTAGGGGGTAGCTAAGGGGGCTATAGGCCCCCCTTCATTGACCGTGATGACCTTAGAATTTTGTCAAGATTAATAAAAAAAATAAAAAGTGTAAATAAAAGACTTATTGTATTTGTATACTTGGCCCCCCTCCCCCATACAAAATTCCTGGCTGCGCCACTGATATCAAACAACAATAATATTGGTTGGTGAATAAACGTCTGTCAAACTATGGCTGAAGACGATGGACCCAGATCATCCAGAGATGAAACAAGTCACAGCTAGAGTAACATATTAAGTAGGTAGTAGGTACATAGAAATAGAATAAATCTCAGCAACTTACGAGCAATGGGCCCGGCTTTTTATGGATCACTTGTAACATTTGAATCTGGGATGC
This sequence comes from Macrosiphum euphorbiae, assembly GCA_949089665.1. NCBI lineage: Eukaryota > Metazoa > Arthropoda > Insecta > Hemiptera > Aphididae > Macrosiphum > Macrosiphum euphorbiae. The sequence goes on along the minus strand of CARXXK010000002.1, from coordinate 71,231,409 downwards.
AACTAGGTACCCGTCTCAAAATACGAATCGAGTTGGCCTACACTTTTGTGCTCAGAACTCTGGAACGCACATGGCGTGTAATCGACTGTTATTCGGTAAAACATACTATCAAACGGCAATATTATGTTTGGAAGCAAAGTAATTTTTAATCGACGATCGTCTTCAAGACATCACAAGCGGTGGTAGGCACTCGGCGACGACGACGATCATCAACAACATCGATCGATGAACAAACGTCGGTCACGCCACGGCCGAATACGGCCAAATGGTTAAATAGGTTAATGCGAGTGACTTCGGACTGGACATCCAAAGAGACCCAGCATTCCCAGCCTCAGTGAGTTAATACATAATAATAATAATATCATAGAAATAGAATAAATCTCGGCAACTTACGAGCAATGGGCCCGGTTTTTTGTGGATCTGTCACAATATAGATAGTTGTTCGACCTTCGACGAATAATGATAAGGAACTCTTCCAGCAGTCGGTACAATTATTAATATTATTTATTACCACTGGCGTGAAATACGTGGATAGGTATGACGTCCGTGAAGAGAACTCCGTACGTTTGCCACTTATCACTTCTGATAAGGCGACAATCGCAATACTGCATATTCAATTGCCTATACGTATCTCAAAGGGGGTTACGTATAATTCATTTTTCATAATACCCACGTGTATTGTTATAATTATTATTATCGTATTGTACATTATGATATGAGCGAGCGAATAAAATTAGTTACATAAAAATTTAAAAATTAAATAACATAATAAGAATTAATTGTTACTATTATTCAAGATTCAAGTTCAAGACGGATAAATAATAATAATGATTATTATTGACTATTGAGATTTGAGATTTGAGATTATACCAAGATCATTCTCGTGCCTATCTACTAAGGGGCAATGTTTAGGTACCTACTACCTACCTAATAATATTATGCAATCCGAGGTCGCCGGTCGTGGCCTTCTCGTTAGATGTAAATATAATATAAATATAAAACATAAATTAAATATAGTTATTAGATAATTAACAAGAGGGGACGTGCTTAGAGTTAGATCATATACTATGGATTCACACATTAGTGACGGCCGACGAGTCTGACGAAATATACTCGAGTATAGGTACTCGTTACATATATTTTATCAATCATTAAAACATGTTTCACTAGTTATCACTCATAAATTCTCAGGGAGAATGCAGTTATTAGGATAAATGTGCGACGAGTATTCACACCACGATGTAGAGAAGATATTATCTTCTCTACCATGGTATAAAAAATAAGGGAAGGTCATAATCACGATTAAAGATAGTATGGTTGCGTGACGACGACCAAAAATGCAGCGATAGAAGTGCTTAAGTCTAAACTGACTGCCTAGTGCTGCTATCTAGTAGTTAAATGTAGAAAAGACGAGTTTTTACATATAAGTTTATAACCACTAGATATGTAATTACTAATTCATTGTCTCATACTGTCATACGTCGATATTAGCTTTTTTAATTTTTTTGATATTTACATTGGAAAAAATAAATTAAAAAGTCAACACATTTTACAGTTACATATCGCACCTTTCTTTAACCGCTTCCTTTGATAACATACCTGTAAACATTTTATTTTGACAAACATTCATTGTTTTTTCAGGCATAGCCGTATAGGCGTGCGCAGACTTTATTCGCAGGTTATGCAATAAGGAAAATAGGGCCCCCTCACAAATTCTAATCTTTCCTTTTATTTATTCTAAAAAACAATTCTAAGCCGTTAAACATTTTTTTAACACGTATAGGATTCAATTTACAATCTAAGTTTTTGCAAATAATATACTACTTAGCTTTTTTGCTTCCCTCGGAATCTGAAATCACACATAGTTTTACAGTAGAATATTAAACAACGCGCTGTAGAAATAAGTAGTTTGAAATTTGAATTATATTTATTTAAAGAAAATTTGATCAAGTATATACTAGTATGAATGTTTTTGAATAACTTTAACACATTAATAATGTTGTTATTTCATGGAAGGTACCTACTTAAAATCTAAACTCTAAAGTTCAAGTCTTCTTTTTATCGGCACACATGTTTTGAATTCATCTATTACTTCTTCAATATTGATTTCTGATGCCATTTTTTTCTTGATAAAAATTAACATCAGTGAATCAAGACGTTCTTGTGACATAGTACCGGACTCAGTTATAATAATAATATTGTCTTTGATTACAAACTATAAAAACAATAATAATTAGGTACCTATTCTATTCTTGCAACATAGATAACTATATCTACGTGTTACGCTTTAGTATATTAATAGTTTAGATTATCTTGCGGGTCTCGAGAAAAGTGAAACCTAAATTTTTATTATTTTTTTTTATAATATAGAAGATATCAAAAATGCTTTGGTACCTATATTATATATGGGCCCCTCACATAAAGCCGCAGACTATGCAGCGGCATACCCTGCATACCCTGTGCGCACGCCTATGTTTTCAGGTATAAATAGGTATATTAATTTTGCAGATTTGCTTTACATTGTTTTTAATGTTCTCTGTATCTTTTTAAGTAGGTACCTACATACCGAATAATGATTCAAACCAGAATTCCAACAGCTTATTATGTCGCATTCATTAAAATGAGAAGCACATACGCGATGGCTTTTTTTTAATTTCATGCCTAAAGCCTCCTCCCATTTATATTTTTCCAACTCATTCTTCGGTACTTCAAAAGTGGTGTTTGCAACAGAATGTGGTGAGCGAATGCAACAAGACATTTTTGGGCTAGTTGTAACTTTTAATTAAAAGAATAATTCACAATTTTTTATATAGTATATTAGAACGAGATGTTATGTCAGTGTGTAAAATACTGTAGTAAATCACAGACGATAAAAAACAAATTCCTGAATCCCGATCGTACGATACCTAAATTAATAAATATAATAATATATTTACACACAATTACACTGTGGTCTACCGCCATGCTATCTATGATTGCAGTCAAAACCACATATATTAATTCTTGTGAATTTATTGATCAGTAGACAGCGCCACCAAGCAGTCAGATTAACTGTAAGCACTATCGTGGCCGCTTCAGCCTATACATTATCATACGTCGTCACGCAACCATACTATCTTTAATCGTGGTCATAATACTCCGGAAAATGTATAGGTGGAAAGTAAAATTCGGGACGTTTTTGTACGGAACGTATACGTCCGGAATGTAAAAACCTAAAACCGTATTTGTCCGGAACGTATATTTCCAGAATATTTTAATTCCGAAACGTATTCATCTGGACCCTATTATTCCGGAAAATATTTTATCCGGGACGTATACGCCCGGATTGCAAAAAACTAAAACCGTATTTTTCCGAAACGTTGATTTCCGGAATTTGTATTCACGTATACTCCCGGAAATTATTTATCCGGGCCGTATATCCCCTGAAACTAAAAACCTATGGATCGATAATAAAAAATAAACTTGTTTATTATTTTTATTTTTTATCTACAAAATTTCATAATTTATTTGAGTACGCAGTTGTACTAACAGTAAAATCAACTTTTTAATATGGTAAATTGGTGACAGCTGCTTTATTAATCCTCTTTTTTGAAAATGTCTGTACTTAATTTATTAATTTTGGTTAGATAGTTTATTAACTACGGTTGTCTAATAGCTTCTTGAATTTTGGGGGGCTTATGGTCAAACCATATAGGTACCAATTAATAATTTATGATCCCAAAATTAGAATTTTTAACCAAACATTTCACTACATAATATTGTGATGTAGCTACATGCCTACATCCATAAGTTAAATATTAATGGAATAAACATAATGATACCATCTGTACTTGATTGTTAAAGAAAAAAATAAACGATCAAAATGAATAAATTAAGCTTTACGCCTTATATTATTCTAACTATCTGTATTAACCTGCATGACCCGTTGATAAATAAATCCAGGATGGGTAATCTTGAGGTGGTTAGAAACAAAAACTTTTTTTCTAACGTATAACCAAGTGTAAGCAGAAATCAATGAATTTTACGTAAGTGGTTATATAATTTTATTATTTTAACACTATTAATAGCGGGTAAGCCAATCTAAAATAATTGGTTTAATCTATTATCTAAAACTTCTTTGAATCTTCAAAATTGGTTGACTATTTTTTCATTCTTTAAGCCTCAGGCATACCTATATTGACTATTTATAATTTTTATAATATTACAATATTTGTTAGTTGTTAGGTACCAATGGCTTCAATTTCAATACACTAATAATATGTGTGTCAAATTTGAGGTTGTTTGGGTGAGTGATGTTACGTATAGGTATCTAGTACCTACTTAGAAATTTGATAATGCGTAATAAGGAGTGGTTTTATTTTATTAATTTTTGACTCTACATTTTTTCTATACCACCGCAATTTTAAAGTTTGAGTTGATTATTAATTATTAATTACCTAATAATTACGTACACCTATATATTATATTGTAAGTGATTTATTTTATAATTTTAGATTTTTTAAAGTGATAATGTAATATTGTAATGTACTGGCAATGTAGGTAATGGTACTTATGTACCTATTTGATCGTATTCAATATTCATTTGTATAATTGTATAAGTATAACAATGTAATACAAGATTCCTCATAAGTTTGTCTACCTTTATCAAAAAAAAAGGTGGGCAAGTGGGTGTCGCTCTGCTGTACAGTAGGTTACAAGTCTGTCACTGTATAATGGATATTATTAAATTTGAATTCAATGATATAATATCATTGTATAAGAAAAACGATTCTGAGCGGAGACGGTATGTCAGTCTAGGTATAAGACATATTATATACATATCTATGGTATTAAACAAAAAATTGACCTATAATAAATTCCAAATTAATCATATCACAATATCCATTAGGTACTTATAACGCGTTATACACCAACAACAAACCCTGATACTATTATAGATATGTAATAGTACACTTTAGACGTTTCAAGTACCCACGAATAACATTATACAATCACAACAAAATAACTAAAATAGTTATTCTAGGTTTTTTTTATGTAATTTCGTCCAAATTTGAGTTTAAAATGTCTGTAAAAAATAACTGTGTTCATATATTTCTTAGATTTTTTGGTTAGAGTATGAACTATTCATGAGAATCTTTGTTTTGAATTTGTAATCCTTACCTATAAAAACTGAACATTTTATAATTTATTAATTACAATGATTGATAATTTTCGATTAATTTTGTTACATTTTGTCAAAATTCGATCTTTAAATGCTTATAAAAAAAAATTGTGATTGTGTATTTTTTATATTTTTCAATTGCTATTGTAACAAATAAGTCTAACAATATATCAGGAGCCTTGTATTAAATTTTTACTTTGGCCCAACAGATAAAACTTAATTGATATTTACAGAAAAAAAAACTAAACAAAATTGAAAGCTGTAAATGTCCGTAAACAGCTCAAAAAGAGTCAAAATATTTTCAAAATTGTATGGTGTATAAGAAATGCTAATAATAAACATTCAGTGAACTTTTCATGTATCTACAGTTATTCGTTTTTGTATTACAACAAAATAAGGAAATCGCTACATGAGAAATCGAGTGAATATCCAATGTTGTAAAAATTTGAATTTCAAACGCTCATAAAAATTTAATTTGACTTTCTTATAGACATTTTCTTTTTGATAAAGGTAGATAATTGTTATAATTATTTTTATTTATGTAACAGAATGTAACAGGAACTATGTAACAGTAGCTATGATTGATTGTGATGGCCGTTCAGTTAGTAGCTACAACAGCGAGTCATTGCAACAGCCGCCGAGCCGCCGCCGCCGAAACTGAAGAAAAGTAACGATTAGACCATGAGTTCCTGATACTCCGATGTACATTTTTCGATTTTAGTTCGTACGTTTTAGTAGCGTATTTACTATCCAGATCAACCCGGGTTCAACCCCACAGACCAACAACTTTTCCATACAATTTTTCAATTTAGTTCGTATGTTTTAGTAGCGTTTTTACTACCCCGATCAACCCGGGTTCCGCCTCACAGACCAACAATATTATTATTATTATTCAGTTTAAAAATAATTTGAGCCTGCAGCCGCCGAGCCGCCGCCGCTGAAACTGAAGAAAATTAACGATTAGACCATGAGTTCCTGATACTCCGGTCTCCGACGTTACATTTTTCAATTTTAGTTCGTACGTTTTAGTAGCGTTTTTACTATCCCGATCAACCCACAGACCAACAATATTATTATTATTATTATTCAGTTTTTTGCTGTCACTGCGTTGCCGTCTCTTGACACTTTCAACGCCACTGAAGCGTTAACAGTGTTTATTCCAATAGGCTGATTAAAGCGTCAAAAACGTATACGTTTATATGGCTATAATTATTCAATCGCATTTTTTAAAAAAAAAACCCTAAAACTAAGATAGGCCATTGACAATGAACTATTAATTTAAAGGCATGGGTGGTTTTAGTTTTTTTCGTTGTTTCTAAAATCACGGGCGGCGTTGAACGTGCATTATACTTTAGACGTACCACGTACGCGTATTTTTAATTTCAAACGGACGTGGCCTAATGATTAAGACTAGTATTAACCTTAGATCATATACTAGTTTCAAGTTTGAAAAACACAAACAATAACGGTTTTTTAAACAGTAAGAACTATTTCATATAAGTGATATCAAAAAAATAAAAACAACGTTGCACAGCCATAGTTTTCCTTTTTATGTGGTGAAAATTTCGTTTCTTAGTTATGACTGTAGCCTTCTCGGTTCTTTCCCGCGCAAAATAGTTTTTGATATGTTGTACATTTGTAAAACGGAGACAACACATGCGGGTATAGCGTCCTCTTAACCAGAATTCTTCAAGAAAAATAACTCAATTAAATACATATAGATATAGCGATACCCAATTTTATTATATTATAACATATAGGTGCATCGTATATATAAAGATATACCATACCATACTGAGGAATATTGTAATAATAATAATTAATAAATACTAATAACTAATGCTAATAAGTAATAAGTAATATGATATTATTTTATTTTATTGATACAAATCAAAAATGTAAAATTCTCAAAAACATATTGTAAAATATTTTCTGCATAAATAGGTTATTTTTAAATAAAATCTAATTAGGTTATGCCCATGTAGTCATGTGTATTTATATTTCAAATATTTATATTTATAAACAGTCAATATTGTCAGTAGACAAAATAGTCATAGCCCACAAGGCTTCACTTTTCGTTCTCGGCTCTCTCAGCACTCAAGATTTACAATACCATATTTCAATTTTTGTGTAACAATGATGTGATTATCAATATACCAAATATGTATATAATATGTGTTATACCTAGGCTGACATACCGTCTTCGCTCAGAATCGTTTTTCTTATACAATGATATTATATCATTGAATTCAAATTTAATACCATCCATTATACAGTGACCCACTTGTAACCTACTGTACAGCAGAGCACATTTTTTTAGTTTTTTTTTCTATCAATATCAATACAATTTTATTTGTTGGGTAAATAAACGTGAAAATGTAATGCAAGGCTCCTGATAGGTATATTGTTACAATAGCAGTTGAAAAATATTAAAAATACATAGGCGCAATTTTTTTTATAAGCATTTCAAGTTCAAATTTCGACAAAATTTATCAAATTTAAAATGTAATAATTATTTTGTAGTTAAAAATTTATAAAATATTCAACTTTTACAGCTAAGGATTGAAAATTTAAAAGAAGGTTCTACGTAAATATATAAATTACTTTATTCACAATAATATCATCAAAATATACTTAGTTATACATAGCCCATAGGCTGACTGACAGTTTTCGCTCAGAATTGTTTTTCTTATACAATGATATTATATTATTGAATTAAAATTTAACACCATCCATTAAAGTGACCCATTTGTAACCTAAAGAGCGACATCCACTAGTGGGTAAGCTTACCCACTTTTTAAATATATTGTAAAAGACAATATCCAATTGTAGGAAGAGTAGAATATGACTAATGAGTAAGTAAGCATATATAGTTTTCTTGCAATTATATTGTATAATGTTTGTTAGAGAGTAGTGAGAACATTATTTTTTGGTTATTTAATCGTAAAAAAAGGCGTATACTGAATTTACTCCATATTTACGTTTGCAGGTTTGCTCCCCCATATTGATACCCTGATCGTAGCAGTGTTTAGTGCCGAAGTGGTCAATAGACAATAATAACAGATAATGATAATAATTTCCAGATAAAACAGTGCACCGTGTACGATATTCTAAGAATATAACACCGCCGTGTCAGTGACGACTATGGCAGGACGACGGTGATAGGGTGTAAGGGTTATTATTCCTATATAGTAATGCAAACTATTTATATAGTTGTATTAAAATAATAAAATGTTTAGCATACACTTCACACAAAAATAATTTAATAGAATATAAATATATTATAGTATAGTTTATTCGAATTAAGAGGACGCTACCCATGCATTTCTTGTCTCGGTTTTACACACGTTTTCGTTCACTGGTTTCAATATTGTGCTGTTAGATATTAGATTTTTCACATAATATCTAGTTTTTGATCTTTCACATATCCATATCTTGCTTTAAAATGAAATATGAATAAAATCGGGTAAGTGGGTGTCGGCGTGTCGTTCTGCTGTGTCACAATTAGTGCGTCACTGTAATGGAGGCTATTAAAATTATTGTATACGATAAAAGATTCTGAGGGAAGACGGTCTGTCAGCCTATAATATTAGTTATTACTAAGTTTATTTGATAATAATAGTGTGATTAAGGAAGTTTATTTTACTATTCAGCATTAGGAACACCGAACAACTGTAGGTTAAATTCATTTTTGTCAAAACAGTTACATTTACAAATATGATTGTGTATACAAAATATAACTACCTACTCTATAATACAACACCTTAACTCTGAAAGTTTTATATACCCACGAATAATGTTTTTTAATTACAACAAAATAAATCGTTATTTTTGGTTTTAATATGTAATTTTGTTAAAATTTGAACTTAAAATGTCTGTAAAATAAAACTGTGTTTATATAATTTTTAGATTTTTTTGTTACAGTATAAACTATATGTATAAGAGAATCCTTGTTTAAATTCTCAATCCTTAGCTATACAAATCGAACATTTTATAATTTTTTAACTACAATAAATTTGAAAATTTGAAATTTAAATTTTTGTCTAAATTTTTACTTCACATTTTGCACTTGCACTTGCCATACCGAAAGAATAAGCAAATTACCTTGATGTAAAATGATTATTTAAGTAAAATCGAACGAGAATCGTTATACACTATACAATGTATTATGTCATAACTCATAATGATTTACCTTAGGTATTTAAGAGGGTAATAATATAGAATATACAGGTAGGTACGACTATTTTCTTATGATTTGATCGACTAACCATTATTAGTGGACGGGGGCGTCATTTTAAGGGGTTATGAATAGGCAAATATTTCAAAATTACCACTGAGTTTTTTCTAAGAAGTAGTGAAACTAGCTCAAATAATTGGTAGGGGGGGTGCTAGTCTCTCCAAACATTTTCCTAAAAAGTAACACGATGCGGATCTTTGTCTCATCCAGTATTTAATGCCTATTCAATAATAATTCTTAGTCTAGTTTCGTATTTATTTTATTAATACTAATGAACGTTTTCACGTCGTTTCAAGTTGTTTCAAATCTTATTTAACAAATTTAAATTCAAATGCATTATCATTTAATAAGTTTTTAAAAAGGTTAGGTTAGGTTAGGTTAGTTTAATCTTCCTATAAGATGATACAATTTTTTTTTTATTTGCATATTTTTACTTGCCTTTCATATCTTCAATTGTTTGTGAAAAAATAAAATAAGTAGTTACATACTTACATACAAATCGTAATAAAGTACGCAAAATTTGATATCAATTGTGAATGCCGGTTGATGATAATAATAGTTGATATTACTTATTAGAAATGAATAATAACAACATAATAGAATTTCCATGGAACGATAACGCGCAAACTAATATAGATTTATAACACGATTTATAATATTATACACTCACATAAATGCACTGCCCAATGCACCACCAATAACTCACAATAAATATAGCTCACTCACCCTAATATCGATTTACATACTTACACACATGCACGTTCCGAGCGAGGCCCATACAACATGTGAACTGAATTGCCTAAATTTTACTCCTTGATAAATGATCGGCACCGACAACCTTAACTAAATAATAAATATTAAATATGGACTGTAATAATAGAGTTATCCGCGTAGGTAAAATATATGATTACGATTACGTTCATTTTAGCCGTAAATTGATACCTCTATATTGTATAATAACAATGTGGAAGTCCAACTAGTATTGTATAATGTAATATTGTAATATATCATATGGATTTTACATTGGATATCAATAAATTTTTATTAATATTATTTAAGGCCCAAGATGCGAAATGACTCATTGTATGTTTCTCAGAGAGGCACTTGTGTTAAAAAAAAAATGTAAACTGAATTAAATAAAGTTCTTAGTGAATCCGTTAAAATTATTAATTTTATTAAATCTGGAGCATTAAATAGTAGATTGTTTTACAAAACTCATAATATTATCTTCACTATCTGAAATCAACTGGATAGTAGTAATAGTGTTTTTTTTCCTTTATTTTACTAAAAAAGAATTTGAAATAATTTTTATTTTGTAATTTTTTTATAAATATTATAAATTCATTGAATTTTCCTATACAAAACCCTTCTACAATTAGAGGTAGTTTGACTAAATTAATACTAAATATTAACTTTGTTTTTATATTTAAATTGGGCTTCCGCCCGTCTTATAAAAAATAATACTAATGGTCACTAATTATTGAAATATAAACAAAACGTTTTTGAATATTGGTTCGATTTGGCCTCCAAAATAGTTTGTTTTATAATTATGTGATATACCTACTGACTGTAATGAGAACAATGTGTTGAAAATATAGTAGTTGAAAATACCTACCAATGTTTAATCTATGGTATTACATATTTTAGTTTTTATTCAAATTAGATGTTTATATTTTGGATTTACTTCACCCCATAATGCAAAATAAGAAACAGTTATGAGGTAATCAATATCAACTAAAAATGATTTTGCTGCATTAAAATGTTGAAAGTTTGATCGCAATCTTATGACTATTAAATTCAGTACTTACAGCAACTTACTGCAACACACTTTAAGGTATATTACATTTACCATACTTGTAAAGCGACCTATGATTTAATACCTATTAATAAAAAAAATACCATAAATATTTAATTACTATTTTTGTCATTCCACTGCATTCATCAATTAAATGCAAGGATTTATGCAAAAATCATAGGAGGAAATCCATTGAAATTTCAGGAGTGGCCAACATTAATATGAGTGGGGGCTTCGATCTTACAAAACTAAAAAAGGAGGAACTTGACGGACTTTTGGGGGCTATCTGGTTATGTCATGTTGAACATTTTATACATTTTTAACTACAGAATAATTATTAAAAAAATGTGTGCCAATGTATTTTTAATATTTTTCAACCGATAATGTATCAATATACCAGGAGCCTTGTATTATATTTCTTCAGTTTTGACCCAACAAATAAAATTTTATTGACATTTATAGAAAAAAAAAATGTCAAATTTAAAGTATCTATAGTTATTCGTTTTTGAATAACAACAAAATAAGAAAATCTGTACATGAGAAATCAAGTGAATATTCAATATTGTAAAAATTTGAACTTCAAACTCTCATAACAATTTAATTTGGCTTTCCTGTAGACAATTTTTATTTAAAAATGGTAGACAAGCTTATGAGGAATTTTTATATTTAAATCAAATATATATGTTTATGTTTTATATAATATAGTTATGGAGCATATTATAATAATTTCTATAATTAACAATATTGTAATACTATCCTTATACATATTAGATTTTATAATAACTTATGAGATCACTAGTGCAGTTATAGGCAAGTTAAGAGCAATGGGAATCATATAGTGTATAGTTATAAAGTTAATAGTATAAACTGTATAAAAATAAGGCGATATTATAACTTTTGATTGTCGCTATAATTCTAATGGAGTGATAAATTTACTTGCAATGGTTCTGTTTGTAAATTGTAACACTATATGATAATCATAAAACAAACAAACATATAACAGCCAGATTAAAAAAAAGAACAATTTCATGAATAATATATAGGTAGACTACATAAAATAACATATTTTTCATTAGGAGTAAATTAAAACTAAAATATAACTGTTTAAAAAAAATAATACAAATCTAAATACTTTTTAACAATAATACTTTTTCTTTTTATAGTGTATTTTTAAATTAAAACATGCTAAATAATGTATATATTTTTAATTAACTACACTATTTTTTTTTTCATTTAGAATAATATTATTTAATATTATTTCTAATTGTAATTATTTTAAACATTTTTATTAATACATATTCAATTTGTCGATTACGTAGATATGATTTCAATACAAGGAGTATTTTTATTTTTCTATTAACTCTCTAATTTAGTTATTTGTATATAAATTAAACAATAATCATAAAATATAACTATTTATGATTTTTGATATAAATATGTTTTGGGCAGGCTACACATTTTTTTCTGACCAATTTTTGTAACGTTTATAACATTTATTATTGTTACCATGGTTATTGTGATAATATTGATATCAATATACAACTAGGTATGTTGTCAAATGTTTACATAATAATATGAAAAAAGTCAGTTTGTAAGTTGTATTTTCAAAAAATAATTCATAGACAAAGTTCAGTACCTCCCTCACCCTAAAAAAAAACAAATTTATGTTTTATAGATTTTCCTTGCAGGTAAAAATATCAAGTAGGGTACTACATTTTTTTTTAATTTGCTTTACTTATAGTTTGATTAAAAATTCAATACTATTATTATGTAATGTTTGAATTATTATTATATATTATATATATTTTTGTTTTTGGCAAAATATGATTTGTTAAGTGGTTAATATTATAATTATATGTTTATTAATGACAAAATATTATCTGATAGTTTATTTTTATAAAAAATAAATCAGAAGATTTAGCTGTAACAGGAATATTTTGTGCAATTTTAAATATACAGAGGAACCCTGATATTTTGTAAACATGAAATAATTCTATGTTAATATTTAAAAGTATATGATGATAAACTTAATTAAAATAGGAATGCAACCATTTTTAAATATTTATCCTGTAATGATAATATGTCATGTTTCTATAATAAATAAATTAGAATAGTCATATTTAAATACTTTTGTAACCAAAGTTAAATTACTTCAAAACAGCTCAAACTATGAAAATATTTATTCTAATTAATTGTTGTTGTATAAAAACCTATCTAATGTTTCATAAATTGTTTCTAATGTGATGTTATTTTTAATACTGATTAGATGAAAATCAATAATTTGATTTTCTAATGTGTAAACAATACTTTTAACCAATCCAATTACATTTAAACGAAGTATTTGTTTTAAATCATTAAGCCATAAGATTAAACTTAGGTCAGCATTTAATTATTGAATGTTTAATATTTTTGGTGACAAATCCAACATGATTTATTGATATTATGGAGTTAAGCATTATAGATTTCATATCTAATACAAAAAACTCCTTCACTTAAACTAAATGTTTTACTTGCAGTGAACTCATAGTTTTAATATTTAAATTACAGGTTTTCATAAAAATTAAAAATTTAGTATTTTATTAATGCACATTCCCCCTAAAAATATAAAATAAATTAAAAATGCAACATATTTAGGAAAAAAAATTTGTCACAGCCATGCTTTTTTCCCAACATTATCTTAAATATATTTTACTAAATTTATATTCAATACTCATAGTGTCTTAAAACTTAATTGTGCGATGCACGAGCACCATTCATATAACCAATCCATCTTTGGGCTGTAGTTTGTATAACTGTTGCGTTGTCCAGCGTTGCTAACAACAATAGTTGGTTGATATGTGTAGCGTGATAATCCCATCGAGCAATATTTGGTGCTATATCAAGTGTTACATGTCTGAGATCATAGGCTGATCTTGAACCCATGTCAAACAATGGTAATAGATTTTTCAATGATGCCATACCTTGTTTCCACAATGAATGAGCTTCTTGCGAAACCTAAAATTATTGTGTTTTATGAAATATAGAATTATAAAATGTACACATTTTAAATTACCTCTGAACCATTGGGAGCTAATGAAAACAAATCATATAATCCAATCAAGGAGTACATAAAACCGTTTAAGATGAATATTGGTGGAACTGTAGGATATTCATCATACCATGGGTGTAAATTCATAAATTCAGACAAAACGCCACCATTTTTAGTTGGAATTTTAAAGGGCTTTAGAGCAGTATGAGCTGTTTTTAAATACATTTCATTGCCACCAGAATGGAAAAATGCCCTGGAGAGCAATGATATTGCTTGGCCCTGACCCATAGCAGATAACCTATAAGAAATTATTAATAATATTAATTTTTCAATTACTGTGCAAATATTGACAGCTTACAAAGTATAAAACATTTTTTAAATTATAATGTGCTAGTGCCTGTGTAAAACTTAGGTTTTACAATAAAATTGTCATCAATATTTATATAATAAAAAAATAATACAGGTGTAAAAGAAAGAATTGACAGATATGATAAACAAACTATGTAATAACTTTTTTTCTAATCAATTTTTAAAATTTATATTTAATTTATATTATTATGATTATATTAATTATCAGTGGTTGGGAGTAGCACGCTTCATTATTTGTAGCAATTGACAAAGCTTTGCTACAATACTTATCTAATGTAGGGAAATACTTTAGCATGATAGAAGTTTTCGGTTAGCGTAGCATATTACCATTATTTTGTCGCTACCTTCAACCTATTTGGTGTACAATAAAATACCAATTTTCAATTCGAACATTTAAAAAAAATGTAGTGTAAAAGTAGTGAAAGCGAGCTACTTTTATTGAGGAAGTAGCTGTAGAGTTTGTGCTCTTTAAAAAACTAGACCACAGTTAAATTAATATATTAATATATTAAATATATATATATGTTACCGTAAAAGCCCGATTACTAGGTAAAGCTAGGTTTTACTAGTTAATGCTAGGATTTACTGTTTGTACTCAACAAATGCTAAAAATAATAATTTTATTCGGGCTTTTATTAAACAAGTTGTGTATATCCAAGGATGTACACATTGAGTTAGTAAAAGCTGATTACTGTTACATAGTATATTTCAGTATATTTAGTACACTTCTTGAAATTATGTAATAGTAAGTGCCATAATTGTACATTGTGTACAATTAAATACTTTGTTTTTTACAAAGAATGAAAACAATTTTTTTTGTTTAAAATCAGTAATTTGTTTTCATAGTATATAATTGATAATTATTATTTTTATTTGCGTTAATCATAGCTTTTACTAACTCAATTTGTACATACTATGATATACACAAGGTGTTTAGTAAAAGCCTGAATAAAATTATGATTTTAAGCATTTACTGAGTACAAACAGTATATCCTAGCTTTACCTATACTCTGTTCGGTAAGATAATGCAAATTGCTTGCGCATCTAAATGAACGTGCTCATCAACGAAGTTTAGTGATGATGGCTGTGTTTGGCAGGTGGTGCTCGCACTGGTAAAGTGGTGGGAATGCGCAGCAATAGATAAGTTTTGGTCGGCATCTTCCTGCATTCTTTAGCCAAACCGAGTTTAGTAAACGGGCTTTTTATATACATACATACATACATATATATATATATATTACATAGTTAATATAATTTGTCTGTTATGGCTGTTGCACTCTGATTCCATATACATTTATTTTATGATAAGCAACACTTTAGTAAACTTACCATCCTGGCTTCAATGGTTTGATGACAGGAGATATTTTACGAGTAACGGGATTAATCCAACCTCCAGACTCTTTATCTTGATGTTTATTGAACCAATGTGCTGCAGCATAAAATTGACTAATATGATCACTAGAACTAAGTGTTAGGTTGTCCAAGAATCCAACTCCATACAGTTTAAAATCACATAACTAAATAAAATCATAATTAAAAATTCAATCCATGATTAGTATTAAATTCTTCTCATTAAAAAATATGTATTTTGATAATAAAAGAAAACTACACTACCTTATATTTTGAACGAAACATTTTTGCTGTTGTTTTTTTTAATACATGTAAGCCCTTTTGTAAGTCAACTAATACATTTCTAGTCAATTTTTTCCAACCAAATTCTCTACCACAATGCATTCCATGATAAATATTATGACCCTATTAAAAAAAAATAACAATAAATAATTATTATTTAGGTTCTACAATAAATGTTATATCTTGGCATAATTTATCATAAATTCACATTTATAATCTATGTTCGAACTATTATAACTGCATACCTATAAAATAAATACAATTAGAACAAATAAAAATATATAGAGTAAATGGGATGTAGTGCTAAAAGCTAAATATTAAAGGGCAACATTTGTTTTCACAACGGCTGGATGGCATGGGCTTTATTATTATTAGTATCTGTTGTTATTCCGATTTCTGTAATAGCGGTTTTTCGTTAAATGTTGTTTGATTTTGATTATTACCATAATGAATCAGATACTATGTAATCTCATTGAGTGCGATTTATTTTTTGGGGATTTCTTAAGTCAAAAGTGTACGTAAGTAAATCTTGAAGAATACCAGAGTTCAAGAGAGATTAAAATAGTCCTTAAGAGGACGTTACACGGACATTTGTTGTCTTCGTCTTACAAGTGAGTAAATTAGCATATTTTACGCTCAGCAGATTACGTTTAGCACAGTTAGCTTAAAAATTAGAGTGAATGGTCATCTTATAGGCTTTTTATTATATTTTAATTTTAAAACAAGTTATGAGTATTTTAAAATATTCATAACTCGCTTTAATATTAAGATATAATAAAAAGCCTATGAGATGCCTTAGAATCTAGATCAGCGGTTTCTAAAGTGTGCGCCCCAGTGTCTGGGCGTGCCACAAATTACGATGTCTTTACAGGGGCGCCTCTAAGCCGAAGAATTTTATATAATCGAAAAATAAATTTGAAAATCCAACCATGGCAAAATAATTACGATTATGTAAATACAAATGTATAAATTATATATAATTTAAATTAAATAAATATTTTCATACTATTCATAACAATCTTTACAGGTTTTTACTTTTTACTTTAATTTTTCTATTTTTTATGAAAACCTTGGTTCAAATAGGACGCCGCGAAACAAAAAAGTTTGGGAACCAATGATCTAGATAATAATCTTAGCTTTAAATTTGATATGAGGTCAATTCATTCTAAACTAACGAAACTAAGCACGATCTGCTGAGAGTAAAATTTTCTATATTATGCACTTATAAGGCAGAAACAACAAATGTCCGTTTAACGTCTTCTTAATGATATGCAATATAACTTTTGAAAATAAAAAACATCCAAATATGCAACAAAATGCAAAATAAAAGTCTCACTGTTGAAGTATCTGTTTTATGAAATAAATAATTTACATGGAAAGTATTGTCTAAGATCACCCAAAAAAAGATACACTTAGCATTGAAACCCGGGCCATACATATTACGAAAAAACATACATAATATTATATAATCTATTGATATTTTTAATTTTTAGTCAGTGACTTTGACAGGGATATATTGATATTATTGTTATTCATAATATTGAATTTTTATACACAAAAATACATGATTGCGCATACAAGCGCTACAAGGCTTATTGATGTTTAGATACATAAATTGCATTTGATATAAGTTCATAATGAAGGGTTTTTAGAATCGAGGTTCTACTATAAAAAAAACAGTATGTGTCTTATTGAGTTTTCTAATTCAGAGCTATATATCGGATACCCTATAATATTATAACTGTAAATTAAATATTATTTTTTTTTGATAATAATTATGAATTAGAATGCTTTGCGAGGAAATATTTCAATATGTCATAATATTAACATGAATAGATTTTATTTTATAGACATAAAATTATTAATTTTACCTTTGCAAATATAAACGTTTTAGAACATATGTAATGCAGATTCCATACTTCATGATCCTTTATTTCTTTTATACTAATAACAATGCTACTACTTGTTGATAAAGACAAAGCAACATCAAAACTAATGAAAAAATCTTCTTTGCTATCAATTTTTAACGAAATTGGTTTATCTAAATAAAATAATTTTAATGGTTTATTAGTAGGTATATTAAGTTGTTTGAATTAACAAAGTATGTTATTAATTTATAACATAAGTTACATTAATAAAATATACCTGTACTGAAAAAATCGATAACATTACTATTGACTTGAGCATTGAATGCTATTTGTATTTTTGAAGTTTTTGGAACATTCCATAGAGGATTTAACTGACCATTTTCTAAGACCCTTACTTTTGGTGATGGTAAAGTAAGATTTTTACTATAATGAGATAACCCAAATTGAGCTATTTGTGTTGGATAATAATAACCATGAGGATTCCACTGAGTTGATACTGGGACTCCTATGATTATTAAATATA
The DNA here is from genome assembly GCA_949089665.1 of Macrosiphum euphorbiae. Classification (NCBI taxonomy): domain Eukaryota; kingdom Metazoa; phylum Arthropoda; class Insecta; order Hemiptera; family Aphididae; genus Macrosiphum; species Macrosiphum euphorbiae. The sequence continues at coordinate 71,212,796 of CARXXK010000002.1, read as the reverse complement.
ATATTATTATTTTTTCCAAATTTCAAATACTTAAATACTTATTTTATATATGATTGATTGTAACTTAAAACTTGCCTTCAGAAGCACTAACACACTTTACACGATCTCTTTCTTCAACTTTATAATTTTGGAAATTTGTGAACACACCTCTAGAGTCATATTTTCCATTTTGATGGTATATTTTGGAATAGCTATGTGACCAATGGAATTTTTTTTTGTTTTCATCAGTTTCAATAATTTTTCCATAAACCTTAACAGAAAATAAAATAAATTTTGTTTGAGGTAGTAAAAGGGTAAATAAAAACTGTTTAGTTTTTATTTACAATTTTAATAAACAAATCGATAGACTTAAATGTTTTGTGCAGATTACTTTCAATTAGTACATGATATAATAACATAAATAGTCAAATACATTCATGCAAATGACAGAAAATAATATTAAAGAAGTACAAACCTCAAAATAGTTTTTTAGAAATGAAAATGGAATATATACTGTGTTGTTTTTTATAAGGCAATCCACATGAACATTATTTCCATTAATGAGACAGTCTATTGGTTTTATATTTTGAACTAATGACTGAAAAAAAATGTAAGTACAATAGATAGTAAGATTTATTTTTAAAATTTAAATCAAATTTTACTAATTTATATAGCATTTAAATACTGTATATTACGATTTACAATATCCTAGTTGAAACCATCTATTATACATTATTAATCATTAAATAATGCATTTCGGCATATTATAATATAGAGATAGCCCATCCTTGTATTAAATTTTCAAGTGTTTTGACTAATAATAATCAAAAATTTCATATGCCTATAAATAGATCAACAAGAGTCAAAATATTTTGGAATTTAATGGTGTGTAGAAAATGCTAATATAAACATTCAGTGATATTTATCATGTATCCATGGTATTTTTTTTAGAGTTACACCAAAAACCAGTCGGTGAAAAACCAATTTTGCATAAAATTTCTTGTTTTTACCGTCACTTTTGGAAACTATTAAGAACTTTAAATTTTGACCTAACTAAACTAAACTAGATTCACTTTCTAATCGGAAAAAAGACTGAGGTTGAAAATCAAAGCATTATTTTAACTACTTATCGTATACACATCAAAAAAAAAAACATACATCATTGTAAAATTAATATTAAATTATAAGTGGGAAATCGATTAAAAAAAAAACAAATATTTTTGATACACTTGATACTGATTATATTATTAATGGTATTTTATTTAATAAATATTATAGTAATTTGTTACTTACTTCATAATTGGGTTTAATATTCTTTGAAAATGTATCAAATGTTTGATTTGAGCAATTGGACCATAGTGACAATATGCATACTATAATTAAAGAAGAAAGAACTAAAAAGAGAGTTCTTATGTTTAATCTCATACTGGTTTAATGATCATTTGAAAAATTGAATGATGAATAACTGCAAAAAACAATCAAATTAAATAATAACCTCATAAAATTGTTAGTTTGAAAATATTATCTAACTGTATTGCAATCTTTAAGTTATAGATAAGTACATTATATTTTGCAATTTAATGGCTATTTTAGTATTAATCATCTCAATTATTAATTGTGTAAATTATTCAGTAGGCCAGTATAAAAATTGATTGGATATAAAAAAAAAATTGCACATTCATTAAAATAGTATGATGTAAAGATGTTGTTTTATAGATAGGTACTTATAGAATTATATTTTATAGGTATCTAATTGAGTTATCTTATTTTTCTATGAATAATTAACTGATAATTTTATCCAATATATTTAAAACTGCAGTACTGAATATACAATCTAAATTGGTTATAATTATAAATAAATTGTTAGGTACTTATACACTATAAACTTTATACATTCATTAAAATATTAAAAGATAAATGAGTAAGTAGGTATTAACTGTCTCTTGATAGTTAATCTTAAGAAAGAAAACTCTAAAAGCGTATGAGTTTCAAACCATTAGCTTATTATATAATACTAAGTCTAAACTACAGTGGCATTTGTGTAATTAATATAGTTATGTAATAAATAAAAACTTAGCCAAAAATATCCCTATTCCCGGGTGGAATGAATTTATGGGTGTTTGAAAGAAACTTAAATACAATGGCATCTGAGCATTTGAAAGGAGAAAATTTACCCCTGTCTGATTGTAAAAGCAGTCAAATTGTTGGTGAAATAACATAACTATAATTTAGGTAATTTTGAAGAAATATAATATTGTTTAAGTACTAGAAAACTATTCTCACGTTCACAATTAATATTTACAGTTTCTTAGTTTAAATAATTAGATGCTGACACTATGCCTAAAAGACATTCTAAAAACTAAACAACATCACTCTTGAATTTATCTGTGGTTTTGAAAAGTCCTCTATTATAGAAGGTATCAATTTAAAATTTATCAAATACGTTTTAGCTGTCGTGTTTCATATAGTAATTTAATTTGTTCGACATCTCTAGAAAAATATAAAATTTCCTCACTGAGGTAGGTAGATATCATAATTATTCGAAATTATTTAGCTCCTCCACATCTTTTTTGCTTTAAATTGTCTCAGGCGGCTATGAAGTTATAAAATATGGAAATAAATGTATCGAGATAAAAATGTAAGTAGAAATTAGTTTGCAAGAGAAGATATTTGTTTCTTTTTTTGGTTCAGGTTTTTTGGTCAAACATTTGCCCATTCCAATTAAAAACTGAAATGCTGCCACTGCTTAAATATTATTCAAGAAGAGTTGATGAACCTCGCAATGATAATTCTACATAAGTTATGAATCATATTACAAAGATCTGATTGTAGGCACTTATTTAGCCCAATCACGGTGGTCATACATAAATGGTTTTTAAAATTCCCAAAGTATGGGTAGGCTAGGTGAGGACAAATGCTATGGTATACCTAAATGTGTAAATGTGTAGCTTACAAAGTCCGTTGTACCTGTATCATTGGAGCCAGATGATGTCCGGTTGGGCGGAATATGGAGACGGTCCGATCATTTTACACAGCCGTCGGCGGATGATGATTGTTATTTCTGCGACAATTGTTCCACGACAAAACGCAGTCCATCGTCCAGACACCAGTCGTCTAGCACCGGGTCCAATCGTTATGATGAAAATTTAAAAAAAAATCTCGACAGTGCCTACTGCCCAGCAACCTGTACTTAAGTACTCCTCACTAATATTTATCACGTCGGCCGAGAGGATCGACTACGACGATTGCTTTTTTAATATTATTTCAGCCCGACCATAACGGAAAATTGCGAAGACAATGATGGCTAATGTTGTTACTTACTTACTTGTTACTATGTGTATAATACTGTAATTTTATGAATAACAATAATTATTTCGTGTCGGTGCGCTTTTACTCATAAGTGATAACTGATAACGAGACTGGATTTTGATAACCGTAAAAATTGTTACAGTGTGTTCCTGGGGGGAGGGCACAGCTGTAGTGTTACATGACAAATTTGTCATGTAGTGTTATTAGTTACCTATTGGCTATTACTATATATTATAGAAGTAGTGTTATTTTATTTTGATGCGAATAGACCCGGCACAACGGTTCTTAGAAGATGGGAATGTGCTCTGCTCGACACAGAAAAATATAGTAAAGTTGTATTTGTATAGAGTATAGACAATTATTATTATTATGATTATTAAAAAAAATATTATTTTAGACAATCCTGGTCTTTTGATAATAATATTATGGGACTTCAAGACGTAATATAGTATGCTATCTCTTTCTAACAATTTTGGCGGGGGCCTCTCTCACAGCAGCTATCAGACCATTTCTTTAATTATCTTTATTACGTTTAAATCATAATATTGACAATATTGTACATAATATTATTTTGTACGCCACATTGATATAACAATAATATTATTATTGTTATATTCCGTGGTAATACTATTTTGGTGCATATTATTTTATATTATTATCAATGCAAAGTGCTGCAATCACAGATATATAAGTAACTATAATATAATTATATTATAAAGTGTATCTGTGGCTGCAATTCATTTTTATGCTCATATTATAAAAGTGGATAGTGGTTTCCGAGTCTGCCTTGTAAATGACTATAAATCATAGTCTGTACAATTATTAAGCATCCAAGATGCATCATCTGCTTTCAGATCTTTAAAACGTAAGGTGAGTATCAACTATCGACCTTTCTGTGTTGTTTTTTGTTTATTATTTAGGTACTTTGTTTTTATTTTGTATGGTGCTATGTCCGGGAGGGAGTACCTAGGTATAAAAAGTAGGTACTATAAATATTATTAATTATGCCGATTGACTTAACATTATTATTATTGATTATTTTGAATATAGGTACCTAATGTACCTAACACAATTTTTAATTTTACAAAGCTTTGTCACATAGCTTTACCATGGTTAGACCCAGAGCCGTATTCAAGGGGGGGGGGGCAACGGAGACATTTGCCCTGGGCGGCCAAATTTCGACACATGTGGGGGGCGGCCATATTATATAAATAACATTTTTTTTTTTTTTGGTTAGAAGTTGTTGTTTGAGTTCCTATACTTACTTGGACTTTTTGCATTGCATGACTATGATACGGCCATTTGGCGTAATTTACTCATTTTGCCAATCGATGATAACTATTAATTTTTGTATTTTTTTTATAAATTACATTTGTATGTTGTCATACGTTTTGACATTAAGGGGCCTGCACGTGACCTGTTTTTTTGCTCAAAAACATGCCTTACAGGAAAAACTCTCACCCCTCGTAGATTGGTCCGATTTCTGTAATTTTTTTTTTGTTAGATAGAGGAAGACTTCTTACAGGGCGCATTGGACTTGGATTTTCAACATTATTTTTCTAAATCTTATGTTACAAGTTTGAATTTAATCAATTTTTACAACTTTTTAGTTTTTGTATTATTTTTTGTTTTTAGCGACGTAATCAAAAATCGAAGTCCAATGCGCCCTGTAAAAAATATTCCTCTATCTAACAAAAAAAAAATTACGGAAATCGGACCAATCTACGAGGTGTGAGAGTTTTTCCTGTAAACTGTGTTTTGACCGATATAATACACCCTATCAACCCCCCCCCTAAATAGGTATTGGGTAGTAGATTAGTGGAAAAGTCTTATAATTGAGGTGGCAACTAAAATATAAAATTTAATTTTCAAATTTTATAGAATTGCGGAAAATTTGAAAAATCGCGAGCAGGCCCCTTAATTAAAACAATGTATCATCATGATCTGTGTTCTTAAGAAAATTTTCATAAGGAACTACAACTAAACAATTAAAAAGTGGGTAGTGGATGTCGCTCTGCTGTACAGTAGGTTACAAGTGGGTCACTGTAATGGATGGTGTTAAATTTGAATTCAATGATCCAATATTGTAAATATATGAATTTAAAACGCTCATAAAAATTTAATTTGATTTGCTTGTAGACATTTTTTTTGATATAAGTAGAAAAACTTATGAATAATCTTCCTAATAATTTTCCTTAATTTTTATGTTGTTTTTCCTTTGAAAACTACATTGAATTTTGACCTCCCCAATGCACCAACAAATTTGACTTTCCCATCGAACAAGATACTGAAGTTTAAAATCAAAGGATTATTTACACTACTTATCGTTTACACTTACACTAAAATAAATACATTCATCGTTTCACTCAGAATCTAAAACTAAAAAAACACACATCATTGTAAAATCAATACATTCGTCGTTCCAATCAGAATCTAAAAGGGATTTTTTTTTTTTTTTGGGGAGGGGGGTACAATAATTGTTGGCCCAGGGCGCAAAAAGTGTAAATACGGCCCTGGTTAGACCATCATTATAGGTATATAGGTATCAAACATTTAACATAACATTTCATGAGTTTAATAATATCAATGCTCATGCATCTGTATAATAATTATTGTTAGACAATCATTTGGACAAATCGCTTACCGTTATGAAAAATTGCTATTTGAACAAATTTTAATAAAAGTAATTCATTATTTTTCATAGACTGTTCAAACCCAAAATAATTGGTTTTACATTAAAAATAATAATCACACTTAATTGTAATAAGTTATATTTAGGTACTGTGCTAATTACTAATTTATGTTATTGATATAATTTTATAGTTTTGGTTTAAGATCAAGAAGCTCAAGATGATTTTATCATGGTTAAATCATCATATTCTTATTATTTACTTAGGTCTTAGACTGAAATATATTAATTTGCTTTAATTTTATTTCCAGATGATATTGATTCATGTTCCAAGTTAAGAAATATTTGAAGCCACAATTTTGAAAAGATACTTTGACAACTGAATTATCGATTTGGCAGTAACATGAAAACATTTAGCAAATGATTTTGTTACAAATTGTGGTATGAATATATGATTAATCATCTTGTCACATAGTCACCTGGTCTTTCCATTAATCAAACCATTGTCCACACTAGGTGATTACTATTGCATACAATGTGAATAATATTATAGTTAGGCATATGTTTAAGCTATTTATAACAATTTTTGTATTATAATTTAAAAATTAAAAATTAATTGAGTAGGCAGTAGCACTAGTAGTTACTTAATAAATACAATGTATAAAATGAGTTGCCGACCCTTAACAACAAGTAAGCTATATTTAGTTTTTTAAGTATCTGAAGATCAAGGCTTGGAACTTTATGCGCTAAAAAACAATGAAATATGTGCATATGTATGCACTAAAAAACACAAATATTCAGTATAATATGCATATATTATTTTATTAAAAAGATATATTTTAAAGTATAATTATAAAAAAAAATTATTTTTGAATCATAAATATTTTATTGATATTTTTCTTTTGATGATTTGAAGCTGTTATAGTGAATCTATTCCCAGAACCCTAAATTTAAAAAAAATAGAATTTATAAAATACCTACATCAGTTATTAAAAAATGTTAGGTATTAATTGTTATATTTACCTGAATTACACTGAATGATAAGATGCTTTTTATATTTTCGAGTTTAAATGATCGTCTGTTGTGGCTCAGAAGGTTTTTGTAAACAGAAAATGATCTTTCGACATCCACGGACTTAATTACTTGTAGAAAATAAGGTCATTTGTTGTCAGATCTTCGGGAGGACCATCCATGGTGGAGATAGATCCACTAAGTATTGACAAGATTTGTTTTAGTATTTTTAAACCGATATTTTTAGATAAAACGTTTCCATTTTTTTGTTGATTTTTTTCTTCGGTTCAGCTTGAACGGATTTTAATTGTGTTTGAACATAGTCCACAGCACTAAAAAATTTGGCTAAAGACATGTTTTTAGTCTGCAGTTTTAAAATTGATTCAGAAAGAACTTTAAAATTTGAAGTAATACCTATATACTAAATTATTTTGAACGTGTTCTTTTTCTAAATTTTTTTTTTGAAACTTATACTTGATGCATCATTGGAGTCCAATATATTTACAGCATCATGATTTTTTTCATAGTTTTTACAATAATAAAGTACAGGGTTTATCCAAGTACTCCAACAGGTTATGATTGGTACTGAAGGTAAACGTATCTCTAGTGCGTAATTTTTGAAAATGTTATTGTTTATTTCTAATACGTTTTTAACATAAAATGCATTTATATACTCAAAATCTTTAAATATGCAAAATCATATCCATTTAATAAAATATGCAAAAATATGCATATCAATTTTTGTATTTCATAGCATGGTTCTTGAAACGAATTTGTATCGAATCAGATTTTAAATATGCACCTTCCTGAGAAAGATACAAATGCATAAAGTTCCAAGCCCTGCTGATGATCAACTACTATTTGTGTAGGTATATAATTTATATTATTACATGGAGTATAATAAAAAATTGTATAATAATATTCTTCCTTTATTATTAATTCTCCATTGGAAAATACTTTATTTGTATATAAAGCATGTAAGTGTGTTTAAGTTTGTAAGTATTTCAAAATTGTAAATTGTTTGTACTTAAAATACTCATAGCTAGCTTTGAAATTAAAATATAATTAAAAGCTTATGACATTCCATAGATAATAATCTTATCTTTAAATTTTATAAGAGAGTAAATTCACTGTAATTTTTAAACTTACGGAGCTAAATGTGATCTGCTGAGCTTAAAATTTGGTATGTTACTCAATTGTAAAACATAGATAACAAATGTCGGTGCAACGTTTTCTTAATGATAAAATATAAACAATGGTACAATAATTTAAAAAAATAATAATTTAGTTGTTTCCTGGTACTTGTACATAGATTAAAGAAGTTTTAAATATGTATTGGCCGTCCTTTAATATTTTACTTTTAGAATTAGAACAATTTCTTAATCAACTAAAGATATATTATAATCTATATATATATATTATTTAATCATCATGTCTGGGTTACTAAACCGGGCTGTTTATTGTCCTCGTTAATAGAAAAAAAAATTCTCCTAAATACACTTGTAAAAATGAATTGTTCACATTTTTTACTTTATAAATCTTTTAAATAATGATATGTAGAATCCTACAATTTTAGACACTAATACTTAACTTTTGGACTAAAAAAAAAATCTTTTTTTATAAGATTACCTAATATGCCTCAATTATTAAATTAATAATATAATTAACAATACCTAATATTTATATATAAATAAACTTGTTTTGTTTCCTGTGGCTTTTCTCCAGACATACTTTACTGTGCTATAATGTAAATTGTATTGAATGTCCAGTTTAAAGTACAATATGTAAAGTGTGTCCTTCTTAATATTTTTTTCCTGCTCAACATTATGTTTTTTATTAACCTTACTCCAACACTTAATTATGACATTCTGTTAAACATTATTTTTAACCTTTTATGTCCAATAAATTATCATTTAACTTTTTATTTATCCAATATTGATATTATAACTTAAATGAAAATATAGGGTTTATGTGTTCGTAAAATGATTTAATATTAGGATTAATATAATTATAATTATTTACATTTTTAAGGAAATCTAACAGTTGGCTAGGGACCGAATTTGATTGATTTTCAATATGGATGGAAACCAGGAAAATGCCAATAAAGTAATTATAAATTAATTAATATAACCTTTATGCTAATTAATAATAGGTAATAATTAATATTACCTATACTTTACAAAATAATGTTAAATATATTAATTAAGTCTTCATTGTTATTATTTATTAATTTATTATATTTACAGCTATTTAACATAAATAATAATTTCTATTATACCGCAAAGGTGTAAAAACAATATATTTTTATTATTTATCCTAATAATATGTCTTAAACATACATATCCAATTTATTAAACATTCTACATTATATTTAAAATTATTAAATAAAACAATTGATTAGTTTACAAGATAACACTTGTACTTTCTACAATGTTTTTTATATAATTATACAATTACAACATAATATTTTCATTTTATTCGATTAAAACTTACCTAACTTACCTATTGGTATTTAATTTATTAAAAAGTAATTTACCAACATTTTATTTTTTCAGAAAGCACTTCAATTAATTAGACATTTGGAGTTTTTGCAGTATTCTTTTTTTGACGGTCGGCCAGAATGGACAACCATAAAAAAGGATGATTTAAAATTGTTTATGGCATACACATATTATGACTATCCATTAAATGATGAACATAATAATGATTTAAAAGATATTGATGGTGAAAACCTTAATGATATATTTATGTTATATAATAATGAAGTTCAAAAAAGCATCTTGACTATCGTTAAGAAAATAGAGAAATTTATTCCTAATGATCAAAGTTGTAGTTTGGAAGTAGGAGTAACTATAACATATAGTATTTGTAAAAAAAAGTGCAAATTGCTTGATACTACTAATGCCTGTTGTATTTCTCCTGACAAGGATATTATACATCAATGGAAATTAATCCGAATAAAGGTAAATAGTCAAGTTCTTTTTGTGGATTTTATAGCCGGGAGAACATACAAAAATTGGGATGATTATATGGAAAATAATACACTTCCTGAAGGAAATATATTCTACCCAAAATCAGGGGTTTATGATGAAACAAATTCTTTAATACCATTTACAACACCGGCTTCTAGAAAAGGCAAACAAATTTTAAAAAATGTTGACTTATCCATGCGATTAGCAAATGCTGTTGGCGGTGCATCATTAATGTATGGTTTGTTAAATCCAATGACAGCACCTTTAGTGATACTTTCTGCAGCATCAATTGGATCTTCTTCTATATGGGAAGCAGGAAGGGAGATTCAAAATCTTATAGACATTTATCGACACAAACAATGCTTAACAGTATCACAGTTATGTAAAGAATGGGTTAAATTATCTCTTACAATAACTGGTGCAGTAACAGCATTATTACCAGTAAAGGCTATAGCTTCAGTATCTACAGAAGTCAAAGTGATAACTAATGCATCAAGACTGGGAAAGTCTATGGATCTTTTACAAAAAGGTGTTAGTATTACCCGATATTCATTAGAAATCATCCATACCACCCTGAATATCATGGATAAAAAATCTAAACTAAGATGGGAAGATGCCTTATCACTCAGTTTGGATTTGTTCATTATTACAGGATCACTAGCTCCTATAAAAGATATTAAGAATATTATGATTGTAAGTAACTACATGTGTTTAAACAAATTTTAATTTTTTTAAAGTTATATAATTGATTATAAATTATATAGGTAGTAATATTATGTAAATTATCATTATGTTAAATATAAAAAAAATATTTTACAATTTTTTGATAAATTTGAATACTAAATCAAAGTATACCATTTAAAAGTTTTAGTTACAACTTATAATATCAATTCCATTGGTTGAAATAAAAATAGTTAATTTAAAATAAAGTTAATAAAACCAAAATGTTATTTTGAATACTTCCCGTCCATTGCAAGTACCTAAGTCCTACATGCTAATGCGTGATACGCAGAATAATTGTAAATACTTTCCATCAATTATAGGTACTTAGGTACGGAATTTTTCTCTCCATATATCAAAAATTTCATCAGCATATTAGTTGGAATATTTATAAAGAATTTGTTTGAAAAAAAATAATAACTGATTTTATAGTAACTTTGTAAATTAATATTATGGCCTATGAGTATATTCAGGCATTCTAATTTTTAATTGAATTATGTTTTAGGGCATGTCATCAGAAGCCGTGTGGTTACCGATTTTCAAAACCATGGAGACATTTCCTTACTATCTGAGTCAACACTTTTGGAAATCCGTTTACTTTTTCAAAATGCACTTTGACGTTTTCACAGAGCGAGTAGTGATGTTTCGCATGGGTAAACTTACGCTGGACAATCTGTTGTTCGCATGGCAGAAGATCTACCACCTGATGAACGTCTACCAGAAACAATTGGCTGCACTAGACAACAGCGACCTGTTGCGACACGTCGTAGACTGCGTCGTGGCAGATGAGAGAGTGAAGTATGTGCTGCGTAGCCAGCACATTTTAAAGCTGCTGGATGGTTTGCACAGGGAAGCGGTGAAGAGGTCTGGAACCCACCGGGCCCTGGCTAAGTATTGCGTGGATCGCATCATGCAGGAAGCGAAGAAGTTGTCCTCGCTGCACGACGACTCTTTGGTCGAATCAGCCAGGTTGGGTGAGATGCGCTCAAAGGTGAACGAGGAGTTTTGCAAGATGTTCGGGCTGGACAATTGTTCCATGGACCAGTATGTCAAGTGGGCCATTTTCGAGGTTGGCCGTGACCCGGCAGCTCTGTTGGCTGAGTACAAGGAGCACACTTTGCTCCCAGAAAACAAGTATGATGACCAACTGTTGTACAGCGACACACTTAGCACTGACCGGTTGGTCAAGGCGTACTCGTTGTTGGCGCCATGTCATGCGCTGGACATAGAAAGCTGTGTGGGGTTTGCTAACATGCTCTATCCACAGCCGCATGGGTACCGAAATCACGAATTTGTGCAGTCCCCCGATGAAAACATATCCTTTCTCGTGTTATCAGGCGAGATTGTGTTCTTTGGCGTCGAACTGTTCGACGGGGAGCCCAAGATGAATGTCTGCTTTTACAGTTGACCCAGGAGCCTATCAAAAGAGGCTGCTGCAGAACATGCAGTAGTCTTCTAGATGGAGCAAACGCCTAGATTGTTAAGAGCATAGTTTTGCCGGATCAACGTTGTCATCTTCTCGGTTTTCACCTACCAACATCTGTCCAGCAGTTCTCTTTTTGCATCCTCTATGCACTTTTGTTTTAATAATGTTTTGGATCTATTAGTTGATATTTACTCGATTCAAAAACCTAATTATATTTCATAAAAACCTTCTTAATATTGTGTACCTTGATATTGAATTTTAACAATTTTATTTGCACATCACTTACAAATCATAAACATAAATACTTACTATGATTATATTATGATGGTTTATAACCATAACCACATGGATAAATATTAGTATTCAAAAATGTTTTATTATTTTTACTTTTTATCTTGTAAAGTTGTACCTAACAACTAACTTAATGTTTTTTTTTTTTTTTAAACACTTTATTCTTTATTATGTTTATTATTAATAGTTGTCAAAGATAAATTCAAATTTTATAGTTTAATCCTGGATGAATTTATAATACATTATATATTATTATCTCAATTGTTTATATTTTGTTGTTATTGATGTACGATCTATCTATTATTTCATTATTATTACAATATTTACCTTGTGTATAATATTATTTAGCAACAAAACCTAAAGTTACCTATAATAATAATATGAATTATGTCTTCCTGTGTCACTGGTATCATTAAACAAATACTTAATTAAACTGCCTACACAATGTTTAAAAATAGTTGTTATTGTTAATTTTCTGAAAATTGGCAATCGTTATTAATTGAACAAAGTATTAGTTTATCTGATTACAGAATAATTATTATCTTATTTGAAAAATATGAAATTAAATTTAAACAGTAAACTCTAAATATTTTATGCATTATTTAATACATAATTATGTCTTGTACTGCTGTTTAATATGTTTCTACAATAATGACCTTCAATTTCTACAAAATTCATATTTTTTTAATTAAATTGAAGTTTACTTTGCTTTGAATGTTAATTTTACTTCAATATGCATTAATTTTGTTATAGAATTAGAAAAATAAATATTAGATTCCTATCGGAGCGATGCATGTATTTTATTATTTAATATCAACAATTTTAGTATAAATAATATTATTAAAATATTTAATAAAATGTTTGTATAATAGTGACAATTTTATACTTATTTAATTTCTACACTTTAAGATATTTTAGGTTCTGATAAATGTATAGGTTTCACAACAAAAGTATGTGTCTTTCATCACCTTTTGTAACAAAAAAAATGCATACATTTTAAACTTGGACTTCATCGGACAAAATAAAAATAAAAATACTGTTTATGTTATTCATTAAAAGAAATACATATTATATAGGTAAATTCAAATTCACAACAAAATAGAGTACAGTACCTATGGTTTGAAGTTAGGTACAAAAAAATTAAAAATATAATATATTTTGTTCCAATACAGTAACCTGAACATATTTTTTCTATAGTTTTGTAGTACTAGAATATACTTATCACTTGATATTTTATGACACCTCGTCATTGTCCATAAAATTATTTTGGGCTTCACTTCCCCTCAAAGTATCTACTAACTAGATTCACTTTCTTATCAGAAAAGATTGGACTGTTAAAGAAAATCTAATCATTTTTACTGTCCTAAAAGGTGATGACAGACACAAAAAAAACACACGCATTGTAAAATTAATACATTCTCCGCTCAGAATCTATAAAAGTTGAATTTTTCGATTTATCTCTCCCCCCCCCCCGTAAAATCGCCTCTGACTGTGCTGAAACATAAAAAGTTTAATTTTACTTTTTGTACATTCAATAGTTGAGTGCATAAATGCATAATATTATATTAAATTGGATACCAGTGTACCTACCACCTATATTATTGAATTTACAGTCCAGTGAAACCTGCAGTATATGAAAGTCAGTCACAGCCCACGGGACCATAAAGACCATAAGAAATGTTAGTCAAGTACGTTTACGTTCTATCCCGCGGTTCTATCTAAGGGCTCTGCTCATGTCTGTTTAATAAGGGGCAATACTTAGGCAATATAAAAATCACGTGACCTTAGATTTTGTAGTAAATAATATCAACCGAATTATAAATTTGGACGAAATTACATAATAAGAAACCTAGAATAACTATTTTAGTTATTTTATTGTGATTGTATAATATTATTCGTGGGTAGGTACTTGAAACTTCTAAAGTATACTGCTATATATCTATGATAGTATCAGGGTTTGTTGTTGGTGTATAACGCGTTATAAGTAGTAAGTACCTAATGGATATTGACATATTGTGATATGATTAATTTGGAATTCATTATAGGTCAATTTTTTTTAATACCATAGATAAGTATATAATATGCCTTATACCTAGAAGGACATACCGTCTCCGCTCAAAATCATTTTTCTTCTACAATGATATAATATCATTGAATTCAAATGTAATAGCATCCATTAAACAGTGACCCACTAGTAACCTACTGTACAGCAGAGCGACACCCACTGCCCACCTTTTTTTTATTTTATTTTTTTTTTTTTGTGTCTGTCATCACGTTTTAGGACAGTAAAAGTGCTTGGATTTTCTCCAACAGTATCTTTTCTGATAGAAAAGTGAATCTAGTTAGTAGGTACTTTGAGGGGAAGTACCAACTTTGGGGGGTCAAATGTAAAAATTTCCCAGTAGTTTTCACAAGTACCGGGAAAAACAACATAAAAATTAAGGTAAAACGGGAATTTTTACGCAAAATCGGTTTTCCAGAAAATCTATTTTGGTTTTAGGTGTAACTCTAAAACAAATGAACGTATATACATGAAATTTTCACTGGTTGTTTATATTTGCATTTTATATACACGATAATATTTTCAAAATATTTTGATTTATTTTGAACTGTTTAGGGACATTTTCATTTTCCATTTTTTTTTTAGTTTTTTATCTAAAAATATCAACAACATTTTATTTGTTCGTTAAAAATTTAATAGAAGATATATATAGAATATTTACTAGAATATTGTTTTAAAGGTAGATGAAAAATATTAAAAATCTTTAGTCACAATTTTTTTTTATAAGCATTTAAAGTTCAAAAATTGACAAAATATGGAAAAATCACGAAAATTAGCAAATTATTTTGTGTAAATAATTCGTAAAAATTTTTCTTTTTAAATCTAAGATTTGAAAATGTAACACAAGATTCCTTATAAGATTATCTACCTTTATTAAAATAAAAATGTCTATAAGAAAGTCAAACTAAATTCAAATTTTTACAGCATTGGATATTCACTCGATTTCTCATGTAGCAATTTCCTTATTTTGTGTACTTCAAAAACGAATTACTGTAGATACATGAAAATTTCACTGAATGTTCAGATTAGCATTTACAATACACTGTACAATTTTGAAAATATTTTAACTCTGTTTGAGATGTTTACGGACATTTACAGATTTCAATTTTTTTTAGTTTTTTTTTTCTATAAATATTAATAAAGTCTTATCTGTTGGGCCAAAAAGTTTAAAAATTTAATACAAGGCTCCGGATATATTGTTACAATAGCAATTGAAAAATATTAAAAATACATATTATACACAATTTCTTTTTATAAGCATTTAAAGATCGAATTTTGACAACATTTATCAAATTTAGGCAACCTCTTATTCTTTTTATTATATTTTAATTTTAAAGCGAGTTATAGGTATTTTAAAACTGTAAATTATTTCTACATTCTACATCTATATTTATTATATTATATTATTATTATTATATTTATTATTTATACATTGATTTAAATAAAGAGATTAAAAATAATGTACCGTCATCTAAGTACACATCACAGTATTCAGTAGGTAATCATCTCGAATCCGATGTATTTTTTTACATGTTACAATAACGATAATTTCCATCTGCTCAGTAAACATGAATCATATTTTAATTTTGGGTCGAAAGAATATTACAATTATTTTAAACAAAATTTAGTGCTTCTACTAAAATTATTGGTTAACTTGGTAAAATAGTAGTTGACGTTCGTAATACGTCTGCAGGTTTGTAGATTAAATTATTGTGTAGCTTTAAAGCCTTTAACCCACACCACGTGTGTGGTATTTTGATATATAGGTACCTACCTAAACCGAACCGATAATGTGAGCGGTTTTTGGCTATTGACCATTTCGGAGTCGAAATCACAAGTGTACGGTTTTTGTATGCAACCGTACCTACCTGTAAAGTGTTAAGTGTAATGTGTATAATATATTGTATTACAGTTTAGTCCGTATTATGATAGGGTTGAGCCTATTAGAGATTAGGACATTATTTTAAAATACAAATCAACTATGTTAAGGACGTTAAGGTATATTTAGAAGCGCATATTTTATAATTATTTATACACATCGTAGTATCGTACGTTTAACTGTATAAGGGTCACACATGCATGGATACATGGTTAATTAAAATTTAAAAGCACGTTTATAGTTATGTTTAATATACCATAATACCTATGTAATGGGTCATTCAGTCTTAAGGGTGGCCTTGACCGTCAATGCTTCAATATACACGAAATCGCGAGCATCGCGTTGACGCTAACCGTGACGCTGTTGCGAAGTATCCATATTATGACGTAGGTACTTATTACACAGACGTGGATCTAGAAATCTAAATTTTTTTGATTACCTACTATTGTAAAAATAGTAAAAATACAATTTAATATAATATTTTTGTATAACAGATTATAATATAGGAAGTTAGGTAACATTATAATTTATAGATAAAATTTAATTTAACATTTTTATGAATAACCTAAATTTGATAGTTATAGATTTTAAGAAATATGAACTATTTATTATATAAATAAATACATAATATAAAATATTTTCAACGTGGATTCCCCTTAGTCCCCACCCCCTTAGATTTGCGCCTGTGTATTAACGTATGCAAATATTATATTTGAGTTTGAACCACGGTCAGTGTCGGATTGGCACACCAAAGGCCCATGGATCAGTTTTTTAAGGGGGCCCCAAAAAATGTTTACCTGTGCGATTTTTAGCAATATGGATTATAATATAAAATGTACCTTTATTATAATCATTAATATACTATTATATAATTTAGTAAATATAAGTTTCATGATTAATAATTATAAATTAATTGTGCACATTCACCACATTAAATAAATAAATAACCAAATATACAACAGTATACCACTAAAGATATTCCGAACTATTCCTAATTAGTTTGCTGTGGTAGCAACAACAATCGACATAACGCGACTACAACAGCATTGCAGTCGTATTGGCAAAATATCTGAAATCATAGCTGAATATTATGCAGTCGACAATGTTTTTATAAATATCTATTGCTTATGGGCTGCGGGAAGACATTGTTTATAATTTATAAATAATAACATTAAATTACAATATATGTATATCTAATATACCTTTACGTAATTACGTAGCGAATAGTATGATCGCTGAATTCAACAACAGCGCCCCCTCAGTTTCGGTTAAGAGGGGCCCTCGTGCAGTCGTCCGAGCCATTGTTTTTGAAGCGAGAGATAAAACCTAACTTAACCTAAAGTAGCGCAATTATTTCAAAAAACCTCCTTCTACTTGTTACAATAATGTTACTATTATAATTGTTACTTGACACTTGCACTATAGTATGCACTACTGCTCTCACACTATAGATAATAGGTAAGCATCATTGATCCAATTATTAAGATCTTGTAATTTTTCTTTACCCTGGACACCAAAAGTATGGGCCCCCCCAAAAAAAAACAAAAAAAAACGGAGGGGCCGCGGGCAGCCCCTAGCGGCCATCATGGCCAGGCCGACACTGACCACGGTATATTATAGTATAATAATATACCGTGGTTTGAACTGAAAATTGAGAGTGTTCTCCGTTATCAAGGTATCGGCATATCGAGGGGAGAAATACTATGATATCCGCGTGTCCGTGTAATAGAAAGAGTTCGTATAGACAGTTTGAAATAATATGTAGTATATTAGTATAACATCTATCTTTTTGACGGAATTTAATTATTTTGACTGCTGAGAGAAGTGTTTGGCAGATACTAGTTGTCTTCTAAAATATAAGAATTATTACTTCCTCATCGTAGATAAAAAAGGTTATTATAATATTATACTATAGTTGCCTCAGATGATCGGGTAGTTCATAATTATTATGAGTTACCTATCATCTACAAATGTTCACTTATAGTTGCCATTATAGTTACTATATATAATTAAAAAGTGATTCTTTTCAAAAATATACAATCGATGTAAGATGAGTTTATGTATATAATTAGTTTATAATATTATCATATTGTGACATAACATTATCATATTGTGTTATAATAGGTACCTGCATTAATAGGTACCTAATTATAAAATTGAGTTTACAAATTTACAATGACATATATTTAATAAAATATAAATTAATGTAATAATATTATGTACATAATAATGATTAAAATAAGTCTTATATAGATATATTATTATAGATAATTTTTAATAGTAAACATCGTGATTTTATTTTAATACGTTTTTAGATAATATCTATAATTTAGAATTATGTAGTACAATCAAAATAATATCAGTCTTAGGTAGATATATATTATATGATATATAAATCTACATACAACTATTAAAAGTAATGATAATTTGGGAATATAATTAAAACTATAAATACTAAAATATATAATATATTCATGTAAATATTATAATTTTTATATTATTTAAACATATTAATACCTATATTTAAATCGTTAAGGAAATTAGAAACAGCTTATACAAATACATAGGTATATTTATTGCCTTCCAATTAGTAGTAATAGTTCAACTTTTTTCGTTTACGATAAAATTTAGGGTACGACGCGAGGCAACTCTCATTTTTAGTAGAGATGGGGCTCAGTAAATTTACCGGGAAAATTGTACGGGTAGGTAAGCGTACATTTTACCCAGGTTTTTTTACCGTTCATAAAATCAAGTAACCCCTCATTTTTAATGTTTTTTCTCGGATAATAACTTTTATTTAGGTAGCCAGAGTAGCCTATACGACTATAAATGCAGACAGTGTATTTTGGTATATAGTCGTATAATAGCCGTATATAGAAGAATAGGTTAGATATAAGTTGGTAGAAAGAAAAAATGAAAAAAAAAATATTCAACCTACATTTACACGACTACACACTTCATAAAAAAGTTTTGAGAAAGTAAGAAATTGGGAACGAAAGTTTTATCTGAAAATTATAATAAAAATTACAACTGCACTTTTTTTTTTACAAATTCTACCAATCAACAAATTTTACGTAAATTTTACTGTTATAAATTTACCAAAAAAATCTTCGGGAGGCTATTTGCCGTTATATATACAGGTGTCCGATAAGTCAGGGTTTCAGTACTGTAATATTATTATGTACCTACCTAGTGAACTGCAGAGTGTTATTGAACTGACGGCCGTCAACCGGCAGTTTTCTCTTTTATGTAACTATGTATATATATAAACACTTACCTATATATATTATTATAAATATATACTGGGTGATCCATTTAACGTAAGATACTCAGTTATTCAAAAAACACAAACTTTTTAAACATTTATTTTATCTAATTTTAAGTAGGTAGTTACAGAACAACGTTTTTGTAAAAAAAATTATATTTATAATAATAAATTATTGTTTTTTTAATTTTTAGAATGGTGTTTATTTTTATTTTTTTTATATCCTGTATACAAAATTTCTACTAGAAGCAGTGCTTCGATTTCAACTTATAGTACCTTATCTTTTAGAAAATTGGATCAAGATGGTACTTTAGAGAGGTCATTTATCGATTTTATCAATAATTTTAATTTAATGCCACTGTAAAAACCACCGAAAAAACCGCTAAAAATTGTATTTTAATTTCTAACGCTTTGTTTATTACCATACAAACGAATAAAAAATAATAATATTTTAATATTTTTCAACTTACATGATATAATAATTAATGACAATATAAAATATCTAGACTGACAACCCGTCTCTGCTCAGAATCGTTTTTCTTATACAATGATATTATATCATTGAATTCAAGTTTAATACAATCCATTATATAATGACCCACTTGTAACCTACTGTACAGCAGCGGCGAAATCCACTTGCCCGTTTTTTTACTCATTTCAATAGCAACGAACGTTTTTAGTTTCATATTATTCCGAAGCAGAATATTCGTAGTATTTCTATGAATAAAAATCGAATTGTGTATGTACGCGTCGGTAGTTTTAAGTTTATTAGTTATAATCTTTATAATAGGTATTTAAAGTTTAGACGAGCGGAGCAGTGGGCCTAAATTTTGAGTGGCACCGCACTGCAACTTTCCACTCTGCTCATTGAACTTAAAATACTCGTTAATTGTTATAAGTTATAACTCATGAGCTACTCGTATAAAAGTCGAAATTTTTGTTTATCAAAGTACTCTAGAAAATATTTTGTTTTGAGATAAGGAATTAAAAATGCATGCTGTCAGAAAGTGAAACAAAAAAAAAGCGAAAACAATAAAAAAGCAAACAAAAACATTTTTTTTCTTTTTAAATGGTTGTTTTTAACGACTTCAAATTAGGTAGGTACGTAATAAAATAAATATTTTCAAAAACCTCGACTATTTTCGAAATAATAATGAACCTTAACGTCTTACTTTAAAATGGACCACACCCGGTTTATATTATATATATATGTATATATTATAATCTAGTGCAGACAGTGCAGTGGTTTGTCCCATAACCAGTGCTCGGTGCCGTAACTGCAGCAATGTGATACAATATACCTATTATACCTATATTATTTATATCTAGACTATTGTATATATGTCCTATATGTATATTATATATGCGTATTTCGCATTTATATTTATATTGCCCCGCCATCATAAGATAACGTGCCTTTTATACGATATATCCCAAACGTAATTTCACAAGTCGGTGGACCCATTCGATACGCGCTCGTATATCCGGGTCCCCACTCTCGCTACAGTTTATAATAATATATATATATATTGTATACAGCTCGTATACACAGTAAAAGTATATTGTGTGTACACACAATGCACAGTCACACACAGAACGCTAGTGTTTCTATGTAATATAATATTATTAATATTACTATGGTTTTTTTTACGGGAGCAGACCACGCGCGATTGCGGTGACGCGACGTGTACCGCGGCGGCGATGTCTACTCAACCTTAACTGTTAAAATAATAATAATAATAGTAATAATAATAATATAATTTTATTAATAGATATCAGCTTAATTTGTACCATATCGCGTACAGCAATTAAGTAAATGTCTCGACTATTAAACGGCGGGGTGATTGGCGGGGGTGCAATTTATATTTTTATGGCGAACGCACTATCATTAGGTAGGTAGGTATCTACCTCGAAAAGTATTAACGTTATTAAAAAATGTATTTTTACTCTCTCGCTTTTTAATCAAGTAAGTACCTACCAATGGTAATGGAAAAAAATCTGATCTCGAAAACTTCAAGAGCTTGTGGTAAACAGGATAATAATAAAATGTAACTCAGTAATAATAATTAGAAGGGTAATGGAGTTAGTTTTAAATAATATAAGATATTAATGAACTGATATACCATGCCCAAGTTGTATAATGATTTAAATCCAGAATAACGTCAGCGCGTTTAGCTCTGAAAACTCTATTTTTTACTCTTAAACTATACGAGAGTTAGAAAGTTAGTAGATAGCTCACTAAAAACGACTTGTCAATTAGATACGTAATGTGAAATTCAAAAATTAATTAATGAATATTTTAACTGTTTTGAAAATAATGAATTTTAGCTAGATTTCAACAGACCTTTAGGGTTATGCATCATAAAAAAACCCACTCACCCACACACACACACAAATAGAACCATTCAAGAATGAAAAAAGATTACAATTTAAAAAACGGACCAATAATTTGTTGAATACCTCCTTCAAAAAAAATACGTTCTGGGTCAGAGAAATTTCCATTATAAGCACTGCTGCCTAAAGTACATTTGGTTTAATCCTATTGTAATAAAATGTATACATATATAAAAGGGTAGTTAATAATTCTCTGAAAATTAAAAATCAAGAAATTCTCGACTCGATATTTTATATAATTTGTATCAATGACGTATTTGGGAGAGGGGAGATAAAGGGAGATAAATCTCACCTCTGGATCTTTTAGATTCAGAACGGAGCAACAAATGTATTGATTTTACAATGATGTGTGTGTGTTTTTTTTGTGTTGGCGTATATATGATAAATATTGGAAAAAATGATCTTCAACTTTGAGGGTGGTTAGAAAATTTGATCTAGTTGGTAAACTTAACAATATTGTTATTAAGAAAACCCTATACACCCGTATGTGTTGTACTGTTGTCTCCGTCACAAATGTACAACATACCAAAACTGTTTGGGGTGGGATAGAACCACTCAGGCTATAGTGATAGTTAAGACTAATTGATATACAAAATATAGTTCCGAACATTTTCTGTGAAATATCGTTTTTATTTTTTGTTATCACTGTATTTACTTAAAAAGTTCTTATTGTTTCAAAATCCATTATTTTTGTGTTCTAAAAACTTGAGTAACTTTTTTTGTAGTTTCGATATCAAAAAAAAAAAAAAACTTTAGTTCTCAGCAAAAGTTCTTTTTTTTATGTGTTGATAATTTGGTTTTTTAGTTATTACTGTAGCCTTTTCGGTTCTTTCCCGAACAAAACCGTTTTTACTATGTCTTACATTCGTCCTCTTAACACTTAAGTTTTATCGTTTAATCGTTATTAAGTTATTTCAGTTGATCGTTATCTATTAGATTATATAAATTAATTTTTGGACGATTTCGTGTAGCCTATTTCGCATTACATTTGTAATGGCTACCAAACATTAAAAAATAAATGAAAAGTATTTTGTTAACCGATTTTGAACTACGTGATAAACCGAGTTTGTTATCGTAGGTACTATACATTTTTATTGCTGTAAGTATATTTATTGCATTAGAACGGTGATCACCAAAAACTTACAAATGATTCATTAGTTTTACCTCGAAGCATAGAAAATATCAAAATTGTAAAGTGTATAGAAATAGGTTATGATATATTATAGGCAATAAATTAATTTGGTCCGATTAACCATTCGAAAATGAATATCACTAAGCTCGTTCCAAGTCCACATATTAGTATTATAAACGCACCCTGTAATTCATTAACACTCAATTTCTTCACTTTGATGTTTCTTTCTTTCTTTATTGGTCGTGATGGTGATGCATCTTGCCTCCATTTATCATGCAATCCAGTTTCATATGCAGTGATTTGGGCTTTCGACAGTATACCTTTGTACGGATTCCCCTTCTGCATGAATATACCAATATTGTACACAATAACTACTTCTTCCACTTTATTGACTTTTTTGATTGAACCCGAAATCAAAGCCTCGAAATGGTCTTCCGGGTCAAGTATGATGATATCTTTTTTCTTCAAAAGTCTTTTTGCAGATGCCACCATATCAATACAGGGTATATACTCGGTTAAGTTAAAATTTTCTTTGTCCATAGCGTGCGCGATCGGTATAAAAGTCGGTACACTGCATATTGTAAGTCCGGACTCCCTGACGTCATTTATGGTGCGCATTGGCGGCTCGTACTTTGGCTTATACAGGTATATCAATTGCATCGACGTGTACACAGCACTTATGTGCAACATGTATATGACCCACGAGAGAAAAATCATTTTCGACGACACCGATGTGGGTTGCTGTCCACTGGCTACGCTGCACAATATTGCCCAAGAAATAATGAAACAGTAACCACAGTCGGAAAACACACGTCTCTCCGTTGGTAAACTAATACCAGAAAGCCAGAGCAGAGTAGATGTCAAGAAGAAAACTACGAATAGCGTTAGCCAAAAGTTACCGGAAAATACTTTTAATATGTTTTGCCAGTATGGCAACTTTCTCGGTAGTGGCGTGTAAATTGGAAATCGAATGACTTGCCGTGCCGGTGCGGAATCGAACATCTCCCTCCGTTCGGCTGTGAGAATTCCTCCACCGATTAGGAAATCGGCTCGATGTCTGCTCAACTCACCAAACCCACCATTCCAAGTTCCGTTCGCCAACTTGACTCCCCATCGTTGATTCTTTTTTACCTCGTGAAACTCCAGCTTTACGTTTCCTATCCGACCCATCAGCTTGACCACCTCGACGTCCATGCCGTGTAACATCGTCCTAGGCGTCTGATTCGACAGCAAAGTCATGGGCGCCCAATTGAACCCGACTATCTTCACCGTACAGTTGTAGAAAGTGTCGGGTATTATTTTTTCAAACACGTCGAAAACGGTCCATTGACTGTCGTTGTTGTCTCCCCGAGTGCACAAGTCCTCCAGCGTCGGCGTGTGGTACTCACCACACCTCTTCTGAAACGGATACCAGTAAAACGCTTCGACTGCGTCTTCGTCGATCGCCGGTATCAGTAACACCGACTTGAACATGTTGTTGGTCCAGAACCGCCGAAACACGGGTTCAAGTATGTGTTCAGACAGCTCGGTGAACGTTTCCAAGATCACGACGAAATTCACTTCCGGTCGCCACAACGCGTCCGTCACGTTAATCTTGTCCAAATGGTCGATTAGATCGGATGTGTTACGCGCGGCCACCAGGTACGCGTGCGGCAGAATATACCGATTCGGGTTGAATAATTCCACGTGAAATTCGTTCAACAACAACGCGGGCTTATAGTTTTGGTGCATAGAAAACAACAGTTCCGATCGAAAGTTACGAGTGACCCCTGGACTCATCGTAACGTAAACCGTGGTCCGGAATAGATTACTTACGTTCAGCAACTTCACAGCACATTGTGCTAATAGATTTGAGTCACATCCTGCGTAAGGCCAAATGAAAATCGTGGCGAAAAGTCTGAAAAAAGTATCAATCATCGTCTCGTTTATTGCGCGCTCGTGAGTGTGTGTGTGTGTGTGTATGTGTTAACACTGATTGAGAGTAATTTCATTACTGTCTTTCGTCGTTGGCACCAAGTCAAAACAATTAGTGTAATTTATTAATTATTTTCCGGACCAATACGTTTAGTAAACATTTTGACAGCCGTGAAAATATAACATTTTGTTAGCGCTGATAAAGGGGAACAAATTTAAAAAAAAAAATCATGAGTTTTTAAATAGTATAATTATTATTTAGCTGTCGAGAAATTAATTTTCATAAACAATACACTTTCTTTGATATTATTATACAAACTATATATAAGTATATAACCATATAATTACTAACTTTTGTTTTACACTGCACGGAAATACGTCACTTTTAGTAGAAAATAGTGTTTTTAATAAAATACATTCAATGCTTTATTAATTAAGCTGTATAATATTTTGTGTCCATTTTTTCTACCGAAATGCGTTTTAGCGTTTTAGCGTTTATAATTTACCATGAGTCACGTTTAACTTTTATCTAACACCGTTCAGCGTCACGTACCTTGTAACAGCTCAAAACAAGTCAACATTTTTTTTTCGTTGATTAGAAAAAGTTAATAAATTAATCAATTTTGACAAAAACCAATTTCGCTTAAAAATGCTCGTTTTTTCTTAATTTTTTTTGGTTTTTCAGGCGCTTTTTAAAATACTTTGAATTTTAAATTTCAACCTCGCTAAGCACCAACTAGATTCACTTTACCACCTCTCAGAATCTAAAAGTATACATAAATACAAATATTTGAATTTGGAATAGGTACTTAACAAGACTGCATATATTATTAAGGTCTGTTCATCATTTCTTGAAATATTATACACAATAGTACAACATAGATAATTTCATATTCATTTATTTTTTGTCTATTCAAAATTAAATTAACCCTTTGTGTTTAAATGTAACGTGTTTTTAGACTGAACACGATATAATAATATACACGATCTCCAACATATAGAAAATATTATACAATAATTATGGTATTGTCCATAATTATTATAATAATTATTATTATTTTAATAATTATTATTATAATATTTAAAATGGATTATTATAAATGATTAAGTCAGGTTATAGGTTAAAATAGAGATCGGAAATCCAATTCAACGACATTTTCTTTGAAAAAAATGTCAAAGGCCAGAAAAAATAAGATATTAGTTAATAATTAATATATTTATTTTTGTGTTGTAAATACGATTCAAACTGTTTAAAAAAAATTATTTAATATAAAAATATAATATTAGTCAGTTTTTAAAATTCGGTATGCTCTTGAAGTACAACCAATGCTTAGAGTGTATTCAAGGTGGAGATCAGTTAATTTTGAACGATATTTAGGTATTCTTTAAAAATGTAATTTTGGAGAACGAATAGTTTCATATATTTATTATATATGTATGTAAAATACATCCAAATACATCATAAAAATAGATCAATTAATATCTATTATGTGCGAAAAACCAGCATTAAAAAAAAATATTTTTGGCAGACCAGTTATGTCCTCTCCGTGGGCCCCCTATGGCCGATCCCTGGATTAGAAGGATGAACAGGACGGAAGAGGCTTGCATAGCGTACTTAGTGCATAAAATTGGTAGGTAGGTATTATAATAGACAATAGTTAAAATATTGTTGTTGTGCTGGGTAGTAACGTGGAAAATTTTTTTTAACGAAATTACGTAAAGCCGGGTACATATTATACTTAGCATACATTGTCATAATATTACACAATATTACCTTTCTGATACTGTATATAGCAGCTACGATGTTTCTGATTTCCCATTATAAATGGAAACGTAATCGAATATCAACGCATTGCCGACAGCATATTATGGAAATGTATGCTAAGTCCCAGAACCCGGCTTAGCATACCTAATTTGTCAGAATTCTCACAATAAATTTGTAAGTACCTAACAAAAATGTAATTGAATATTTCTATGTTTTCCCATTACTTATCAAACTAATATAATATATTTAGCATATTATAGGTATCTGTAAGTATATATTATATTATATTATATATTGTATTAAATAATAATATATAATATATTATATGCATACCAGTGGCGTAGCAAGGGGAGGGGCTGAGGGGGCTGCAACCCCCACCCGAAATATTGAGAACATTTAAAAATTATTTTAATGGTCTATGATAGTTGTCCAAAAAGTCTTAAATTTTATTTAAAATATTTAAAAATGTAGGTACTATAAGTATTAACACTTTTCAGCTATCTATCTGTGCTAGTACGTATT
Source organism: Macrosiphum euphorbiae (assembly GCA_949089665.1). Lineage (NCBI taxonomy): Eukaryota > Metazoa > Arthropoda > Insecta > Hemiptera > Aphididae > Macrosiphum > Macrosiphum euphorbiae. The sequence continues at coordinate 71,185,526 of CARXXK010000002.1, read as the reverse complement.
TAATGTGGAAAAGATTAAAAGTGGATCAGCACCCCCCGAAAAAAATCCTTGCTACCCCACTGATGCATACAACTTTGCAATTTTTTAGAATTTTAATGAATTTCAATATATTATTTGTGTGCGATGAATTGAATAAACTGTTTTATTCATAAGATATGACAATTATTATTATTTATTGTGCACTCGTTGTTGATAGGATACAAATCCTGCTCATATCTGTCATCTGTGGTGGGAATTCTGAAACCTGGATGGATACCTACGTATGTTTCCAATACTATGTGTAATCAGTAAATTTTTTTAGTGTATCATCAGCTTGTGGTTAAACAATTTTCAACGGTATGAGAACTTCAGATATTAGGGAAGTCATTCTGCTGCGTAATAGTAGATGCGAGTGTACCTAATTATTAAACAGGGATTTTTTGGTTACAATATTATGAAATATTTATGAGAAATCTTATTTTAAATTTTCAATCCTTGGCTATAAAAATGTTTTGATAATTTTCAAGCTTTTTGATTCAATAAAAATGTAATCGACATTTAAAAAAAAAATAGAAGGCTCCTAGTATATTGTTTCAAAGGCAGATAAAAAATATTAAAAATCCTTAGTCACAGATTTTTTTTATAAGCATTTAAAGTTCAAAAATTGACAAAATATGGAAAAATCACGAAAATTAGTAAATCATTTTGAATTTAGAATTCGTAAAAATTTTTCTTTTTAAATCTAAGATTTTAAAATGTAATAAAAGATTCCTTATAAGATTATCTACCGTTTATCAAAAAAAAATTTCCATAAGAAAGTCAAATTAAATTTTTATGAGCGTTTGAAATTCAAATTTTTACAACATTGGATATTCACTCGATTTCTCATGTAGCGATTTCCTTATTTTCTTGTACCTAATTCAAAAATGAATAACTATAGATATATGAAAATTTCACTGAATTAGCATTTCCTATACACCATACAATTTTGAAAATATTTTGACGCTATTTGAGCTGTTTACAGACATTTACAGTTTTCAATTTTTTTAGTTTTTTTTCTATAAATATCAATAAAGTTTTATCTGTTGGGCCAAAAAGTGTAAAAATTGTACACAAGGCTCCTGATATACTGTTACAATATCAGTTGAAAAATATTCAAAATACATAGGCACAATTTTTTTTTATAAGCATTTAAAAATTTAACAATTTTGACAACATTTATCAAATTTAAAATTGAATAATTATTTTGTAGTTAAAAATTTATAAAATTTTCAACTTTTATATCTAAGGATTGAAAATTTAAAACAAAATTCCACGTAAGTAGTTAATTCTGTTACCAAAAAATTTAAAAAATACATTAACAAATTTTATTTTTATAGTAATTTTAAGTTCAAATTTTGACGAAATTACATAATAAAAAACCTAGAATAACTATTTTAGATTGTCTAATATTATTCGTGGGTACTTGAAACTCTTAAAGAACACTATTATATATCTATGATAGTATCATGGTTTGTTGTTGATGTATAATGCGTTATAAGTACCTAATGGATATTGTGATATGATTAATTTATAATTTATTATAGGTACTTATTATAGATCAGTTTTTTTAATACCATAGATAAGTATATAATATGTCTTAATTATACCTAGACTGACATACCGTCTCCGCTCGGAATCGTTTTTCTTATACAATGATATTATATCATTGAATTCAAATGTAATACCTTCCATTATACAGTGACCCACTTGTAACCTACTGTACAGCAGAGCACCTTTTTTTCTATGAATATCAATAAAACTTTATTTTTTGGGTAAAAACTAAAAAGCTTGAAAATTCAACAGAAGGCTCCGACTATATTGTTACAATAGCAGTTGAAAAATATTGCATTGTTTGACGCATTTGGCTGCTGTGACGACATTTCGTAACGGACTGAGGCGTTTGATGATTTGTTTTGATCGTTAGAAAATTCTCTACATGATAGTGGTGACAACTCTAAAAAACAAAATTCCCTTCGTCCTACACAGCCCTTGTAACCTTACTTTCTGGACGTCCCTCGTATTTTTAAACTTAATTAAATTTCTTTCTAATTTCTGTTGTATAATATCAATATATTATTATTATCATATTATGCTCGTCTAAATGTGTAGGTTTCGTAGTTACTATGATTCATACTCCATAATTATGTCATGCATTCTACATTTTTACCATCAAAGCTTTAATCCGTCATTCATTTGATGAAAAAAATTGAACTAATTTTTTGAGTAGAAAAATTATTTTTATATAATTTAGAATTACAAATTAAACCATAAGCAATCGCGTCCGTTCGCTCAAAATTAAACAGCTACCTTCAATCTACATATTAAACACATGCGCTGCAATATGGTACGAACCAGTTCGCACAACGTGGTTTTTTTTTGAGGGGGGGGGGGGGTAAGCCCTATTCAGCCTACGATATTATTTTATATTAATTATATTTATATTATTTATTAATACGGTAGCAGGTAAGTTGTTTTATTATTATTTGCACATTATAATATTATAATAATATGTTTGTGAAGTTACCAAGTACCCACGAATAATATTTGAAAATTACAACATTGTAGCTAAAACCGTTATATTCTATGGTTATTTAATATGGAAATTTCGTCCAAATTTGAACTTAAAATGTTTATAAAAAAAAACATGCCGATGTATTTTTAGTATTTTTCAAATTCTGTTGTAACAATATATCAAGAGCCTATTGTATTAAATTGTCAAGCTTTTTGCCCAACAATCACAATTTTATTGACATTTAAAGAAAAAAACTGCTCTGCTGTACAGTAGGTTACAAGTGGGTCACTGTATAACGGATGGTATTAAATTTGAATTCAATGATATAATATCATTGTATAAGAAAAACGATTCTGAGTAGAGACGGTATGCCAGTCTACGTAAAGACATATTATATACTTATCTATGGTATTACAAAAAAATTTACCTATAATAGGTACCATAATATAATACTTCCAAATTAATCATATCGCAATATCCAGTAGGTTATAATTATTATAACGTGTTATACATAATCAACAACAAACCCTGGTACTATCATAGTGTACTTTAGAAGTTTCAAGTACCCACGAATAATATTATACAATCTAAAATAGTTATTCTAGGTTTTTTATTATGTAATTTCGTCAAAATTTGAATTTAAAATGACTATAAAAATAAAATTTGTTTATGTATTTTTTAGATTTTTCGGTAACAGAATTAACTACTTAAGTGGAATCTTGTTTTAAATTTTCAATCCTTACTCCTTAGATATAAGAGAGTTGGACATTTTATAAATTTTTAACTACAAAATAATTACTCAATTTTAAATTTGATAAATTTAGTCAAATTCGATCTTATAAAAAAAAATTGTGATTATGTATTGTAAATATTTTTCAACTAATATTTTAACAATATATCAGGAGCCTTATATTAAATTTATACACTTTTTGGCCCAACAGATTAAACTTTATTGATATTTATAGAAAAAATTAAAAAAATTGAAAACTGTAAATGTCCCTAAACAGCTCAAAAAGAGTCAAAATATTCGGAAAATGATATGGTGTATAGGAAATACTAATATTAACATTCAGTGAAATTTACATGTATCTACAGTTATTCGTTATTGAATTACAACATAATAAGGAAATCGCTACATGAGAAATCGAGTGAATATCCAATGTTGTAAACATTTGAATTTCAAACGCTCATAAAAATTTAATTTGACTTTCCGGTAGAGAATTAAAAAGAGATTTAAAAAGAAAAATTTTTACGAATTCTTAACTTAAAATAATTTGCTAATTTTCTTGGTTTTTCCATATTTTGTCAATTTTTGAACTTTAAATGCTTATAAAAAAAATCTGTGACTAAGGATTTTTAATATTTTTCATCTGCCTTTGAAACAATATTCTAGGAGCCTTCTATTAAATTTTTGACGAAAAAATAAAATGTTATTGATATTTTTAGAAAAAAAACTAAAAAAAAAATGGAAAATTAAAATGATCCTAGACAGTTCAAAACAAATCATAATATTTTGAAAATGTCATCGAGTATAGAAAATGCACATATAAACAATTATTGAAAATTTCATGTAAATACATTCATTTGTTTTAGATTTTTTGGTACACCAAAAATCAAAATCGATTTCGTGGGAATCCAATTTTGCGTAAAAATACCATTTTTCCTTAATTTTTATGTTGTTTTTCCCGGCCCTTGTGAAAACTATTTTGAATTTTAAAATTTTACCACCCGATTGCACCAACTAGATTCACTTTCCCATCGAACAAGATACTGTTGAAGTCGTTGAAGAAAATCGAAGCAGTTTTACTGCCCCAAATCCTGATGACAGACACAAAAAATAAAAAATAAAAAAAAACACACATCATTGCAGAATCAATACATTCATCGTTCCACTCAGAATCTAAAAATAAAAAAATTGAAAATTGAAAACATCTCAAAACAAGTCAAAATATATCAATTATAAGAAATGATAAAATAAAAATTTGGTGTAAATTTCAAGTATTTACGGTTATTATAATTGTTGAATAACAACAAAATTAGAAAATCGTTTTATGAGAATTTGTTAGTTTACAAGTGAATACCCAATATCTCACTTCAATTACTCGTAAAAATTCAATTTAAAATTTCGATAAAAATGTTTTTGTTAAATATATAAAAACTTAAGAACAATCTTGTTATAAATTTTCATTTTTTTTAAGTTTTACATCAAAAACCAAAATTGATTTTGTCAAAACTGATTTTGAGTAAAAATTCCCGTTTTTTTCTTAATTTTTGTTCTGTTTTTCCTGATTTATATGAAAGTTACTGGTAATTTTAATTTTTGATCTTCTTAATGCTTCAACAAGTTTAACTTTCCCACCGGAAAAAATACTAATGTTGAGAATCGAAGCATTATTTCGACTACCTCTCATGTCCACAGACATAAAATAAACACACATCATTGTAAAATCAAAAGGTGGACAAGTGGGTACTGCTCTGCTGTAAAATAGTTGTACCGTTATTATCGTTATTATAGTATCGTTGAAAGGATGTTTTATAATATTTGAATTCAATGACACAACGCTGTGTCCTCCTAGCATACTTGTTGTATAAATAATCAAATTTAATAGATTAAAAAAAAAAAAAATTATAAAAATGAATAATATCTAAAATATCTCATGGCTTTAAATAGAGTAACTTTCCTGTGAAACTTTTCTTATCGATAGAGGTAGCACAACTTGTTGGGAATCCCCTATTACAATGTCCAATGTTACCTGTGAATAGTAAAATTATCATGAAGTTCTATGAGAAAAAAATTGAGTCAAAATAGTTGGGAAATATCACCTTGAATGGAAAATGCTTAAATAAATATTTGATGAATATTTCAAAAGTCTCCGGTTATTTGTTTTAGAAATAGAACAAAATATTAATAATCAATTAATGGGAATTCGTTTACTGTTGAATATTAAAGAATGTAAACATTGTCATTGTAAGTTCAAACGCTCATAAAAGATTAATGTTCCTTTTCAGTAAACTTATGTTTGTTTGTTATAATAGGTATAAAAACTCGTATAGAATCTTCTATTAACTTATTTTATCTTAGGTATAAAATAAAAACTTCAATGAATTTCTAAATAAAAAATATTTTTAAACATTTTTTAAATGTTTACATGCTTTTAAATAGCTCCAAAAGAGTCAAAATGGTTTGTAAATTTTACCATGTATGGAAAATGGTAATTTTAATATTGGTGAAAATGTTGACTGTCTTCAGTTATTTGTTTTTTAATTACAACAAAATATCAAAAATCGATAGATGAAAATTTGTTAATTTATAGTGTTGAAAATTCAATATCGTAAAAAATTTAAATTTAAACGCTCATAAAAAAGAATGATACTTTCCAGTAATTTTTTTTATTTAGCTTATGGTAGAAAATTACCATTTTTTTTCCTGACACTTTCTAAGACTACTGGAAATTTTCAATTTTGGCCTCTCAAAAGTACCAACTATTTTTACTTTTCAATCAGAAAAAATGCAGATGTCGAAAATTGGAGCATTTATCTTACTCCAAATGTTGATGAATGATGACAGACAGAAAAAAAATCATTTTTAATACAATACACTCTTTTGCTCTGTTCAGAATCTAATACACTTACCTATACAATCAAACGATGTGATCCCGACGTTGAATATTTATCGCTTTTTTAAAAATGTGTAGCAATCGATCTCTTTCAACGTTTTTTCTTATCGCTTATCATAAGGTTAATTATTTTTACACTCGTAAGAAATTCCTGCAACACTAACTGTTCACTAACACGAGATTATGTACAATTAAATGCACACAGGATGGTGTGGTATTTAAGTTTTTTCAAGGTTGGGTTCCGTTGCTAAACTCAATTAGTGAAATCAACACCTCTGTAACCACCTAATATGTCATTGTAGATTTGTAGATCATTAGATAGGTATACTTGTTTTTAAATTGTATCACCCCAAATGAAAATTAACAAAATTTCGCGGGACGCAGTTAACGCACAATATGACTAACATTATTTTTGGAAACACGATTTACATTAAATAATTTCCGGCCATTAACATTCCCTCCCCCATTTTATGAAGTATTTTTTTATTTTGCATTTTGCACAAGCTACCTACTGTTTAATGGTACAGTTTTATTATAATGATTTGAGTAAGCGCTTGCCCGAATACCTAATAGATTTAATTCAATTTTTTTGGTCATAATTAAAAACTTTTAAAGACCTTCATTACTTACTTTTATACGTTCAAACAAACTGTTAAATGCACATTATTTTGGTGCATTTTAAACGGCGTTTTTCCGGGCTTCAAATATAGTTATATGTTTTGATGTAATATCCCCGGTCGTATAATAATATGATATATCATATACCAAATATTATGACCTATAGACTTGGCGGTCCCGCCGAAGCGGTCACACTGGACGTGACATCATATAGCTTATATACATACATAGTAATAATAATATAATATATTATGATACGCCGCCGCCGACGCCGCCACCGATATCGCCGACACCGTCGACGCCGCCTACCACGGGAGTCTCTCTACTATCGATTAAAGTTGTATTGTTGTTGTGTTACTCGCGCGACCCGGCCCGGCTGCGAGCGCAGTACGAGCCCGTCGGCACGAAAACGCTCACCATCGCTGCCACCGGTCTCCGAAGAGGAAAGCGTGCAAAAGTACTCGGCGCCACAAGTTGCAGCAGCACGTCAAAGGCCAAAACCGGCTGCTCGTATAATACGGCATACCTACCTATACCTGATTAATTGTAATTACGATCAAACGAGGTTGAGTCGTGGTATATACCGTGAATACTGCGGCGTGAGCTTATCGATAACGATGACGTCCAGCGATGGAGGACTGCAGTCGTGTCGCCGGCAGGACAATCGCAACAGCGGCGGCGGTGGCGGCCAAAACCTGCCGATAATAATGGCCACCGGTTGTCGGATGCCGCGGTCGCCGTCTCGCGACAAGGACTTTGCGTCGTGCGCCGCCTCCAGGACCTCCACCGGCGCCCATCAACAGCAACAACAGCCCTTCGCCACCACCGCTGTCGTCCTGAACCGCGTCACCAGCTCTTATCCCGAAGCGTTTTTCAAAAGGTATATTATAATAATAATATTATTATCTACGATGATGTGGATATAGGTATGACGATATTATAATATTTACAGGGATGGCCAAACTTGTTTTGATTAAATTTTACTGAGTATATAATATTATCTTTCCTTTGAGGATCAACTGTCGTAGAAAAATGTTTTTTTTTATTTTAAGTATTTATAACTTATATAACCTAATAACAATTAGTATAGGTACCTACTTATATTAATAAAACATTGAAATGGGAAGTTATATAAGAATATTACAAAATAAATTAACATCATACTTTTGGCGTAGAGCCTTGTCATTCGTTGACCAGTTGATTGTAATCTGGGAAAAAGTATCTGACTGAAAAACGAAGACGCTTCTCTAAATGATTATCTGAAAATGTTACTCGGTATTCTGCTTTAATACATTTCGTGTGAAAAAATGCCATTTCACAGAAATCGGTTAATCCGAAATATGCATACAACTGTATAGTTATGAGTTTATAACTTAATATAATATATTATGTACCTAACAAATGGGTTCGATTCTGAAATCGTCCAAGATCGACCGGTAGATCGCGATCGACCGTTTGGAAACCCTAGTTATATTATGTTGCTGGCAAAGAATATGAATAGTCAGGTATTGCCGTAAAAGTAAGAGCATTTCAATATATAGTCTACCTTGCCCCGACATATTGCGCACAGTGACCGAATAAAGGCGAGTGAATTCAAATAAATATTAAAATTTAAAACTGACAAAATTCGATCACACGCAGTAGGCTCCTACATAGTATTTAATTAGAAAAAACAAAACAAATTAAAAAATACTTTTAGGTTTGCCTAATATTATTTGTTATCTAAACCACTATTAAGACAATTAAAATAGACTAAAAAGTTGAAGTATTACAATCAAAAAGCTAGGGAAAAACAAAATGTTATTTAACATATTAAACAAAATATTGTTAAAAGCAGTACCTTCCTACCTAATTATTATTAAGTTATTTTTTATACGGACCACTATATTATTAGAGTTAAAATAACCATAATGAACTTATAATATACAATTTGATCAAACATAATATTATCACACGAAATAATTAATGTTTTTACAACATGAACCACTATTATGGAACTTTTCCAACCACACTAATGGAACTTTTGCAACCACACTATGGAACTTTGTAACCACACTTATGTGTATCTTTCAGAAAGTTTTACGTGACGTAAAGCGATCATATCCTTATATCCACTCTGCAATTTGGTTAATTTATGCAGTATTATTGTGATATTGTAAATTGTAAATTGTAATACTACCCAGTGGCCTGTGTTTAATACGTACTTACGGAGTATAGGCGCGTCCGTTATTTTCATTCAACAATTATTCAATTTAATTAACTTTTTCCACATAGTATAACTTAGTGTATAACATAGTGTATTAGTGTCATAGTATAACTAGTACTTTCACTGACATTTTCTTATACTATGTTCGGGTATTGTAGGAAATATGGGACTTTCAATATTATCATTTTCAGATAACAATTTCCTTCTTACTTTACCCTTAACATATTATACATAATTCCGAATTCGAGAATCCTGCGATAGATAGGTACCTACTTTGTCTTCACAAAATCGTTTCAATAGTCCGCTGGCTAAACCGAAGTTAGTTTTATCATTCAGCCTGAAAATGTTGTAATAACTAATAAGCCAAAAAATCATGGTTTTCTATTATACTGTATTATACTATTGATACTAGCCCCGCGTTTATATTTGATACGTCTGACATTGTATATACATATATATATATATATATATATTTTATTAGTAAAACAATAAATTATAGGTACCTAATAGCTAAATAGCAATTAAAAATGTTTAGTACCTGTATATGTCGATATAGGTAAGAACAACAAAATGCCACCAATCACAAGTATGGTTTAATTGCAGAGAAAAAATCAAATTTATAAATATTACCCATAGTATTATTATAGCTAAAAAAATTATTTTATTAAAACGTATAATATTATACTGTTTTTCAATATTTTATGGTATTATAAATAAACTTACTATATATAGCAGCTTTTAATAGTTCCTTTATAATTTTAGTGGGAACATGTAACGCCCGTCGTCCACACCACCGAGCAGGGTATAACACTATGTATACATATTAATATATAATATATAAATATATATTAAGTGTAAAAACGTTCAATAATATCGGGCGATCAGTCTAAGTAGGTACGGGTTTTCAGTAAGGAAAATCGGTTTTTCTTTTAGTATTTTCCATCTTTCAATTTACAACAATCACTCATTTTAAGTTCTTACAGTATATAATAAGCTATATCGGTTTGTGGTTACAACGAGAAAAACTCACTAGCCCTTGGAGCTCACGTTGCAATTTTCACTGTACCTAAGTAGATACTTATAATATTGTAAAGTGGCACATTACTGCACGCCTGCATCAACCACTTGTTAAGTTCAACTTAAAGGCGTATTATATAAATTAATTGTGATAAATGCATATATTATACTATATGAACAATTATTTTATTATGAGTGTATGATTTTTGAGTTAATTCAAAAGTTTTAATATTATGTAGATACCCTCGTTAATCAATATGCTGCAGTAAAAATATTTTAAACGGCCATGGAATTATTTAAAAAAAAATATAGGTAGATGGTATTGATTGCACGATATACATAATTTAATATATATAATTTTGAGAAATATTCAATATAAATTAAATATGAATGAATTATACATCACGTGAGTTTTGCCATCATTACAGTTAAAAGTTTAAAACAGACGAGTTTGGTATGGTAAATTAATAATTAATTGACACGCACTTGTACACTAAAAATGTAGTTAAAATAGAGATTGTCATAAACATCATCAGATCATATTATTATTATCATATCGTATGAACATAACAAGCTATTTTACTCCAAAAATATGAGATAATTAATGTTTTAAATAATATGCATTATGCGCAGGAATTATAAAAATTAATCGAATGCAGGGATCCTCTACTGAATATTAAAATAGATCAAGAAAAATAATTCCAGTAAAAAATGTTATTTTAATGTTTCAATAGGTATGCAAAAAAATAAATTGTACATACCTCAAATATTTTATACTCTATGATTCTCATAAAGTCATAACATTTTATTTACAACGACTGCGTAATTTTATTATTCGAATGGTTAGAAATAAAATGATACAAATCTGAAATCGCAATACTTATACTTAGATACACATATCTTTACCTTAATTAAATAGTTCGTTTTAAATTCTTAATTATTATATTTTCGGTTGATATTGTATTACATTCTATTTTTAAATGTGTCTAATTGTTCAAATAATTTGATAAATTAAGACGTAAATAACACTGACACGTAATAAAATGTTTTTAACCAATTATTGTTTTTGAGATTTCGCTTATGCTTTTATAGATAACTAAATTTAATAAAATTGTTTCAGTAAAATAAGATATTTAATCAACTTAGTTATGCCAAGGACCGACATATCTTTGCTTAAAACATTGATTATAAATTTATAAATACCATAGTAGGTGTGTATACTTATAATAGAAGTATTTATATAATTAATTAAAATATTTAATTGTAAAGTTCATTTAAAGTTATTACTTATTCTCACTAAACTATTCACTTAATAAATTACGTTTTGCCATGCTACCTTATTTATTATATATTTTATGTTTAAAAATTAGCAGAATATAGGCCGTATCAAAAACGTAATAATGCTTCACAGGTGAATAAAATAAAAATGTTAATAATAAAAATAAGAAATAATATAAAACATTCATTGAAATTATCCTGACGATTAAATAATACCGGTTACGTTAACAAAAATTAGTACAACCAGTGGTCGAAATGGTTCAAAATAAGCGGAAGGGTGGAAAATATAAACTATAAAAGTTGAGAGATGACATATATAGGAAATTATACTATGTCATATGTAAGATCCGCATATAAAATATACATTTTTTTTAACATTTATTAGAATATATTATAGGTACAGTCTGTACTTAATGGTATTTAGTATTTACAATAAGCATATTATGTGAGAAGATAAAATATATATATATATGTACAAGACGCAGAGACGTGATGAGAGAAGTCACAAAGCAGTAACACTCAAAATAAAATAAAATAGAATGTTTAAGTTTTTTATTTTAATTTAATTATTTATAAAAAAAAATCGGCAACCTACCTACCCATAATATACATAATAGATAAACAACAATACAACATCAATACGTAAACACAGTTTAAGAAAAAAATTTATGGGGGACGGAGTGGCCGAGCGGTCTAAGGCGTCGGTTGCGACGCAGCCAGCGCCGGTTCGATTCCTTGGTCACGGGTGGAATTTTTCTTCGGGCAAGTCACGGTGTCCGGAGAACAAGTGCCTCCATCATCCACCCGGGCATGGCAGATACCTACGGGTGTCCAATCAAAAATTCTACCAAACACAAACACTCACTTGTAAAAACCCACCACTTCAAATCCTACCACCACCACAATACAACCCTATATATTTACACATACTTATTTTAATAATAGTTAAATATTATATGCTTCTAAAAATTATATTACTACTATTTTGGTTTATAAAACTGTGACTTTTTGTCGGATTTATATCCGATAAAAAAGAGAAGAAAATTTAAATTGGTTGTAAAATATTTTGTCTCAAAAATTATTTTTAATATATTTTTAAAAACAAGGAATTTTCTTTTCTAAAAATATATTACAGTATAAATAATTTAAAATTTAAAATTATTATCAACTTTTATTTTACAAAAATATTAATAATTAATATTACTCTAATATTATTAAACAAATTCAAAATTAATTTTTATCCTTGAATAAATTTAGAAATCATAGCAAATTACTCTATTTATATTAAATTGTCATTGAAAATTATGTGTTCTTTTTCATCGTGGTTTACGTTGGTTTTTTTTAACATTAATTGTTTTCATTTATATCAAACACCTAATAAAACATGTGTAAGAAGACTATTCATAAAATATCTACATATATTATCACCGAAGGGTGCAGGTTTTATCTTGTACCATTTCTTGTATGTTATTGATTATCTTGTCATAAACCACCTACCCTTATTTATACCTAAATATATGAATTGTGTACCACATTTATTGGTTTTGTTCTATAGAATATACAAAAATAAAAAAGGTAATTTAAAATCAATACCTAATTTAAATTTCAACCCACACAAAATTTGTTAGAACCTATAAAAAAAATTTGCCTCAGAAAATTACTTTTATAGAATTGTATGCCATAGTATAATTTAGGTTTATGTATTTATTGAAATGTCAGGCTATAGTAGTTTACTGACTAGTATGTTTGTAAACATAATGCATAAATTCTACAAACACTAACATTATATCACATTTAAAATCAGTTTTTTTAAATATTTTTATTTAATAATACCTATAATAATAGTAATCATTACTCATCAGGTTACTGGTTGATGACTGTCGACTGAATAAAAATATATAATTACAATATTATGTTATGTTTTAGGTAAAATAAAACATTTTTTTTTTACTAGTCGATTATTAAATAATTATTTCCATAATTATGTGCCTATGCGTAAAGATCCAAACTGTTTAATGAAAATAGTTTACATAATAGAATTACATAATATGTTCTTAAGATAGACGTTTTTGAATTTATCACAAACTTTCATGTATAGGTTAGGTTAGGTAGGTACCTTATATTATAATTAAAATATTTATCCATATACCTTTTGGATTTTAATTTTCAAATGTATCAAAAATAACGTATAGGTACTCATATTAATCAATATTCATTAAATATATATATAACTATTTCGCTTTAAGTAGTCGTTTCATAAGCAATTACGTTACGACCTTCGCTCAGTCTTATGTAATCAATTGCAATAATGTTTATCCGCGCAGTTTAAGCTATATGTCTAATAAATAATATATTTTGTCCGTAAACAAACGCTGCGGTGAACGATAAAATATTCGAAAAAATATAAATTTTATAGTATGGAAGGTTCCTATCTTAAATCTGATAATATTGCTAATTTATGGAACAGACGTGTCTAGCCGGTGCACAGTATCTATGGGTAACTTGTACATGGCAAACACCAAATTTTACACCAGAGCAGTAATATATATTTTCCAAGTTAGTATACAACACAATATATTAATACTTAATATTATAATATGTTCAATATTTATTTTTACTAAATCGGTTTGGTTGTATAAAAGTATAAACTATAAAACATATTATTATTAAGATTATTTAATTTAGTACATATTTTAAATTTTTAATACAGGTAGTACGTTGTATGTAGTCCTACATTATATTTTAGTTCACAATATTATTCTGTACAGGTACCAAAGTCATGAGATTGTCGAACACGTATTGATACGTACCATCCTATCAATATAACAGATACTTATTTATTCAAATACCTAATATATATATATATATACCGCGAGTGTTTCCGTGAAAACTGGGTACTCATATAACTCGGTTAAATACATTACTCAGTGCCCTAGACATATTTTAGAATTCTGTCTGCGGGAGATTGATAATCTTATTAGTCTAGTATCATGTCCCACAACTGAATTAAAAATATGTATGGGGTACTGAGTAATATGGGTAATTTTATTATACAGTGTAGATATTTTGATTTCGCGAACACACGGTATATTAAATTATATTTAATACGAATTTATTTATATTGTATCTATAATAATATTATTGTTATACTTTAAAAATGATTAAAAAGTGCCTGTTAGGTGCATTCTAAATTTTTTAAAAAAACCCTTAACTTATAGTATAGCTTCATAAATAGTTTATTTTATATTATTTATTAAAGCGATTTAACGTCACACAGTTATTTCAGTGGGAGAGGAAAAGGCACTTAAATAGTACACTTTTGGTAAGAAAAAAAAGGAACAGTTTTGGTGGAAATAGTTATACTGCCTGTAGCCCCTATCCGATACATCATCTCACCATAGGCCTTGTAAACGTAGGTACGTTTTAATAATTTAATATAGGTACAATCATATGGACTCATGCTGGGACCTCCAACCTAGCGTTTTACTCGTTGAAGTCAGTGGCGGACAAATTATTTTTTCAAGAAGGGAGATGTGGCTGACTTGAGATTTTTTTTGGGACAAAATTGAGATTATTCGAAAAATAACATTATTTTTTTGTTGACACAAACATTCCAAAATTAAATTTCCCTGCAACAATGGTCATTTTCATTTTTATTCAATCCTGCCAATGAGCCCCCCATTATATATGTTTATACCTAAACCTTACCCCAATTAAATACTTATACATATTATTGTTTCGTGTGTCCGAACAGGATGTCACAGGACATAACTAATTCGGTGTGGTTCGAGGAAGAGAACGATTTGATAAAAAGCTGCGGGGCACTGCAGTCGGCTCTCGGTCTGTCCAAAAGCTTCAGCACCAGCGACATTGCGGACGCGACCAGCATGGACACTGGGTGTTGGCTCGCGGACACCGAGGACGTCCGCATGCCGCACAGCGCTTCCGAGCTGGCCATAAACAAGTTGCGCATAAACTCGGACGTGCTTCTGATGGCCACCAACATGCAGGGCCGGTTGGGCAACACTTCGCGGTCGCTGTCCACGTGCGTGGTGGTCGGCGACATGGCGTCTACGTCGCAGCTGCCGTCGCCGAGTCGGTACTCCAGCTCGCTGCACAACAGCTACGCGTCGTCCGCGTTCAGTCCCACTGACCTCGTGAGATCCGTCAACAAAAAGGTATATAAGTTTCAAATTATTATTTGAGCGTACAGGTGTCTGTGTGTGTGTGTTTGATGGTACATACATATACATAAAATTAAAAAGTAATATTGGTACAATACAACATACATACATAATGCTACGTAACACATGTACTGTTATCGTCGTAAGTTCCCCCCAAAAAGAGGTTATTTACAAAAATAAAAATAATTAATTTTTATAGATTCAGTATAAGCCATACATATCAATCTATATTTATATAATAATATTTTATAATATTTACATATTTTTTTTTTTTAAAGGTTTTATACATATTGTAATGATACAAATATTCTTATATTAAGGATGCAAAAAACCATTTTTGGGGGACAATATTACCTATAAAGAGTAAATTTCCCCTTGGTGGCTCCTGGGTAACGGCGTAACGCTAATAGTTAATACAGACAGATTGTAAAATATAATGGTAATTATATAGTTACCTATCTAAAATAAGATACGTAATAAATGTTTTGCAATATAATTATCTAGATTCTATATCAGTTATTGGTCTCAAATTTTGTTTTTCGCATTTAAAGATATAGGTATAAACTACCAAGTATTGTTCATGTTTATTACGGATCAGTCACGTATCACTTTAATGTCTAAAGATAGAACCGTTCTAAATGTCGCAAAACATCGGGATTCGGCATTGTCAATATGATAAAGCAGTAAAAAATTATCCACATAGCCACGTTATAAGTTTTTTAATTTATTATCTACTTCTGGTCTGTATCAACGATTACTGCAGAATATTGGAATATATTTTCAGCGATTCTAGATAAAAATATTAAATTTAATTATAACGTACAATAATATGATAAAAATTTATAAAAAATGGAAAATAATATTAATCCACCACAAACGTAAATTATTAATAAAAAAAAACAAAATATTAGCGAAGGTATTACAGTTTAGAATGTACGATATAAATACATAATATGAAGGCTGGGCATGTTAATGGTTTTTTTTAACTCAGTTAACAAAAAGTTAAAAGTTAATTTAATTATAGGTTAACTCAGTTAGGTTAAAAGTTAATACACACTTTTTTTTAACTTTTTATTAAGTGAAAATAAGTTAATTTGCTTATACAACACTAGCATACTTAAATTTTTTCTAACCCAAAACCAAATTATAGACTATAGTGTTTATACTTTATACAGTATTTCCATATAAGTTAGATTCGAATGATATACATTTTTAACTTTAAAGTTTAAATAATTCATGGTAAATATTTTTTGACACGAAAACAAAATAAACTGAAATAATGAAATATAATAAAATTAAAAACAAAATAAATTAAGTTAACTTATTTCTTAAAATGAAAAATTAATTCGTTAATTTCACGTTAATCAAAAAAAAAACTTAGTAAGTTAACAGTTAAGTTAATGAAAAGCCATAAGTATCTAGTTAAGTTAAAAAGTTAAAATAAAATAAACTTTTTAACTTAACTTTAACCCTTAACCTAACTTATACCCAGACTTGCATAATATTATAATATACTTAGGTAGTCAATTTGAGGGAGTAAACTAATTAGATACTACTTAGGTAATTTATAAAACAACTAGAACTGATTATACAAAGTTAATAATATATTTAAATTTATTCGGTTCAAATTTATATTTTATTACTTGATTTTACTGTCCCTGCAGTTATGTGGTAAGTAAATTATTTTGGCTCTCTTACACCTGGGTAAACGTATCCACTCGATATGCACTTATTGCCGTGTATCTAATCAATTATTATTATTAACTGGTAATGTACATACTACAACAGTTAAAAACTGCAATCACCAAAGTAGGATAAATATCTAGATGACGTTATGTGCAATGGCACAAAATAATGTGTGTAGAACCAAAAAATATTTATTATATTTCGGTCGACAGTCACTGTTGACATAATATTCATTTGTCGTTATTATAGCCACTATATAGTTAGGTATAATATGTCAATAATATATGACTAAATTGCCACATCACATTTAATTAACTTTGTATTTAATAACTATAATTAACTATTGTATGTAATAGGTAAAATAATTAGTTTCAAAAGATTTTTTTTTTTTAATTGCTTGAATTGTGGGAGTTCATAGGGCCATAGGGGGGTGGAGTCCCTCTTAAAAAAAGGTGTGTGCCTACCTACCCCATTTAATCATGCACATTACAATAGGATAAACATATTAAAAAAAAATAGTCACGTGGAGGGTATGAACTGTTCATACTCGTGCGGGCCCGCAATATGCACTCACGTGACACCGACACGCGCGTGCATCGATCACTTTGACGATGGAGTCGAGGTAAATTCTTTGTAATTCTACAACCATTTTTGTTTTCCTACTGATTTTCAAATACCAACTT
This sequence comes from Macrosiphum euphorbiae, assembly GCA_949089665.1. NCBI lineage: Eukaryota > Metazoa > Arthropoda > Insecta > Hemiptera > Aphididae > Macrosiphum > Macrosiphum euphorbiae. Next base: position 71,167,704 of record CARXXK010000002.1, on the reverse strand, counting down.
GAGTAAATAGTTAATGCTCATACATCTTGTCAAACATTCACGTATATAAGGTACTTACGTAGATGAATACATGATGAAACCAGATGATTTATTGGCTTTCAGCAGTCAGCAGGCCGATGGCCGTAATTTATCCGTATGGATTGGCAGTGGCCATTATGTATTTTTTTTATTTAAAGGAAACATTTTAAATTCACTGAAGGAAAAAATAATTAATCGCTTCGCTCCTATTACACTTTCAATAAAACAATAATTCAACTTTAAAACTACCATATTATAATAAGAAGGTAGAAACTAAAACAATAATGGCACCTATAAATTGTAGGTACCTACATAATATAACATTTTCGCTATTTATTTTAAAACAATAATGATTTGTATGCATTTTTCTTTTACACGGAATCTTATCAATTATATCATCCGAGTCTATCTACTTACTTACCTTTTCTAAGTCATAATTATTGATCTTGTTAAGGATCCTCCTTTCATATACGATTATTCATATTTTAGTTTCAAGAAACCTGCACGCTCACGGCTTCTACCGTGGAGTGCTTAACTGCAAGAGTTAGACTTAGGAGGTAGGAGTAACTAGTAGCAAATGTGCAGGATAGTTGTTTATACAAGAAGAAACATTTAAACATAACATCGACCATGCGTCGTCTTTACAAGCTCTTATCGATTTACACGGTAGGTAATACGATTAAAATTATTGTGATCAATTGATAGTTATAGGTATAATACAAAATAAAAGAAAAAACAGCATTTACTGGTAAAAAATATAAAAAAAGCTAAAGTGATGTTTACTCGGTAGCAAAAAAATGTAACAAAACACATTTTTATTTAAGAATTATTGTTCTATCTTTTTCTGTCCAAAACAAAAAGGCATTTAACTTCAAATCCGAACCCTATATTGTATTATTATAACATGATTAATGATGTACACAATATTGTGTCCTCTGCAGGTGCGGCAAAACTATATTCAACGGCGTCTACTGATTACTTACAAGACATTGGAACGTTTGTCACTGAGCGAGTTCAATTTAGACAAGTCGAGTTCTGGAGGAGGAGCCGACCACGTACCGGACCAGCTGCAGTTGTCCGACCGCAATGACGCTACCGGAGCTGCCATAGCCGCCGCCTCAGGGTCAAACAAATATTTGAGCGTACCGAGGACCGGCAAGCCGCTGTGCCCGGACGACATTGCCGTGTGCACAGACACCATAAAGCGATATCAGCCGAAGGCGTTCACCAGATACGACAGGAACATGTTCATAGTCAACTGGCTGGATAACATCGATCCCCAGAACACCACAGCGGAAGATCAATAAAACACACACATACACACACACACACGATATTGACAATTTATATAATTATGATAATATACTAATTGAAGGACTTGCTGCAAAAACTACCAGACGAGTCGACTTTTTGAAATAAGTTACTGCAGGATCATCATACAATACTTTTTGATGGTCTAAATTTTTTTTTTTTTTAACTATAATTATTTACAATTATTTTTAATTCCTTGGAAGGTACTGCATGATGAACAGTGGACACTGTTGGTTCGTCTGAATTATATGTAGATATATTACCTTAATTTCATAAAAATGTAATAGACTTCAACTGACATGGACTTATCTGGTTTTTCCCAACAATTATCTTTTTTTTGTTTTCAAGCCACGTTCGACATTAATCAAGTCGAGGAATGTATGCATACAATAGTATGTTTACTTATGTTTATTTTTTATGTTTAATGTGACCATTATATGCAGCAAAATTCAGAAGAGTCCTAGGACTTGTCTGATTTTTGCACCAAAAGAAAAAAATAAATCAAGATAAGTCCGTTCACAATAAAAACTATTAATGACCTACTTATGGCTTTTGTATTATATATAATTATTAGTACCTACCTATACCTGGCTATTCCACAAACTTGTAGGGATTTTGGATTTTGGTTTTATTCAGTGAAAATTTACATTTTCAAAAAAAAGCGATTTTATCTGGTGATTTTTGCAGCAACCTCTTCGATTTAGTGTTATTGTTATAGTGAAATTCGCGCGCAACTTAATTCAATATGAGCATCGATATCAATGCTGCTAAAAAAAAAATTAACTGCTATATTATATAATATTATTATTATCTTTTATTTAATTATTATCTGATTGTTGTTAATTTGGACGTGGACATCATTGAGTGTGAACCATATATTATTTTATATTAGGTATTTATGATTCATATAATGAATGCGTTATGGCCATATATTATTTTAAATCAATCAATTCTAAATGTTTCGTTAACATATGTTATATTATGCACTTATAGGTACCTATAGACGTGAGTGATGTCGTTTTAAAGACGATTTTTCACTTCTTACAGTTATTATGTCATATTTTATAAAATTGATAGAGAGATAGAATAATTAATAATTATTAAGTCTTGTTTAGGCTTGAGCCATTTATCATATTTTTCATCAAAACATCTAAATGTGTTGTACCGACTTGATATTAGGTATTTAAGTAAATAATATCATATCTTGCATTTTGCGTTAGATAGATGTTTTTATTGGGAAAACCTAAGAAACATAACATTATGATTGCATGAATTTAAATTTAATATATTTTATAAATAGGTAGTAACTGTGAATCACACAACGATAAATGTTGCAGGCTAACTGTTATTATAACATTATATAAATGTTTCATTTTTGGTCCCTACTTCCTAATAAGACTATAAAAGTTTAGCTGTTTGATTATTAGCTACCTACATATATTAATCCATGAAAGTACCTACGAATATAATTCGTCCCTTTGACTTAAACATATTCCTATTTCGTTTGTACCTATTTGATAAATTAAAATTTTGTACCAACCTATCTCAATGTATTGATGTTTCTATTTGTTGACTTATATCTTATAAAGCGTAGGTAACGATATTCAAAATATATTAGGTAGGTTTAAGGCATGGTTTAAGTTGGAAATCTGTATAATAATTACATATATCAGATAACTGATAAATTATATGTAAAGATAATTTAGTTAACTTGTTTACATTAAAATGATCAGTGAATTTGTCAAGAATCGAAAGTCAATTAAATTAACATTTTTATTACGATTTTTAACAGTATATATACTATATATTATTATAGGTTAATCAATTTACATGTATTAAAATTAATGCTAGAATTGGAAAAACCAATAATATAGATATTCTAAAATGTTTTCGTTAACTAACGTCCGCCATTCTACTTTTTTCAAATATAAGTTGAGGTACGCTCAAATATTTAAAAACAAATTTAAATATAGTACTATGTATCCTCAGTCCTCACATTCTCTACTATATTATCCAATTCTAGTATTGTACCTATAACAGTATTACGCTTTGATCAATTTAGACGAAGACTTGAGAAATTTGTTTTAAGGCATATATTTTATTACAACACGTATAACGAACCAAATTAATAAATACAAATCTAATATTTTAAAAACATTAAATTGTTAAGAATAACAATATTATAAAAGTAAATAATGAATGATATATAAAAACATTTTTTCAAACTTAAACATTTTAGTGAAGCTCATTAATCATTATTATTATAATATTATTAAATAAAAAATACAAATAATTTATAAAATTTGATTTGTACTAGCTACTTAGATATTTACCTAAACTGTATGTCCATCAAATACTTGTTTTCACTTATATTATATGAAGTGGCCAAGACCATTTATTTAAAACATAATTTTATACTTAAATTTGTATGACATTATGTTGGCAAAAAGTTTTAAATTGACAAAATACAATTTTTATATTTTGCTTGTATTTTAAAAGTTTAATTATATGAATTATCTAAATGTTTTAAGTCTATTTAAAATGCGGCCTTAAATCATGTTACCAATTCAATTTTTTTTTATGTGTTTAATTTATAAAACTTAATTCATTATAATTATCAGACTAAATTATATACACCAGTTAAGCTTATATTCTTATAAAATACTATTTTTTTATCTAGGTAATAATATATTAACAATATTATTCCATTATTTAAATTATAATAATAATTGCATTTAATAATAAATCTTTTAAAAATGTTAAATTAAATGTTTTCAACTAACGTGGCAGTACAATTGATAACAGTAAATCATCTACAATCTAAAAACGAAAATAGGAAAATAATATATTATAACGCATGTTGAGCTTAAAATATCTTGTTATATTATAATAACACATTGTTTGTTCTGGACCCACTGTTACCCAGTCATATGGGTCAGGAGCAGGAAAATCCCTTCAGTGTTTGACGTATGCATCAGAAAAATACTAAAATACGCATATTAATTAGGTAATTTTATGATTTGTGTAATAACATAATTCAACAATATTGCCTATTTTGGAACCCTACAAGAGTAAAATCAGTTTTTAATAAAGACTTTTTCAATTTTACGGTATTTCTTAAATCCGTCCATATATTAAAAAATGCATTTTTCTAATTTTTAAATACTCAAATCATTCTATAATATATTATTAATTAAATCATTTTTAAATAATAAATTAACACTTGCATTTCCAACAGATTCATTAAAATATAACCTGTAAGCCTCTAGAATGAAACCGATATTGTATTTAAAAAAGTATAATTGATAATAATATTTACCTATTATCAGTACCTACTTAGAATGATCATGGAGAGCTTAGTATTGTTATGTTTTTTGAAAATATAATTTTGAATTGTATACCTACATACTATTGTATCCTATTTATCCTATGTCTATTAATCGCTTGTTCAATGTTTTTTATAATATATATATATATATATATATATATATTTGTTTACATAGTATATAGTATAGTATAGAATACCTATATAGTATTTGCTTATAATTTGTCGTTGTCATAAATAGTTTATTAATCAATATTCCTATACATTATATTATTATATTGATATTGTATTTGATAATTTCTTTATCTTAAATGTATTACATATTTTGGTTATATTATTGTTATTATTCCAATATATGGTAAATAACATAATATTATATTAATTAGGTAAATATATCGGTATAATAAAAAGTGAATAAGTTTCAGACAAAGTTTTACCTAATGCCTATTATAATTGGCTATTAGTTATATTATATTGAATATTGTTAATCATTAAAATAAAATAATACAATTTAAACAATTATAATTAAGCTTAGTTTGTTTAATTACTTATCCATATTATTTTATAATTACAATAACAAAGTAAGCAGTGAGCACGGATAAATGAAATATTCTTGCCAATTACACATGCGTATATCTTTGGATATACATAATAATATAATATTGTTATTGTAACACTCATTTGACTATTCTCAATTTTAAAATTCGGTAAACACAAGCTGTGCTTACAATACTGATTAAGGGCGGTCTTGTTAAGTACCATTCAAATACTTTCAAAATACTTTTTATTTGCATTTTATTCTAGAATACTAAATAGTTGTAGATTCTGAGAGGAGTATATTGTAATGTATTAATTTTACAAAGATGAGTGTTTTTTTTTTTTTTTTTGGTGTTAGTGTACATGATAAATAATCGAAATAATTATTATAATGCATCGATTTTCAACTTGAATACCTATCTTTTCAGGTGGGAAAGTGAATCTAGATGGTGTATTGGGGAGGTAAAAATACTTAGTAGTTTTAAAAAGCACCTTGAAACACAAAAACAAAATTAAAGAAAAAAGGGGGTTTTTACACAAAATCAGTTGGCATAATATTATGAAATTTTATATATTAAATTTTATTATTAGTTTTTTTAAAATTAATGTCGGTAATAAAATGTTAGCACATTTGACTTACAAATTCATAAAATATTTTCTTTTTATATATAAGATTTGTTAATTGAATACAAAATTTCTCATAAGTTTGTATACCTTTATAAAAAAATCTGTACCGGAAAGTCAAATTACATTTTTATGAACGTTTGAAGTTTTAAATTCTTACGACCTTGGATATTCACCCATATATTGATTTCTCATCGAACGGTTTTCTTATTTTGTTGTAAAATAATTAAAAACGAACAATCCTCTATAATTGAAATATTATTATTATTTTCTATTTCAATCTTTTAATTCTTTTTTCATTAAATATCAATTTTATTTTATTTGTCGAGTCAAATATTTTTTTTTTGAAAAAATGTTATATAAGGTTCTTCACACATTGTTCAAATATCAATTTAAAATATTAAAAATACATATACCTTGGCAAGATTTTTTTATAAGCATTTGAAGTGTTCAAATTTCTTTCAACAAAATTTATTATATTGCAAATTCACAAAATTATTTTACAGGTAACAATTTATGAAATGTTCAATTTGTATAGCTAAGGGTTAAAAATTAAAAACAAGGTTTTACATAACATTATACCATTGGAAATCAAAATATTCTAAAAAATATAAATTTAAAAAAAATTATATATAATTTTATACATCATAACTTTCTAAAACATGGTGATACATCACAATAAATAAACTCAAATTATCATATATTCATATTATATTATTCCAATAAAAAATGATTACCTATATGATAGTAATCAAAACAGTTTGGCGATTAGTGATGACACCTGTAGTTATAACGATGAGCTGCCTATGGTGTATTCGTAAAATATTACATTCATCGACAACTTATTAATTGGTGTTCATTAAACTAATATGTAGAACAAAATAATAGTTGCAATTTTAAAAAAAAATCATTGATTTGCCTATTTAGTGAATAATAATCTAAAAAATATATAATAACTAACACGAAAAAATAAATAAAATGAATATGTACTTATAATTACCAACGATTTACAAAAATACTTATGTCACGTAGGCAAGTGAAAGAGGAACAAATATTTAGAATATTAAAAAATAAAATATACTTTTTACTTTAAACTATATTTTTAAATAGATAGGTACTTATATTTTTTAATTTTCGTGGTATCCGCACTTAAGTGTTTAGTTGCATTACAAACTTTTTTTTATGAGTTAAATTTTTTTTGCTGGAATTTATTAAGAGGATGTCAGCGCACTATTTGTTTTCTCTCTCTGGCCCACTCGCAGCATTGACAAAACGCATTAACGCAGAATCATTTTTTCTATGTTTTTAAGTAATCTTAGAGTAAAATCACCCACTACAAAAAAGATGGAGAATAATATTTGTGAGGAATGACATATCGATTCTATAATTTATTGTTATTTGACTTTGTATTCGACTTTCAAAATAAACAAAAAAATGTTGTACATTAAAATTATGTTTGAATAATTGTTTTGAGAAAATATTTAGACAAATCGATATTATGACAGATGTTTTTTTTTTTGATAATGATGTACCTACCTAAATAATAATTCAAACTAAAATTCGGCTTATGAGTTATTCAAATGTACCTATATAGGTAGCATAAGAATAATAGTCCTTGAAAATTATTTTACAAAACTTTAAAATATACCTATCTAGGTAGGTACCTAATATAGAAAAATTGCATGTTTACGTACTGTCATTAAAAAATGTTAAAGATAAAAAAACGTAATAAGTTTAGTTATTAATTAGGTAGATACTTCAAATACATAGATTAACCAAGATAATTAATAGTAAGTCATTTAGTGATAAAACTATAAAATAATCATCTTATTTTATATTATACCTAACTACATAGTATAATATTGCCCCATATTTCATTCGCATTGAGCGACACAAAATATACATAGCCAATAGCCATTTCATTTTTATGAACCGTATATCCATAGCTGTTATATATTATAAGTCATCATAGACGCAAATAGCACAACATTTTTAGGGGGACTAAAGCTTCCCCATCTCTACTATTTATCATATAATTGATAGTGTGTATAGGTATAGAGATATTAGTAAATTTATAGTTACCAGTGTAGTTTAGTGAAGATAAAATAAAATTTAGTATTTTCGCACTTTCAATAAATTGAATAATAGTTTTTAATACTTTTAATTAATATTTTATGTACCCAAGTTATACCATTAATTTATACATAATATAGTGTACCTGTATGGGTTACATGTAGGCTAACCAATGGTAGGTAAGTATAATATTGTATTACAGTTAATTTTTATGACGACTAATGATTATATAAATATGCATACCTAGCTATAACAATATTGCCTATTAATTATTTTATATTTAAATTGTGAATATATATACTCAAGGCCGTAACTGGTGGTGGAAGTATAGGATCCAGACCTCCCGACATTTTTAAGTTATTCTTTATTAGAAAATATATTTACTCGATTAGTCAAAGTTCCAGCCACATCAATACCAAAACAGTAATTATTGACAAACCAAGAGGAATCAAAAAGCCAGAAACGTAAACTAGTATTTGACCATTTCATAAGTCTATCAAAAGAGACCATTCTTATTATTATTATTCTTAGTTCATTTTGATTGTCTTAGTTTTTCATTGGCTTTTCAGAAGGCCTGCGAAGACAATATTCTTCTATATTTATATTAACTCTTTCATTTAAATTTTTTAATAATGGAAAGACAAGGTATTAAAAATTATGAGAAGTTTTTTTGTTTTAACCCAGGCTGTAGGTAATATCTATATAATATGTGAAAAAAATGTCAAAATTGACAATGTTTTAAAATAATGCTTGTTCAAGTTTCGTTTCATTTGAAAATTGTTATCATATTTGACATGATATAGATAAAAATAATCTTTTTTTTTCAATCAAATTTTCATTAGTTTTCATTTTTATAAATTATAAGTTTTATTTTTGTATACAACCATGACAGGTGCTTCCCAAGACTGTTTTATACTGTGAGAAGGGGGAGGAATGAAAACGTTTTAGCTCAATAATTGTGTAATAGGTAGCCAGGTAGGTATAAATAAGTTTTAGTAAAAGTAATTAAATATCTTTTTAGATACCATTTCAAGCTTTGTAAATTTATGACTGGAATATTAACTAAAACGTGTATTATTGTTTACCAACGATATTAATTGAACCTAGTGTAATTTTTATGTCATTACAATTTTTTTTAAATGTAAGTAATTATTTTTGAATATCATCTTACAATTTGTCAATAACTTACTATATTATGTTGATTAAAGTTCATTTCGTTGAAAAAATATGACGAATTAATTAAATATTTTTCAAACTATAGATATTAGATATTGCTATAGTAATATGCACATATACATATATGCGTTCAAATGTCCAAATCCATTATAAGATTTTAGACGTTTGAAGTAGACAATTTTCATGTATATACATATATATTATTATTTACCTATATTTGTATATATATAACTACTATTTTATTTATATATTATTTACTGATTATCATGTACACACTCACTACATATTATATTGTTCTTGTTGTTTAAATGAATATGCTTTAGTTAGGGTACCTATAGTTAAAAAAATAGTTAAAAAAATAAGAATATTTTTAAGCATTTTTATCTAAATAAATAAAACTGTTTTACAAAATATATACCGTGAAACTTTGATAGGTATCTCGAAAATCGGTATATTTTTTTTTCTACATCACTCAGCATTTATAATTTATTCCGGTATGTTGAATATTTCTATATGTGGGCGTCATTATTCGGTATTTAGTATTTACCCATCACTTATTGATTCACTCACTCAAATGTATATGACAGATTAGGAATAAAGAATTATGTACATGAACTTTGAAGATACAACAGTCAAAAATTCATGTAAAATGTGTTTTTATTTTTTTTTACAGTTAATATTTTAGGTAGGTTGCCGCATGCACTATGTGGCAAGTAGGGGCAGTTGCCCCCGGGGAATTTTATCTACAGCGTTCACTGTATAGTGAATATAGTGTTACCATAGTGTAAATATGGTCGTATAATAATAATATAATAGGTATTAATATAGGTTTAGGGCATAAATAGTATCGAAATCAAATCCCGAATAGTTATTGAATAATAATAAAACATTATAAAGCCTTTAGCATTGATTATAATAATAATAAATACTAGTGTTTACAATCAATGGTATTATAGTAAAGGACCTGTGGGTAGATTAACTCCAGACGTGCTGTTATATAGCCGTATAGGTATACTGTCTACTGCTTAGGTTTATGTATGTGTAAGTATGTATAACATAATATTATTATATTGTATAGTCGTGCTGACGTTTTGTGTAATATTATATCGATGGCTAAAATATGTATGCCATAAAAACTAATTTAGTAGTATTAAGATTTCAAATTATTTTAAACCAAATAATTTGTGTGTAGTTTTTTGTTTTCAGTGTTACAGTTGATTTATTTGTAAAGTAATGTAGACTACAAGAATCACTACTTTTGTTTTATAGGTCTTAACATTTTTTCCAACATAATAATTTATTGAGGGGGCAGAGGGTAGAACTGGGTACCGAAGAACACCGACTTCCATATAATATAAAATTGCTATTACTCATATTAGCATAGACGTCTGTGCCGAAGAATGACAATAATAATAATAATACCTAATAATAAAACATTATAAATGCAATTAGCATTGATGATAAAATGTACTTGTGTTTATAGTGAAGGAGCCTAGGAGCTACATTATAAGTATAGTGCTTAGGTTTAGCTGGTATGTCTAACATAATATTATCATGTATAGTCGTGCTGACGTGCTACATAATATTATATCGATGGCTAAAATATGTATGCCATAAACACTAAATTAGTAGTATGTATTAAGATTTTCAATTATTTTAAACAAAATATTTGTATGAATTTTTTTGTGTTCAGTGTTACAACTGATTTATTTGTAAAGTAATGTATAGACTACAAAAATAATTAAATTGTCTTTTAGGTCTTAACTTTTTTTTCAATGTACTTAATATAATGTCCAGTGGTGGATTTAATGAGGGTTCAGAGGGGACCGCCCCCAAATTGGCCTAGCAACTATAGGTTAATAAATTGAACCGTTTTCAAAAATTTGTGTCATATAACTTGGAAGAAGACAATGCCCCCCCCCCAAAAAAAAAAAAAATTCTAGATCCGTCACTGATAATGTTTCTTACCCAGTACCCTCCATCTAATTTAAATGGCCTTATTATAATATATTTGTGAAGTTGCGTGAACACATAGGTACAAAGTTTTTATGGATATATTATTAATTATTATAATAGTTATTATTGATATAAAAACTTGAATTTATTGACTAAATTGTTTTAGACAAAATTACCAAGTGTGGACTTGTTATTTATTTTGTACGCTTATGATTTAGATCACGATAAAATATCTATTGTACCTATATAGTATATATGTATGTCATGAGTTATAGGACTTGTTATAAGACGAGTGCACTAAAAAAACCTATCTTGCGCCAAGTACATAAACATTAAAATATCAAAAAAACATGTCACCAAATAATTTGTGTGTAGTTCTTTGTTTTCAGTGTTACAACTGATTAGTGATTTATTTGTAAAGTAATGAAGAGTGAAGACTACAAGAATCACTACTTTTGTCTTATAGGTCTTAACATTTTTTCAACATAAATATTTAATGAGTAGGCAGAGGGTAGAACTGGGTACCGAAGAACACAGACTTCTATATAATATAAAATTGCTATTAGTATAGACGTCTGTGCTATTAGTACTGACAATAATAATAAAACATTATAAATCCATTAGCATCGATGATAAATACTAGTGTTTATATCAATGGTTTTATAGTGGGTAGATTAATTCCAGTGCTGTTGTATAGCCTTATCGGCTAGTGCTTAGGTTTAGCTGGTACGTCTAACATAATATTATTCCATGCTGTGTAATATTATATCGATGGCTAAAATATTTATGCCATAAACAATAAATTGACAGTACTAAGATTTTTAATTATTTTAAACCAGCTGGGTGTTATCAATGGATAACTTCCCAATCATATTATTTCACTGTTAATTTTATATTCCTTTATCAAATCTAATTATTATACTATTAACTGTATAGATTGTAGATGTATTTTAATAAAAAAAAAAAAAAAAATTATTTTAAACCAAATAATATTTGTGTGTAGTTTTTAGATTCTGAGTGAAACGATGAATGTATTGATTTTACAATGATGTGTTTTTTTTTTTTTTTTTTATTTTTTTTTTTTTTGTGTCTGTCATCACGTTTTAGGACAGTAAAAGTGCTTGGATTTTCTTCATCAGTAGCTTTTCTGATAGGAAAGTGAATCTAGTTGGTACTTTGGTTGGTCAAAAGTATAAATTTCCCAGTAGTTTTCACAAGCGCCGGGAAAAACAACATAAAAATTAAGGAAAAACGAGAATTTTTACGCAAAATTGGTTTTCCAAAAAATCGATTTTGGTTTTTGGTGTAACTCTGAAACAAATGAACGTATATACATGAAATTTTCACTGGTTGTTTATATTTGAATTTTCTATACACGATAACATTTTCAAAATATTTTGATTTATTTTGAACTGTTTAGGGACATTTTCATTTTCCATTTTTTTTTAGTTTTTTTTTCTAAAAATATCAATAAAATTTTATTTGTTGGTTGCGAAAGCTTGAAAATTTAATAGAAGGCTCCTAGTATATTGTTTCAAAGGCAGATGAAAAATATTAAAAATCCTTAGTCACAATTTTTTTTTAAAAGCATTTAAAGTTCAAAAATTGACAAAATATGGAAAAATCACGAAAATTAGCAAATTATTTTGAGTTAAGAATTCGTAAAAATTTTTCTTTTTAAATCTAAGATTTGAAAATTAAACACAAGATTCCTTATAAGATTATCTACCTTTATCAAAAGAAAAATGTCTATAAGAAAGTCAAATTAAATTTTTATGAGCGTTTGAAATTAAAATTTTTACAACATTGAATATTCACTCGATTTCCCATGTAGCGATTTCCTTATTTTGTTGTAATTCAAAAACAAATAACTGTAGATACATGAAAATTTCACTGAATGTTTATATTAGCATTTTCTATACACCATACAATTTTGAAAATATTTTGACTCTTTTTGAGCTGTTTATGGACATTTACAGCTTTCAATTTTTTTTAGTTTTTTTTTCTATAAATATCAATAAAGTTTTATCTGTTGGGCCAAAAAGTGTAAAAATTTAATACAATGCTCCTGATATATTGTTACAATAGCAGTTGAAAAATATTAAAAATACATAGGCACAGTTTTTTTTTATAAGCATTTAAACATCAAATTTTGACAAAATTTATCAAAATCTCGAAAATTATCAATCATTGAAATTAATAAATTATAAAATGTTCAGTTTTTATAGCTAAGGATTGCAAATTTAAAACAAAGGTTCTCATAAATAGTTCATACTGTAACCAAAAAATCTAAAAAATATATGAACACACTTATTTTTTACAGACATTTTAAATTCAAATTTGGACGAAATTACATATTAAAAAACCTAGAATAACTATTTTAGTTATTTTGTTGTGATTGAATAATATTATTCGTGGGTACTTGAAACTTCTAAAGTGTACTATTATATATCTATGATAGTATCACGGTTTTTGTTGATGTTTAAGGCGTTATAAGTACTTAATGGACATTGTGATATGATTAATTTGGAATTTATTATAGGTACCTATTATAGGTCAATTTTTTGTTTAATACCATAGATATGTATATAATATGTCTTATACATAGACTGACATACCGTCTCCGCTCAGAATCGTTTTTCTTATACAATGATATTATATCGTTGAATTCAAATTTAATATCATCCGCATTATACAGTGACCCACTTGTAACCTACTGTACAGCAGAGCGACACCCACTTGCCCACCTTTTTATTTTCAGTGTTACAACTGATTTATTTGTAAAGTAATAATATAGACTACAAGAATCACTACTTTTGTCTTTTAGGTCTTAACATTTTTTCAACGTTATTAATATAATGTACAATGTACATGTAAAATTGCGGATTTAATGACCCCTCAGAATGGCCCGCCCCCACATTCGCCTAGCATCTATAGGTTAATAAATTGGCCCATTTTTAAAAATTTGTGTCGTAAAACTTGAAAAAAGACAATGGGCCCCCCAAAACAAATTTCTAGATCCGCCACTGGTACAGTTTCTTTCCCAGTACCCTCCATCAAATTTAAAAGGGACTTGTTATACATTTGTACCATAAAACGGTGTGAATATTTAATACAAGGTTTCTCATAAGTAATCGATACTGGAACCAAAAAATATAAAAAATATACATATACTTACTCAAAGTTTTTTTTATATAGAAACTTTAAGTTCAAATTAGGACGAAATATGACGTTTGAAAGAAGAGGTAACAATTTTAGTTAATTTTAGTTTGTAATTTCAAAATATTATTAATGGCCCGTGGGTACTTGAAACTTTTAAAGTATACTATTATTTATTATATTTAATACAGACATTGAATAAATAATGACTAATGACGTTTCTAAATGCAGTTTTTATCAGAAAAAATCAATTCAACTTAAGCTGTTTTACTTAATATGTAATTATGTCTTATATACTATTTTACTTAATAATAAAATAAAATACTTTAATAGCAATAATATCATAAAATATAAGCTTGGAATCGTTTTTCATTTACCTAAAAATTACAATGATTAATTAATTAATAATACAATTGAATTAAAATTTCACTCATTCATTGTATGCAGTGACCCCTCTATATTGCCCCTTATAGCAGAGCGGTTATCACTTGCCATCCTTTTTTAAGTATTATACTCCCATGATTTTTATTATGTGTATTGCTGATTGCAGTCACTGTGCAGTACGTGTTAACTATTATTACTTTCAAATACATTTATTAATGCTACAAATAAATGACATCCAATCTTTCAAACTAATATTGATATTTTTCTAATTTAGTGTAGGCATACCGTGTTGAATGTATGTATGGTTAACTGTTAAGGAAAGGAACAATAAACGAGCAAAGTAAATTTCAAATAATTTTAGTCAGCTATAATTTTCTGTTAGTATAAAAAAAAACCATGATGTTTAAAAAGTCCCCCCTCACCTTAAAACATTACTGCTGACGATATTGCTTCTAATAGGTGAATATTGTTCATACGGCAGTTGACAGCAGATATTATATTAGGTAATACAATCATTACATATAAACACTATTGTATATGTTTTAGACATTTGATTTTGAGTAAGTATTCATTTTATTACGTACATATTTTATCTTAAATATCTCAAAAATGTCGAATATAGCAATTAGCAATATATTTTTACTTTTTTAAGAACGGTTTAAAAATTAACCATCGTAGAATATTTAAATTGTACGACAATGTTACGCTTATGTATCAACTTGTGTTTATACATTTATTAAGTACCTACCCTCGTAGTTTTGACAATTTGATATGTGCAAATGGGCAATGTGCATGTAACTTGTATAATATTATACTAATAAAATATGATAAATAATTATATATGTAGGACGGAGGTACATATACGAACCAAGTAGCCATGTATAGCCTCGTACCTATAACTCCTCGGTAATACTATTATAATATAATATTATATTGTTTATTCAAAAATAGTATAGCAGTATAGGTAAACGATTTGAAATCTTTACATATTCAGATTATATTATATTAATATTAGTAGGTAATTCAAATCCGAACGCAGATGTGTTATAATAATTTTTATAATTTAATATCTGCAAATTTGTAATAATACTATTATAATACTACTTCCGCTAAAAAACTACACGCTGTATACTGTATAAATATCTAATATTCTAATCCATTGCCGTCGGGCCGACACTCTCGGTATACCCGTGGGCCGCGATGGCGCGATCAGTCTGTATATACGATATAGGTACCTATTATATACCTATACTATATACAATATCTCGTCTGGCTTTCACTCCAATTAGCCGTGCTCTTAATATTTCGATTTTTTTTTGGCGACTCGAGTTTATATTTACGATAATTTCGTATCGACGCGTCGCGATGTGAACTATTTATAACTATTATTATCTTGAAGATAGAGGCATTTTATATTTTCACTCTGCACTTCTGCAGTAACAACGTGACCACTGCAGTGGTACACTGGTACGAGGTATTCACTCATAAATCTCGTATATAGAATATAGATGGCTGAACTGGGTTTATCTTGGTTTTCTTTTTCATTCAACCTTGTTGAAAGCCAATATTAAATATCATAATAGTTATGACATGTTTTTTTTTGATTTTTAAATGTTTATGTATTTAGTGCAAGATAGGTTTTTTTAGTGCACTCGTCTTATAACAAGTCCTAAAATTCATGATATACAATATACATATATACTGTATAGGAACAATAAATATTTTATCGTAATCTAAATAATAGTGGACAAAATAAATAACAATTCGAGTTTTTTTTATATCAATAATAACTATTATAATAATATATCCATAAAAACTTTGAACCTATAAAGGCCTAATAAGGCCATTTAAATTTGTTGGTGGGTACTGGGTAAGAAACATTATCAGTGGCGGATCTAGAATTTTGTAGGTCTAGTCTTCTTTCAAGTTTTAAGATACAAATTTTTAAAAACGGTTCAATTTATTAACCTATAGATGCTAGGCAATGTGGGGGCGGTTCCCTCTGAACCCTCATTAAATCCGCCACTGGACATTATATTAAGTAGGTACATTGAAAAAAAAGTTAAGACCTAAAAGACAAAGTAGTTGTCGTAGTTGTAGTTTGTAGTCTACATTACTTTACAAATAAATCAGTTGTAATACAAAAAACTTCACACAAATTATTTGGTTTAAAATAATTGAAAATCTTAATACTACTAATTTATTGTTTATGGCATACATATTTTAGCCATCGATATACTATTATGTAGCACGTCAGCACGACTATACATGGTAATATTATGTGAGAAATACCAGCTAAACCTAAGCACTATACCTATACGGCTCCTTCACTATAAACACTAGTATATTTTATCATCAATGCTAATTGCATTTATAATGTTTTATTATTATTGTCATTCTACGGCACAGACGTCTATACTAATGGTAGGTAATTTAATATTATATAGATGTCTGTGTTCTTCGGTACCCAGTTCGTCGCACCGATAAATGATAATCATGACGTGTAATAGCGATGACGACCTTGAGAAAACACATTTTCCCGACCTGTATCTATGTGGCTAAATGGTTTTTGGAATTCGAAATGCGTGACGCGCTATACCTTACGTGAGTCGTGAAACATTGTGCCGGCCAGACGCTAAATTGAAATAGGTAGGTATCGTAACGATGTGATTGTGTACATTGTACATTTGTACATATAATAATATAATATCACAATAGCTGCAGTTGCGTACATGCTCTGTGGGAGGGGGAATAGTTTCGTTTCCTTCCCCTCCCCCTCACGACAGTTTTTTCTGTAATAATGTAATATTATGTCGTAGTTGTAGGTGTACGGGATTTTGAATAGGTAAATGGCGTTCAAAATGGCACTTTTATCTTATGTTTATTTTTTTATTACCACCATATTATTATCTTGATCTATGGTATTTAGTGTTTAGGTATATCCATCGATTTGCGATATCTGTGTAAAAATAAAATACAAATTCAAACGAGATCGAGATGACCAAAAAATGGGGGGGGGGCTTATTAATTCCGGGTGTGCAACACCACAACGAACCCGTGACCAAGAACTATCGTTTATTTTTAACAAGTATATGCGATGGAGAGTAGTATCGTGTAACGTCCAAAAGTAGACGACATACTAAATTATAGGTAGGTCGTAGGTATAGCATTAGTAGTGTTAACTTGAAAAATGAGTACATTTTCCCCTCCTACACCTCCGACCAGTAGGGTTCCGAACTTTCGACGGAAAACCGTGGACGCGTGTACTTTGGCAACGTGTACCCACGTCGACGATGACGACGTAGGTATTCGCATTCCCCGCTTTCGTTATCCTTATAAATAATTGCTGGTCGCAGAGAACGAGCGTGGGCCGAACCCCCCGCACCGCACCTCAACCAGATGGGGTGGCGGGTCGTGGGTGGACGACGCGGCTCGCGTCGGCAAGCAGCAACATTTGGTGGGTGGTTTCCAACTTCCGAGCGCCGCGCCGCCGCGTACACACCCGCTCACGGCGTCGGCTGATAATATCCCCTCCCCTTTCCGCTGCGCACAGAACCACTGACGTTTTGCTTGCGTGGTGCGTGCCCGTGTGCGTGTGCGTGCGTGGCGTTATCACCGTTCGAGCTGTTATCACTTGTCGGGCTGGCGGCTAGTCCTACTCCGGTCGCTAGACGTCGTCCACACATTATTCTGCCCATAGGCTGTAACGCGAGCGTCTAGCTACCGACGACACTGCGGCACAGTCGTCTAGTCCGTGCGGCGTCAACACGTAGCTCGTCGTCGCCGTCAGCAGCAGCAACCGATCCGTCGGCTGCCACGTTTCGACTGGGTAACGCGCGCGCACACGCGGACGGTCGGGCGCGGATCCGTTTCTCGTCCGGTCGTCGACTGTACCCGCAGGACGTCGAGTGATAAATAGGTACGTGTCTGTTTCTCGACTCCGCCAACGGACGGGCTCGCGAAGAACACCTCTCTTGGTAACCTACATACCCACTAGGAAGCCAGTGCCGCCGCCGCAAACATGATCGGTAATTATTATTGTTTCTAATTTATTGTCATTATTTTCGCGACCCGATTATAATATCGTTGTCCCGATTTCGAATATTATGATTTTAGGTAAGTCGTAAGTGTGTGTGGGTGTGTGTGTGTGTGTGTGGTCTGCGCGTATCAGATTTTTACGGAACTTGTGTGCACTATAAAATCTGGAACGTACAATTACAGGTACGGATAGGTAGCAGCAGGTAGTACGTCATACCTACCCAGTTTCGCTACAATATGGTGACACTTTTTTGTCGTTTGTATAATATATTTGATTTCTTCTGGTTTAGTTATGACTTATGAGTTTTTGGTTTTATCACTCGTCAAACGCTCTGTTCCGTTGATTTCAAACGTTTTTCTGTTTTCAGAAAATTATTTTTTTTTTGGTTTTTTTTTTTGTTTTGTACAATAGGTACATTGTACAATACCTATAGCCCAATAAACTAAAATATACTCAAATAGCCATTTAAGTAGGTAGGTTGATTTTTGAATGAGAACTAGGTATATTTTACGAAAAACCTTCGAGATACCTTCTTTTATATTATTCTATATACTAGGTAGGTAGTTAAATTTAATTCTTTTTCAATCATACTACTATAATATTATGTGCTTTTGACGTAAATTACTTGCATTTTAATATATAGGCTATTATACTTCATCACAGTGTGTAAATGCTAGGAAATTCTAGTAAAACTTGAAAATAAGTACCTACCTACCTATATTGTCAAGGTGCAATTTTTTTTAAATGGGTTGGTGGTTCTAAAAAAATAATTTATAATTTTTTGACTAATTTTAATATATTTTTTTAAATACGTAATAATATGGTACTAGGTTTATTCTTTTATACCTATATTCAATACCATTTAGTAGATTCATTTTTACAACTAATTTATAAATAATACTACCTATTATGCTCGCTATTATGTGTGAAATATCATTTAAGTAATCTTTTTTTGCTGGTCAAGCTTAGGTACCTAGGTACATAATTAAATTTTTCTTTGTTATTTTATTTTTCTAAATTAATTAAAAAGATTTGCTATTAGTGGATGGTACCTATTTAATTCTATAAAAATCACATACCTATGGTCCATGTTTGACTCTGTTGTTAACACTCAACATTTAGTTATTATTAGAGAGTAGTACAACCCCTAACCCCCCCAGAATTTTTTCTAGTTGCGCCATTGTTATTAGATACCTACTTCAGTAATTAATTTAGCATTTATAGGTAAGTAGTGTTACCTATATATTAATTAAAAATTTATTTTATTAGAAGATTGGTAGGTAACCTACACTAGAATATAGTACTAAACAAATATTACAAAACGTGCATCACTGAATCACCTCAAGTTCTGTTATCTTTGTATCTCATGAATATAGGTCAATTGCCACCCGTCAGTATTTAGCCGAGCTTATAGAGATATCGGACCTTGACAGGTGTGTGCGAATAATTTCCAAACATAATATATTATTACATATATTATTTTTGTTGAATTACAATATTGAAAACGAATTTGAACGATATAAAATATTTACTTGGGATACTGTTTGTAACAGCGGTCACTCGATAATTCGAAAAACTCCATAAATCGAACTCCATAAATCTGAGTCCCTTGATAAAACCTCTATAATTAGAAGAAGATACATGTATTCCGATCCCCTCGATAATTCAAAATGTCTGTCGGTGGGACACACTTTACAATTCAAATTTTTTTCCACCAATCTCTATAATTCAAATTTTCTTAAATGCGATTATATGTAAGTTCATATGTATGATGTACATATAAAGATTATTTGATATCCTCGTAATGAAACTAATAATGATGTCGGTTAAATGGTATCGTACCATACCTACCTAATCTAATTTTAATATAATATATGTAAAATAAATATAATATAGGTTAATATATACAATTTTTCACCTCTTTTTAATTTGAATTAATTTGTTTTCCCTCGATTATTCGAACACCCGGTAAATCGAAAACTTCTATAAATCAAATTCCGAATTATTGAGTGACTACTGTAACAACTTTTTCCGTTTATTTATCTGAAATCATAGAACAGTTTTAAAATGTTAATTAGTTACTTTGTTTAAAAGTTGTTAGCGACATATAACATGATGAAAATTGTTTAAAATCCATATGACATAACTAGGTCGATCAGTATTTAATAATTTAATATGTTGGAATGAAAATAGATCTTTTTAGCATGAAAAAAGTTTGTTTCGAATTCTTTCAAGTGTTATATTAAAATGTTCTACCGGGGGTTGCAATGTGTCAAATGTCCTACTATTGGGTTGCAATTGACCGAATAACATCTTATAATATGTAGAACATAAACCTAGCAAAAACTCGGGGCAAAAATATTAAAATTATATAAACGGTATACAATATTAATTATACCATCCATAAATTTATATTTATTTGGTTTATTCATATTATGTAGCTATTTCATATTACTTATGTTATTCTCTAACATACTTACTTGTTTTTCAGGTTCAAAAATGTTAGCTTTATTTGTAGTTGTGTTGGCAATCAACACAGTATCAATTCAAGCATGGGATACTGATCAAATGGAGGTTTTCGATCTCGTTGAAGAAATGAATAATATAAATTTTTATCAGTTTCTGGAAGTACCTGAAGTGAGTATTATCTATACTTTTTTATAACTATTGTATGTACAACTAAATTATCTATGAAATTATCATAACAAATTTTAACCTATTTATAATTTAAAATAAAGGTGATTATTGATATCACCCTGTCTCCGGGTTAAACATCTGCTATATCATGTTATTTTTATATAACATTTACAAAACTTAAGACAGTTTTATAAAAATCCTTAAATGTCATACATTTTATTTGTTTTGGCAAAATATTTTTATCTTAAAAATTGAATGGCAGTATTAAATAATGTAGGAAATAAATCATTAATATTAATTAATAACAATATTTTATAATATGCTAATAACGTTTGTAAAATAAGTACCCCCTCTATATTATATATATACCTATAATATATAGACAAGTCGACTACATTGTCAACTAACATGAATAAAATATAATTTCAAATGTGTGACATTCATGTACCAAAATAAGTACCGATTGTTGTAAATTATTTAATGATCATAGAATTTTAATTACTCATTTATTTTTATTAACTTACGTGTTTTATACAATTTTAAATAATACTAAAAACTTGATATATTTTAATTTTTTAACATTGTCAAATTATATAATATATTTTTTTCTTTTATTTGCCATTATAGGTCAAATATGAAACACAATTAATGATTTGTAACAAATAAAAAATAGATTTTAAACATTTAAATCCTTTTTAAATTAATTTTTTATAGAACATGTTCAAAAGTAGACTTTACTTTATTAGTATCTTTAATAAACTTCTGCAAAGTATTGTACATATAATTCTAAGGTATCTAGTAAGGCTAATAAGTATATTTATACATATTTGATTTATATAATTTTAATATCATTCATTTTTTTAGGATGCTAATTCATCGGCAATACGACATGCATTTAGAAGGATGTCACTGATTTTACATCCTGATAAGAATGACTCTCCAGATGCTGAAGCCAGATTCAGGGAATTAGCTTCAATCCATGATGTTTTACGGGATCCTG
Organism: Macrosiphum euphorbiae; assembly: GCA_949089665.1. Classification (NCBI taxonomy): domain Eukaryota; kingdom Metazoa; phylum Arthropoda; class Insecta; order Hemiptera; family Aphididae; genus Macrosiphum; species Macrosiphum euphorbiae. The sequence goes on along the minus strand of CARXXK010000002.1, from coordinate 71,145,465 downwards.
TAAAACGTGGTCATTATGACAAAGTTTTAAGTGAAGGGTTACCGGATTGGCATCATGCTGTTTATTACTACAGAAGAGTTAGAAGGATGGGATTCCTAGAAATGATTGTTATTCTCTTTTCTATAATAAGTGTTGGACAATATCTTGTAGCTTGGGGATCGTATATAGAAAATAAATTCACTGTGGTATGTAATAACTAATAATGATTTAATATTAATTTATATCAGCTGACTAATTATTGTCTATTTTAATATTTTTTAGGAAGAGTTATTGAGTTCAAAAATAAAAAAAATTCGAAAACAAAAGAAATATCGAGGTGATTCAACATTACCACCAGAATTTGATGTGAACATACCAAAACCTAGGTATGTTAATATGTTTTTTTTTTGTTTTTTTTTTATAATACTTACATAAATTATTTTTCAGTTTGAAAAATACACTTCCATGTCAATTACCTTATTGGATATGGGTATTCATCTTAAAATCACCTTCACTCACAACTTCAGCCATATCATTTTTGGTCACTAAGTTCAAAGAAAGAAAAAATAACCAAAAGTAAGTATTTATTTAATTTGGCTTATTTACACACTATACTCTGTCCAATAAGAGAGCTCATCTAGGCAGCAACTAAAACTCGTCCATTGGGGTATATTCTTCTCGCTTTACTAGCGTGAACGTCATTTGTTGAATGCCGCCGCTAGTGGCTCAGAGGTATTCACATAAAGGTACCGCAGGGTGGGAGAATTTAGACCTCGAGATAGTGAAGCTCACTCATTTGGATGTGCGAGTGAGTTGCACAGAGTATACTGAGTTAATTGGACACTGCAATCAGATCAGTGCCAAGGTGAGGGCATGGCAAATGGGAAAGTGCCGTGGGGCAGAAAAAGTTGTCAAAAAGGGCTGCAAATGTTTAAATTTAAATAGGGGCTCCAATGAAAGTAATAACAGCACTGACTGCAATAAGCTATGAAGCATATTATATTGTGTTTCTTTTTAAGATAGAACATTTGAAGTAAATATTTATTTAAATATGTAAGTACCTATACAAAAATATTGTCTTTATAAATGTAAATAATTTTCCAATATATGACTTGGATTAAACCACTTGCTTCACTAGTGATAGCTATTATACAACACAGTTTTATCTGAATAAATTAGTATTTACGTGTTTAATTATAAACTTTTTTTACTCAAAAGTTATTTATGGGTGCTCAACAAATTAGTGGTATAAAAAAGTATTATATAAATTTAATTTTTCTTTATAATGTTATAATATATAAGTCCAAGGTATTGTGGTTATTTATGTAATTTATGTATTTTGTCATAGAACTACATCTTATGGGTGATAATTATTAATTTATAACAACTACAACAGTTTTCTGTAACACTGAATATCTACTTGGTAAATAAAAATAATTTGTTTCATAGCACAAAAAAAAAAAAAAAATAATAATTTTAAAATGTAGAAATACTCTGTTCCACGAAAGAAAATTCCAGTTCTGCACATGTAGAATGAGGTCTGTCGATTAACTAGGCTGTTGTACCCCCCCCCCCATGTGGCAAAATGTCGCCGACAATGAACGATACAACATTACTGCACATGCCATCTATAATAAGCTGCTGTCAACATTAAGCAGCACCTCTACAATTATGTGTCACCTATTGAGTATTCAGCGTTGGATGTGCAGAGCTGACACATTCTTGTTATCACCTGCATGTTCTCTTGTGGAACAGAGTATAGTTATTAAATTAGTAGTGGTCTTCACAAAAGTTACATTATTTTTACACTAAACATGAAAAAAAACAGCACCATTATTTTCAAGTCAACCATATTATATATCTAGCTTTAGTTTTTGAAGCAATAATGTTCTATTATTTTTATCTTTATAGCTAAAATAACAAAATCTTAATTTATTTTTAGTAAAGTGGAATTTGAAAAACCAGAACCAGTTATTCGTGAAAGAATAAGACGTCGTAAAACGCCATATAAGATACCAGAAATTAATGATTATAAAAACACTAATGGAGATACTCGTGGAAAAGTTACTACTGAAAGTAGTGATACTCCTGCAGTTGCTGGTGGCTTGTGGACTGATGAAGATTTATATGAATTGTCTCAGATGGTAAATAAATTTCCTCCTGGTACCTCAGATAGGTGGCAAAAGGTTGGCAAAGCAATGCAACGCCCTGTTCCGGAAGTTGCATACATGGCCAATAAAATGAAACAAAATGGGTATAAGGTGCCAACTCCTGGAGAGACAGCCGAGTCAGTTATCACCGAAGAACCAAAGAAGGTTAAAACAAGAGCGACAGAAAATCTTGATTCCAGCGATAGCTCATGGACTCAAATTCAACAGAAAACATTTGAAAATGCTCTTATTAAGTTTCCTAAGGGATCCACTGAAAATCGTTGGGAAAAGATATCCAAATGTGTACCAAATAAAACTAAAGTAAGTTTAAAATCCAAAAAATAATTGTATTATTTATAAGTAATGTTCTCTGTAGTACTTCAACTATTAATGAATAATACATTTTTTGTATTAAACTAAGTTGTAATATTTTTTGAATGTTTCTTAGGAAGAATGTATGACAAGATACAAGGAATTAAATGAGCAAGTGAAAAAGAAAAAAGATTCAACTGATGGCGGTATAGAAAATGTTGAAAGCAACACTAATGAATTATAAATTATGAATTTCTGTATACCTTGCTTTTATGTCCCCTATTTCTTCTTAAGTCTGATTTGGTTGTGATTATTTAAGCTCATTTTATAACTGACATAACATCAGCGTGTGTTGATAGCCAATTGAAATGTAAATCCATGTACTAAATCAATATTAACCCTAAATGCTTCGAAAGACCTATTGTAAATCTTACAAATAACTATGAATCCCAATTAAGATATAATATATGATAATTTCCCTATTATGTTATAACTATTTTATTCATTAAATAAATTGTATGTTATTTACCTGTTTAAAATGAATATACCATGTATATAATGTGCTAAAACTGTTTTAATATTCTGTAAAAGTCTTCAATAATGACTTGGGTATTCTGTCATCTATTTCATTTGGCTTATTGTTATTTTAATTTTTCTTATGTTATCCTATTGAAGTTAATACCTTGTATGTTATTACATTATTAATGAGTATACAATACAATTATATTAGTAAAAATATAACATTTTTTTGATGTGTTACTCAAGTTCCATATTTTTTTTTACTTAAAATTATAAAATGTATCATTTATAAGTTACATAATTTAAATAGTCTTTGCGGTAAACATTTTTAAATGTACTTTAAATCATTAAATTCTAGATTTAATATTGTAATGCATTTTTACATCATTAGTTGAATAACTGTAGACCACATATTAAGTAGTCTGTATGACCAGTGTTTTTTAGTCTAAAATATTATAACTAATATAACATAAGACCTATAATTTAATTCTGATAGATATAGCAATGTTACATTACAATAGTATAAAATAATAAAAATAAATTAATAACATTTTATAGCACAGAACATTTTTATATATCATAAAAATAATGACATTTTTTATAATAATTAATAATTAAATATGATTTGTACAATTACAATAACAATTAATTATAGAATAAAATATATTTAAAAATGTATAAATAGTATCTGTCGTAGTAACCGATAATATTTACAGTTTTCGTGTAATTATGATAAATAATTGCATTTGTCTTAAACATATAAGGTTAATGGTGCTGTATTGTGGAGTAACAATGTATAAGATCTGATAAGGAATAAAAATGTTTCTTCTTTAAATATTCATCTATTATTTATTGGATTACCAGTAAATTCTAATTTTTTAAATTATTGCTAAGACAGGTCATTAAAAATTAAATATAAACGGCAGAATCAAATGAAACTTATCATTATACATATATTATAATATTTCTTAATATTACGTCTAGAACATTTTATTAGTTTTAATGACTATTTATGTGTTTTTTGTTTTAATAATATATACCTATCTTCTATAATTTAAAACATTTTTAGAAGCTTTCCATCATATTAAGTCCTTTATTTGGGTTGTTATTTTTCAATATTGCTGTATAACATATAACTAGTAATACAAAATCAATATTAGCACCGATTTAAACTATAATTTGATAGTTGTTTTCAGATCTGAATTCACGGTTCAATGAACAAAATACTTGGTACCTGTTCTAAATAAATAATCGCATTGTGATTACAGTTTAGAATTTTGATTGGGTTCCTCACAAATAAAAAAGTTTGATTATCTTGGTTATAATTCAAGAATTACTTAAACTTGTTAAGTACCTACCTATTAAGTATTCAGATATTTTCCCGGGGTATTTGCACTTCTAACATTGTTGTCTAAATAGTAGACTATTCTTTGAAAAAATTCATAGTTCAACACTTAATGTATGTATTTGATATGTATGTATCCTAACTATGTATCTGATTATTAATTAATAATCAGATAATGGTGTACGAATTAATCAACTAATCAATGTGGAAATTAATAAATTGAAATAATCAATGAAATATATGACCATATAGTCATAATATGTATGTATATTGTGTATATGTATGTATATATGTCATATGTGTAACGAACATGTCGTTATCGACATCATACATTACTCCCTGTGTTTAGCACTGCTAATATGCTGAGTGTTAGTAATGGCAAATGTGTATATATGTATGATATATATATTATGCTGACCCAATGTTTAGCTCACATTGTGTTAATAACCGACCAGGACTCCTGGCGGAATATAGAAATAGTGTAGCGGCAGTCGGTAGTCGATGGAACCAGGCTAGAGTCGAGAGTCAATAGTCATAGTGGATGGTCGACAGTGGAAGTCGAGGGCTGACAACGACCTGAAGAGGACCCGTGGACGACCAGCTCAACCCACATCGGATATCAGCACCCACGACCCGTCGACACCACCATGGCCTGATCGGTACCCCTCAGTTATAAGTCCAATAGGACCTAGTAATACTTAAGTATAAGTTTATGGAATTAATTATAGTTTAATATAATATGTTCATATTTTAATATTATTATAAAAAATATTTATTACTTTTACTTATTAACATAATACCAAACATAGTAGGTAAGTTAGAAATTAATAGAACATTTTTATCAATTAAATTATTTCTATTTTTAGTCACATCAACTCTAATATGGTTAGAGGGGTTTTGTTTTCTGCTAGTTGTGTTATCTGTTTTAGTTCAATTTTCTGTAATTAATGCTTATGAGTTGTAAAATATTCTTTTATTCTTGAACTTTTGTGAAAATGAATCTTAAACTAAATTCTAGTAATCTTCCTTCTTTTTTTAACAATTTAATTATTGAAAAAAATGACGAAGTAACCAAGATATGTTCAAATTTAGTAGATTTATCCAGTATAGGCAAGTGGACTGTCTAAAAACACAAGTTGCAAAGCTCAAGTGAAATTTGTGATTAAAGTAGATACCGTATCTACAATAATAATAATTTTGGCATCAGCAACAGACAGTACTAAAATTAATATTGAGTTTAATGAATTAATCTTGTTAATATTTAAACTATTTTAACATTATTAATATTAAAAATACTTTAAATATGACCAAATGTTACCTTCAATTTAAGGTTAAAATGCTGTTTAAAAAATATAATTATCAAATTATTTCTTTTTATTTAACACAATATTTATATATCTTTTGATTAGGTACCCACTTTTAAAATTTACAAGACTATAATATGAAAATTAGAATAGGAATTATTTAACATATTGTATATTATATATTTTTTGATCATATTATATTTTAATATTATTATAAGAAATATTTATAGTTTATACATAATATAGGTACTTTAATTAATGTGATTTTGCATTAGTCACTCAATTTCTAATGTTATGCTGTAAATTTCTGGGCTTCTTTTTGGGACGGTTACTATCACTTGTTACTGGTCTACCTAAAGTAAAATATGCTATTGTTGAAATTGTTATTGTTTTATCTTGTATCTTAATTGTACCTGCAAGCAAAAGTTTACTTCCTCTAGTAATCCCTGGTCTTCTCCTAGCTATTGTTGTTGGTTGTAGTGTTGTACTTATAGATATTAAAGAACAGATAGTGAAAAGTAATGGGGAAGAGAGCAGGACTGTTTTTATCTTTGCCTCTCATTCTAGCAGAGGCAAAATCATAATATCAAGGTGGATTTATGATTATAATAAATATAATAAAATAAATATTTATAAATCCACATTGCTATTTACTATTTCTCTGAGACTAGACCAATCCTGAGGGAATATGGTAATGTGAGCAGTGGCGGCGTGAACTATTTTATTTTATGAGGCAAGTATAAATGCTCGACCACCACCACCACCACCTAAATTTTATCACACAGACCCGTGGGGGCAAAGCCCCCACACCCCCAATTCACAATTCTACAACTATAATATACTTTGTTGTGTTAATATCAGAAATATAATAAAATTAGTATAATTAATAGTGTTAGGCATTAGTTGACCATATTTATTTATTTATTTATTTTTTTTTATTAGTGTTAAAACTTCGACAACTTAGGTCATTAGCCAGTGGTACTGTAGGGGAGGGTACTGTAGATTTGTTACACGTGTGTGTTTGTTTTGGCAGAATTTTTTATTTGGGGCACCCGTAGGTATTTGCCATGCCCGGGTGGGAGATGGCGGCACTTATTCACCGTGACTTGCCCAAAGAAAATTGCCGCCCGCGACCAAGGAATCGAGCTGGCACCGGCTGCATCGCAACCGACGCCTTAGACCACTCGGCCACCCCGTCCCCTTGACCATATTTCATAGGTGGTTTTTAATATCCGTACCCGGGGGGGGGGGGGGGTACCACCACCTAATTGGTTGTGAGGCAATTGCCTCATGAAACACCCTATCACGCCGCCACTGAATGTGAGTAACGAAAGAATAAAACAAAAAAGTTTCCTCATCCTCTACCATTCCGGCTCTCACCGCCGCCCGTATGTATAAAATCGATTACCGAACGAAATGATTGTTATTTGTCAGGGTTGGAGGCATAGGGCCCTCTGTTACGTCCTCTCATTTCGTCATGGTTTTCGTATTTGTTTATGTTTTCCTTGACGTCGCGTTGCCTAGACACGGTTAGCCGCGAACAATTTGTTTACACAACTAAAAAAAATAAGTCGTCTCCCGATTAGTTGTGTGATATTGTTGTGCGCTGTAGTTCAGTCCCATCACTCGTCATCGATCTATAGTATTCCAGTATTCCACTGATGGTCGTTTTCGTCGATAACTGGAAAACAAAGCCGTGCTGACGTCTCTTGCTTTTTGCCCGTGATAATATTCTGTGCCCATTGGCGTTCGCCATCGATTCGACGACCGTCGCTCCGTCTTTAGGTTGGTGTGCACGACCGTCATGGTTGTTTTTAAATATTATGACGAAAGTACGCTATAAACTCGTTCACACAATTTACGTTCCACTGATTTCAGACACGGAAAATGTTATTTTTCTGTTTTCGTTTTGGAGTTGTTATGAGATACTAAAAGTAACAAAACTGCAGTGGACATAAGGAACGCGGATATAATGAGTTGTCACTTGTTTTTACTCAAATCTGATTTCTTACCCCCTCACCAACCTTACAGAACTTGGTACCCGTGCACCAACCATTTTCTCGTCGGATTTGTACTCCTCAAACGATAGTCCCCTCGTCGTTCTCATTATTTCTTTTGCAAATCCCACTGAATTTTCAGTGTTTACCTTAGCGAATACAAATTATTATTAATAGTACCTACACACAGTATTGCATTTACCTACTTGGTACACTGGATTTGACATTCATTTATAAACACGTTTTCTTAAAATATAGCAGCAGGACAACTGAGACGTCAAGTGTACGGTTCTTTAAACACACGCTTAAACATGATTTATATTTTTGTTTAGATTGTTCTTATTGCCAACACAATAAGTCGGTGTAAATATGCCAGCGACAAACCGGAAAAAGAGTGGAGGCAACACATTTGAGTTCAGTGAAAAACAGATGGCTGATATAAGAGAAGCGTTTGAATTGTTTAACGTAGATGGATCTGGGTCAATCGGAACCAAAGAGCTAAAGGTATTTAGAATTTAGATGCATCTATTGATTAAAATAACTGAGCTTGAGGCCATCTTTTCAGTTTTATAATTAACTATGGTCACTGTGTGATATCAGTGAGTTGAAATAGTATACCTAGTAGTATGGTAGAAATGTGGGTTAGAAATTATTTTTAGTTTAAAATGATATTACTTATATGATTAACTTTATTAAAATTTTAGGTAGCCATGAGGGCCTTAGGATTTGAACCAAAAAAAGAAGAAATCAAACGTATGTTGCTTAACATTAATAAACAGCACACTGGTAAGTTATATTTTTAATGATCAAAATTTAGGTTATACCTACCTAGTTACTTTAAAGTAGTTGTGATAAATTTAAAATATCAATAATCAATATTTTATATTTTATGTAGGCGTCATAACATATGATGATTTTGTCACTTTGATGTCCATAAAAATGGCAGATAAAGATTCAAAAGAAGAAATTATTAAAGCATTTAAACTGTTTGATGATGACTGTACAGGAAAAATAACCTTCTCCAATTTAAAACGTATTGCCCAAGAATTAGGCGAGAATATTGTCGATGAAGAACTTCAGGTTAATATAAATTATTTTAAATATAAATGTTGATACATTTAAACTATTTATAATTTACATATTTTAGTTTTATAGTCGGGGGGATGTAGTGGCCGAGTGGAATAACTCATAATGGGCAGTCTTTCTTTGTAGGCAGGTGTTCAATGAGAAATTGCCCCCTCCCCCACTGAGCAGAAGTAAAAAGAAAACCCCAAGGATGCAACAATTTATGCCAGAGATTCCTAATGTTTTCACAGTACGACCCATTTTGTTTAAATTTTGGAAATCCACAACATACTAGTCACCTTTTTAAGGTTCCGTACGGTAAAACGGAAGCCCATTACTAAGGATCCGCTGTCCGTCCGTCTGTCACCAGGCTGTATCTCATGGACCATGAAAGTTAGAAAGTTGAAATTTTCCCAGATTATGTATTTCCATGGATGCTATAACAACAAATACTAAAAATCCTTTCTTTTTTTTTCGAGTTAATCGAGGGACGGAAGAGGAACCGCTTTAGCATTACTTCTCCTCAATACTAAAAATCCTACAATATATAATATAAGCAGTGTTGCCAACATAGCTGATGATGGTACGGAATCCTTCGTGCTCGAGTTGGACTCGCACTTGGCCGGTTTTTTTTGTCATTGTTGATCTCTATCTTTGTGATAACTATTAGTTTGGAAGCATTGTGGTCACACGTCACTAGTACACTTCTAATTGTGGCGGATAATTATTATCAACGATAAAACAAAATTTGAATATCAATATAAAATATAGTTACTCAGAAAATACTGTACAATTAACTGTAACATTTAAAAATTGGGTACAATCAGACTTTGTTTTATTACTAGGTAGTTTATTAGAAACTACTGCTCAGTATCAGTGAAAATAAAAATATTTAAATTATTTAGATGGGTAGGAATTCATAATTGATATATTATGGATTACTCTTGTTTTAATAAAATGTAATAAATAGAATTAAAAAAAAAATCAAAGTAAATTATTATTGACCTACTAAAAATAAAACCCATGATTTATATAATTACATACAACTATATAAAACTAATTTGATTTATTTTTGATTGTGATATGACTATTGTAGGAAATGATAGACGAAGCAGATAAAGACGGTGATGGTGAAGTCAGCCAAGAAGAATTTCTTCAAATTATGAAGAAAACCAATTTGTATTAATTATATATTACATCCTTGTTCTATCAAAAACATATTATTTATTTGTGTATACACTATTTTGTATTAATTCTTCACAGTTACCATTTAAAATTAACTTCCTAACACTTAATATTTTGTGGGCCAGTCATATTTCCTTCATACATAAAAAAAGAATTTTTCCTCAAAAGAATAAAGTTTCCTAATAACCTATGTACAAATAAAAACATTAAACTCAATTTTCTTCTGAAAAATCATTGTGTTGTAATATTTTAAATTAATGTTATATGTTGATACATACCAAATATTAAATTATAGTTTTATTTTAAGGTGTTTTATAGCCAATCATAAGTATAATAATACTATTGTATCACCCTGCCAAAAAAATTTAATTTAATAAAATATAATAGCCAAAACTTGTTTTATGGAGGAAACTAAGTTCAATGTTTTCATATTTCTAAGAGTTGGTAATAATTTTATTTTTTAGTGGAAAACGGAACTTTTTTTTTATTTGAAGAAAATTTGTTATGTCCATTTTTGTTGTATTCACTACATGATACTCGATTATATTATACATTACCTAATAGTTTAAGAATAAAGTGAGAAAAAAAAAACATGAATTTTAATTTATAGTGATATAGTTTATATTTTTATTATAATTATTGGTAAAAGGCAACAATTTAATTTAAACAACTAATAGCAATACTTTTTAAAACTAAGTTATTAAAATAACGATCTTAATAATTTAGCTTCTTGTGCCATCTCATCATAGCTTCTCATTGGATCAGTGCAGTATTTTTCATTTTGTAATTTTCTGTATATATCATCATTCACCAAAAAATCTCCAGACTTTCTTGGAATAATATGAACATGAACGTGCTAATAATATTAACAATAAACATGAATAAAATATTAAAATGTTTGATGACCGTGTCATTGTGTATAACATTCAAATTAAATTAATACTTTTTGTACTTAAAGTCACATTTTCATAGTTTAGTACCTACCTAAACAGTTTAGTACTAAAAATATTTTTATACTACTTTTCTTTTTTGATTTTGATAAAAAACTAACCCTTTTAATTAAGATAATTATTATCTAATAAATATTTAACAGTAAATACCTTTAGGAGCAAAATGAATTGTATTTGTTTCAGGTCTTCTCTTGTTTTTAAATATTTTTATTCATTTGTATTATAATAATTAATTGTATGTACAAATTAAATGTACACTTTGAAGCATAAAGTTAATTTTAAAAGAAATCATTAATCAAATAAATAATGAGAGTAACTAATTTCGATATAAAAATAAAATAGTACCATTTAGGATGAACTACTAAATATATATATTTTAGAAAATCAGTTTTTGTTCATAATATTAATTCTTGCAGATCTGATAATAAAAATTAAAATCCTCAATTTCTTATAGAACTTTCAACTTTGTATCTGATACTAGAAACCAAGAAATGTTCACATACCTACCGAAGAATTTAACCACAGTATCTAATATATTAAAATAAAATTAATAGTACATACTTTAATGGTTTGTCCAGCATGTGGACCGTCTTGAATAACAATAGATGATGAATTAGTGTTTTGTACTTGTTCAATGGTTTTTTGAACCCTTTTTAACTGCAAGGAATAGAAGCACAACTTCGTAATTAGATAAGTCAGTCAATATTTCCACAGCTCTAAGAGGAGCAACTAAAACATCTACTTATTGATACCTACTTAATGAAAATATTACATGGAAAAAAAAATTAAAATTATTATAGATTCAATACATTCAAAAAGGATACGTCCTGGTAAGACACATTTAATATTGGTAAATGCTAAGGATAATTCTGTTTTGTAAAATACTTGTAAACCTTTAACTATTGATGATCCAAATTTAAATTCATTAAAATCTTCAATAGACTTAGTCCTACATAAGGTACTTGAAATCATTTTTGGGTAAATATCGTATCGTCTATGGCATTCCAGAGGCATTGACTGACGAATACTTTTAATTAATGATAAATCAATTGGTGCCAAAACAAAACCCGGTTCTTCAGAACATTGTGCTATTACTGTTCCTAGTGGATCAACTACCTACACAATGTTTAATATAAAACTATTTACAAGTTAAATAGTAATCAAACAAACCAGTGAGTGACCCCAAGATTTTCTAGCTGAGCTATGATTGCCGGTTTGTGCAGCAGCAATTACATAACATTGAGTTTCAATGGCTCTGGCTCGCAATAATATTTCCCAATGATAAGCACCTGTTCCGAAGAAAAATGCTGATGGATACGTTAAAATATCTGCTCCATTCTCGGCTAATGCTATAGCCATCTGAGAAAATCTCATATCATAACACTGAACTTTTGTATAAAGAAATATTTTTACATGCATAAATAAGTAAGAACTATTTATACAACTATTTTAAATCTTTTAAAAAACCTGATTTTTAATTTTAATATTAAGTAGACCAAAGCAGTTTTAGTATTGTATTCTATTGCAAAGCAATTATTATTTTAATGAAACAATATATTAAAGTTGTTAACATATTAAAAAAAAAGATATATTTTAGTGGAAAATTTGTCTACAGATGCAATAATGGTGTTATCTGACAATTCATATGTTATGCAAATACTAATTTAACTTAATGAATATTTATATGAAATAATTGTGTACATTACCATTTTTTTTTATTGTACACTTTAAAAATTGTTCAGCTGAAATAAATGTTATAACTTATAACTTTATTTCATATATTAAGAGGGCTGGAGCGTGATTCAATTTTAGTTGAAAACGTAGCTCACGACTTCAATCACTAAGCCCAATATAATGTTCAGATATTAATTTTGAAAGCAGATTTGAATTTGTCACTAAAATATCTATGCTTTGACGATTTCATTTTTCTGATTATTATTTTTTTTTTACGCAGAAATTTACTAACAAAAAGGGTAAAAATAGATTATATTTATAATTAAAATTGAAATACATTGATAAAGAATATGAAAAATGTACGACAGTCAAAGAATAGTAAATTTAGAGGAGAATTCAAAGTGACGCTCCATCTCTATGTCTAAGAAATAATGATGATGTACCTGCTGTTGCTAAAAATGTATTAAACTCTATGTATGTATTTTATCTAGTCTTTTTTTAAATATTAATACATTTTCATAAGTTGATTCGCCATATTTGTTTTATATTAATAGACATTTGTTGAGTAATTTCATCTGATATGGATAAACAATTACGTTTTTCTAAATTGAGATTTTCTGTTGAAACCTTTTTATTTGCATCATCAACATAATCAATATCTTAATGAATTTCATAATGAGATAAAATAGTAACTGTTTATGAATTACTTCTGTAGGTAATAAGCCCTCATAAAATGTCTTATTATTGGTACTTTTTCACCTAATGACAGTTTTGCTATTAAGTAATTGTCTTCTATGGTTAATGGAGGAAAGTTAACTCCAATTTTATTAAAATATTTATAAATTATGCATTGGTGTTTACGAAATTGTCCATGAATACCTGCTTCACAAGAACAAACACTAATATTTGGTTCAACGATGAATGTATTGATTTTACAATGATGTGTGTGTTTTTTTTTTTTGTGTCTGTCATCACGATTTGGGGCAGTAAAACTGCTTCGATTTTCTTCAACAGTATCTTGTTCGATGGGAAAGTGAATCTAGTTGGTGCAATCGGAAGGTCAAATTTTAAAATTCCCAATAGTTCTCACAAGCGCCGGGAAAAACAACATAAAAATTAAGGAAAACCGGGAATTTTCACGCAAAATCTGTTTTCCACAAAATCGATTTTGGATTTTGGTGTAACTCTAAAACAAATGAATGTGTAATATATGAAATTTTCACTGGTTGTTTGTACTTATATTTTTTATACACAAAAACATTTTCAAAATATTTTTGTTTATTTTGAACTGTTTAGGGACATTTTCAGTTTCCAATTTTATTAGTTTTTCTTTTTATGAATATCAATAAAAATTTATTTGTTTAGTAAAAATATTTGAAAATTTAATACAAGGCTCCTACTATTATTGTTTTTTATCATCTCCCATAAGAGCCTATGTTAAATGAAATAAGATTCCCTTCTGTTTGTTCTGTGTTATAAATGCCAAGTGGAACTCACTGGGTGCGCTCATGAGCGCTTGAAGCGTACAAAGCGTCCAGCCGGAACGCACCCCTATAGATATTAAAGAACAGATAGTGAAAAGTAATGGGGAAGAGAGCAGGACTGTTTATATCTTTGCCTCTCATTCTAGCAGAGGCAAAATCATAATATCAAGGTGGATTTATGATTATAATAAATATAATAAAATAAATATTTATAAATCCACATTGCTATTTACTATTTCTCTGAGACTAGACCAATCCTGAGGGAATATGGTAATGTGAGTAACGAAAGAATAAAACAAAAAAGTTTCCTCATCCTCTACCATTCCGGCTCTCACCGCCGCCCGTATGTATAAAATCGATTACCGAACGAAATGATTGTTATTTGTCAGGGTTGGAGGCATAGGGCCCTCTGTTACGTCCTCTCATTTCGTCATGGTTTTCGTATTTGTTTATGTTTTCCTTGACGTCGCGTTGCCTAGAAACAATTTGTTTACACAACTAAAAAAAATAAGTCGTCTCCCGATTAGTTGTGTGATATTGTTGTGCGCTGTAGTTCAGCCCCATCACTCGTCATCGATCTATAGTATTCCAGTATTCCACTGATGGTCGTTTTCGTCGATAACTGGAAAACAAAGCCGTGCTGACGTCTCTTGCTTTTTGCCCGTGATAATATTCTGTGCCCATTGGCGTTCGCTATCGATTCGACGACCGTCGCTCCGTCTTTAGGTTGGTGTGCACGACCGTCATGGTTGTTTTTAAATATTATGACGAAAGTACGCTATAAACTCGTTCACACAATTTACGTTCCACTGATTTCAGACACGGAAAATGTTATTTTTCTGTTTTCGTTTTGGAGTTGTTATGAGATACTAAAAGTAACAAAACTGCAGTGGACATAAGGAACGCGGATATAATGAGTTGTCACTTGTTTTTACTCAAATCTGATTTCTTACCCCCTCACCAACCTTACAGAACTTGGTACCCGTGCACCAACCATTTTCTTGTCGGATTTGTACTCCTCAAACGATAGTCCCCTCGTCGTTCTCATTATTTCTTTTGCAAATCCCACTGAATTTTCAGTGTTTACCTTAGCGAATACAAATTATTATTAATAGTACCTACACACAGTATTGCACTTACCTACTTGGTACACTGGATTTGACATTCATTTATAAACATGTTTTCTTAAAATTTAGCAGCAGGACAACTGAGACGTCAAGTGTACGGTTCTTTAAACACACGCTTAAACATGATTTATATTTTTGTTTAGATTGTTCTTATTGCCAACACAATAAGTCGGTGTAAATATGCCAGCGACAAACCGGAAAAAGAGTGGAGGCAACACATTTGAGTTCAGTGAAAAACAGATGGCTGATATAAGAGAAGCGTTTGAATTGTTTAACGTAGATGGATCTGGGTCAATCGGAACCAAAGAGCTAAAGGTATTTAGAATTTAGATGCATCTATTGATTAAAATAACTGAGCTTGAGGCCATCTTTTCAGTTTTATAATTAACTATGGTCACTGTGTGATATCAGTGAGTTGAAATAGTATAGTAGTATGGTAGAAATGTGGGTTAGAAATTATTTTTAGTTTAAAATGATATTACTTATATGATTAACTTTATTAAAATTTTAGGTAGCCATGAGGGCCTTAGGATTTGAACCAAAAAAAGAAGAAATCAAACGTATGTTGCTTAACATTAATAAACAGCACACTGGTAAGTTATATTTTTAATGATCAAAATTTAGGTTATACCTACCTAGTTACTTTAAAGTAGTTGTGATAAATTTAAAATATCAATAATCAATATTTTATATTTTATGTAGGCGTCATAACATATGATGATTTTGTCACTTTGATGTCCATAAAAATGACAGATAAAGATTCAAAAGAAGAAATTATTAAAGCATTTAAACTTTTTGATGATGACTGTACAGGAAAAATAACCTTCTCCAATTTAAAACGTATTGCCCAAGAATTAGGCGAGAATATTGTCGATGAAGAACTTCAGGTTAATATAAATTATTTTAAATATAAATGTTGATACATTTAAACTATTTATAATTTACATATTTTAGTTTTATAGTCGGGGGGATGTAGTGGCCGAGTGGAATAACTCATAATGGGCAGTCTTTCTTTGTAGGCAGGTGTTCAAAGAGAAATTGCCCCCTCCCCCACTGAGCAGAAGTAAAAAGAAAACCCCAAGGATGCAACAATTTATGCCAGAGATTCCTAATGTTTTCACAGTACGACCCATTTTGTTTAAATTTTGGAAATCCACAACATACTAGTCACCTTTTTAAGGTTCCGTACGGTAAAACGGAAGCCCATTACTAAGGATCCGCTGTCCGTCCGTCTGTCACCAGGCTGTATCTCATGGACCATGAAAGTTAGAAAGTTGAAATTTTCCCAGATTATGTATTTCCATGGATGCTATAACAACAAATACTAAAAATCCTTTCTTTTTTTTTCGAGTTAATCGAGGGACGGAAGAGGAACCGCTTTAGCATTACTTCTCCTCAATACTAAAAATCCTACAATATATAATATAAGCAGTGTTGCCAACATAGCTGATGATGGTACGGAATCCTTCGTGCTCGAGTTGGACTCGCACTTGGCCGGTTTTTTTTGTCATTGTTGATCTCTATCTTTGTGATAACTATTAGTTTGGAAGCATTGTGGTCACACGTCACTAGTACACTTCTAATTGTGGCGGATAATTATTATCAACGATAAAACAAAATTTGAATATCAATATAGAATATAGTTACTCAGAAAATACTGTACAATTAACTGTAACATTTAAAAATTGGGTACAATCAGACTTTGTTTTATTACTAGTTTATTAGAAACTACTGCTCAGTATCAGTGAAAATAAAAATATTTAAATTATTTAGATGGGTAGGAATTCATAATTGATATATTATGGATTACTCTTGTTTTAATAAAATGTAATAAATAGAAATAAAAAAAAAATCAAAGTAAATTATTATTGACCTACTAAAAATAAAACCCATGATTTATATAATTACATACAACTATATAAAACTAATTTGATTTATTTTTGATTGTGATATGACTATTGTAGGAAATGATAGACGAAGCAGATAAAGACGGTGATGGTGAAGTCAGTCAAGAAGAATTTCTTCAAATTATGAAGAAAACCAATTTGTATTAATTATATATTACATCCTTGTTCTATCAAAAACATATTATTTATTTGTGTATACACTATTTTGTATTAATTCTTCACAGTTACCATTTAAAATTAACTTCCTAACACTTAATATTTTGTGGGCCAGTCATATTTCCTTCATACATAAAAAAAGAATTTTTCCTCAAAAGAATAAAGTTTCCTAATAACCTATGTACAAATAAAAACATTAAACTCAATTTTCTTCTGAAAAATCATTGTGTTGTAATATTTTAAATTAATGTTATATGTTGATACATACCAAATATTAAATTATAGTTTTATTTTAAGGTGTTTTATAGCCAATCATAAGTATAATAATACTATTGTATCACCCTGCCAAAAAAATTTAATTTAATAAAATATAATAGCCAAAACTTGTTTTATGGAGGAAACTAAGTTCAATGTTTTCATATTTCTAAGAGTTGGTAATAATTTTATTTTTTAGTGGAAAACGGAACTTTTTTTTTATTTGAAGAAAATTTGTTATGTCCATTTTTGTTGTATTCACTACATGATACTCGATTATATTATACATTACCTAATAGTTTAAGAATAAAGTGAGAAAAAAAAAAAACATGAATTTTAATTTATAGTGATATAGTTTATATTTTTATTATAATTATTGGTAAAAGGCAACAATTTAATTTAAACAACTAATAGCAATACTTTTTAAAACTAAGTTATTAAAATAACGATCTTAATAATTTAGCTTCTTGTGCCATCTCATCATAGCTTCTCATTGGATCAGTGCAGTATTTTTCATTTTGTAATTTTCTGTATATATCATCATTCACCAAAAAATCTCCAAACTTTCTTGGAATAATATGAACATGAACGTGCTAATAATATTAACAATAAACATGAATAAAATATTAAAATGATTCCTTATAAGATTCCTTATAAGATTTTCTACGTTTATCAAAAAAAAAATGTCTATAAGAAAGTCAAATTAAATTTTTATGAGCGTTTGAAATTCAATTCTTTGTGTGGCGATTTCCTTATTTTGTCATTATTTTAATTCAAAAACGAATACCTAACTGTAGATACAAGGAAATTTCACTGAATGTTTATATTAGCATTTCCTATACAACATACTATTTTGAAAATACTTTGACTCTTTTTGAGCTGTTTAAGGACATTTTCAGTTTTTAATTTTTTAATTTTTTTTTTCTATAAATATCAATAAAGTTTTATCTGTTGGGCCAAAAAGTGTAAAAATTTAATACAAGGCTCTTGATATATTTTTACAATATCAGTTGAAAAATATTAAAAATACACATTCACAGTTTTTTTTTATAAGCATTTAAAGATCAATTTTGACTAAATTTATCAAATTTAAAATTGAATAATTATTTTGTAGTTAAAAGGTTATAAAATGTTCAACTTTTATATCTAAGGATTGAAAATTTAAAACAAGGTTCTACGTAAGTAGTTAATTCTGTTACCAAAAATCTATAATATACATAAGCACAGTTTATTTTTATAGTAATTTTAAGTTCAAATTTGGATGAAATTACATAAAAAAAACCTAGAATAACTATTTTAGTTATTTTGTTGTGATTGTATAATATTATTCGTGGGTACTTGAAACTTCTAAAGTATACTAGTATACTACTATATATCTATGATAGTATCAGGGTTTGTTGTTGGTGTATAACGCGTTATAAGTACCTAATGGATATTGTGATATGATTAATTTGGAATTCATTATAGGTCAATTTTTTTAATACCATAGATAAGTATATAATATGTCTTATACCTAGAAGGACATACCGTCTCCGCTCAGAATCGAAAACTTTATTTGTTGGGTAAAAAAGCTTGAAAATTCAACACAAGGCTCCTACTATATTGTTACAATAGCAGTTGAAAAATATTAAAAATCCTTAGTCACAATTTTTTTTATAAGCATTTAAAGTTCAAATCTTGACAAAATACGGAAAATTCACTAAAATTAGCAAATTATTTTGAGTTGAGAATTTATAAAAATTTTTCTTTTTAAATCTTAGATTTTAAAATGTAATACAAAATTACTCATAAGTTTATATACCTATATCAAAAAAAAAATGTCTTCAAGCAAATCAAATTAAATTTTTCTGAACGTTTGAACTTCTTCGATTTTTCATGTTATTTTATTGTTATTTAAAAACGAATGACTGTAGAATCATGAAAACCTTACTGAATGTTTATATTTTCATTTTCTGTACACCATAAAAATTTAAAAATATTTTGACTCTTTTTGAGATGTTTACGTTTATTGTCAGTTTTCAATTTTCTTAGTTTTTTTTTTCTATAAATATCAATTAAATTTTATTTGTTGGGTAAAAAAGCATGATAAAAGTCTCTAGATATATTGTAACAATTGCAGTTGAAAAATATTAAAAAAAAATATTCTCTTATTCACATATTCATTTTAAATATTAAAAATCCTCAGTCACAATTTTTTTTTATAAGCATTAATTAAAGTTCGAATTTTGACAAAATTTATTATATTTAAAATGTAATAATTATTTTGTAGTTAAAAATGTATAAAATGTTCAACTTTTATAGCTAAGGATTGAAAATTTAAAACAAGGGTCCACGTAAATAGGTAAATATATAAATTACTTTATTCACAATAATACCATAAAATATACTTAGTATTATCATAGGCTGACTGACCGTTTTCGCTCAGAATCGTTTTTTTTATACAATGATATCATATCATTGAATTCAAATTTCATACCATCCATTATACAGTGACCAACTTGTAACCTACTGTAAAGTAGAGCACTTTTTTATATTATTTTTACTGTCCAAGAGCCATCTCCAAACTGATTGGCGATTGCAGTACATGCAAAATGCAAAGTAGTGATCTCGACTGCGGCCAGACAGTTTTCAGTGCATTGTTTTTGGCATTGAGTTATCTGTCAAAAATAAAGATGGGAAACCTTAACCACCAAATTAATTTTTTACATTTTGCTTTATTAAATTACATCCACTTGAATAAGATGCTTCGCTTTGGCCTTAGGATATAATTACACCTAAAGTAGCTGCACCAGCAGCACATCGAGTAAGTAAAAATGTAATGCAATGGTTTTCAGGATCACAAGAACTAGTTGAGTCGACAAATAGAATATCTTTGGATAATGGTAAATCAAGGGTTCATTTCATAATCGGAGTTAATATAAAAATAACAAATGGTTCCTCTTGGAAGTAAATTGAAATCCCATTTGTAGCATAAGTTTCTTTTTTTTCTTCTAGTTTCTAAAATAAATAAATAAATAAATAAATAGTTACTTATACTTTTTATAGGACAACTAATGGTTCTGAAAGCTTTCATCGCACATATAACAGCCAATGTTATCACCCTCCTCCACATATTTATTTAATTATAAAAGTATTGATGGAATTTTAGTGAGAAACCGAAACTAAAATCAGATCGATTACATTGTTTAATTATCAGAAAATGTCAAGTACAAAAGAAAAAGAACGTATGGAATTCACCATAAATGCGTACAATAAGTATAAATAGAACCAAGTTGGTTCACGATATCAAGGGAAAAAATTGTAATAGACTATTTATTTTAATAGATACATTTTAAGAAATGTTCACTATTTTTTCATTACGTACATTTTTAATTATTTATTTTAACTATAATTTTTACTATAACAATAGTTTGGAAATTAAAATTATATTAAAATATCAGGACTTGCATATGAAAAAAAATACCGTACTATGTTATTTACGATTAAAACGTCACTCAAGTTTTGAGTTTATCGTTATACAGAACAAAACGTTATTCAACTTTTGCGTTTATCGTTATTCATAATTAAAACGCAAGTTCTGCGTTTATCGTTATTTAAAATAGTGTTAATACCTATTAAATTTAAAAAGTAATAACTAATGTGGGTATACAATAGCCCGGATACGGAATATAATATAATCAGTTCTTAGATTGTTTGCATGAAATAAATGTTTCTACGAAACCAATAAGGTACCTTTTAAATAAATAGATTTTAAAATGTTTTGTCTTCCGTTATTTTTCGTTTAATGATATTCCATAAATTATGTTTTGCGGTAGATAAAAAGGTATATTGTGCGGAATCGTGGGTTACCAAAAAAAAACTTGCAAAAATAACTATTTCCAACTCTTATTTACGAGTATAAAATATCTATTTTACTTGAAAATTTAACTTTAAATTATTTGTTTATTAATTTTGTAATAATAATAATATGTATCATAATGAAGTCATAAGCAAAACAAGACAATTTTAGTATTATAGGCCAAATGATAAATATGAAAAAAAATTTTAATTAAAAAATAAGTTTTTAATTTTAATTTTAAAAGCCATTAAGTCAGTAACAATGACTTAGTTCATTAACATACGTATTACATACATGATGTACCTAATTATAAAAATATTGAAACACCTAGGTATGTAGTTTGTAGGTACCGATGTATAGTTTTGTCAACTGAAAATTGTACATTACCTATATTATGTGGTTTAATCACATTGATGAATTAGTATTAGCTGCATTATAGTTTATAATAATAATAATAATAATAATAATATAACAGGAAAATAAAAAAGCGTTCCCGTAGATCGATCACAACAATCACTACATAATAATAACAATATTATGGGAAGTGGATTTTTAAACCACGGTAACACCACCTGTTGTAACTTACTCGCGCGTGAACGTGACGTAACAAGATTTTCGAGTGACATTTTTTGGTAGAAAAATAGATTGCGTATAAGCGTATACTCTATAGTGGCAGGCAGGTAATATTATTATTATGTGACATAATAATGAAAAACGATGCACGCTCCGAAATCACTGGCCGATCGTCGAGGTGATCGATCAGCGTCAGCGGGTTTTTACACGCTTTCGAATATCGGGCGTCGCGGTCCCGTCGTCATCCAGCAGCCGCGTGCAGTCCGTGTTACTATACATGTCTGACACATCACACATGCTTGACATAATATAATTATATTATAGGTATTATATTATAATATTACACCATAGCTAAATCGGATTTCTTTCTCATTTTTGCGCGAGTCACGTCGAGTCGACTTTTTGAGATAGCTGGTGCCTACTTACGTTACGACGATAATCGTCTATATTTAACATAATATTCTATACAGTCATTATAAATTCGTCAACTGTATAATATCATACTTATAGTAGCCGATGACACCCATTAGCTGGTATCGGTATCTCTAATCTCTACGACGGTTTAATTTTAGTAGATAATAATGCATTTTTATAAATATTTAAATATATATGTGAAAAACCTATATTATGTACCTGCTTACCTCAAAATATAGTTCATACATTATACAAGGCGTGTGACAGAATGACCTGACAAAAAAAATTACTTTCGTTCTAATCAATATTTAAATATTTTTTTATATCATTTAATAACATGTATTATTTTTTTATATAATTACATACAGCGTGCAATAGATGAAATGAATGAAATTCTCAGAAGATCAGAGATATGAGAATAAATTGTGCATAAACGAAGATCTAAGTCTGCCCTAGAGACCAGAAAATAAAAGCTGGTGTATCGTCATAGATAAGCAAACACTAGAACAAGTAGAGGAAAAATTCCTAGTATACCTATTGAGAAAATCATAACTGATGGTAAGAGAACCCGAGAGCTAAAATAACATATAACATTAGCAAAGATTGCTTTAAGTAAAAAGCGTAAATTGCTCACTTCAAAAGTTGCAGCTCAATATTAAAAAGAAACTTATTAAACATATGTATGGAGTGTCGCAACATATGGATGTGAAACATGGGTTATTTGATGCCAAAAAGAAAAAAACTAGAAGCCTTTGATATGTGGTGCTAGAGGCGTATGGAAAGGATAAGTTGGATAGAGAGAAGAACAAACGAGGAGGTACTTAGAACTGTGGGTAAAAAACGTACATAATATTAGAGGGTATGATTGAAGGAAAGAGAATTGCAGGACATATTTGAAACTCTTATATAGAACAAATTAAATGTGATGGAAGAGTCAATACTTATAAGGAGCTTAAAGAAAAGGCGAGAAACAGCTCAGATAGGAGAATGAGAGATGTAAACCAACCTTCTGGTTAAAAAGAAAAAAAATGATTGTGTTACAAGTACTGAATACATGTATTTTATTCATTTTTATTTTAGATTCTGAGCGAAGCGATGAATGTATTGATTTTACAATGATGTGTTTTTTTTGTGTCATCACCTTTTAGGTGATATATTTAAGCACAGTAAAAGTGTTAGATTTTCTTCAACAGTGTATTTTCTGATAGGAAAATTAATCTAGTTGGTACTTGGGGGGGGGGGGGGGGGGTAAAGTAAAAATTTTCCTGTATTTTTCAAAAGGGCAGTAGAAAAAAAAGAAAAATTAAGAAAAAACAGGAATTTTTACTGGTTCTTTGGTGTAACTCTAAAACAAATTACCTTACATGAAATGTTGACTGAACTTTTATATTAGAATTTTCTATACACCAAAACATTTTCGAAATATTTTGAGCTGTGTACAGATATTTTCAGTTTCCAATTTTTTAGGTTTTTATTCTATAAAATATTTCAAAAAAATGCTATTTGTTGGGTAAAAAAGTTTGAAAATTTAATAAAGGGCTCCTAGTAAATTGTTTCAAAGACAGATGTAAAATATTAAGAATACATAATATGCACAATTTTTTTTTATAAGCATTTAAAGTTCGAATTTTGACAACATTTATCAAATTTAAAATTAAAAAATGATTTTGTAGTTCAAAAATGTATAAAATGTTCAACTTTTATGGCTAAGGATTGAAAACTTACAACAAGGTTCAACTTAAGTCGGTATACTGTAACCAAATAATTTTAAAAATATAAAAATGTTTTTTTCATAGTTATTTTATGTTGAAATTTGGTGGAAATTACATATTAAATAACCAAGAATAACGATTTTAGTTATTTTGTTATAATTTTATAATATTAATTCAACTTACCGTTTAACATATTATAATAATAATACAAATATAAATATAATGTAAAATACCCTGACTGACAAACCGTCTCCGCTCAAAATTGTTTTTCGTGTTTTATTTATTTATTTATTTATTTATTTATTTACGGAATAAATCCATTTACAATATTAATATATAGTGTACAGTGTAACAAAACATATGATGAATATTTAGTTTAGTGATTACATATTATTTAAACCTAGATATAGTACAAGTATAGTTTACAATATATTAAATATAATTACATTTAGACTGAATTAACAGTGAACAATTAAAAACATTGAAACAAAACAAAAAATACATTTTAAATAATCAAACATTAAATGCTGATTTAATACTATTTATATTACAAAAAAACAAATCTAAATTAACTGAATTTGCAATAGACATCAGTGAATTTATTGGGGAGGAAAAAGAATAATTGGTTCGTATAATTTTCAAAGTGAATAAATCGTTATTTCTAGTTAAAATAATTTTTGCGAGGACGTGTCACCCAAAGCTGTACGCATGCAACGACCGAGAGGATGCGCTGTTAGGTGTTTTCACGATCCATCAAGCGCGCGGCGTTTAAGTCACGCCTACTATTCGCAACCGGCCGACGGCGGCGACGAGTGCTCGTTCGGGACTTCGGGAGCGCCGTTTATTTGTCTATGAACGTTCGTCCAGTACCATTCGTATCATTATATAATTCATTATACGCAAATGCCGCCGTAATATTTTCAATACCCTCGCGTACCTACGAACTACAGATTATAAATTATTTTAAGATACTGTTTACTTAAATTTATGTCCCAACATATAGATCGTAGAAACTGTATTATAACCAGGGCTTAAATTCTAAAAAAAAATATCGTTTTTCCGTTTATGGGTATTTAAACGTTATACAATTTTAATGTTTAACGTTATTGTACTTTGAAACGTTATACAATTTTAATGTTTAACGTTGTTGTACTTTGAAACGTTACACAGTTTTAATGTTTAACGTTATTGTACATTGAAACGTTATTTGTTTTTTTCCGTTTAACGTTATTCAATTTTTAAACGTTATTTT
This sequence comes from Macrosiphum euphorbiae, assembly GCA_949089665.1. Classification (NCBI taxonomy): domain Eukaryota; kingdom Metazoa; phylum Arthropoda; class Insecta; order Hemiptera; family Aphididae; genus Macrosiphum; species Macrosiphum euphorbiae. Next base: position 71,120,267 of record CARXXK010000002.1, on the reverse strand, counting down.
AATTTTTCGTTTTTATTAAACGTTATAATTTAAAAACAAATAGGGAATTGTTTTTTGTTTTATAATAAATTCTACTGTTATTTGTGCCATAATTATCCACACTGTTATTTAAGAAATATGAAATTAGTAGAATTTGTTGGCCAGGTTACATAATACATTACTCATTTTCAATCTTCCTAGAGTTTTTAGCAAGGAGCTAACTGATCAAATAGTGTTAATTTAGGTGTTGGTAACTTAAGCAAGCTATAAAGTAATATTTATTACTTACAAAAAATTTAAATACCTATTATAAATTATTCAATTTTTTGTCTAATACTCTGGTCTCTGAGCAATAGAAACAAAGATAAAATGGCATGAATTAGGTAGAAAATGTGTTTAATAAGTTCTAATTATATTACTCCCTTGACTGCTTGAAGTGTGTATACAAAGTAGTATTTAGTTAACCTAAATAGCAGCTTAGACATTTGCAATGTTCAATATAAATTATACGTCATTACTCATTAATATAATAAATTACCAATTAGTGTTGCTATTTGCAATAGGGTAGGTACTAAACTTTTTAGCTCAAAAATGTAATAATAAAAAATACTAAATAGTTGTAATTTACAACTAATATTTTATAGATGTAATGAAGTTGTAATTTGCATCTATAAATTATAATTATTGATGTTTATAAATAACAATATAATGTTTAGTGTATTTTATAAATTTTTATATTCCATAGCAATTATTTAAACAGACTTATATTTAAATAATAAATAAATTATAATATACATTTATAAATTATAAGCTATTTCCTCGTATTATCAAGATGTTTTCCAACATTTGACTGGATAATGAAGATCTTAAGTCTGACAAAATGAACTTAAGTCCTGAGAAACTGCGTTCCACACTCACCTAAAGTGATTAATTAATTAACATTAATATAAGTAATTTAAAAAAAAAAACAATGGTGTTTAATGCTTATTATATAATATATGACCATTTCACTCAATTAATACTTACTACATAGTACCTACATTCATTTAAAACTTTAAAAGCACAAGAACAATTTACCTGAGTAGCTGGTACAGCCATAACAATTTCTGCAAGCTCAAATAACTGAGGCATTTCATTTTTCTTTGCCAACCAATACTGAACCACATTTTCCTTATAATGAACTCTATCAGTATTTGCAAAATCTTCAATTTTTTTTTTTATATCATTAATTGAATTATTGAGGTTAATGCTATTAGCTGTAGATATAGGTTGTGAAGTTGTTCTTATAAACTCTTCAAAATCATCTGTGATGACACTTGTTTCTTTTTCTAAAGAATTAGAATCGTCATCTAGGGCTGCTGGCTCAACCAATTCCTTATTTGAATTCTGAAATCAAATATTTCTAAGTTGAAATTGCATTCTAAAATAATATTATATTTATTGTTACAGTTTATTAATTTAACTTGTTGAAGCTAAATTTGAACAAAGTAATTATGCAAACCATTTACTAAGATTTCTATGAGCTACTTTGAATTAAAATGAATATTGAATATACATCCAATGTATTTTCATAACTGTCTAAATTCAGTTAATTTATTGCATTTTAACATTATTTAGTTTCAATTAAAAGATAAAAATTATCATACATTTTTATTTCTTACTAACCTCTATTGCTATTGCCGTTAACGAAAGGGACTCTTTCAGTGACCATGTTGTAAGCAGATGACTAACAGCTTTTTTTTTAGTAGCAGCATTTAGTAGGCACAAATAACGAGGATCTAAATAAATGGCTGCAAAATAATTAATTATTAAGCAATTTTCTTTATATTTTAAATTTTTAAATTATAAATTTATAAATCATAATAGTTTACTATGTATTACTTTACAAGGTAATAGTTCTAGTAAACTTATCAATCACTTATAAATTATAAATATATTAAGTTGCTACTTGCTAGTAGCAACTTACTACTCACTTGCAATAAAAACATCATTTTCTAATAATTTGTCTTGGCGAATCTTCATAAAATGCAAAACTGATTTTGAAATGGACGTATTGATTAGATTTAATTTATTTTGTGTTTGAATCCAAATTCCATAGAAATCCCCCAGTGTTAAATCTTTTTTTTGTAACAATTTAGTACACAAAAATGCTGGTTGAAGGGATTTTACCTAAGCAAACAACAGTATTAGAAAAAACCATATTAAAATTAGATACCGACAATCGACATGTATAAGTGAGTTAGTAGTATGAATTCATAATTTTTGCTTTGATTACCAAATTATCAATACGATCCCAATCTCGTGTATTTAAAAATAAATCTGTATTAATTAGTTGGTGGTCCGTACAAAAAGGCTTAAGCTCAATTAAACGTAATAACATAAGATATGTAGAATTCCACCTTGTAACTATGTCAAGAATACATAAATTCATATTTTCTTTTTTTAAAAGGGCTGCATATGATTGAGTTCTTAGTACTTTTACAACCTATACTAATATAACTACCTAAATGGCTAAATATAAAGTATACATTTTAATATTATATACATACCACCACCGATAGAGTTCATGATTGGATCCATTATCATTCTGAAGCCAGTATCGTTTAAAAGTGTAAAAGGCCTTCCATTTGTTGTAACTAGCTGAACACAAGCTTCAATGATATTCTTTTTATTTAATTTAACATTTGTTAGTGTTGTTTTAGTTACACAAATCATTTTGTCCAATGGTCCATATTTTTGCTTCTATTAACGCAACAATAATACTAATTAATTTTTTTAAATAGGCATATGTATAGGTAATACAAATCAATTTCAAGAAATTATGTAAAATATAAATTAGGTGCCTAGGTATCTAAATTATTCTTAATGATATAATATAATCTATAAAGACTATCCAATTTAATTTAAATTATAATATTACCTAATATTATACCTATAGGGAACATAATATGATATATTATATACCTACCTAAACATTTCATCGCCACATAAGTAAACTATGATGTAATAATTGACAATAATGACTAACCTTTACAATGCTCGATGAAGGTTCATATTCATTATGACAGGATGATGATACTTTTGACTTTTCTTTTAAAAGTTCTTTATATTCATTTTGGTGGAATGCCTTGACATGATTTTCCAAATTCCCTGCATGACATCCACTGCGTACAGGATGTGGACAATCCAAAATTGTGCAAGTGCTTGTATTAGTTGACACATTGTACACAAAATACATGCGTAGGACGGGATTTGTAATTTTCCTACCCATATTTAATGAATAATGATCAATAATTATTTCTTAAATCGTTTTCGTAGTACGTTACCTAAGAAAAGTAGATAATAATCATGATTTTATTTAAAAAACAATGAAAAGTAAAACTAAATAATGAAGTGTGTAATATAGGTACTTACCTACTATGAAATAATATATTCAATATTGATTATTGGCCAATTCTAAATGAAATATTGTTGGTTAAAATAAACTATTAACTATTAAGTAGGTATACACCATAGACGATTCGACGAAAGGTAGTATGTATATAATTTGACGACAAATCTACAACTAACTAAACAACAATAGCAACTTGAAATTATATCAAATTATTTATTATAGGTACTCCAAATAACACGCCCGCATTCAATATTTATAAATAAACCTGCGATAAAATAATTCGGAAAATATAAATTATTGTCAACACAGGTTAGCCAACTTTGAATTGTTCATAACTATAAGATTAAAAAAAAAAAAAATTATATTGGGCTCAATGTAAAAAAAAAATCACAAACGTTATTTAAAATAACGTTATTTGCAATTTTTTTACGTTACAAATACGTTTATTGTTTATTTTTAATCATGAATTATGATTAATGATATATTATGTTTAATGTTATTCGATTTTTTTCGTTTTTCGTTTATTGATTTCGTTTATGTTTTTTCATTTTTTTTCCGTTATAGCGTTATAAATTATAACGTTATAATAACGTTTTGAAGCCCTGATTATAACATAGCTTGATTTGAAGTTATTGAATTATTACTTATTTAAATATAATACTTAAAGTAAAATCTAATAAATGGTAAATAAAATAAATACAGCGCAATTAAATTAATATTAATTTACCGTGTATTATTTTTTAAGTTCAACTGTTAATGTTATATTAAAATATGAAAATAAGTAATTACAAATATTTATTTAAATTAATAATATGTTGTAGTAGGTATACCTAACGTATACCTAATATAGTAATATAATAAGTATAGCCGTATAGGTAATCTACTCGTAATGATAATAATAATACTCTAAAATCTTTATTTATCATTCTGTAATTTTTAGAGATCGGGTACATTGACTGAGAAAATAACTAATTTAAAATGTATAGTTGTAATATATAATGATAACAAATTGTAACATAAATTTATTAAAAAATTATTTCTATAAGTAACAGTTAGTTTAAAATTACCTACTATACAAACTACTATATTATAAGTATTACACAATCCAATGAATTACAGTTTATCAAATGCATAAAATCAATCAATAGATTTAGTATGTGACCTATATTATTTATCACCACATTTATATTTAAAAAAGAAATTATAATCATATTAAATATATTAATATAATAAAAGGGTAACGAGCAACAATTTCCTATTATTTAACCATGAAAAAAATTAATATTAGTTTTTTTCTTTTTTCTTTTTTTTTTGTGTCTGTGTACACGATAAGTAGTAGAAATAATGCTTCGATTTTCAACTTCAGTATCTTGTTCGATTGGAAAGTGAATATCGTTGGTGCATTGGGAGGTCAAAATTTAAAATGCTCAGTAATTTTCAAAAGCACCGGGAAAAACAACATAAAATATAGGAAAAACGGGAATTTTTACGCAAAATCGATTTTTCACAAAATTGAATTTAGTTTTTGGTGTAACTTTAAAAAAAATGAAATTAGATACATGAAATTTTCACTGGTTGTTTATATTTGCATCTTCTATACACGATAACATTTTCAAAATATTTTGATTTATTTTGAACAGTTTAGGGACATTTTCATTTTTCATTTTTTTTAGTTTTTTTTCTAGAAATATCAATAAAATTTTATTTGTTGAGTAGAAATACTTGAAAATTTAATACAAGGTTCCTACTATATTGTTTCAAAGGCAGATGAAAAATATTAAAATTCGTTAGTCACAGTTTTTTTTTATAAGCATTTAAAGTTCAAAAATTGACAAATCACGAAAATTAGCAAATTATTTTGAGTTAAGAATTCGTAAAAATTTTTCTTTTTAAATCTAAGATTTGAAAATGTAATACAAGTTTACTCATAAGTTTGTCTACCTTTATCAATAAAAAAATCTCTACGGAAAGTCAAATTAAATTTTTATGAGCGTTTGAAATTCAAATTTTTACAACATTGGATATTCACTCGATTTCTCATGTAGCGATTTCCTTATTTTGTTGTGATTCAAAAACGAATAACTGTAGATACATGAAAATTTCCCTGAATATTTATATTAGCATTTCCTATACACCATACAATTTTGAAAATATTTTGACTCTTTTTGAGCTATTTACGGACATTTTAAGTTTTCAATTTTTTTAGTTTTTTTTTTCTATAAATATTAATAAAGTTTTATCTGTTGGGCCAAAAATTGTAAAAATTTAATACAAGGCTTCTGATATATTGTTACAATAGAAATTGAAAAATATAAAAATACATAAGCACAATTTTTTTTTATAAGCATTTAAAGATCTAATTTTGACAAAATTTATCAAAATCTCGAAAATTTTCAATCATTCTAATTAATAAATTATAAAATGTTCAGTTTTTATAGCTAAGGATTGAAAATTTAAAACAAAGATTCTCATAAATAGTTCATACTGTAACCAAAAAATATATGTACACAGTTATTTTTTACAGACATTTGAAATATAAATATGGACGAAATTACATATTAAAAAACCTAGAATAACTATTTTAGTTTTTTTGTTGTGATTGAATAATATTATTCGTGGGTACTTGAAACTTCAAAAGTGTATTATTATATATCTATGATAGTATCACGGTTTTTATAACGCGTTGTAAGTACCTAATGGATATTGTGATATGATTAATTTGGAATTTATTATAGGTACCTATTTTTGTTTAATACCATCCGCCTATGTGCTTATTAATGCACTATTAAACTGTTCGCAGATGTTGTTATCATTTATCAACATCAAGTTATAAACTTTTTGCATTATCAGCAACACGTCTAAATGCAGTTGTCATTTCTTTCATCAAACCACTTTGCAAATTGCAATACTTCGTCGATCACAGTGGCGTCCGCAGGATTTTTCAATGGGAGGGGCTTGAAAATTAGTTACAATTTTCTTTTCATTTTGTCCAGTCTAATAATTTCAGACGTTTATTTGAGGTATTTTAAAATGTTTGTAACTTTTCAACTTTTCTGGTAGAAAAAATGCTCTGATCATAAGCTCCGATGCTCAGTGTATGTTTTTGGAAGCAAATTGGATCTAGTTGGTACTATTAGGAGGTTGAAATTGAAAATGCTCAGTGCTTTTAAAAATAATTTGAGAAAAAAAATGAAAATTTATTTAAATGTTTGGTTATACCGTCTTCAGTTGGATTGTATTTGAATAATTAAATTTTTGTTTTCTATAAATGTCAATAAAATATTATTTATCCGGTCAAAAAGCTTAAAAATATAATACATTAATACGTAAGTTATTTTATTATAGCTAAAATATTAACGATGCATAGCCATAGTGTTCGAAAATTTCATGAAATTTAAAAAAATTAAATATTTCAGTATTATGATATATTTTGTTTTATTTTTAAATAAGTTTTATATTTACATATAATTGTCATAAATTACCTTCATAACTATATGGTACCTGTATGTATACCCAACCTTTGGTATTATACATTTAAAATGGTATTCAAAATTTTTCAATATTTTAATGTTAAAATAATACAAGTAGGTATACAATATTATACATGTATATTGTATAAATACTGAATTCTGTCATTAGAATTTAGAACACTGAACATTGTGTTAAAAAAATAAATAAATTGTGATTTTATTTGTGTAAATAAATTTCAATGTGTCACTTTTTTGTGAAATATTTCATACTTCAAACACTGCATAGGCAATATGGTTATTTTTTATAAGCAGACAATTAATTTGTAGTTCAAAACTTATAAAATATAAAATATATATAGCTAAGGCTAGACAATTTAATACAAGGTCTTTCATATAAGTAGTTCATATACTTTTACCTAAAAATTACAGATAATTTATGAAAATTGGTATGCAAATACAATGTTCTTTCAAAAATGAATTCATTCTGGTAAGACATATATTAAATTTACTTCTTGCTTACTATAGTTGACAGTCTAACTTGATTAATATTTTTTTGAAAAAGTAACAATAATACGGTCAATGGGGGGGGCTTCAGCCCTTTAGCCCCCCCCCTGCGGACGCCAATGGCCTGTGGTACTGTAGGGGAGGGTACTGTAATGCCGTGCTAAGCGAAAACAGGATAACTCCATTTTTCGTAAAAATGAGATTTTTGTTACTATAGGTAAAATATTTGGGGCACCTGTAGGTATTTGTCATGCCCGGGTGTGAGATGGCGGCACTTATTCTCCGTGACTTGCCCAAAGAAAATTGCCGCCCGCGACCAAGGAATCGAGCTGGCACCGGCTGCGTCGCGACCGACTCCTTAGACCACTCGGCCACTCCGTCCCCTTGACCATATTTCATATGTGGTTTTTAATATCCGTACCCGGGGGGGTACCACCACCTAATTGGTCGTGAGGCAATTGCCTCATGAAACACCCTATCACGCCGCCACTGAAGTAGGTACACATTATAATACTTAGGTAGTTAGGTACCTATTATACCAATAATGAATAAATAAACTATGTTGATAATTATAATTATACAATAAATGTCGTGATAAATGCGTAATAATCGTCATAATTTATAACGAACTACTAATATTTGCGGGATTTTTTTTGGCACCATTGTTTTTAAATCGTCATTTTACATGAGTTTCGAAAAAAAAATTTAAAAATCTCGTAGTAGCTGAACAGCATTTTCTCCAAAGTTGATTTGAGTTCAATAATATAAATTATAAACTGTGTTATAATATTTAACTATTTTAACCATTCCATATCAAAAAAATGTAATAATCTTGTAAAAACTTATCTTTTGTTTTTATTATAACGCTTCAAAATAAGGTTTTTAGTAATATATTTCCTACGCGGACGTTTTGTTTTGTTGTTTTTATTTGCCATATTTTTAAATGACTATTATAAACAACACAAGTGGAAATAAAATACAATAATCTAGACCTGTAAATTATTTGTACATACTGCCACGAGTCACATCAGAACTCAGAATGACTACAATAATATTATAATCATAATAATAATCATCTTAATTTATTTTAGTCATACGAATAAGTACTGGACGAATAATAATAATTAGGCGTATAATGTAGTAATCATGGTTATTAGCTATTACTATTTACTACTATTCACAGAATTGCAGATAACAACGACGACGACAGCGGCGGTCGGCACACGCTACCTCCCTCCCATCATTTACAGGCAATTGGAAATTTTATTTATATAACTATCCACTAGAAGCAGCACAATACGGCATGATAAATTAAACATATCACAAATTCACAACTAAAACATAACTACGGAAAATTGCAATTGCTCGCTTTAAAGTAGTTTTAGAGAAAAAACACCTATAATAAAATCGAAAGAAAACAATATTTTGGAGAAAATATCATATGCGTTTTTTAATATTGCTAGTATATAACTTACAAATTAAAATTCAAAATATACATATTTTACGTTTTTTAATTAGCTGTATCTTTTTTACTAATTACTTTTATATAAAACGGATATGACATTTTCTTGGAAATATTGTTCTCTATACATTTTATTATAGGTATTTTAACTCTAAAACCACTTTTTAGTGAAGTTATGACTGTTTTTCGTGGACATGTTTTTACCGTTGAAAATAAGCGGTATAACGTCCTCTTAAAATTTAATCTTTCTAGTATTTCTTGGCATTCAATTTTGTTATTTAATAAATTAAAAAGAAAAATGTAAGCTAGATATTTTCTACGATTTCTCAAAGTAGGTATGTTGAAAAAACTAGATACTCCCTCATAACCTGAATGTGAAAGGCGTTCTACATTATATTTGAAGGATAAAAAGCGTAAAAAAGAATTTTGAACGGAATCAAGAGTTTGATTTAGAATTAAGGAATTAGGAGACCAAATGAAAGCAGCATATTCTAGTTGAGAACGTACAATAGAAAAATAAATGTTTTTTAATGCGAAATGATTGTTAAAATTTGAACATTGTCGTTTTAAGAATCCTAACTTAGAAGATGCTTTATTTTTTATTTTATTGATATGTTGTTTAAAATTCATTTTTGTGTCGAAAAATACACCTAAATCATTTATTAAATATACACGTTTAATTTCAAGGTTTATAAAATTGTAATTAAAATCAAGAATGGTTTTTTTTTGAGAGAATGAGATAATTGAACATTTATTTATATTTAGTTCCATGCCGTTATTTGTGCACCAATCGCAAAATGCGTCTAAATCTGATTGTAACTTCAAGGCATCAGAAACGGAGTAAATAGTTTTATATAATTTCGCGTCATCAGCAAAAAGTAGAATATTTGTATGTTTTAGTGAAGAAGAAATATCATTTATGTATAATAGAAATAACAGCGGAGAAATGTGGTCTCCTTGTGGAACCCCGGATGTTATAGAAATCGGATTTGAAAAAAACTCATTATATTTTACAATTTGAAATCTTTCCGTTAAAAATGAAGAAAACCATGATAATAGAGGATTTTTTTATACCATAATGATTTAATTTAGATATTAATAAGTTATGATCAATTCGATCAAAAGCTTTCTTAAAATCAGTATATATCACATCTGTTTGTGTATTCATATTAAAAGATTCAAAAATGAAGATATGTCATTGAGTTCAAATTTAATACCATCCATTATACAGCGATCCACTTGTAACATATTGTACAGCAGAGTGAAATCCACTTACCCAAATTTTTTAATACTGTAAATAAACATTTTATTTACAATCACATTTTTTTGGAAACATTTAAAACAGCTAATTTGTAAATCTAATTTTTAAAATTTTTTATAGTTTTCATCGTTAAACTTTATTTTAATCTAGTAGTTAATTTTTTACAATTGTTTAAAATATCAATATTTTTTTTTTAATAAATTAATTCAAAATTTCACAAAAGCTTTTTAAAACATTCTTTTGGGGAATATTTAGACATAAGTAAACCTTGAATTATTTATCATCCATATATAATGTTCATAATTTGTTCATACGTATAACTAGTACTATTGATCATAAATACTAGTATTTGCTAGTATAATGCTAGTACCTATCAATTTTTCATTTTTCATGACGTCTTTGTGTTACACTCTGTATAGGTACCGTTTTTTTGTTATCAACCTCAATAAAATAATAACTCTGCAGCTGATTTATTACACTTTTCTCACGAAGATACCTCCAAGCTGGAGCGTTGAATGTTTTAAAGAACAATAGTTAGGCAATTCAAATGACATGTACTTTTGGGCTGTGCCAATGTGTGAGTAGTAACTAGTAAGTTGTAAGTAATAACCAGTAAATTACCATTAGTGAGTGTAACCCGCATTCGGTAACAAATTTAAATATTATTATTTTCTATACAAACATTTTGATTTATGTATTACAATATGAAACTGAAAGTTTTTACCGAGTATCAGTTTTTATACCATATATTGATTCAATTTAACTATTAATATAAGCACGTTTTGAATGAGAACATAATAATTTATTTTTACTAAAAACCTTCACCAGACAGTTAAAAAAAATTGAAGAAAAAATTTTTTTTTGAGAGTCTTGATAGAATGTATGCTGAAACAGAAAATTGGTAAACTGTAACTGTACGTTTTTCCCAAGTACAGCAGCTGCTTTGGAAATATTTCTGTGGCTTGGTGCAAGAAGGGCCAATGTCATATGTTGACAATGTTTAGGAATTTAAAATATTAAATTGGCCAATTTTTAAAATGTACATTCAAATCTTAAATTATATGTTGGAACTCTAAAACATCTGTTACCTACTTAATTACATATGTTTTTATTTCATTGTGTGACTCTCGTTTTATTTTTAAGTATAAATATGTAAGTCTTAGTTTGAATTGGCTTTCCAGAAAAAATAATAAAATTACTTTGGTTTGACATTGGCCAAAAACTAAAATTTTAAATAAACAATTTCTTTTTATAATTAAAGAACTTGACTTTTTTTATGAAAACCTAATAATAATATTCAATTGAGAATGTAAGTTGTACATACCTACTGATATCTGTAGGTATATCTGTGTGATATCTGCAGTGTAATATTATGATATAATATACACGCTGATGGATTTAACTCAAGACACTCATACTTTCAAAAAACAATAAAGTTTTTGAAAATATTTCTGTTATAAATATTATAATATCATTTTACGTCATTACAAAATATCGTTATTTGAAAAAAATTATGTGGTAGAATAAAATCAACTATAAAAATAAAGATAATACGGTGGGTAGTATATTGAAATGTTGGAATGAAGATATAATTGGCGTATATTTGTAAATGATTTTATTCCACCACTAGATATGGTTATAATTAATGAAGGGGTGTGCGGCTACGTTTCGAAATAGATAATTATGAATATGGTGTCACCTTGATTGCAGTGGCTACTTAATTCTCGATCGGGGTGTCGTTGATGTTCTTTTGTTGACCGTGTTTCGATGTGCACCTATTATTGCAATATATTAACTATAACCAAGTATGGTTCACTTTGTTATTTATTTTGTTGTACTATCGTTTGTATTTTATTATAGTTTACTGATTCTCTTTTTTTCCAACTCCTCAGTGTTGTTTGTAGAGACCAGTGCTTATTTGATATACCTACACGATATTTAAATACTTGTTCGTAATGAACACGCATCATAATATAATATTTGTTGGTTGTGGATGCGATTTTAGGATATTTGTCGAGTATACCCTTAAATCCTATTAACGTTGTATTGTAATTACCTATATTATAAGTTCAATACTCAGGAGTTTTATTTAACAAGTTATTATTCTTGTAATGTATTTAAAATACCAATATTTCAAAGAATGTGTCCAATTGCGTACTCTTTCGAATAGTAGCGAACCCTTAAATCCCATTAATATTGTATTCTAATTACACTATAAGCGTAACACTCAGGTTGTGTTTAACTTTGAATTATTATTATTAGAGGATGAGTTGGAAATGAATATCGTGTATATTATAAGAATATTTGGTGTAGTGGGAATGCGAATGGTAGAAAAAGATGATTTGTTTTGTTTATACAGTCATAAAACAAGAATTTAGAACCAATAAGACCATACCTGGTGTATTTGAATAAATGTAATATTTAAATTTGACTTTGAAAAATGAACGACAGAAAGTTATTTGTTTGAAAAAGATAGAGAGATAATTTGTGTGTGTCTTCGAAGTTGGATGGCGTCGGTCTTGCGTGCTGGTCCGGTTCTGATGGAGCTCTGTTGTGCAGAAGCATAGTGTCCGCAGAGGTACACTCTGCCCTGATTGTGGACATGGACTGGTCTCGAGATGGACTGGGCTTGAGATGGACTTTGCTTGAGATGGACTTTGCTTGAGATGGACTGGGATCGAGATGGACTTTGCTCGAGATGGACTGGACGTGTAGAGCGTTTATATATAACGGGATTAGATTACTGGTGCGCGGCGTTCAGCGTGCTGGCCGCCTGGTCCTGTGTATTAGGCATTGGTATGCGTCTTCCGTGATCGTAATGAAACTTGCCTATTGCTGAATGATTGTTATTGTATATCATTGTTGAGGCAAGCACACATTGTTTGTGCTTGTCATTTATTCTGATGGATGTATAACTTTTATTCTTGATGGTTTGTTTATTGATGAGTGTTTACTTCTGACGATTCATTGGTTGGCATAAGATTGTTAGATTCGGTATGAATTCTTGTACGGCGAGAAATGTGACGTGTAGGGTAGTTGTAATTAAGTAAGTTCATAAGTTAGCATTTTAAGTTTTGAATCGATTGCTTCTTTTTACTGTTGGTATCCGTGTTGCGTCTTGTATGGAATACCGGATGCTGGCTAGATGCTTAATTTTTAATGTGCAGTTACTTTAATGGTCTTGTTGTTGTAGACGATTGTGTAATGTTGTGCATATCTGTATTATTTCTTTGATATTCGCGGTGATGTGGGTGTATAGTGTAATCAGTTTTTTACTCTGTTATTGGAGATATGGCTGCTGATTTCATTATTCGGTGTTTCGCCGAATGCCCGGTACCATAATCGTTGTTCTTTGTATATTTGATTTTGACGGATTTAATAATTTTCTTAGTCTGATAGTATTGTATGTTTCGATACGTGGGCATAATTGTGTTGATTGAAGTGCATATGAATAGTTATGGTCTTTATAGTTTGCGTTCTGGTAATCTGCGTCCGTATGCGGTTATTATTTTTGGGTTTTGTCTTTTGAATTGGCTGTGAGATTCTATGGTATGATGCAATCGCATTACTTCTGGGTGGTCTGAATTCTTATTGATTTAAGTTTTGTATATTAATTTTGATATTAAGTTATGTAAATAATTTATTTTATAATTTTAAATTACGTTTTTAATTTTTATACACCAGTGTATAATCGTTATTGGTTCCAAATCATTTTATGTTTTTATTAATGTAGAAGGTAGATATATAATATATTACAATTATTTTTACTATTTTATATCGCCATCGTTTTAAATGACAACATATATTTTTAATTTCATATTCCGAAGCTCTATACGTAAAGTTCACCTCACCTACAACTCTATTCTACTCATTAAAACTTTAAATATGTACTTATAAGTTGTAACTCGCATACACTATCCTACCAAAATTTGATTTGAATGTATCGAATTACTCCAAAAATTAATTAAGAAAATTAAAAGTTTAAGGAATACATATTATTGTGATTAAAAAAAAAATATAAAGATTACATCGGATATTTTTTTTAAATTTTGTTTTTTTTTTTAATAACAAGTGTCACTCAAACACCATATATTTTCAAATAAGTGATAATTATCTTACATTTTTACGATGGATATTATATTTTTTCTAAATGTTAAACACCTATTTAACCGTTGGATGAATTTTGTTGAACTTACATTCTAAATTAATCATTACCTATATTCTAAAAATTAAAAATAATCAATGCTAATAGGTATATTAGCTATATAGGTCAGAGGTCTTAAAAGATAAAACGGGACTATGATTGTTTGATATTTACAATAATTAATATTTATATATTATTATTTAACATTTTCTTAATTTGTAAACATTAGCTAAATATATTTTATAATATAATTTTGTGTAGTACCTATCACTATTCTTAGCAATTAGCATACAAACTATAAATATTAAAAAGCTCAGAAACTACTAGTTAACATTTTCCTTTTTATGCATAAACTTATAAAAAAAAAATCAAAATATTTACAGTAAAAAATAGAAGTTAACATTCGAAAAAATATATTGATGTGGCAGCAGCTACGACACTCCTTAAATGGTACCTACTTTTTAAGTACCAATCTAAGTAGGTATCTAAAAATATGGGTTTTAAGTGCCTAGGAATCCATATAATTTATTATATCTATCTAGTACAAAAAACCAAAATTTGAATATTTACAGACAGCAAAGCAGGTGCGAAGGTGCAGCGCAGGTGCTTTCGCACAGCTACAGCCTACAAGTAATAATATTGACGTATATTTATAGATATAGGTAATTAATAGTAGTTAGGTATGCTATATTTTACTATTATAATATTAAACACACTTGCATTGAGTATAATTTATTGTTAGATGTCTTACAAATTTTAAATTTAAATTAATGTAATAATTTCCATACAAATTATTACCTATATACGAATATCCAGACATTTTTGTGTGAAGCGCAATATCTTTAATTTACTAAGTATATATACTATAGTGCTTCTAAAAAAATACTGTGTTCATCGTACGGCTTAGACATGTAATATTATATTATATTAATAGCTATAGTATTCTCTGGTGTACACGGACTTGTATTAAATGCAATCATGTAAAAAGATCCTTCAGAATGTTACTTCAATAGATATACAAAATATATATTTCTGTTTAAAAATTAATTATAAGTATAAATATGCAAACGAAATACCTAGCACGTATTTGAATACAAAAGCAAATCATTTTCTCCCTGCGTAATACTAACATAATATGTATACATTAAGGTTGATCATTTTCATTGTTTATAGATAAATTGTGCTGAATAATAGCCGTTGGTGATTTACATATTTGAAATATATTAAAATATGTTTATCATATTCAGTAAAGCTTTGATAATTACCAAATCTGCTTAAATAAAAATATAAAATAAAAATACTCAACAATAATTAGTTCTTTGATTTCATAAATATAATAAAAATAAATGTAAATTGTACATACCTAGGTACTTATAAAAGTATCTAATAGTAAGTGTCATAATTAGTTACTCCATATAATAAAGTATTGTGAACCATGTGAAATGGAACGAATCGATTGAGTTAATAAATATCTTGTGAAAATGAAAATTTGATGTTTAAAACGTCTAGTATCACTCAAATTCTTATTAGCTACCTACTAGGTAACAATGACGTTTCATAAAAGTCTCGATACTTTTATAGAATATTAGCTACAAAATCAAAATCAAAATTGTCCTTGCTATATGTTTATAATAGATTACTCAAACTCAGTTTTTGATTTTATTATCGAATCTCAAGGGGAATAAAAATAAGTTCGACTTACATATTTTTCAAGTTATATACTGAGGTATCTCAAGCACAACTTAAAAACACTTCAAGGGGCAAGAAAAACTTCGAGTTATCGAGATTCGACTGTACAATAAAATAGACGACATGCACCGGTGACCGGAGGACAGTGACCGTATCTAATCCACAGCAGACCCACCTAGGTGTGACTTGCACACCAGCGAATTACACCCGAATAAAATTGCCCAAGCCCTTAAACCAAGATTTGAACCTGAATTCACCGTCATCGATTTGCTGACAAGTTAACAGGGGTGTCTGGACCGTGTTGGCACAGGTGTAATCCCGACTAAGGGTCTCGATGAAATGATATCCACTTACACCGAGAGACAATATATAGCATTTAGTAAAATATTATCAATAGGTATTAGAAACAGTATAATATAAAAAGCAAATAAAAAAATAAATTATTATTTTTTTATTGACTTGCTTATTTGAACAAAAGTAAAATAAATAGTGGTGAAGTGCACTTTGAAGTATTATCTAAAGACGTTTTTTAAGAAATATTATAAATAAAATTATTTAAATACAATTACTGAAATATAAGTAGGTATCTATGTGGCTATGAATAATATTATTGATTAAATGTTAGACTTTTAACCCTTTAATTTTTTAAACAGTAAGTTTATAACATTTGTATTCGTAATGTTAAGTCCTTGTACTCGTATTATAGGTACTTTGCTTTATGTTCAAGATCGAATGAGGCACATTGAGATTTTAAATACTAGCCATTATAAATGTATACTAACATTTTTTTAACGTATTATATTATGTATAAAAAATATTCTAATAATTCATATACATTTATGATAAATACTTAGTTCTAAATTAACTTTTAAAATGAAACACAATCGCTATTCATGGAAAAATATAAAATTACATTATAAAATATAAATGCGTTGTATATATTTGAATTAGTAACAGTTATGAAAAAGGAAACGTAAGAAATACATTTTTCAATCAGTAATGATACATCGCCAGTAGGTAATCGGCCCCTAGAATTATTTTTAAAATAAAATAATATAAGTTATAAATTTGACGTGTCATCCAATAATAACCTCGTTGTTGATGCAAAATAAAAATATACGTATAATTTATTATATCAGATATTACTTTTTAGTTTTTACTGATTATTAGTAAATTATTTTTGTTTTTTTTTTATGAAGTAGAATGGTATAATTTTAAGAAGCTAAACTTAATACCTACTTATGTATTATTATTTTTAATATAATTTTTATTCAGTTTATCTGTTTCATGCTTTCGGGTTCAAAAATAAGCTTAATTATATGAAATATTAGATACAATAACAACAACAATTATGTCATAGTGAAAAATTCTCTCAGTCATAGAGTAAATTGCTACAGCACCTTTTCGTCACTAATACATAGGTACGTCATGACGTTGTAATGTTTTAAATTTTAATGATTTTGATGCATTTCACACTACTGTATTTTGGAGCAAAATAGACAAATTATACGTGTTCCAACTTCCAACGTATTGACTTGAGGTTTACTCTGATAAAAATATTAAAAACATACCTATTTGGATATATCATGATGTCTATTTTGAATCCTTTGAGTCCAAATTTTCTATTGAAATTCCGAGTTAAATTGTTAAGAATAATAAATAAAAAATGTAATACGAAGGATCCAAAGTTGACTGAACAAAATAATAACATTTGGGTATTTTATTATTTTACAATAAACCCTTTAAAAAAAAAACTTTTATAGTTATTGGTATATTGAAAACAGTGAAAACGATGGGGAAGCCAGATTTTGGCGGTTTCGAAGTTATAGCCTTTGGAAGTTTATTATTTACCAATTATCACGATAATCACATTTAGTCGGTGCGTGGCACTTGCAGATGAGTAAAAACAAGATCGGCAGTACCTTTAGCAAGTTCGCAGCTTTGATGTTGTCATTTTTCATGTAGTGCTTCTTTTATCGCAATACTCCTGGCGAATAAAGTAATTACTAATAATAACTTATAATAATACCTAGTTATTAGTTTATTACCATAATTAGAAATCATTTTATGATCGTGATTATTACTCTGCATCATACTGTCGATTGTTTTATAACTTATTGTGTTATCAATTACCCTGATAGATGATAAACTTTTAAAGGCCATAACTTTGAAACCAAGTGATTCTGAATTCACCTTCGTAGTTCATTTACAATCAGTGGCGTATTTTCAATTTTTTTCTGGGGGTGCAATAATTCCAACATAATATAGATAGGTACTGATATAAAGAAATAGTTTTTAATAGATTATAAGAATAAAAAATAGTTGTTTTATCATATTTTATAATTTTAAGGTACAAAATGTAAGTGTCTTTTTTTTTTACAAAGTTCATCTAAAATGTCTTTTGGTAAGAGAGAATCTTTTCTATAAATGGAAATTATAGCCAATCCATTAAGTCTATTCTAGAAAAACGAAAACATAAATCTTACACAAATAAAAAAATAATATTTTACTCAATAAAATATTAACATTTAATTCAGAAATAGTATTATGTAAGTACGTTTTTATTAACTTTAATTTCGAAAATGTTCTTTCACTTGATGCAGTCAATACAGGGAGTGTTGCTAGAATTTGAAGCAAATTGAATATACCAGGATACATGTCTTTGTTGCATATATTCAAATATTCAATGTATCAATTGCATTATTTGGCTTGTCACTCATGTTACTTAATTTTCTTTGCCATAACTTGAACTCTCCAAGTACAACTGATGTATAATACAATACCTTAAGGGGGCCCAACTTAGCTTAATGTAAGCCTACTTGAATTGATTTGAAAAGTGTAATAACTTTTTCCCTGTAGCATACAAATCTTGATAGCTGCAGTATCTACTCTGATGAGGTATAACACATTTACACACAAAAACCACCCAAATTGAGAAGAAATATCTCCTCAACGGATCAACGACAATTGAAAATTTGAATGTGATAGTTCATAAAAAAATAGCCTTATTAATTTATGTATTTTTAAGTTTATGTTACCATTTGAAAATCAAAAGTTGATACCTAGTGGTTTTTCTAATAAATATAATGGTGTAAAATATAAAAAAAATTATATAATTCTAGTGCAGTGTAAATCTAAAATTTTTAAAAAGTCAATACTTTTTGAAATAATGAGTGTTGTTTAATTAAAGAATCATCCTGTACCTATACCTTAAATTTTTTGGTTACGGCATAATATATTTATGAGAATCCTTGATTTAAATGTTCAATCTATAATATTATATTATACATTTGAAAAAGTACATAAATACTGTTATTATTTACTGCTATGTTCCGCAAAAATCTTATAAAATATAAAGTGTTCTCTCATTCAAAAAAGGTAAATAACCACTGAAAAAAATTTACACATAAAAATAAAAATAATACACAATTAATTCTAATACATTCATAGCCCTACTTCATAATCTAAAATAGGGAATTGTATGCAAAATAACCACAGATCCTTGCAATTTTCAATATATAATACAATATTAATGTAAATTGAATAATTATGTAATTTAATTTGTAGACATTTGTATAACCACCAACAAATTATTTGTAACTAACCCACGTCCACAAATGGTATCACAAATGATATTACACAATTTCCACTAGGTTTCAGTTACTTGCAGGTCAAACCTTTGTAATGGTGGTTTGTAGTGACGTCACCGTGGCACTGCTAAATAGAAATTTGTTTTGAGCAGATGTTGGCGAGTTAAAAATAATTTCTTGGTGGTTAAAAATACATAGTTTACTTTAATTGTATTATATATTTATAAAATTAGTGGGGCCAACCTATACCTTCGTTAATTTACGGAATAACCAATGTCGCAAACATTTAAACTTCAAAAACTCATAAAATATTAATGTGACTTTTCGGTAAACTTTTCTTTTTTTGTTAAAGGTAGAATAACTTATAAGAAACCTTTATTACATTTTAAGATCTTAGATATAATAAGAACAATTTTAAGAAAATCTAACTTAAAATTATATTAAAATTTCCGTGTATTTGACGAAATTTTGTCAACATTTAACTTCAGACACTGAAAAAAAAATATTGTGAATTTATGCTTTAATGTTTTTTTTTAAAAATTACACTAATAAAAAGGCGGGTAAGTGGAAGTCATTCTGCTGTACAGTAGGTTACAAGTTGGTCACTGTAATGGACGGTGTTAAATTTGAATGCAATGATATAAAATCATTATATAGGTACGAAAAACGATTCTAAGTGAAGACAGTCTGCCAGCCTATAATATTATAAGAATATTTGATGATATTATTGGGATTATAGTAATTCATTTTTCTAATAGGCATTAATACAGTATTTTAAATTAATATTTTGCCAAAAAATGACATTTGTGTGTAGAAAATATAATAATATTATAGGTACTCTAAAAGTTTGATATAAGTACCCTAATATTTTTAAATTACATCAAAATAACTAAAATCATTATTCTTGGTTTTAATATGTAATTTATATATGTAAAAAATTTAATTTAAAATGTCTGTAAAAAATAAAAGAGTTTATATATTTTTTAGATTTTTGGGTTGCAGTATGAAGTATTTAAGAGAATTTTTGTTTTAAATTTTCAACTCAGCTATAAAAATTGAACTTAATAATTTTTTAATTCCATAATTGATAATTTTCAAGATTTTGATAAATGTTGTCAAAAATTGAATTTTAAATACCTATAAAAAAAAAAAATTGTATCTATAGATCTTTAATATTTAACAACTGATATTATATGAACTTATAAGGAGCCTTGTATGAAATTTTCAAGTTTTTTGACCCAACCACTCAACCAATAAAATTTTATTGACATTTATAAAATTAAAATTGAAAATGTCTATAAATAACTCAAAACTAGTCAAAATATTTTGAAAATGGTATAATGTAGGTATAGACAATGATATATTGAACATTTGATATACATTTCAAGTATTTATGGTTATTAGTTTTTGAATAATGAAAAAATAAAAAAAACCATTAAATGAGAATTTGTTAATTTGTTAATCTAATGTCTAGCTTCAAACCATCGCAAAAAATTAATTTTACTCTCGTTAAGCTTTTTTTTGTTGAATGTGGAAAAACTTAAGGGAAATCTTATATTAAATTTTCAAAGCTTTGATATAAATAGAAAATATTTTATGAATTTATAACTCGAAATAATTTTCCAACCATCGTCAAAATGTTTGTCAAATTGTTAACTTCAGGAGCTCATAAAAAATTATAATGGATTTACGCTCAACTTTTTTTATAATTTCCACTAACATCAACTTCTCAGATTTTTTTTGTTTGTTTTTCCTGACGCTTTTGAAAACTATTATGAATTTTTTACTTTTGACCCCCAAAGGACCAACTTACCAGAAAAGATGCTGTTGAAGAAAATTGAAACATATTTACTGTCTCAAAAGACCATCATCAGACACAATTAAATAAAAAAATACACATCATTGTAAGATCAATACATTTGTCACTCCACTCAGAATCTAAAATTTATTAGGAATCTTGTATTACATTTTTAAATCTTGGATATTATAAAAATTGAAATTTATATGAATTTCTAACTCATAACAATTTGCAAATTTTTATGATTTTGTCAAAATTGTAACTTCATAGACTCATAAAATTTTATTGAAAATGGTCCAGTAGTTTTTGAGTCTAATAACTTCAAATAATCTATCGTGGGTAAAAAATTAAGTGACCAAATATCAAAATATATTATAAGTTAAAAATTAAAATTATATATTCAACATCAATTATTATTAAAATATGTAACTTGAGGCAACCATTTATTAAGGAAATAAAACCAATTATTACTAATTTGCTACTATTACTTCATTATAATATGTAACCAATGATCACAAAGGAATTAATTTAAATACAAAAATATCCAAAATCTTCAACATTTTTCAATTTTTAAGTGCAACCTTTCCGATTTATCTTTTACCTCATTCGGGCTTTTACGAGCATTTTTTTTTTAAATGAGCTAAGTCAGTCCAGCCTTTTTTAAATATTATTAATATTTATTTAATATTATTTAAATATTGTTACCAATTTACAGAATTTTATTTTTATTATATAGATTATACATTTTTGTGATTTCTAAAAATATGACTTAAAATTATTTATTATAATCTTTATAATATATATATATAATATAATATAACCTTTCATATCTCGTGCTTGTATTTTGTACAAGCTACAACATAATTGGGCCATGTAAATATACCTACTCTTTATACTATTATTTGCTCTTTATAATATAATATATTAATGTTATCGTTTTCTTTTGGTTAGTTTGTGGAACTACAGCAAAAGTGTATTTGAAAAGAATAAAAAGAATATAAAATTTAAAATAAGAAATAATGACTGTGATATCAGAATTAAAACAAGTGGTTTCAGCGTATACATTTTATTTTATTTTAATTTTATTTAAAGCCTCAACAACAAAGGTTATTGGCTAACAATATTTATATTATAAGGGTTTAAACAATTTTGGTTATTACTATATGATAAGTTTAAGGGTGTGTACAGTAGAGAGTGATGGAAGAGTAAAAAAAAAGAAGAAGACAATATAATTAGATAAGGATATACGGTTTGGTTTTTTGTAGAAACTTTATGGAAGTACTTCATACAGGTGATCCGGGATATTTAAAGATGTTCTGGTACGCTCATAGTTACGACAGTGTAGAAGGTTAGATGTTTGACGGTTAGACTTTCCCCGCAGGTTATACATTGGGCATTATCTTTGTGTCTCATAAGAAAGCTGTGTGTAAGCCACATATGCCTGATTCTGAGTCTGTTTATTATGACTTCATGACGTCTCTTGGTAGTGAGTGTTGGCCAAGGGTTGATAAAAGGTTTGATTTCGTTTAATTTTGTATGTAATGCTGTCCAACGATGTTGCCACTGTGATATCACCCAGAGAACAAATTTGCACTAAGGAGGCTTCAGTGGAGGTTATAGCTATTTTATCGTAGGTGTCTGCCGTTTTGTTGCCAGGGATTCCGGCATGGCTAGGAATCCATAGCAGTGTCACGTTTTGATTGTTGTGATTTAGAAGAGAAATTTGATTTTGAATCATTCTTGATATGGCATTGAGTTGGTTTATGTTGCGGACGCTGTTCATAGTACTAAGAGAGTCGCTTAATATGAGCGCTTTATCTATTTTGAGTTGTTGAATTGTTTCAAGTGCGTGATAGACCACATGTGCTTCTGCTGTGTAGATTGAGCAGAAATCAGGAAATTTGATCATTTTTGATGTATTGTTGAAGTATACTGATACCCCTACCCCTGCTTCAGTTTTAGATCCAGTGTATGGTATTGGAGTGTTGTTTAAATGTACTTCTAAATTGTTTTATTTTCTGAACCAGGTAAAGAGTGAGCAGCGAGATTTTATAGCAGAAAAGTTGAAACCGGTTTTAGAAGACCATTCTAATAGTGAGTCAATTGTATACTGTAGAGCTGGTTGGATGGAATTTGGGTATTTTCCTCTGGAAAGGATATTTAAATGGTCTGCGAACAGTGTAGATTGCACTGGAAATTTAATATTCTCAGATATATCGTTTATAGCGACAAGGAATAGGTGTACTGATATTGTAGGCCCTTGAGGGACACCGTTTTATTGACTAAAAGAGGGGGATAGATAATTGTTGATTTCCACTTGGAATAATCTATCCGATAAGAAATCCTTTATGTAATTGAACATTCTGCCATTACATATAATGTTACGAAGTTTTTCCAGTATGCCAGGTCTCCAGGTTGTATCGTAGGATTTGGCTATATCTAGTGCAAATAGTAATAGAACTTGTTTGTTTTTGAATGTTTTTTGAATGTCCTACAGAGAATTATATATGAGTCTGTGTTTTCGAAAGCCATTTTGCTGGGGGATAAGATAATTTATTTTTTCTAGAAACCAACGCAATCTAATATCGATGATTTTTTTCAAGTAGCTTGCACATGGTATTTAATAATGAGATGGGTCTGTAACTGTTTAATTTGAATTTTTCGTTACCGGGTTTTAGTATAGGAACCACTATTGAATGTTTCCAGGCTTTGAGAAGCCTACCACAGTTCTAGATTTTGTTATAGATGTAAAGAATGTAGATGAGTGCTGAAAGAGGCAAATTGTGTAAGAATATGTAAGGGATATCATCATTAACTGGCTAGAGACTGGAGCATTTTCTCAGTGCCCAATTCAGTTCCTTAAGAGAGATCGGAAGGTTTAGATGTACCTGGTCTTGTAAAGCAGGATCAATGTTGGAGATATACTGGGTGTTCCTTTTTTTGGATGTTATTAGTCCCAAAAGTCTTGTCGTAATTGTCATCGGAGCAATTTGTTTGGAAGGAGACTCCGAGGTGATTGGCCCCATCAATAGGATTCGTGTGTATTGTGTTATTAATGATTAAGTGGGTGAGTTTTTCTCTACTTTGTCCACTCAGGGATCTAACTATTTGTTCCAGATTATACTAGAGTCGATTCTGGGTATGATGCTTGAAGTGAAGGATTTCCAAGACTTCTCTTTGCTACTTTTTAGTTTTTACCAGATATTTGGACCTTCATAACTCTCCCAAAGTTTTCACCAAAAACACCAAATCCCTCCACTTATCTCAATCCTGTACCATCTCCCTCAAAACCTGTGCTCAAAGGGTCTTCCACATCTTTTTCTTCGACATCCCCATCCATCTCATTCGAGGACGACTCAGTGGTCTTTTTTTTCCGGTTTCCACTTTAGCATTATCCATTGTAATCATACTTGGTCAAATGCAGGTAGCTAATTTAATTCCAAAATATCTCGTATAGGTATTGATATTATTTTATTTATTTTATTTATTTTACCGTTATAAATATTAATAGCATAATAATAATATATATAGCATATACAGCATATATAGCATAGCTTTATATTAAGAAGATGTTTTTCTTTGATATTAGATTCGGAGCGGAGCAATAAACGTATTGGTTTCACAATAATGATGTGTTTTTTTAATTTTTATATTATTTTGTGTCAGTAGTCACATTTGCTTAGAAATGTGAAAATATCTAGAAATTTTGCTAGGAAAAAATTCTTAGATTTTTAACTTTAAGGGTGGTTTTTTTTAGCGATTTAAATTTAGTTAATATTCAGGAAGGGATTTAGAAGCTAAATTCTTTCAGTACCTTTAAAAATAATCTGGAAAAACTGGAAATTAGTAAGTATATTTTTTTTTATCTTTATGTATGGTACAATTTTTTATTTTCTTATAATGATATAAAAGAGCTTGTAAATACAATATTCCTCAAAAGTTGTTCTTGCAATGATATAAAAAAATATCAATAACTGATATTCATATTTATTTTTTCAAACTTTAAAGTTTACATTTTTACAAAATTTTTATCATATTTATCAAAATCACAAAATTGACATCAACCACATAATTTTTCAAATTATTTTTTAATTAAAAATTTATAAAGTGTTTAATTTAAACATCTTAAGTTTGAAAATTCAAACAAGATTCCTCAAAAGTTTTTATTACTGAAAATTAAAAAAAAAATTGTGTAAAGCTTAAATTCTTAAGAGTAATTAAAGTTAACAATATGACAACATTAGACATTGAAACGTACAATAAAGATTTATCCTTAAGGAATTTTTGTTTCTTCATTGTATTTCAATATATAAATCGTAGAAACTTAATATATTTCACTATTACTAAAATATTATCATTTTCTATGCACCAGTAAAATTTTCAAAATATTTCGATTCATTTGAAATTTGTAGGCATCTGGCATTCTCAATTTTTTTAGATTTTGGATTAAACTATTAAAGTGTTGTTAAATATTTTTATGCTAAGTCATGAAGCTTGAATATTTAATACAAGATCCCAATTAAGTTATTTGTATCGCAATTGAAAATAATTAAAAATAAATAGTCACGATTTTTGTTTTTATAAGATTTAAAATTTTAACAATATTTGTTATTAAAATTTATAACTTTTTTTGTTGTAACATTTTTAAAATATTAAATTTTTATAGTTAAGACTCGAACATTTAATAGTATATTTCTCATAAGTAGTTCTTTCTGAAACCCAAAATCTTTTTATAAACATTGGAAGTTCACATTTTGATTAAATTGGATACTTTAACGAAGAATACGATGTTAGTTATTTTGTTGTCGTTGAAAAATATTATTCATGAAGACTTAAACTTTTAAGTAGGTATATTGTTATAAATTACCATACATGATGCAGTCTTCAAATTATTTTTGATTAGTTTTAGCTATTTCTTATTAGTTATACCAAGAATCTATAATTACCCATTCACACTATTAAAAACAATAATAATATATATTAATTATATGATATTAATATTATAATATTGTACTAATATTATATTGTACCTTTTGTTTTTATCTGTTCCATTTGTTTTTAGTATCAGAAATCAGACAATAATAATGTTACAAAATGATACACTTGTATTTGTAGAATATTGTACTTAATGTTAAAGTTTATAAGCTAGTTGAATGTCATAATAATTATTAATTATGATTATGGTACGAATTTCGATGTTTACATCGTATTATAGTGCGTAACATGCATTGACGCGAGACGCAACCGATCCGTTACAATATTCTCTGGTATTTTGCAGCAGACGAGCATCAGATAATATTATTATGATGGTCGGATATGAATGATATGATAATAGTATTGTACAAGTATCTGTCACACAGCCACGCTCCACAAATAACTCTACAACACATTGCGTCAAATAGATGATTTATCAATAATAAACTGCGAAAGCCACTCCTATGCTGTATAAATATAGAGAGTTCGTCTCGCTATTGAGTTGTTGGTCACTGCAGCTGTTGGTTGTGTTCAATTTGAATTCTTCGATAAACCATTGTACACGAACAACTATTATTACAGAGACGTCGGCGATCTTCAGCCTATTTATATATATTTCTAAGGCTATTTTATTAAATTTTATTTAAATGAATGTTACTAAATGTTACTACAGTAGAATGTCGAATGTCGAACTTTTTTGTAATCTTGAACTTGATAAAAATCCCCTTGAAATAATAAAATGCCATAACAATAAATTTCAATATCTTGAACTTTTTGATATCTCAAACTTTTTTCCTGTCCAATTTGAGTTTTGGCACAACGAGATTTTACTGTCTATGGTAATATATTTTTCTATTAATAAAATATGCATAGCTGAACTAATTTTTTCCGAATAAAATCACATATATTATATTATTTTAAATAATAAACTAACTAATATGTCAATATTATTATCAATACCGATTTCTTCTACATTTGAACTCGAAATGTGTACCTATTAAAATTATTTTTTTCTATATTTTTAATTTTCTGATAAAAAAATGTATGAAAAATGAAATAATATATTATTAAGACTCAACTTTAAATTGAAAGTGTTATGTATTTGTTATTATAAAATAGTTTACACGTTTTCGTAATTTTGAAAAATGTTGTCAGAAAATTCGATATTTTGTAAATGTCATTGTAATAGAAAAATATAATTTAAAGAACAGTGGAATGTTTTAAATTTCTAATATTCATATTTTTTGAATAATAAAAAACATAAGAAAAAGTTCAGCTTCAGAATTTGAAATTAAGAACTGTCTTTTTTTAAAATAAAATTACAAACAACAAATGACACGATACAAGTAGTAGAAAATATAATTTTATTTTCATAAATGTTGTTTTGCATTTTCAGATTATTTAAAAAAAAATATTTACAAAAACATTCATACTTTTCGAGATAAAGTAATTGTGTGTGAATTTTTTTATAATTATTAGCAACTAATTACTGAATATAGTGCAACTTTGAATACAATATACGCAATATTTCATGCACAAAATTGAAATATCTTAATTGCCACAACTATTAATAATAAATAACAATTGCGTTCTGGCAAGAATGTTTACGTATAGTATGAGGTCAGATACTGATAATGCTATTACAAATTGCAATTAATAATTGATCGAGTAATTTATTGAATTAACCCTTTTTGTTACTGTTGAATTCTGGTTTATAACATATTATTACAAAAGTGAAACTTTCATAAAGGTTTGAGTATATAGTTTATAGATACTTTACAATAACACTATTAAAATGTAGGTCTTAGTAATTTGGTTAATTTTACATTTAAATTTGAAAGGTATTTCAATTCAGTATAACGTGGTCGAAGATGTAATTGGTTTTCAATTACCTATCTACATAATATTTTAATCTAACATGTATTTAAATTATAATAATTCTGTAGGTACATGATATTTTTTTTTATTATTATTATTAACTAACCTGCTGAAACATAGGCCGTTGCAGAGGTGGATGCTAGGCTTAATTTGGGGAGAGGGGGGTTGGCACGGATGGGGGAAAGTACAAAAAGTACATACATTTGCTACAAAATTGGCTAAACACAGTGTAAAACAAAGGGAAACTACGGCGATCGGGGTATGGGATTGGTGCCTCTCTCTCCAGAACCGTTACTGCCCAAAGAGAAGTGCCGCCCGTGGCCGAGTTTCGACGGTAAGGTACGGTGTCCTAGTCACAACGGCTGGCTGCAGAGTCCAGCCGCAACGATTGTCACTGTTCTACTATGGAACAGCATTATAGTCGCTGCATCGTCCGTGAGCAGTGCGGCTGGTCTCTGCCAACGTGACTATAGCGACGGCTAGGAAACCTTTAGTCCGCTTGGCCACTCCGTCCCTCGTACATGATATTTATATTTGTAGGTTGAATGTTAATTAAGATTTAGGTTAGATGATGATTATTATAATTGAAAATCGAAATAATTAAAAACAATTTATAAAACATAATATACAATATTAGAAAAATAATTACATTTATACACATATCTAAAATATATAAGAGTAGTAGGAATAGTATGGGTTGTATACATTTGCACAAGCTAACATAATTTTAGAACACCTGCAAATAGCCCCGTTATTGCGAACGTCCGTTAGTCACCAGTTTACCACTAGATACATAGTTACGATTGATGATACTTGATATTAGGGTTTGACATATATTTATTTTCAGTAGCATGTTCCTATACATAAATGAAATATGAAATTACAATTTATTTGCGTTGTATATCAAACTACGTTTAGAAACTGGGAATTTGGCACTCTCGCATAGTGAGTTTTACTAACTCGTTTTCTTATAAATATTTGTATTCTTATAACTTAAAAGTTAAACTAGGTGTTATAGATATAAAAGAGAAATATAATTCTTTTTATTTTTGAATAGTTCAAAGTAGTTCAATATAGTTACAAGAGAAAATATCTTGCATAAATATGCTTATTATAATATGTTGTGTAAATGTGCAATAAGTATAAGTGATAAAATATTATATAATTACATTGAAAAAAAAAAGCACAAGAGGAGAAAGAGAACCATTTGTTCACTCTACGCGATGAATACTTATTTATTTATTTTTTCTTTGGATGGAGAACGAATTTATTTTAAAATATCTCAACACCATTGTTGTTATAGACGCCTATTTAATACATTAAGATTGTTTTGAGATGAGAGAGCTGTAACTAATGGGTTTGAGTGCAGGAGGGCTTTTGCGTGATATTTTAAGTATGCGTGTTTAGCAGTTTCTTTAACTGTTGGCATTTTAAGATCACTATGTATCGTTTCATCAGGGACTTTGTATTTTAAATATTTTAAATATTTAGATCATTTTATGTAAGTACGTAAAAAGTTTAGTTGATTTCAATTAATATTCAGTTTGTTATTTGTAGCTGGACCCAATCTAGTTTAAAAAGGAAATTCCTTGTGAATTGATAATGTGAAGAAAAATATGAAAGACTTGAAAATGAAATCTTGGATTTTTGAAATAAGCAATAAATTAATTTACTATTTAAAGAGAAAAACATATAATATATAAAATAATACATTTTATAATAATAGCGCTTAAATCTAAAAAAAATAGTAAGTCAGTTTATGAGGTATACTACAGGAGCATATAAGGTGTTATGATAGGTTTAACCATTTAAGAAATAATAACCTACTAAAGTTAACTAAAATTAATCTATTATGATCTCTTACAACTTTTTTTATAAAAATGTTGAGCGTAAAACTTTAATTTACTGTAGGTACCTACATATAAAATACTTACATACAATTTCCCATACATAAATTGTATACACTAACACTTTATATATTATGTTAATTTCTAATAAATAGACGGATTGTATATAATATACACATATATACACATAAATAACACTACTAGGTTATGACTTTTATACAATTTTTCATCCAATCTCGATGTAGGTAGGTAAATATTTTCTGATGAAGATTTTTTAAAATACAAAAGTTAAAACATAATAATATATGTGCATTTTATGGATAATCTAAATTCATTATGTAATTAAAATACTTGCATTGTTTAAAATATAATCATAGGAGTCGTAATAATCGTAATATACATAATTAGTATAATAAGTCTCTAATATAGGTACTAAATTCACATAGGTATTGGTCATTGTCCATTGACATTTACTAAGCACTCTAAAGCACTACTAAAGACTCTCTAAAAATTATTTAAAAAAAATATAGGAATTTCTTTAGGTTTTATCGTTTTTTGAAAATTAATGCAAAAGTTTTATGACTTCCATTTTTATATATTTTATTTAATAATCGACTATTGTAGTTAAATAAGCAGGGACTGAAGCCTTGATGATTTTTACGGTTCCGGTTACTATTCAGTTCTCAGTAAAGCTAAAATTTCGGTTCCGGTTTCTATTCAGTTCCCAGTAAAACTAAAATTTCGGTTTCGATTCCCATTCGGTTCTCAGAAAAACTAACATTTAGGTCTCGGTTTCATTTATTTCCTTAAAAAAATAAAAAATTGTTACCTGATTTAGTTTATTACTTATGGAAAAAAACTTGTCAAGTAAAAGTATCGGTTCCAATAAGGTTCCGGTTTAAAAATTATTTTAAATAAGGGTTCTGGTGAGGTTCCAGTATTGAGATTAATTTAAATAAGGATTTTAGGGAGGTTTTGGTTCCCAATACTCAAAAGGTTCTAGTTCCAAAACCGTTCTTTTCGGTGATGTCCCAGTCCCTGAAGCAAAGTATATTAGTAAGAATTATCAAAACATTTAAATGTAGAAAACATGAGTAAAATCCGAAAATAGAATGTAAGTAATCACTATATATCTACAATTTATTACATTACTACACATATAAGATGTTATGTTTTAAGTTTTAACTAGGTACCTACTTTAAAAATTAAAATCGCTTTTTAAAACTTGAAAGCTTTGAAAAAAAATTTGTTTATTTGAATTTATTTATTTACTTGATGAATTACGCATTTTTAGTACTCTGGTACATTATTTGTTAAATTACAATTTTTTTAATATTTCAAAATGTTTGAATTTTAAGTGAACGGTTTTCGATAAACTATAACTTAAATACATTTGCCGGATCTGTTGTTACAGTAGTTGTTGCCTTGTGAACTTGTTTTAATATAAATATTAAATAATAAAATAAATTAAAAATAAATTAATAGGTAAGTACTATAATCGTATGTTTAACTATAATGTTATTATGATCTAATACAATTTGTTCACTGTAGAAAAAATATTTCTGACTTATAAATATTTAAATTACGAGTAAATAAATATAAGGTTTTAAAAAAAAATTGTTAGAAAACAAGTTATTTAAGTAATGACTTACATCATAAGACCCTTTATAAGCTATTGTATTTTCTCTCATATATACGGGATATTGCAGTATAGATAGGTACCTAAAATTATCATGGCATTACTCTTATTCTAAGAACAAACTATAGAGACATGTTCATATCTTATGATTATGACAATTCAATTGCTTTAACTAATACAAATATATTATATTATATATATATATTTTACAATATGTAGAAACATCTAAGTGGATCTTACACAACTCATTTGTATAACACGGCTTGTGGTTAATATATATTAAGATATTGAATAGACAATTTAATATTTATTGATTCAGCCAGTAAATTTTGTTTTCTGTCTATCCTAACATACTATAATGTCCACCAGGTATTCTATACTTTTTGTGACAAGCTGAACTACTTATTTTTTATGTAGATGATAATATTAATTATAATGTAACAACCTTATTTCGATCTCCATTAACGATGGTATATTTTAGTACGATAAAACTGAACTAACAGGAGACTTTTAATAAAATTAAAAAGGTATAAATATGTGAAATGAAGATTCAGCATATTTTAGCACTAGAAAGTACCTACATAATATAATATATACCAAATATTAAATTACTTTTATGAATAGTACCTATTTATTATTTAAAATATTTTTTTTTCATTTCATTAAATTATATTTTTAAGTATTTTTTTTTTAACATTGTCGAACCATTGTTTTTGTTGAATAACATTAAGGTGTGTTTAGATTTATAATTTGTTTTAGATTCTGAGCAGAGCTATGAGTTTATTGATTTTTATAATGATGTGTGTGTGTGTTTATTTTGTGTGCCTGTCTTCACGTAGAAAATTGGACCTAGTTGGTATTTGGAGGTCTATATATTATCATTATTTATATTTATAAGATTTAGAAAAATCATTCAAGAATAAAGGAATTGTAGGTCATTTATTAATAGGTAGTAAGTACCTACTGTTAATAGTGAACATAATTTAAAATATCGCTTATAGACGATATGTATAATCACTAATCGTCGGGTTATTTCCAATCAGTCAGCTGTTGGGATATAGATACACAGAGAAATTTGGTGATTTTGTGATGTGTTATAGGTACTTATATTATTACATATTATAACGATAATAATGGCAATAATAATAACAAATGTATCGAAATACGAAATCCACGAAATTTGGGTCGCAAATAGCCGCAGTATACTCCGATGTATTGTAATATTATGAGTTATAACTGACTCGATGTGGACGAAATAATTTTATGACAATTAACATTAATTATATTCTGTAATTGTACCAAATATTAGGTATATAATATTGCTCAGTCGAAATTCAAAGTGTTCAATGAGAACATGGTATAAATTATAACATAAATGAGACTTAAACCAGGTCATACAAATATCGTATGCGACGACAGTCTATGTAGCATGCACTAGCCAATCCGTTATGAATTTGGTTTTTTATTTGGGTACGATAATTAATGAACAAAAATATTATACTATTGGGTAGTGACGTTGTAATCCTACATATACCCAATATGGCAATAATGCAGAGTTACAATAATAATATTATATTAGTAATTTTTCCGATTCCATTATTCGATTTTGATTTTATTGCGAATTTAAATGGTTATACAACATATACCAGCTACTACCTATAGCGATGTCAATACATTTTAACAAACTGTAAACAGAATAGTCTAGTAACCACATTACTGTACAAAAAACAAATAGTAGTTCGTTAGTAGGTACTTATTCGTTAGTGGCTTGTTGTTGTTTTTTTTTTTTTATTATATAGTGTGTTATCAATTTTGTGTTTTTATCTATATATATAAAAATAAGTGTACATTTTGAATAAATCTTATAGCTCAAGATCCACCGAACCGATTTCGATAAAAATTTCAGGGCATATTAAGATTGATATGTAGATGGTTTCTGTGAAGCTTGTACGCTGTGCGATAAATGGTTCCGGAGTTATGGCCTCATAAGTGCACACCTGGCGACATGACCAAAAACAACAACAAAATGTATGAAAAATTGAAAAATGAAAAAAACGTCTGTTGACATGACAACAACAATTCTATTTTCTAGAACACACTAAATAACAAATAATAATAATAAAAAAAATTAAGTTGAGAATTAAAATAATAATAGTTTAATACACAATTGCTTGCTATTGGTTACGGGCATCTTTGTTGATTGTTATTTTTTGTCAATATATTATATATTATATATTCTAACTATATATATCATAGATGTGTAATGAAAATCATTCTACAGAGTCAACTCTGGAACTACTTATCAGATCTTCTTGATTTTTTTTTAACGAAAGAGTATATCACGGAGAAGGTTATAATGAAACAAAATTTTAGGAAAATCCACCGGATAAGTAGGAAATCTGGGTGTCAAAAATACAACAGTGACGCAAAAGGTTAGGTTAGGATTTTGTATTAATTGATTATATTAATCCACCATAGGTAGAATACGACAAACTTGATATAACTTTGATACTTTAGGGTTAAATCATACACTTACGTAC
Source organism: Macrosiphum euphorbiae (assembly GCA_949089665.1). Classification (NCBI taxonomy): domain Eukaryota; kingdom Metazoa; phylum Arthropoda; class Insecta; order Hemiptera; family Aphididae; genus Macrosiphum; species Macrosiphum euphorbiae. The sequence goes on along the minus strand of CARXXK010000002.1, from coordinate 71,086,098 downwards.
AAACTAGGGGTCCGCGATCTACCGCAGGTAGATTGCCTACCTGATAATATACTGCTGCGAATCAGAATTTTTATTCCGAGTAACGGAAAAGTTAAGATTAATACACCGAATATTAAATAACGAATTGAACAAAGTTTGAGTCATATATAGAATTGGTACATTTAAGGGGCAACGAAGTGCACGGGTTCAGCTTTTTACATATTAAATAAAATCAATAAAAATAATATGCTTTTATTCACGATTTTCAAAGAAATACAATATAAGTTGTTATAATAATGTTATCTGACAAATGGCATATGTCCTATAAGTACCTACATGGAGTGTAGTTCATAGGTATGTCGTACGTCATAATGCAAAAGAGATCAAGTCACAAGTGGTATTTCGTATAATCAATTATTATAGATCATTAGTATTAGTAAAAAATAGATAAAAATTTAATTGTTTAATAGGAAAATAATTATTCATTTATTAAACATGATTAATTTTATGAATACGAAATTTAAAAATTTTAAAAAGTAAAAAGTTACAAAGTTTATTTATGTGTCTCCTGAAAAGTAGCAATTTTTGACTTACCTATGCTCTTTCTCTTTAAAATGTCAAATTATTTCATCTGTGTAACTGTGTTTCAACTTTGTGATAACTTCACTCATAGATACATATTGTTGGCAACCCCTCATATAGTATAAAGTTAGTATAAAAAAAATAATTTACATAACTATTCACCCGAAACTACTTTTTCTAACCATGCCAATACTCCGTGTACGTTATTAATTGGCAATTATCATACACAAGAGAAATTGTTTTGTAATTTCTGATTATTTATAGGCAATAGTGCAGGCGATTGTCAACTCTCACCACCCTATAGTCATTGGCTTGGAGGTGACCAACTTCTATGTAGGTACTTTAATGATATAACTGTACAATAATATTATTAATAATTGGTATATTTATTTTAATTGGAAACCCAATAAACGAATAGGTAACTTTAATAATTTCAGTTAATAATAAGTACGGTGAAACCTCTTTATAGTAGACATGATAAGGAAATTAAAACGCGTACGTTACTAAAGAATAGCCTCTATTAGGAGCATTATTTTCCCACGTATATTTGTGTCAAGACTCAGGAAATTTAGAATTGTTCACTTTTGAGAATATGTCCTCTGTTAAGGGGTGATAATAACATATATTTCCTTGTATTTTGATTTAATTTTGTTCTTCGCATAAAGCAACGTAAATTGTTCCGAAGTTTTACTACCAATATGGTCAATTAATAGGTATTATAATATTATGCTATTTAAATCCAGAGTAAAATTATTCTCAATAAAAATAATTTATAATATTAGGTACCTAGTTTAGAGTAGGCAACTACCTAACTTTTAGATTTAATATTTATTAAAATATCATAGTATCAAAATAACTTGATAATAATTATAGTAACAAATTACTATTTTAGAAACTATGTTTTTACACCTTTAAGCACTAACCGTAGACTTAATGTTCACATATTTTTCAGGTACTTGAGCCTTGAGGTACTCTTTGCATAGTTTCGATGTCTCGTCGATCATTGTCACGACCAGCTGTTTCCAGATGACTTGTATTATATAAATACCTATGTACTAAAAGTGAAGATTTTTTTCTTGTTGAATTGCACAATAAGAGCTTAAAGTTATTTTATCAAACAGTTTTGTAGTGCACTTATGACCCAATTTAATACATTTATCTGTTTTTCTTTTTATTGACACAATTTTTTAATACCAACTATAATAAGTTCTTAATGGATGAATTACATCTGTCCGAATATCAGAAAAACTATATATATTCGAATAAATAATAATAGGTATATAAATATTTAATTTAACATTATATTATTTAACAAATCATGTTTGAAAATATTTTTAAAAAAAATTAAAAATTTAGGTGTACTCAGTTTGTTTTAAAACTATTAAAAAAGATTTTATAATAACAATAAGAGAAATCAAGTTAGTATAATACATTAGGTAAAACATATTTAAAACAATTTTAATAGTTAAAGTATCCATTGTAACAACAACTTAGAGCTTTATCTGTAAATTTGTAAAATAATACACTAACTGATTTTTTTACTAAAAATGAGTAACTAAATAATTGTGTACTCTACTACAGCTAATGTGTAATAAAAAGGAATATGTAATAGGATGCATTTTTAATAAAATGTAATGTGACATATATTATGTGACCTGGGTGGCTGGGTAGAAACTAAAAAACAAAAATAATTAACTGAATAATTACTTTTTTTTTCATCCGAGTTTAGTGAATATTTTTCTCTATTTTAACTTTTAGAGTTCAATATACTGTTTGTTTATTATTAATTTAACGTTCTTAATGTTGACTTACCTTAATTAATACAAAAGTTAATTTTTTTCATTAGTTACTTGCACGAATTTAAAAAATAACTGGAATCTGCTATATATATATATTTAGATTATTCGTATTCTTCTTACTTTTATGTCAAACAACGAATAATTAATGATAATTCAAACACTTTTTTTTGAACATACTGCATTCAAACACATGCCATTCAAACATGTGACCCACTTTCACGGTTATTACCGGGTATAGATAAAATGTCTAACAACATTTTTGCCAATTTTTGGTAAGTATAGTTATTTTGCTGGTGTACTGTTTAGACCAGTCATGTTCAACACTCACATTTGGGGCTATTGGATAATTTTTTTTTGGCCCGTGGATAGTAATATTGATGAACAATTAATTCAAAATCAAAAATTAATTAAAATTAATTGTACAATTTTCCTTTTGTGTAACAACTATGTTAGTGAGAGGCAGTGATGTAGTCCTAAAAAAATTCATGGGTACACGCCTTAATCATTGTAAAAATTAACTTGGGGGGATATGCCCCCCAAACCCCCCAGTCCTCCACCATTATTTGAAACTCGTTCAATACTTCATCTATTTGTCTATATAATATACAATAGAACCTCATAAATTTTGATTGATATATTTTAAACACATAATAATCCATTAAAAAAAATGCATAACCATACATTTTCTTAAAATATAATTAACAAATTAATGAAACATACTTACATACCTATTATTATTATTTTTTATTATTATAAAATATTTTTATATTATTCAAGACGTAATTCCCATAGTTTGTAATTTAGGTCTTGGTTTGGGTCTGTAGTGGTATATTAACTTTTCTTGACTTGTTGTCATCAGCATCTCTATGTGAGGTTAACCAACTTTCGATAGTCTTTTTTGAATACGGGTAATCAAGGATCTAACATAGTAACATCATGTTTTTTAACGGGCTCGTTTCCTAGGTTTAGACTTCAGATCATAGGTAGGTAAACTTAAACCCAATCAGCTGATCGAGTTTCACTTCTATATTTTTCTATGAACATTTTATTACTATTATCTACTATTTATAATAAACAAATTACGCTTATCTTTTTTTTTATTATTGAATTATTGTTTGTAATTTATTATATTATATTACCCAATAATATTTCCTAAATACATTTTATTGACTAAGTATAATTGGGTAACGTTAATACGCATTTTTCATGGCCCGTGTACCCTCGAACCACGATTTTCGTTAAGGGTACACGCATTAATCTAAAATTGGGAGGTGAGTACACGCCGTGTACCCGCGTGTACCCTCCACTACATCACTGGTGAGAGGTATACATCGTGTTACTTTTTTGTCTCATCTTCCGATAAACTAATTGATAATTGAATAAGTATTGTTTAGTATTGTAAATAAAACCCTAATCTACGCCTACCTCCAATTTTTTTTCCGATATATTTTTATGTATGGCCCTTATAGTAAACTATTCAATATATTTGACCCAGTTATTACTTTGATTTTGATATGCCTGGCTTGGACCATGTTCTGAATTTGGGTTAATTATTATTTTTCTGATCATCAATTTTTGAAATTCTCCAATACTTAAAATGTTATAACTATAATTATTAATTATTATTTGTATTATCTAGCCCTTATAATATTCTTCGTTTGACCTACATAGCATCATTGCAATTTCTGCATTGCATAATATACATCCCTGATTTTTCATATAGATTACAGTTCACTGTATGAAGTTTTTGATACAAAAATATGATATGGTGAATAAAAGTCACTCAGGAAAAGTCCTTAATTGTTAATAATAATAAACTTGTAAGGAGATTTTTCTTCTATATTACGACCTAATTATTTCATCTATACCTATCTACAATTTGAAATGTATTTTCTGTCACAGCGAAACGTTAATAAACTCGAACATTTAATACAATATATTTCATAGAAAATAGGTATGATTTCGTATAAGTGTATGAAACTCAAATTTTGACAAAATGTATTATTTTTAGATTCTGAGTAGACTGAGGAAGCTAGTGTTTTTACAATGGTGTTTTTTTTTTATTATATACTGTATACAAAATTTCTACTCCAGAAGGAGTGCTTCGATTTCAACATATAGTACCGTATCTTTTAGCAAATTGGATTAAGATGGTACTTTAAACAGGTAATTTTTTGATGTTATCAGCGGTTATTTAATGCCAGGGGAAAGAACACAGAAAAATTACGAAAAACAGCTAAAAATGTGATTTTAATTTCTAAAGCTTTGTTTATCACCATAGAAACGAATAAAAAATTATAATATTATAATATTATAATATTAATTCAACTTACATGATATTGTAATAAATAATAACAATATAAAGTATCCAGACTGACAAACCGTCTCCGCTCAGAATCGTTTTTCTTATACAATGATATTATATCATTGAATTCAAGTTTAATACAATCCATTATACTTGTAACCTACTGTACAGAGGACGATATCCATTTACCCTCTTTTTTTATGATTTATCTTGAACTCAACAAATCTGTTACTAAATTGTGATGTACATCGACACCTACTATACAGTTGAGGGGTTATGCAATTTTTTAAAAACAAAACATATATAGAAAGTAGGTACCTTATGATATTCATAAGGGTACTTCGTATAAAAATGTGGTCCATAGCCCCTTAGGGGGCTGTGAAATTGTTTGTATATATTATTTATTTTATTTTACCTATTTTCAAATGTGTTTATGGAATAAATAAATAATAACTAACTTTTCAATTAACAGAACTAAATGGCCGGTCATTTATCAATAATAAAATAGATTATTATTACATCGAAGAAGTTCATATCACTTTAGAATTTATCGACTGTGATGGTAATCGATCAAAGATGTGTCAAAAAAACATTTAGGTATCTATTTAGGTATCTATATTTACTGTTTATTTAGGTACTCTTATTTATATGTCTGATTAAAATTTAATTTTAGTATAACGTTATGAACAAACAATTCCCTATTATTTCAACGATTATGATGGCAAAAAATTCTACACCTGTAACAATTTTACAATGAATGCAGGGATCCGCATAACAAAAAACTTTTAGAAGCACTGCTGTGATAACATCCGATGTACATCCAATCTGTCAGACAGTTCCTAAAAGAACCACTTAGACATTTATAGGGGATACCCGGAATGGTTTGTGCTGTTAATATTTAAGGATTTATTTTTACTGACTTGTATCTGGCTTTTTTTTTTACTTAAACATTTTTTGAGTACCCAAAAATAGAACTTTAGATCAGTTCAATAAGTAGTTCACGCCTTTATATAACAATATGTCAATATGTAACATTAATCAATTTTTTTTTAAATTTTAAGTTATTTAAATTTAAAAATATACTTACAATCTATATTACATGTATAATGAGTAAGTGTGGTGACCTAATTTAACATTTGACATAAGTAACATTAATTGTAAGTAGAGTAGGGAGCCTCCCATCAGTGCCACCTGACAAGAAATTAGGATTCATTTAATTTAATTTTTTTTTTTAAAGTATTGAGCAGGGCTCTTGACTATTGCCTTTTTATTCGTCTAGGGATGATTGAGGTAGAGGATAGACTTTTAATTAGTGGATTTGAATGAGCTCGAAGCTTTGAGTGGAATTTTATGTAATGAGATTTGGCTAGGTCGTTGAGGGTTGGTTTATTCAGGTCTTTGTGGAGGTATTTTGAAACGAAGTTTTTTTATGGCACGATGCGGGGCTTGTCGGGGAAAAACGTTCCTGAAGAAATACTATTTTTTATAGTATATTAAACAGTTATTTTAGCCAAAACATCCAATTTTCATTCCATCATACTGATTGATCTAGTAATGCGATAGTAATTTTTAAAACAGATTTGAATTCCTTATTATGTCTACTTGAGATTGGTTGATCCACTTTTAAAAATTTCACCCCCCCTCCAACCTCTAAAAATGTAGCTTGAATATTTTGAAATTTCGGAATTTTCAAACGTTGATTATTGTGGATTTATTTGGAATTTAAAGCAGAAATCTTAAAATATATGGACTGACCAATCTCTAATAAAAATTATAACGAATTCAGGTTAGTTTTCAGAAATATTATCGCATTATTAGATCGATTGGTAGGATGGAACAAAAAAAAAAAAAAGGAAACGGTAAGTTGTAGTGACGGTCCTCGATTGATTATAATTTATAATTTATAAATATCTTGCTTATATTGATAATATAATAAAATTATTGGTAATATATCACTACACAATAATGTATTTATAATTATTATAATTAATAATTTTATTTTTTATTTTTCATTGTACACTTCTAGAATAGGGATGTTAAGCTCGGTAAATTTTTTCTTATAATACCGTATTAATGTGTTATATCGTATAGAACCTTGCAGTAACTTAAATTATCAGAAATTTAACAAAGGTTATAAACCCATAGTTAATTATGAATATGAATCATTTAAAAATGGATTAATTAAAAAATAGGCTAGAAGGTCAGAAAACATTTAAAAATACATAATACAAGAATTATTTTAGACCAAAATTACCAAACTAATATTTATAGTTATGCTACCAATTATGATGTACCATAATATGTCCACATACCTAGTGATTAGAAATAATTTAAATGTAAAATACTTTTTTAATTAAAATTTGTAATTCATAGCAAATTATATTCTTATAATATCAAACACATTTTTTTAATGAATTTTGAAATAAATTAGGATTTGAGTAACCTTATTATTTTAATGTATAAACTAAATTATTTATTAATAATGGACCTAACCCTACTTTTTTAGTTTGAAGAGTAGGCAGATGACTGTCATGAATTCCGATCAAAAGCCTCGAGACTTCCAGAAATACAGTAGGGCAGAATTCTTTCTTCTCCAGTTCGTTGAAGATTTTATTGACAGTGCATTGAAGTTGGTGGATAGTCGAGTGATGGGTTCTGAAACCGAATTGGGTGTGTGGAATAATATTAGCTGCAGTGTCAAGGGGGATGAGTCTTTTTAAGAGAATTTTTTCGAAGATTTTTGAGAAAGTAGGGAGAAGAATTATCGGTCTGTATGATGCTGGATTTTGAGGAGGTTTGTTTGTATTACGATGGAGTGTTTCCAGGTGATTGGAAGGAAAGATAATCTGAGTAAAAGCGTTGTAAAGGTGAGATAGGTATACTATGGCTTTGCGTGGTTTTTACGATATAATTCGTGATTAGGTCATGGCCTAGGGATTTTTAGGTATGTATTTTTTTTTTTTAACTATGGTGTTTATTTCATCTAAAGATGTAGGTTTGGGTGGCACTGACCTAGGAAAGCTTCGAGGTAGTTTTCAACCATTTTTAGTTGGGTACGGTTTAATCAATTTAAAAATTATAAAACATCGGGCAAAAAAAGTATAAAAAAAAAGTTAAAGTTGTACCTATATAAGAATTAAAAATTAGACATAAGTCATAAAGTATATAACTTTAGAGCGTTCAGAGATTTTTGGCAAATCATGTTATACAATTATTACATACACTATTTATACCATGATTTTTCTGTTATAAAACAATTTGAACATTTAAAAATAATATTATAGTTTATGAAGGATATCGTAAAAGTATAAATTTATTGTTGAAATTGGATCATTGTTTCTATAGATTCGGGTGCATGTAGGTACCTACTCAAGTAATAGGCGAGGAAAAACAATACACCGATTAAGGTATGTGATATAAAAAATACAGTGGAACCTCGATAAGTCGAAAACCTTGATAAGTCGAAAAAAATTTCGTCCCCTTGCGAAAACCTCGATTACTCGAAAAAAAAACTATAGATAACTCGAACATTCTGTGCTCCGAATATGACGGATAATGACAGATAATTTTATAAACATTTGTCTAATCGGCTTGTGTACTCTGCTTTAAATGTAATAGAAAATACAATTGATAATAGCATATCTCAAATTTTAAGTCAAAGTAAAATAATAAATTATCTTTTATAAAGTTGCAACACATGTTTTATTATATTTTTTTGTAATAATTTTTTTATTTAAATAATCTGTATAATCACATTTTTTTACGTTGTATATACATATATACTAAGTACATAATAATTAAAAACTTTAATATATACATACATTTTTAAAACTCTTTAAGTCGAATTTTTTTTCTAAAACCTTGATAACTCGAAAACCTTAGTAAGTCGAAAACCTTGATAAGTCGAAAAAATTGCATTTCCCTTGAATTTCGACTTATCGAGGTTCCACTGTAGTTGATAGACCTTTCTTCCTCATCCTTTTAATTTGTGAGATGTGGATGTTTACTAAATAGATATATTTTATGTGCTTTAAAAAAGAAAATGTAATTTTGTATATTATATCATAACCAGGGACTGGAACCGAACCAAAAAGAACCAGTTTTGGAACCGGAACCGAAACCTTTACCGATACCGATCAATTCAAAAGGTTCCAGTCCCCCGGATTATAACATATAAATTGTACGTGCCATAATAATTATTTTGCGTATAATTGATTGATTTATGTACTTCAAAATACTTACTTTATAGCTTACTTATAGAATATTGTTGAACTATTATAATATAGAATTGCAATTATTTAACTACCTGGAGAGGGACATGATTGCAATGTGACCGTTAGGGTGGTCACCGATTGGTAATGATCCAATGGCTAAGACTTTCCGACGAACTATTTTAACTTGGGTACCTACATAAATGTTAGTATTATAAAATTATAATATTATGTTACGAAAAATATCAATCGTGTTCAACCCTTGATAGACACGTATTTCGTCTAGAATTTTGTTTTTATCATATTGTGCTTATGTCGCACCTATATTAAAGTAGGTACCTACCTGTATAATATAATATGACCCGTATTATAGTAGTATTATTATAGTACAGTAAAAATCAAATTACCTTTTTGGATGATGGTGCGGCTTTACATGATGAAAATAAATTCTTATTTGCCGGATATGTGAGCTTTAATTACGTATTTTATTTATCAAGCAAAAATGTTTCTTCTTATATTTTATCAACAACAAAATCTAAAACAGATTGCCCGTACATTTTTTCGTCGCATAGGAAAGTACTAGTGGTATATTTTGTTATTACATCAAACTATAATATTATAATTTATTATAAGTGTACACGTTTTAATGTATAATAATCCGTCATAATATATAACTGATTCTTTTTATATTTAAATATTATAATAAAATTAATGTATTATATAATGATAATAATAATAATAATAATAATAATAATTATAATAATAATAAAATCATATCTATATAGTAATATAATATAATATTAATCATATTATATACATGTACATTATATATTATATATATATAATTATGTATAATACTGTTGTATATATGTATACTGTTGTACATCAAATAATTAATTGAAACATAACAACGAATTCCTGTCGTATAAAACAACAACAAAAAAAAATTAAAAAATAGGCAGTGTAGCGCATTGTGCATATAATCGACGAACCAACCAAATCACTGTATACATATACCTATTGTTTCACAAGTATAATGTATATAGTGAATTTATGAGCTGGATAATTAGAAGTACATACATTAAACATTTCGTTTATGCCTATCACTTAATAATACTATATACAGTGCCGTAGCCAGGGGGTGACTAAAACAGCCTTAAGCCCCCCCTCCATAATGTCTGAGGACCATTATCTTTTTCAAACAATGAATTGAATAAACATTTTTCTGGCCATTGAATTTATTGAAGCCTTTCCCAAAAAAAAATCCGGGCCATGGCACTATGTATAATATGTATGTATAAAACCACTGCTATAATAACTATTAACAATCATATTAATTAAATAACTTAATAATATTTTAAAACAAAATTTAGTTTGCTAAACAATTACCTTAGTCCATAGATTATAATAGTAATTAAATTTAACGTTACAACATTTTTTTCAACAAAATTATATAATATATAATAATAATATATTTAAACATTAGGTATACAATATTAGCAAAATCTAATCTATTTTGTATTTATATATAATATATTCATTGTATTAATTATAGAAATAATAAATAATCCTAAAACCGACTAAATCAAATTAGTTTATTGGTAACTGCGATGATAACAAGTTTAAAGTAAATTTAGACCTTTTTCATTAGTAGTTACATCAGCTCAACCAGACATTGTTCAAATTTAGGTCAAGCATAAATAATTTCAAACATCTTGGTTGCAAATTCCGTTTCTTGAGCTAAGTGTCTTAAATGCCATATAAATTTGGACATTTTTGCTCAAAAATCAAAAATATTATATTCTATAGATTTTTAATACTCTTTTTAATACCGATAAACTTTGAATAATGTAGATATTCGTCGATAGGCGTATCGACACATGTTTTGATGCAACTGTACTTCGTGTTTATTCGTTTACCATCTTTATATTTATATTATACTAGATTACTGTTGAAGTCTTTTAACGCAATTCTTTGTAGGTATATCTATAAAAATCCATTTCCTGTTTTTATGAGTTAGTATTTGGCATATAATGAGTTTTTTTGACCGTCACGCTAAACGTAGCATGTTTTAATGTATATATAATATTTCTGAAGCTGACTTAAGCTTCGAGTTAATGACTCAAATTTTTCAAAAAAAAAAGTCGCGTTATTATAAGGATCTACCTATATACCTACTAATTAAATTTAACATCATGACAGGCTTTCGATAAAATGTGTTTAAGGACAAGTTGTAGAATATGTTCGTGACAAATTATGTTACTAAAGGATAAGAAAATAAATATTAAAATCTTCAAGATAAAATTTAATGACTGAAATAAAAAATAAGATTAAAAGTCTAAAATTAAATGGAAAGAAAATCACTGGATTTTATAAGATTAAGGGAAGACATTTACAATTAATTAATTTTTAAAACTGTTGAGGTGGTAATGACATTTTTTGTACATGGATGAAGGGATGCGTAAAGAGATGCAGTAATTAAAATTACTATTAATTCATAATCATATAATATAAGGAATCCACATAATAATAATTATAAAACAAAGCTATGTGTTGTAATCAAACACAATCGATTAAAAAATATGAATAAACATTGTTGTCAAAAATGATTAGTGAAACATACATGGCTGTATGAAGTTAATGCAGTGTAATTAATATAAAGGAGGTGTAATGTTTACGAATTCGTCAAGATTTAGTTGAATTATCGTTTGTATGTTGTTTTATGTTCTACATTGATCAATATTGAATAGCACGAATGGATAGAAATTTGTTAACACATAGTATTATTGAGTGTATTAACTATTAGTAACTATTTACTTAGATAGGTACAAAGATTTTAACTGGCAAAATGTTACTCCATACTTTAGTTTTAAAATCAACGTTCATGGCATGTTTAAAAAAAATATCAAAATCAATTCGAACCTATAATATTTTTGTAATAATATGATATGAGTTAGTAGTCCACAAGTACTTACATTAAAAAAAAAAAAAAGCTGCAGTAACTACTAGATTTGTGTATAAAATATCTATGGGTTAACGATAATATATCTGACGCATGTCCATTAATAATTGTTAAGATCCATTTTGACTTAACAGAATGAATATTGTAGTATAACTGTAGAGTGTGAATGGTACCCACTTAGTTGGTAGGTACTTCAAAAAAAGATATTAAACTGTTTGATAGTATAACGATATTTCCCGATTTGTGTCTCAGGCCTCAGCTATAATAGGTCATTAGTAGGCATAAATAATATTATTTTACTAATTTAGTTACTAGTTCGATAGAAGTAATGATAATAATATAATATATTATACATGGCGAATGAGAACCACCTTGATTCATGATTATGGTATAATATCACTGTTGGAATGAAAAATAGTTTTGTTTGAGCCATGGCATATTATTTAGGTGTTCTTTATTATTATGCATGGAATAATGCATAAACTATAACGGAGTATCATTATATATAATTTATAATGAACGTTTTTCAAAGCCATAAATGTACGCCAACGGAGGGTTTTTTTTTCTCGCAAAGTACCTACCTACATTCATTTTATACAGTTCACCAAACCGTATACAGATAACTGCCCATGAATGTCAAATTACCTAATTATTTTATTGTTCAGGGAGACGTCGGTATCATTGTAAAAAATACATATTATTTTTCAATGAAATAACATGTTTGCGATATTGAGCATAGACCTCAATCTGTTTTTTAATTTAAAATTCCATCATTAAAAAACTATGGGGAACAAAACTGTTCAATTACATTCGATAATATTTAAATTGAAATTGTGAATTGAGCGGGATTTGTTTAAATGTCAAAATTGTGTCCCTGCAATATTGTAATATAATATAAATATAATAATAAATAATAAATTACCTAATATTTTCTATTTACTTTTTAATTTTTGTATGACTACAGACTAAAGAAAAAATAGTTTTTTGGACATAAGAAACACTGATACTTAGCGTATAACATATTATTGTAATAAAATTACGTTTTACTCAAAGTCTTAAAAGACCTATTGTGCGTTTGGGATTAATTTTATTTTTATCATAAACAAATGAATGAGAATTTAAAAGAGATAATGAAACCCAAAATAGCGAAATAAGCTATAGGTAGGTAGGTAGTTATATCCAAACAATAGCGATTTTTATTCGAAAATAGTTTATTTACCTACCTTATTTCTATTAATAACCATTATATTGTTATAAATGGATTTTATAAGTATTTTCTTATTCAAATATCTTCGAGAAACGAAATAAAATATGTTATTTTTAAATGGAGAATTTTAAGCATGGTGGATTTATTAGAAAATAATATAAAGATTGTAAGCAAATATGCTGCCGAACAATTGCAAACACATAGCATTAATACAAGAGTGTACACGACTACTGAATTAAATACAGATTCTTCTGACAAACATTCCGATGTACCTAAGATAACAAAATTTGAATCAAAAGAATGAGTTGAACAAACGGTTAACTGTAAGTTCACAAGATGATCCAGTTAAAATTATATAAAACACAATAATTACCATGGATGGTATTTTTGTTTATATTTTATTAATTCTTTAAACACTTTTTGTTCGTCTACTACATATATTATATTCTGCCATTATGATTAAAAAAAAAAATATTAAAATTTTAAACACTGTGATAATAAGAAAAAAATGCAGCTTTAGCTAGGTGACATTATGAGTGGGACCGTTGAAAATTATTATAATAATTTATTTATACAAATCGCGATTATTTGCTTTAGACATTACCTATAGTTTTTCGTCTACATTGGTTTCATTGTTTTACCACTGATTTCTATTTTAATTTTGCCAATTTTTCGTATACCAATTTCAAATATTCTTAAGAATCAAAATTATATTTTGTATCTTCTCAGAAAATATCACCATTTACAAATTAAATACAAACCTGAGATTTAGGTTGTTTTTAGCATTTAAACATTGTCTTTCAAATAGGTACTAAGATTGTATATTGAACACAATGACCTAATTTTTATCACTTCTTTTAAGTGACATTTGGAAAACTGCGTAGCCTTTTTTTTGAAAGGATACAAAATAACAAATAGTATTTATATGTTTTCAGAAATAAGGCTTCTGTACAGTTCGCAGCAATAACAATTATAATATATTGTATTTAATAATTATCCTTAATAGTAATAATAATAATAATCATAAAAAAAAAAATAATAAAAAAATAATAATACTTATCATCATAATAATAATATAAACAATAATGATAATATTATTTGTGATAATCATAGTAATAATAATGATGATGGTATACTCATAAACGACGACGTTTAGTTCGTGCGTATAGGTAAATGTCATAAAAAGATAATTTTTATATTAAATGCGAAGTACGCAATATACTTCTCTATAATATTATGTTTCGTCTAAACAAACGAAAACCCCTAAGCTGGAACTGTCTTTTGAAAAAAGGACACTGACAGAGCGTGTATGTCGGTATCGAAAAATACCTCCGGTTAGACGTTTAGTCAAACGGTTTGTTGTTTTTTTCTCCTACAAATAAAACTTTTACGACTCTGTAAATGTGTGTAATGCACATGTATGTGTGTGTTTGTGTGTGTGTGTGTGTGTGTAGACGCATGTAATAATAATATGTATATTGTGGCAGTCACGACGGCGGTTAGTAATAATGGAAAAAAAACTAAACATATTATTATTATTATTATTGGAAACACAAGAAACGAAACCCGTCGCGTGTCTGAGGTGGTATGTTATGCTATAAGGCGGTAAACCGACTGCGACAGGTAAAACTTGAAAATATTGTTTGGCGCTCAACAGGCGCACAACAGCATAACAAAACAATAATATTAATAATAATACACTGCTTAGGCGCCATAGTAATATCGTTATCATCACGTGGTATAACGATTATCGTATAGTATAGTTATGGCTAGTTCGGAGTTAGGAGGATTTCGAATAATAATAATAATAATAACAATAATAATTATAATTATAATGATAATAATAAAAAATATAGTCAGGCGCGTTCATTGGCACTGTTGAAAGAAAAGAAAAATAATAATTTCTTTATAACTCTAACTCCGGGGGGGGGGGGCAAACAAATAACCGTGAATATGTACACTGTGTGTGTGTTTGTTTGTCTGTGTATGCGTTTGTGTGTTTCTGTGTGTTTATGTGCCTGTCTGCGCGCTCATGCACTGCTGACTTTCGGGGAGGAGTGGCGTGAAGGTGAATTATTCGAGGGGGATATCTCGCAACATCGGAGGGCCAGGGTGTGAGCAATTAGTGGCAAAAGAATAATCCACGGTTGTACATATTATTTGTATTACTAATTTTATTCCAATGCAATGTAGTCTTATAGATGGCAGTTTCTTCGATTCACATTCCTATTTTCAAAATATTTAATTTCTGCACCTTCTAGCATGTTATCGCCAAGTCAAACCTTTGTGTGTGTGTGTGTGTGTGTGTGTGTGTGTGTGTGTGTGTGTGTGTGTGTGTGTGTGTGGTGTGTGTGTGTGTGTATGGTGTTTGTGCGGGCGCATGTGCGTGTAACAACGTGTGATTATAAATATTATAATATATATATTTAAATGTTAACCTCTTCGTCGGCACGACGTCTGTGCAAGCGGATCTCAACCTCTCTAGTGGCTCCACCACCGCTGGCTGCGGCCGATGCTCCAGCACCGCCACCGTCGTCACCTTCATCGTCTTCGTCTAGCACTTCCTCATCGTCCTCGTTGGGCAGCTCTTCGTCGTTCTGTCGGTATCCCGGGTGTTCGGATATGCCATAGTAGTTGCCGTTGTATATGATGCCGTACTCCTGGAGCACGTCACCCCTGATGGTCGCCTTGATGGTCCAGTTGTAGCAGTCAGTGGCCTCGTAATCACGGTCGAGCCGCTCGACGTCCACGATTTTCGAATTGAGCCGTTCCAGTATGATGCCGATGTCCTTGACTGTCAGGTGCCTGTCCTGTTTGTCGACCAGCTGGTCAATAAGCAACAGAAACTTCTCGCTGGTCATCGAGTCGTCTTCGATGACGGTGGTCTCCGTCTCGGAATCAGAGCTGTCGGACCGGTGCTGCAGCTGCAGTGGCGGAGGCAGAGACTGCAGTGGCGGTGGCGGTTGCTGCCGGCGCGCTGGTGACGCGGGAGGCGACGGCGGCAGCAACGGCGGAGGCGGCATCGGTGGCGATCCGGCCGGGTCCAGGAACCGGACGTGGCCCTTGGGCGACGCGCGGCGCGTTCCGTCCGACAGCGAGGACGACACGGGCTGGCCGGTGGACGGCGGCGGTTGCAGCGGCTGCGTCTGTTGCTGCAGAATCGGTTGCTGTTGCGTCTGCAGCGGCGGCGGTGGCGCGTGGTGGCACTCCTGTATCGGCGACGTGGCCACCGACTTGTGTACGGCGATCCGGCGGCCCTCTTCATGCAGCGCGCAACAGTGGAAGTCGCACTCGAACCCGTGATGGTCGGCCGTGGCCTGGTGCTGCATCGGCATGCTGTGCAGTGGCGGCGGCGGAAGCATCCCGTCGACGAGGGACGGTCCGCGGGCCGGACTGCCTGCCCGTGGAGAGCCGACGCCGCCGTTGGCCATTGAGTGGTGCGACGGCGGCGGTGGTATGAAGTGCGAGCACTCGGATGTGTGCACGTGGATTGCCGCCGCGTCCATGGAACTGCTGCCCTGCTTGGATAGCCGTCGGACCTGCGGCGGTGGCTGCTGCTGGTAGTGCTGACCTGTCGGGCACGCAACAAAATGACAGTTGGGTTAGGTGTTTGCTTCGTTGTTATGATATGGGGGAGAATTATAATTGTATAATCTTACTATAATAATAGATATTATAGGTTGATTACCGGCGGTAAAGCACGATTGAGCATATACCTTTTTACTTTTTAGCAACACGATTGAGCATAGAATATTTTATGCGATGTTGCCACATTTACGTGGCCGAAATTTTGTAATTTATTATTTTCACATATTATTGCACAAATAATTGTTATGATACCAGATGCGAGTTGTGAGCTGAGCCCAGCTTTATCGACAATGTTATAGGTTAATAAATTTGTTCCGGAGCAATAAAGTGCCGAAGTTTTAAAAATTTATAAGTAGAGGAAAACATAAGATAATAAATTAAGGTACAATTCCAAAATTATCATTTAAATAATATCAGTGTTCGATCACCCATACTCTATAGTATTCTCGATTTATAAAGTTATAAACCATGCAGTATTTTTTTTAATTCGTACCATATTTTGATTTTATTATTTTCATAACTATTATTATTATTATTATCATCATTATCATTATTATTATTATTATGTAATTTTTTTGATATATTATATTTTGAATTATAATAGTTATTTAAATAAATCTTTTTGTATAATATAGTTTAAAATGGAAAATGGCAACGTTGCAGAGTTTTTTATGCTCAATCGTGTAGGTTTTCTTTTGTATTCTGATTTCCTTTGATACGCCGACAATTTGGCTCAATCGTGTCCCAAAAAAGGTGTTTTATGCTCAATCGTGTCTCAGCCGATTACCGGTGTCCTATGGCAATCGGTCAGGAAGAATTATAGAAGGGCTGTTACTATATGCAATAAAATAATAATCACCGTCCTCCCCCCAACCTGCACCACTGATTTATGGTTGACAAACTAGGCCTGACGTAGTTGTGATGGAAGAAACCCCGAGCATCGATACTCGAAAAAGTATTATTGTCGGAGTATCTATACTATAATGTTCTAGTGATTACTATTATAATACGTCGTATATGTGATTAAAATACAATTTAATATTTATATAACATTTTTTTATATTATTATCAGAATAATAAAGAGCTAGTGGTATAATTCATCAAATTGAATTTGAATATTTTTTTCGATGCCATTTTTCAAAAATATATAAATTACAAAAGCAGTTAATGTTAAAAAATTATTTTGTAAATGAGAATAGACTCATATACCATTATAATAAAAATATTTAGTAGTTAAGTTTTCTCTCAAAATGAAAATAAATTAACTTTATCCCTCAGCGTTCACTCTCTATGATTCGAGCAATGTGTAGCGTCTCTAAGATCACGTTGATTTTGTAGTGGTGTTATAATTTTATAAATTGTCATGGATATCATATTCATGACTTGAAAAAAATATCTAAATTAAAAAATTTGTTTTCATCATACTGCTGTATTTTCGATAAGTGACATGAAGTTATAAACTTGAACTTGGAGCATAGGTTTCGCAAATAATATTTTTTCAACTTACAATATTGTGAAGCTAATTTTAAAACTATTTACTCAGGTAAACATTTTTTTTTTTTAGTATAAATTCTAAAAACTAGATAAGTAAATTGCTAGTTTTTTAATTACGTATATTATACAATTTCAAGTGGTACATATTGATGTCAAAATACCGAATTCAAAATATAAATTGGCTGAAGAAATACATATTAGACTTAAAAACATATTATTATGATATAAGCCAGCCATTAAGTCACCAACCTTTTCTAACAAGTCAACTAGGTACATTACATTTTTCTAGTATCTGGTGGTTGACCACCATTTCTTTAGGTATATTATTTATATTATTATTTGCAGTATAATGTAATACCTTTTATACATTTGTTGTATTATAATATTTTTATTTTATTTTTTCTCCATAGAAAAATTTTATATTTTTCTTCACTAATAAATACTTTTCTTTGTATAAAATATAGGTAGCGTAGGGGTGTGTTTAAGATCACGTGATAAACTGATATTGGTATAACTAATTTTGAATATGTACGATCGACCAACATTTCTCTAAAAATCAATTAGTCTCTTTGGTGACCCCTGAATTAACTGTAATTAGTTAGTAGGTATCATAGTCTTTAGCACTTTAACTTATTAAGTATAAATGTATTATATTATAGTCTGAATATATTTATTGTATAAGATTTATTTTCTGAATTACAAGAAACTATTTATTTTGTAAAATCCATTACATTGAAGGTTTTATTTCGAAAATATAGTTTCAGTGCTAGAAAAATTAAGAACACATCACCCACAAAATGAAACATTCCTTGGATCAAAAAAATTACATTTAAACCATCGAGCTCACCAGATTTATGTAAATAAAATATATCGTTTGACCACTGACTGGCTCTACACCAAATATGGGTCAGAAATAAAATCTAAACTCGCCTTCTTCAATTGTTCTATGAATTAAAACTAGGTATCTAAAAAGGTATTTATAGTGAGTATAAAAAAAATCTATTCCATTTTACTGCCCCAAAAAATTCGTTCGTTTGGATATTATATTTTCTTGTCTCTACAAATTATACTCTTATTATACGTTTTGAGAACATAAAGAATGATTAGTAATGTGCTTCGTTGGATTTCTAATTTCATTTTCAGACTTTGTAAAAAAAAATTTTGGACGCTGCTAATAAGTAAACTTAATCCAATTATTTTAATTGGAACCATTAATTAGCTTACTAAAGTTTGAAGGATCGTGGCAATTTAAGTAATGGACCTAAATCTATGATTTGACCGCCATAATTATTTAGAAAACCAAAATGACCTACGGACCAACACTAATCAAAAATAGTGGTCAACATTTAAAAAAGACTGATTAAGCGTAAATAAAAATGTATAAAATTGGCCTTTGTAAATAGTGCGAATACAGTGTGAAATTTAAAACATTAATTGTCAATAGAAAAAATAAACATTTATTATTAATAAATTCGCATTTCTCGTTCCACGTAGAATAACGAAAAACCACCAACAACGACATCAGACGCACCTCATCAGTGTCAAGTTGTATGATTTAGTTGTAAAATGATCAGTTTAAATTAAAAAATACAATTGTTGATCGTAAATGGCTAACGTACGTCAAACTCCTTAATTTATGGTGTGCAATGTTAATCAGAATTTTATTTATAAATTATATTACATACTATCCCGAATTTACGAGTGAATTTGTTTTATACACATGCCAGTACAAAAATAGAACTATGGTATTGGTGAATTAAAAAAATTTATATTTATCATTTCAATGATTACTTTTTTTTATATAATTTCATTTTGTTCAAGAATTTCTGTAAATTCTAGAAAGATGTATGTTATGTATGTATGTACGTAGGTATGTTCGAACCAGGTATAGAATATATTTTAACCTATACTCATATTTACCAAATATAAAATTGATTTATTAAGAATTGTTTGTAGTTGATTTCCCTAAAAAAAAAAAAATGATTAGTACCTACCTCAGTATATTTTTGTATGCAATTAATAAGTAGCTAGTTCATAATAATCATCATGATTATTTAGTGAATTCTGTCAATCGTAATAATGTGTCCGGAATCCTTACTGAATATTTTATGAGGGGACCTATGCGTTTGTTTTGGTACATTCGAATTCTTCTATTAACCTTGGGGCTTATAGTTATATGTCCAAATCTAAAAGTACCCCGGGAATGTACCTGAATAATCTATGAATATTAATTCGCATTGTGGTTTAAATTAAAATATTGATTAGCGGTATATTTATCTAATTCATGCTTAAAATAAATCGTCACTGGTAAGTATGATTGTGGTTAGTGGGTACACACTTTTTATTAATTATTTATTAAAATATATACGTTATACAATGTTATGCAATAAATACTTATATTATATTTTTCTACTTTTTAGTTCAAGTCTTATTATACATTGTATTTATACGTTTTATGCAGGTTTTATAGCTTATAGTTTAGTCGGTAGCTTCAACAATTGGTATTTGGTAGTGTCAATTTTTGAATTAATAAGTTTTTTTTATCTATCATAATATATTGAGTTTTAAATTTCAAAAATAATTGTTTACATCCAAATATGCTGTGTAATGGAGAGTATCACGTTAATCTTTATCTTTCATGTTTAACATGACGTTGTTTTTTTTTTTTTAAACTTAATAGGTACATCCTCGAGTTGCTCTAAAACAAACATCGATTGTATTTTATTCTAATACAAGAACGTTTAAACGTTAAGATATAATACATAAAACAGGGGAACTCGCTCTGGATTATCGTAGTATAATGATTTGACTGGTAGGTACCCATTCACTGTTCTAATGGTTTTGTTGAATTTAAATTTAACGATAAATCGATTCTCAGCTTTCAATTCGATCCCCTTTGCCTATTCTTCTAAGGATAATTTATAAAATATATTTAACGTGTTACTATTAGTTTATGTTTTTTTCTATTACTACCTATAAGGCTATACGCCTAAACTAATTTTTGAAAAAAATAAATCGCTTATAATACTATACTATATTATTATAATTTTATTTCATACGAGAAAATATTACTCTTATGTCATACTGATGCACCGCGGTATATCAATGTGAGTAGGTTCGAATTAAAAATACTGTATAAAATTAATATTTTGAAAATTTCATTCTGTAAATAGTAAATATGTTCAAGGCATTCGAGTTGCTACGAATAATATTTTTTTAGTAACAAAAAAATTACTTAAATAATACTTATTTTCTATTTAAATATTCAAATTTTGTCAAAAGTTGAAATTTAATTTTCTGAGAAAAAAAAAATGTTATATTTTTAATCTGTTTAGGTTGTTGAAAATAAACTTACAAAGAACATTGTATTGTATTTTTAAGCATGAGTTTTAAATTTAAAAACGCATGCGTTTATAATTATGAAATATAATTAATTATTTAAAAAATAAATTGTCAAATTTTGAATTTTAAACATCAATAATAAAATGGTGCTCTTCTGTACAGTAGGTTACAAGTAGGTCCCTGTATAATGGATGATATAAAATTTGAATTCAATGATATAATATCATTGTTTAAGAAAAACGATTCTGAGCGGAGACGGTATTTCAGTCTAGGCATAAAGCATATTATAAACTTATCTATGGTATTAAAAAAAAAATTGACCTATTATAGGTACCTATAATAAATTCCAAATTAATCATATCACAATATCCATTAGGTACTTATAACGCGTTATACATCAACAACAAACACTGATACTATCATAGATATATAATAGTGTATTTTAGAAATTTCAATTACCCACGAATAATATTATACAATCATAAAAAAATAACTAAAATAGTTATTCTAAGTTTTTTAATATGTAATTTCGTCCAAATTTAAACTTAAAATGACTATAAAAATAAATTGTGCTTATGTATTTTTTAGATTTTTTTGGTAACAGAATTAACTACTTACGCGGAATCTTGTAATTAAACAAAATAATTATTCAATTTTAAATTTGATAAATTTTGTCAAAATTCGATCTTTAAATGCTTATAAAAAAATTATACCTGTGTATTTTTAATATTTTTCAATTGATAGTATAACAATATATCAGGAGCCTTGTATTAAATTTTTACCCTTTTTGGCACAACTGATAAAACTTTATTGATATTTATAGAAAAAAAAACTAAAAATATTCAAAACTGAAAATGTCCGTAAACAGCTCAAAAAGAGTCAAAATATTTTCAAAATTATATGGTGTATAGGAAATGATTATATAAATATTCAGTGAAATATTCATGTATCTACAGTTATTCGTTTTTATGCTTATAAACAAAAATTGTGACTAAGGATTTTTAATATTTTTCATCTGCCTTTGAAACAATATACTAGAAGCTTTCTATTAAATTTTCAAGCTTTTTTAACCTACTAATACATTTTTATTGATATTCATAAAAAAAAAAAATAATAAAATTTTAAACTGAAAATGTCCCTAAACATTTCAAAATAAATCAAAATATTTTGAAAATGTTAAAGTGTATAGAAAATGCAAATATAAACAACCAGTGAAAATTTCACTTATCTACGGTCATTTGTTTTAAAGTTACACCAAAAACCAAAATCGGTTTTCTCGAAAACAGATTTTGTGTAAAAATTCCTGTTTTTCCTTAATTTTTCTTTTGTTTTTCACAGTGCTTTTGAAAACTAATCTCAATTTTTTACTTTTGACCCCCCAAAGTACCAACTAGATTCTCTTTCCTATCAGAAAAGATACTGTTAAAGAAAATCCAAGCACTTTTACTGTCCTAAAAGGTGATGACAGACACAAAAGAAAATAAAAAAATAAAAAAATAACACATATCACTGTAAAATCAATAAATTCATAGTTCCACTCAGAATCTAAAAAATAATTGTGTCAATGTACCTATTTTCTGTATCTTTTCCTTTTTATAAATACCACTTATGTGGGATCTAAATATTAAACCATCACTAGGAAAAAAAAATCCAAAATTTAGTCGAAAATTCTAAATATTTTAAAAATTTCAGTGAGAAATTATAATTTGATTAAAATTGAAACATTTCATATTTTCACAATTAATATTTATTGAATTGCAACAAATTTTCAAAAATGGTTTGAGAATAATATTTTACTAGTTAATTTCAAATGTCATACAATTTGAAACTCAATAAAAATGTATTTGGCTTTATGCTAACCTCTTTTTTTTAAATTCCAGTCAAACAAACTTACTAGGAACCTTGTTTTACATTTTCAAGTATTTTTACTGGGCATACTTTTTTTAATGGATATTTACAGAAAAAGCTAAAAAGGAGTAAAAATACTTAAGAAATAATAACATGTACAATAGTTATGCTAATATCTATAAAAAAAACACTCAGTGAACATTCAAAGTATCTACAGTTATTACTTTTTGAATTACAACAAAATAACAGTATCACATTTGTCAAAAACTGATTTTTCGTAAAAAAAAGTCCCTGTTTTCTCAATTACATATTAAGATATTGTATTGTAGTACTTTTGACCCCTTAAAGCACCAACAAAATCTACTTTGCAACAGTAAAAAACATTGAAGCGTTTTTACTGTTTCGAAAGTTGACTACACACAAAAAAATATAAAATAATAAAAACAGACACATCATTGAGAAACCAATACTTTTGTCATTCCGCTCAGTATCTAAAATAATTATTGTTTTTGGATAATTTTTTTTCCATTCAATAATATGTTATTATTTAAATGATAATTTAAACATTATTTTTCTAAAATTTGGTAGATAATTAAAACTATAGCTATTCTTTCAAGCTCTCAATAGTTTGATTTTACTTCCCAACTATTATGCAATTGATTTTGATTTTTGAATTAATATACACGCTACCTACTCCATATGGATATAAGTTATTGTATTAATATTTATTTTATTTAAATTACATATATCCGTTCAAACAGTTTTTTTTATATATTTATATAAACAATTGGTTTTTATACTTTAAAATGTAATTGCATTAAATTAACACAATTTGTATTAAATTGTATTTAGAGATTACATTTTTTAATGTATTTTCTCCACCAACAGCTAAGATTAAAATTAATTTATAAATATTAACAAGTGCTTTGTCTTTGCCTTTAAATTATATGAAAAAAATTGTATAAGCAGGTAGATAAATTAATAATATTTAATTAAACAGATTTGTTTAAAATATTATACACCAGTTATTATGTTTTAAAATAATAAAATTAGTAAAATTATCTATTGCTTAACTATGTATTCTTATACTGTTGTTTATAAAATATGTTATAAAACTTCGTTAGAAATGATAATAACTTTGTCTTTCATGATCAAAGAATAACTTTTTAATCAAAAGAGATGTTAATATTTTTGTAAAATGATAAAAAGTAATTATAAAGGAAAGAAAATGTCAAAAATGCGTACAGCAGAGAAATTTGTGAGAAAATTATTTCGGATTTCTAGAATTCTTCATTTTCCTAAACAAATTAATTCCAAGATATTATTAAACAGCAGCAAGTTTTGTAATTTATAATAACTAGGTAATGAAAAACCACGCACATGACTTAAAAATATTGTGAAAACGAGACGCTATTTATTCAGTCGAGTCATAAACTCCATTTAAACGTATACCTAAGAGGTATACAAGTATAGTTACCTAATAATAATACAAATAATAACAGGTTGGTAATAATACCAATTATACTATTGTGTTCTAAAGATTTCAAAGATATGATCATAAATTATTATTCAATTATATTAAAATATCACAAATATTTACTCGAACCATCGTTCATGGACTGTGGTATGGCATCGTGGTGGATGACCGTAATCTGAGGTGCAGAACCGTGCCGATAGACGGTCGGCGTGGACTGCAATTGCTGTTGCTGCAACACTTGGTTGGGTTCCCTCTTCTGCAAACCGTTGTTCACCATCAGCAGACCGCCGACACCGTTCTGTTGGTGTGCCGTCGTCTTCTTGGACGGCGACGTGTCCATACCACCACCCCCGCCTCCGCCACCGGTGTTACTAGAACTGCGGTAGGTCTGGTTGCGTTGGTCCCAGTGCAACACAACGGTCACCCGGCCTTTGTTGTCCATTATTTTCCACGAAGGCGTCTCGTCTTGCAACTCCAGTGCATGGATCGTTTCGCAGACGATTTTCGGTATTGCGGCAATCGCTGTAACATATTGTCATAGTTCGTTTATTTAGTCCGTTTTTTAGTCGAATTTCGATTTTTAAAATTTTAAATATACGCCAGAGTCTCAAGGGGACACCTTATAATATGAAATTATTTAGATTTTTGTACCATTTGAGCAGTGCGTTTCGAGCATTTTTTTTTATCAAACGAGAACCAACCTTTTTTACTAAAAATCGTTAGGCAGTTGTGTTTTCGAAAACGTTTATGTGTCTAAATCCAAATTCAAACTGATAGTTTCAGAGTTTTTAAAATGCATATATCAACATCATGATAATATTGTAGTCCTTAAAATAATGATCTTCCAAAAATATAAAATAGTTGCACTTAATATTGGATCTACTTATATAAATCATTCTCGTACGAAATGTTTACAAATTATAAAATATTGATAGATCAGGTACTTATACCTAACATTACTATAATTATTATCAAATCATCTTATCTAAATAAAACTATACAGGTCCTTGTTTGAATTTTGATTCATATAGGTCAGTACGCATGGACATTTTTAAAAAGTCATCTGCTTCAAAATCTGACACATTATAAAAATAAGTCGGTATCGCCTCTGGACACTCCTTAAATATGGTAGGTAGGCATGTAAACAATTGAAATAATTGAAAATATGAGAAGTAAACTTGTAAATTCCAAAAATCAAAATTCAAAGAAAAATTGTGGAGGGGTGGATGAGCATGACATTTAGCGAATCGTCCTGTAAAATATTATTATGATATCATTGTCATTTGTGTGCACGCCCGTTAAACCACGAATAATGAGTTTTTTATCTCGTTTTTGTGCGCGTTTTTTTGTGTAAGTAGGTACTTACGTTTATTCCACTGCAAGTAAATAAAGCGCAGACGTGCGAATGCATGGAAAAATGGCGGTGTGGAACAGTTAAGTATAATAGTTGACAAAAATAATTAACATATATTAATATTGATAGACTATCAGAGGTCGGAACGTTTTGAAAAACCTTTGTGAGACGGTCTACTCTTAGGTAATCACATACATCATAACTTTATTATTATAGAAAAAAGTATATAACTTGAGTTTTAGTTAAACATAACATTCGGGTAAAGCACTATAGGTAAAAATACATCGGTGAAGTTAAATAAAAACCAAGCCAAAACTTAAAAAAAAAAACTACTCATAATTATCAAATATTTATAGGTATAGTACTATAGTGTAAACTGTAAATGAGAGAAAAATAAGAACTGAGCATAACGTTTGGTGAATCACCCTGTACCTCAGGCGTGTACTCAGGATTTATGTTTGGGGGGGGGGATGGAAGGGGAATTAATAATTGTCCTACTTTACTTACGTAAACAATTACCACTTATTTTTAAAATTTTCATTATTTTTTTTATTTATTATATTACAACATAGTACACAATGTAATATGTATTTATAATTATATTCATATTTATAAGTCTTGCATAAATTTAAAATTTAATCAGTTATTGACTCATTTGAGAGCTTTTTTTCGGAATAATTGTTTATTATTATATTATGAATAAGTCCAAAACAAATTGAATTTAGATTTTAAATTAATAATTGAATTCAAATACACGTAATAATAAACACAATGGAAAAATTGAATGGGTCGAACTGGTCATTTTCAACGATATAATCGAATGGCAATTGCAACAAACCTTATATACAACATGAACAATCCATTAGGTTCATACTACTACAACTATCAATATGTATTAAGCATAATTATTACCAAATTTGAAAAAAAAAAACATTACCATTCATCGTTTATACATTACTTATAAAGTTAATTATTATTACAAAAATTATTAGGTATTTAAAATATTCTTTGTGACAAAATACAATGCAATAATCATGTATAGCCCAATAGAAAATTATTTTTAGGTCTTGAGCCCAACATCTACCCCTCCCGCAAGGTGCGCCACTAATGTACCTATGTTATGATATAGTCGTGTGTGTTGCAATGTTGGGGTGCAAGTGTGTTAACCCACGAAGAATGAGTTTTTTTATCTGATAATATTTATCTGTGTGCTTTTTTTTTGGCGTAGGTACTTACGTTTATTTCTCAGCAAGTAAATAAAGTGGGGACGTGCAAATGCACAGAGAAATGGCGGTGTGAAACAGTTAAAAAAAAAACTACTATATATATATATCAGAGGTTGGAACGTTTCGATAGACCTTTGAGAAGAGTCGGTCTACGTAGGTAATCATATATGCCACAACCTGGTCTGTATATACGGTAGCTACAAAGGGTTTCAAATTTGATTTGACAGACGAATTTCCTGGTTTCTGTGTACATCTTAAGCGATTATAACGGTTGTATCAACACAAAAGTTGTTTATATAAATATAAATAGTATATTATAGCAGCGTTTCCCATTTATGTTCGGGGCGGTGCCGGTGCGTAATGTGTGCACAGTGTATTTCAAAATCAATATTTATAATATATCTAATGACAATTTTAGTTACCAAACGCTCAAAGAGAAATGTTTTAATATTATTGTTTACATCGATGTTTGGTTTTTTTTTTTAATCATTTTAAGTTTTATTTGTGACTTATTTTCCGTTGCTTACAGAAGCGGTGCTCAAAATATTATATTGTCACTCTAAACTGCATCAGGCTTTTGGAATATTTCTATGGTTGTTTTTTTTTTTCAGAAAGCGGTTGTCAAACAAATCAAAAATTCTTTCGTATGTAATTTATTTATTTATTTATTTATTTATTTAACGGATGTTAAAAATTTACATTTACATGTACAATTTACATAATACATAGTGTATAAACTAAATAAAAAACAAAAATTATAAGATAGTAGATACATATATAATATATATACAAGATAATATCTTGAATTAATAATACAATAAAGAGAAATAAAGATAAAATATAAAAGTTTATAATAATAAGTATTAAGATATTAAGTGATAGAGAAAAAAAATCTAAAATATTTACTGAATTTCAACTCGACAATAAAATATTTATAGGTGTACAAGACATATAATTTTTAGTATAGGGTTTTGATATAAAATAATTCTTTATTTGGAGTGTTAGGATTGTTTGTTTTTAAAATGATGTTATTGCTTAGGAGGGAAGAATCGTCTATTTTATTATTAAGGAGTTTGAATAGGAAGGTTATATAAAATTGTTTTTTTCTATCCTTCAATGTTTTAAATTAAAAAAAGTTTAGAATATTTTCATATCCAATCGAGGTGGTCTGTATAGATTACATTTAAAGCAGATAAAACGTAGCATATTATTTTGAATTTTTTCTAATTGTTCGCAATGGCCTATGTTATATGTTTCCCAAATGATTGGTGCATATTCAAATATAGGACAAACAATCGAAGTATATATACATTTTAGTGTAAATGGGTCATTAAAGCTAGAGCGATTTCGTTTAATCATGCCATTTAAGAAAGGGCTTTCTTTTTTACAGCTAATACTTAGAGATTAAATTAAAGTTTAGAATCGAAGATTATTCCGAGATCTTTAACTTGAGTTGAACGAAAAACATTTTGGTTAGATAACATGTATTCGTGGTAAATTAAATCACGTTTTTTAGAAAAAGTGATACACTGAAATTTATTAATGTTAAGAGACATGCCATTTGAGATGCACCAATTTTGAAAGTTGGTTAATTCATATTGAAGTATTGCTTATACATTTAAAATTGTTTGCGTCATCAGCTAATAGAAGAATACTTAAGTATTTAATAGAGAAGACGATATCGTTAATGAATAAATTGAATATTAACGAGGAAAGGTGATCTCCTTGTGGGACTCTAGATAATACAGAAATTGGATTGGAAATAAAATTTCTGTATTTTACAAATTGGATTCTTTTAGTTGAGAACGAATTTAAACATGATAAAAGAGGGTCGGTGAAATCTATTATTTTAAGTTAATGTATTAAAAGTTCATGGTTAATTCTATCAAAAGCCTTTTCAAAGTCTGTATCTATAACATCAGTCTGTTGATAATTAAAAAAAGAATTACTAATTGTTTAATATAATTATATAATATTGTAAGTAGTATGCTGCTAGATATTTTTTCTCTGCAAGTTTAACTAAGAATTTATAGATATATTTTAGGGTAAAGTGTAGTGGAAAAATATCTAGTATTATGCTGCATTAAATTTTTTTTATCGTTGATTTGCGTTTCTATTGCAATACACAAAGCTTAACGAAAATCAGCATCAAGAAAATAAGTTAGAAAAAAAATTGTATCCATCCCAAGAACATACCTATCTATGTTAAAGTAACTACAACTGGCTTACTAACAAAAGTATAATAAATATTCTGTATTTAACATAATATCTTATAGATTTTGGTTACTTTGACGTGTTATTTAGGAATAATAAATCCTATAAACTTGAAATGTTCAGCTGTGATTTATTATTATTTGTTATATATATGTACCCTTATTATAACTGACTAATGACTATGTAAACTATTTTTAAAATAAATATTTTTAAACATGTTATCCGACGGTTATTTAAAATCTTGATTTATACTTTTTTTTATGTAAAACGGGAGGTTAAGTTCCAAAATAACTATGAGAAACACTAAGCTAAGTTCATTATCGTTTTTGAATCCGACGATTAATCATTATTTTTAAATTAAAAATAATAATACACCGTTTACACGGTTTAGTATTATAATATTTTATAATGTCAGTCGTTGTGTGAAAGGTTTTAGATATAATATAGTTATATACCTACTATATACAACGTCTGAGATAATATAATAATATTATGTTGGATATCCGACCTACGTGTTGCCGGCATGATATTAATTATTTATACTGATTTGTTTAGTGCTTTCGATTACCTATCATGAAACGTAACTGATTTGTTATGTAAATCACAATTAGCGGAAATTTGAATAATACAACATTCCACTACAGCAGCAGCGAAGGTTGTGCGTATTTTTCTCAAAGGAAATGGAAAGGAAGATTTTTTGTGGACGTGGTTTTACGGGTTTAAAGTGCATACATGCAGTATCACAGGGGTTGTACAATTTCATCAAATTTATTTTCTTGAAATATTTCAATTCCTTAAAAAAAAATAAATAGTTTATTATACTATCTTAATGTTTATAGTCATAATCGTACAGCAACATTGTAAGATTAAAAAAAACTTTACTTGCATATAATATGTATATTGTATATGAATAGCGAAACCTACATTATAATATATTTAAAACATAACTAGGTATCCACTATACCTACCTATTTTATTACTTAATAATATTTAAATTTTAAACTAATAGACGATACCCACTTTAGGTATTTAATATTATAACTGCATCCCTGTAGGGATATTAGTTAGGGAACAGTTATTAGACAACTTAATCTAAGACACTGATAAACGTACAAATTGTTATTATTTTTAGAAATTCTACATTAGTTGTTATTGCCAATAATTGCGATTTGCGATTAAATAATAATTGAAAGCAGATGGGTACCGGGCTTGTTATTGATTACATGGAAATTAGAATTTGGATTTTTGGAATTTGTCTTTCTTGACAATTCTGTTGTACACATAATAATATTCTTATTTCTTAGTATTGATACATTTTTATAGCTTTATGATTTTATAATTATATGTTATTACTAATAAGTAGTTATAATTAATTTCATTATTATATTATACCTACTAACTACAATAGATAATATATCTATTGGATTTTGTAACCGAAAAAAAGCCAAAATAACCTCTACATCAAAATATAGGTTTCGGTTTCTAAAACAATATATTTAAGGTCCCGGTCCGGTTTCGGTCAGAAGATTTTCAAAAGGTTTCAGTCCAAAAAATATCAATTTCAGGGCGGTTCCAGTCCCTGAATTAATAATCATTTCTAATTAACTATAACCGAACACGTTTAAAATAAAAATAAATATTTATCATAATTTCATTGAAATATTTCAAATTCAGAACCTAATAATTATCACTAAATACGGGCCTAACTGCTTTCATCAATTTTTACCAGCTATATCCATTTTATGTAAATTTTTTTTAATATGTGTTACATCATATTTTTTTTAAAATTTTGTATTTATTTTAATACATTTGGTAACCCACTGATTATTTTGGTTTTAACTTTTAAATAATGGTATTTTATTTTACAATTATTTTTATTATATTATATTTTCTAGTTTTCTATTATTTTATTTTATCATTATACATATTAGGTACTTATTTGAAAAAATAACTTTTATTAACAGTTATTTATACCTTCTCAAGTTATGAGTTGTATTTAAAGATTTTTAAATAATAATCAAAATAATTAAAGTCTGCGGGATCAATTTATTATTTGTTTTTTTAATAACGTTAACTTGAATGTTTTCTTAAAAAAAAATTTGTTCGTCAACAAACTTGTTTTTTTAAGCATTGAGCATAAACTTGAACCAATTAAATTTTTGATTGAACTTCCCGAACAATGTATATTATTATATATAAACATATTATATTCCGATTATGAAGAATAATATTTGGAACTGTATTCTCTATTGTTATTACATGCAACAGTACAATATTTTATTACCCTGGTAATATTAAAATATGCTTATAAATTTAAATTGTGGAAATCGAATCGAGTGTGAGTGTATCACAAACGCTGATAATGGATAACACATTTATCACTTATCAATATTGGGTATTATTTATTTTATATTTATTAGCTAGTATTCGATACAATAAACCAACTTTTAAAAATGATCTCTTGCTGTAAGTTTACGACTTATATACCTTTAGATATAATAAAGAATTATTTTTATTTTTCACTTAAATGAAATATTTCAAGAAAAATAATTTCATATAATTTTAAAACCCTAAATTAAAAGTTGTATATTTCATGAGACGACAACGGCAGTAATATTGTTATCGAATAGGACTAAATAATAGGCAGATCAAACAATAAGAATATTTTGAAGATCCACCTTCGTCGGATGGTGCCCTAGTGGTTTGGAAAATATCATGTGAATTATTGGTCAAAAACTCTGATCGAACATGCTATTATCTTCTTAACCCAAGACGTAACCCGGTATCAAATCAAGTACAATTAGTATCAATGCTTGGGGTAAGTACGGTATAGGTCATCTGTTACTCGTCCTGCCATTTGGGTTATCGGTTCGACTACAGCCGGTCTGCCGCTTTTAACGATTGACCGTATTCATAGGCTTACATTTCATAACATTAAAAGTCAATATTTTGTTATATTAGTTATTATTGTTATTAAATGATTTTAATTTGACCTCGCATACTCGAGTGGAGTGGTGGTGTTCGTAATACTCACATCGCCGAATCCCAATATTTCTTAGACATTCCAGTTTACTGACGAATACATTTTTTTTAAGATTTTTTTATCTAAAATAAATTGAATATATCCAAGTAAAAACAAAAAAAAAGTATTTATACATAATAATATTATCACAACTACTCGAACGTACATTGGTAAATGATAGTTTCGTTTTTTTTATAAAGTTATTAAATATTTTCGTTTTTATTTAAACAAATTTAAATTTAATATTACTTATCATGATAGGTATTATTGTTTACTAAAAACCAAGTTTGTCATATTAAAAACGAAGAATTATTATCACTGATTGATTACATATTATGTATATTAATATATTATCATAATATTTACACAAATGCGGAAGGATTGGGAAAAAGTATCGCAAATATTTTTAAAATAATTATAATAATATATAGGTAGGTATATCCCGTATACCTAGAATCTAGATATTCATAATATTTTTCTAACCATTATTGTTTGACTAAATTAATTTTAATTTTTTTAGTGTTTGATGATTTTTTAAAAATAATTTAAAGTCAGTTTAATTACGTTATAATATACGAACCTATAATGGATATGCACTAAAATATGCAATTTTCTAAGACTTAAATCGTATGGATAAAGAATTCAAATTGGACAGTTGTTGTACCTAGTGCTATGGTACAATTTGGAAGTCAGCGAAATGGGATGTCAGTGAATTAGGGTGCGGAAACATGAGAAAAACGCTGTACGCGAGTTCCGTTCATACTTCCGTCCCAAATAGGTATAAGAACTGCGATAAATACACGTCTTTAGTTCCATCCAACTTGGGTTATTCATCCGATTTCCTTTATGGACTTAATATTATTAATAATTTACAGCTATTGTAGGTAGAAATTGAGTACAATTATTGATTAGGGAGTGCGGGTTAACAATTTGAAATACTAAAATAAAATGACAAAAGAGATTAAAATAATCTCTTTGTCGAAAACATGGTGTTACAATTGCATTGTAGATAAGAGTACAAAGTAATCTGAATTTTTTTTGTTTGTTCAGTACCTATTTATGTTTTCGTAATCGCGAAAATGTAGGTACACATATTTTGTAACTAAAAATCTAAACAGTTTTGTATTTAAAAACCTAAGAATATAAAAATTTAACACTAGAATCCTCAAAGTTGATTTTATTAAAATTAAAAAAGAAGTTAAGCCACGTTAATTTTTTATGAGGATTTGAAAATCAAATTTTGACTAAAAATTAAAATTGTTATCAAAGGATTTTAGTTACTTTGCTGTATTTAACAAATATCTGTCATAGAAACTTAAATAATTCCAACATTATTTAAATGGTATATATCAAGTACCAACATTTTTTCAAAAATTAAGAAGCATTCTCATCTATGTATAGGCATTTGAAATTATCGATTTTATTATAATAATGGTGCAAGGTCCAAAAAACTGTAAATGTAATACAAGGTTTATCATAAATAAATTGTAATTGCCCATAAATATTACTGGGAATTTTTTACTTTTGACTCCTCAAAGTACCAACTATAGATTCATTTTCCTACCATAAATTTGCTGAAGTAGAAAATTGAATCCTCAAAAGGTAATAAAGGATAAAGAAAAAAACACATCGTAAAATCAATACACGAAGTTCAGAAGCTCAGAATCTATAATATCATTGATTATTAATACGCTTTATAACTGTCCAAAAATTAGAAAGGTAAGTTTAATAATATTTTATAAGAAAGTAATAATATATTTTGATAAAATATGAATATGGAATATTACACCTTACACTTTTCCCTCCCTCTAATCTAAGCCGATGTACAAACCAATGTACGATAAAGGCATCTACAATTGGTTTGCACCTGGGCCTCAAAATCGTATAGTTGAGGTACTGAAGAATCATATAATTATTGTTTGTGGAGTTCAAACTACTGTGTGGATAACCAGCCCACATATATTGTTTTATTTATATGAAAAACAAATATATCTATTTATCTAATAAAAAGTCTAGCAATTAATTGATTTTTGGTCAAATGGTTTAATTGCCGTTAATTCAAAGAATCTAGCAAAATATATCCTGATTCAGCCCATTGCACCCGGTCAGTGTTCAAAATAGTAATCCAAAATATATATTATATGATTTAATATCTGCTCAATATCAGAACTTTGATTATTTTGATTTTGCGAACAACTATATTAATATAGTTTTAACTGTTACAACTAGGTAGCAGATAGGAGGACAGCGTAGACTTAAGTGTCGGGTGCAGTGGCATATTTTTTTTGTGAAAAAAACAGGCTTTACTTAGGATTATATTGTTATTGTTTTTTGCAAACAAGGAAATAAACATGTTGTCATATACAATGTAAAAACAATTGTAAGTACATGTACGTACTTGTGTTATTATACAACTCGGGCACGAGCGTCGACGGATGGGATCCTAGTAATTTGGAAGAGCGAATCGGTCATAAATTACCGCCGAACCATAACCCGGGTAACCTCGGTAGGCGTATGGGTTATCTGCGTGACTGCAGCCGGTCCGCATATTTTAATGATTTTATTCATAGGCTTATGATATAACATTAACCGTCTATGGTTTAATCCTATAAAAATTATTGTTATGCGAGCTCACGTATAAAATTAGCAGACATTAGGTCTGATAAGTAAGCCAGTCATCATTATTATAGGTAAGTATATAAACTTTTTTTATATAAAATAAAAATAACTAAAACATGTCAACAATTGCTAAACTCCATAAATTATTCAAAAAGTTCAAAATTATTTTGAAAATTATACCGTGCCTGAAAAATTCAACTATAAATATTCGATGACGATATTTTCAAGTATCTATGATTATTTGTTTAAATACGATAAAATTACAAAATAGATTTTGTCAAATATCGTTGTTGTGTAAATATTTTTCAGATTTTCCATGTTTTTTTTTTGTATTTTTTTATGCAACATTCAAGGAATTTTTAACTCCTTAGCACTCCTCGATGAGGAAGATTGTAGCATTTATCTACAACAAAAGATGTCTTTAGACACCACAAAAACATACGTAATTGTTCTAAGACCAATTCATTGCGCTTTGCTCAGAATCTAATAGTATAGGTAGGTATTGTTATTAAGTAAAAAAAATAAAGCTTTTTTGGAACAACGATCAAACTCTGTTTATGGTGTGTACAATTATTATGTTTATTTTGATTAATAATTTCGTTTGAATCATTGAACGTGTCTTAACATTTTGTATTTTTTACTATTTCACTAAAATTACAATAAGTATCTAATAATGTGAGAATCAACGTTTCCTCGAATTCCAATCGATAAACAAGCTTTTATACCAATTTCCAAGAGTACTTTAGTTATAACAACTAAAATATTGTGGCTTTAGAATAAAATCACCATACCTACTTTTCATAATTATGTATGTTTTAGTAAGTCTACCACTCAGTTTGAAAAAGTTATTTTATGATTACTATTGCTATTATTTTAAAGAATAAATTTACCTGCTGTATAAATAATAATAACATTAACATTTAAAAAACAACACAGTTACACAATTGTTTAGGTTCATACAGCACTATAGTTGAGTTCAAATTGTTTAATTTTGTTGGATGTAATTTGTTCATAATTTAAATAATTTAATATTATAATTTATTATACTTATTAATTATAATATTTACGAGTGGCTGAATTGTGTTGAACTTAAAAACGTATAAACACGCAATAAATAATAATTTCGTATAAAAAGCTCTTTTGGAATTGGATTTGTTCATTTAATCTTCTCACCACTTTTATTGATATCGTTCGTTTAATACAAATTAAAGTTTAATTTTTAAATTCAAGTTTCGGACTTACTTCTGTTTTAAACGTATTGATTACATTTTTTCGTATTTTATTATTATTTTTTATAATAATATGCATTTGTGTACGTAAAGTATATTATTATATTACATTGTTTATTAGTCGTTGCACATACAAACGACGAATAAACCGTCGTAGTTTCATCTTTTGCATTATTCAGGCTATTCAGATAATATGCGAGTGCGCCATGGGAGAACTGAGTTAAAGTTTATTAAACTGATTTGTAGACCGTATAATTTATCCCATGCACCGGTGAATTCCATTTTAGACGAATATTACTTGTACGTTGTATTTTCTTGATTAGTATAACTTAATATTACACTCGGCGGTTGTATCAGATTGAATTTTAGTTTTTATATAGGTACTCTAGAGCCATTGGAACTCTCTGTTCGCAATTTTTTTTTTTTTGTTCGAACGGGAAATTGATTTTACACCATTTTCATTATAATAATAATGATAATAATAATTAGAAATATAATACAACAAACACTTTCTTTATGGTGGTCGTATAAAGACCATTCACTATAACTTAAATACCCTGCAGTCCCTGTGCAACACAGCTGATTGCAGTAGTTTATTGGTTGTAATATAATGCAGGTGTTTATGTGTTGCAAGTTGTATAGTCTGAGT
The DNA here is from genome assembly GCA_949089665.1 of Macrosiphum euphorbiae. Taxonomy (NCBI): domain Eukaryota; kingdom Metazoa; phylum Arthropoda; class Insecta; order Hemiptera; family Aphididae; genus Macrosiphum; species Macrosiphum euphorbiae. Next base: position 71,048,991 of record CARXXK010000002.1, on the reverse strand, counting down.
TTAGATTTCGCATACGACGTTCATAGTTGTAGTTATGCGAATCGTTGACAGTATACTATTATGATTAAAAGTTATAAAATTCATAATTACCTGTCTTAATGGCGTCAACTTCAGCTGGGTACCAGTACTCGTCATTCCTGAGCAATAACACAGTAGTGTTGTTTGGCAGTGTTTTGAAGTATTCGGGATCTTCGATTTGTGTACCGTCAGTTTCGAGTACCAATCTAACGGGCTCATTCGGCGCGATATTCAGTTTCTCTTTGCCTGCCAAAAAACACACACCGTTATTGAAAGGTTTAAAAATAATAATAAATCAAAAATACAATTAGTATAGTCTAGTTATATTACACTATTATGATATATTCTTATGAGTCATAACTCAGTTGAATGTAATGATTTGTACATATATACTCATGTGTGATTCGTCAAATATGCTGACCGTTAGATTTTTTCAATAATGCAGTTATTCAAATTATTGTTTTTGAAATTTGCAAACAATTCTCAGATACCGTATTGTTGTATTCTTGGGACTTTTCGTACTACTTAAGGAGTTACTGAGTGTCCTGAGGGGATAGAAACTGCCGTTTATCAAATTTTAACCTTCCATTTCTACTGTTAATTATTTATCAGATATTTTTCTAAGCTATTTGACACATCAAAATTTTTTAAAAAAAAGTAGTTTTTGAGTTATTTATTAACTTTGTGTACCAAAGACCTATATAAGGTCCAAGATAATGGTTTGGGAAGATATGCATGGACTATGGTGCTTTGAAAATTTTAATAATTAATGTTAATGTGTCAATATTATACATATTTATAATTTATAAAAATGGTCCTAGTATAATAAAAACTAGATCCAATATTACATTTATATTATATTTTTGTAAGACTAGTTTTAAGGACATAAGACGAAAGCTGAACTTTTACGTATGTTTGAATATTTTAAATTATTTACCTACATAAAAATGTAATTAATATTCATATAATTATATACTAATTAGTTTATAGTAAAACAAGGGGTTTCTTATCTGAAAAACACAATTTTGTAGGTAGTAAAAGGTAGTGGTAGTAAAAACAAATCTCAATAGTTTTAAAATATGGTTTAAAGTATAATCAAAAGTTCCAAAAATCAAAATTTGAATAAGTTTATACTCATGGTCTGAGAATCACCATAATGTTATATATATTATAGTTCTGTTTTATTTCATAGCTTAGAAAATATATTTAATTTATATAATCTTATATCTATTGTATTCACTTTTCATCTGTTATCCACTTTGAAAATAGTAAATTTAACTAGCCGTCCGTTATTTAAAAATAAAATAAGTAAATAATTGTATGATATAGAAAATATATTATGCATATTCAATAATTTTCACAACGTGATTAAATTATATTTTTAATAGAACACTCTTGGTGCATACAATTTAAATTTAATAGTAAGTCAATTATGTCAAATTAGTTATGATATTAATCGGAAAGTTGGTGTAACGGATTATAATATATATATTTATAAATATCAATATTACAGTAACATTTCAATATTATTAAATTTGCCACTTTAACAAGACTCGTTTTAATTAGAGACTAGAGAAACGTTATTTTAAATAGGTATAAATATTTCGATTCACTAGAACTTCGAGTACCTACGGTTATAGAAATATTTTACTAAATTAATGTTTGTGGGTGGATTTAAGGTGGATATGAGCATATTTTGTTAAATGTTCAAGTATATGAGTAATTTTTATTTTCTAAAATATATACCAACCAAATTTATTATTAAATACCGATAGCGTTAAAATAATGTTCACTGTAATATTATTACATTTTACGTATAATAGAAGGAATTTTAGTTAAAATAATATGCATAAATTATATTCCATTTTACGATTGATTATCTTAAGGTAAATATGAAAGGAATCTCGAATATACCCACGTTTAAAGTATTCAGGAATAAAATATACTTCAGTAAAATAACTTGTTATAAATGCAATGTGTATAAGCCAATAGTGTTTTACACTTAATTTAATTCAAATTATTTAAAAATTATTAAATGGAATATTTTTGTTCAAAGTCGGAGTACGTATAGTTGTTATAAGTTTCATATTCATTTAGAATTATTACTTTGTAAAGCAGACATCGTATAATATTTTATAAAAAAAATAAAAAATAATTACTTGCATTCTTTTTGATTTGTTTTAAAAATAACTAATACACTTCGACGTTTTATATTTTATAATATAATATAATTAGTTTCCTAGAGTCGATAATAGGCCAGTTTGATCGAAACTTGGTAATTTAAAATCACCGGTATCAGAAGAGATGAAAAAAATCTCTATCAACCTGTCATCCCTCGTACTTATTATATTTCCTGTTAACTTTGAAATGATCAATGTTTCATTTTTTCCATCGAATTTCGAATTACCGAAGGTCGGGGGGCTGTATTAAATTCGCAGCGATTGGCGGCGGGACGCATTTTAAAGGGGCTTATATTTGTTATATATTTTTTTATCGGAGATTTTCAATTCTATCAAACGGGCGAAATCGTTATTTTTCGGAGGCTCTCAGTCCTCCTGATAATTTCCAGTAATTATTATAACATCCACTCCTCGGGCGGCGCTGATAATAATAACATAACAGCAGCAGCTTTTGGAATAATGATAATAATAATAATAACAATAATATGTGTGTGCTTAAAATTTGTAATATGGCATTTTATCTCGTCGTTATACAAACCGTGTCGTTTCAAACTTTTTCCAAGAAATTTTATATTGCTGTTTCTCGTATTTAAATATACACACACCATCAATTGCAAAATACTAATAATAATAATACAACCTTTGGTTGCTATTTATATACATTATACGCTGTGGTGTGTACGATGACTACTGTACTGCTATACACATAATAATAATAATAATAATAATATGTCTATTCTGTTCTATTTTTCTTTGTTTTTATTTGTTACACCAGATCGTTTACTATACTTATTTTCTTTTTAAATACCGCTGTATTCAATCTTCTTTGATCTAGCTTAGTGTGAATTAGCGAATAATAATATCAAAGTTGTGATGTCACTTCTGCAATTGAAACGACGTTCTCTATATGAGTTAAGTTTTTAATCGAAATTGCCATCTCTCATCGATTTGTGAGAGTTAATCATTTATATTATGTTTAATAATAGTTGACTAAAAATGTAAGCCTGATACAGTTATTGTAGTTGTCAATATTAAACTAGCTGACAAGTCGATAAGAAAGTTTTTTTTAAACTATTGTTTTACAATAATAAATTCAAATTTGTGATCAAAATTTTTTTAAAAAAATTCTAAATACTTTGTTTTTGAACAAAAATATAAATTATATTGTTTTGAAAATACTGATATAATGTGTTGATCTGGTCTAGAGTGAATTAGTGTAAAATATCAAAGTTGTCACTTCCACGATTGAATATTGATACGTTCTCTATACCTATTAAGTTATAATGGCAATTATTGCCATCTCGCATTGATTTGTGATTTGTGAAATCTTCTTACTTATGTTTTAAAAAAGTTGATTAAAAATGTAAAACCTGATACAGTTATTGTAGACTTGTAGTTTTCAATATTAAGCACATCGACATGACTATTAGAAACTTTAATTTGAGACTATAATGTATTATAATAATAAATTAAAATTGTTATCAAATTTTTTTTTTAACGTTTAAAAAACTTTGTTTTCCCAAAAAACTGCATTTTTAAATATTTAAATATTTATCTCCAGATATAAATTAAATTAAAAGTATTGAGGTTTAAAAACAAGTAAATACATTAAAAAAAGAATGTAGTTACGTAGTAACTAGAAAATATTTTAAATTACAAAAAGGTCAACAATAAACCTTGTGATAATTATAAAAAATTAATTGTATGCATATAATTTTTATATAAATGCCTCTAAAAAATGTACGATAATTTTAAAGGATAAGCACCTATGTTGTAAAAAAAATATTTTCTTATTCTACTTGATTTAACTTACGTAATTTTTTTTCAATTTCTATAATTTTAAAAAATATAGTTAGCAATTTAGTAATTTGAATAAAAATGTAAAATATTCATTAAAAATCAACTTAAATCCCTTTATGGCCAGTAAATTATTTTATCTTAAATGAAATTTGTATACAGATTAATATAATAAATGAAGTAATTAATTTCTTTGATTTTGAAGGCTTGCATATACATTTTTCTAGCATTATCTTTTATACAAAAAAAAAAAAAAAATTCCCTAAAATATTCACGTACCTACATAAAATTTACTTACAAGTTAAACATTTAATCGGTTTTTTAAAAATTATAAACAAAATAAAACCAGATAAAATTGTTTTTAATAAAAACCCATTTAGGTTGTTTTTAAATTATTTTAAAATAATCATTTGAATAAAATTAAATAATAACTTCAGGTGGGTACGTAATATTATAACCGAATTATATAATTAGGTAGGTATCTATGTATTATTTAGTAATAAGTTTTTGAATAATTTATTAAACAACTTAGAATTTAAAAAAAAAATATAATAATAATATGGCTAACCAACATCAGTACAGAATTAATTTCCATCTCTTACAAAATGTATAATAATAGAAAAATGTTTTACATCTTGCAGTATTTTTGAAAAGCGTTTTTTCGTTACACGGCGCATTGTACAGGCAAAATAGGTACATTATTGCATTGCGGGACATAATATTAATATGTTGGTGATATTATTAATATTATTATTATTATGAAAACTTGAAAAAAGTTGTATCATTCGTTTTTCCTCAGGTAATATGATTTTTATGTGTTATATCTATACGATATATTTTGACATGACGTGTCAATTTAAAATCTTAAGAAATAAATTAGTGGTTTACTTTATTGTTTTAATTACTTATACTAATTAAATAAACAATCAAATGTTAAGTGTTAAAAGTTAATTTTAAACTTCAATTCTAAGGTTTATTCAAGTTTATAAATTACTAACCTTCTATTTAAATCGTTTATAATTTTTTTTTTTAACAAATTTTATATTTTCAATAATTTATTATCATCAAACTTTTAACAAAAATATGCAAACTGTATTTAATAGTACATACAATGTTTAACAATATTTTAAGTAAATTAAACCATTTGACATTGTCTAATATTATGTTAGTTGACGATATACTATATTATATTTATATAAAAACTCATTTTATATACTAAATTTCAGAATATATCAAATTCGAATAAATTTGTGGAATGAACTTATCTCTTTCTTTTTCATTATTTTATAATAAATTCCAGAATTCAAAATTTACAAATTATATTTAGTTTTCATTGCAGGTGCTTTCTTTAGGGTGTATACACTAAATATACTAATACACATACCTAATGTGTATGGTATTTTAAATATGAAATATCATTTTTCGACAGCACAATAGTTTAAATAAAGGTATTTTATCCGTTTTATCTGAATACTGTAGATATAAATAAATAATTAATTTGAGAGTTTAATTTTGTTCACAGACGAACATTTTTAGTTAATTTAATTTATTTATAAATATAGAATGTTAAACATTACACAAATGTTGAATAATATGAATAATATATAATTTCAATTAAATAATTAATTTAGTGATGAAACTTTATAAGTAACATTGATTAAAACACTTTATTAGGACACGACATTGTCGCTTTTTAAAATAATAGTATGTATAATGGAATGTTCCATATTTTTTTTTCCTCGTCAAGATGGAAAACAAAATATTTTCAATGTTCATGGTTTGTTATTGCATTCAGAATTCTAAGAATAGTCATTATATAAACTTAATTTAAAGACATTATTATCACTGTGATTATTCATAAAACTATCTCTTATTATATTTTTATCTTAAATTATGATTCAAATTTAAATGACTTGGCATGTAAACGATCATAATATTGTATACAATTGCATAAAATATTTTTTGTTTCTACATTACTATTTTAATAAAGTAACTATACATATTTTGTTAACATAACTCTTAACGATACTAACATTAAATTATTCTATAAGATGAGAACAATTTAATATCTTCAAGGATTGATCTGATTACAACGTATTTCTTTATTTTAAATAGATTTTGTTTTTACGTATTCTAAATATTACCAAAAAAAAAAAAAAAAATATACTTAAAAAATATATAATATTTATAAGACATCTGTTGAATAATATCCAAACATTCAACTTTTAGACCATTAATTTTAAATGAATTAAAAAATAAACATGTTACTAAAAAACCCGAAATAAATTTCATTATTTGCATTAAAATAATATTAATAATTTAAAAAAAAAAAATGATTTCATTTTAATAAAATGTATTATCATAATAAATATTATTTTGAGAAATAATTTGTAAAACAGTTTTATAATAATATTTTTTTCTCAGAAATAATTTTTGGAGAAGTAAAAGTTCTTCAAAAGTTTCATACAACCATCTAGTTAATGGATCATAATTTCGTATATGTACATAAATAATAAAAATTATAGGAAAACATGTTTGTTGAGTTATTGAGAATTTTTAATTTAAGAACATAATATTTTCATATAATTCTAAGGTAACTCATAAAGGTGCAAGCTGTAAATTAATAATGTATAGTAATACTTACCACGTATTTCTAAGTCTTTTAAGCTAGAGGCCAACAAGCTTTTTCTTATGTTTCTAAAACCATCCCATATTTTAAATGGTCTTTTTCCTCGAGATTCCTAAAAACATAAATTTTACACACATAAGTATTAGTTAATTTTTTTTTACTATTGTTTCACAAAATCAATCACATTTTTAAACATTATTAAATCATATAATATTTGTTGATTGTTAACCAAAGTAAGTCACCTTAAAATATAAATGTTAATAAAATTTTATTTGTTGGGTTAAAAAGAGTGAAAATTGAATACAAGTCTTCTGATATATTGTTACTAAAGCAGTTGAATAAAAATCAAAATAAATAGGTACAATTTTTGTTTATAAGCATTTAAAGTTCAAAGTTTGACAGAATCTAACAAAATTTAATTTCAAAATTATTTTGTAGCTAAACATTTATAAAATGTTCAACTTTTATAGATAAGGATTTAAAATGTAAAAAAAAATGTTACACGTAAATAGGTAAATAAATTTCTTTAATCACAATAATAATATATCACCAAATATATACTTATTAATATATTATGGGCTGACCGACTGTTTTCTCTAAGAAGCGTTTTTCGTATACAATGATATTATATCATTGTAGTAAAATTTAACAACCCCCATTACAGTGACCGACTTGTAACCTACTGTACATCAGAGTGACACTCACTTGCCCACCTTTTTTTTTCTTTACCTTGGGTACATTAATTATGAGCTATTCATATCATATAATACGTCATAACACTACAGATTCAATAAGTGTTGAAAATATTTAATTATAATAATAACTTCGATAACAACAACTAATACACCGATTTCCAAAACGCCTATTAGATACGTCTTATAAAACTTGAGCTTGTCTTGAGATCAAATCAAAATTATTTTCGGAGATCTTTATTCTTTTATTTCTTTCAAATATAATATTAAAGGACACCATTATCTTGGTCCCAGGTGAGTGAAACAAGATGAATCCTATAATACCCTGGTATTCTATCCTGTTTGACTTTTTAATAAGTGATGATATTTTTTGTGAAATATATGGGTAAAGAAATAATGTGGATTTTTATTTTATTGTACAAAAAATGATAGGAAAAAAGCAATAAGTGTGTTTTTATGTTAATATATTACAAAACCAGATTGTTCTAAGCGCGATCTAAAGTTTTTCAATTTCACATAGCTCAATCGATAATTTCATTCTTTTGAACTTTTATGGAAAAATGTTAAAACACCGCTCTTTATAATAATTTCAAAGTGATGCTGAACTACAAATATATACGTGTTTATATTCAACCGTCTATGAAACTCTTTTTTTTACGTGAAAGTTAATTTTCCATTTTTCCCCATTTTGCTTGACCTAATTATTTTTATTTTCTCCTTATTTTCTTCCGGTTCCGGTTGTAGATATAATAATATGAATGGTAAGAAAACTTTTAGTATTTTTTCTACAGTCGTTCATTCAATTTTTAAGGTCTCCGGATTAGAGTATTGTTATTTAGGTTTTGATTTATGTTTCTTTGCGTGAGTCTTAAGTTTTAGCAAATTTAAATAAATAAAGCATTTTTAAAAACAATATGCTATGAATATAATTATGAAATATGACAATGTTCTATCTATTTATTATGTTCTTTTTTAATTATAAGGGTGATTTGTGTGTTTTTGAAAAATTATGTTTACTTTAATTGCAGTTTTGTTTTAATTTCAAAAAATTTATAACATACAAAAAATAAGTAGTAAATAGTTTAATTTGATATTGAAATCTAAATAAAATTGATAAATATAGGTTTTAAATCAATTTTAAATATTATTTATTCTTAAATTAACTTATCGACTTTTAAAAACTGTTAACATTATTTAATTTCTGAAAAGTTATTAGTCCGTATTTAAAAACAAAAACGATATTGAAAATATTATGTAAATAGTAACAAATGGACACAGATATTTCTTAATTCTTGGAGACAATATTGTTTTGTGTGAGCACCGAGGCGTATAAGATAATATGATATTGAAATAATTCTCTTTCAAATATTATGTTTACCACTTATATAAGAGTGCTTATATTAATTTACTTCAATTAAATTTTTACACAGTCTTAAAAGAAATATAATGTGATTAAAAAAGTACAAATGATCTAAATTGTATTATATTATTCATATTGTATTGAACAATTATTAATATATAAAGCTAAATATAAATATTGAATTTAAACATTAAGTCTATATAATCAGGACTTAATTTTTGTTAGAAAAATACTGCGAAAATTATAAAGCAAAAATAAAGCAAGTACCCACATAATGGGTTTTTATATTGTAATTTCAGAGTAGAAAATACCGTTTATAATTTTGTATTGAAATTATAATACTGATATTCAATTCTTCAAAAACGGTATAGTTCAATCACATAAGGGTAAAACTTTGTGTACCACGAATTGTTCAGGCGATACCGTTTAAATTTTTAAACACTTTTTCCGGGAAATAATAAAAAAAGCCTTACATTATTACGATGAACAGCATCGAACACAGCTAAAATAACTATAGATAGGTATTCTTTATTAAAGGCGTACTGTAAGCGAACCATAGCGATTATCACTGAATTTCATAATATTATATAATTTTTATTATTTTCCGGAAAAAAATCGAAAACATTGCAAACGAATATATTTTAAAACTCGCTTACAATCGATGAACAATCAATAGAGTATTTATAATAACCTTGACCTCTTTGCAAGAGGGTGAACGCTGAACCCGAGGCAGAGCATTTGTTCGGATTCTGCAAGATGTCACCTAACCTAACCGATTTTTAACGTCGATTTGTATCCGACTCATTATTTGTTTTCATCAAGGGTAGAGGGTGTTTTCCAATTAATTTACCTCCGATAGTATAAAAAACAAAACAGTTGTGTAGAATAATACGTTGCTTTTTATAACACTGTTTAAAGGTCGAATATTGTTTTCTCAGATACATATAGGTATTTGCTATCGGTGTAGTGAGAATCTATATATAATAATATATATATATTTAAGACAAACTTTTTGCGGTATCGTTCATATTTCTCGATATAGTTTAACAACAACTACTACAACAGCTGCAGTTGTGTTGAGTTTTTTTTTTTTTAACAAGTTTCTTAATTTGAAAAGTAAGCATAATATAATAAATTAATATTCTGGAAAAAAAAATTAAATATGATTACATTATATTCGCGAGGGTGAAAAGAAAAGTATACAATATTTGATTATAATAATGTTTTTTATCTCGACGTCTATTCTGTAAGAATTGTAAGAACGTAGAATTTTAAGAGCTATGTATATACTTACAACAAACTATACTGGTAATTTTCAATCCCGATAAACCAAAGTGACATTTTTGCTCATTTCCTATAGATTGACATACTAATATTGTTATGACACTTTCAGCACATTACATAGTATAATATCTATGTATATACATACATTTTAAATCTACTTTGTTCCACACTCAGTCAATTTAAGAATATTTTCCATTTAATCGATCAATATTCCAGCGATTTCATAAAAAATAAATATAAAAAACCGGTGACCCATATAGTCATATTATCAAACCCTATTTATATTTATACAAAATAAATATAAATACAGTTCCATTATTGTTGTTTGTACACTTTTTACTCGGTCGGATTACGGCGGAGGCAGTGGGTGGCCGGTGGGTATCGATTCGCCGGCAGTTTATTTAGTTTTAAAATTTTACGGTTTCGCAATAATAAAATAATTAATATTATAATTATATACCTAAAAAAAAAAATACTTTTGTACTTATAATAATAATAATAATACTAATAATAATAATAATAATAATATATTATTATAATAAACGTTTTCTGTTATTATGTGTGCGGCATAGATATAGCTACTTAGTTCTATTGAAGTATTCATCCCCTTTTTATTATTTTGCAGAATACGGCGCAAGACTCGGCAGATGAGTAGGTATCGTTTTCATATTCACTTTTGTGTAAAGGTTGTCAAACAAGTTTTAAGCATATCGTGCCACAAAGAGTAAGTCTCTCCGTTTACCCAGAAGGCAAACAAACTGTTAAAATATGTGTCTGGGTACGATCTTCGTCAGATAAGATCACCACCACGAGATTGTTATTTTGTTTATTCATTGATTTTCCTTTTAACGTCCGTCCGTATCTGTGTATATATATTATATAGGCTGCTTATTTTCGGAAAATGTTTTAAACAAGTGTTTGAACATATTTTAGTACATTATTATATTGTTCAATTCATCTACCTATAATATCAAATCCCAACAAAAATATATTATAATATGTTTTATTATTTTGTTTGCACATATTATTATTATACCGACGAACGTCTACGCGCTATTATAAACTATGTTGTTAGGTATGTCTGATTATAATAGGTAGCTACAGGCTACAAAATATAAGCTGCAGGATATCTAGTTATGTAAATGTGGTACATGTTATGGATAGGTGTTATGTGGGTTCGGAAAATGAAAACAAATACGCGTATTGTACCATTATACAGTTCAACATATTATTATGGGCACGTTAAAAAGAAAACCCAGTTGAAAATAATCTTAACGAAATATTGGACGTTTAAGATGAACCATTTAAGCGCCTTAAATCACAATAGATGTCACTCTTGATAGTAATTACACAATACCCTAATCATTATTTTAATTGTTTAAAAACTATTATTGTACATGTTTATATTTGTATATAAAACTAAAAAAAATTAACCTTATACTATCGCTCGCGTCATCAGTGCCTAGTCCATGTCAATGTTATTGTCGAATGCGTAAATTTTTTAATGTATTACCTATTATAATTTTATCTATCAACATTTAAAACTAGTCATTTGTTGAGAACGGATTTAGATTAATTTAAATTCAGGAAATTTGAGAAGTATTAACGTCAACGGTTAAAATTAATAATAAAGTACAAATCTGAGCAAAAAGGATTGTATTTGTTTTACAGCAGTGTGTATTTAATATAAAAAAAATATTAAAAATGTATTTATATATAATTATACCTATATATTTAGTATGCATAATACTATGGTATACATACCAATCCAAAATCACACATGACTTTGAAAATAAAATTTGAATTTCTGTATTTGTGTATTTAATCGAAGCTTAAATTAAATTTTTATATTTTTTATTGTTTTTAGTATCAAAGTTGATTCATGGATTTCGTTGTTTATTTAAAATACACAATTATCAAGACAGTTTAAAACCTCTATTTGAAAAACGAGTATAAATATTATTTGTTGACAGAAAATACTAAATGTGCTTTATTTCATTTCGAGCGCGTTTAATTAATATTTTTGTATATACCATTTTCTTCAAGCAAATAAAATTAAATTTTACCTCTCATTAAGTTATTAAAAATTAGACTGTATTTTCGTCTCATGAAATTTACCATAATATTTTAAGTAATACTCGCAGTAGTGGGTACAATTTTTTTTTTTAAATCATCTATAATTTTTCATATAGCTGAACAATGCGTATAGTTCATAAACTCAAAATGCTTACATGACTTTAGTAATTGTTTAATGTGAATTTTAACTTGGTCCAAATCTGTCAATTAATTAGTTTATAATAAATTATCTAGTATAATTATCTAGGTAATAAGTATGTAATAAGTATGATAGGTAATATGTTTTTGTTTTTATTATAATTTATAACATAATATGGTTCACGCGAGTTTTTAATCTTTAGTTAGTAGAAGTTGTAATATGTCATAATAATACCAGGTTTTTGGTTGAAAGGAGAGCTCTGAAGTTTTATACACTTAACTACGGGGTATTGGATAGAAATTTGATCTTGATAGTGCTTTAAAAGTGTTATTTTTACTAGTTTTATCAACACAACTGTAAGGTTAAACACTATCGAACAATAATTGCAAACTAAAGAAATTTAATGGTGTACGCAAGTCCTTATCGAAATCGACTTTGGTTGTACTTAGTCGTTGTTATGAGTTCATAAATCATCTATCAACACATATTATTTATTTTTTAAATAGTATTTTTCTTTTACCGCGATAATCTTAATGCAATAATGTCTATAAAGCCCGATGCTAAACATCTGCAGAAATTATCTTATCCAACAATGTTTTTTACAAAACCGTTTGTTATGATATTTTATTATTTCGTGTAAGATTGTACGACAACATCGTATTTACTACTATTCGTACTCGGTATCAATTGTTGAACTAAGCCAAAAATCAGTTTGGTAGTGGTGATTACCTACCTATGTATAGGTAGCTACAGTAAACCTTCAGTCGTTTCTTCGATCACTGTTCAAAAGAAAACGTTGAACAGTGAACACGTAAAGTTGTGAAATTACCGTGACCTTATTATTTAGCGTACTTTAAATTGAATTATATTATGTGTGGAAAGTGGTAACAAAATGTCAATACAATATAGTATGTACTATTATTTTTTTTTTCATGTTATCTTATTATATTTGCGATCGAAATGAGAAAAACATGTCAAACTATAAAGCGTCTCTCAAATTAAATATTTTAAATTCGATGATAAGCGTTATATTTAAATGTAATTTAATAACATTATAACAAAATGTATGGGTAGCTAGTATAACAATTCTTATAATGCAATAATAATGTGTATTGTGTACCCGGTGTATGGGATGTTCAGATTTTATGTAATATTTTAACATTATTTGAATGTTATTATAATTTTATGAAAGGAAACAAATATAAATAGTATATTATTATACATAATATATATGCTTATAGTTGTTATACATTTAAGTTATTTAATTGTGTTTATACATTTATTTACATAATATCGTATACAATGAACATTTATGGTTTCATTGAATAAGCCAACCAACAAAAACGAACGTTTTATTATAATTAGTTAATAATATTATAACAAGCACAAGACTCTGACGGTTTATAAGTTATACCTATTAAATTAGTATTTTAATTCTTAGAAATTACTTCGTAATCTCTTATTAAAGTATTAAATCAAGTTAAATATTATTCTCTCGAACCATTAATAAGTGCTATGCCATAAGCATTAAGCACCCATATAAAAAGTATATTTAAAATATATTTAAAAATAATTAAGCATTATTGGTAACGAAAGACAGTGCACACAAGAACATTTATCATGCAAGTATACCTAATACATATTATATTAGTAAATAAACGTGTTAGTTTCTATTCTTAAAATGTTTAATTAAAAAAGGGATTTATATAACTTTAAAGACTTCGATTTGATAAACTATCAAAAGAGAATATCAGACATAATTAAAAGGGTTAAATAGTTTTTGAAAACTATATAGTCTCACGGAGAGCCACATATTTCATAATTTAAATATTATAATCCGTCTCATTAATTAAAATATTAATTTCGAATTTGTTGGCCATATTCTATATTTATTTGAACTTTGTAATAATTTTTTAATTTCAATAAAAATAAATAAATATTAATAGGTACAATTACGACGAATGCAGTACATAATAATTACTATAATTATAGAGTCAATTTAAAAAAAAAAAACATCTAAGTGTTTCATACATTTATACTTATATATTTCAAATTTATTTACATTTCGTACTCTCTTTCAAGTGGTGTAACCAGGAATTTGTTAAGGATGGGAGAGGAGTCAAATTATCAATAATTACTATTTTTTGTTTAGCATCTTATATAGTTTATTATAATATAATATTGTAGCTAACATATATGTTATAAACATGCGTTTGAATAGGTAGGAAAAAACTTAGAAAATGCAGTCGCATAACCAGATGGTTGTTTTGGGTGTTGCAACAGCTGTTTTTATGAAAAAAATAATATATTAAAGATAATAAATGATAATATTATGCTTTAGATATCTTAAAAAAGTATGTTGTCGCATATCATGGTTCTATTTCATATTAATTGTAATATTATTATTATGAAGGTCCTATAACAGGGAGTTTGTGAACCCCGTTCTGTGATCCTCCCCCCCCTTTTCCCCACAAGTATATATTTAATATAGTTAAGTATACAATTAAAATACCCACTCCCTAATAAAATCCTGGATACCAGCCTGAGCAATTGATGTATGTAATAAATTCGAATTGATATGAGAGTAGTAAAATTATGTACTTATGGTTTGCTTCAATATTGCGCATGCTGCAGTGGCCTTATGGGCGTATACAATTGTAATGCATTTACATACCCGCAAAAAATTTACTGTACACTTTATACGAATAATAATATAATATAGGGGCAAAATGTTTAAATGGTTGAATTGCTTGATGGAACATCATATTATTTACTGCTTATAACGTATACGGCATTATTGTTGTGATTTAAAACGGCCCTTTCAGTATAGTTGTATAGGTGGATTTAATTAATAATAAGACTTTTGGTAAGTACCAATTTAAACTTTTTTGTTGCAAAAATTAAATACAAACTATATACCACTTCGGTTTGATAATATTGAATATAATTGAATCTTGACATTATATTTTTAATTCGCAGAACAAAAATATTTCTTCATTCATTACTTAGTCATATTATTATGATTATAATATTATCATAACCATATAATAACATATAATTACTATAGTAACCTGCAGTAAGTACATTATAATATAATGCTATTATAATGTTGCAAACAGAATATTTTCTAAGCTACATTTTAGGTGATTTATAATAATATGAAACGTCATTTTATTGCATTTCATTTAATATCTTCATAAAAGGTTTGTTTTGAATTGCTTTTAATTTTCATAAAACCAAAACTATTTTAAACTCCACGATAAATATAACATTTTACACTATACACGCCAAACGTTAGATTTATAAAACATGCATTTTGTTTTCCAACTATTATATTGATAATACAACGTTCATTTTTAAGCATATAGTTTTAATTAGAATTAGTCTCCTGTGTACGACATGTATGTAATTGGTTATGGGTGGTTTTGTGTCGTCATTTGAATGATTTATTCGGAATATGCATATGCAGTAAATACAAATGTACAGCACGCTGGGTCGACAGCCTGTCAAACAACCACATAGATCAAAAACTTAATTACCATATTGGTAGTTGAATATTACTCATAGTGAAATAGTGTGCGTGTTTTTTTGTCACATCAAGAATCGCCCAGTTTCAAATATTATTTCGAAGACCCGATCCTTTTTGAACAAAAAATTAAAATTTCAATTAATTAAACTCCGCACGAAATTCTCAGCTAGGTATAACTTTATAAATACGAAACTTTGGCCTAAAATACGACCATTAGGAAGTTTAAAAAGCAAATCTGAGACATAGTTATTTCTGAGTATTCTGCGAATTCATCAAGTATTTCAGAAGATAGGTGTCTAAAGTTTCGATTTTCAGAAGAAAATCTTAAGTGCAAATTATTTCGTAGAAACTTTTGAAAACTTTGTTTCCCATTTATATACTAGTAGGTAGTTAACCTGAAGCACACATCAACTTGACTCTGACTGAGTTTTAAAAATTAATTATAGTAATTTTTAAAATATGGATGACGGTGCGGGAGTTCGTATTTGAACGGTCGTTAGTTGTTTTCATGAGATTAGTTTGTATAATATTATTATAGCATATATAAATGTACCTACCTATACCTACTATATAAACTTATAATATACGGGTTCAAACATTTTAATTACGGTTGTTTTTAACGCTATATTATTTACGTATCATACATCTATATCCGTTTAGATTTCAAACGAGCTACACACTTTTAAGTTTTAATGAATAAGTCATAACCAATTATTTTTTTTCTTTCCAAGACGTGCGTGTGTGATTTATGTTGACACATTAAAAGAGCAATCTGCGTGGTCGGTGAGACTGGACGTCAAGCACATTGCGTCGTTCATCTCATCAAGTCGGAGACGACCTGTTTGAAATAGGAAATAGTCACTATATTCAACGGCGAAGGACGAGATAAGTATGAGCATGGATGTTTATATATACGTGCGAGAGAATATAATATATTATATGGAGACGACAGAGACAGAGAGCCGCCACGGATAGAGGAGTGAGCGGTGGCAAGAAAAATAAATAAACACGCGCATACTGCACACACATACGTGTATATATATGAAAAAATAAAAATAAAAAAGGGAAATTATCGATTAACCGATGGAATACATTTGCAGTTTGGAGTGTGTGTCTGCGGACGATAGGAGACGGGGAATGCGGTGTGGTGGCGGTGGTGGTGGCGAGTCATAGGATACTTATAAGAAGAAAGACAGAGTACCCGAGGTGTAGCGTGTAACGTATTATTACCATTATTATTGGACACGTCGAAGCAAACGGGCAAAACTTTATGGGACAGATTTGGTAGATAAAGCGCGGTCGGCGGGATCGGGAGAATCCGAGTGTGGCGGGATGTGTGCGGTGGTATGGGTGTGCAAGGGGGGGGAGGTAGCAGGAAGATGGCAAACCAAACCGTGTCAGTTGGGATAAACATCGAGACTAAAGGTGGCCGGGATGAGGGCATGGGGAGGATTTGGTGGTGGTGATGAAGGGCGGCGGGGAAGAAGATGAGAACTATTGAGGTTAGGGTGGTCTCTGCCAATGCATTCCCAGTTTGTATAGTGTGTGTGCGCGCGCACAAGCGCTGCGCTCGTGTGTGTGAGCGTTCGAAAAGGCGAGGAGTGGGTGAGTGGACGTAGGGGGGGACGCCTTGTCCTTTTGACCTACATTAAAACGGCTCCCACCCCCTGCTACCGCTGTCCACCCTTTCTCGTCCACCACCATTCCTTGACACCAATCCGACCAGTCATCTCCTCTACAGCATCGCCTGTACCATTGCCACTGCCGCTGCCACTGCTGCTGCTGCTGCTGCTGCTTCTGCTGCTTCTGCTGCTGCATCTCTCCAAAACCACCCCCCCTCCAAACAATTGTGGACCCCCCTCACGTCCCATGCCACTACGCTTAAAATTATGTTACTGGATCACACGCCTCCGCCGCCGCCGTTCCACAATCGCGAGACCGCACAAATCGTTCTACGCTTGCGACTTTGGCGGGCCCCGCTGCTGCAGCCTCCACGCCATGCCCGCCGTTAACATCACAAGCGGCGTGGCTCCTCATCATTTTTCCCGTATTCCCGAGACATCAAAGGGACGACGACGACAAACGGCCATTATTTCATATTTATAAACACATTAGGATATTATGGCGGGGCCCGCCCTCCGCAAAATCTACACACTCGCGCGCCCGCTCCGGCGACTAATAAACGTGTTATTTCGCAATATTATTTCGTCCGCCTCGTAAAGAAAAACAAACACTCGAAACTATAGACAAATAACGTTAACGTTTTCCTTTTCGAGCAAATATTTAGCTTATAATCACGAAATGTTTTACTAACCACGGTGATGATGTCGATGCGCTCGTGTTGATCCAAATAATGCCAAAATATTTTCGTCGAATAGAAAAAAATCGTACTTCTGTTATATTGTACTGCAGCGCTTGTGGGACTTCGTATATTATTATGTATTTCGCGTACGCAAACGCGTGTATTTTTATGCATTATTTTACCCGAGGTTTATCGAAACTACAAAAATGAATCGTTTTAAACGATAGTCCGACTTAATATTATTATAATATTTCATTGTTGTTTCAATTATAATTAATTTTTCTAGTAGAACGCGCTAGGCCTATCGAAACATATCGACGCCTATTCGACTATTCGTACGGTTTTATTTTTTAAATGTTATTATAATATCACAAGTCGTGGATATGTACCATGTATTTATTTTGTTGTTCTGTGCGGATAAAGTTAAATAATATTATATAAAACATAAATTATAGTCTAAAAAAATGTAGCTATGCGTTGATTGTTTTATGAAGATTTATTAATTTACATTGGGGAAATAACTACTAATGGAAATAATTTTCACCAACCCATCAATTTAAATAAGTAAATATTTTCAGGTCACTATATATAATATGATAATGTGTCTAGGTATATTGTTTTGAATTCTAAAATATATTATATACTTATTCATTAGGTACACTATTACACATGCCACTGGAAACCCATTTAACTCACTTTTAACATCATATTATATTATATACATATTATATACATATTATACTATATTATAATATAATATGTTTATAAGAACTGATTTCTAATTATTTTTTATATCATAACACTTTCTATAGGAACCTATATAATATACTTTTATATTATTATATATTTACGTCACTTCCGTCAATGTTTGTATAGTTTTTGTGTTCAACTGCATAGTTACATTTAATTAACAAAGTAATTTTCTAATTTTTTGTTTGGTTTTAATTTTAATTTTTTTATTACATTTTGGTTTTAGGTTAAGACGAGTCTCATCAATGACCTACACAAAATCATAAAATATGATACGATTTAATAATTTGTTTTGTTGAGATAATTAATATATTATTTATCGACGAAATTGTATTATATCAATGATATTATCGCATTCAATGGGTCAGACATTGCAAAATGGAATATTACATCATTATAATGTCAGACAATCTGAATGAAATGTCATTAACCATAGATGCAGGTAGAAAACTATAATTTAGTATGGTATACGCCTAATACCTACTTTTTTAGAAAAAACGTATTCGTCAAAATCATTAAAGACATAATATCGAGAATGACCATAATATTATAAGTACTTATAGAAATTTTAGCTTTAACTTGAGCTGTTGGCATCTCGTGAACATATTATTATAATACCTAAATGTAACTGTAAAATAAATAAAAAATAAAAAAAAAAGTTGTGGATATTTCCAAAATTCATGTGATAAAAAAAAAAGCTTAAAACCATAACTATAAAACACGGTATAGTCACAAAATTATAGTGATAGAGAATACTAAATTCGTACAATGTGTACAAATGTGTATAATAAAGTATAAGATGTGATAAGAATATTTTTCGAATTGGGAAGATACGGCGTTTACCTTTTGGTGAAATCGTGTCATTTAGCGTATTACTGCTGTAGATAGACAAACTAAAGTTTACCACGGTCAATATTTTCACCCCCCAAAGCTATTTTATACGTTTTTGTACCAATCGATAGACTCTCAAAAAGGACGTCAAAACTGCAGTTATGCTATAATATATTTATAAATGATTTATTAGATTAATCATTTGTTTCTTTGAAATAACCAACATTTGAAAAAAAATAATTGTAATAATTTATAGAACGCGAGTCTTAAAATGGTATAAATAATTGTAGAATTTGATCACCATCCCTTTTTAAATTAAACAGGTGATCCTAGAATTGTCTCATCCCACGAACAGCCACTGATTTGTAGTGTCATAGCTGCACTCAGAATCTAAATGAAAATATTATATTATTATCATTTGGGCTTGATGTTTTTTTTTTATTTAAATCATAGTCCACGGGTGTCGTGTATTTTGTCATGGATGAGATAAGAGTGGAAGTCATCATAATATCGATGGTCTTAAAATTACCAAAAGTCGTTGAAAGTCTTATTGACATTATAATAATACTATAATAATATTGTATATCCATAGAATAATAAAAGTCGACATGTTTATGTTTCTTATTCGAGTAATAATAAATTAGAGACGTTATGTCGTCAATAAAATATAATGAAAATTGATTGAATTGAATCGTATTATTATATTATTTTGTTGTTGTAATTAGGACAACGTTGAGCTGTACACGGCTATTTCGTGCTTCGCTTTGATCTCATCTCCTAACTAGATTCAGCCTAGAGTAATAGTTCGTTAGTTAAAATAACTAATAGGTATTTAAATAAAAAATTTTTGCAAAAATTACAATTATAAAACAGGTCTTCAAGTGATATGAACAATTGTTTAAATGTGATAAAACATTGATAGGCTTCATAAAAAAAATGATTGTCACATTTGCCTCACCACGCTAACAGTCACTGATCTGTAGGATTGTTGCTCCACTCAGAACTAAAATAATATAATATTATTATCCTTTTGGCTTGATGATTTTTTTTTTTTTAAATCATAGCATTCCAAACGCCTTAGCGTTTATTTCGTTAGGAATGAGGTAACAGCGGATGACGTCATAATATTATTGCCAGTGGTCTTAAATATTGCTAAAAGTCGTTGAATGTCTTATTGACATTATAATAATATAGGTAGGTAATAATGTTTTTCCCGCACTATAATAAAAGTCGATATTTTTTATGTTTATACTTTCTTATTGGCGTACCTAATAATAAATTAGAGACATTAATGTCGTCAATTAAATATAATGAAAATGTATTGAATTAAATCATATTACTATATTATTATATCCTTGTTGTAATAAGGACAATGTTGCGCTGTATACGATAAGCTGGTGATTTCAGGCTTCACTTTGATCTCATCGCCCAGCCTTCTATCTCGTTGTCGTTTATGTAGTTTAATCATTAAACTTTAATGTCATACATGCGGTTTATGACAATACAACGGTAGGTACTTTAATTTAGTAGTTTAGATTATGACACATATTCTTGAAAAATAAATACGTACGTTTTGCTTAAATTTAATTATATCGTTACTGTCTCGTGAATTCTTAAACTGTACTTAAATCGTTTAACGTGTGCTGTTAATGGATATATTATTTTGAGAAATATATTATAGTAGTCTTATACTGACCTAGTTTTACGTACTTCCGTCATAACCCTAAATTTTTTAAAAAGAACTATTTAGAAAATGATCTTCAAAAATGTAGGTCAAATATGCAATTTGGAATTCTTATACGCATGCATCACTCTATTAGTTTTATAGTGATTACTCATGATTATATATTATGTTTTTATGAATTCTCTTAATATTCGGTAGGTGTTATATGGATAAAATTCTGTCGATTGTTTATATTTATTTTGTTTTTAAGGAATTTAATTCTAATTGTTGTTATAATAATGTATTAAATCGTATGAATAAGTATGTAAATAATATTTTATCAATTCTAGGTTATTCCTTTCAAGACGAAAACATGAAAATATTAAAAAAATTAAAAAATGTGTTTTTATTATGAAAACTAACATTTTTTCTTCCATAATAAATTTTGTATGTAGAATATGGGTATAGAAGTCTCATCAGACAATAACAACCGTCGTATACTAGTATTTAATCTTATATTAATTTATTTTGGCACAGACATAAAAGTCCCGTCATTCCACAAAGGGTTATACATGCTATATATATTATATAGAGTGATTTTCCAAGCATGCTTACTTCCATTTTTTTATTTTAATACTCAATTAACTATTCAATTCGGATTTTTTAAATTTTCAAGTATGCTTATAAGAACTATATTTTCAGTTATTTAAATTTGTATACAATTTTTGGAGTGTTTTGTGGTGATAAAAACTTTTTTTTCAAATAAAAATCAACCTTTTTTAATATAAATTATTAAGTAGATGACCCTTTTTTAAAATATTTATGTATTTAAATCAAAATTTTACCGGTAGTTTCCAAGTTACTAGAATGTATATAATACTCATGAGATAATTATAGCCCTTAAAAATAGTTTTACAAAAATATATAACTGATGTAACATTGGATATAGTATTTATGGTTTTAGGAAATTTTTTTTAAAAAAACTATGAAATGTTGTATATTAATATTGATTACCTACCTACTAACAGTTAAAATCATGCTTTCCGCCGCATTTCCTCCAAGCCCGTGGACTTATTATTACTAGTACACACAAAGATAAATATCCCAAAATCCACAAGTTCAAATTTTGACACATCTACATTTTATAAAAATTTACAAGATTAAGAATTAAAAAAAAAAAAAATTGTGAAAAATGTTGGTCTCATTTGAAAAAAATACGTTAGTATTGTCACAGAAGAGTACTTATTAAATAGTATAAACATTTTTAGTATTTGGAAATATGGCTCTTAAGTAAGTATATTTAAAAGTTCCAAAAATCACAATTTGAATTAAATAATTTTTAAAGAAAAACGGAGTTTGCTGCTTGGGAAACTTTGTGTACCTACCTACTAAATACGTAGACATATTATCATAAAATATTATAAAACTTTAATCGAGGTTATCATAATAACGCATACGATTAAAACAAACACAATTAAAGTTTATTATTTTTATTGATTATATTTGAGTTAGTATATAGTTATAAAAATTATTGTTATAGCGTTTTTAGAAAGGTTATTTGAAAATAATAAAAATGAAATGAACATTTATCAGGAAATAAATAAATTTGGCAGTAAAAATAAAATATATAAAATATCCTTTCAAAATCGTTTATAACAAGTATTATTTATCTCATAATTTATAAAATCAACTATATAATATAATGTATATAATATATCGATACCGGAGTAGGGAATAAGGATATAAAAAAAAAAATGCCAACTTACTCGTTTCGTTCACCTCATCGCTGGATGTGGTTGAATTATTATATTATATTGTAATTTTAATGATAAATCAATGAGTTCAAAAAACGATTTCGATAAGAATTCACTTGTACTAACGTGTTTGTGTGGCTTGTAGTTAAACAATTTTTTAAAAATTATATAAATTAGTATTATGCATAGAGTTTCAGTATGATAAAAACTAATAAATATTAAAATCAGGAAACACATCAAATAATGATTAACACATTTTAATCTACATTTTAAGACTTAACACAAAATACTGAATAAATTTATCAAAAATAGTTTTAAAACCGTATACCATCACCGCAATATTAGAATATTTCATCATAATTTAAGCTGTTATATTATTATGTATTTGGTTCAACAATACGAGTGAATTATAAAACCATGATTATCGTTTCACATAATACATTATATTATTATTGTTGTTTTCATAAAATAATTAACATTATGAATTTTTATAAATTAAATTACACTGAAGTGTTTCTTCAAATTATTATTCAAGTGCGTATTAAAACAATATGCTATTTATTTCGAAAATCACTTTTAAATTTATTTATAATAGTAATTTTAAATTTTAACACATTTACAGAACATTTATTGAACATTTCAGAATTTTATATTAAACGAAACTACTCCGGGGAATGTGAAAAAAGACAATCCGTGTCCATTTTAGATTCTAAGTGGAGCGATGAATGTATTGGTTTTACGATGGTGTGTTTTTATGTTTTTTTTTAGTGTGTACATATGTGTGTGTGTGTGTGTGTGTGTGTGTGTGTGTGTGTGTGTGCGTTTGTATCTGTAGACATATCTTTTAAAATCAGAAAAATGCTTCAATCTTCAATGTTGAGGTTGGTTTATGGAAGATAGCACATTGGTTATATAGTTTGTACAATGTCAGGTCAAAATTAAAAAATTCCCAAGGCTTAAAAATCATCAAGAAAAATAATAATTCAAAAATACTGAAAAACGATTTCCGTTGTATAACCATTTTGTTTTTTTGGTAATTCTTATTCAAAAATTAATTATCCCTCTTAGAATTGTACTTTTTAACTGAATATTTTTATGTTTGCATTTTTTAAACATTATAACATTTTAAAAATAATATCTTGTATTTCTTTGTATTGATGTTTTTGATATATCCACTTGGACTATATATTTATTTCAACTTATGTCTAGTAAAATTTCAGTTTGCATGACGAAAAACTTGAAATTTAATACAACGTTTCTTATTAGAATATAATCTATTATATTATTTTTAAATCAAAAATACTTAAAAACCTTTTTTTTTATGAGCTTTTAAATTTAAAATGTTTTCCAAAATCATGACAATTTGCAAAATACTTATATCAGTTATATCCTTTAGGATTGATAATTTAATAAAAGATTACTCTTGAGTTCTTGTTCAAGAATTTAAAAATAATTTATCATAAATCAAAATAGATAGGCACCTACATTTTTTATGAGCGTTTGAAGTTATAATGTAAAATTTACCACAGTTGATATTCAAATAATTATAATAAACATTTTTCCTTAAGTGGATTTTTGTTATAATTCAAGAAATATTAATCATGCAAACTCAAAAATCTGCAATATTAATTGAATTATAATTTCCTATAAATTATGAAATCTTCAAAATGATTTGATACATTGCAAGCTGTTAATATATATGCATTTGAAATTTTATATTTATTTTCGTTTTGTTTTCTATAAAACAAGAAAAGTAAAAAATTATATTTATTATATTTTATGATCGAAAAAGCTTGACAATCCATCTGTTATATCCGTTATGGTGCCTCGTTATAGAATGTTTCAAAGTACTTATAGAAATTCGAAAATATAAAAACTATATAGGTAGGTAAGCAATATTATAATTTTATTTTTTACAGACATTTTAGGTTTTAATTTTTACGATGTCGGTTCTTACGTATTGTTATTCAAAATATTATATTAAACGTATAAGGACTTGAAACTTTCGAATATTAAGTCGCTATATCTATTATTATTTTCTTTAGGTAAGGAGTTTTCAAATAATTTAGATTCATTTTAAGGTATTTGTATATAATGTCTCGAACCTATTCACGCCGCCCACCCTTCTATGGTAATTATCTGTATTCAGTTGCAGTATAATAGTTAATAACTATGGAATTATATAATAATGTATTAAAATAATAACGATATATTGTGTAATACATGGTGACTTGTCAAGCATGTTTACTCCCTATTTTATTCTTTAATAGTTAATTTTTTTAAATTCTGATCTACTGAATTTTTTAGTGGCCACGATATGTTCAAATAGGTATTTACTACTTAATAATAATATAAAACTACGATTTATGAACTAGTAGTTTTTAAGTTATTTAACTTTTTGTACCAAGGACAGTTTTAGTTGAAGGTCCATGATAATGGGTTTGGAATATATAGGAATATAGATAGAATATTTTATGATGATTTGAACATTTTAGTAATTAATATTAATCCATCTACATTTCATAGCTTATAAAAATTGTCCTGTTTTAATAAAATATACTACACTCTGGATATTAGGTAAACAAGTTGATTCTTTTATCATGAAACACTCATTATTTCAAAAGCAGATTATTTTTCTAAGTATTTTGATTCATAAAAATCAAATTTATCACCAGTAGTTTATGAGTTATAAATATTTAAAGTTTAGACAAGCGGAGTAGTGGACAAACATTTTTCGGGGTAACCCCAAACCAATCCACTCCGCTTGACTAAACTTTAAATACTTGTAACTCATAAACTACTATTCCTAAATTCGATTTTTATGAATCAAAATACTTAGAAAAATATTCTGCTTTGGAATATGAAATTAATACTCTATATGGTCTCATTCAAAACAGTAAAAACTTAAAAAAATATAAGGATAAAAATATAATTTTTTTAATAGAAACGTTGTTTTTTAACATCTTGAAACTATTTAAAAAAATTAAAAATATTTTAAAAAACATTAATACTTTTGAAGTAATGATTGTTTCATGATAAAAGAATCATCCTGTATATATATTTTATATTTTTGTGTAAAGACTATTGTCTTTAGTTTATACATTTTAATAACTTGGAAAGTACTCGTTTGAATTTGGATTCGCAGAAACACTAACATTTTTAGTGATATCATATGCTCAGGAAATCACAGAAAAAAATATTATGGCTAATTTAAAATAAAATAAGGACACAGGACACTATCCTGCGGTGGTACTAAATTATAAACGGTAAACAACATCGTATTGTGTAAATGGCATATCTATCTAAATAATTGATGATATGGTCCATGTAGTATATTTAAAAATTCCAAAAATCATAATTTGAAAAAAAAAACAATTGTTAAAGGAAAAACATGGTTGTAAAAAGGCTTGGTGAACCACCAAAAAAACTATGCATTTTTTTTCACAAAAAAATAAGTTTAATACACCTTATTACTACCTAATAAAAATAACTATACTAATAGTTATAGATATACATTATACAATTTCCTTAGAAATAGAGGGCGAAAGTTCTGTAATAATGAGTTGGTATAGACTATAATATTATGATGGTTTGAGCATTTTAGTACTTAATTAATATAAATCCATCGAAATTTCATAATTTGTAAAACTTCTCCTGGTATATTAAAATATATTATACTTTCAATATTAAGTACTTAGTACCTATATATAATATAATATTATATTGTCATATAATAATTTTCAAAGATTATTGTATTTAGCCTATGCATTTTAATAACTAGGAAAGTACTCGTTTCAATTTTGATTCGTAGAAAAACCAAAATGTTTGATAAAATCATCTGCCCAGAAAATTACTGTAAAAAAGATTGTGGCTCATTTAAAAAAATAAGGACACAGGATACTCCTGTTTTGGTGGTACTAAATTATTATAAATGTTAAACTCAATCGTATTGTGTAAATAGTATATGTATCTAAATAACTGATGATATGGTCCAAGAAGTATATATAAAAATTCCAAAAATCAGAATTTAAATTGTGGTTAAAATTGTAGGTATTATTTATATGTTTTTTGGCGAAAATTAAATGTAACATACCGCACTAAAAGTAGTAGTTTGCTGATAGCAATAATAACTTCTGATAATAGTTATAAAGATACATTATAAAATATCCATAGAAACAGAGACTGACAGCCCTTCTTCGCTAAGAGTTGTATTCGTATACAATAATTTATCAATGAATTTAAATGTATCATATTATTATTATCATCCATTACAATGACCTTTTCAATGATTTGAGTTACACTCGAACAATACTTACTTAACTTACTTATACCTTCTTACTTGCAGTAACATTGTCTGAACTTGAATTGTTACTAGGGTAGGGACTTCTTTGGGTTTTTTTTTAAATGTTATATTTACCTATTACAATATAAGACTCTTGATGTACTTTTGGTGTCAATAAAATGATTTTCAAAATACACAAAACCTACTACCTACGTCATCATATTCAACCCGATGATAAAAATCAGAAATTAAATATTTTTATTATTTATTTCTATATTTTGTAAACAAAATAGTAATTTGAATATTGAAAATCAAAAATCAAAAATTCGTATTTATTATTAAATAGAATAAACACAATTTATTCGAAAAAGGTTTCTTATTATTTTCATTGTGCCTACATTATTTTTCTCCTTGTATTTATACACGCTTGCTTTTAAGAAATTATTATTCAAAATGGTCGAATAATATTGTTTGTACACATTATAATGCTTATATTATATTATTTATTTATTTCATTTGTATTTTAAACAAAATAATATTATATTGATAATAATAAATTGTTATATTTTTTTTTTTTGTTATTGTTACGAATTACAATATTTAAAGGTGCGTTCAAAATAAAGAAAATAACATTTAAACCGAAACGGTACACAATGATTATTATTGTCGATGATTTCATAAAATACGAGATGTAAAATTGGTCTTTAATAATAACAAATAAATATATATATAATATACAATATACATCATTGAAATAGTGTCATGATGTCAATATTAATCATTGACCTAGAATATAACAATAATAATTATTATCCTCTCATCAGGGTTCGGCGAGTATAATATCCAGATTAGTTTTTTTCAAAAAGAACTCTCAATTGCTGCAAAGGCTCAAACGCATGAACTTTAAAAGCGTTTAAGTTGAAATTAATTTCTTTTGAAAGACAAACGAAATTATTAAACGCCGAAATGCTTGTGACACGGTCACAGTGCCGCGTACATAACCACCACTTTCCTCGGTCCGCTGTTGTGCCATTGTCGCAATTACTGTCACTCATTTTAATATTATTTTCCCGTGTATATAATAATAATATAATATACTTCACGTTCATGCGACATCTGCTTGTATATATATATATATAAATATGCTGTAGCCCAAATGTCAACACTCGACACAATTATGAACTGTAGCTCTTCAAAGGTAAAATATAATACGTATGTGTTGTATAACAGCGGTGACATAAAGCGCACCTATTAATACAAACAATATCATAGCTATAATAGTGTAGGCGGGTAAATGAATAACCCGTGACACTCTCGAATTATTATTGACTTGACGATTCGCATTATGATTTTTGAATTTCCCCACGTATACGAATTCGACATTTTAACATAATACTATTATATATAGTACAAGCAGGCACCTATACGATAACTTTAGCATGATAATAACAATCAGAATAAATTAATAATAATCGTACTTACGAAACGAGTGTTTTTGATTTCGAATAAATAAACGATATTATACAAACGATAAAAACGGTTTTCTGCAGACGGCAATGAAATAGAATTTTAAAATAAACTGTAAGTATACTTTATGGGGTTTTAAAATTTCATGAAAATTTTTGGAAATATTTCATTTACAAGACAAATTAAAATTAAAATAAAGTTTATTGTATCTACAAGTGTATAGTCGTAAAGCAAGAGAACATTTCTAAAAGTTAGTTTATTGTATCGAATACTAATAAATAATTGAACAGCACAATAATATTATGAACTGTAGCTCTTCAAAGGCAAAATGTAATACTTGTGTATAACAATGGTAACCTAAAGCGTACCTACATTAATACAAACATTATCATAGCTGCAGTATAAGTAGTAATTAACCTGGATACCCAAATAGTGTAGGGGCATATTATGATAACTTTATAGCATAATAACGATTCAAATAAATTAATAATAATCGTAGGTATTTACAAGCTTTATAGACAAGCTTTTTGATTTTGAATAAAAAAAATATACAAACAATTTAGTTTCAAACGTTTTAACAATTTTCTGCAGACGACAATGAAATATTATTTAAAAATAAACCGTGTCATATTAGTACATTTTGAATTACTATAATACTGTTATACTTTTTAGAGGTATTCAGAGAACATGTAGGTATCGACAATTTTATATTTTTTAAACTCTGTTCACGACTGTAATTTATACATTTATTTTGTGGAATTTCATAATAGGTACTTTTCCGAGAAAATAAAATTGTGAACGACATTGTGGGTAGAGTGCATCAGAGTGTTTATAAAAGCAGAATTTATCTGAATATTTTTCCGATGGATTGAAGGAGATTCATGTTACGTGACATCTGCTAGTATAGATACAGAGTATAACAGAAATACTTGAAAAATAAAAAGAATTATGTATATAAACGTATGGCAAAAATTATGAAAAATATATGGATAATAAATAATTTGAGGAATATATCAAAAAGAATATTATGATAAAAGTTATAAACTTTTAAATTACTTTTCTCCAAAAAAATATTGATATTTTAAAAAACGTAAAAAATAAACTAATTGTCTCAAATAAAAGTTATTACCATCAACATATTTTGTCTAAATATTAAATTTACGAATTGGCTAATTTGATGTTTTCCAAAAAAAATTTAATATATTTTTTTTTTGGTATTAAAATAAAAATTAAAGTTATACTGCAGGTACTTGTAGTGCAAGCGTCTATATTTACCAAGAAAAAAAGAAAAAAAATGTTTAAATATTGATAACAAAAGTTATTTAATTCGTCGGATCGATTTGTTACATCCTGTATATAAATACACTGTAGATCAAATGTCAACACTCTTTACAGTGTTATGAACTACAGATAATATAATACGGGTGTATAATATAACGATGGTGACACAAAGCGTATCTATTAATACAAACAATATCATAGCTGCAGTATAAGTAGATGGGTACCCAAATAGTGTAGGTAAATGATTAACTGATGAAACTCGCGGATTATTATCAGCTTGACGATTCGCATTATATTATGATTATTGAATTTTCCCGCCTATATGATTTCGACATTTTCACATTATACTATAATAGTACGAGTACGAGGTATCTATGATGAATTTAGCATAATAACAATTATTACAATATAGATTATTAATAATCGTACTTACGAGTTATGATATGAGTGTTTTTTGATTTCAAATATAAGCGATTAACGGTAATTAAATATTATTTAAAAATAAACTGCATTATACGTACCCACTTACATAATATTATGTACTATACAGGTACGTTTTAAAATAGTGTAATACACGTCACACTTTTTCGAGATATAATTGAGAACGCGTAAGTACCAAAAAAATTTGTATTTTTTTTAATTCAGTTCACGACTGTAATTCATACGTTTATTTTTTGGAATGTCGTAGTATAATTTTGTGAAGCAAATTGTGAACTACATTGAAGTATTATATAAACAAATGGTTTGATTTTTATTTCAAATATAACAATCTCAATGAGTCTATTGGAGCAATAATAAGGGGGTGCTCACCCCGTGTTTAGCACTGATAAATTATAAGTTAGCGCTTGCAAAATGCATTACGAAAAAAATATACTTATAATAGGCATCAATTAGGGAAAAAATTCATTTAAAATACATACGAATCCATACGAAATAAAATAAATATCCTACTGATTTTTGATTAATAATTTGTTTTTCGTTATATGTCTTATTGTGTTTTATTTATACATATTTGGAGTTGATATTAGGCATTGTTATAGGTTTAATTGCACTAATCTTAATACTCTGGGGTCATTATTAAAAAAGTATATAGGTATATCGTATATGTATTTAAAAATTTAATACGATAAAATGAACTTTATGTTAACTTTATATTAACTTTATGATACAAATTTATGAACGAAAACAACAAAACTGTTGTTAATGCATAGTATATTTGTACAGTACAATATGTGGGTATCCGTTGTATTTAAACATTTTTTGATGAATTTAAAACAACAAATCATTACTCACAATTCTTTTTTGAGAACACTTCCAATTTTGAAAACGACATGAACACTATTGTAAACAGAGTTTCCTACAAAATTGCTTTTCGAAAACGAAGATTTATCATTTCTCTTAAATTAAAAATAATAATATAACACTGTCTTATACGCGTTAAGGTGAAAGAATAATAGAGCCACCCCTCGTCCTTTGTATTCTACACGCGTTTTTTAGTTTTCGCGTATGAAAAGTGTTATTGTGCCGCTTAACACAACACACGCAGAAAAAAAACAATTTGATTTTAATACTACAATATAATAATAATAATAATGTGTAATATTTAGTATTGTCATGCTCAGAACGTATTTAATTCACGAGGTGATTCTTTAAACCTAGGGAAAAAGTGAACACCACAACTCGTTACGACGGAAATTATTCGTTTTTTTTACGGTTTATATATTCTTAAAATAAAATAAAAAAAAAAATGTTAAATACACAACAATCCTTATTTGTATGCACCCTTATGATGTGTATGTGGAGAACCCGCAGTTATTTTTGTATTTTTAAACGGTTGCAAACTTTTTTAATATCAAAATATGAAACTGAATATTTTTTTTTTAGAAATGTTTATGTAAAAATACTGAATATTGAACAAATAGTTTTTTTTTTATAAATAAACATTTTTAAATGTAGTTTAGAATAAATAATACATATATTACCATACGGTGCATATCAACCTTGCAACCTAGCTGCTGTACATGACATTTATAAATACGATTTAATTTAAAACAAATTTACATAAAATACGTATTTTTAAATCATAAGTATCTATTATAATCATTTTTCCTCTTGAAGTAGGTGTTTATTATCCAATAAATATAACCAACGAAATTAATTGCTAAGTATTAAATACCTACATTGATTCCCATCGTAAATAATAATCTAATTTGCGTGAAAAAAGTACATGAAAAAAATACGACCCACTTATAATATTATAAACACATATTTTATATTTACTATAATAACAATTTAACAAGTAGATATTTTATTATGAGACACTGAGCTTAAGTTTATTTAAACTGTAAGTCTATAATACATTAATTAGTACAAAATGATTGCCTCCAGTAAATTAATTAGTTATACATTTTACTTGATAAATATTAATTATATTAAATTGTTATTAGTTATTTTAATGATAAACGGTTTTTAATAAATATGAAATTAAAAATAAATTCTGTTTATAAATATAAATTTGAAGTAAAAGTAAAAACTATTATTTATCGAGTTAAAATAAATAAAATAAAATGCTGATATTCAAACACATCTTATTAGTTATGTATTAAAAATTAAACTATCAAACGCTAACATATTTTTTAAGAAATTTAGATTTTAAATTTTCTGAATCAAACCTATATTGCTATTGTATAAACAAGGTACAAGGTTCAATGGTTCATAATATATAGATATATATATATAATATTATATATGATATAAGTGCAAATAAATATATGAACCAAAATAGGTGTACAAAACAATTATTTCAGTTCGTTCTACTCTATCGATATTATCAATCAAAGCGCATACTGCAGCATAGTATACCTAACCTAACGTATATATATTTTGTAACACATTAATCTCTTCTAAGTATTAATTACTATTTCAAAGTTTAACCATTTTGCAGAATTTAATATTTCATGTGGCCATGTGGGTACTTACATCAAAAATATCATTATTTCTACAGGTTTTCGAATAATTTTTTTCAAAAACTATACTACGCTGGAAATCGACTAACTTATTGAATTGTCTACAGCACAAGCTGTGTTCACTTTCCAATCAATCAAGGGGTTGTGTAAAAACTTTAAGAGCACTTAAACTACTCCAAAAAGTATTTTTCGAAACGAAAAAAAAACAAAACAAAACAAAATATGTTTGTAAAATCAATATTTTCCATATTGCTATATGTGGTGGCACCCTCAAAAAAATAACAATTTTTATTTATATTGCACACCCGATAATAATACAATAATATGTAAAACAGTATTATGTGTATTTATGTTAATTAAATTAATTGAAAGTTATAGGTTAGAGGTAGATTGGAAGGTAGTTGGTTGTATGTGATTCAATCAATCAAATACTGATCAATCATATAATTAATTTAACTTGCGTATTTGACTATTGTGGGTTCGTGTACTTGGCGAGTGACTACGACACCATAAAAGTAATTATAAATTTAAATTGTCGTAGTGTATAATATGTAATATATTTAATCGCACCTAATCTTAGACGAATAAAAAAAACGTCTTCGTCCCTGTATTTGAATTTCCGCAGTTGTACCTACTTACAATTTATAATATGTTTATCGAAAAATACTGCAAAACACACACAAAACAGATGTATGTGATCTGATTAATGTTGATTAAAATATAACTTTTAGACCTCGAAAATGTTTCGGCTTTAGTTTTACCAGTTTTTTTCCGCGAGCATTTATTTTTAACATTTTCTTTTCTCTCTTATAATACTGCACAACAGAGAGCAGAAGTACAACTTTTATAATTAAAATAGCGGCTCGTATTTTTTTTATTTTTTTTTTGTCTATATCAAAAACTAATCCAATACGACAGTTTTGAATTATTGCAATGTATAAGCTGGTAAACACGCTTTCGTGAAACTAATGATTAAAGAAAGTTATTTTTATGAAAAACGTTGAAGTAAATAATAATAATATTCAACCCTTGATATTATTATTATTCTGAAATTCTTAGGATAAACATTAATAAAATACTATTATAATATGTATGCGGAGAATATAATCACGATTGTACTTACCTAAGTTTAGGTTTTATTTCAAAAATACAATACTTACATTTTTTTTCATCACAAAACTTTAAAAAAAAAAAAAAAAACGCCTGAAATATTGTAAATGGATATTATTATGTTTGCGTATAAAAAATACGCGTATTCCATAATATTATTTACACTCATTATTTCTAATATTTATTTTGTATTTACAGAATGAAATACCTACCTGCTACTACGTATAATAATAACGTATAACTACGACTAACAGATCATAGACCGTGAACTTCAACACTGTTGTTTAAGCTAAAGATAATTCGTACAAATCTAAATCTAAATATAAAAATTGTTGTAGTTTTTCTCGGATCTTGGAGAGAAACATATATATTATAATCCTTATTGATATTTTAATGCTCATAATATATATTATAATCAATTAATTCTATAAATCTGTATCTCGGTAATTATTATTCTTATAAATGTATCATCGTTTCCCAATACCAGTCGGAACATTTTTATACAGTGCAAAGACATTAAAAAAAAATCAATACGGTTTTCCGGCCAACGCAAAAGGACCAGGTCAGTATTTAATAAAAATTGTTTTCTCTGCACTTCATTCGTGTCCAGTTTTTAAACAGATTGTGTTAATAGTTTAATACGTCCTTCCTATGGTTTAACGTGCAGATACGACCAAGAATCCTATTATATACATTTTAATATTATTTAGGTGCTGCAGTGTTTATATAGAAAATAATATTGATTTGAAATAATTGATTAGTTTGGCGTAACAATAATATGTCATTAAAAATATTGTGGAATTCAAAAGGAGCCGGTATTGTCATCTCAAGAATATTATACTCCTACCGATTGGTTTCACGATTTGATTAAATTAAAAAAAAAAAAAACTAAATATCATGATTAATAATATTATATGCTATGAAGGGCCTGGTTTTTTAACCCCCCCCCCCCAATTATGTAAAATTTGAAAATTAAATTTTTTATTTAGTTACCACCTTAATTATTATCATACTTTTCCTCCATTTTACTACCTTATATCTATTTAAAGGGGAGGGGTGTATAGTACGGTGCAGTATATCAACAAAAATGACTTCACAGGATAAATTCCCAGGTCATGCGACTTGCAGAATTGTCGGATTTTGTTAACTATTTTTTATCTGGATGAAGAAAACTGATTTTTCATTTTATTTTGAATAACAGTATAAAATATTATTTTCAAAATAGCTTACTATTGTCTTATTTTGCAAGACATATTATTATTATAAAGTTTAATATTAAAATATTGTAAAACAAAGTTCAGTGTAGTCAATAGAATGTTAGGTATATGAGTTGAAAAAAAGCAGAAAGTTGGTAACTCTCTGTTGTACATTATTGTTCTAGAGAAGTCACTGTAATGGATGAGTTAAGTTTGAATTCAATGAAATAAAATCATAGTATACGAAAAACGATTATCAGCGAAGACAGCCTGTCAGCCTATAATATTATTATGATTAAAGTAGGTAATTTATTTTACTATAAGGCATTAGTACTATAGTAAGTTAAATTAATTGTTGCCGAAAACATTGCAATTGAAAATGTAACTGTGTGTATAAAATATAATAATACATCTGAAAAGTTTTAAGTACCCACAAATAATATATTTATAAATTACAACAAAATAGTTAAACATTTTATTATTCGTTTAATTATCTAATTTCGTACAAATTTGAACTTAAAATGTCTATAAATAAAAACTACGTTCTTATATTATTTACATTTTGTGGTTAGAGTATGAAAACCGTGTTTTTAATTTTCAACCATAAAATAATTTGCCAATTTTCAATTTGATAAACGTTGACGACATTTGATCATTATATGCTTATAAATAAAATCGTGCCCAAGTATTTTTTATATATATTTTAAACTACTATTGTAACAATTTATGAGGAGCCATAAAATATAGAAAATGATAAAATAAACATATTTTTATGTCAATTTAAAGTATTTACGGTTTTTCGTTTTTGAATTACAACAACATATGAAAATCGTTCCATAAGAAATCGGGAGAATGCTGTAAAAATATAAACATGAAAAAAGGAATTTGACTTTCCGATAGATATTTTTTTTTGATAAAAGTAGCTAAGACAACTTTTTTGTTAATTTCCACTATCAATAACTTACGATATAAAAAGAAAAGATGTTATGCGTTTCTAAATTTCGAACTCGAAATAATGTGCAAATGTTCGGGATTTTGACGAATTTTGTCAACATTTTAATTTCAGACGCTCGTGAAACATTATTGTGTATTTACTATTTAGTATTTACGCTCAACTTTTTTCTAATTTCCAATAACACCAATACTTATGAGGAACAAAATGTTTCTTTCGTCGTTAAAAAATTAAAATAAAAACTGATACAAATCGAAAATTTGTTATGCCTATAAATAGTTCAAAATAAGTCAAATTATTTTTGAAGCAGTATGGTGAATAAAATAGGCTAGTATAAACATTCAATGAAAATTGCATGCATATTTATTGTGATTTTGTTTAGAGTTATACCAAAAACCAAAATCAATTTTCCGGAAAAATTATGGTTTTTCTTTACTTTTTTTTTTGTCATTCCCGACGTTTTAGAAAACTAGAAAAATTTTAAATTTTGAACTCTGGAACGCACCAAATAGATTCAATTTCCCACCAGAAAAGATACTTAAGTTGAAAACTGAAGCATTATTTCGAATCTTATCCTTTGTTCAGAATCTAAAATGATCAAATTTGGTTGGTTCTACAGGACATTATTCCCGAAGAGTGTATTTTTGTGGACTGTGTGCCTTAAATTCTTTATTATTTAACATTTACGTAGGAATTATTAGAACCCTGTAATAATTATTTTCTAATTAGATATC
The DNA here is from genome assembly GCA_949089665.1 of Macrosiphum euphorbiae. Lineage (NCBI taxonomy): Eukaryota > Metazoa > Arthropoda > Insecta > Hemiptera > Aphididae > Macrosiphum > Macrosiphum euphorbiae. The sequence goes on along the minus strand of CARXXK010000002.1, from coordinate 71,011,999 downwards.
TTAACTATATAGTAAAAATTATGTGACGTGTAATAAGATGTTGAGTTTTTAAAATCAATAACTTATTTTATTTCTTCAAAATGTTTGTAGCACCAACATATTTTCTTAAAACGTCGATGTATTGTTTTCTGGCATATTACTTATAGCACACAAGCTATAGACATTTTAAGTTTAAAATAAGGACATAAATAACGAAATAGTGGGAAGAGGGGAGAGAGAGTTATTTTAACATCAATATACATTCCTCTTGTAGATATTTTTAATTATTTATACGATGAAAAAAATTCGCCAAAACTTATTAGGTAGGTATTATAATTCCAATAAACAACACCTTACTTCTACATTTTTCCAATAATTGTGGCATGTACTGATATGTTGAACAAATCATATTTGGAACTAGGTAAATGGTATTTAATATGTTTAGGTAAAATAAATTTAATAGTACTGCCGTCCTAAGAAAAAAGTAATTTCTCTCCATGCCATTTTGAGAAGAAATAAATTTTATGTTTAGAAGTTTTTGATAGTTTTATTTTCATAAATATAATGTTTTTCAAAGTAAAATACATAATTTCTTATGGAAATATACCTGATGAATGGAACTATTTTTATATTATTTACAGTTTTTCTTTCACCAAGATATCATTGTTTTGATATTTATACTAAGCTATTAATTATTCAGAATTGTTTACTATTATAATAGTATATTATTTTGTAATTAATATAATATTCAATATTAAACTGTGAGCATATTAATATTATTATGATTTCAACAATATATTCATTATCCCGGAATAAACTATTTACATGTTATACCTATTTTTTTTTTTTTTTTTTTTCGTTTGAACCGACAGCAGAGGAGGATCTGTGTGAACACTACTACTCCTCAATGTTATACCTATTTAATGTTACAATATGTACATTCATCATAATGGTCTCACATTACAATAAGTGTAATTTGGTAATAAGAATATAGTTATAACAGTACATATTATTATGTAAAATATTTAAATTCGGTTGTACAGATTAGTTTTTTTTAAGGAAATACATTATTGATATTATTGATAAAATATCTTCTAGATTCATTGGCTGTGGAAAGACGAAACTCTTAGGCTAAGTATCGGCATTCAAGGAGGAGGTGTTCTATGAATATTAAAGATGTGTTGCAGAATTCACACATGACTCTTAGTTCTTTTTTCATTAAGTGTATAAGTGAGTAATAATAATATTACTTGTATAGAATGTATATTATGTGTTGTTCCATGTTTTTTTACATAACCTAGGTCGTTTGCAACATAAAAAGAAAATGAGAACAATTATGTTGGAAATTATTGAATATAACCATCCATTTCTACTTTTTTTTTTACATAATTCTTACCTATGTAAGTAATATGTTGGTATAATTTTTAGTACAGTTATTTGTGAATAAATAAATTATACTTATTTTATTCTTATAGCTCTATTGTAATTTATTACCTAATCGATGATTTTCTAAAACAACAAAAAATATTAATTGTGAGTATTGTGACATGGCAAGAATAATATTCCCATCAATTAGTTTCACTGTTTGATTTGATATTAAATAACTTACTACCATTAAATATTATAATGTGCTATTAAATTGTTTATTATTTAATGTTTAAGTACAAATTATTGTCTAAATATACATCTGAACTGTATAATTATAATAATATTACGTGAAATAAGGTGTTTTCTTTTTAAAATCAATAATATACAATATGTACCTATAGGTACCTATTTTATTTCTTCAAAATGTTTGTAGCTCCAACATTTTTTTCTCAAAACGTTGAAGTATTATTTTCTGGCATTTTACAAATAGTACTCGAGCTATAGAAATTTCAAGTTTAAAAGAAGGATATTATCAAAAACGGAATAGTGAGAGTAGGGTTATTTCGCCATCAATATATTCCTCTTGTCGATATTTTAAATTATTTTATACGATGAACAATATTCGTCAAAAATGATTTGGTATTATAACTATCAACACTCCTACTTCAACATTTTTAGAATTGCGAACTGTACTGAAATTTTGAACAAATCATATTATATTTGGAAACTAGATAGTATATGTTTATGAGGTATAATAATAGTTTAATAATGATATATGATTACTTTATTTTAAATATAATTTTAATAGTATACAGTATAATGTGAGGTCGTGAGAATATGAAATGTATAGATGGTATTTATGTTGTTTCATTTTCTTTTTTTGCAAAAGCTGAGGTATTTGTAACATTAAAAAATAATAAAAATTGAGAACCATTATTTTAGAAATTATTGAATATATCAATCATTCATGTTTAATACATAATATGCAAATACTAAGTTACAAATATTTTGTAGCCTCCTATACCATGGCATAATTTTTAATACAATAAGTGAACAAATCGCAATGATAGTTTATTCTTATAGTTAGTTGTATTGTAATTATTAACTAATCGATATTTTTGCAAAACAATTAGAAATATTAATTATGAACACTCTAAATCTATTGACCAAAAACTAAAAATAGTATTAAAAATATTTATGTTTTACTAAAAATGTAATAAATTTCTACAAAAAAAATACAAAATAGATTATATTAATTTATTTTTGAAGTTGATTATTTTAAGCTTTCGCTGTTTATACAAAAATGTGTTTTGATTATTATAACGATCTAATGGATATAATATTATATCATATTCCATCGATTAATTCTTTTCAAACAATAGTAATAATTTATGAATTTATAATGAATTATATTATTATTATATAGGACTCGATTATGATATACATTTTCACTGTAATTATCATAATATAATTTAATGATTAATGCGAACAGTTTTCAGTGGAAATAATATAATAATAATGTTAATCAGTCAAAAAATAAAGCGGCAACAACTGTAATGTGAAATTTTGAAAAATATAAAAGTCTAGGGAATGTGTAATATAATAATATTAGGTAGGTACTATCTGTACTGGGTCCCTCCACATACTAAATAAACAGTTTGTGAACTTTTTTTTTTAATAAACACGACTCTATTTATTTGAAATAATGAAATTCAGAAAATCCTTTGGAAAAAAAAGTAATTTAAAACGATGTTAAGCGAATTCCTTTTCCGGAGAGTCCTATACTACAACGTCTTAATGGAATTGAATGTATGGGCGAATCGATTATCCTCGGGTATTTGTTTGTAACCTTCATATGCAAAACCAAAACCAATACCGACTAAGACATTTCACAAATAACAGCTGTATTGTAATATACGTGAATAACATTTTCAGGAACAACTATTGCTCAATTTGAACCATTTATATATTATTATTACTTAATCAATATTATATAATATCGTAGTAGTTATACTGCCTATTATTATACATGCTTGACATAATAATATTTTACAGTTCAGTAATCGAATTGTCGCGAGTTTATAATAATACTATAATAATATTTATAGTATTTGTGTATTTATTTAGGTGCAGGATAATATGTATATGTGTCTGTGTTTATATCAATATTGATATCTACTTAACAAAAATTGTATTAACCTTAAAAGGTTGAGCACTAATTCATTGTACAAATAATTATTAAATATCTGTATAAATACTTTTCTGGAATTTCAAATATTTTAATATACTTATAGACAAAAGTATATTAAATATATTTCAAATACATATTATTATGTTTTGTATTTAAAAATATTAAATAGGTACAAAATTCTTTTAATTTAGATTTTTAGTCTATGGTGTTTTCGATTATTTTTTCCCACGGAAATGGCTTATCATTGTCCGTCGACTTGAAGACGACTTACGATTATTAAATTTTGTTATCAGTGCAGGCAATGATAGATATTTAACAAACGATAAATTCAACCATATTAAGGCACGTCCAGACGGAACAGCTTTTGACTCTCGGCACGGCCGTGCGGCCTCGCGTCCACACGGTGAGGCTTTTGAAAAAAGTTTGTTCCACTACTAATTACTTAAAAAATAATTTAAAAACTTAAAAAATAAGTACTGATGCTGCTCGGCTTTGCCGAAAATACGTCCACACACACTCGGCATTGACTTGCATACGGCTTTCCTTTGATGTAGACTGCCTACTAGGCAGATCGGAAATTATGCCAGTGTGGCATCAAAAAAAACCTCGAAAAATGTATTTATGTATTCATACTCATGCCTCATGGAGCAAAAGATGCTCTGTCTGGACAGTTAAAAATATGTTTTTAGTACTCATTTTAGTTTTGGAGAACCAGTACTGGAACCGATATATATGAATACCGATATATATTAAAAAGGTTCCAGTCGCTGATGCAAATAAGTATTGACTGATTATTTAAATATCTATTTCAAATACTTGTGAGAAGTATTTTTAACAAGTACGTGCACTGTATTGTTCTATCTGAAAGTAATATTATTATACAAAATGTATCATTTTTACTGGCGTTTCCCACACTACACAGCTGCATTAGGTATATCGATCCAATCTATTAATTATAGGTTATAAATAATGTTTATGTTATGACAGACAACAGTTATCTAAAAAAACAAATTTTTTTAAAATGGAGATGTTGCTGATATTAGACAAATCTAATTCATGGCCTCTCCTACGCACAGTGGATATTATTAGCAAATTATTTACTACATAATTATTAAATAAATTGTCAAAAGAAAGAATAATAATTGGATATTTATTTGGATCTGACTATATTATTATCTTGGACTGTATTCCCTATCCTTCTTCTTATAAAAGTTTCACTGTACCAAACAGGATCTCATTAAAAATCATAACATTATTTTATATTTTAGAGTGAATTAATTTACTATTCAAAAATATGACAAACATGCAGTGATTGTTGTAGTTGTCAAGTGAATGTCATAAATTGAACATATTTTATAAAATTAATATAAAATATTCAGTGAATAAAAATGAAAGTTATGTAGATAGGTAGGTACTATATACATAATGCAGTTATTACTATATTATATTATATTTCTCCATTATGTTTTATAAAATTAATTTATTTTTAAATAATGTAATTTTGAATTTTTATTTAGAAACATAAAGTTATTGTATTGTATTTATTAAAAATATATTCTGGTCAATTATGTTGATATTGTTGTGTATACCGATATTTGTATATTAACCAATTTTAGACATAATATTATTATTTTTTCTTTTATACTATTCTAAAAATTGAATAATATATAGTCAGACTAGGTCATTTTGGAGTTGAAGGGACCAGCCGAATAATACGCAATAATAGAAAATACTAGGTTCCGGGAAAAGTTCAAGAATTGACGAATTTGGGTTAAAAAAGTTTGAGTTAACCAAGTAACAAAGTTCAACTGTATAATATTATATAGGTATGTATATGCCTGGTTAACAAATAAATGAATGCAACAAACATTTTACATTCCACTATAATATTTTAATGAAATATAAAAATATTTAACAATTTTTTCAGTTATTAATCATTTATTTGTGATATGAATATATTAAGAGGAGTAAGTGATGTAAACGTAGAAGTGGAGAATATTTTTTTTATTAATTTGCAGGAATTTCCAATAAATAATAAAATAAAAAAGTTCCTTCTTTATCAATATATATTTCCATAATTATGGCCAAAATAGTGAAATTTTTAGACACTGTCACACTTTGGTAATGACAAATTTACAGAATGATGTACAGTCATGTAAGGGGACGGAAATACTATAAAATCGGTATTTTAATTTTACTTACGTTGATATTATAAATCATAAATTTGATAATTTTGAGGTGTGATAATGTGTTATTTTAATTTTAATCTGCTTTTTGCATCGTAGTGGTTGAGCTTGAGTGGTCGAAACACATTTTTATATTTCATATCGTGGTTAACAGTGTTTATATTGTGATCAATAAATTAGTGACTAGTGTCATTTTTAACCAACCAAAATAATTAGTTAGATTTTAACTCGTCTTTGTTTTATTTTACCCACTGATCATGATTGAAGTGTAAAGATTTCATATAAATGTAGTTTTATTATGTGTAGGGGAGAGACCCCATGGCGTATATTGACAACAAAAGTATTTTGCACCTAGTGGGCTATAATTCTCTGCGAGCGTCCCTGCAGGGTACAACTTAATACGGTAAAATACGATTGAGTATAATAAAATACACGATTGAGCATTGAATTTTTTATGAGACATTGCCACGCAATTCAAACCAAAATGTTTTGATTTATTTTTTGCACGTAGTCTCACACACCAATAAACATATTAATATGATACCAAGCTTATACGAACCTTAAGTGTTGAGCCTTGCTCTGTCGACAATGCTATCGATTAATAAATCTGTTATAAAATTAGTTCTGCAATGAAGCAATATAATTATATCTCGATGCTGACCTTTATAAACGCAACGTTTTAAACATTTAGCACTGGGGAAATATTAAGAATAAGCATTAAAGTTGTTAAGACAGTGTCCCCAAATTATTATAGAAATAATTCAGTTTATGAAGTGAGTGTTCGATCACCTAGTGACTATTTCTTTCAGAAAATATATATTATGTCAGTGAGTTAAAAAAAAGTTTTAAACGTGTTTTATATTTATTTTTTATTACCGTGAAAGGTATATTTAGTATTATATAAATTATTTTATAGGAAAGAGGCAAGGGATCCGGCCTAGTAAAATTGGTATAAGTACAGTCAAACTTGGTTAACTCGAACTTTTTTAACTCGGAATCGTCAATACCTTGAACTTTTTCCCGGTCCCTAGAATTTTGCTATTATTGTATTATCATTGGGTAACTCAAACTTTTCGGACGGTCCCTTCAACTTTGAGTTAACCAAGTCTGACTGTATACACAAATTAATCGGAGAGCAAAAAAAGGACAGTTGAAATGGATGTTAGGTTAGGACCATAAAATCTTGTTATTTTTTTTATTTATCGACATACCAACCATATTTGTATTGTTGTAATTATTTAAATAAACGGCAAAATCTAAGAACTTTTTATGCTCGTTCACGGCGGAGGTTTTGTATTTCTATATCCTTTTATATTACGACAAATTTGCTCAATCGTGTCGTAAAAAAGGCGTTTAATGCTCAATCGTGTGATAGCCCTTAAATAAAAGGATCGAAAACCGTTTCACACGTGCGACAAAGCTACTGATAGATAATATAATATAATATTATTACATACTACTATAATACGCTTCTGAATTTTAAATATTTCAATGAAATTATGAAAAATGTTTATTTTTTTTTTAAATACTTATATAGATGATTAGAAATGATTATTCATAACACACAGAAAAGATTAATAATGACCGACTTATCGTACAAGGTTTATGCATCACTATGTTAATGTTCGTAAACTTTTGAATAAGTATACATAGTATTATATTATCGCCTCTCGGTTAATTTATCACTTATTAATTTTGTTCCCTATTGGCTATTATTTATTAATTATTTATTAGTATTCGATAGAATATACCAACTTTAAAAAAAAAATGTCTAATGCTGTAGGTTCATAGCTATAAACTTTTAGATTTAATAAGCAATTTATTTTTTATTTCACCTAAATGAAATATTTCAAGAAAATAAATTACTTGAAATTTTGAAACCCTAAGTACAATGCATCAATTTATATCTATCAATGATTTGTATTTCCACGAAGTCTACTCGAGATTTTCTAGATCACCCATTACACAATCATTTTATTTTTTTTTTATCTTAATTCTAGCTTTGGAAAAAAAAATAATACTTTCCACGTGGTTATTTTTTAAATTTTAAAAAAACTGTTTAGTTTTTGTAATTTTATCAGTAGGTACTTCAAAATACACAAATTGTTTAAAACGACGTAGAGTGATAATAACAAATGATTAAAAACGGTATATTAGTTGACATGTATTTGAACTTTTATATTAATTTAGTCGAACGAAAAAAATACCCCTAGGAAACAAAACTTGACTTACTTTTATGAAATTAGTAATAGGTATAGACAAGTGCAAGTGGCTTGAAAATTAATCTAATATAAATCCAATCCGTATATTTTTCTACATAAAAATCAAAATGTCGTATTTCTATAACTGCAGTTAAATCGGTAAAATCGATTTGTATTTTTTGAGTCTCGAGATTTCGTTCTTTAATACCCAATTAACAACGCCAAAAATAATAATACGTAATAGACTTGTGTTCTAAAGTGATTTTTTTCATCTCAAATGATGATGATGATGTATACAGCCATATACCTAGGTATAGACTTCGGAATCACAAAGATATTTATTATTATTAAAACGTATGAGTGTGTGTACATAATTCACAAACTTATTATTTACTTTAAAATAAAATATCTTATATAATAAAACGCTAATAACGCGTATAAGATCCGCGGGGAGCGCTCACGGCACTCCGCGTTTCTTCCATGACGACCAATCACAATACTTCCCGCGCGTTCGCTATAAATTCCGCTCGCTTATCTCCCTTTTCCTTATCGATCCTAATATTTTCGAACATTATTATTATTATTAAAAAAAAACCCGTGTTTTTCAATTTTTTGACGTGATAATAACGTCTTATAAATCGATTACCCCGCGACCGTCCCCCCGACCCATTAAACGAGTAATTATTTTTGACCAAGTATAACTTAGCCGGTATTCGACTTAGAGACCCCGGACCAATGGGCATCTCAATTTTTTAGGCCCCAGATGAATTTTCAACATTAGGGAACCAAAGCCCCCACCCCCCCCACATTTTGAGTTGAGTATAACTCGGCCGGAATTCAAGTTAAAGACCTCGGACCAAGGGGGAACCCATTCTTTTTATGAATACTACCGTTTTCCGCTTTAGGGAACGGGGGCACCTCCTCCCCCCCTTTTTGGATTTTGCTTTTTTGATGGATTTTGGTCCGGGAGAGTACTAACACCCACCTCGCCAAGGGGAAACTCGGGGTTTTGAGTTTTTGATAGGATTTATTGGGATTTTCTTAAATATTGTTTTTATTGATAAGGAAAGTGATAAGAATTTTATTTTATCGACGCGGCTTAAGAGTCATACATTTGCCTCGAAATTTCATCTGAGTAGGTGGCTAGGTTGGTTAGGCGTTAGGATAGGTGACTCGAGGGTCGTGGGTTCGAAACCGCCGTCCGGAATTTTCGGTTATTTGCGGCGGCCGTACTAAATCGAATTTCTTATTTTTGCGTTTTTTTTTTTCGTCACATTTATCATTTTTAACGAGTGTTAATTTTTTTTTTAAATTTGCATTATATTATTATATATATTATTATTATTCGTTTGACGATATTTATTGGGCAAAAAAATAATTAAAATTAACATTTAATTAATACTTGATTTTACCGACGCACCTACATGTTTCTTTTATTAACACATTATAATAACGTATAACTAACCTACGTGTAGTACCTACTTGATATACCTATTATAGTTTTTACGTGATTCCGATTTGGTTAAATACTGCTACAGATTATAAATACTATATTAAAAAATAGTACGACTATATTTGCCGTTTTTTCGAAAATTCGAGTCCCGGGGTGGAGTAGTGTGTCAGAAACGAGAGTAGGTACCGTGTAGGTATCGCTATATACAGGCATATATACATGCGCCTCGAGGTTCGATTTTTTTCGCAAATCTCGCGTCTTGAACGTCCGAAGGTGGCGGACATGGTGGTCCGCTCAAACGCCCTTAAGAGTCATAGATTTGGCTCCTAATTTCATCTCGGTAGGTGGCTAGGTAGGTTAGGCGTTAAAACGGGTGATTCGACGGTCGTGGTTTCGAACGCCGGCGGGGCCGTGTTAAATCGAATTTCTTTTTTTTGCGTTTTTTTTTCGTCACATTTATCATTTTTAACGAAAGTGTTAATTTTTTTTTTAATTTGCATTATTATATTATATATATTATTATTATTCGTTTGACGATATTTATTGGGCAAAAAATTTTTATAATTAACATTTACCGACGCACCTACATGTTTCTTTTAATAATACATTATAATATAACTAACCTACGTGTAGTACCTACTTGATATATTACAGTTTTTACGTGATTCCGATTTGGTTAGATACTGCTACAGATTATAAATACTATATTAAAAAATAGTACGACTGTAATATGACTGCTTCATTTGCCGTTTTTTTCGAAAATTCGAGTCCCGGGGTGGAGTAGTGTGTCGGAAACGAGAGTATGTGTAGTGTATTCATTTATAGATACCTACGTTTAATAGGATAGTAGTACATTTCAATAAAATTTGTTATTCACCAATATAATTATCTATTTGTTAATTTGACTTAATTCTCATAATTAAATAAATATACATGGAAGGTATATTTTAGAAAATATCCAATCAGAAAATTAGATTTTGTCGACTTATTCGTTATAACCGCGAAAAAATAACAATGATTACATTGATTACAGTGAAGCCTAACATAAAACACCTGATAACTGTTCTCTATAATTATCAACAAATACAATTTTATTACCTCCTGTATACTTTTTCATATTTGAACGGCCGTTTCGAGCACTTTTCGCTGTAGGCGGATTGTCCGTTCGGGAATCGGATTTCACCCGAGATGACTGATAGCTAGACACTCAAACTCAGAATCCGAATTTCCGATTTCAACACACATACGAGAACCGGACACACACACCCGGTGCATGGTCTGCGATCCGACGTAGTCGGATTGCCTACCTGACTAGCTACTAGCATACGAGCGACTTACACCCCCACTGCATCCGATCCGCCACAGGTGGATTGTCCGTTCGGGAATCGACTTTCATCCGAGATGACTGATAGCTAGACATTCAAACTCAGAATTCGAATTTCCGATTTCAACACACATACGAGAACCGGACATACACGCCCGGTGCATGGTCTGCGATCCGACGTAGTCGGATTGCCTACCTGACTAGCTACTTGCATACGAACGACTTACACCCCCAGTGTATCCGACACTCGGGAATCGACTTTTACCCGAGATGACTGATAGCTAGACACTCAAACCCAGAATCCGAATTTCCGATTTCAACACACACACACCAGAACCGGACATACCCGCCCGGTGCATGGTCTGCGATCCGACGTAGTCGGATTGCCTACCTGGCTGGCTGTGTCGTACGATCGACTTGAATCGCGTGACTTACGACTAGACACTCTTCCGAGTTCAAAAATTACCGCTTAACCAGTGCTGCCAACACGACAAAACACAATAACCGACGACCCCCCATTCCCGCCGCAGGCTGGATCAAAAAACCCAGCATCGCCGACAAAGATGCACCACCGCCCACACAGTCTTTCCGCCGTAGGCGGGATGACAAACACTGGAATCTAGTATAATATATAAAAGACTAGGAGGAAACTCTCATCATATAGCAGCTGTATATTTTAAGACGTTATCTCATTTCATTTCGGCAGACAATAAATGAATGTGCTTTGCTTTAGTCATGAGAACATCGCCGTGGTACAGCGGCGATAGTGGTGCGCAGAAAAAAGGGAACAATATTATTATTTTTTTTCCTTACTATACCTACCCGTCGAGGTCGGGGGAGTGACAGAATCAGAAATGGTGTCATAACGACGACGAAGGTATAGTCCTATAAATTATATTATATCCTATATCTCATCCTCCCCAAGGTTACATATACATATATAGGTCAATATATATTGTGTATTGTACGTAATACGCTCAGCCTTAGAGCAGGTGTGTACGAACGGACAATGATATGCATATAATAATATGTAGAAGAAAAGAAGAAACCCGCAACAGTTTCATTTTGTCAAAAAATATTTTGTGGTACTTAACCCTACGATTGTCGCATGTTTAAATATTCGAGTGGCCTTGAGAAAAATATTCGTATCGAGTTTAGTTAAACAAAAAAAAAAAAAAAAAAAAGGGTGCTCGGAGAAGAAAAACTTCCAAATCCCGTAAGACTTCAGCTATATTATGCCATTCTCATCGAGTGCTGAGCCAAAAGCTGAGCCCCATAGTTATCAAATTCAACTTAAAAGCGATTATTATAAAATTCTATTAACGGTCCAACTTTCGGAAGAGACATTGTTAAACTTGCAAGCACGTTTTTTTTTAAAGCGTGTAAGTTTTTTAATGTAAAAATGTATACATAATAAAATATACCTGTTCAATATGATATATATAACTTGAAATCAAAATAAAATAACGCAATTTTATTTTGATTAGGAAACCACGTGAGTAATAATCTAGATGCACTACATATAAGATGCACTACAAAGTAGTACAATTAAAAAGACAATTTTAAATTTATTCATAAAGATGGATACCACTCAGTAGCTGTACAAGAGTTGTAGAGGTCGAGTGGGTCACTGTTGTAAGTCTATAACGGATGTGTTAAATATTATTATTATTATTATTATTATTATTTTCTGTCAGCTATATCAATACGTATAATATTTCATGATAATATTATGTGGGATGTAGGTATTATGTTCATTGGTATTATAGCTATTAAATTAACTTATTTTACCATTAGTATTAAGGTACGTAAGTTGATTTAATTTTTGTCGAAAACGTTGCATTCATTGGTGCATTTTGATTAATATAATATTTTTATTTTTTTTTTTTTTTTTATTTTTATAATTTTTATTTACAATCTGTTACAATAAAAATATGAACAATAAGTAAAATAGATAATTGAATGAAGTGGCTTGAGGAAAGGACGGATTTAAGAAGCCTTCCAGTGAAGACACTTTGTCAGCTGTTTATATACATTTAAATAAGTTAACAATTATTTATAAATAGAAAAAGATTAGGTAATTAACTAAATTAATAGGTCCCGACACCACCGCCTTTTTAGTCTTTTCCTAGGATTATCGGGTATGTTTGCCGACGCAAGTCCTTTAATTAGGGGATTATCATGGTTTTTAACAGATAAGTTAAATCGTCTATAAAAAGTTCTAGCTACATCACAGACGGGTGAGATGGCAAGATCGTTATGTAAGGTCTGGTTGGACACGTAGAATGGTGCTTTAGTTATGGCTCGGAGCGTTTTGGATTGGAAGCGTTGGATACGGTTAGTGTTTGAAATTTTTGCAGAGCCCCATAATTGAATTCCGTACGTCCACATTGGTTTAAGATAAAGTTTATATATTAGAAGCTTGGTTGGTAGTTTTATGTGTTTGGAGGTTAGGAGAGAGCGGAGAAGACGAAATCGATTGTTTAAGGATAGCAGTTTGCTGCGAAGATGAGGAGACCATGTGAGGCGTTGATCAATGATTATGCCTAGATAGCGAGTGCTCTGCGCGGTTGGCAAGATTTGCTCATTTAAGGTAATAGATGGGCATATTCCCTTCCTAAGAGTGAAGGTACATTGTATAGATTTAGATTCGTTTATTTTCACACCCCACTCCTTATACCATTTTTCGAGGAGGGATAGGTGTTCTTGGATATGCGAGGAAGCAATGGATGGATCATGGCTATTGGTTAAAATAGCTTTGTCATCGGCAAAGTCAGCGATGAGGCTAGTGGGCAGCGTGGGTTGATCAGATACGAATATATTAAATAACAGAGGAGCAGTGACTGCGCCCTGGGGGACTCCTGCATTTATGGGTTTTGGTGAGGAGTTAGATGAACCATAACGTACCGAGAAGAAACGATCTTCTAGGTAGGACTTGAGTATAAGATAATAAGTAGACGGTAGGATGAGTTTCAGCTTAAATAAAAGGCCTGCGTGCCAGACTCGGTCAAAGGCTTGAGAAACGTCAAGGAAGGCCCCAGTGCAATATTGTTTTTCTTCTAGAGAAAATGATATTTTATCTACTATACGGTGAATTTGATGTATCGTGGAGTGTTTGGTACGAAAACCAAACTGAGAGTCAGGTAAGACTTTGGATTCAGCGATAATGTTTAAGATTCTTTTTAATAATATTTTTTCAAACACTTTCGACAGTATTGGAAGCAGGCTAATAGGTCTATATGATGTTGGACAGTCGGGTGGTTTTTTTGGTTTGAGAATGAGTATGATAGTGGAAAACTTCCATAATATAGGGAAGTAAGATAATCGGAGCATTGAGTTAAATATATAGGTGAGAAGTACGATAACTTTTTTTGGAAGCTGGTTGAGTATTTCAGAAGTTATTAGATCATAGCCAGGAGACTTTTTCCTGGGGAGTTTAGATATTATATAGCGAATTTCAGCAGGAGATATGTGCTTCGGTGGGAGGGACATTTGTAGTGGTGAGTTGAGAAATTGTTCAACTATATTAATTTTTTCCGGAAGGAGAATGGTATTGTGAGGTTGAAAAGTATCAGCGAGATGGTTTGCGAATATGTTAGCTTTCTCCTCATCAGAGTGTGCCCAGTTTCCATTTGCATTGCGTAGGGTGGCTGAGGGATTTCGTATACGAAGAAGTTGTTTGGTAGCTTTCCAGAGAGAACCGTCCTTAGTCGTAAGTGATTCTAAGTGGTTAGTATAAGATTTGTTTCTATAGTTTGCTAGGGTCCGTTTGAGTTTTTGGGCAAGCATATTGTAGTGGGATTTATCAGTGGGATATTTTGATCTTTGCCATAGGCAGCGAGCGCGACGTTTTTGTGCTATGAGACTACGGATGTAAAGGGGAATGATCATGTTACATGTGTGTGATTGCGTGGGTTGCGCTGATTCCCATGCTGAAGTTTGGATGTTGGATGTAAAAAGATTCACTGCTTCATCGATGTCATTGGTTGTCTTTAGGCGGACTTTTAGACTGGTTTTTTCCAGTATTGACTTATGGAAGTTATCCCAGTTGATATGAGAGTGTAATGGTGTTGGGTTGTGTTGGTTGAACAGAGGCTGGCAGTCGATTGAGAGTAGAATGGGGGAATGATCTGAGCATGGAGCGTGCAGATTTGTAATTAATGAGTGGAGTGTGTTGGGAATTTTGGTTACAAATATATCTAATATATCTGGTCGTTTTCGAGAGGAAGTTGGCCAATAAGTCGGGTTGGTAGGTGAGATTACTTGTAGGTTTTTGTTTATTACACTATGTAAGAGTGAGTTCCCACGAGGGTTTGTGACCCGGCATCCCCATTGAATGTTTTTAGAGTTTATGTCACCACCGACTATAAAGTTATGTCCGAGGGTATTAAAATAGATATTGAATTGATTAGTGGATATATTATGTTTAGGAGGACAGTAAATGGCTGCTATGGAAACAGGTAAATTGTTGATTATTATGGATACAGCGCACGACTGTATATAGTCGGTTTGAAATTTTTGGAGTGGATGAGATGTGAGAGAAGACCTAACATAGATAGCGGATCCTGCATGAGCAGTTCCGTCCGGATGGTTGGTATGATGTAGACGAAAGCCTGGTATATTGAGAGAGTAACTATTAGTGAAATGGGTCTCGGATATTAAAGCGATATCAATTCTTTTTTCTTGGAGTGTAATGAGGAATTCATCTTTATGGTTTTTTAGTCCGTTCGCGTTCCATGAAAGGATCATGATAGAGTTTTGGGTGACTGAGTTATTTGTTGTGTGTGTCATTTAAAAGTTTAGACATGAGTGCTGTGATGAGAGAGATAAGTGGGTTAATTAGACATTTAAGTTCTTCTAAAAATTTTTTTATATCATTATTATCAGGACTGGGTATAGGTAAGGTGTTGGAGGACGGAGTTGGCGGTGGTGCGTTACCTGTATTTGCTGTTGCTTCTGCGTATGATTGGTTTGTTCGAGTACTTGGATTTTGCGTTGATGGTTGCAGATTTGACTGGTAATTAGGTTTCGTAGTTCGGTTGGTTGATTGCGATTGATGATGTTGGTTGTTATGTCTTGAGTTGACTGGTAGGCGGTGACGTTGTTGCAGCTCCTTGTATATAGCACAGCCTTTGTAGTTGGCTGGGTGTTCGCCTTCACAGAGAACACATTTGGCCGGCAGGTCAGGTGATTTTGTGCAAGTTGCGGTAAGATGGGTTCCACCGCATTTCACGCAGCGAGGAGAGTGTGAGCAATAGCTTTTTGTATGACCGTAAGTCTGGCAGTTTTGACATTGAGGAATTTCACGGCGTTTATGAGGTTCCTCAACTTTGATTTTGGTATTAAGTAGGGCCGTTATGTTAAATATTTCCTTACTAATAGATTCAGGAGCAAGGTCGACAAAGAATAAGGGCAATGGTATTTTGGTTTTTTGGTGTTTTATGTTTGTCACTTGCCTTACGGTGAATCCTAATTCTTCAAGTGCTAATGCTATTTCAGTAGGATCGGTTGTGTGGTGAATATTTTTTACCACTGCTCTGAATGATTTTTCAGATTAAAGCTGAAATGTATGGTATTCTGCTTTCTTATCACTTAAAAAGTGGATAAGTGTTCTATAGCTATCGGGTGTATTTGTTTGGATTTTTAAATGCGAGGTAGTTGATTTGCAGATAAAGCTATCCGGACCAATTATTTCGGAAAGTGCATTTCTAAGATCGGCAAAGTTGATTGTTCCTTTTACGTATATTGGTGGTGGTAGTTCTATTTTTCTTGTTTGAGTAATTACGTGTTCAGATTCATTTTGATTATTAACATCATTATTATCGGCAGTATCTGGATCGTTGGAAGGTTCATCCGCAGATAATGCGGAGAACCGGTTTGGTGAGAAGAATAATTTTGTTTTTTTCCCCTGGTTGTCGCTTGGAGTAACAGGTGAATTAGGAAGACTACGTTTCGAAGACTTTTGTTGTTGCCATTCAGAGTTTGATAATGAAGAATCATTATTAATTGTATGGGTATTTGATTGCTTTACTATCTTAGTAACGGTTTTGGGTGGTTTATTTTTAATTGGAATCACGGGCATGGTGCAGTTGTCTAATCTGTAGTCCAAAGGTCACCGCGCTGACGGTGCCCGAGGATGACAGATAGTGATATTTTGCGTATTTTATAATACCAACTGGTTAATTAATTTAATTTAATTTTAATATTATATTACTTGAGAGTTGAGATGGCTGCTGGCGCAAGTGACTTGCAAGCGTGAGTTTGAAGTTTGTTGTGTATATATATTTTTATGTAGAGTTGGAAACAAATTAGATTAAAATCCGTTAAGATTAACGAATATTGCATAACACGGCTCAGAGACAACGTATCGTACGTGCGTACTGCATGGCTGTCCGTGAGGAACTGGTTAATATAATATAATTTATTATTGTAACAGTGTATATTTCTAACATATTATAATACTATTGTTATTACATTTTGAGTCAATACCTTACAGTTGAGCAGTGTGAATACAGGTTCAATGTCTATGCCTTCATGATATATAAAAAATGGTAGGTAATATACTAATATAGCTTAAAATAAATATTTTTAAAAAGTCAGTATAAAAATGTATAATATACGAAAACATTTTAAGTCCCCGTGAATAATGTTTTTGAATACAACGCGATACCATAACATTGTCATTCTACATTTAAATAACTAAGTTTTTAAAAATTTAAACTTAAAATAATACCTAGGTAATTGTTATTAAATAGGTATTATAAACACAAACTTTGTTTATACATTTTAGATATTTTGTTGGTTACAACTTTAACTACTTATCAACCTTGTATTATATTTTCAAGCTTTTTGACAGAGACAAAAATATTTTATCAACATTTTAAGAATAAAAACTAAAACAATTATTGAAAAATTCTATAAATTGTTCAAAATATTTTGAAAATTGTATCTTGTATGGAAAGTAACAAAATAAAAGTTGGTACAAATTTCGATTTTATTTCATTTTTGAATTACAACAAAATACTAAAAATCGTTTGGGATGAAATAGTTATTTTACGGGTGAATATCCAATGTCGTATAACAATTTAAACTTCAAAAGCTCATAAAATATTAACATGACTTTCCGGTTCAAACTTTTTATTTTATTTTAGGTATAAAACTTATGAGGAACCATGTATTGAATTTTCAAAGGTTAGCAATGAAAATAACATTTTTATGAATTTTGAATTGAAAAATGATTCACAGATTTTCGCGATTGTTACAAATATCACAGGGGACCAACTATTGTAATATTATATCATTATGAAAGAAAATTTACTTTGGTATTTTTTTTTTTATAAGTACTATATTTTAGGTCTTAGAAATTTAGAAATCATACATTTTTTTAATGCACTACATTTTGGACATTAAAAACTAACATGTTATAAGTTATAACAATTATATAAAAAAAGTTAAAATAACATAGGTCTACTTACTTTTATAATATGAGTAGTTAGTTTTAATTATCATTAGCCTTGAACCTCATTTATTAGATGTGATTTAAATGTAATTAATAAAAAAAATATATGTACAATAGATAAAAGTGTATGAACAAACGTTTTTTTTTTATATATAATATAATAATATAATACACAATTATATTCAATTAAAATGAAAATCTCATTTATTGTTGACCATTTTAATGCAAGCAAATTCACGAATAGAAACCAGACAAGATAAATCCCTTTTGAAGTTTGTGGGTGAAATGGAATAGAAAAACTAAATAAGGCCTTATCCCAGGATAATCCTTTTTGAACGAAACGCATGGTCTAGCTCGGTTTTAATGTAGGTAGTAAAAAAAAAATAAAAAAGATTATAATTTTTAATGAATTTATTCATTTTGATTATAAATAATAAATAATAGAGACAAAATGTATATCGTTTTATTTAGTTGAATAATTTATTTACTTATAACTTATAACTTATAAACGAGGTTAAATAATTTATCTATATACTTTTTCCCTTTGTAATTATAATACCTTAATAAGTTTTATAATTTTAAAGTATTTATGTTAATTAAACTGTCGTAATTTATAAACAATGTTTTATGATAATCAGTTCATTTTAAACTGCCTTAAAATAAGAAAAAAAGATTCTATTAATTTAACTAAATTTTTTGACATCTGCATACAAAATACCTACAACAATATAAAAACTTATAAAATGTGACTTTAAATCTTGAAAATGGATTCAATATTTTTTTAAAGTAATCCTAATGAAATTACTAAGCAATTTTCACAATATTAAAAAACAAATATTGTATATGAACT
Source organism: Macrosiphum euphorbiae (assembly GCA_949089665.1). NCBI lineage: Eukaryota > Metazoa > Arthropoda > Insecta > Hemiptera > Aphididae > Macrosiphum > Macrosiphum euphorbiae. Next base: position 70,992,988 of record CARXXK010000002.1, on the reverse strand, counting down.
CGAATAAACCAAACCGGATGACTGAATGGGTAAATAGCTTTATTATTCTAGAGTTAAAATACCTATTATTTGTGAGTGTTTGTAAGTGCATACATTTTTTATAAATATTTCAAAAAAATATTCAAGCTTTTACGGACGGCGATTAAAGAAAATATATTTTAAGGTCGTTCGTACATCACGAATTATTGTTATTAATTATATTATTATATTTATTTTGTTGATGTTATAAGTTATAACAATATAATAGGTACTAATTTCACTTGCACTTTTTCAGGATTTTTTGTATTTTTATTTATAACAGCGAATGTCATTAGAGTTGGAAAGCACTTCGATGCACTTTATATTAATTTCCCAACTACTCGATGCTTGTTTTATAACATACTATACGTTTCGTGTGTTTTTGAACAGAATAAGAAATTTTAATATTGCATTTATTGACAGTTTTTAATTTTAACATCGTTTTTCGTTTTTTTTTAGAACTTTGTGGAGGGTTTAAGGCCATTTAAAACATTATTACCTACTCAAATCGGGATTTAACATTTTAATTTAAGATTATTACTTAAAAAAAGTATTTCTGTAACGTGCCATCAACTTTTTAACAAATAAATTATTATCTATTAATCGTTATTTTTCATACGGATAAGTGTATAATATAAATATCATGATTTCGAGTAACGACGGAAAATTAAAGGAGAATAATAATATTTTTTCAGAGTAAAAGAATTGAAGTTGTGCAGTTCTGCAAAAGTATTTTTTAAATTTAATAAACATTATTGTTAGTTTCAAACTTGTTTAAAACGATAAAATTGAATTGCATTATTTTTAATTTTTACGGAATTGTTTGGGTTTTTTTTTTTAGGCCATGACATTGCCAGCCTTAAAGTTATTACATTATTACGTATGACTTACAAAAATGAATGCTGCTAGATAGGCATAATGTTATTGTCATTTTTTGCCTTATGGTATAAAGTAATAATATAAAATTAGTTTATTTTGTAACGTCTGCAACTGTCGCGCACGAAAACGAAGTTTTTAATTATTTAACGAGGCTTATTGTAGCCGCTATACAGCAGTAAGCTCAGCCGCTGGATATGCTGGGTTATCTCATATAATAATTCAATTAAACATGCCGTGTTTATCATTTGCTTATACTTAACTCGACTTAACACAATCTAAATTATTTTTCACTGAGGTACTGAATCATCAGCTTTCTAGCCCCCTATTGCCACCATGGACGCTCGACCAGCTGCACTCTCAGCGACTCTCACTCTCGACACAACAGTTATAGATAAAAAAAAATTGAGAGTGTGTGAGGCCACCATTACACTCTGGGGAAGTAAAACTTCTTTCATAAGTATTAGGGCCCTTGAAATTATAAGTGAATTAGGGAGAGAGTGAGAAAAATCAATACAATAAAAATAAACGAGCACGCCGCCACCGCAGTGCATGACTTGCAAAATAAATAAATAAACAAACATGTCGTTCCATTTTTCCTGTCGTTTCATTATTTGTTACGATTTTTTTCCACCCACAACTCAAGACAGAAGTTTTACTTCAATAAACTATTATTATCTATATCTGTGATCAACACTCTCTACTGCCATAGACACACGGATAGGACATCCCTTAGGTAATATTATTTACACTGTTAACTGTGATCGACGAATAAGTGAAGCAGGGTTCACACTACACCGTGGCGTGTAGATTCGTGTTTTTATGTTTATACCAAAATGCAATTCCAATAATATTAATATTGCACCTGATGATAACATAATATAATTTATTTTTAGTTATCACTTTTTCGCACATAAATGTCACAACCACACGTTCAAAAGTTGAATATACTCAACTCTGCTTATTGTTTTTTAACTATAGTAACTGGGATTTTTTTACAAGACATGGTGTAGTGTGAACCCGGCTTTAGCCCCCTATAATTACCATGATGGTTGTATGCGGTTATAGCTTTTTTTGATTACGATAAAGAACATTTTTTTATCAAATCCAATTTTTGAATTAAACAGTGTACTTATTTTCAATATTATTTGATTTTTTTAATTATTTTTGAATAATTATGCAGTTATTGAAATTTCCACTAATTGATCAGTGTTATTAATCTGTTATTACAAAGTACAAACTAAGATGGTATATAAAATATGAATGTATTGTGGCCTCACTTATCACGGTTTGTTATGATACTATATACCTACGTCCACACCTCAATCACATATTATGTAACCACTATGGTAATTAATATTTGATCACGTCTTCTTTGTCCGTGTCTATAATTAATGTCATAATTGAATTACATTTTTAATTACATACTATATCATCGTTAAACTATATTGTCGCCACTACACACAAAATATGGAGGGACTGGAACCTTGATGATTTTTACGGTTCCGGTTCCTATTCGGTTCCCAGTAAAACTAAAACTTCGGTTTCGGTTCCTGTTCAGTCTCCAGAAAAACTAACATTTAGGTTTCGGTTTCTTTTCGGTTCTTAAAACAATTGTTAAATGATTTGGTTTTTTACTTATGGAAAAAAAATTGTCAAGTAAAAGTAGGTTTAAGGTTCCGGTTTTTAAATTAATTTAAATAAGGGTTCCGGTATTAAAATTAATTTAAATAAGGGTTTTGGTGAGGTTTGGGTTTCCAATATTTAAAGGGTTCCGATTCCAAAACCAGTTCTTTTAGGCGAGGTTCAAGTCCGTGCTACAGTGTATATCAAATGTACAAAAATTAATATTTGTCTGTTTGATTTTTTTTCTTTCTTTTTATCTTTGCTCAATATAGACACAATCACTAGGTACTCGACCGTTTTCGATAAAAGTTGTATCTATAGATTCCTTGAGACTGACTCTGGAAGGGTTTGTAACACCCATAACTAGGCTAGCTCAAACTTGAATTTTATTTCGGCTCACGAATTTTTTCTTATTATATTATGTATACAAGCTGTAACCTAAGCACCTCACAAATAAAATAAAAATCGATTAGTTAAATGTATGACTAAAATTATTGTAAAAATATTAACATTTAAAAAAATTAACTACTTGACTTAAATAAACGTTTTTAAAATCAAAATTTGTCTAAATATTCTATTTAAAAATAATTGGCTTGAAAATTTCCAAAAAAAATGTATTCTGTAGTTGAAGCACAAGCGTCTACAAATTGTTATTAAAAATGTCTAAATATTTATTGAAAAACAAAAGTAATTCAATGTGTCAGGTAGTTCTACTACACCCAGAGTTTCCATTGGTTGTACAGATAATAAAAGAGCTATTATGATTAGATATAATTGTGTAATATAATCGTATAATATTTGTTATTTAGGCTTATTATATAAAGCAATTTTATCATTCAATATTATATCGTGTGAGTAAAATCGAGTAACAGTTTTTTTATTTATAAGAGGCACAGTGGTTGCGTGTGTGGTTGATTTTCATAAAGTAAAAAAATACTCTACAGACTTTGACAAAATAAAACAATTTAGAATATTACTACTGAATCAAAATGGATACGATCGATCGATATATACATAATAATATAATAATATAGTAGCAGACGGTATTCGGCTAATACAGATGATATTATTATAGTCGGTTTATCCTATCTAAATGACGCCGAGGCATATGCAAATCCTCAATTTTCGACCAATTGGCACCAAATTTTGCACACGAATTATTTGGGATCCCGGTCGGGGGTCGTATAAGAGTATTAGATTAGAAGCCATTGCCCGTAACAGCTATATATAAGGCGATGTGTATATGACAGCTGAAGCTTACAGAATCAAAAAAAATACTCGACCGATTTTGACGATTCAAGGAAAAGGTTTACAGAATGAACCACTTATTTTGGAGTGGATTACCCACTATTAATAGTATATGAAATATTAAACCACGGTCATAACCATACATTCCGATATTCGTTTATTATTATTTATTTATTCTCGCAAATCTCAATTATTGGTTACACACGTAAGATAAAAAAGTCACGTCCTGTTACTTATATTCATGCCGTTCATAATGCTGGTGGTCTTCACAGAGATTTCTACCCACCCACATTACCTTACTGAGTAACCTATATTACTATGTCAAGCATTTAACCAACAATTTTTTCAACCAATTAAATTATGCTAGCAGTGCACGATTTCATAGACTAAGTGACCTACCTTCAATATCCCGCAAGGCTTTCTAATTTATATTAATTATACATTTTTTTTATGTGTCTCTAATGTTAAAATTAATCAATTGCGCATTATTTGGGACACTATTAATATTGTTTATTATAAAATCTTCTAATCTATTGGATTACGTCTTCATGGTATTACTTCAAAAACAAAAAAATAATAAGAATACCATCGATTAAGGAGTCCATTTCAGTTTACAATACAATTTATATTTGAAAATATTTAAATAGCCGATCAAGTGACCTTCGTGATGTGTGTGTGTGTTTTTGGAACTACCTATGCAGTGATGGATCTGAAACTTATTTAAGGGCGCGGTGTTGAGGTACGATCATAATATACAGATTCTTACAAGGCCGTAATTAACTAATCATTTTGGTTGTGGTTGGGGGGCTTTACACCTCGAAGAAAAATGATAAAATTAACGAAAATTAAAGTAAAATATAGATATAATATCTATACCTATATATAAAATAAAGAAAAAAAGTCACTTCCCCTCAAATCTGCCACTGATAACGTGAGAAATGCTCACATCCGTGTAATTAGTAAATACGATACGTACTCATAGGGTTGACTGTTGTTATGGAATATACATCGACAGCTATTTATCCGTTTTTAATATCGACTTCAACGCGGCGTAAAATGGCGTTATTATTATTATATTTTTATTTTATTCATTCCCCGATTATTATATCTATATAAATATCGTATAATAATATCAATTGTAAATTACATTGTTTTTTACGTTGATGTTTATTTAGCATTCTGCGAGGTATCATGATACTCGCCGTGTAAAAAGGCTGTCGTCGGGCGAATAATGCAACGCGTAAAAAATATCACCAAACTAAATAATTGTCTGAGAAAAATAAACGCATAAAAAAGCGGCGGACGAAATACAAAGACTCGCAGAGGGCGTTTCGGGAAACTCGTCTCGCTCCGTTCACCTCGGAGAGTAGGAGACATTGTAATATTGTTATTATGAAATTGAAAGCAATGATAAATCATCTCATTCAAACGAGATTGCGCGTGATGGGGAGGGGGGTGGTGGTTGGTTTACCACCGGGTCGGCGTAATTTTTCAAAATTTAAACTTTCGCGTGATTAAAATCGCGATTCGAGTTTTCGAGAGAATTCCAGAGACGACACCGAAGTGGAGAAAAAAAATGGTACTCCGTATGCCAATCGATTGGCATAAACTGAGCATGAAAAGTTTTTAAGACCGGCGGAAATTTCCACAATAAAAAAAAAATCCGTTTAAAGCGCAATCCGAGTGCTGCTGCAGTTTCCAATAACTATTATGTAGATCAGGCTGTGTTATAGTACTTATATACAAATCTTTCGCCGAGCTCTCGACTTGCCATTTTTGAAAACAAGTCCTCCGCCATGACTATAATATAATAATTATTATAAACGCGTATACTGCTCACAATGTGAACCTACAATTATTAAACATTATATTCATGCCACAACACTCGCCACGAGCGCAGACGAGCGAATATTTACTATAAAACATAAGTTAACACAATATCGTCGGTGATATATACTGCAGCAATATACCTCTCAAGTCTGAATAGTACATTTTCAGCAGACACAAAAATGTACCTATTTAGAAAACCATATTTGTATTCATTTTACATGATAACATTATTAAAACTATTTTAAAATATATTATTTTAATACGATTATTATAGTATACTTACCTATACATTTTATTTCATTAATAGTTATACGTTAGTGTTTGATTTTTCGATTTTTATAATATATTAATTAATAATAAAAATACATTTTTTTCTAAAAATGTATCTGGATAATCCGGAATGTAAAATATTTTATTAAAAAATATTTTTTTTGGGCTTACCCGGAAGACTGTAGTATTACAGACGATAATGTTATATACAATTGTTGTGATTTGCCAAATAGGTACCTATGAGAGTAAAACATGACTATCTATAATTATTAATTAGCTATGTATCGTACTAAACACCATGTCGGGCTACACATAATAATATTATCATAATATGTTCCATATCGTCGTTATCATCGACGTGTTTCCCTCGATATGTTTACGCCTTTCACTTTATACGTAAAATATTTTAGGAAACTATTTTTGAAAAACATTCCGAAAACGTCGATGTACACATAATATAATTAATTATTGCAATAAGTGACTCGAGCACATTGTCTGTCACTGAAATAGTTTCGAAAGTATTTCGTATATATTTTTAAGAGCTGAATAAATATATCCTTTACCGATTTCAGATTTGTTTAATCTCGGGGAATTTAATTTGGAGATCGCCGAATCGTTTTAATCCCTTTTATCCGTTATTTTAATTTAAACAAACAAAATGCTCAAATGCATATTGAGCGGATACACACACACATACGGTCCGGAGTTGTGTTTTATTAGTTAATCTGAAATATCAACAACCCTAGGATAAAGACGTATGTATAATATATATATATATATTGTATTGAACTTATAGTAAAAAAAAATATACATTATATTATATTATAATTTATAATTTATAATTTATAATTTATATACGAATAATTTTTTTTAGATTTTATTTTACTTTAGTTTACTTTACACCTCAATTGAAAATTCGAGGAAAAAAATAATCTTATGTACCGAAATTATATAGGGCTCTAATAATGGAAAACCGCGTACGTGACCTTTCGGAGTTTGCCAACAAAGCGGCTGGATAATGACTGAGATAGGAAAATATAATATGCACTACTGCTGATTATTACAGCGATCTTATATTATAATATACAGGACGAGGGGTGTTAAGAGATATATACCTCCTCCTCTTCCTCCTATTCACAGCCAACTCCTATTGCTTTATACTCTGACTAGTTTAGGTATTATTAGATTAAACGTAAAATAGGTAGGTAGGTAGTCGAACTGCCGCGTATAATATCATACAAGATTATAAACATATTACCTACCTACCCACCTACTTACCCACCCATACATTCACTCCATTCAGTTTCGAATTTCTTCGAATGCACCTCATTAGTTAGATTAAGTTGCTTTAATTAACTAATAAAAACCTATACACAGTCGTTACAGCTTACCGGTGCAGTTTCATCGGGTTCCGGTCCTGTTTATTGTTCAGAATTAAAATTCTTAATACTATACGTATAAATAAGCAATGGCCGTGCAATTGCAAATGGCATATAAAAAAAAAAAATAATAATAAGATATTATAAACTTAAAAAATATGTATGTATTTCGGTTTTTATATCACAATTATCATTTTTTTATTAACAATTAACTATTGACATCAATCCCATTTATCACAACACAACATGATAGAGTTAATATAATATTTTATATACAAAAAATGTCGTTTGATTTGTTTTCGTCGGTGTGATATTATTATAAAAAAAATTACGTTTTTCGTTCAATTAATTGACCCGATTTTTAATGTATCGTTTAAATATTTTTTTCTTTCACTTTTTATTTTTTTTTCATCCATCTCTCAGTTTGATTAATGACATGACGTTCAAAGTTGAGATTTTTCAAGTATCAAAAAGTTTACTTAATAGTTTATACATTAATTATTAATTAGTTGTTATTGATTTTTCAATATAGTATTATATTTTTGTTTTCATAATAACATAATATTGTTATTTTGATCGTCAACTTTAAAAATGGAGATGAAATATAAAATACTGGAAAGAAATAGTAATTGTTATTAATTATATTTATAATTATAATTATAATTATACGTACTTTAATCACTAATCTGTGTCAATAAGTTATAATTATTATCACCATAACTTATATCCAGTAACGCCTCTAAAGTTATAAACTATCGACCAATCGCGAATATTTCTCACATCGTCAACTATTTGGAACATTAATTCTACGATCCATTAGTCCTCCTTCTGCTTATGAAGTCCTTATTGACGAGCAACATTGTTGATCCACGACAACACACGTCTTTACTTCCTATTTCATAAATGTTTTTCGTCAACATCACTCACACGTAGATGACGCAATCCACACCAATTACTCAAAAGCTTTTGATAGTATAGACTCTTTACTGTCTCATTTCCAATCAAATCCTGTAGCTTTGCAGGGAACCTATTCTTTCGTGGTTTTTTTACTTACTCATAGTTCATTTATATAAATGGGTAAAATTACATGGTCATAGCTCCAACATTTTAACTCCTCCTTCTGGCGTACCTTCCACAAGAAGCTCATTTAGAAGTTAATACGATTTGACCACATTCTAATCTGCTTATATTTGCCGAAGATACGAGAAATTATTCGTCCTTAGGTATTCTAATCTTACCTTAATAATTTATTACTAAAAATAGTAAATTATTACCTAACTCTCAATATAAATAAATGCAAATTAATAACATTTTTCCGATCTTAATTATTCCTGTTAGCCGTGATTCAAACCATAAGACACCTATAGCTCCAACAGGAAATTCTGTCCGGACCTTGGCTTTCTACTCTCGTCGACTTTATGTTCTAGAGTATATTATTACATTTAAAACATAAGTGTTCATCCAATTAACTGTTCCAAAATGTAATTGAAATTGCCTCTAAAAACTTTTTTCTGCTTGTTAGTTCACCCTTTACTGGAATTGGGTGCTCTTCCTTATATTGCTGCTTAGGTAATCATGCTTGAACGAGTAATATATATTTACGCTTTGTTTCTTATACGCTCGATATATACCTTCACTCCTATTCAACATTCCCTACATATCATCCACCCTTAATGGCAGAAGAAGAACTGCCGATCTCACATTCCTCACTAAACTTATAAATGGCTTAATTGATTCACCCACATTGTTATCTCAAATTAATTTCAGAGTACCGTCACGTCGCAGTAGATCTACTTTCCTATTTTATATTCTGTTTACTTCCTCTAAGTTCTAACTACTAATACAACTCTACTTTATCCATCTTAAGCTTATAGAAAATGATAACCCTACTCTTGTGCATTATTTTATTTATTTACTTTCCATCAGTCATTATTGTTTTTCCAATTAATCTCTTACTTTTGTTTTATCATTTTCTTATTCACATTTCTGTTGTTGTTCTGTATATTATATTTTTTTCTTTCAATATGTCCGTGATTATATTATATTTTGTATTTATTTTGGTCCTAGGTCTGAAACCTTAAAACATTTGTATGTATAGCCAGGAATCCTATATGGTCCTGATGGTACCTAACAACTTGTGGCTGATGCTTATAAATATTATAAGTTATCCAATTGGGTTGAATCGGTTTGGTGCTTAGAAAAAAAAAATGATCTAGGTATAGTTTAAAACTGCATTACTCTTATTTTGTTTTTATAATAATGAACCTTCATCTACTGCCTTATTCGAAATATAAAGTATTTGGATTCTGTCTACTGCCTATTTTTAGAAGTAAGCGGGTGATTATTATTTATTATACACAATAATAGAATTGGACAAGAAATAATTTTTAAATATTACCTATTTAAGTCTATTTGAAAAAAAAAATACTATATATTTGTATATTATGTCTATAATCGGAATTTGACTGGAGTTTATCGTCCAACACTCTACACATATTAAGTCTAAGTATTTAAAGATCAATGATGGTATTATAGGCAAATGTTCTCTACACATACAACTTTTATACAGCATAACCGATGCTGCCGACGTTTTACGTCGTTAGCTTAAATTTAAGGCTAAAACAAATATGTTGACAATTTTATCAAAATATATAAAATTAATGGTTATTAACTAAACAAGAACATTATGATATGTTTATGTTAGTCGGTTTTCTACGATATTATTATTTTGAAGCGAGTTTGAGTTGAATATTTTTAATAATAAAATTGTCCAGTTTTTCACTACAACAGAAAATTTGCTGATGGTACGTTTCCAAGACCGAGACACAATACGTTATGTGTGTTGTGGGTATAGCTGCCTCTTAATGTAAAATATATTTTATAGTAATAATCGGTCCACGCATCAACTGCAGAGTTCATACTCCATAATATCCTTACGTCTTGTTATCGGATTTGGTCGGATTTTGTCAGTTAAACTTTGTTACGGGTCGGGTTGAATCGGGTCGTGTATAATAATATGTCTCGAGCTGGGTCATCGGGTCGGATAACATTTTTATATGACGTTGTTGAGTCCTTCTAAGCCCTTCAACATAATATTACCTCTATCGTGGGTCAGATGGTCAGTCGTTGTATTATCTAAATGTATAGAAACTGTTAAATCGAGCTGTGTACAATATGTTTCGTTCCACGTCAGACCATTACAAATTAATTCTGTAATAATTTTTCTGGTATGGCCTGGCTGTTAAGGTCCATCCTTTAAATCATACCTATACTTTAGGCCAGTGATTCCCAAACTTTTTTTTTCCAGTGGTGTCCTTTTCGGACTAAATCCTGTGCCCAGCTGAGAATTCAACCAGAAACATTTTAGATAAAAAACGATTCTCATTGATAATCATTTTTTATAATATTTTATTAAATAATAAATGATATAGGTAACTAAATTTTAAATAATTTATTTTTAGCCGCAATCCATATTATTATAGTTAAGGAACCTCTGCGACTTTAGGCTACCTATCATATATTATTATTACCACCACCTTTGGTTTACTTGAAAAACGATTAAAAAAAAACCCACAAACGTTAACCACCTAAATATAAATATCTGAATAATTACAACATCAAAAAGTTACATTATTATATCTATATAAATTATGACGTTTATTCATAGCATACAGTATTATAATGTCCGATACAAAATCGTCACTGCCTCGTGCCATTATGAGAATAATGCCCTTCGGAGAATATTGCAGCCCTCTATCATCCGTTCATCCCCCTCTCACCGTTAAACACAGTTATTAATTATAAACATTAATGTTCCAAACAAATACATACACGCAATTTAATAATGTTTGTGATACAGTGCCACATTCATCCCCCTAGTGATTGTTATATTTATTCATAGACATTATACTATTATTATAGTATAAGGTCTGCATATATTACATATTTATATACACTGTGTATTGAATACACCCAGGGAGGGTGGTAGCCGGTATAAGTACAATGTACATAATATTATAGTAATTGAATTACGCAATTTCATTAAATTTGTAGTTGAACACAGTGTTTATAAATTATTATTATTAGATTATGATTTACCGATATCATTCTAGAAAATCTCAAAATAATATTATTATGCACTTACTGCACAGCTATATTGATTCGAATTTTATAAAGTTCAAAGTTAACGCATGAATGTACCTAGAGCTTTTCTGCTAGTAGATAATATACAGCAGGGCTCTAAATTATGCCCCCGCTCCCACTCTCACAATTCGCTTAGTACATACATACCTATTTCCTTTTAAGGATACAATATAGGAGTATATTATAATATTATACCTATATACCTTTTATTATTTTACACAAAATTGACGGTTTTTGAAAATAACTGAATTTGAAAATTACTAAAAATGATAAGCAAAAATTACCACCTCCAAAAAATCGGGTTCAAAATTCTAATATTAATAATTATTGATGTAGAAATGAAAAATGACTATACAACATAAGTCTAAGGTCCTGATTTACTGCCCTAAATACTATCTAAAAAATCGTTTTTACATGCAGAACATGCAATTATATCCTTAAAATTTACCGAAAAATTGTCTCAATTATTAATGAGTAAATAAAAATACGAACTTAACAAAATAAACTCGATTACAATGTAACATCAACTGACCAACTATTAGTTGTTACTTTTTTAGTCCCAGACGCAAAAGAACCACGTCAATCGTATAACACTGCTGTACATATCGAAATCATAATAATTGATGTGATCGAAAAATAATAAATATGGTCAAAACAAAATTAATTGAACTAATATTTTGAATTACCTACTAATTATTTTTAATCTTAAAATGTATAAAATTATAAAGTATAGGTAAATTAAGAATCCCTAAGAATTAACAAAATTATAAAAAAAATTATAAAAAAACCTCAAAAAACGCCAGATCTGTTAAAAATTCAAAATATTAGTTTAAGTTATTAATTCTCTGTTGCATATAAAACAGATTTCGTACCTGGAAAGCATTGCTTAGAACTTCCAAAAAATTAATGCATTTTGCATTCGGCAATAAACATAACTATCTAGCATCTGGTGTGTTAAATTTTCAATAACCATATGATACATAACATATTTTTAAGGTAGAATTCGAAAAATTGCTATAAATTGTCTGTATCTGTTCTACCTACTTAAAGAATTGAAGTTTGGAGAATTTGATGTTAAATTTTAATTATTACTTATTTTCAACCTTTGAACATTGTGAATTTGAAATGGGCTCTCATATTCTTTGAATCGTGATGTGGATTGAAAGAGGGAAGTCATCATTGCAAGGGGCGTGGTATACACGCATTATGGCTTTAACCTTTTAGCCTTTTTATTTGTCTCTAACTCCAGCAAAATCCTAGCTACATATAGGTACTTCTACATCCAATTTATTGTGAGGAAATCAGTAAAATACATTTTTTCCTTTGTAAAACTATATATTATAGTTAAATAAAATGATAAAACGATTCTTCTCTATTTTCAATCCCATTACATCTCTACCCCCCGTTCCCGAACGAGTTTGGCCCACAATGTCAAACAGTAAATTTTCAGATTCTTAAAAAAAAAATTATACTGTTTTGTACGCATCGTACGCAGTAACGTTAATGTGAAAAGTATATTTTTAATATTAGCATGTTTATAGATTCACGTTTGAAACACATCGTGATGGATACTCGGGGTGCACGTTTCAGACATGACATAAAAACTAATTTCCAACGAACCAATAATTAAAATTGATGTACTTTAGCGAAATGGATTCTAAAAACGAATTTAAATTTGTCACATTTGATGTGTCAAGTTGATGAAAAACTCTATACGCATGAGGTCGACTCTCTGACATATTAATTGTATAGGTACGTTTTATGTTAAACACAGTAATAACATATTTTATGTTGATTATTAAACGATTTTAAAATTGTATTTTTGTGCCATCGATGTTTTTAGAACATGGGATTTTTCTCGTTTATAATTTGTTTTTATATATTAGTATGCATAATATAACAGTGGTGGATTTTGTAATCATTTTCATATTTGAATTTTGCACCCGATTTTGTGGTGATGGTAATTTTTAATTATTATAATAACTAGGTAGTTTAGTTTTAACTAAAAAAAAAAAAACGAGACTACGATTAGAATAAAATAAAAAAAAATGTAAATGCTGCAAAATATTCTCATAAAACGAGATATAGCAGCTTCTGAGTATGGTGCGAATATCATTTTTTAGAGACTATCCTTTTTACCACCCTGTATAGTAATATTCAATATTATGTTCACTACACTTTAGATGTCCAGGAAAAAAATTAAAAACTACGATAATTACCGTGTTCAAACTTCAAATGTCACCAACAGGAGAAAATAATAATATGTAAAACGTGAGCAAAATTATATAACCATGAATGTAGTGCAGGTTTATTTTCAAAAATATTATCGGTATTTTTTTTAAATAAATTATATTTTTATTTACTGATGACATATTTCCTGTTTTTGTAATAATTCAATAGACCGATAATTTGGCTATTGTAATTTACATTTTGTATACTTAACAATATTACTGTACTACTGACTATTCCACGGTGTGCGAATATTTAAGCGATTAATTTAACTTTGTACGTCCAAGGCCATCGAATGGACGGGCGGGTTTTGGCCAAATGGGGTATAAAAAAATGTCAAGGCACCAACCGTAATAATTTTATCGATTCTTACTCGTCCGAATTTCTGAGGAGATGAAAATTATACGACAACGACCCTTTTGAGAGAACCATGAGACGCTTTTCCGGGATTTTAGCCATATAGAACAACATTTTTATTATACTATTTATGATTGGCTCTGATGCTATAATATTTTGCCATCAACTATACTTTATTGTATCGTTTAATATCAATAATAATTATGATGTAGGTACCTACAGCATATTTGCATGCATAATAATTAATATTATCAGCTAATTTATTTAAATAATAAAAACAATTATACATTTTTTTTTTTATCGGCCACAAACCTACCTATTGAATTACCAACACACCTACGCACTGCAGACTACGACCTTAAACTACTGAAGGTAATCGTTATACGACCTACGTGTATAATATTATAGTTCTAAAAATGCGTAGGTACCTACTGCAGCAGGCGACTGACGCAAAGGCATAACAGATAAGTGCCTTTTAATTAAATTGTTTTACTTTCCTGGTCTCGCTCAAAAGCGACGAAATGTTTTGAGTTCACAAACGTATTATAGGAGGTAAGTATACTCTCCAAATTATGTAGTTAATGCATGTCCTCTGTCCTCGACGATCTACGCATTATCACTTACAATATCACAAAAGGATCAAAATTAATTTCTCTATGCTTAAACATTTAATAATATTATTTAGTTAAATTACGAAATTATAATATGTTCTAAACATAAGTAAGTAAAATAAATACTAGCTACATAATATTATAATATGACATATAGCTTATATTTTTGTAAAACCATTTTTAAGCATTTTCGTCCTTAATATCAATAAATATTTTGATAACTCAGAAACTACTCACTAGAACATTGATTTAGATACATCTACATTTTCAAGAAAATCGTCCAGTAAATAATTCCAAGTAAAAATGGAAGGTTCTCATTTGAATAATTAGAAGTTTGTATTGCCACAGAACACTCCTTAAGCAGTGAAAAAAAAATTAGGAATTTGAAAATATGTTCTTTAGGTGTATTAAAAATTCTTACAGTCAGAAGCTGAATAAACGTACCATTAAAAGAAAAAATAGGGGTAGCATGCTTAAAAAATCACCTTGTATATATATATATAATATGACATATATCATACGTAGGTATAACGCATAAACGGTCATGGAAAATAAACATAACGAGTCGGTATAGGTAAATACGTTTAGTTTTTTTTCAAACGCAAGGCGAGGTAATGGCGTAGAATATTTAATTATCGCTCTGGGCATATAATCGTAACCGTATAATATAATATATATATACCTATACAGTTATACAGTTCTATTCTCTCACAGAACTATCAAAGTTAGTTAGAAAATTAAATATATACATAATATAATGTATACGGTTATGTATGTATATTATATGCACTCTGTACACTGTACTGGGGTACCTTATTAATTCGTAATCTGTACATAATATACAATATATGTGCCTACTATGTACCTTCTTTATATAATAACGATAATGTCATTGTAGGTATAGTGGTATACATTATATTATATACTTATAACTACACAACGGTGATGATAATATAGTGTATTAATTTAACTTTTTTTTTAATATTAATAAACGAAAATTTAATCAAACAACTTTTCGATGTTATTAATAAAAACAATTAAAAACTTCGTCGTCACCCCGATACATCCTGAAATATCAACTATTTCAATTTGTACCAAACAATTTGCTATACACAACGTAGATAGGACGTATAGTCGGAGGTGGTATTGTTTGAAACGAAATAAAATAATTTTTCAAAATAAGCGTTTCGACCGTTTTAACTATTATAATTTATTGTATTTCTATAGGTATTAAGTAGATAAGTGAACCCATATGGATGCGGATTAAAATTTAAAGTTACAAAATGAAATACCTACCTTATTGTATGTGATGGTCGTCGTAGTTTTTACATTTTATTCCCAATCAATATTAGGCTAAAATTATTTATAATATTATAGGTAGGTACCTTTACCTAATCTATTGTGCCAAAGTTTTAAAGTTATCGTTTACATCGCAAACATCCCAATAATTCGATGCTATCGATATAAATGTTAATTCATTGCGTCCACGTACGACAAGATAAATAAAACGAAAAGTCCATAAAAAATAACTCAGTGACAAATCATTTATTTTTTACTAACTATATATACTATTTTTTTTTATCATCCGTAAATGTATGGCATCGAAAAATGTCGACAAGCTATGATCTATGGTATTTCCAGAAATTGACATTCCGAACACATTATTTTCTAACAGACGACACGTTCGTTTGATATATTATGTACGCATTAAGTTACACAATAAAAGAGTGTGATGTTTATATTTTGTTTATTCATGGACTTCACCCTTCTTAGTTAAGTATAGGTAGTTCAAAAAATATTTAAAGTATATTAGTGTTTCCGCAAAAAGCAGTAATTATTATTTTATATCGTGATAATAATATTTTATAAAAATAATATCATATTAAATCAATACGTCATTCTAATACTAATAATTTTATATTTTAATAAAATCGATAGCAATATCCTATTAGGTATCGTTTTCTCTCTAACAAGTTTACATACGTGTATCAGTCATATTAAATTATTGAGATATTATAATGGAGAACATAAAACAACTGTAATAAAAATTAAAGAAATTATTTACCTCAAAGAATTTTTTTTTTTATAAATAGCAGTAATATTCGATATTCTATGAATTTGATTTGTGTTCGTTTTTCGGGTAATTACAACTTTCAACTGTGGTGACCTTTTTTGAATAATATATCAGTATTAAAACATAAAACAAATGAAACAGCTACAATATATTATATATTATATACAATTGACGATGTTAATATCATAAATATTTTTAATGTGTATTTTCGCAATAAACTCGGATTTTAATAATTTAATTCATTTTAATATAAATATTTAATTTATATACTTGAACTATTTTTTGCGATATTTACACGTGTGATTGGATGTTAACAAAACCTATCGTTTATAGCATGAATGTAATTTGTTTTAATGAAAGCGTGATATTATAAGACTATAAGAGTAATAAATATTAATTGTTGTCTTACAATAATTTTTGCTTAAAGCTTAAATAATTTTTGATTTACCTTAGGTATATTGTATTGTCATTTGTCGTGGAA
Source organism: Macrosiphum euphorbiae (assembly GCA_949089665.1). NCBI lineage: Eukaryota > Metazoa > Arthropoda > Insecta > Hemiptera > Aphididae > Macrosiphum > Macrosiphum euphorbiae. The sequence goes on along the minus strand of CARXXK010000002.1, from coordinate 70,975,846 downwards.
CAAGTTTTAGGTAAATATATGCTGCATTATAATCGAATTATTTTAACGTCACAGGATCACAATTGTATAGTGTATAGGTACTTTAAGTGTTTTAAATTCGAGCTGTTGATAAAATCCGTTAAAACATGATGGATTGCAAATTATTTTAAGGGAAGTTAATTTTTGAAAACAATTTTCAATTTTTAAACTTACTTACTGTGTGTAAATTCAATTAAATCCTCTGCAAAAGTGTTGTTCCACGAAAGTTAAAAAAAGGTCGAAAATACATAATACACCTACAGGTTCATGATTTTTTTTTTTATAAGCGTTTGTAGATCAAATGTTGACGAAATTTGACACGCGCATACTTAAACGGAAAATAATCATCATGTTTTCTCCAGCCAGTTTAATTAAAAATATAATATCACTTATGCACCTATTCATTGTAAAAATTTGAAACTTTCCTTTTTATAAATATAATTTCCAAACACTCGTGTTGGGATTTATATTTGAAATATTTAGATACTAATTATTTGAATCTATATGTCCTAACTAAAAACCTAATCATATTATACGATACTATACCTACGTCAGTGTTGACATTATATACCTAACAGTTATATCATTATACGCAAGGTTTTTTATGAAAATTTGTTCAACACCTATACCAAATTCATAATACTAGCTAATATAATAATATAATCTAAATACTATATATAGATATGGATGTTTGTCTGTCCATAGAGACACAAAAAATACTGAACCGTTTTCAATAAAAATTATCTCAATAGATACCTTGAGACTTGTAGGGTATTTATAGAGTATATTTCCAATACCCTATATGGGTAACTGATGGGTAGCATATAAGTTAATTTGTACTTGTTTAAGTAATTATAAGTTAAAAAATAATTCTTTGGCACGGAACGGACAACGCCACGTTTCCATGGGCTACAGATAATAAATCTATATATATATATACATATATAATATGTATATAATATATAATCCAACGTGTCTTGACTGGGTGTTAAACCTAAAGCCTTATCTAGCTGAAGAGTGGAAATGTTCATAGTACTTTATACTAGTGTACCACCATGTAAGGGTGCACTGAGAAAGAATTTTCCAAAATTCTCATTTAAAGAGGCGCTCGCATTTTAACATTTTGATATTCACAATAGAAATTGACTTTTTTTTATATAAATGGTTGACATTGGTTACAAAATACAGATTATGATAATAATAATAGAAATTAGTATTTTTTTGTTAATAAATCGTAGCCATTAGTAATAATATGAAATTGAATATCGATTAATTCTCATAGTACAGGTGATATAATTTCCTTATTTTGTCCCGTGGCATATGCATCATTTGGCACTCCAATAAATCATCAAAATATTCGAATAACAGCAGTTAACTCAGTGATTATTGAATAAAGATTTTTTCATTGGTGATCTTTATTATAAATTACCTATATATTTGCCATTCATAATATTGTAAAAATTACGAGTATTTAATGGGCACAGTTAAGGCTTAGATTTGTATCTAGGTGGCTAAGTTGCATTTACTGTAGCTCATCGTTTCATCGAGGTTCATATGCAATAGAACCATATAGGACATTACGAATAACCTACGAATAAAATATATACCTACAATAGGTAGGCGATACTAAATAATAATCAAATATTAATGACATTATTATAATGAATGCAACAATGTTTTCAACAAAAATGCAATTTTCCTACTGGCGTAATACTAAAACAGTAAAATAAATATAATTTTGTTAAAATATCAAAAAATACATCACGAAATATACTTAATAAGTCAATTCGATGCAATTGATATCACTTTATTTTAAGAAATTACACTTCTTATAATTTTTAATTAATATATTTTGTCATATCATCAACCATTATTCTAGAATATATAAATAACTGCATAAAAACCTATTTTGTAAAATAAATTAAATATTAGATTCTGAGCGTTTCAATGAATGTATTGTATTTACAATGTGTTTTTAAATTTTTGTTTTTATTATCTGTCATCAACATTTGGTTTAGTTAAAATGCTCCATTTTAAATATCATCTTTTCTGATAGAAAACTGAATCTAGTTGGTGCATGCAGGAAGTCAGGATTTAAATTTCCAGTAGTTTTCAAAAGCATCGGGGAAAAAAATTAAGGAATGATGGGAATTTTTACGTACAGCCAATTTTCGAATTTTTGAAAAATCGATTTTTTTGTGTTACTCAAAAACAAATAATCGTAGATATTATAAATTTTTAGAAAATATTTATACTAACGTTTTTCATTCATAGTAAAGTTTACAAAATGTTTTGACTTAGGTACCTATAATGTTACTCAATGACAAGGAATACTCAACTGGTACACTATTAGACTCAGACTCCAGTGGGCAGTTACCTACTTTCCCCGTTTTTAAGCTTTTACTAAGGTTGATATAACCGTATACCATAATAGTAATAATAATATTATTATTATTAAACAAACGCTCTACTATTTCAATAAATTATTCGGATTACTCTATTTCAATAATAAATCGTTATCACTATTCGCCGTAATCAATTATTCAACATTCGCACGAAATTTGTTACAATGTCCAGTTGTTCATACATATTATATTATTATATTCCAAAACAGGACACTTTTTTTTTTGAATGTGCCATGAGACTTGAACGAAATTGATGTGTTGTGTTGACGCTCATATTATAATATATAGGTATTAGATAGCAGTAGTGTTTTATACCAAAGTGTAACACACGCAGCATTAATCATCTTAGAAATTAAAACATTTTATTGTACGCGTTACTAAACACATAATAATATATAATAAATAAAATTTGAAAATATATTGTATTCTATTATACTTGTTTAATCTGGTACCTAAGTTAAAATTATAATATTATCATTTATTTACTACCATTAATAAATAACATATACCCGATTTTACGTGAATTATGCATAATGCAATACATATAAATATATCATATTACTAAATATATTATGTCCACTGCAATAAAAATATGATAATGGCAAGACTAAAATGAAGAGTTTAAGGGCAACAGGGTTTGTAGTATTATAATATTCAATATAGTATATAGGGGGATTCAAAAATCATATACTCGCTCTCGTTTTTTTTTTATTTAATAACTAATCGACATTTTGGAATTTTTAAATATCATACTTAAAGATGATATTTTTAAATTTTTCAGATTTATCGTACAACTTAAGGAGTATCCTGCAGTATTGAAAACTCCTGTTTTCAAACGACAACCACCTCTTTTACTGTCAATTATTTAGTGGATGTTTTTTTTGAACATTTTGATGAATCTAATTAGATTTCGAAAGAATAGTTTTGTAGTAATTCAAATGTTCGTATAAAGGATAATATAATATGGTTCTTAAAATTGGTTTTACAATAGGATAAATAGATAAAATATCGGGTCTAGTATTTATTACACTTGGAACATTTTTTACAAATAATAAAAATATTGATAGATAAATATAAATTACTAAACAAATTTAATTACCATTGCTTTTATATCTTACAAACTCGTTATTCTTAGTACACAAATGTAAGTAACTCAAAATAACTCGATCAAATTTTGATTTTTATCAAAAGAGAGTTTTCATTTGAAACCTTAATCCTCTCTTTTACTAGTAAAAAAAAAACCCAAGAATTTTAAAGTAATAATATGTTCTATAAGAAAATTATTTAAAATTGTAAAAATTGTAATTTTAATAACTTAGTTATTAAATCGAGAACTGGGGGTGGTACTCTGGGTGATTCACCCTGTAGGATTTCTAAATAAACTTTTATTGTAATTTCATTATAATGTTGTGTACAAATTACAAACTGATTTATTTATTAATTTCGACCATCATACCGACCTGACCCAACAACTGCAAATTCAGGTTGTGCTATACATTTTTAACGAAATAAAATAAATTATTAATTGCTTTTGGACACGACTACCTACTATTGCTCTTTATTAAAATAAGTGCTTAAATCACTGCATATTCGTGCGTAATCATACAATATTATGGTTCAATAGTACTTTATTCGTTTTGATGTATATTTATACATACAATTATTATGCTTCTCATCAATAATTAATTTGTTTAACGATGTACAAGTGTGAATACAGTTGCAGGTTTATCGGTTTACGAAGCTTTACATAAAATATAAAAGTTAAATAGAATTTAAACAAGTTTGAACATCACTCTAACCATATTTCAGTATTTATAATGATTCGTTATTCCGTAAAATGAATTAACCTATAATATTCCAACATTGTTTTTTAATTTCTCTGCAATTTGGTCATCCGGGTTCTATTTCAGTGATCACGATTTTCGTACAATAATTGTTTAGACATCACAGTAAGTCCTAATTATATATGACATTAAAGTGTAATGATTTGTACTGTTTTAATAAAAAATCAAACTTAATACATATTTGAGTCATATTTAAAAAAGTGGGAAAGAAAGTATAACATAACAACGTTATAATCAATTACAAAAAAATAACGAAAATCGTTTTTTTTTTGTTCAAATATCTAATTTTGTCCAAATCTTAACTTATAAATTATAATGCCTGTTAATGAAACTGTGTTAAAATATTTTTGGTTTCAGTATGAATTATGTACCGATTATAACCTATGCTTCAAAATTGAACATTCATTAATTGATACATTTTTAACTACAAAATAATGTAAACATTTTAGTAGTTTTTACTAATTTCACCAAACAATTTGAACTTCAAACAATTATAAAATAATGAAATCGTGCATATGTATCTATATATTTAATATTTTTAAGCAGCTTCAATAATAACATTAAGGAATCTGGTATTACATTTTCATCAACATTTATTGGTAAAAATACTGAAAAAAAATGTTTAATGTCTATAAGTCTAACTATATATAATCTATGTGTCTAAATAACTCAAAAGAGTCAAAACATTTTGAATATCAAAACAAGTGTAGATTATGATAGTATAAACATTTGGCGAAAATGTCAAATAATTATGGATCTTCGTTTTTGAATTACAACAAAATAAAAAACCGTTTGATAATAAATCACTATATTTTATGTGCGAATATCCAATTTCATAAAAATTTTATCTTCGAGCGCTCATAAAAAATATTTGAGAAAGTAAGTTCTACCTTTTTTTTATTCCAGTAATAACTTATGAGGAACTTTGCTTTAAGATTTCAAATCTAAGGTGTGAATATTAAAATAAATAAATTGTTATTACCTACATAATGCCTTTCAAATTGTCTTGATGTTGACAAAAGGTATCAAAATGCTAACTTCAAACGCTCATAAAATATTACTGTGTATTTTCACTCTGTTTTTTATTTATTTTAGCAATAAAAATAATTAGGAACCTTGTATTATATTTTTAAGTTTTTTGAGCAAGCCAAAATATTTTTGTCGACGATTATAGAAAATAAGTGACTACAAAATTTCAAATTTCAAATATTATTATATTATTATACATAACTGAAAAATAAAACGTTGAAAATTATTCCATATGTATAAAAACCGGTAATATAAATATTTATTGAACATTTAATGCATCCACGGTTGTTTGTTTTTGAATTAGGTACTTACAACGAAATAATAAAATCAGTTCCACGTTTTCCCCTAACTTTTTTTTGAGTTACCCAATTTTTAAGAATTGTTTATTATTGACAACCCCCCCCCCCATATAGCAAAAAAAATGACCAACTAGTTTCACTCCCTTATTGGAAAATATGATATTGAAGTTTAAAATTAAAATATATTTTGTTCAACTAGGTAAAAAAGTTTATTCACACTCAAACATTTAAAATTAAAAACATAAAAACAGTATACAATACGTATTTATGTCATAATCATCGTAAATCGTAAAATTACATTCATCTCTCCGCTCAGAAATCTAAAATAATATAATATCGTACTATATCAATCAATAGCCAAAGTGCACGACTTTAATCAGTATTTAAACGTGTTTATATTATACAGTTAAATATTGAGTATAGGCATATTTTAGTCATAACTATAAAGGCCCGGATTTAAATGCATTAATATCAATCCAAAATAGATCTATAAAAAAAGTGCATTCAGCTACAATATAATCCTTAAAAAATGTCCCAAAATTTGTTTTAAAAATTCTCGAGCAAACAAAAATACGGACTTAACAAAATAAATTCGATAACGATGGTGCCAACACGCGATAACACGCTAACTGGCCAATTAGATGTTAGTGCAGGTTAAAGTCCCAGGCGTATAACAGCCGTTTACCACACAGTAGATAAAGACGTATAGCAATCATAAATATAGAACGATCGACAAATAATATATTATAACAACTATTATAGTCCGAACAAAATTTCTTGAGCTAAAATTTAGAACTTTCAATAAAGTATAGGTAATCTAAAAATGTTTATAATGCATAAATATGCACTGAAAATTTCATTTTTTTTAAAAATGTTGAAAAAACGAAAAATATGCAAAAAAAATTCATAGTAAAAATGTAAGTTTTCAATTCTCTGCAGATGGCTACGAAACGGCCGATTTTGTAATTGAAAAGCATTGACTGGGACTTGCCAAAAAATTATGCATTTTGCATTCAAATCCGGGAACCTATAGTAATTATTATTGTATCAGAGTAGCGAATAATAATAATAATAATAATGAATTAATATAAAAAACAATGTATCGCCGTTCACGTCTTTTATTATGATTGTAAGGGAAACGCGGATTTACAAAATTGCCGGGGCTGCGGGTTGATTGCCATACGGTGAATGGATGAAAAGTGTTGAATTTGCGTAAATGACACTTGATTATCCAGCAAGAGAAACTCGCAAAAGTGCAAATGGTCATGATAAAAGTGTGCACTTGTGCCACATCAAGAGCCCAGGGTAGGTATTCTCATGCATCCATGTCATTCATGTCATTCAACACAATAGTTATTAGTGTACGTCACTCATTCTGTCTGTTTAATATTACCCCTTGTGTTTTGATTACCATCCGCAGCTGGTCTGACACGTTCGATTTTCCGGAATTACGGCTCGAGACGACTCAATACACCGCGATTGCGCAACGGTTCTATATTATTATTTTGTTGGTAATATATTTCAATTTTTTTTTTTTCATTAAAACTCTATGGTTGATATTATCATCGTCACATTATAAGTACCTATAATACATGTGTGCGATAAAGAGCCGTGCACGATATGAACTTACCCGCGACGTGTGTAATGAACATTTTTTCCCCTCTGAACTTTCTCTCACATATTTTAATAACATGCGCCTAGCTGTAATTTAAATTATATGTACATATATTGTACAGGGTGATTCGTTACACTACCATTTTTTTGTCATTCAATCTGTTCAAATTCGAATTTTCGGACCATCAAAAATATAATATCATTATATTTTCAAAATCGTAAGAATTGATGACTTGACACAGATAATATACTAATTGAGCGGCTTGAGTCATAGCTGCAGGGGTGATACCAAACTTCTGTTATTTTAAAAAGACAATCCCCTTTTCCTACAGTTAATTATTATTTAGCGGATAATTATTTTGAAAATGTCGACGTACCTAGTTCAAAATTCTGACAAGTAGTTTTTGGTTATTAAAATATGCTATTATACTAATAATATATATTATGACAGTAATAATATAGTCCTTAAAAAATGGTTTTACAAAAATATAAGATAGATATTATATTAAATCTAGTATAAAATAATGTGTATTATACCTACTTGGGAAAATATTTATAAATTATAATAAATATTGATGGATTAATGTTAATAGGTAATAAATAACATTTTAAAATGCTCTCACACATAGCCTATAAATTCATTATTATCATGGCCCTTATAATATGAATCCTATTGCACAGAGTTACCTAATGAACTGAAAAACTACTCGTTCAAGTTTTGATTTAAATAGCCGTCAACATTTTCAGTTAAACAATTTATGGTGAATTAGATATATTTTTATTTAAAAAACAGAAATTTGCATCTCCACAAGACACTTTCGTCTCTCCGTAAATAATACAAAAATAAAAATCTAGAATATGATAATATACAATCTTTTAGTGTAATTAAAAAATCCAAAAATCTGATTTTGCAGAATCACTGAATTATTGAAGAATAAGAGGGGGGTGATCTATATATATACAGTGAAACCATCAAATACCAGAAACTCTAGTTCACTGAAAGTTTATCCGCTATTCAGAGGTGTCCACTCTATTCAGAGGGTTATAATATGTAGATTATAAAAGTAGTTAGAAAGCTTGTACTTAGTGTGTTCGCCAAATAACGTCCTCTATTTTGGAAGTTCCGTTAGGGGAGGTTTCGCTGTATACCTACACAATATATACATATTTTATGTATCATACAATTATGTTATAAGAGGTACAGATATAACCTCTACTTCTTATACTTTATGACATGATATTTTACATATTTTGTAACTATACTGAGAATAAAACGCTCAAGTTTAAAGTGTTGGATGGTTAAAGCAATACCTAGAATATTAATTTCAAAACACGTAAGTATATATTATACTCTGCAGTAGGCGTGTATGCAGAAACATAATATTTTATTCTAAATGCTACTCCCTTGACGGTGGCAAAAGATCTTTTGTTCGAAAATCGAGCCCAGTGTTCGAAAAAAGTATGTTAGAAATGTCATGAGTTCGAAAATGTATTATTATTGTTATTATTATTATTATTATTACTCCAAACGTTCTGACTGTGTTTGTTGTGTGCATTAAATCAGTCTCTACGTGCCACTATATATAGACCATATAATTTATTCCCGGTGAAAAAATGGGGTTTTTACCCTTTAAGACATCGTGCAAGCGTCCTCTAGATCGCAAAAGGTAGTATTATACATATATACCATTTTCCGATAATGTAAGTAGTTCTAAATATTTTCAGAATGCCTGTTTTCCCGTTATTGGAAACTCAGTATACTTTTCCCTGTCTTCATTGACCTAAAATGTTTATTCAATTTTTTTTTTGTTTGTTGAATATTATTAAAAGAAACAATATAAATTATCTCTGTTAAAAGAAGAGACGTTATAGTGCTTTCAGATAGTGACAAAACAAATTAAATTCTTTACTTTCCATACACTTAGACCTTAGTGTATAAACCTTCTATTTTTTAATGTGATTTGTATAATATATTTTGACTTTTGAGACAATGAGAAAAAAATTACGCACTCTGCAGCTAAATAAAATTGATCATCGGTAGAGCATTGTTATTAGGTAATTTATTTTGTTTCAAATTAATATTATATATATAATTCCACTCAAATTCTTTGCATACCTGCTGTAAATATTTTGAATATAAACCTGACCTACAATGATCCTATATAGACTTTCTATATAATCGAAATTCTATCGGACCGCATTAAAAAGTCTCGGCATTGTAATATTATTTCCTGTGAAAATATTCACCACAAAATGTTTGTGGAGCAATTTACGATATAAATGTTGACACACATATTTTATAGGTTTAATAGGAAGGTACTAGCTGACCCAGTGCACTCTGTAGCTGGTAAAAAATGGCAACTCTTAAATGATTCAAACTATTATTTGTTTAATTCATAATATTCGGTGTAACGCGGTGTTCAAACATTTTAAAAAAAATAGAAAAAAGAAAAGAATTAACTATTTAAATCAATGGATAGTTATAATAGTACCCAACTTTTTTTCTTAAGAGTAACTATATAATAATTGTTAGCAGATATAAACAAATACGTGTTTATGATTTAAAATTTAAGCAGGTAAAAAACATTGCGACCAAATATAAAATACCGGTTAAAATTTTATCTAATCATAATAACAATTTTATTTTATTTAACTAGTGGTAACCATTTATATGTATATTCAAATTACTATAAAAAATTAAATAATTTTCGATTTTTATGGTGAATTTCAAAATGCTTGGGTAAGTACCTCTTTAAAATGCGAATTTTTTCTTAATGCGCCATTGCATGGTGGTACGAAGGAACTGTCAAAATGTCAAGTCCCTATAGCTATCATAGTTAATCAGTTAGTCAGTCAGTCAGTCAGGACTCGTTTGGTTTTATCTATATATGGATATAGTATATTATTCATGGTGTTAGATTCATTATTTATGTATTATTTATTAACGGACTTGGTGTCCAATAGAACAGGATGTAATACAATTTTATGATAAAAATACATAAGTTAATAATTTAACACAAAAATGAAATAAACAAAAACTAATAGTATGAATCAATAAGACAATAGATGGTGGTAGTTAAACAAATAAATTTTATATTATTAATAATCATTTAAGATTAGGTAATCATTACCCAAGCCAGGGATGTAACATGTATGGCTAGTGTAATATTTATGGTGACATCAAAGGGAAAATTAAAACCTCGCACTAAGCAGTCCGATTTTAGCTGTAAAGTTTCATGACTACATGTATATATGACATTATGACCTATATATAAAATATAATAATATATATTTTATAATATATTTTCCTTATATTTCCTTATTATTTATTCACTAATCTCAATTTTAAAAGGCTGACCCTAACTTATGATTTTTAAATGGCCAAGTTAAGCTAATAGGAACTAATCTATTATAGGAAACTATATAAGTTCAGTTTAAAGTTAAAAGTTTTATTTTTATTTTTACTTGTATCTTTTACTTTAGTTAAATAGATTTTAAAAATATGTGATTAAATAACATACTATTATTGATATAGGATTATAAAAAATATGTACGATAATTTTTTTTTATGTAATATATAAAAACAATAATTTGTATGAAAAAAAATATTTATTAAATCTATGGTTTTATATACGTATTAAGGTATAAAATTAACTTAACGTGATTCTACATGTGTTATAAAATTAACTGCAGATTATAGGTAGTATCTGCAACATATCATAGAACACGTCATATTAACTAGTTAACTTCGCTGTAGGTCACTATTAAAAAGTATTAAAAACTCACTACTCATTATTTGACTTTTAGTTGACATTTTGCTAACTATTTAAATTAACAACTCATTTTTAAACAACTAGTCTTGCCTTTTTAATTCTTACATAATATTCACTTGTTTCCATCTTATACAGGACAACGATAATTTCAACCCGAAAACAGCAATATATTAATATTATATAAAATGGATAATTTATTAGACGTGAAAATAAAACGTTATTCTTCTACACGATTCTATTCCAACACGTATTTTTCAAATACTTTTGCTCTCTATTATTTTCTTTTTCACTAAAAATACGCATTCTCTTAAGTGGATTTGTAATATAATCACCTCGGCGAGATAATTGATCTCTCTGAGAATCTCGTCGGTTATTCACGTTTCGAGATGGTGTTTCGTAGTTACCTACCTTCCTACAGAAGACATTTTTATTTTTTACCATACCTTATTAGCGAAACTCGTTCATTGTGTATGTGTGTGTGTGTGAGTGTGTATGTGTGTGCACGTGTGGTCACTATTGTATGGTATCTATTTTAATGAGTGTACATCACTGTCATAAAAAAAAAGTTTTTAATTTTTATCGATAATAAAGGGTTTTGGTTTTAACTAATAAGTGATACTTTTATTGCTACAAAAATCATTAACGTTTTTAAACATATTTTATCTCTATTTTTTCTCATTAGAATAATAAATTGTCAAAAGAAGATTCACATATATGCAAAAACCCACAGATTAACATTAATAACGTTCAAACAACACTATACGTTAGTATAGTTATACATAGGATAGCTAAAAAAATGCAAAATACCAAACACCACTAAAATGCAATGCTAGGATATAAGCCTGAAAAAAATCAAAAACATTTTATTATTCCTAAAAAAAACAAAAATATAATAATATGATGTAAAATAAAAAAATTGTTTTATCAAAATTATACATAGGTAACTCGAAGGCCCGTGTGACCAGAGTTTATTTTAGATAAATAATAAAAACTAAAAATTAAAGGAGGAAAGTAACCTGCTATTTTGTACAGTAGTGTACAAAAAAATTAAATAGGTCTGAAATCGATCCGTCGAATTCTGGTCATTCCGGGGGCCAGGACGACATAACGTGACAACAGCCGGATAATAGATTTGATTTTACGTCCCCAAAGGAAAACGGTACACATTTTTTTTAAAAATGGTACAAATAGGTATAAATTCTTCGTTAAAACGTGCAATTTTTTAGAGGGGGTACTGATGACTTACGGGTGCCAGGACGACTCACCTCTCGAGTTTACCTCGTCATTGAAGAGGTACTGTATTACTGTAATGAATGACATGATACATTTTAATTCAATGATAAATCATTTACTTATAGGTGATGATTGTAACAATACTTCACTTATAATAAGACACAACATTTTTGGTAGCCTATAAGATTATCAAAGAATTATTTTAATAATAATATTAAATGTTAAACTTATTTTTTTCAGTTTTTCACGATTATTATAAAAAGTACTGAACATTTTCAAATTTTACCTCTGAAAAGTACCAATTAAATAAAATATTCTATAAGAAACCTCCATAAAAATTGATCAGAGCATTGTTTCTACTGGGAAATATCAAACAAGTAACAAAAAAAAGGTGGGTAAGTGGATGTCGCTCTGCTGTACTGTAGGTTACAAGTGGGTCACTGTATGATGGATGGTATTAAATTTGAATTCAATGATATAATATCATTGTATAAGAAAAACGATTCTGAGCGGAGGCGGTATGTCAGTCTAGGTATAAGACATATTATATACTTATTTATGGTATTAAATTATATGGAATTTATGAATAAATTATTCATTGCCCCTTAAAATATGCACAGTCTTATCATTGAGCATACTTCTTATTCCTTATACTATGGTAGATTGTATGGATAGGCCATAATAATTTGATTTTTCAGTTTCATATATCCCCGAATAATATTTTTAAATTACAACAAAAAACCAAGATCGTTAATATTGATTTTAATATGTAATTTCGTCCAAATTTGAATTTAAAATGTCTGTAAAAAATAACTGTGTTCATATATTGCTTAGATTTTTTGGTTACAGTATGAATTATTTAAGAGAATCTTTGTTTTAAATTTTCAACTCTTAGTTATAAAAACTGAACATTTTATAATTTTTTAATTCCAACGATTGATAATTTTCGAGATTTTGATAAATTTTGTCAAAATTCCAACTTTAAATGCTTATAAAAAAAAATCGTGCCAATGTATTTTTAATATTTTTCAACTGATATTGTAACAATATATCAGTAGCCTTGTATTACATTTTTACACTTTTTGGCCCAACAGATAAAACTTTATTGATATTTATAGAAAAAAAAACTAAAAAAAATTGAAAGCTGTAAATGTCCATAAACAGCTCAAAAAGAGTCAAAATATTTTCAAAATTGTATGGTGTATAGGAAATGCTAATATAAACAATCAGTGAAATTTTCATGTATCTACAGTTATTCGTTTTTGAATTACAACAAAATAAGGAAATCGCTACATGAGAAATCGAGTGAACATCCAATGTTGTAAAAATTTGAATTTCAAACGCTCATAAAAATTTAATTTGACATTCCGGTAGAGATTTTTTTATTGATAAAGGTAGACAAACTTATGAGTAATCTTATATTACATTTTCAAATCTTAGATTTAAAAAGAAAAATTTTTACGAATTCTTAACTCAAAATAATTTGCTAATTTTCGTGATTTTTCCATATTTTGTCAATTTTTGAACTTTAAATGCTTATAAAAAAAAATTGTTACTAAGGATTTTTAATATTTTTCATCTGCCTTTGAAACAATATATTAGGAGCCTTCTATTAAATTTTCAAGCTTTCGCAACCAACAAATAAAATTTTATTGATATTTTTAGAAAAAAAAACTAAAAAAAAATGGAAAATGAAAATGTCCCTAAACAGTTCAAAATAAATCAAAATATTCTGAAAATGTTATCGTGTATAGAAAATGCAATTATAAACAACCAGTGAAAATTTTATGTATCTACGGTCATTTGTTTTAAAGTTACACCAAAAACCAAATTCGATTTTTTGGAAAATCGATTTTGCGTAAAAATTCCCGTTTTTCCTTAATTTTTATGTTGTTTTTCCCGGCGCTTGTGAAAACTACTGGAAAATGTTTACTTTTGACCCCCCAAAGTACCAACTAGATTCACTTTCCTATCAGAAAAGGTACTATTGAAGAAAATCGAAGCACTTTTACTGTCCCAAAACGTGATGACAGACACAAAAATATAAAAATATAAAAATATAAAAATATAAAAATATAAAAACACACATCATTGTAAAACCAATACATTCATCGCTCCGCTCAGAATCTAAAACACACATCATTGTAAAACCAATACATTCATCGCTCCGCTCAGAATCTAAAATAAACACACATCATTGTAAAATTAATAATAGGTACATTCATCGATACGCTCAGAACTAATATTGTTTAAGTTTTTACTTTTTTAATGACATTGTAATTTGTAGGTACATCTTTAATTACTTATTCTGTAATATTATGTAAGTTTGATTTCATATTTAACATAAAAATTATCCCCCCGATCCCCTCCCTTCCTCCAAGGACCAATACAAGAAACCTGCAATATAATCTGTGTGTCTATTAAATATAACATGTGCTAGTGTTATAATAGTATGTATATAGATTACCTGGATTGATGGTTTGTAAATGTTATAATATGAAAACATTATGTATAGGTAATTTTCAAATAAAAATAATACATTCAAGAAAGAAAAACAATGAGATATTTCACAGTTAAATGACGAAAAAAATAGAATTAAAATTAGTATTAATTAATATTAATTATAGGTAATGTAAAATATATTAATTTATCACTTAATATTATAACTAAATTATATTTACAAAATTTAACTAAATATTTAGGAAAAAAAAATACATGAATTGAAAATGTCCGTGGCACGCTATAGACTGCCTTCTTCTATTTTCAAATTAAGCCATGTTATTAATAATTATTAAATAGTAAAATTCTAAAATTGAATAATATTTATATGTAAATTAAATTCTACAATAGCTTTGAATAACATGTGATTTAATGTTAGAAGTTTACTATAATTATATATTTAAGTCGATTGAAATATTTAAGTATTTTACGGAAAAGTATAAATTATATTATGCTTTAGGTAAGTCTATAATCTATATACATTATATTCACCTAGCAGGTAACTTTGTATAGATTTAAACGTTAATGAATAAATGTGTCATATTATTTTATTTTGAAGGCAAATGTATGTAAATTCTACGACCAATCAATAATCGACTAGACAGTACGTTATTAATATAATAATATTGATTTAAAATCGTTACAATAGGTCTTGCAATTATTACGATTAAAAACTTACTGTTTGTACATTGTAAATTATTTATTATTTCGTACAATATCGAACCATTATGTTCAATCACTGCAAATTATTTCAATAATATAATTATGGGTGTTGGAGTAATATTTGGATCGTGAGGAGAGATAATAATAATGTTATTAAGTATTTAACGTTTTGCCGCCGCTCAGTGATTTCAAATAATAATTATGCAATACACATAACGTCATTATAATTGAGCTTTATTTTAAGATACTTACCTGTATTATTTATATTTGATAAAACATTATAACTATATACAATACTGTATTTTGCTCGGATAATCATAATTATATACAAAACTAATAAATATAAGTTAACCGTAATTATTAATTATATACCTAACTACGTTTATGAAACATTATTATTATGAGGTTTGCAGAGCGCGCGCCGCCGTTAATTAAAATGCAAACATCAACCTTTGGAATCAATTTACCGCGCACACCCTTTAATCACGCCAGTCATCAGTTATTTATTGAATCTATATAATATTTACATACTTAAAAACTATAGTCATAGATATAATGTATGCTTATCATACGTTGTATGTATATTAGATACTGAAGCGTAGGAAATGTGCACGCAGAGCTTACGTTATACTATCGTCGCTCCTAAATATCGCACGATAATAATGTGATTCCTCGGCAAATTAATATGGAAAATTCATTTACGTATTTGTTTATTTTCAGGTGTTACACCGTCAAAAAAACGATATTCTCAACACCTCCAAAAACGGTAAAAGAAATATCTTTCGAACGTCATCTGCTACACCCCCCCCCCGTTTGGGGGCAATCGCACGATGCTTATATAATGCGCAGGGTCGCCGCTTCTATTTCTGATCAGATTTAAAAAATATGCTATGGGTAGCTATATAACGTCATGGAGTGATAAAATATTATATTATACCAAAATTAAGATTTATTTTTTATTTTATCGTCTGGACAGTTAAATATTATACGTAGGTAATGTGCACGCAGAGCTTACGTTATACTATCGTCGCTCCTAAATATCGCATGATAATAATGTGATTCCTCGGCAAATTAATATGGAAAATTCATTTATGTATTTGTTTATTTTCAGGTGTTACACCGTCAAAAAACGATATTCTCAACACCTCCAAAAACGGAAAAAGAAATATCTTTCGAACGTCATCTGCTACCCCCCCAATTGGGGGCAATCGCACGATGCTTATATAATGCGCAGGGTCGCCGCTTCTATTTCTGATCAGATTTAAAAAATATGCTATGGGTAGCTATATAACGTCATGGAGTGATAAAATATTATATTATACCAAAATTAAGATTTATTTTTTATTTTATCGTCTGGACAGTTAAATATTATACGTAGGTAATGTGCACGCAGAGCTTACGTTATACTATCGTCGCTCCTAAATATCGCATGATAATAATGTGATTCCTCGGCAAATTAATATGGAAAATTCATTTATGTATTTGTTTATTTTCAGGTGTTACACCGTCAAAAAAAACGATATTCTCAACACCTCCAAAAACGGAAAAAGAAATATCTTTCGAACGTCATCTGCTACCCCCCCCCCCCAATTGGGGGCAATCGCACGATGCTTATATAATGCGCAGGGTCGCCGCTTCTATTTCTGATCAGATTTAAAAAATATACTATGGGTAGCTATATAACGTCATGGAGTGATAAAATATTATATTATACCAAAATTAAGATTTATTTTTTATTTTATCGTCTGGACGGTTAAATATTATACGTAGGTAATGTGCACGCAGAGCTTACCTATACTTTACAAAACTTCAGAAATGCGAGTCGCTTCTAAATATTATAATTTAATTTATTCCTCGGCAAATGAATAATACATTTATTTTGAACGCGATTTGTTTTTGTTTTTTTTTTTTTATCGAACTGCTGCTACACAATCAAAAAAATAATATTCTCACTGTCGTTAAAAACGGAAAAAGAAATATCTTTCAAACCATATCTGAACCCCTATTTGGGGGAGGGGGCAATCATACGATGCGTATATTGTGCAAGGGCAGCGATCGCAGCGTCGTCGCTTCTATT
This sequence comes from Macrosiphum euphorbiae, assembly GCA_949089665.1. Classification (NCBI taxonomy): domain Eukaryota; kingdom Metazoa; phylum Arthropoda; class Insecta; order Hemiptera; family Aphididae; genus Macrosiphum; species Macrosiphum euphorbiae. Next base: position 70,958,392 of record CARXXK010000002.1, on the reverse strand, counting down.
TCTGATTAGATTTTAAAATATATAGGCACCTATATAACGTCATGGAGTGTTGAAATATTATATTATACCAAAATTATGATTTTTTTTTTTCTTTATCGTCTTGACAGTTAAATATACCTATATATAGTATGCACAATGTACACACTACACGCGAACGAAGTATATAATATTATTATAGAGGGCGCAATGAAGTATATTAAACATTTTATTACATATTTTATTTATCTCGGTGAGAAATAAAACCCGATATCTTGATGCGCAAGGCGCTTTTTAATAGAATTTTTGAAAACGGCTCTTAGGCGTGGGACGGATACTTAAAATTTAATCGCCTAATATTATTTCGATTTTTCTCATATTCTGCGTGTACGATATTAATAACATGATTGGTCGTAAAATTCATTTATAAGCCAGCATTTATTTATCACGATATATCTCACGACGAGTTATCAGCTGCTGATTATGATTATAAAATTATATTTAAAATCACGATATTACTGCTGCAGTGGTGCAGCTCTCAGAATTACGCGTTGCTGCAGGACAAGTATTACGTTAAGTAGTAAACGTAGTTTCTTTTAATAAACGTTTCAATATAATAGGTAAATCTTGACAAGTTCGAATAGCCGAATACCTAGGTATTAAACGTAATTAAAATTATACGTCATATTATATAATAATATGAAAAGGTGGGCATTAACTTAGGTATATATTCTCAAAGTTTAAGTTAAGTTAAACGATTATTTATTTATTTTTTAACTTTTAATCTTACCTAACACTATAGTTTGTATTCATTTTCTAATCAACTTGAGAACTTGACTAGTTTAATTGACTGTTGAAATAACTTAGTTTTATTTCTGTTGACTAACAAAAATAATCCATCAAATTAATGTTAAAAATGTTTGGTTTTAGTTGTTTTATAATATTGCAGCTAAGAATACACGGTTTTAAACAAAAATAATAAAAAAGGCACTATACTGTCTATTATGTTTCTTGATAAAATAATATTTTATCATATGGGAAAAAATAACATAATTCTTTATGTGATCCACGTACCAATTAATACTAGTTAATGACATTTTTTTTAACTTGATATTTTTTCCATATTACCTTCAAACTTAGTTAGATTATTTGTCGACTCTATTATAACTTCTGACTTAACCAACTGGCGTTCACTTATGACTTGACTTAATTATTTTCACTAACTTGCCCACCTTTTCAAGAAATTAGAAGTGATAACAAATAGTATATAGGCAATACCTAATGTCTATAGTAAAATTGGCAGGGAGAGAACACTTGAATATTTAAATTTTGGAAATAATAATTGTCGGATAGAAAATTTATTTTTTCATATACTATCGTAATATCGAGGCATTAAGTATGATCGTCTTTGATCGTTATTAGATAAATATTTATCGATTCGATGTGCCACTTGTCCAGAGTTGGTGAATATATTAAATTGGTGAGCAAAAAACATCTATCGTCAACACGTAATATAATAATTAGGAACTATTTAGACACGCAGTTCACACCGTCGTCGCAAGAAATCTGAAATATTTAAGAGTGGTTCACAACTTAACGTCTCGTGTAAAATACTTTTTTCTGATTATTTTTCTGTATCTACCAACACTATACCAAGACTACCACGAAATTGATTATATTATTTAAGTTATGACCGTGTAGTGGTTACATTTTGGTTAAAATGAATAGAGTCGGTGTTTTACAAACGGCGGTCTGAGACCTGAGGGCCTGTCATGAACGTGGTGCACAAAGCCAAAGATGATTTTATATTTTCATATTTGTTTGGTGTTTTTACTTAAAAAATTAACTGAAAAAAAAATAGTAACGTAGGTAACCAGTCTGTAGAATAAAAGTTGTGGGTGCCGAGTGTACCTCCTAATTGAGTAAGTCACTGCTGTAATGTATGCGTTAGGTAAATTTGATGAATAAAGCAGAGAAAAATTGATTCTCAGCGAAGACTGTCTGTCAGCATATATTATTATATAACTTTCTAAAGCCTAAAAGTAATTTATTTTATTAATAGTAATACGGTAGAATTGATAAAAATATTTAATATATTTAACTTTTATACATATTTATTTCAAGTTTTTTGAATGGTCGGAAAGTTTTTTTATCGATATTTTTAAGAGAAAAATCGAAAATTGTATATGTTCATAAACAGTTCAAAAATAATTAAAATATTTTGGAAAGTTATAGCATGTATATAAAATGCTATTATAAACATTCGGTGGACTTTTCGAACATTTACATATTATATTCGTTTTTGAATTACAATACAGAATAAGAAATGTCAAAATCTGGGTTTGTTTTTTTTTTCTTCCAATTATATTAAGAAAACGAGTTTGAATTTTTATCCCTCAGGCGTAGTATTGCGATCACCTTGGTATAATATTATAAAATCCGGTGATGGAAGTGCCTATTAGTACCTATCAATTATCATGCGGATGTCGTAATATTATTATTATAATAATATTGTATCTCGGGAACGCGCGACGACGACGGTGGCTGGAAATTATTACTCGGCAACACAGATATGACATATATACTCATTGGCGCAACTAGGGGAGGACCAAAAGTGTCTTTAGCACCCCTTGTTTTTTAGGTCTAACTATTATTGTTTTAATGAAATACCATACATTTTATGTTTTTAAATTATGAAATATTTAGCGGAAAAAATTAAAACAATTTTGGTCATGATATTACTTAGTTATAAATTACTTCATATTCCTATAATTGATAACGACTAACCAGAGACTGGAACCTCTTCAATTTATCGATATCAGTTCCGGTACTGGTTCTCCAAAAATAAAATAACTGTTCCTGGTCGGTTCTGATTTTTTGATAAAAAAAATAAAGGTATCGGTTCCAAATAATTTCGGTACCGGCTCTAGATAGTTTTAGTACCGAAAAGTATATTTTAAATACCTATCCGGAATGCTGGTTTAATTAATAGTATGAGCTTTCAAGTGCCTATTGATTATTATAGGTTTGTGAGGAATTTACAATTATAGCGCCCCACGTTTCAGAGGTCTAGTTGCGCCTATGCATAAAATAATAAAATTACTCATATAACTATACAATATGACGTTATATTCTTGTAAACAAGACCGGGGTCTTAACTTAGGTTCTTATCAATGATTCTCCATGGGCAATGTTTACTAATCGTTAATCGCTAGTACTTACAAGCTGCTAACCAAATGTGTTAGGTAGCCAATGGGCGTAGTGACGTCGTTGTAAAATATAAATTCATAAAATACTATTGTTATGGGCTAATTATTAATAATTCTATTACTATTTATAATCCATTATAATTGTATAGGTAGGTACGTATATTTATTTAATTTAATAATTTCAAGGATTTGTTGATGAATTAAGTATATTAATTTAAATTGATTTAAGTTATAAAGCTATGAGTAATTTTAATCAAGTTATAAAGTATAAATGGCCCGATTTCCGGTGCCCATTAAACGTTTCATATTTTTATTGGGGCCCAATACCCGGGTTATAAAAATTTATAAAAATATTTTGTATATAAAACAGATAGATAAAATGTGGCCCAAAAGCCAACCGCCCTTTATATTATCATATTTGTTTGAAACCCATTCATTGTCTATAATTCCTTCAGGATATGCCACTGCACTTGTATTAATCTCTTAGGTTTATAATTACAGAATTATGGTTATATACGAAAATTGGTAAGTAAGTATAAGGTCTAATATACTAGTAACTAATTATATAAAGTCGTAACAAGTATTTTAATGCTTAAATTATCCAATTAATTTTCTTTAACTATCCATAATATAGGCATTCCCAATAATATCTTAGCAGGAGTGGGTCTAGAAATCTGAAATTTTTGGGGAGAGGGGGGTCTAAATTGTTTCAAAAAAAATACAATAGTTGTAATTTTAGTACAAAATAATATAGTCGATTATCTTTATTATTATGTTCTTTTATTTATATTTTAAATGTAAGGAATTTAAGAAGTAAATTAGGTAAGTCTAAGTAGATCCTTAGGTTTACCTAAGTATAATCTAAATAAATACATGATAATATAGGTAGGTATATAACATTTGTAAAGGGAGCTAAAGCCCTTTAGCAGCTTTCCCAGATCTGTGCCTATATTTTAGTATGTGTGGTTATATTAAATATAGATATGTCCTCTGTGATTAGGATAATATAAAAATTATGAGAATTTGTAAACATTGCCCAAGTGTAGACAAAATATGGCGCTGAGCAACATAATATTATTATATTATCTATAATATTATAGAGTCGGCTATCTAGTATTATAGTTATAATGTTGTACGACATGTTGGTGCCCGACAACGACAATGGCCACGACGTAACGATAACGATAAGTGATAACGATAGTGATAACAGATATATTATAGGGAAGACTCATCGTATCTCCAGTAGGAAGAACGGTGAGATAATATTATTATAATATATCGTTGATGACAGCATATTATACAGCATATACATAGGACCAATAACGCGCACGGGAGGGCAGCGATAACCGCGATAATATAATATGTTTGACGACGACGTGTGAATATAATAAGAATGTACTCACTTCCCTCGCCATCACTCCATAGTTTCTCGAGCCACGTGGTTATATCAGGCCCAGGCCACTCCGCGGCGTGACGTTTGTCCGAGGTCGCGGTCGACGGCGGTACGCATCACACCGATGTCTACGGTCGCCGTGTTGACGGTGGTCACGGTGGCGGTCGCAGTGGTGCTGGTGGTGGTGGCGGTCGTCGTCACGATGGTGGTGGTGGTGTTGTTTTCACCGCCGTCACCGTCTCTCCGCGGCACCACCGCCGCTTATGCGAGTGTGTATAGGGCGTCGCGAGTGCACCGCCTGCAAACGAGCAGCGTCACAAATTAATATAATAATATTGTTTGTTACAGCCTCGACATGACGACTGTAAGAGAAAAATGTCGTAATGTTATATAATAATATCATGAACATAATAATATTATATTACAAAAACATCATAGCGTTGTCGGTTTTTATTCGGTACATTTCAGTTTAATATCAGCATATACCGCACTTATACCTACCTACCGTCGTCGGTGATTGGTCACGGGCGCATACGCACACGGCTTGAAATGCATACCGTCGTTGGCACGAAAAAACTTATGTTATAAAACCCAATTTTCAAGGAGAAAACAACCAAATTTCCAATTATTTACAGAAACGAATCAGAAAACTTTAAAACTACACGTTTTAGATTTTATGATAGTTGGCTACCAAGATTACATAGGAGATTTTGTGAATATAGTTGGTGTCATATTACTATTCATTTTTAGTCACATTGAAGGTATTTCATAAACGATTTAAAGTGGGTAATACAGTGTGTGAGATTTTATTTTATTATTTTTAATTACTTATACGAAGAAAATAGGACATCAAAATATGATAGCTTATTTTTTCTCTTAAAGGGACACCAAAACCTCATAATCTTAAATTTGGCACATTGGAAGTTTTTAATGTCAACGACGATACGTCATATATATAATTCCGAATAGAATATAATGTAAATCATTCAAAACAATAATATATTAATAGTAAAAAAATTGTGTGGCTTTTTGTTTCAAAAGCTTAGTAGGAAAAGAAATGTTAAAAATATTTTGTGCAGGTATCTTAATAAGCGTTTATATAATACGCCCATCATAATATGCGCGTTTTTTAGAATTTTTTTCGATTTTCATTAAAATATATGCCCACATTAATTCATAAGTTTTTATAATGATGTAGACATCCGTATTATATTATACCTATTCCTGTGTTTGAGATACATAATATTATGGTGCCGTCAAGGGCCCGACTACCGGTATATGTTAATGTATTTTGGAATATATATCGCTGTCATGATGACGATATTATATCGATATTACCATGGTATAAGTACCGTTATAACGTGGTATATATGTCGGTATCGGCTTTACTGTATTCCGGAAAGGTACCGGGTATAACGGTATAGAATAATAATGACTAAAAAGTTCAACACTTGTCTAACACGGTATTATGAGAACACGATAAGATATTATTTTAATGATTCAATTATTTTAAGGCCGCGGGTTATTTGAAATTGGCCAATCAGAAACACTTGTATTGTATCATCGGTCATGTATGGTATATTTTATACTTCCAGGAATTATTTTCGAACTGTACTCCTTAACTAAACCAAACCGCTCGAATTACAAGAAGGTTCCAAAAAGCTTAAAAAGATAATAGGTACATAGTAAATACACTCGAGTTAAAGTCAGGTTATGTTCAAATAAACTCAATCAGCTCATTCCATAGAATACTTAATAATATTAATTTTAGTGGATAATATTATTGCATGCTATATGTATAATTTACTAATAAGTACAATTACGTTTACATATTATGTAAATAATTAACATAGAAATAAACATAAATAATATTTTGATACATATTGTACTTAACTAACTATATGAATATATAATATTTTGACTGTAGCTCGATATTGATTTTTGAAAAATAACTAATTCTTTATTAGGTATATTATTTATTTTTTATTAGTTTTGAAAAATTATTATTATTATTTATTATTCGTAGGTTTTTTTTTTAAATTGTAGCTATATTATACTGCAATACTACATGCATGTATTTAATAAGTAAAATAAAAACAATAAACTTAAGCAGTATAACTATTAAAAATATGAATTATTCTCTTCGCTGTCGATATTTGTTAATAAATAGGTTTTATGTTGTACAATCGGAATGAGAGCCATTCAAACATTACCTTTTTTAAACTAAATGCAAATCGGACATAGCCGTTTTTGAACCCGGGTGCAATTCGAACATGACCTTTTTCTGTCTCTAGTGCAACTTGACATAAATAAGTGCAATTCGATATTACACCGTCGTCTGTCACATACTGGTACCGATTCAGATACCACGGTATAGATACTGATATCAAATTTCAATACCATCAACCCTACAAAAAGTGTTCAAACACTGCTAATATAGCTGATAATATCTATATTATCATCATTGTAGCAACTATCTGTTTGACTATTAGTCCGGGAATGTATTTAGATGTTGTAAGCGGGTAAACAGGGGTGCACTGGTTAGAAATGTCTTAAGAATTTAGGGGCGGCAGCATTTCTGCCCACAATACGTACCTACAACAATCAAGGTTCATCGATATTCGTCAACCAAGAGACACAAACATTTGTTATCATAACCATAGTTATGTGTGATTATTTTATTTATGAAATATAATATTTCATTTTTGCCATCTTCCTTGATAAGATGTTAATGATATAGAATATAATACAGGTACAATTAGGTTGCTGCTGATGTATTGTTTGATAACCAAATTTATCTACCCATTTGATTTTATAAATCTAATTTATTACTATAGTTAAGTACCTAGGTAGGTACATAATACTTTTTTTTTTTATTAGATAAAAATAATTATTTACAATATGTAATATTTATAAAAAACAATAAGTAAATTTTATAACAAAGATGGTAAAAACATAAATAGCGTGAGGAGGGAGGCAAACCATTGTGGATACCCTCTAAATTGGGGTAGGGAGTTTTATTTTATTTTTAATTATTGCAAGTCGGGATTCAGGAGATCTCGACACCAGTTTAAATCGACGTGGGTGGTTATTTGGCATGAATTCACTGGCTAAGTTAGAAATCAAAGGATTTGTGTGGTAAACTGTTTTGGTGTGGACATTTTTATAGCAATTTTTAGCTGTATTAGTACACAATACTTAAATAGATATTTCACAATTTCATTTTATTTTTTATTTAGTTATTTTTTTTTTTGTTATTCAAATAAATATACCTTACTGAGCGAGTTATTTAATTATTGTTCTTAAAACCTTTTAGTTGTTGGTGGTTGTATTAATTATTCTAGACTTTGGTTAAATACACGATCGGACTAGTTTATAATTCTTGTAAATCAATATTGCACATTACAATGATTGGCGAAAGAATTGAACTAAGTGATGCAACTTTCTTCCATTGAAAAAACTTAAAAATGCACACATTTTTTCTTAAGTACCAGGTACTATAGTACCACCTACCTTAATCAGATAATTATTTTATGAAGAAGAAATATGAAGATTTGACGTGCCTATACAGTATCAAAGTTGAATATTTGAAAGTTCTTGTAAACTTTTTGTATCGAAATAGTTGCAAGTGACACATTTTTTTAAGGGGGTATATAGGGGCGTCATAAAAACTTTACATAGAGCGTCAAAACTCTAAATACGTCTCTGGATTACCCAACCAAACGCATATTTATCCCATTCTATCAATTTATTTTTTTTTTAATTTGAATTCTTGCTAGTAAACTATTCTCGTGAAATGTACAGACAATCATTACATTGCTATTATACATACATTTTTTTGTTCGGACTTTAGCCAAAACACTCCCCTCCTCCCCAAAGACTCACCAACCTAATTTCGTTAGCGTCCACCGTCCTACTTCCTGTACAATATACGTGTCTGCAGATAATATTTGTAAATATCATGTAATGTATTATAATAAAATGGTTTGTTTTTTGTTTCAAAATTCAAATAATATATTCTATTGCATCATCATTACCCACCCGACGTACTGACGTAACTATCCTGAGTAGGTACCTATAAATTATTATATGTATTATCTATGTTAATTTCTTGTTATAGGATGATGCGGATTGCCGTCGTCAGACGACCCGTCCTTTTGGTCGTACTCATAATAATAAACTTAACTCTAAATAATATTATGTTAATCTAATAATATTTGTCATACCTTTCCGTACCTACTTTTGGTATATACCCACAACATAACTATCATCATTGCAACACCGTACAATACAGCAGCACGTATTGTAGGCACATAATATTATATTATATATTATTCGAATGTAATAATATTATAGGTATTATCATGTATCATTAACTGTCGTATATGTATAATGTATATACTACTTTAGCCTCTGGAGCCAGTATTTTCGAAAAAAAATCATTATCAGTGCTAAATCTAAGCCTCGGGAGGTTGGAATACGACAACTAATGTTACAGCTAGGCCCCTTAAAAATAATTTCTATTTAAAAGGTCATTTGATGCATTAATTTAATTCCTTTTGGTATACAATCAAAGTCAAGCCGGATGAAAAAAAGAAAATAAATTCAAATTTATGGTTCATTTAAATCGAGTCGAGCAGGTAGATATAAAACTAAGTTCATAAAAATTTAAAAAAATATAAACCGGTGCGGGGGATTTCTTAAAACACTTTTTTTCCTGACCATAGTTATTCGATGATCTTATTATTATAGTTACTATAATTTTACAAATTTTAGAAAGTCTAGGACATAAACCCGAGGCTCCTAAAACAAACTCGGCCTCAAGGCCCCTGTTCGTTGCACCTTTATTTTCACCCCCAACGACTATCCTCCTTAAATCCGGCACCGAATTTATAAGACATGTTTGTAGTGCTAGCTAGTGCATCGCGGACGGTCAAGCGCCACTCGTGAAGGTCACGCGACCGGTAGGGTACAATATAATATAATATTATCTTCGAAGATAAGATATAATATATTTAAATATTATATTAATAATAAGAATAATAAGAATAATAAAATTAAAACTAAATGACGTGCTTACGTGTTCGCGAGTCGGTCACGGCGACGACGACGGCGGCGGCGACATGTGTACGACGGAGCACCAGCGGCAGTAGCGGCGGCCCAGTAGCAGCAGCAGCGGCGGCAGCTCCCGAGTAGCAGCCGTACAGCAGCTGATCTGTTGGCCGGCCGACGGGATAGCGTGTACTGCGGGGCCGTGGGCCGTGGCCGCCGCGTGTCGAGCGCTCGTCACGGCCGCCGGCCGCGGCGGGGCGGCGCGCGCAAGCTCGGGGGCGCGGTGGTGCCGCAGTGCGGTCACAGGTGACGAGCCAAAAGTTCTCTCTCGGGTCGACCGCTCTCCAAAAACGCCCGCCGCCCCGACCGTCGTAATGCCCCCCATCATCGTAAACAACCCCCCAACTACCACCCTCAACCCATCCACGCACCCACCCCAACTCCGCCACGTCCACCAGCAGACGAAGATTTTCGCTCATTTTTTCCGTTTCTGTTCTTTTGCTGTGGTTTTTCTTGATACGAGTTTTCGACTTTTCCAATTTAAATAATAATTATTATTAATACCGTCTATGAAGCTATAATGTAATAATGTATACTATTATTGTAATCTGATGGATCGAAAAAGTTATACATATAGGTTTTAAATAAAATTATTGTATCTACATAATATTATTATTATAATTTAATATTATGTACTCAGTGGTGGTACAAGTTGAGGAAAAAAATTAACTCGAACTAAGTCAATGTTAAGAACTTATAACACGTGTTATAAGTCAATATAATACTATTATAATTAACAAACGCAACAGTATGTTATTTAAACTAAAAGTTTAAAGTTAATATATTATATTATTGAGAAAAAAAAACAAAAGTAACTTTTGCAGTTGTTAAATAAGTTAATTATCATTTTTTTTCTTTTACGCACACAATATATAGTGATTGTGTGCAACTTTCAAATGTTTTATATTATAACTAAAGATGTCGTGAACAATGCATCCTGCTCTTCCTGTTTGTTGCAAATTAGCCGTAGTGGTTTGGGCAATTACAGTATGTCTGTGTCGACTATGTTATTAAATTAAGCAACATTTATTTGTTCATTTTCATTTAAGATCATTGTGCACAGAGATTGCAGCGTGATTAAACAAAACAATTATTAATTAGTCATATAGTTTTAATCATGTACAGTTGCTATATATATAATATACGTATAATATGTAAACATGATTTTCAATTAACGCCTATAATTATATAGTATTTTCTTCAAAGTTACAAGAAAATTAGCTGAGTTGTTATGACGGAGCCGATATAATATAAAATGACTTGAGTCTTGAACTACGTACCTAGTTAAAGTAAAGGGGCTAAAGTAGTCCAGTCGATGAAAAAACGTGACTTTTAGACCAATTAGCTAGACAAAACTATAGGAATTCGGTTTGACGGATTTTATTTTTGAAAACGGATTATGATTGATTAACAAGTTTACTAGGTTATGCCAGAGGTGATTTTGAATATTTATTTTTTCAGCTGTGATATCCAAGAATAAAAATATGATATTTTTGTATTTATAGTATTCATCAGGATACTAACAAAAATTGGAATATTGAAAATCGCATCTGGCATAACCTAATAAACTTGTTAATCAATCATAATCCGTTTTTAAAATTAAAATCCATCCTACCAAATAAATTCCTCCAGTTTTGTCTAGCTTATAGGTCTAAAAACCGCTTATTTTAAATTGAAAAAAGTTGATCATGATTTAAAATCTCCGTCAATGCCTGAGAGTACTTAAGTTAATTGCAGATGAATATAGATAACGACCGATATAACCGGATATACCGATCGGTATTATGCGGGCCTACTGTTATAATTCAGGAGATTTATAGGAAATATTGACTGAAAACGATTACAGATTAAACTCACACATAATAATGTTAATTTACTTTGCACACACTTACAAGTCATTTTAATGTCACCATGTTAAATTGCCTATATTAATTTCCTTAAAACAAGACCGACTGGAGCCCCCTTAAGTCATTATATAAAAGGTATCGATATCAGAGAATCTCTTGCCTTCTATTATAGTTTGGTGAAAAAATTGACTTTTCAACCCGGCTTCCACTCAGTGACCTATCATAGTTAATACAGGGCTTACAAACGTTATAATAACGTTTTGATTAAAACGTTATATTTGATAAAAACCGATTGAAATTTGTAAACGTAAATAATATAACGGAAAGTGATAATCAAAAATAATTAAATTTAGCAAAACAACACTTAAAAAAATAAATTATATATCATTAAACAAAACATAACGCAAAACTTAATTTATAGAATATCTTGAACAAAAAATAACTCGAAACAGAATATTTTAAAATCTATTTATTTTAAAGGTCTGTTGGTTTCTTAGAAATACATATTTTTTCAAATGCCCTGAGTTAATATGCTACGCCCTCTAACCATTTTTTTTTTTTGTTTATATTTGGGTAGAGATACGGGCACAGAGCGGTCCAAGGAGGATCGTCCACCACCGTGATTTTTTAAGAAGTTTCCAATAGTATTAATTCTGTTATTGCTTGTTATTACATTTTATTGGGACGTATGTCCCGCAGAGACTTTATTACTTTCGTATAATAAAATGTAAATTGCATGTTGCTTGCGCGTGTGCCTTATACATATGTTGTACACGCCATACGCGTTCTACGCAGAAAGCTTTTGCACCTCCTTCGAAAATAATATTTATATAATAATATATTATATGTAAATGTTCGCATAATAACATTATAATACAATCTATACGACGATATAATATTATTATTATTGACAATAACGAGTAACGACACATTAAATAACAGTATAATAATAATAATAATATGTAATCACAGACGTCTATATCTGTGTATTGGTGGACAACCACTCGTGCCGTCAGATGAATCCATGTGCAGTCACCTGCAGTGGACGGATGATGAACTCACTGATCGGGGTGTATAAAATATTATGTGAATAAAACATTGGGTATTTTATCGTTATGATATTATATTATTTCGTACTCAGAGTGTGTCTATGTGTACGATGATTTTACAGCTGAAATAACAATTTTAAATGAGCAATATTGTCAAATACCCACATCGTATATTGCTTCGATATTATATCTATAGGTATACCCCGTATACAATATTATAATAATAAAATACCGGAGGCAGTATTCGTAATAATATTATATTGATACCCCCCCCCCCATTGCGATTTCAGTCCGTAGTCATCCGCCCACTAGCCTGGACGGTGTCACGTGGTGACGTGAATTCGTAACAAAACGGCACTACGAATTTCGTTTAAATATATACATAATAATATTATAATATAACTAATAATAATATATTATATTATGATAGTACCTACATCTGCAGCTGTGATTGCGGTATTATTATTTATCGTCACATGGGTGGCTTTTTTTTTGGTTTGTGGAGTAGGGGGGGTGCTAAGTAGGCCCATGGGAGCCCATCATGGTTTTGTGTAGTTCATTCAATTTTATTATTTAACGGTAAACACTGAAAAATCAATCGTAAAAACATTATCGAATGCGTCGCTAAAATATAATAATAATATTGATATAGGTTACTTACATGTAATCTAGGTTAAGGGTTATGCGTCAAATATTGTAACGAGTCCATGACGAATTAAAAAGGATTTATGTAAGAGTGGTCTAGAAAAGTAGATAAACTTATGAGGAATCTTGTATTACATTTTCAAATGTTAGATTTAAAAAGAAAATTTTTTATGAATTTCTAACTCGAAATAATTTGCAAATTTTCGTCATTTTTACGTATATGTCAATATTTGAACTTTAAATGCTTATAAAAAAAATTGCGACTATGGATTTTTATTTTTTTTTATCTGCCTTTGAAACAATATACTAGGAGGCTTCTATTAAATTTTCAAGCCTTTTTAGCCAACAAATACAATTTTATTAATATTTATAGAAAAAAAACTAAAAAAATTGAAAGTGAAAATGTCCGTAAACACCTCAAAATAAGTCAAAATATTTGGAAAATGTTATAGTGTTATAGAAAATGCTAACTTAAAATTATGTAAAAAAAACAATATTTTCAAAAACTTTATTAATTTTTGAAATAATATTGTGTATTTTACGTTAAAATATGGATCATCTAGAGTGTTATCCATTGTATAGTAACAATATGCAAATTAGTAGCGTTCTGACACTGTCTCCAATAATGGTTTTGTGTCTGAGATAAAATAAAATACTATTTACAGCAAATATTTAAAGGTTAAGTTCGGATTCCAGGTTAAGCCGTTGAATTTAGTGTAAGACACCACGGGTGAGGTGTTGGATTGGTAGAACCTTTGCGTTTGAAAATGTATTTATACAAGTGTTATTCCAGAATACGGAATACGGTGGTACAAGGCTATAGATGGTATATTATTGTACTAGATCGAACGGATTGCGATTCGGCTGCAAAGTTTTGGCAAACACCTCTGCACAAAAATGAGTACAGCTGGGGTGTGAGTCGTGTAGACACGCTTATCGGAATGGGTGGTGAGGGTGGCTGGATGACTCGTAAATTTACTTGTAGATAATTTTTTAGTATGACTTACAAACTATAATAACTACTATTATGAATGGTGTTAACGTAAAAAGTTGATCAAAACCATTTTTTCTGTATTGTTGTATTACATTGAATAATTAGGGGTGGGTATAAATATGGTAATAAATGTTGCAGACACCCCTCACAGCAGGAAGCTAGTGTGCGTCACTGGTAAACTCGTCAAGTGAGCTCACAAAATACCGAGACAAAGGTTTCAAAGTAAAAAATGCAGTAAATAAATAAATGTATGAATATTTAGCGAAATTTCGTGGATGTTCCGAAAGCTAACGGTTAGCGCTCACTGTTAACTTATGTACGGCATAGTTTAGACATCGTACTTTGTTCGTTGTCAAAATTAGGTCAATTTCAACAGCCCTCGCTCGCTGTAGTATATATACGTTAGAATTTAGCGACAAACAATGTCATGATTACAAAATAGGAAGACACTCCCTCTGCTCCTACAGGAGTAAATATAACTTTAAAGAAACTTAAAGCCCTGCAGTATAATTATTATTAGAAACAACTAATAGACTGTTGCTCTATATATTATTTGAACATTTGAAGATCGGGTGAGTTGACAAAAAAAAATATTACACTATGGACTCGCATATTATATAAGTCGATGTTAATATTATTAATACAATGCGCGTTTATTAATAATTGACTTTAGAATTTGGGTTGTACCCATAAATTATTATTGAAATTATTAACGACTGTCATAATTGAACACTGGTCCGTATGAATAATTAAAAACCGGGGAAATCGCTCTGCCGTATAGTATTATAGTCATCGTCGACAGGTCACAGTTGTTGTAGTTGTAATGGATATGTTGAATTCAATGACGAATCATATTATTATTATATTATTGTATACGAAAAACGATTCTGAGCGAAGATGGTGAGTCGGCCTATATTTCTGAAGATATTGCACTGTAACATTTATTACGTCCTATATTATAATATAAACTACAGATACACTATATATACACACTATATATAATAATTGATCATCACACAATAATAGACATACTCAACCCTTATCGACTCCGTTTAAATTTATATTTATATGTACTTATACCTATATGTATATACAGGAGAAGCCCAAACGTAGTAACATGTAGTAAGATAAAATCAACATTAAAGTTAAAAAAGTGCTCTGCTGTACAGTAGGTTACAAGGGTCACTGTATAATGGATGGTATTAAATTTGAATTCAATGATATATCATTGTATAAGAAAAACGATTCAGAGCGGAGACGGTATGTAAGTCTACGTATAAGACATATTATATACTTATTTATGGTATTAAAAAAAATTGACCTATAATAGGTACCTATAATATATTCCAAATTAATCATATCACAATTTATATCCATTAGGTACCTACTTATAACGCGTTATACATCAACAACAAACCCTGATACTATCATAGATATATAATAATGTACTTTAGAAGTTTTAAGTACCCACGAATAATATTATACAATTACAAAAAAATAACTAGATTAATTATTCTAGGTTTTTTTTTATGTAATTTCGTCCAAATTTGAACTTATAAGGACTATAAAAATAAACTGTCCTTCTGTATTTTTCAGATTTCATTGGTAACAGAATAAACTCCTTACGTGGAATCTCATTTTAAATTTTCAATCATTAGATATAAAAGTTGAACATTTCATATATTTTTAACTACAAAATAATTATTCAATTTGAAATTTGAAAAATGTTGTCATTATTCGATCTTATCTTTAAATGCTTATAAAAAAAAATTGTGAGTATGTATTTTTAATATTTTTCAACTGATATTGTAACAGTAAATCAGGAGCCTTATATTAAAGTTTTATACTTTTTGGCCCAACAGATAAAACTTTATTGATATTTATAGAAAAAAAAACTAAAAAAATTGAAAATTGTAAATGTCCGTAAACAGCTCAAAAAGAGTCAAAATATTTTCAAAATTGTAAGGTATATAGGAAATGTTAATATAAACATTTAGTGAAATTTTCATGTATCAGTTATTCGTTTTTGAAGTACAACAAAATAAGGAAATTGCTACATGAGAAATCGAGTGAATATCCAATGTTGTAAAACTTTTTATTTCAAATGCTCATAAAAATTTAATTTGAATTTCTTATAGACATTTTTTTTTTAAAAAGGTAGATAACCTTATAAGGAATCTTGTATTACATTTTAAAATCTTAGATTTAATAAGAAAAATTTTTACAAATTCTTAACTCAAAATAATTTGCTAATTTTCGTGGTTTTTCCATATTTTGTCAATTTTTGAACTTTAAATGCTCATTAAAAAAACTGTGACAAAGGATTTTTAATATTTTTCATCTGCTTTTGAAACGATATACTAGGAGCCCTCAATCAAATTTTCAAGCTTTTTTAACCAACAAATAACATTTTATTGATATTTTTAGAAAAAAAACTAAAAAAAAATGGCAAATGAAAATATCCCTAACCAGTTCAAAATAAATTAAAATATTTTAAAAAACCTATCGTGTATAGAAAATGCAAATATAAACAACCAGTGAAAATTTCATGTATCTACGGTAATTTGTTTTAAAGTTAGGTACACCAAAAACCAAATTCAATTTTAAGAAAAATTCCTGTTTTTTCTTAATTTTTCTTTTGTTTTTATTGGCGGTTTTGAAAATTCCTTGAATTTTAAATTTTGACCTCCTCAATGCGAGAACTATATTGGCTTTCCAATCGAACAAGATACTGAAGTTGAATTTCGAAGCATCATTTCGACAACTGTGTACACAGACACAAATAAAAATAAAAATATTATGGTCTATCCATACAATCTACCATAGTATAAGGAATAAGAAGTATGCTCAATTTTAAGACTGTGCATATTTTTTTTTATAAACATTGATATGTATATAATATGTCTTACACCTAGACTGACATACCGTCTCCTCTCAGAATCGTTTTTCTTATGCAATTATATTATATCATTGAATTCAAATTTAATTAATCCATTATACAGTGACCCACTTGTAACCTACTGTACAGCAGAGCATCTTTTTAATACATACATTTCATTTGAATGTAATATTTATAATAATATATCAATTTTTTTTTAACAGAATAGATATTAATTAAACCCTGAGCCCTAGTGGTAAAGCATAATAGGTAACTAATAATACGTAAAGTTAAGAACAAAAAAAAAATGTAAAAGACGAAATAGGTACCTACTTCTAATATAATATATTTTGTATGTAAAAAATAACGTATACAATTTCATTTTCGTTCCAATAATATGAAACCTTACAAAATAATGCATAAAAATTATGTTATTTTTAATAATTGTTTACATTCTTTGTTTACTTTAAGACCAGAAACCATATTATTCTGATTTTAAATTAGAAAAACAAAAAAAAATTACGCCTGTGTTTTAGAAATTTGTACAGTATTATTTTGCATCCTTTAACAAAAAAAAAAATAAACAACAAATTATCAAAAATAAATATCTACCTAGTACAATTAATATTTTAGATTCTGAGCTTAGCAAATTAATGTATTGTATTTACAATGGTGTAGTCTATCATCAACATTTTCTCTGATAGAAAAGTAAATCTGGTTGGTGTTCTGAAGGTGCCGCACAAAAACTAAAAAAAATTTAAAAGAGAATTTATTCGCAAAATCAATTTTTGAAAAAATGGATTTATTTTGTTGTAATGCAAAAACTAATAACTTAAAAAATTATTTTTTACCTTTAACAAAAAAGTTTACCATAGAGTAATGCCATTTATAGCCATGAGATATTTTCAATTTATATTATTTTTTTTTTTAAATTGTTGAATTCGATTATTCAAAGATTATTTATAGGAGAAAACAATAAGTATCCGACCAGATTCTTCTTTGTATGTGGGAAAAATGAACTACAAATAATATATCATATTATATTATATGATCCATCAGTTATTTCAGTACGAGTTTTGTGCCTTTCAAACTTTCTCGACCCTTACTTAAAAATATATCAAAATTATTTCCGTCTAACCAATGATGAACTTTACATGATGGTACCAATATATTATTTGTAATTTCGATTTTTTCTTGAAGGGAGCGAATAAAAGTTTACAAAATATACACTTGGGGGAGGGGGTGAAGCACCCCACACCAATCTTTAGCTGGCCATTAAGGGGACTAAAAGCGGTGATTTTATATCATTATCTAACACACGTGGAACATAGGAATTTAAACGTGTTGTCTTTCCAACGTACCAATTGATCTGGTGAAGCGATAAGAATTCTAAAAACAGATTTAAATTTATATCGATTTCCCCACATTTTTGATTTTATCTCCCTAAATTTTGAAAAAATCGTACTAAAAAAGAAATGGAACAATGACATTTTTAGAGAAGTTAAAGTCAAAAAATGTATTATCTGCGGATGTCGATCTCAAGTAGACTTGATCAGCATTTCTCAACCTTTTTAACGTCGTGATCCCCAAAATAGCTGAAAAATGGAAGTCTCATCGCTTCACTAAATCAATCAATGATTGAAAACACATCCGAATTCTCATTTTCCACGTGTGTTAGAAAAAGGCAGAATATCACCACTTCTAATCTCCTTAACCACTTTGAATATGTTTACCTCTTATAAAATTTTTACGAGGCATTTTATTGATACATTGTCTTTGTTACTCTGCAGCCCGTAACCGTGAGTGGGTGTAGTGGTCGTCACCCCACAGCCCACACACAAACATCTATAGAAAAAAATACATTACAGTACCAAATAATAAGGAACGATAAGAAAATAGTTCCGGGTAAAATCAAAAAGAAAATATCCGCTAATGGATGATACCACGAATTAAGACAATATTTTATTAATAATAAGACGTCAGAGCACTATGTTTGGTTTTCTCTCTCCGCACACACAACGATACCTAGTCGATTTCCCAGAAGCAATTTCGTGTTATTATCTTTGATGTGAGAGTGAAATGAGTGAATTGACCAAAATCCAAAGTCAAATATTTAAAGTTAAGAACATGTTATTATATTTCCCAGAAAGATGTTTTTACGATTTTTCAATTTTTCTGTGATATAATGAGCATATTATATTAAAATTATTGTAATGTTTTATATACATATATATATTTTTTACGATAATTCAGTTTTTAAGGGAGTTATTTACATTTTTAATTTACATTAATTATACATGTATAACTCACTTAAAAACTGATTTCCACTTAAACTTCTTAACTAGATAATGTTCCCTACACATTATTCATTATAAATCAATTGAATTATCCAAAAATATTTTTATTTTATCCTAGAATGATAATACATTTTATTAGCAGTTGAAATGTTGCATAATATTATATAGCAATCAATAATTGTACGTTTATACTATACATATTTATGTATGTTTAATGTTTATTGTATATTATATTCTAATAAATATGTATATCTATATCAAAATTTATATTTTAAAGATGGGAAAATACCTGCCCCGAGGCGAAAAATGCCAGAATCCGGTAAGTTTGTTTATACGTCATAAGTATAAAAGATAATTATTAGAATATTAATTTTGGCTGGTGACATACTTAAGAAATTAAATTTACGCGGAGGTAGCATTTTTGATGTACCTATATATATTATGCATAACTTCTTAACAAGTACCACCTGCCAACATTCCAATGAACAGTTAACACTTTTTAAATAAAATAATCACTAAAATTGTTTTCAGTCAAACGTTTGCTCGTGCTAACTCCGCTGAAACACGCTTTAAATTATTAACATAGTTACAAGAACAACATATTAATGTATCTCACTATAATCACTAATCAAAGTTCTAAATGGATTTTAAATATTGATAATCATCGTCACCTAAGAAATAATAATCATATATGAAATCAAAAATAATGTCGAAATTAAAATTTTTTCAATGATAGTCAATATTTTTATTGAAATTTAAAAAAATGAAAATCGATAGTTTATACTATACATTTGTATATACAAATCAATTTAAACTTAAAAAAAAAATTTATCTAAAATCCAATATTTAAAACAGATGGGTGTATTGTGTACCTATAATATTTTTATTCAGTACCTATGTAATTACTAATAAATAATAACTTATATTTCGTTCTCTTAGGCCAACCGTGGTTAATGACAATCATATGGAGCATGAAATGAAAAATGAAAATCATATACATTTTAAAAAAAAGGTGGATACCACTCTGCTGTACAGTAGGTTACAAGTGGGTCACCGTAATATATGGTGTTAAATAACATTGTATACGAAACACGATACTGAGAGGAGACGGACTGTCAGACAGCCTATATCAAAATAATATTTTTAAATTACAAAAAATTAACTAAGATTGTTATTCTTCGTCAAAATATTTAATTCCATCCAAATTTTAACTTAGAAAAATGTATGTTTATATAACTTTTAAATTTTTTGGAGACAGTATAAACTATTTTATAGAAAAAAAAAAACAAAAAATTGATCTATGAATAGCTCAAAAATAATCAAAATGTTACTAGTTTAGTTAAATCAAAAAAAAAACCGATTTGTTCAAAAACTGGTAATAATATCCCAGGCAATTTTGAAAGCTACTAGTAATTTATTTACCTACTATAGTTACAACTAGATTTGCTTCTCACCAGTAAATAAACTGAAATGGAAAATCCAACAACTATTTCGACTACTATAATGATCGTGTATGCACACACAAAATACAACAAACATCATTATCATTCTAAAATCAATACATTTATCGATCCATTTAGAATTTCTTATAGTAGATAGGTAGTCAATATGTAGATTTTTAAAGCATGTTTATGTTACCATTTACCTAATATAATATACTTTTGACTATTTTTGGGCTATTTATAAACATTATAAAATATCGATTTTTAATTGATCGCGA
The DNA here is from genome assembly GCA_949089665.1 of Macrosiphum euphorbiae. NCBI lineage: Eukaryota > Metazoa > Arthropoda > Insecta > Hemiptera > Aphididae > Macrosiphum > Macrosiphum euphorbiae. Next base: position 70,937,272 of record CARXXK010000002.1, on the reverse strand, counting down.
TAAAACGTTTTTCACTTATATATCATCAAATATAATTAGTAATATCATAATCTGACTGACCGTCTTCGCTCAGAATCGTTTTTCTTTTTACTGATATTATATCATTGAATTCAAATTTAACACCATCCGTTACAGCGACCCACTTGTAGCCTACTGTACAGCAGACCGACTTTTTGTTGTTGTTGAGAGTCTGAATTTAGAATTTTAACTAATTTCATCAAAGTTACGAACATTTGCTAACAATTTTGAGTTAGAATTTCATAACAAATTTTCTCTTTATAACTAAGATTTAAAATGTAATACAATAGATTCCTCGTAAGTTGTTATTATATCAGTTATTAAATATTAACGATATAATATTTAGGTCCTATTTTTTTATAACCGCGGTATACGAGTATACGAGTATACGATGATATACACTCTTATACCTTAACAACTTAATACTTAGGTAGGTACATAAATAAAAATGTAGAAAAATGGGTAACAAAAAATGTATTTTTGTAAAGTTTGTGAATTTGTGAATGTAGTTCATAAAAGAGCTTCGGAAAATAATTGTTCTTGGCGTTTTTAATGGTTGAATTAATTGATCATAATATTCATTACATATTTTCATCATTTAAGTTAACATTATAAATTAGTATACTGTAATATGTTCTATGGGTTTTTTAAGAAAAGAGCACTGGGCTTGAAACTTTTGGCACATTTAAAATATCTGGACCAGAGACCCAATCATGCGACAGACTGACACTGTAATAAATCCTGGAAGACTGAATAGTGTTTAACAAACCATTTTAAATGTGTGTTTGAAGTGTTTTAAACAAGTGGCTTAGCTTAAAAAATGTTACATATAAACGTTTAAAATGTTTTGATTGACGTTTATGATAATGTATTTAGATTTTAAAAACCTATTATTATTGTACTTTATTAGTTTTGTACTTATTCGTTAGAATTTAATAGTTTAATTATATGAATAATTTAATTCAGACAAACAAATACATTATCGTTAAAGAAAATATTGATTTTTTTTAAATTTATTATGCTTTGAACAGAGCATTGTTGACAGTTAAAAACAATATAATTCAAAAATATGTTTGAAGCATTTGAAAAAATCATTTCAAACAATGCTTTAAACACATATTTGTATGCATAATAGGTAATATTATATAACATGTTGGATCCGGTGAGATCCATTTGGTATTAATTGGGCTCGGTTGTCTAAGCACTTTTTCATAATTTTATTGATTACATGACACGATACTTTTCAAGCAACATATAAGTCAACACCTATGTCAACTTTTTTATGGTATATTTTGCATATTTCATGGTTTTTAAAGATTAAGGTCTTTATTTTACACATTTGTCTTAACATGGAAACAAAACATTTGTTATAAATTGAATTATGAAAATATGTATTTTTTGATCTTTGTATACTATAAAATAACGTGGTAATTTGATATTATAACACGAGTCTAGAGTATATCCTATAATGACCGGATCGTCACACGACCACTGGTTGATTAAATAATACAGACGAATTCAGTCAGTTGTAGGTACATATTTGTTTTTCTTTTTATTAAAGTTTTCCTGAATAAACTTAGGTTGTTAAGTACCTATATAGATTTATAATTTTGACATTTGTATATCAGTTATCAATGGTTATCCCAGATAACTTAATAATCTTAGTATGTACCTATAGTACCTAGACTATTTTATAGTTTAACAGAGTGCGATGGCAATTATTTTATTAATAATTCAATACGGGTCAATGGATTTTTTTTAAATATAATATACAATACATTATATAATAATGAATCTATTGTATTGACAAAAATAAAATTATTCAGTTTAACTACGATTTGTATTTTTCAGAGAATATACCTAAAATCGTGGAATGTTCAAAAAATTTAATAAATTACGATTGATTGAAAATTTGTTGAAATCCGAGCCCCAGATAATCTTATAATCTTTAAGTTCTTATCACTCATCAACGTTATAACGCGGGTCTTCCGTCTCTCGCTGTTTAAAAATTCCGATTTCTGAAACAATAATTATAATCGTATTATACACTGCACACGCGTTCTATATAATATTATTATTATCATTATTATGCTAAACGGTTTTTATCGTTTACATTATGATAATGGCTCGTGGCACGTTTCCGCAGCAATCACGCGGTGATATTAAATTATTTATACGTGCGTAGCCCGTGTATTTTAATATTCGGCGGCGCCTTAAATCTAATCTGCGGACGCGCCGCCGTGGCGCGGATGATGAATGGATCGATGACGCCGCCGCCGCTTCCTCCACCACCACACTATAATATATTATGTATATATATGTATATTATTTATAAATTCATACAATATAATATACACATAATATATAACTTGTACTTGTATATTATAAATCATAATATAGGTGTTTGTATACAGGGTGATACACCACCACACGGAAACAAGACATTACCATAATATTATAGTTAAACAAATTATAGTAGATATAACTATTTAATAGATAAAATAACTAAAACGATTTAATAATTATGACAATATGAATATAGTTACGTTTTATGTTAATGTTTACTATATTTTATAGTTAATGCAGTTTTTAATGCTTGAATTAACTAAAAAATATAGTTAAAATAGCATATTTCAGTTCGAATAACTATAATAACTTGACTATGATATTTTAGTAAATCTGACTAACCTTATAGCTATCCCTATAACAATTAAAATGTACAGTCAATCCTTCTATTTTATAGTACACACAACTGTTTTGTTTTTTCAGCGCAAGCATGAAACCCCACTTTTTTTCTATTCGTAATGCTGCTGTAGTGGTTTAAAATCTGACTTTTGAAACTTTTAAATACCTATTATATTACTTAGCTATTAATAAAGACCATAATATTTTCAATATTTCCCGAAATGTTTCTTACTACCTACTCTAAGATATATATAGAGATGAGGCAAGCTTCTGTTTTTCAGACGAATCCCCCTCCCCCATTTCCATTTTCTACCATGCCTACATTATTTAGAGAATAATTTCTTCGAACATCTTGTGTAGTCAAAATTCGAACGAGTAGCTTTCGAGTTATTTGACTTTGTGTACCTGCTGCAATGATCCGTAAAAGGTCCATGACGACATATGTGTTTGGAATAGTCATCAATATTTATCATTTTTAAAAATGGTAAAAGTATAATATATACTAGATTCAATATTATATGTCTAATTTATGTTTTCGTAAGACATTTTTAAGGACTATATAAATAATTTTCATCTTCAGTATATATATCTATATTCTATATATATTTGAAATCTGAATTATGTACATCAAAAGCTGGTACTAGCGACGTCCACCGATGCTTGACCTAAAAACAAGGTAGTGACCAACCACCAAGTCACTCCAGGCCCATATGTATAATGATAATATTAAACATTAAAGAAAGTCTTATTAAATTTATTATTATTATTATATTGTAAGTGTTAAATATAAATTTAAATATTTTATTTTAAAAATGTATCATTCATGAAAATGTATATGTTTCACTAATAAATATCCATTACAATAACATTAATTTAAACTTATTATCTGTGTTTAAATTATATTCAAGTAGCAGCTAAGAAGGTGCAGGTACTCTTAAAAAGTTAGATTTAAATGTAAAAAAAAATATATTTTTTATCTAGACAATTCGTTGTATCATCTTTGTATAGATTAAAAAGTACCTGGTATATCTAATTATATCACTGATTTTTTTTAAGAAAACAGTAAAAATGGAGGTGACCTGCGTATATCACCCTGTATACATGACGAAATAACAAGGTATGATCACAATAAACTGAATTTCGTTCACCTCGTCATTTGATTGGCTTAAATTTATCGCACGTTTTATGAGTTACTAATATATATAATAATATAATTTTATCAAGGACCAATGAAAATCCGAGGAAGACTCCAACTCCTATACTCCTATTTCAGATAATAGAGATATAATGCGTATCACAAAATTGTGATCATACCTTGTTATTTCGTCATACCTGTATATATATAGGCGTATGTATAATATAATATTTACCTACCTATAATATGTATATAATGTTTATACATTATATAGCGTAGTGCACGCTTGAAGTGCTGGCGCCACCGAGACTTGACCGTAATACACGACCATGACGTGCTATCTACCATGGTATATACATATATGTATATAAGAAATATTATTATTATTATACCTGTACAATAATTATAAGAGCATATCATATGAGGCTGAATGAGTTTCGACCCACCCAGATTTTAAAGCAAATATAAGTACAATACTATAATAATGATATTGTAACAGTACACCGTCATACATATAAAACGGTCCACCAATCAGGGCCCAGAACGGTAGCACAGCCCGGCGGAATGACTTTGCGCCCTCAGTACGAGGGTCCGGGGTTGTTCCACACTCTGGAATACAAGGGATCCAAAGGTGAGAACAAGACCCATCGAACAAAACCATCCCCATACCTAGAGCCCCAAAACTGTGCGGACGACACCTAAACACAACGATAGCGGCGGCAACACGGGAGTTTACTAGTCGGTACGGGGCCGGGTATATATACCGGACTTTTTCACCGCACCGATAATCAGTCTTCTCTCAACACACCAACCTTCAACATCTCAACACCAGAAGAAGTGAAGACCCGAAGACCTGACGATCCACGAAGCCGCCATAAGTCGCCGACAACCAGCGGGATATCGTGAACGACGAACGCCGGCCACAAGTCGACCCAAGCCCGAATCATTCGAAACCGCAGCCTATCGTCGACCGCCACACGCAACCGGCAGGAGAGCCGCGTCGAGGTAGACGGCATTTCAATACGCCCACGGCGCCGTACTCGGAGAACCAGCCGCACACACGCCTTCCCGACCGGCAAGTACCCGCCGCACGGAGTACCAGGAGCCAAGCAGTTGCCGCGCTGCGCCGGTATCCACCGTCGCCGACGACTCCAACAGTCGGAGACTAAAACACCACCCATACGTCCCCGCCTACGGCCACTTGATCAAGTTGTGTCGAAACCCGGGTCTAGTATATCACAGTAGCCGCTTCTTACGAGTCACGCGCCGTGGTATACTGACCCCGTCCATACGGCGACTGTTATCGTCCGTTTCCCCCGCAAACATTCCCTTCATATTTGTAATTAGGGCCTAGCAATTGCTGGCCGTGCCGAGGTCTCACCGCGACGGTCCGTCTTCATAGACCAACCGTCACACCCGTGATCCTCACTGCCCCCACATTGTACAAAATATATTTGTGTAAAAATACAGGATAAGATGTAATAACGAAAACCCAAGCGTTATTATTTCGGACGCCGGTCCATTGTGACCGTGCCGTTTCAATATCCATTTCCGTGTGAAGTACAGGGAAATTATAGCCACCAAAATTCCAAATGAGAGGCCAGTGCAGAAACAAGACAAATCCAGTTTCGATAATATGCAGCACTAGTTGAATATTATTATAATGAACTAAGTTTAGGTCAAAATACATGATAACTCCAACAATTAAAATTGTTATTTTATTTTCTTAACATTTTTGAAAAATGGAATCGTTTGGATTTTTACACAGTGGCGTGCCATGCAAGGAGGAGGTTGGGGTTGTATCCTTCCCATTGTCACATAAATCCTCTTATTTATTTTTTTAATACTACCACCACAATTAATTTAAATATATTATTACAATGTAATAGCTCTCCCCCCCATTTAAAATTCTTTGGCATGCCACTGTTTGCACGAACCCCTTCAAATGTTCATTCCCTGCAGATTTCTCAATAATTAGGGAAATTGGCAGTGCCGGATAAACATATTATAGGTACTATCCAGCATATTGCATTGGAAGGGGGTGCTGATGATTAGTTTAAAACGGGATTTATTTTTCTTCATAGTGGTTAGGTTGTTTGCTCCATGGTACTTTTTTGTTAAATCAAGCCCTGATTTACTTGAACGACTATCCTGCACACTTCACATTCCTCCAGCCTTGACATGATCTATACAGTCACATTTTACATCCCTTTAACCGAGCGATATCCAAACTGTGCACAGCTGTACCCTGAAAGCACCATGGGCATCATAGTGGATTATTATTTTATTTTTTGTTAATTTCTAATGAAATAATACAATAATGTTAGTCATAATTTTCGGCTTACACTGCAACCAAAACCAAATACCTACCTCAACCGTCTCAATACTCAGAACCTGGCGTGTACAAACTTTGAAAGTAAGTATATCTTAATAGAGTATTTTTGAAGAGGCTCCAAAGTTTTCTTAGTCACTGGGGTCCCCAGAGTTCAAGATCCGGCACTGAGAGTTGCTATGTATAATAAGTATAGGTACTTATGTATATGTAAGCACGAATCGGTAATTTTTAAGTTCAGTCATTTTCACTCGACTACAAAAGCTTATATATCGCGAGTCTGACCTCTTCGAAACCCAGTGCATGCTGTGGTTTTATCAGTTTCAAGTATGATGGCAAAACGTTGGGCGCGTGTTTTGTGTCGATGTACTATGCTGAAAATAAATGAAAATTGACACTCTACATAGACTTATAGTTGATCAGTACCATAGAAACCCCACTCCTCAATGGGGCCAATACTTAAACTAATATAACTACCTATACTAATAACCAAATTTTTTTTTAAAAAGATCATAATATTATGGTGAGTACTTCACACGATATAGGTGCCATCTCATCTTATATAGTATCAACTTGACGTATTTGTTTTATATACCTATCTACATTATGTTGGTTATACGATGGAACATTACTATTTAGACACTCATTTGAAATAATTAAATGTCAAAATGTTGAATGTTATTAGTAGAATAATGATAATGCCGTTTGTTGTTATATAATATTGTACTAGATATCCATTGCTTATTTAGAATATGTTCAGATTAAATATTAATGGAAAATAATGGGCCGGCAGATTAAAGGTTACGGCACTGTAGTTGATGACGAAAGAACATAATAATATTATATCATGTAGACCAAACCCATTGTTTATTTTTATTTTTAATACAAACGTGAAATGTTGTTTAATTTAAATTAAATGAGGCAACAGTAATGAACAGTGTTTATTTTCTGTCCTATAGTCAGAACGACAACATATTTTGTAAATTATCAGGTAAGAAATAATTCATTTTAATAACTTGTTGTAGGTAGTTAGTAATTGAGTTGAAGGTCAGTGGTTATATTTTTAACTGGTATACCTACTAAACGACACAATTATTGTCACCTAGTGAAATAATTTTGTCTCCAAGTAAGTAGTATTTTTAATAACTGGACAACATCATTTTTTTCTTCATATTAGTATAATGGTGTAATAATTAATAATGATACCTATTTAATATAATATATACTCTAAACGACTAAGCCTAAACATTAATCATAACTAATTCGTATAATTAAGTCATAAAGTATTATACAAAGGACAGAAATAAAACTATTTTCACTAAACAATTGAATTCATGCGATATATTTTATACTTAGAGATATATTTACTAAACGTATTGTTTTTATACCGTTTTTATTACTCCCGGTGTTATGCATGGAGCCCAGTGAGGGTTTAGTTTATTTTAATTTGTTTTGATTATTTATTTAAGAGTAATCATGATACCAAAAAAAAATATTTAAAAATATACATAAAATATTTTTGGAATGATGAATTCTTCTTATAAATCTTGTTTTTCTGACTGAGTACCAGGTAGCCAAATTCCTAATGTGTAGTCTGTAAGTGTTTAACACAGTCGTGGTCGAGACCGTGGTATAGTAAAATCACTAATATATATATATAGCCTGTCTTTTATTATTATCAGACTTATGTAAGGTAATAAATAGTCAACAATTACTGTGGTAACTGCAGGTAAGAAATATAATAGTATTTTGATAAAAAAATTGACTTTATTATGTTTATTAATTTTACGTAAAAAATGGCCCAAAGTTTTAAAATCGCTAACTGGCCTGTTGCCTATCCGTCCGCCCCTTCACTTACTGCAAATGACTAACTATTTATTGAGAAACGGTTGATTATACATTTTTATCTTGGACGGCTAACTATTTACTTATAGACATTATAGGTGTGTGTATCTAAATAAGTTTTCTTCTAGTGGATCTTGTATGTATCTTTGTATTTGGTGTACCTATGTGTGTAAAGATACTAGATATAAATGAATATTCATTTTTATCTTTAAACAAAAAACATTTAAAAATAATAGCTACTCCATTTACCTACCTACTCAATACATGGTTTTGGTTGTATAGTTGATAACAACTATTCTGATGGCTATAGTATTTGATATTTTGTAAAATAAAATATAATAATAATAATGGATTTTTTTTTATAAGTATGTGTAAAGGATATACCTATGTTTATCGATATATTAATTGTCGATCATAATGTAGGCTTTTAATACAAATTATATTATTAGTTTGTTTAGTATATTACTTATATGTGACAATATACTTATAATACTTCTGACTTAATATTATAGTGTAATGAAAATCAAATAAATAAAAAAATGTCTTTCAAGTGTGTTATTGCCCATCCCAATAATCATCGAATGATAAAATGTATCTTGTATCTATAAGCAAAAAAAAAAGTATTTAGTATCTTTTGGTGAATGTTGAATGTATCTTTTTTTACCTTTTGCTTATAATGTATATCGGCTATAATTACTTAGTTTAAAAGGTCCATCGATGGTCGTTACAGGTGACAACATCACCTATAGACAATAATATGATCTACTGTATTATTATTAATTTGTATAAACGTTTGCATATCTATAGATACCTACTATTTAATACATCTACAACGGTCGATCGTCGTCCTGGCTGCTGCAACACTAATATCGTATACATACGGACATATTATACTGTTTTGTATAATGTTATGTTATTTTTGTCCATTATTCCCTTTGACGCCCGCGGCGTTGATGTGACAAATCCGTCGGACGGGCTCGAACGTATATATATGTACCTATATTATAATATATAACGTGTTAGTGTTCTACACGTGCGACGCTAAGTTCGAGTACGTGATGCATATACAGTGTAATATACGAGTATCCATATTACCTACCTATATTACACACATTTAATATTTATATATTACCACGTATATGTATAGAGATTCGACTGAATTTCAGATTTCACAGATAGCCGCGGAGCGGGACGCGTATTGATTTTATATACCATTTATTATATTTTGGCAAAAGCTGCGAGCAGTAATGTATTATTATACACAGTACACACACATATATATATATTATATATATGTACGTATGTATATACATGCAATACATGCACGCAGTGAGAAATCTCAAAAAGCCTCGTTCAGCGACCCTCCAGATTGGAAATTGAACGCGCGGGTGGTACTCGAGGTCGTTTTCCGAATTTCCCAGCAGTTGAACGTGCTGCTGCAGGATATCGAACAAAGCTGTTGCCGACAAAACAAAAAAAGGATTAATAATATTGTAAGTGATCACTTGTTTTCAGACAAAATGTTGACCACCATCCACGTAAACCTAATCGTTTTTCAAATATATAATATAATAATATAATGATAAATCATCGCTTTAGGAGGAGAAAGAAATCAGCTGCTTGAAACCGTCTCTGCTGCATCAGGGCCCTCTAAACTCCGGTACGAGCACTTTTTAAAATAATATATTATGGTCTCGTCAATGATGGTCGGACCGCATCGACGAGCTCATGATGATATTATAATACTATATATTCTCACTGATTTATGGCGATTTATAAGAATAATATATGCATGTCTGTATTAGTATTATTATAACGGCGCAGTATTTTTCTATACAGAGTGTAAAAAAAATAACTGCCAAATTAAATTTTTTTTTTTTTAATTAATAAAAATTTTATTTTTATCATTTACAGACACTATTACGCTGTACGCGTATAACATTTTTAATTTTAATATTTCAATACTAAAAATTAAATATTTTAAATATAATGAAAAACTTTTTGAAAAATTCGAAATTGTCAATTTTTAAATCTAGTTTTGGAAAAATGTTGATTGTAAAAAAAATTATGCAGTTTATTTTTAAAATTGTTTGTAATATCATTATTTTTGTTAAGTAAGGTTGATCCAGTGGTAAAAAACATTATAAATTCAAAAAGTATTGACATTTAAAAATTCGTTACCTACTTTTTTAAATCTAAATGTTTTTTTAAAAAATTATAAATTATTAGTTGCTCGTAGTAAACAAGTACAGTGGGCCCAACTTCTTGAAAAATAAATAAAAATAAAAATAAAATAGTTATCACAACTACTACTGCAAAATTAGGTTTGAAAAAAGGTGGGCAAGTTGGTACCTCCGTTGGTACCACTCTGCAATACAGTAGTCGTCAAGCATTTCGTTGTAATGGATGTGTTATTACGATAAATCATTGTATACGAAAACGATTCTGAGCGGAGACGTAGTGTCAGCCTAGCATACTTGTATAAATATTAAATAAACATATTTAATAGTTAAAAAAAAATATAATAAAATATATCATGGCTATAAATAGAGTAAAATTCTAGTCAACTATTTCTTTTTGCTGGAGGTGGTAAGAATTGTTGGGAACCTTCTATCAATATTTCTCATGTTAACTATGAAAATAAAAGCATTTATGAATTTCTAACTGAAAAATAGTCTTACAAAATTTGAAATATTTTCTAATGGCTATAAATAGTCAAAATGAATTGAAAAAGCTAATTTAAATATTTGGTGGATAAATCAAGAATTTTCCTTTAAACTTTTGTTTATTTAAGATATAAACATTTGTGGGGATTCTTCTATTAATGATTCTAATGTTAGTTATGAACTGAAAACTTTTTATGAATTTCTAACTGAAAATAGTTTGATCATTTTCGAAATGTTGATGAATTTCGTCAAAATTTGAACTTAAAATCAATATAAAAAATAAACGTGCCTATGTAGCTTTAATATTTTTGAACTAACATTAGCAAAACTTATAAGGAACCTTAAATTAAATTTAAAATTTTTTTACTAAATGAAAAAGTTTTTTATAGAGAACTATTTAAAAGAATTTAAAAATTTCTATAAATGTCTCAAGACTATAAGTAGTACAAAAAGAATCGACATTGTTACCATTTTTTGAAAATGTTCATATAAATATTTGTTGAATATTTCAAAAGTCTACGGTTGTTAGTTTTTTAGTTACAAAAAAAAAATAAAATATAATTTTTCAAAAATTGGTTTTGCATAAAAATTACCAATTTTTTTCATTTTTTCTCGTTTTTCTTGACGCTTTCGGTTTTGGATTTAATACCGGTATACAACTTTTTCCGGTTTCATTTTTTATTTTATTTTCGGTTTCAGTTACTGTTTATACAGGTTTCTAAAATCGGTTTCAAGGGCTGGATTATTAACGTTTATTCTTAGTTTATTAATTTATTTTGAATCAAGGGGATTGTATAAAGTAACCATTCCAAAATGTTTAAGATACCAAAGATTTTCAAAAAAAAATCTGTTTTTTAAATTATATTTAAGGTTTTTGATTTAAATTATAATACCAGTATCTAATTTTATCCAGTTTCGAATTGTTTCTAGTTTCGGTTTTGAGTTATATACCGGTTTCCAATTTTTTTAGATTTTGGTTTTAGATTATAATTGTTTTTATTTTTTTCAGTTTTGGTTTTTTAACGGTTCATACCGATTTCTGAAATCGGTTTTGAAACCGGTTTCAAGGCCTGCGGCCAAAAATACCAACTTATAGAAAACTTTTCTATCTGAAAAGATGCTGATCTTGAAAATCAGAGCATTTTTAATATACAAAATGTTACTGACAGATACACACACATCATTGTAAAATCAGTACATTCTTTGGTTAGACTCAGAATCTAAAATATTATACAGAATATGTGAATTTCCTAAGTACAATCTCTAATCTACATACCTATCTATAAACATGAAGTATTATTTATCTAACTTTAATTTGGTGATTATATATTTTTTAATACATTAAATCTTTATGAATAAAATATTTTGTTAAATGTATCTTAAATAATTTCAGTTATACATTAACTGTTAGGCGTGTTGGCGACGACATTGCATATTGTCTAAAATATATTGTCCATTATAAATTATCCGTATATATAATACATTATCCGATATTTGTTTATAGTGTTAGTATAGAGTATAGACTGTCGCACGTATTGATATTTATTGGTAATAATATCGCTTAAAATTAATTCCAACTAATTTTTAACATTATTAGATTATGCCTACCTACATCGTTACGTAAACTTTTTGTTCGGAAAACAAAGTTTTATTAGACCTGCTTTAACAAATTTGTTTGGAAACAAGTCGAACATTTGAAAAAAGTTTACTAAAATATCTTTGGAGTATAGTATAAAGGTGTTAAGTCAAAAACGACTAGTTTTCATTAAGATTAAACAAAACATTGAAAAATCATTCAAAATCGTAGACAATAGTATCTGGACTGATAATTAATTAAATTTAATATTCAATGTACCAAATTTTATGTTAACTATTAAGTGTAAGTGTAACATTAAAATCAATTCTTCATTATTTTTAAGTGACTTAAGATACTTGGATTTTTATGTTATATGACTTACGTCATTAGGGCATGCATTTAAAATTATTATTAAACTTGACTTAAGATATTAAGACCATTTTTAAATTATTTTTGTCAGATTCTTAACTAGACATACGTATTTTGAACCCAATATAATGTGACCTGAAATGTTTAGACCAACAAAATATAAAAATACAAACATTTTCGATTATAACAATATAAACTAAAAAAGTCAATTTTTGACTTAAGTCACATATACCATAAGCCAAAGATATGTTTTCTAGGTGTAGACGAAGCTTTTGAGTGTTCGATAGATAATAGATAATGTTCTCAACAATTTTAGGGCCAATATTGTAGAAATGCTAAAAATGTGTTAAAAAGTCTATAGCGAGATCAGCAGTTCAGTCATTATAGGACGCAAAGCCTCAAAAAATATTGAAGAAAGTGAAATTATCAATTAATGACGTTGAGAATTTGGTGGGTAACAAGACTTAATAACGTTCCAATTCTGCAGGTTATAGGAACACACCTAAGAAAATCCGTTGTGTATTCCCACAAATTAAGTTACATACAAGTAACTCACAACCAAACTGAATGATCATCGATTCCCTAAATTAATTAATTTGTCTCATCCAGCAGTTTGCAGTTTGTTTACCGAAAAATATGCTTAGGGTTAAGAGTAGACTAAGTTTAACTTGATCAAATGAATATTCGGTGACTTCCTACAATTGATCCACCCAAAAAAAAAAAAAAAATAAAGCATGAATTACAATATTACAAAATTTGAATAACAATAAAAATCCAAAAAATTACTGCTTCGATAATATTAAAACACTATCAATTAATTTTGTATAACAATATGCAAAATAACATCTTTAAATAAAGTATAACAATAACAACGAGTATCATGAACATAAATATATTTATAGTAAACTGTATAATCGTTTTTCTAATACAATGATATTATATCGTTGAACTTAAGTTAAATGCAATCTATTATACATTGACCTACTTGTAACTTACTGTATAGCAGAGTGACATCCGCATACATGGTTTTTTTTAATTATTTTACATAATTTGAATTCATTATTAGACATTAAATAAAAAACAATTTTTTTTAATCTAATTGTTATTGTTGAGCAGAGATTTTTAATTTTTGAACGACAACAGATTATAAGAATTATAATATTTATATTTTTAAATATTATTTCATATAATTTAATATCTCAAACAGAATATTTTCCTGAGCATTTAAAATTTTATTATCCTCCGAGTATTCTGAAAAATGTTAACACACTATAACACTAATTTAAACTAGTAAATATATATATATATATTTGTCCGTTTAGGACCGACAGCAGAGGAGGGTCTATTTGCACAATACTACTCCTCTGCTGCCATATCGTTTATTGACGAATAACATTTATCACTCACAATAAGTCACATCCATATATACAGATCACGAATAATTAACCAGGAAATGGTCGACTGAGCTTTGTCACCTAGTAATGCCTAGTCTCGTTATTTGCTCCTATTCTCGGCCTGGTGTCGCAGTTTGGAATCTCGTTCTGCTGGTTTTGAGCGGCTCTTGCTTCAATCTCAGCTAGCCTCGCATCCTGTTCTTTGTAGGTATGTATGCCTTCAACCATTTCATAGAAGGCCTGAGTGGCGTGCTGAGAGGCAGCCTGTTAATGTAGATCGGGACGTCAGTAGGACCACACAGCAGATCCTGTACGTCACTTGTAGTGACTTTTCAGTTGTCTATGAACCCGTTCACTGCCAGCCGCATTGATTCCCAGTGAGAACAGTCGAAAATTGTGTGTTTGGCTTTATCCATCGGTTGCTGACAGTAGGGGAAACGAGCTTCCTCCTGTTCAAATAGTACCTGAAGCATCCATGTCCCGTAAGAGCCTGAGTTACGTGGAACGTGAGGTCTTTGGGGCATATTCTCACTCATCTTATCAAGTCCGGGACTCCGGGAGGATCTTCCAAGCTGCCTTCTTACCGTGCCTCCACCTACTGGACCAGTCGGAGAGCAGCATATTGCGCTCCTCTTTCCGGTTCTCATTCTTCGTCCTAATCTATCTGGGTGGTCCATTTTACTTAGAACTCCTTTGATTTCCAAAGCTAGAAGATCACCCGGAAACAGTCGGGAAAATGCTATCCTAATCTCCTCGGTGAAGATTTGGGGGCACTCATTGTCAGGATTTACGTTATTATCATCAACGATAGCGAGTGCGTAGACGGGAACTATCTGACCGGCTAACGGCACACATTGCTAATCAATGATTGGCCTAGGGGGAAAAAGGTGATCCGCAATCTCTTTTTCACATAATATAGCTGCTGTACCTGGATGCTGTCTGCCCAGCCACCCTAAAAGTAATTATATATTACTTATTAGTTATTACTAATATATAATAGGTATGTAATACTTTAATTTAATTCAGTTTTTTTTTAATTTTTTATAAACCCATAACATTACCTGTGCTTATTGTAAAAATAATACTATACAATGTATAGTACACATACTGTACAATAAATAGATTCACAATTTTAAAAAGTTTTAAAAAAGTAATACGGTTTATTTTAATTTGAATTTATTAAACTATTAATATTTATTTATAATAATCTATAATATACTAGATACATGTAATGTAATGGATTATGTCTAAAATACTAAACCACTGGAACAAGAGACTTGAAATATTATGGTTTAAATTGTTATATATATGTCTAATGGCGTAGGGGAAGGATTATGTCAAAATTTGAATTCAAGTGTTTATGAAAATTCGTGCATACGTGTATTATTTTATATTTTTAAATAGGTACAAATGTACAATAACTACTTTTGAATAAGGAACCATGTTTTTAATTTTAAAACTTTTTGACAAACTGAAAATTGTTTATCAATATTTAAAGAAAAAACTAAAAAAAAAGAAATCCTCTATAAATAGCTCAAAAAGAGTTGAAGCAATTGCACCACGTATAAAAAATTTCAATTTAAGCATTTGGTGAAAAATTGTAAGTATCTACGATTATTCGTTTTTGAATTACATTGAAATAAGAAAATCATATTATGATAAATCGTCATTTTACTCTTGAATAATATCATATTTCTCAAAATTTAAACTTCAGAAGCCCATAAAAATATTTTTGGAATGACGCTTAATTTTTTTTTTAATTCCACTAAGAACAACTCACGAAGAACCTTGTATTAAATTTAAAAATCATAAGTATAAATATTGAAAATGTTATGCATTTTTATCTACAATAAATAATTAGAAAATGTTCGTGATTTGACGAAATTTGAGGAAATAGAAAAATCAGTTTTGTCAAAAACTGTTTATAGATACTTGAGAATTCCACTTTTTATCTACCATTTTAATAAGTACTTTAACTTTTAACCCTCCCTAGGTACCAACTAAGTTCACTTTCCCACAGAAAAGATAGGTATTGAAATTGAAAATCTAAGCATTTTTACTGCACCAAAAAGTCGATGACTGACAAAAAAAACACACATCATTGTAAAATCAATATAAGTTATCTACCCATTTTAAATTCAATTTTAATATTGCAACAAAATTCTACCAAAAATATCCTAATATTAAAGAAAAAATGTAGGTTGTCATTCAAAAAATTAAAATAACTTAAAAATAATTACCTACGTTGAAAAAAGTAACATTTTGTTTTGTATTGAATTCAAATTATGTGAAAAATAAATATTAAAGCAATGTTAAAACCTTTGATAAAATAACATTGCGTTTTGTAATATTTCCTGAATCTAGGTTGTTTTAATTAATTTTAATTTTATTGAGACAAAATATATGTTTTAGCTGTTACCTACCTGCAGCGAGGACACCATCGTTTTGCCTGTATGGAAATTATTTTGACTTGGCATACCATTTTTTTCCGATGTCTCATTTTACATTTATTAAAAATATAAAATATTTTAGTTAATCATTTGTGAGATAATTATGTATTGAATGTTTACTGTAAAAAATCACTAAATATAATATCATGCTATATAATAATAGCACGCATCCACTAGAAAATATTTTTCGCTTACATTCTTTCTACTATACTGCTTTACGCTTTATATTTTTTTGGTACTTTTTTCTTTGGACAATTTTTTTACCTAGATTCCATACGTGTATACAATATTCATTTTTTATGGCATCGAACATTCTATTTTAGATTTTTTCACACAACTTTATCACCCATAATAATTATTATTGTCGTATAATGATATAATAATATATTATAGCCTTTTCGTATATGCCGCATTCATATAGTAAAATCAATACCTACTATGGCATTTACATTGTGAAACCTTAATACAAATATACAATAGATTAGGTTATTATTAGAATATCTCATTAATTAGTTATCAAAATTATTAATTTAGTATTAAACATTAATATTTAGTATGGTTAATTAAAATTTAATATAATTTCTCTTTAACTTCACGAAACCAGGAGAGATTATTGATTGTTCTCGTATTGTGTAGTTTATCTCGTCATTATACGAACATAGGTACATTGATGCATTGTTATAATAATAATTATTATTATAATATAGTATTATGTATTATATTGTTATGTGACGGGGGCGTATACAAGGGTGGGGGTGCATACGTTTAATAGTTTGTTTGCTTGTTATAGGCCCGTTTTTCGTAATATCAAATTGAAAAACAAAATTATCAACCCTCACCGATTCCTCACAAGTTGAAAAACATACATTTATACCAAAATCATGGTCATGGTCGATGATATTTTATACGTTTATATGACATTATATAATATATTATAATTATGCGCATGGAGTTGGTGGGGTGGATCACGACCCATCTTGCGAGCTGTACCATATACTAGATATAACTATAGCTATTTAGGGGGGTATGATAGGGTATGTTATTTTGAAAAAGTGAATTTCCCGGTGTCTAATTTTTTCGATGACATAATATATACTAAGTATATAGACTATAATATAGATGTTTTTAAAATAATTTTATATTTTATATTTAACTGAATATGTGTTTAATTTTTTCCTTGTTAATATTAGTGATAGGTATACCTACTATTTCAAGATAAAATAACAATAAATAAAAATATAATAGTATACATACATATAGTTTATACCATGTACACTTATATATTATATATGGTATATAATAGAATAGGTAAATATTTCTATTTATGGATCCCTTGTTTTTTTTTACGATCACAGTCTTTTACAAGATAACGAATAAGCACTAAGCAGTGAGCATATTGATATATTTCGACTATATTATATTTCTCTAATCCCTTTAGCTCAACATTAACAAGATATATAAATGAGTACTTGTAAGTTGTAAACGTTATTAACGTAAGTGTTAACCCTTTTATTTAACGAAAACAAAATGAACTAGATACGTTAAGTATAGTTAATAATTTGTAACTAATAATTGTTATTTACAGTTTACTTTATATTTCCAATTTTAGGACTTTTAAAACTTTTTTACATGCGATTAATATGCCCCCGCTAATAATATAGTGGGGGAATGTGACCAGTGGTGGTTTTGATAAAACATATAACCTAACCTCCCCCCACCTTATTAAAGCAATTCAGGCATTTAACGTAATTTCAATTAAAAAAAGGTGGGTAAGTGGATGTCGCTCTGCTGTACAATAGGTTACAATAGTGGGTCACTGTCATGGATGATGTTAAATTTGAATTCAATGATATAATATCATTGTTTAAGAAAAACGGTCGGTCAGCCTTTGATATTACCAAGTATATTTGATGATATTATTGTGAATAAATAATTTATATACCTATAACCTTTTTACGTGGAACCTTGTTTTAAATGTTCAATCCTTAGCTATAAAAGTTGAACATTTGATAAATTTTGTCAAAATTCGAGCTTTAAATGGTTATAAAAAAATTTGTGCCAATGTATTTTTAATATTCTTCAACTGCTATTTTAACAATATATCACAATATATAGCTTTGCATTAAATTTTCAAGCTTTTTTACCCAACAAATAATATTTTAATGATATTTATAGAAAAAAAAAACTAGAAAAAATTAAAATATTTTCAAAATGTTATCGTGTATAGAAAATTTTAATATAAACATTCAGTGAAATTTTCAAGTATCTACAGTCATTCGTTTTTTAATTACAATAAAATAAGAAAATTTTCACATGAGAAATCGATTAAATATCAAATGTCGTAAAAATATGAATTTCAAACGCTCATAAAAAATTAAATTTGAGGTTCTTGTAGATATTTTTTTTTTTGATAAAGCTAATCAAACTTATGATGAATCTTGATGAAACTTATGAATTTCTTAGATTTAAAAAAAAATTTTTTATGAATTTCTAATTCGAAATAATTTTGCAAATTTTCGTCATTTTTACGTATTTTGTAAATATATTTTAAACTTTAGATGCTTATAAAACAAAATTGTGACTATGGATTTTTAATTTTTTTCATAATTGTATTTATTATGATGGTATAATAGTATTACTGTTTTGTGTATAAACTATGTATGACCATATGAATTTTCTAATATTTCTCATACTATTAATTTAGAACGCATTCCAGATAGCTGTTTAAAATTACTATACTTTTTGGCACTTTAATTATCTGGAACACAACAATGCTCTTTTAGATTTTTATATCATTCCCCGCGGTCTGTCAGTTGGGGGGGAGGGTGAGCAAATTCGTCGTAAAATACAAAGTTAATTCGTTAAATATAGAGTTTCGACAAAAATGTGTCATATCAGGGTTCCGTAAAATAATCGTTATATATAGAGGTTACACTGCACCATAGTTTTAAATATTGCAGCTCTGTCTGGGCTGCAAATCCCGTGCGGCTTTTCTTCGACATAATATAGCCAGGCCGATCCGAAATCTTGACACGTGGCATCCGAAAATGCCGCGGGAAACGAATTTGTGACGTCACACTCTATATATATATTATACTATTACGTAATATCTATCTACGTGCCGGTGAATATTTTTTAAGCCATTCGCACCCCCCTCCTCCTTCCCATCCATCAACTACAACCCCCGCGGCACTGGCGTGGTGGCTGGATAAATAATACACGCCCCCGAAGTTAAATGTGAATTGTGGATATTATTGAATACGTGCTGTGCAGTGTGGGGAGAATCAAAACCCAAATGCATGATGGCTGCGATATTATCAGCAGCTATATAGAACGCTCCAAACACGTGATTCCCGGAATGACGGCACACAGAAACGTAGGTAGGTACCATTACCAGTATTGACTTAAATCGATGTAAGTCTGTTCTAGGAAATAACATAAAGTAGAGCGCCCAGCGCCTTAACCATAATGTTATATAGCGCTCATTTGGAGGTAAACAGTGTAAAAATAATTATTTCAATCAAGAAATGAGTCTCGTATATAATGGATATACAGTGGCGGTATAGATAGGCATTTATTTATCTTTATGAATCCATAACCTTTCCCCTGAGGTAGGTTTTATCCTATACATCGGAAAATATTGTACGGTGATGGAAAAAAATTCAATAGATAAGATTCAATAGATATTATAGTGTTGTATTGAATATAATTCTAAAAATAGTATACATAAAGGTTAGAGTTTATTTAAAGGGACTAGGGAAAGCGCAGTTACTTATCTCAAACTTTCTCATTTACCATTTTTTTTTTTTTTAATCCTTCCTAGAAGTTCTCCGAAACTTCAAAGTATACTTTTGTGCGCTGTTTGATGAAATTAAAATTATTACTTTTTACTTTTTTACCACATCTTGTTCAATAAATTATGCATAATATTTGAAATTATTACAAAAATTTTAATTAGAACAGCATTTTTAATTAAGCCGACAGCTGATAATGCCTTGCTAGTAATCAGTATTCGGTAAATGTATAAATTGGTATAAATATTAAATAATCATGCCTATATACAGTGGAGTATAATATACAGTCTGACATATTACGACTTATACCTATGTTTTACAAACATTAATTAAAAATAAAGTACTTGCCTACATTTTTTTTGCATTCCAAAATGTAATACGCTTGTATATAATTTTCTTATTTGACTATTCTCCTGCAACCACCCATGAAAAAAAAAATCGGAGATTGGTTGCTAATTAATTTTTTTCACAGTAATATTACGTAATTATATTATCATACCTAGCTACTTTTAAGTTTTAAAATTAGTATTAAAAATTGTATTCATTAATGTTGTCGGTGATCGTATTTGTAAGTGTTTCATTCTCAAATTAAGACGTTTATACAGCCTTAATTCAGTTAAATCATATAAATATATACATATATTACATTAAAGTTTAAACAATACACAACCTGTACTTTAAGCTCAATAAATAGGTATATATAAAAACAGAATAACATTTAAATACAAATTTGAATAAGAAGATACCCCCCCCCCTCCTTAGTGACACTTGACTATAATAGTATTAAACCTTTTTATTTACATAGGTAGTAGTTGTTGTATTGAAAGTGCTGTGACTTTTTAATAATTATATTACAAAATAAACATAAATAACAGATTTTTTTACACAATATATATTTTATACAACCTGCATGTTATGATGACAATTTTCATTTAAATAATAAAAAAAAGATTATACAAACTTATTGTAATACAAATACAATTATTCATCATTAACTTTTGTCTGATATTTCAGGGTTATTTTTATATACGTAATATGACAATGCTGTTGCAAATGACACCCAACCTAAGTATGGAATCATTAAATAACTAGCCACTTTGTTTATTTTATAAAAAGTTACGATGCAACCAGCTATGTTTATCCACAAAACACAAATTTCAACTAAACCCTAAAAAATAAATGATTTAGTTAGAGAGTAATTTAAAAGTATACAACAGCTAGGAATATTAATTAATTTAATTAGTATACCCATTTTAACTGATGGAGCCCAAAGAATAAAGGTGGCCATGCCCAATTCAAAACCAATTGTGATGCGTACAATGCCAAAGGAATTTTTGCTTCACCTTTAGTTTAAAAATTATCAATGACACGACTTAAGCGTTTATATTATCATAAGGCATAATCTTACCAGAAAATCCACCTCCACTACGGTAAACCAAGTATGAGGCATATCCCATTCCTAAATACAAAGTAGTCCAAACCGGAGCAAATAAATAACTTGGAGGCCTCCAGGATGGTAGATTCAATGTCTAAAAAATACGTATACATACTATAGAGTATAGGGTACTAAATATATTATACTAAATTAATAGTATTAACTAAAATATTTAAAAAAAAATTAATTTATGGTTACCTCGTACCATCCACTGATATTTTTGCGAACAAAAATACTTCCAATGAAACCACCTATAATAGGTGTTACTGTAAATATTATAATCCAAGGTATGTTGAATCTGCCCATGATTAAGAATGTTAGGATACTTTAATATTATCTGAAATAATGTGAAATTATTGTTGAAGTTAATTTGACTTATTTTTCCACTAATGACACATCTTATAGTAAAAAATTGACTTCATGTATAATAATATTTATTATAGTAGGTACCAGCCTACTTTTTTTTATAGATTAAGAAAAACCAAGGAGGAGTACTAGCTATTCACTACAGATAACATATATTAAAACGAGTATTTACTAATTTACTATACTAATTATAATGCCTACTGTCTAGTACTCTTTTAGATACTGTCTAGATCCTTGATACTATTACTATGACTAAATATTTATTCATGCCTATGGCCTATTCCTAGATAGACATCTTATTAGTTGTCATTATAACGGATTATATAATAATAATTATATAATCTATGTCATTATCAAGTGAAAATTCAAAATAGGTGAGCACTGCTTAAAGTGTGAACTGTGAAGTGGTATCTTTGTAAACAATCTTTATCAGTTTTTAAATACAATATTCTATTCATTTCATTCTGAACTTAGGTGATGTTCGGGTTGAGGGGGGGGGGCTATTAAATTATTAAAAAATATATCTATTAAAACATCCTTACCATTAGCAAATGTATTCAACAAATGTTCAACTTCAGGAGAGTTTCCATTATGTTATACAAAATCAGTTATTATACCTACTACCACTTCATAAAATTTCTAATATTAATAATTGTACGAAATATGGACCCATAACCTTAATATCAACTATTTCTAAACTACTTGAAAATGTATTAAAATTACCTACAGAGTTTTTGGACAAAACTAATTTGTTTAATAAAAATCAATATGGATTTAGAAATAATTTATCCACAAATTACACATTATATTACTCAACTAGAATCATCTATGACAAATTAGACTAAAAAAAAATAGTTCTTATTTTTTTTTAGATTTTAAGAAATCATTTGATTCGGGGGATCATAATATTTTAATAAAAAAATTAGAATATTGTGGCGTAAGAGGCGTTAAATTTATTTAAGTAAGTACTTCAGTTATATGTATTAAAGAGTAAAGGTCAACAATACACTTAGTGATGAATAAACTGTTATTTATTCGGTGTCGGCACCGATGCGGTCGGGACATTTGCGGTCTGCACCTTTTGCGTGCCATTTGCGGTCAATTTATTTCTATCTACCTGTCTATAAGATTTGGGTGCTATATATAATATTTTATATACTATATACTTAATTTAAGTTAATAGATATAATATTATAATACTTTTTTACTCTAATTGATATAATTATATACTTGTCAATCAAAATTCACTGTACTTACATAAAAAACATACCCTAATTTTTTTTAAAACCTTATTACAATTATTATAAAAAAATGATGTCATTATCGATAAGGTGATAACGTTTACGTATATTTTATTTTATTTTTAAAATTTTTAACATCGTCGGCATTAAAAGTTGTATTAAACAATTTTACCAAATTTACACTATATACATATAGATATTGGGTCTACGAACGAAGAAATAAATATAATACCTGTGATATATATATTACTTCCGAATAAAACAAAAATGATTTACGAACGTTTATTTTCGATGGTTAAAACACATATTCCAAATTTTAATCCTGAACCTTTTCCATTAGACTTTGAAATCTCGACTATTCAATCAATTACACAAATATATCCTAGTGCTAAAATACACGGTTGCAACTTTCATTTTAATCAAGCACTTTGGAGAAAAATTCAAAATATTGGATTAGCAAGTACCTATAAAAATAATGCAGATCGAAGAATGTGTTCATTGTGTTCTGCTTTAGCTCATATTCCAATTAGTCACATAGGTGAAGGTTGGATTATTATAATGAGTAATACACCCGATAATGATAAACTTATTTTATTGAACAGTGGTTGGAAAATTGGAAAATCCAATTATTTCAAGGGGAATGTGGAACTGTCATAAAAGAAGACACAGAACCAATAATATTGTTGAGGGTTGGAATAGTAAACTTAATAAAATATTAAATACACCGAGACCAACGTTTATGAACTTATATAGCTGTCTTAAAAAATAGACTGAAAATGCGGAACTTTTATATGAAAGAAGCTTCTTGACTATGGAAGGCAAAAGGAGAAAAAAAATGTACATACAATTAGACGAAAGAATTAGATAATGATTTAGAAAAATGCTTAAAAAAAGTGTGAAGGGAAGTTTAAATATAATATATTTGACAAGTATATAACTATATCGATTATAGTAAAAAAGTATTATAATATTAAACCTATTAACATAAATTAAGTATATATAGTATATAAAATATTATATATAGCACCCAAATCTTATAGTCAGGTAGATAAAAATAAATTGACCGCAAATGGCACGCAAAAGGTGCCGACCGCAAATGTGCCGACCGCAAATGTCCCGGAACCTATTTATTCAGTCCCTCAAGGAACTGCAGTAGTCCCTTACTGTTTATTATTTACTAAAATGGACTATTAAACCAAATTATTGATAGTGAAGAGATATTTTTCTTTACTGATGACACTGCTATTTTACTTAGCAGTGATTGTAAATAATATTGAAAATAACGTAAAAACTGGTCTTGATAAAGTTAAAACTTGGTTTGATAATAATACACTAAATTAATTATGATAAACCTAAATTTTTGTAATTTTAATTAAAATAATAATACACATTCAGAAATTGAAAAAATGATTTTACATAATTACTCTTGTAATACTGATGACAAAAAATTGGACAAGTGGGTGTTGCTCTGCTTTGTAATATATAGGTTACATGTTGGTCACTGTAATGGATGGTGTTAAATTTTAATTCAATGATATCATATTATTGTATACGAAAAACGATTCACTGATAATTGATGGTAGGTATTATTGTGAATAAAGTAATTAATTTAAATAATTAGGTGGAACCTTGTTTTAAATTTTTAATCCTTGTCTATAAAAATTGAACATTTTATACATTTTAAACAACAAAATCAATTTTTAATTTTTAGTTTGATAAATGTTGTCAAAATTCAAAATTTAAAATGGTTATAAAAAAAATTTTCCAAATTTTGTATTTTTAATATTTTTCAACTACAGCTATAGTAAAAATATATAGGGAGATTTATATTAAATAGTCAAGCTTTTGACCAAACAAATAAAATTGTATCGGGATTAATTGATAAAAAAACTAAACAAATTCAAAATGTCATTAAAAAGCTCAAAACGAGTCAAAATATTTTTAAAATGTTATCAAGTATAAGAACCAATAAAATAAACACATGATGTAAATTTCAAGTCTCTAAGGTTATTCTCTTTTGAATTAAAACAAAATAAGAAAATCGCTACATGTGACATCGAGTAAATATAAAATCTATGAACTTATATATGAAAATATGAACTTCAATAAACACTCATAAAAATTTTATTTGACTTTCCGGTAGACATATTTTTTGTATAAAGGTAGGCAAACTTATAAGAAATCTTGTAATAAATTTAATAATCTTAGTTTTAAAAAGAAAATTCTTATGAATTTCTAACTCAATATAGCTTGCACATTTTAGTAGTTCTTACATATTTCGTCAAATTTCGAACATTAAATGCTTATAAAAAAAAATGGTGACTAAGATGTATTTTTATATTTTTCATTATAACAATATATTAGGAGCCCTGTATTACAATTTCAATTTTCTTGACCCAAAAAATAAAATTATATTGACATTTATAGAAAAAAAACTAAAAAGTGGATGTCACTCTGCTGTACAGTAGGTTACAAGTGGGTCACTGTAATAGTGTAATGGATGGTGATAAATTTGAATTCAATGATATAATATCATCGTATAAGAAAAACGATTCTGAGCGAAAACAGTCAGTCAGCATGTGGTATTAGTGTATTATTAAGTATACTTGATAATATTATTGTGATTAGAATAATTTATATAATATAACCTATGTACGTGGAACATTGTTTTAAATTTTCAATCCTTAGTTTTAAAAGTTGAATATTTAATAAATTTTTAAACTACAAAATAATTATTAAATATGATAAATTTTGTCAAAATTCGAACTTTTTAAATGCTTATAAAAAAAAATTGCGCCAATGTATTTTTAATATTTTTCAACTGCTTTTGTAACAATATATCAGGAGCCTTGCATTACATTTTCAAGCTTTTTTACCCAACAAGTAATATTTTATTGATATTTATAAAAAAAAAAAAAAACTATAAAATTGAAAAACTGACAATGTCCTTTAACATCCCAAAAAGGGTCAAAATATTTTCAAAATGTTATGGTGTATAGAAAATGAAAATATAAACATTCAGTAAAATTGTCATGTATCTACAGTTATTCGTTTTTGAATAACAATAAAATAATAAAACCGCTACATGAGAAATGGAGTGAATATCCAATATTGTTAAAATATGAATTTCAAACACTCATAAAATTTAATTTAATTTGCTTGTAGAAATTTTTTATTTGATAAGAGTAGAAAAATGTATGAGGAATCTTGTATTACATTTTCAAATCTTCGATTTCAAAAGAAAATTTTTTATGAGTTCTCAACTCAAAATAATTTGCTAATTTTTGTGATTTTTCCATATTTTGTCAAGATTTGAATTTTAAATGATTATAATAAAAACTGTGACTAAGAATTTTTAATATTTTCCAATAAATGTCATTGTAACAATATAGTAAAAGCAATATAGTAGTGTATTCAATTTTCAAGTATTTTTACTCAACAAATAAAGTTTTATTGACATTCATAGAAAAAAAAACTAATTGAATTGGACACTGAAAATGTTCCTAAATAAATTAAAACAAATCAAAATATTTTGAAAATTTTATCGTGTATAGAAAATACAAGTATAAACGACCAGGGAAAATGTCATGTTCATTTGTCTTAGAGTTATACCAAAAACTAAAATCGATTTTGTGGAATATTCACTTTCCCATCGAATAAGATATTGAAGTTGAAAATTGAAGCATTATTTTGACTACTTATCGTGTACACAGACACAAAAATAAAAAAACACACATCATCGTTCCACTCAGAATCTAAAATTTAAACTGAAAATTACCGTAAATAGCTCAAAACAAGTAAAATATTTTAAAAATATTTTTCATGTGTAGTATATAACAAAATGTAATACAATATGTATTTTTATCATGTATAGAAAATGCTAATGTAAACATTCAGTGAAAATTGCATGTACCTATAATAAATGTCAATACAATTTGTCATTTGTTTTAGATTTTCACCAAAAACCAAAATCGATTTTGTCAAAAACCGATTTTGATTACAAATTAATGTTTTTCCTTAATTTGTATTTGTTTTTCCCTGAGCTTTTAAAAACTACTTTGAATTTTAAATTTTGACCCCCTCAGTGCACCAACTTGATTCACTTTCCCATCGAACAAGATGCTGTTGAAGATTTTCGAAGCTACTGTACTGCTTTTCAAACATATAGGTATCAGTAAACCTCGAGTTTAAACTCTAAAAAAAAATATCTTTTCATCAAACCAAGGCTATGTTCACTAAATATGCATTAGAAAGAGAATCAAAGTTATTAAACATTACTTTGCTTCATTTATTGTATGTTTGTACTTTATTACTAAACTATTTTCTTTTTTCGTAATGATTGGTTTTTAATAATTGGTACATCTAAAACTTCACAAAGTTGTTCTGAGTTAATACTAGGAATTTATTTTTCTTAAAACCAAAATATAACGTAAGAAAAACAAAAATGTAAAAAAAGTCCGATAAGAACCAAAAAGTTCTTTAGAACCTTTTGGTTGTTAATATAATTTTTTCACTTAATTAGAACTTTTTTTGTTCTGACTGAAATTTGTGTTTTTACTAGAACGTTAACAACTTCAATATTATGATAAATATTGTTTTATAATTAATGTGTATTGGCTTTACATTTAAATAGATTTTTATTTACAAAACAGTACCGTAAGGGGAGTAAAGGGTTAAGGGTAAATGGTCCAACCACCACACACCTCGAAGTTTCTTCAGATTATGTAATCTCATAAATAATTAAACATTAAAATTATATGGTTTTAATTCTCATAACCCACCAACCCTCCCTAAAATTAGTCCTGAGTACATCCATGTCTATATAATGTATAATTTATAATTTTATAATTATTATTAAAATACATATTTTCTTATTGTATTAATGATACAGATTGTATATTACTTGTAAAAATAAAAAAAAAATAAAAAAAAAATTATTATTATTATATAGCTATAGTGATCTATAATCGTGTACATTTGTATTGTATACCAATTACGTTTCATATATTTTACAGTTAATATACCAATTATTATCAAACATTGTATATGATTGACGATCAAAAAGTAACTTGTTAAACGGGAAGAAAAAAATTGTTTATTTATATTATATTATGTATTATGCATTATAACTCTCAAAAAATCGGTTAGTGTGATAATTTATTATATAATTATAATTTATAACTAACTAATATCTTTTCCTTAGGTAGTGTAAATTGTTTTGGTCTATTGACCCTACAATTTTTATAGTTTAATTTTTATATCGATCCTAAGATGTTTAGAGTGCAATTGGTATATGAAAAGGTCATTTTAAGCTCAATTGGTAAACTCCCAACATTTCACTCAAAGTCAGGCACGTAGCAAGGGGGACTGGGTGGGCCGGGCCCCCCATAAATTTTCTTTATCCCAAGGCGAACCCATATTCAAATTATTTTACTAAGAACCTATCAAAATACATTAAATAAATCTTTTGTGATAACTATTCGATAATATAATTTATTATATTTTAGAATATTATATAACTTATATATAGAATATAGATATATTATTTAAATATTATTATTATTTGCTAAGTGCCTCTAATGGGTGGCTTCTTATTCAAGTAATTCATGTTACGTAAAGCATTTTATCTTATATGCTTATACTGAAATAATTTGTATAGATTGTGTATGTACTATGTAAAATAAAAAAAATGAATAATTTTAGATTCGTAGAAAACGTTATCTTAAAATTAAATATTGTGTATATTCATAATAGAAAATAGGTATATATTATGGATATAAATATAAGGTCGACTCGGCCTCATGCATCAGATTAGGTATTGTTTAGCGATTAGTCGATTAGGTACTGACGTTTTGTAATATTGTAGAAATATTCAAATTTAGTATTACTTGCAAAATCATATAAATTTGCTTATTTGCATGACATTATAGAACGATGACTGTGTAAATACATTATAATGAAACGTATTAATCACTATTTCATTAACCCAACTATAAATGCTAAAAAAAAATCGTACAACTCAATCTGATGCTAGGTACTGACACTGAAAACATAAGTTCAACCACGTATGGTTAAAATAAATTTAACATTTCTTAAAACTATATTCTTATTAGTATTTAGATATCAATATAATTTTTTTAACCAACAAAAGGTAAATTTGAAACTATTAAATTTCGAGGTATGTGATTCTGTATAAAGGTGGAGTATGGAGTTATCCTCTAAAGTATAGAGGCTCTACAAGTTTCTCATAGAAAACAAATTATGGAAAATGAGACCAGAGCCCAAAATTGTTGGCACCCTAATATAAATTGTCTGGCTACTGTCTGAGTTCTGACCATATTAACTTTAAGATAACGTAAAACGCGAATTTGTTGTCCCCGCCTTAAAACTTACAAGTGCGTAACACGGTGTCTCCTCCATAGATTTGCAGGTATGCTCACACCCAGGGACTGGAACTTTTTGAATTTATCAGTATCGGTTCCAGTACTTTTTCTCCAAAAATAAAATAACTGTTCCGGTTCGTTTCTGATAAAAAACCAAATAAAGGTGTCAGTTCCAAATAATTTTGGTACCGGTTCTAGATAATTTAGGTACCTACTGAAAAGTATAATAATTTTAAATACCTATCCGGAAAGCTGGCATGAGAAATATTAGAAAACTCATATGGCCATACATAGTTTATACACAAAACAGTTGTACCATTAACTTATGATAAATAAAATAATTTTATTTGTATTTTTAAAAGATCCTATTTAATTTAAAAATTCCAGTTTGGTTCAGGTACTTTATTTGTTAAAATAAAGGTTTCGGTTCCAGTTCCAGTTCCAGAACTAGTTATTTTAGGTTCTGTTCCAGATCCTGCAAACACCACATAGATTAATACAGATATAAAAGT
Source organism: Macrosiphum euphorbiae (assembly GCA_949089665.1). Taxonomy (NCBI): domain Eukaryota; kingdom Metazoa; phylum Arthropoda; class Insecta; order Hemiptera; family Aphididae; genus Macrosiphum; species Macrosiphum euphorbiae. Next base: position 70,907,071 of record CARXXK010000002.1, on the reverse strand, counting down.
AAAAATGTGTTTTAATTTTGATTCCATATCTGTCAAACTGTATTTATTCTAAACAAGTTGATTATACCACCCCCATGCATTCGCCCCTGGATTCGTTAGTTTAAAAATTAGAGTGCATCGACCTATTATGAAACTTGATGGTAATAACATTATCAGTTTTTGACGTTGGTATATGCGAGTTTTTTATGATCCATTATCAAGTGAGTTATAAGCATTTTTAATTTACGCTACCTATAATAATATTATATCTACTCTAAACTTTCTAAAATTCGTATAAAACTTATATCGTTATATCGTAAAAAACCCATATACAAATACAGATAAAGTTCTTACTATCAGATTTCATAATAGGTCGATTCACTCTAATTTTTAAACAAACGAAGCCTATATATTTTGTATGTTTATACTTTATTTGTGTATTTACAGTGTAGAGTACCTAGGTATAGAACGTAGATTCTACACCTACTCTATACCAACGACAAGTGGCGTGAACCCACAACATCGATATTATGAGTCAGCCAGACACGAGCTCTTCAAAACTCAACAGTCAAATTAATTTTGTTCAAACATTTTAAAAGCTCTTAAAGAATTAATCTAAGATAAATTTAAAAAACCAAATCATACTTCGAATAATGTTTTATTCAAATAATATTTAAAATTCGAAACAATATGTTTATTAAAATAACTATTTAGATAAAAATTTTCCAAGACCTGGTTTTAGTTCTAATAGTTGAGTCACTATATTCAAACACAATTCAAAAAGGTGCTCTGCTGTACAGTAGGTTACAAGTGGGTCACTTATAATGGATGGTATTAAATTTGAATTCAATGATATAATATCATTGTATAAGAAAAACAATTCTGAGTGAAGACAATAATATGTCAGTCTATTTATAAAACATAATAATATATATACTTAACTATGGTATTAAAAAAAATTGACCTATAATAAATTCCAAATTAATCATATCACAATATCTATTAGGTACTTATAACGCGTTATACATCAACAACAAACCGTGATAAACTATCATAGATATATAGTAAAATTAACTACTTAAGTGGAATCTTGTTTTAAATTTTCAATCCTTAGATATAAAAGTTTTATAATTTTATATTTTATAAATTTTTAACTACAAAATAATTATTCAATTTTAAATTTGATAAATTTGGCAAAATTCGATCTTTAAATGCTTGTAAAAAAAATTGTGTCTATGTATTTTTAATATTTTACAACTGATTTTGTAACAATATATCAGGAGACTTGTAATACATTTTTACACTTTTTGGCCTAGCAGATACAACTCCATTGATATTTATAGAAAAATTTAAAAATGAAAATGTCCGTAAACAGCTTAAAAAGAGACAAAATATTTTCAAAATAGTATGGGGTATAGGAATTGCTAATATAAACACTCAGTGAAATTTTCATGTATCTACAGTTATTCGTGTTTGAATTACAACAAAATAAAAGAATCGCTACATGAGAAATCGAGTGAATATCCAATGTTGTAAAAATTTAATTTGACTTTCTTATAAACATTTTTTTTGATAAATTTAGATAATCTTATAGGGAATCTTCTATTACATTTTAAAATCTTAGATTTAACAAGAAACATTTTTACGAATTCTTAACTCAAAATAATTTTGCTAATTGTCATGGTTATTTCCATATTTTGTCAATTTTGAACTTTAAATAATTATAAAAAAAAAACTGTAAGTAAGGATTTTTAATATTTTTCATCTGCCTTTGAAATAATATACTAGGAGCCATCTATTAAATTTTCAAGCTTTTTTAACCAACAAATAAAATTTTATTGATATTTTTAGAAAAAAAACCAAAAAAAAAAAATTGAAACTGAAAATGTCCCTAAACAGCCCAAAATAAATCAAAATATTTTTAAAATGTTATCGTGTATAGAAAATGCAAATATAAGCAACCACTGAAAATTTCATGTATCTACGGTCATTTGTTTTAAAGTTACACCAAAAACCAAATTCAATTTTGTGAAAAATCGATTTTACGTAAAAATTCCCGTTTTTCCTTAATTTTTCTTTTGTTTTTCTTGGCGCTTTTGAAAATTACTGGGAATTTTAAATTTTGACCTAACGCACCAACGGTATTCATTTTCCAATCGAACAAGATACTGAAGTTGAAAATCGAAACATTATTTCGACTACTTATCGTGTAAACAGACACAAAAATAAAAAATTTAAAATTTAAAAAAAACACATATCATTGTAAAATCAATACATTCATCGTTTAAATCAGAATTTAAAATAAAACTATTTATAAACTATGTATTTTGCATAGATACAAGCAAATACAGTTCATATAAATGCTGGAAGTGCAAAATTATAAGTCCCAAAAAAACACCATCCACCAATTGTGGGAGGGTGGAAGTACCATTTCTTCAGCACCACTCCAATTTATTGTTAGTGGCAATGGCGTATCTATGATAGGACTGGATATGGGGGTCATATCCCCCCCCCTCTGGAAACTAAATTGTGTACACAATATAAAATGTATATAATAGTATGAATATATTATGTGTAATGTATGTACCTAATATACTGAATATTTCTATTCAAATATTTATATCCCTCCCCCCTATGAACAAATCATAGACACGCTATTCTGGTTAGTGGTACAAAAAAAGACTAACTTAAGTCGTAACAATTAAAAAAATTATCATAATAATTCATTCAAATTACTGCTAAATATTTGCGAAATAAGAAAATTCATGAAATTCGCATGTAGTAGACCATGTAGTGTATGGCCTGGGTAACGTATAGCTGCATGTAGGTACGAATGTACAATTAAAATATAGCCATGATTAGATAAAGGTTTTAGATTTTAAATATTCAAATATTTTGTTTAGGTTAATTTGTATGGTTTTGAATCGATGTTTAACCACCCCCCTACATTGTGTCAAGTGTGTATAAACTTTGTGTTGTATAGCGACCGCATACTTATATTATTTGCCTGATGTGTAACCAACTGTCGTAAGAGTTGTAAACTTGTATGGAATATAATACAGTTCTACTACAGATTTTAAAAATCATGTTCAATAAATAATTTTAATTAAATTAATAATCCTTAATGTTATAACATATACAGAGCCGGCGTAAGAGGCTTTTTACGATTGGATATTTTTACCCCCCCCCCCCCCCCCCAACCGGTAATAAAAAAACTAAAAAAATTTGAAACTGAAAATGTCCCTAAACAGCTCAAAATAAGTCAAAACATTTTAAAAAAGGCATGGTGTATAGAAAATGCTAATATAAACATTCAGTCAATATTTCATGTACCTATGGTCTCATTTGTTTAAGAGTTGCACCAAAAACCGAAATCGATTTTCTCGAAAACAGATTTTGCGTAAAAATTCCCGTTTTTCCTTAATTTTTCTTTTGTTTTTCACGGCGCTTTTGACCCCCCCCCCTCTAAGTACCAACAAGATTTACTTTCCTATCAGAAAAGATACTGTTGAAGAAAATCCAAGCACATTTACTGTGCTAAAATTTGATGACAGACACAAAAATAAAAAAAAAAAATAAAAAAAAGCACACATCATTGTAAAATCAATACATTCATTGCTCCGCTCAAAATCCGCTCAAAATCTAAAATAATAAAAATGTTAAATGCCCATATAAATATTTCAAAAACCGACAACATTCCTTTTAAAGTAATACCATGTTTATAAAATCCTAATGTAAATATTTGCTGTTAAAATTTAAAGTCCAAAATATGGTTATTGTTTTTAAAATTGTAAAAAAAAAAATTAAATCGATATTGTTAAAAACTTTCGTTGAGTAAATATTTCCGGTTTCCATCATTTTTTTCCCCTGATAAACTGCTTTGAATTTTTTACTTTTAAACCCCCCTCCCCTTGCCAAGATTAAAGCTCAAGATTAAAGCATTTTTTCCCGATCAAAAACGTGAAAACTGTGGACAAAAAATGTACATCTTTGAACGATAAATATTACTCTACGTTCATCACTGTCCTCAGAATCAAAACGCCAACAAGCACTTATTTTTCATATTCGAATCAATTATTGATTACTATTATTATTATTATTTTTCAATGTATTGAAGAGCATTTTTTCTCCTACAAAAAGCCGTGTCTAACAGATACAAAAAAAAAAACAACATACTCACACCTATCATGATTGTATAAAATATAAATCCAATACTTTCATCGTTCCACTCTCCGAATCTAATTATGTCATAGGTAATTGAACTGCGGCGCCAAAATAGTACAAAATATCTTCTCTGGAAGTCTATACGTTACAATAAATACAGAGTGTCCCACGAGGATTTACCCATTGCAATATCTCCTGAGATAATAAATATATCAAAAATCTGTTTATTTCATTAGACTCGCAGAGACAATAGGATTACACATATATTATATTTTAATTTAATTAAATACATTTTTTCAGTAAAAAAGTTAAAAAACTTATTTTTTGTTTTATTATTATTTAAACAAATATTAAGATAGCCATTTTATAAACTTTATTTTTGTGAAAATTTAGTCTTTTCATCCAAATTTATTTTACCCTGTATAAACGTGAATAAAAAAAGAGTAAACCATATACCTATAATAATATGACATATTGTACAGGTGTATTTTAGAAAAGTAATCTGTTCATCTGTATATGGATCGTGTATAACGTCTTACGATATTTTTTTAAACAAGTATAGAGAATTCGTAAGAAACAGTTCAAAGAACGTCTTGCGTTTAATAAGCTATGTGTAAACTATAATATATAATATATAGGTAAATACAAAAGAAAGGCTGAGTGCTATGTTTTTTTTTTCCATTTTGTTCGACTAAAAATGTATTAAAACTACGAGAGAAATAAAAAATAATACAAATCATTGGAAAAATCAATAACTACTCCCTAACTATTCCCTTGCAGCAGCCATTCAGTATAACATCTAATAGTCTAAAATATCACTGTCTATTTTTATGGTGAAGCGTAACAATGATTGCTTATATGCACTACGAATAATATAGTAACGATTTTTTTTTTTTTAAGTAATTGGATTATAGTTAGGCCCATTCATTGTATTTATTATGGATTATTTATTTATTACTGTTTGAAGTCATAAATTATTATCTATAGTATAACTGAACACGAATCATAACAATGGTTATTTCATATTGTACCTTATAAATTATTGGAAATAATGGGGCCGTAAAATATCATAATATTGTGTATTGTACAGAGTGATTCTTCAAGCATGCTTACCGGGTTTTCTTCTTAAATAAGCAGAATTCTCATCTTCTATCTGTAATTATTCTAAATCTGATTTTTGGAATTTTGAATTATATTTTAGATTCGGAGTGGAGCGAAGAATGAATTGATTTTACATTGAGGTGTGTTTTTTAATTTTAATTCTTAATTTTTAATTTTTTTGTTTGGAACAGTAAAACTGTTTTGATTTTCTTCAACAGTATCTTGTTTGATGGAGATATGAATCTAGTTTTTGCATTCGGGAAGTTTAAAATTCCCAATAGTTTTTAAAAGCACCGGGAAAAACAACATAAAAATTCAAATTTAACACCATCCATTTCAGTGACTCACTTGGAACCTACTGTACAGCAGAGCGACACCCACTTGCCCGCTTTTTTTTGTACTATTCTTAAAGAGCGTCCTTTAGAGATACAAACTTCACTTTTTCAAATGAAAATCCACTTTTATACAGTAAATTATTTAGTGGATAATTTTCTTGAAATATAGTCTTAAATCTGAACGATTAGTTTTTGAGTTATTTATCTTTGTGTACTAAGGATAATAGGTTTGGAAGATAAATATATATGAGGGGTTGTTTAAAAATTTTAGTAATCTATATTAATTCATTAAAGTTTTAATTCGTAAAACCATTTTTAAGGAATATTATATATAATATGATATGATCATTTTAATAACTGAAAAACTAATTGTTTGAATTTTGAGGTAGTTACATCAAATTTTTTTTTAAAAATGATCTATTAAATAATTTATAGTAAAATTAGGGAATGAGAATTAACATATGAAAAAAAAAATTGTTCCACCACTGACGTTCCTTAAGTAGTACAAAAGTAAGAATTTGAAAATAAGGTATTTATGTTGTAGTAAGATGTCCCGCCTGGTGTTTCTCGTGCAAATGATTTGTTTTTTTTTTTTAATGTATTTGTAAAAAAAGGTATTGCCATATTTCTGTTAATTATAATGGTAATATAATAATATATTGTAATCAATGGCGTCCCTATGAATAAAAAAAATATACATTATTCTTCTTTTGTGAGCTGAAAACTAAATTCATGAGTGCGCAACTCTATAGCCGCAACCTATAGGGGTTAAAATAATAAGTTATAAATACCCCCCAAGTCTCAAGGGACCTTTTGATATATTAACTTAACTGTCCAGTAGTTGTGAATCTATTAATTATGGACAAGCATCTATTTTTATATCCTAATATATAATTATTTAAAAATTCCAAAATACAGAATTTGAATAAATTCACATTGTTAAATGAAAAAATCTGGGGTGAGTATGCTCGGTGAAACTTCCGGCAGAACACTGAGCTCAGGTCACTGATCATTCACGAAATCCCGATAATATATTGCATCTCAATACGCCAATTCTACTATAGCTTAGCAGTTATACCTACCTGCTACAACAAAACTCTCCGATTCTACGATCGGACATATTAAATTATGTTTGTGACAGAAACGTCGGTCGAAACTGATAATACGACACAGAAAGTACTGCACTGCGTATACCTACCAACGTTTTATATCGAAAACGAAAAAAAAAATCTAATAATACGAATAATCTATTAATTTTCGAGGCAACATGATAAAATAAAAAAAAATATAACGTAGTTCAACGTTTGTCTCTATTTCTGTTTAGCCTACGAATAATGTGGCCGTTCTCATTTTATATGCATGAAATCTCTAATTAATAACGAGTAAGAATATAATAATATTATTTTATTATTATATTTTTTGAAAGGTCAAATATGATTATATTTCATTAAAATAATATGGTTGTTGTATCATTTATTATCAGCTTGCACAAGGTTAGGTCATATATATATATATATATATATATTATGTTTACGCTTCATGGGTGGTTTTGTGTATTGGTCATTGACTCGGATAAGTTAATGTTCTAAAAATGTACTGATATACACAAACAGTAATGTGCTTGCAATATTATGCTCTTTGAACATATTATTATTATATATAATATAAACTTTAAAAACACGAGCTTACAGACAACATATTTGTTAATAATTCATATTGTTGTTAGTTTAAATGTGAAAAGTTATTATTACAACTTTAATTAGAATAAATACGTTTTAATTAAGTTAATTATTTCAATCTTTGCTATTCGTTACATTTTCTATGAAATATAAATTTTTATTCAACTTAATATTTATTTTACACAATGTTACTACACTATATTTTGAACAATAAATGAGCTTGTAGTTGGTACCCATTCATAAATTATATTACGAAAGCTTGATTTTCATAAAAAATAAGACTGTGTTAATTTTCAAATAATATAATTATACCTAACAAAACAATTATATTTTTTTTTTATCTCGAAGGCTGCGATGCGTAATTTTGTTGTATAAATTATAAGGCATATTTTATTGATTAATTTAAATCCAAATGTTCCTGTGTTATTTTTGTTCCAACTCATTTTAATGTCTCCTAAAAATTTTTTACTGCAGCTTTTGCATGAGAAATGATTTTCTCTAGCTTTGATTTTTGTTTTTTATCAAATTTATTGTATTGTAAAGGTATATTTTTGGGATTTGTGTACTATATGTTTGGTTTATATTTTTCGTTTCTTTCTATTTCACCGATTGAAAAAAAAAACATTTATTTGCTATAAAAATTTTTTTTTAAAAATGTATAATATGTAAACTAGAATTTCATACATTTCCACCAAATGTTTTCATAAAAATTGAAAAATTCCGAGCAAATACAAAAGAAAATACTCGTTATTAAATATTGATAATAAAAAACTTCATCATTTAAAAAAAAAACCAGCTTCACTTATCAGTTAATGTCGAATTTTTATAACAATGATATTTTAGCTTTTAATATAAAGACACAATAGTACGAATCTAATGGCAAACCTAAGAAAAAGCACTTTATTTATTTATATTTATTTTATAGAATTTATAGTTTATGGAACAGACACTAAAAATTATTATAAAAATTCTTTATAATAAAAGTTCCTACAAATTCTTTACAAATCATAATTTGTAAGAAGGTTTGAAATTTATCAATTTTATTATAAAATATTACACCAAACTCGAATATTATTTATTTTCGTATCAATTTATTTGATAAAATATTGACTAAACAACAAAATGCTTCAGTGCCTTTAAGTTCATTAGAAATAATTTTGGTTGTAATATTATTATTATATATAATTTTTATCAAAGTAAAAATATTTTAAGCACGGCGATCTATATAGGCGTTTCTTCTACACTTACGGAATTTTTAAGTACGCATTTCTTTAATATTCTCCACAAAAATATTGATTATTATTTGTATATTTTATTATTCATTCTAGTGTTTGATATCCGAGTGTGTTTCAGTTCATTATCTATAACGACAACTTTGAAGAAGCTTCTTGTAGTTCTGAATTTTAAAAAATAAAAATTATTATTATGTCCCGTCACGAATCACCTCGAATGATGTACCCAAAAATATATGTTTTAATATTATTTATTGAGTATTTGTTATTTATTTTTTTTTTTTTAAATAATTGATGGAGAAAATAACACTCCTGAAAACCATTAAAATACTAGCGTATATAATAGTATTATAATGTTCAGCTAGATTTTAAAAGAATTATTTATAATACTTTAATATTATGTAAATTATAAACAAAACCTTTGTATATACACAAATGTATTATTTGTGTACATGAAAATGGGGTCAGAATATGAATTCTCTAATGAACCACTTTTCGTTTAATATTTAATTTTAAACGTAATTTGTATATTATTATGTTTGATAAAGGTATGGTATTTTCTGTTGTAGACATTAATACCATGTATTTGAGTATTCCGTAAGGATTATCAAAACCCGTCGCTTATAAACTTTAAACATTAATCTAATTGACCTCATAAACTGGTAAAAATATGTCCACGTGTATTAATGACGAAAACTAAAATATAGACATATTATGCTTATCAGCATTCAGTTGATAAAAAAAGCCTAAGCGTTTTGCACTTTTAAGTTGTTATTAAAGACTTACTTTTTACTATACTTTTACATAGCTTATATTTTACTCTTACTCGACAATTATTTTACTGTACACAAATTCGGTGCAATTCAAATTTGGAATAGGTGCTTTATATACCATAGCTACCGCTACCTCTTCGTAATAATTATTTAATGCAGTCAAATCTGATTATAAAACAATATTATATGTAAAATAGAACATATTTCGTTATAATTATTGCATAATCAAACAGTTGTTATATTATATAGTATATATATTAAGTAGATTAGATACTTAGGTACTACGGCGAGTACCTACTACATTACCTATTATTATACTTCCCTACAATAGCTTGTAGTATAATTATTCTTTTGAAACGAGTAGACCGCGTTGTTTGCGACAACGATATTTTGAGGATATATATTCCATTGAATAACTCAATTATTCAAATTGTTTACACCACTTGAAACCGAAGTTTAAATGTGCTAGGTAGGTAATAATATTATCTACTAAATTAAATTATTCAATTTTGATCATAAAAATATAACAGTTGAACAATTAATACCTAATTAAATTGTTATAAAAAAAATATATTAATATTCAAATTTTACTACATACTATTATACCATGAAAAACAGTAAAACATTATATTTGCCCTTAAATGCATATTTTAGTTGGTCTGCAAGACGATATAGGTTAAACTATCACAATATGTAAGAAACTGATTAATATTTCGAATATTAATAAGGACGAGGATCATGATACTAGGAAGTAGAAATACGCTATATTTAAGAATAATTATCTTTACAATAATTAGCTACTGTATTTAACAGTACCGAAATTTAAAGGTTTTGGACCGAAACCTTTTTAAAATCTTAGGACCGGAACCTTTAAAAACATTTTTTTAAGAACCGAAACCGAAACCTATATTTTGATGTAGTAGATGTTTTTACAGTTTTTTCGGTTTTTTTCGGTTCCAAAATCCAATAGATATTTTATCTATGGTGTAAGTGGGTTATAACTAATGATTAGTAATAATAAATAATTATAAAGTCGTAGACCTAAAAAGTTTATAAATGTTAAGAAATAAGAAAATCATTATGTGTGCAGCCGAATTGTCATAAAAGAATACCAAAAATCAATATTATTATTGAATCACAAATCGGAATTCGCAATAGCTGATGTAGAATTTCTGAAAATAATAGCAATTTTCACGTTTATAAGTGTTTCAGAATTCAGAGTAAGTATTGTCATATAAATTATAAATTATAATTGTTACCTTACTAATATGCCTGCATTGATAATATTAAATACCTAAACCTAATGTGGGTATCGTTAACCCTTTACTCTGTACGACACTTCGACTGTTCCTACTACTGAACTGTTCTTCCGTCTTCATGACCGGGTTATATATTGTTTAAATTTATATTTTTATATATAAGTTAAACATTTTTATATCAAACTGAAACATGGGTCGCCCAAGTGTGTCAAAAATGCATTCTTATATTTTTTTTAATGATAATTTTTTATTTATTTATTTTAATTTATTATTTTTAATAATTCATTTTTTATAATATTACATAAATTGTGAAATAGTTACACTTAGTTACAAATACCTGTCACTAAATAAAGGTTATTTAGTTATTAATATATTCATTTTTTTTTATGGTACTTTATTGATAAAAATCAAATAAAAAAAATCAAATAATAAGGGTTAAGACCGGTATTAACCGAAACTGAAACCGAAATCAAAATTTGATATTTTTAAAAACCGAAACCAGAACCGAAACCGAAATTTTGGGTTTTTGAGAACCGAAACCCAAACCTAAACCCAAACCGATAAAATCATAAAGGTTCCAGTCCCTGAGTCTGTATATTATCACACGATCTGCAGCTGATGCCAGATATTAAATTGACCAATATTTATATAGTTTTAAACCTTGTTAATAGATATTTTCTAATTATTTATTATGACTAAGGTTGGGGTCTTCTCGCATTTGCATGTTTTTTTTTTAAAGTGGTCGTAGGTTATTTTAGGTAAGTTTTGATTTTGTTTTATGAAATTTTGAAATCAAATACAAAAATTGAATTTGCATATTTTGCATATTTCGTCATATTTTAGGAAAAGTGCATATTTGAGCAAGTTTTAGTATATTTGTGCATATTTCGTATTATATTATTTTTATTTTATTTTTATTTACGTTAAATTATCGGAAAAAATTATATTTGGATAACATTCGAAAATATTTCTTAAAAATACTCGAAGACTGAAGCCTTTCTATTATAACATTGAATGAGCTAAAAAAAAAAATTAGAAAATGTTTGGGAGGGCTGTTAACATTGTTGGTGAAGACTTTTCCCCTAAATCACCGTAAGATTATGGCGTACGTAATATTTTATCACTATCTTTGTAACAAAACTATAGTAAAAATAATTGACATCTAGATTGTATGAAGAAATGAAAATCAGCAGATACGTGTTCGCATATCATGTTATTCGTTATTTCTCAGCCCATTATATGTACAGCCAGTTTTTTTCAGATTAAGTTGTTTTTTTCACGATAGGTTAAAACATAAGTGTCAAACCATAGTATCCATATATTTAATCAATATACCTATATTGATAGGTATATTCGAATTATTAAATCCATAGATATATTAACTATTTGTATTATGTTTAAGTATACCTATATACTAATTTTTGGGTTTTTTTATTTCCAAAATTGTAATAGGTATTCTGTTATAATATGTTTTATGCATTTTTTAAAAATAGTTTAAAAATTTAGCTGCATATATATTCAATCATATTTTGACAATTTTTACTGCATATAATATATGCAAGCATATTTCGGTAATTTTTAGTGTAACGAACCTTAATAAGCACGACCATGATGACTTCTGTTTTTTAGTAATATATGAATTAGTTTAATTTATCGACGGCCTCATCACCTATCACTACTCGGTGACCCTGTAGCCAAGGCCCGATATAGCTAGTAACTAAGAAAATTCCCCCGCCATATTCTGAAAAGCCCTCGCAAAGTCACATTCCACGAATTCCAATCACAAAAGTCAATAAGATATTTTCTTATTACCGGAAAGTCCCGTCTTCTGCTGCAGTGTAGACTTAGTGTATCGGCGGTCGGAACGGTACAGTAGTTTATTCCACTCTTTACCTACCGGAGGGAGGTTTTAGACAGTAATAAAATGACTTATGATGTTAGAATGCCTAAGTAGTTTTACCTATAATATTTACCAAGTTATAGAAAAGCTATGTTTTAGAATATAAAACTTTTAGAGTACTGACATTGAGAAATATTTTTTTTGTTTACTGTATAGGTACTCATATTTATATTTTATTTACTAAGAAACAAAATGTATTAACAATATAAAAAAAATCGTAATATTATTTAAGCTCTCATCCACTCATTTACGAACAAACAAAACTCTTCAATGTTTTAAAAAAATATTATAACACAATAATATTGTATTTAAGAATTTCTATTTTGATACTTCCCGTCCTCATCCTGATCACAGCTATATCGTATAACTTTATCGTAAACACTAATAGTTGCAGGTAATAATAATTTTTGGTTTAAAACACAGTCTTTCTAAAAGTTTCCAATTCTACAAAATATAGATTTTTTCAACTAGTCAATCTAAAACTCGGCATTCTAGAAATTTATATTCTAAAATATGCTTAGAAATCGTATTATATTTTAGTCGATTTAATAATATCAACACAACGTATTAATAACTTTTCAATAATTTTTTACATCGATTTGTGCATTGAATACAGCAATAATATTATTAACAAACCACTGATTTAGAGCACCTGACAAACACACACGCGTAGCTCGCGGTTGGAAATTTCACTGCGTTAAAACCACATAATATTATATACTTTATATTATACCTACCTACTATAACAGTCATTTACACCGGTGTAGTAATACTCGTTCTGGACTCTTAACATAACATAAAATATATTGTGTATTTTTGTTAGAGAACGAATCACGAAAACCTGTATAGAATAATAATAATTATACTCGTAAAAAATTGTGTGGATAAATATTATATATATTTTAATAATCATAATATTATGTGGTATAATATTATTATTTATTATAATAATTATTCGTGTATACTATAATATTTTACCTATACAAACATTAAAACATTAACCCCGTCATCGGTATCGCCATATTGTCTTGTAACATAATTGGTACCATGTGAGGGCTACGCTAACATCATCGTTTATTTAGTCATGTAAATTATTTAATGAACTTGGAATAGCAAAAAAAAAAGATAAAAACGTGTATCTAGTAAATTTTATTTGATTTTAATAGCAATCGTCATTCAAATTGTCTACACAAAAAATGAAAATCAAATCATTTTTAATAGAAAAAAATTATTTTATAAATACTTTATAAAAATTAGGCAAATCACTGTTTTATTACAAAACATGTTAAAATAATAAACATTTTTGAAATTATAATACTCATCATTGGAATTATTTTCCTAGTTTTTTTTTTTGTATTAACTTTTAATATAGATGGCGATCTTTGGAGTCAGAATTAAGGTTTTAAAATGTATACAATTTATTTTCTTGAAATATTTCATCCCGGTGAAAAATAAGAAAATGTATTATATTTAAAAGTTTATAGCCATCAACTTGCAAACTTGCAATATTATGGCGATTTAAAGTTAAATTTTTATCTCCAGAATAATTCGATGTTTTAAGGTTAGCTACTTTTGGTTTGGAGCTCGTGGTATGCTGATTCTTTACTAAGCAAGTTACTAAGCGCTCAATACAGGTTGTCCCATAAGGATATACCCAGTAAAGCGGGACCACCCAGACAAAAAACCGTTTTTTATTTGCCATTTTACCTAAAACCTAAAAAAAATACTTAAAAATTATGAAATTAATGAAAATAAAATGTTGAAAAGTCAACATTTTCACAAAAATAAACTCTATATAAAACGGCCATCTTCAAAAATAAAAACAATAATTTTTAAACTTTTTTACTAACGAATTTAAATATAAAAAAATAAAATATGTATAGTCTTTGGCTCGGTGAGTCTAATGAAAAAACAGATTTATGATAAATGTATTATCTCAGGAGATATCGCAATGAGTAAATCCTCGCGGGACATACTGTATAAGAAGCTGAGTAAACCTAACCTAAACTCTCTACTTGTTTTGTAGGTATCGTGTGATTCACTGAAATAGACGTTTTACATTCAAGGATATACAATTATTATTAATTGTAAGTATTTTTGTTGCAACCTCTATATAAATATTCTTTAAAAATCAAGAATGTCTTATTCTATTATAAGTAGCTTAAAAAGAGTCAAATATTTCGAAAATGTTATCATATAATTGTACAGAAAATGCTAATATAAACATTTGCTAAAAATTTGATTTAAGCCCAAAAACACAAGATCGATTTTGTCAATAACTGGTTTAGCCGTTTAGAGTAAATATTTCCGCTTTAAATTATTTTTTTTTTTTGGTTTTTCCCGAGGCTTTTAAAAAAATTTGTGGATTTTCAAATTTGACATTTTCATAAAAGTACCAAGTATAGATTCACTTTGGCACAGCGATACAAACTAAAATTATACTACACTCAACCAAACTTTAAATAATATGTAAAGGTAACCCATATTACTTACCTTCCTAGTAGCTTAAAATTTGATTTTTATATTATATTGTAATAATATTCTCATAAATTAATCTGCAGATTTATAATATGCCATAAAAATGTATGCTGTCATAAATAAGAATAATACCAAAAACAAAGATTTTTTTCAAAAATATTGTTTTCTAATGGCTCAAATTATGTTAAAAGAAAATTTTTTTAATACAATAGGTACCTAAGTGTATAGCAGTGTTTAATAAAATCCCTTTTTTTCTTTAATGTAAAAATTCTCACACTATTATTATTTATATTGTAATGTAATTTTGTATTACTTGGATAACTTTGGCTCCATAGGTATAGAATTAGTTTTGGCTTGGACTTTTTTCACAGGTCACAAGGTCACAGTTAAACTTATGTAAGATTAATTAGAAACATAAAATCGTCAAATTCAGTATAATGTGGGTTCGTCACTGATTTTAATTTAATTTTGAATTAAATATAAGGTATTAACTTTGGAACTTGATGATTAAATTGAAAATTAGTTTTGGAATTGTATACAATATATATATAGATATTATATTAAAACAACATGGATCATTTTCCTGCAAACTACTTTTTTAATTTTCACAAGAGGCTATATAAGTTATATCCTAAAATATTTTCAAACAAATTTGAAATTCGAAACTCTATAGTACATATTTAATTTTCTTATAAAGTTTTAACATAAAAATGTGATTTATTCGTTAACATATGAGCCCCATTTAAGATTATTTTTTCATTCGATGATTCATCGTGGCTTTAAAATTTAAAACTAAGGCATATACATCAAACACACCTGCTCGATAGGTGGATTATTAGTTATTATTGCATAACAAGGCCTTATAATTTCAATTTTCAAACTATATTATAATTATGTTTGTAGGTACCACATCTTTTATATTATTATTGTATTCATTGATGACACCCTTACAGTAGCTTTGATGATACAAAAGTTTAACTCACTTAAAAGTTAAATGTAAATGGGTAATGAATAATAAACAGAAAGATTCACCAGGTGGCTCACCAAAATTTTCAATTTAATAATATTAATTCGTTCAAATTCTGATTTTTGGAATTTTTAAATAGATAGATACGCATTTATTTAAAGACCTCAATGTTTTAGATTCATGTATGGATACTATACTTGGTAAGTGTTCTGTGGTAGTACTCCGGTGGTATGTAAATACTAAATACATACTTTTATTTTTCAAATGAAAACTGCCTTTTTTTGCTGTAAATTATTTAGTGGATAGTATGTTGTAAATTGTATGCACCTATTTCAAATTCAAACGATAATAGTTGTTCAATTATTAAAATGTGTAAACAAAGAATAATAATATAATATATTCCTTTAAAATGGTTTTATGAAAATATAAAACGAATCTGAAATAGACACGTTATATTAACTAGTACCATTTATTATACTTGGAACTTCTTTCCTAATTATAAATATTGATAGATTAAGATTAATTAGTACATTTTCAACCCTATTATAGGTGATATTATCATTAGTACATAATGTTAAATATAAGTAACTCAAAAACGGCTGGTTAGAATGTTTATTTTTATGTGTCATAATTTTCTGAAAAATTATTCGATATAGATACTATTATTTACAGTAGAAAAAACTGGTTCTAATTTAAAAAAACAGAAGATTGTATATTAACTATTAAGTGTAAGTACACACTATACAGGATACTATTATTAAGTAAATACAATAAATATCAAGAATTTAAAAATTCCAAAATTCATATTCCACACGATGCATCACAATAGTTAACGTCCAATTCACATAATTCAATACATTCATTACCTATGTCATATTATTACAATACTGATGAGTCGTGGCTGCATAGAATGTAATTCTTTTAATATATGAAAATTAAAGAAATTAAATAAAAAACTATGCACATACATACAACACATTGTAAGTGTATATTATTATTATTAAAATAGATACTAAATTAGGTACTAATTAAATTGTAAAATATTATATTTTTTAGCAAGAACGAGAAGTGAGAAATTTAGTCACGATCGGAGTTTGAGATACTAGCCAATGGCGTGCTAATATTTGGTAAAAAAATTTATAAAAAAGTGTTTATTTCATGTTCGTGGGAGGACTGCGATAATGCGCGACATGAAATAATTTTTATGGAAGAATTATGACATGTGTAGTTCTGCGATCAACCAATTAAATTGTAAAAAAATGATTATTTCACATGAGGTTATGCCGTGGTGGTGGCTGAGTAACGTTTCTATGAATAACTCTTAAATTAAAGGTCACGCAAATTCCAAAAACAGTCGGAAAAAAAGTTCTACGGGGCAGTGTAACGTAGGTACTTACTAAAATTGCCTCTGGCTCAAGAGTTATACACAAAAAAAACAATTTAAGTGCCTACTTACTTAAAAATAACGATGTTTATAAACTTTTTAATTTAGGTACTTATAATTGTTTTATTATGTACAATATGTATATTGTTTATATACAAGATATTTTATTCAGGTGCATTCTATTATTGGTTATTTTATCTAATAAAATATAAAATATTCTAATAAATATACACTAATCACCTGTTGGATGCAGATGAATCGGTGGTCAAGCGATAAAAAAAGTACCCTCTCCGGTGTAAACATTGTCAAAAACATTTTTTCTCAGTATAAAAACATATTGTATATTTTCTAGAAAGTGGAAATACAATTAAAAATTGTGTACAATTTTTCATTCACGAATAATCAAGGACAAATAATCGAAAAAATTTTCCCTTTTAGTAATTTATTCATTTGTTTCGTTTTGGCTAACTTGTCTGTACAGAACCACAGAAATAGAGCAGTTGATAACATTGTTCATATTTTAATCAAACGCACCTAATTGTTTTAAACATTTTTAATGTTTTTCGTTACAGTGATGAAAGTAATCTAATAGTACAAGCAATTCGTTTTACCAAATTGAAAGAAATTGATTTTGATCCCAAACTAATATAGACTATATTAAGTTTGGTATAATAGGATCAGACACGTAGGAAAAATGTCATTCGTGTATAAATGTATAATGTTTAACACTTTGCGTCCTTAAACTTTAGAGTTTGGAGTGAAAAGTTTCTCAGTTTTTTTTTTTTTTGCAACTGACTTCTTTTTAGTCATTATAAATTATACAAGATGCAGCTTTTAAGTTCGAAATAAGTTAAATTCGTTTAATAACGAACGTGACACACAAAGTAAAACGTTCCGAGAATATATCCTTAAAATGTAAAATTTAACAATTTTTATTTCTTGCGAATACAACAACTTCTTTAACCCTAAAATTTAGTAAAAATAAAAAGGTTCGTGAATAAATAACGCTAGTAGTTTATTTTAAGTAAAAAAAAAATGGTATCGGGATTATGGAAAATGTATTTTAAATGTTGTTTTGGTGTGTAACAATGCTGCTGCAGACTACAACGAGTATGATGTGAAAGGCTAAATATTATTTAAATTAAATATTCATAATATGCACCATTTTGTATAATATGCATACTATAATAATATAATAAACGATAGGTAAATTAATATTACCTATACTTTATTTTACTAAACCGTCAAATAATTTCAGTTCAAATGAGTTAACCTATAGATTTATTTTAGTTTTTTAATCATCGATACCAAATTTGTGAACATATTATTAATAATTATGCAGCAGAGTAGGTATAAGCTTTTACATAATATTATTCAATTTGTAGTAATTATTATTACTTAGAAAGTAATGATCGACTTTCATCGTGGTTTATATTATGATAGAACAATTTGATTATAAACGGTTTTTATTAGTTTCTAGTTGATTCATAATATTCGTAAAAAATAAATTATTAGATATAGGTACTGGGAATTTATAATAATTAAGGTGTATTCATTCCGACCAACAATAAGTTATACAGCGTAGGCACCTATACATGGCTCGTCACACTTTTCCACGTCATATTATATTATAATCAAATAAAATTATTTAAACTTTGATACTTACGTGATTACAATATTTTACTCAACTTACAACTGATGTTTTTCGTAAATGTCAATAAATATTTCGTTTTATTTTCTCATTGTGAATTCAAAACACACGGAAAAAACAAAACAGTTGTTCGTAGTGTTTGTACGATAAAAATAGTAGGATTGACTGTACATTATAATTGATATAGGGATAGCTATAACTTATAAGGTGAGTCGGATTTACTAAAATAGTAAAATATCAGAGTCAAGTTATTATAGTTATTCGAACTGAAATATACTATTTTAACTATATTTTTTAGTTAAGGGGCCTGCTCGCGATTTTTCAAATTTTCCGCAATTCTATAAAATTTGAAAATTAAATTTTATATTTTAGTTGCCACCTCAATTATAAGACTTTTCCACTAATCTACTACCCAATACCTATTTAGGGGGGGTTGATAGGGTGTATTATATCGGTCAAAACACAGTTTACAGGAAAAACTCTCACACCTCGTAGATTGGTCCGATTTCCGTAATTTTTTTTTTGTTAGATAGAGGAATATTTTTTACAGGGCGCATTGGACTTCGATTTTTGATTACGTCGCTAAAAACAAAAAATAATACAAAAACTAAAAAGTTGTAAAAATTGATTAAATTCAAACTTGTAACATAAGACTTAGAAAAATAATGTTGAAAATCCAAGTCCAATGCGCCCTGTAAGAAGTCTTCCTCTATCTAACAAAAAAAAAATTACGGAAATCGGACCAATCTACGAGGCGTGAGAGTTTTTCCTGTAAGGCATGTTTTTGAGCAAAAAAACAGGTCCCGTGCAGGCCCCTTAATTCAAACATTAAAAACTGCGTAAAATTATAAAATATAGTAAACATTACCATAACAAATAACTTTATTTATATAGTCATAATAAGTAAATCATTTTAGTTATTTTACCTATTAAATAGTTATATTTACTATAATTTGTTTAACTATACTATTACAGTAATTTTTTTTCCCCTGCTTGTATTTTTTAAATATCTTTCTCATAATTTACTGAAAAACAATAATGTCAATTTATAACTATCCCAGATTTTTGACTTGATTTACCTGACGCATGATAATATAATATAAATACAATATATATTACACTTTACACAGGTACCCTATGCATATTTTTTTGTGTACAACGCCTATGCGTGCAGGTTTTAATCTCGTTAGTTTACGGCGTTTTTTTCCAATCGAATTGTTTTCAAACATCTGCCGACACCTTTTTAAATATTTCATGGTACACAATACATTCACGAGTTATCTAAAATAAAATAAAGTACACCGTAATAACTATGCACCAATGAACGTGGCGAGAGGGTTGTTTTGTATAATGTGAGTAATACAATTGAACATTGGAAATAAAATATCATGTCGTAAACCTATTTATAAAATGATAGAATACCCAAGACCATACCCAGACATTTTTTTTTTTTTTTTGGGGGGGGGGGGAATTTACAACACGTGTATTGTAATTTAGCGGGCATTGCCCAATTGTGCCAAAAAAATTAATTCGTTTTGCGCATAAATAAAAAAGATAAATATTATTTTTTCCAACAACCCATTTGCGCCAAATGTATGCCTTCGTAAACATTTTGCAATAACGACTTGGTTTAAATCAGGGACTGGAACCGAACCTAAAGGAACTGGTTGTGAAACTTTGACCTTTAAAATATTAAGAACCGGAACCGGAACTGAAACCTTTATTTTAATAAATAAAGTACCGGAACCGAACTGGAATATTTAAATTAAATAGGTTCTTTTAGGTTCAAAAATAAAATAATTTTATTTATCATAATTTAATAGTATTACTGTTTTGTGTATAAACTATGTAGGATCATACGAGTGTTTAATATTTATCATACTATTAATTAAAATAGCATTCCTGATAGGTATTTAAAATTATTATACTTTTCGGTACCTACATTATCTGAAACCGGTACCGAAATTATTTCGAACCGATACCTTTATTTTGTTTTATCAAAAAACGAGAACCGGTCCGGAACAGTTATTTTGTTTTTGGAGAACCAGTACCTACCGGATAAATTCAAAAAGTTCCAGTCCCTGACTTAAATCAAATATTCTAAAGACAAATGTTAAAATTTGAATTTAAAAAAATCAAAAATATCATGAATCAAAATAAACAAGTATAGGTATTACTTTATGCATAGTAATAACTAATAATTGATTTTTATTTTAGATTCCGAGCGGAGCGATGAATGTATTGATTTCACAAAGATGTGTGTTTTTTTGTTTGTCCGTCATCAGTAATAATTATTAACTACATATAATCTGTCCAGTCGGAACTAGGCAGTTTTGTGATGGGTCGCTGTTGTAGTTGTAAACCATAATATATATAACAATATAAAAATTAGGTACTTACCTAATTATTTAAATATTTAAAAATTATCTTTATATTTAACAGAGTTAATGTAAGCTCATGTCCTGGACAAACAATTAACAGGCTTAACATATTTTAATGCCGTAACTGTTGGTTTGAGTAAATAAAAGGTTTGAGTAATATTTATTTTTGCGTAGGTGTACCCAGGCTATGACGTAGCCAAGTGAAGGTGGGGAGGTTGACAAAATGGCCATGCCCCCTCCCATCTGCCGATTTTTTTTTCATCCACATTTTAATAATACGTCGGGTACCTATCTCATAAGATAATGTGGCGACCCAACAATTTCAAAATGTGTGTCTACGTGAATATGAACACGTTTGTGTTGTGCAGTTCCAGTATATAGAATATACTGAAAATAGTATATAGTATAATAATACTTTTAAGCAAAATTACAGTTAACAGATAGTTAGTCAATATTCTAAGCACAGGTGAGAGCAGTGCTACGACAAAGCTCTGAACTTATATGGTAATATCTAAGAATCTTAGTGATCTTACCACCAACCTTTACTCTTTAGGCTTGAAGTGTCTTCGATAAGCTTTTTTTCTTCAATAATGCAGTTATTCAAAATTACAATTGGTCATCATATACACTAGTTTTATAACTTTATTCAATTTCCGATAGTTTAAGATACTTGAAAATTCTATTAATACTGTATTATGCAAAAAAATACCGAATTTTAACATCTCTAGTTATTGAGTGTAATAATTTATAAGTTATAATATTGAATCATCGTAGTGGTGCCCTCTATTGAACGTTAACAAGGTCGTCTGGTCTACTACACAATTCGCACGTCGTCCGCTAGATCACGCAACACTACTGGACGACAAAGTGCAACTTAATAATACAGTCGAGTCTTGAACCTCAAGGGGAATATAAATGAATCCGATTTGTTGTGTTATATTATATCTCGAATACAACTTAGTTACGACTTTAAATTGCAAAAAAATCGAGACCCGAATGTATTATTTTTAAATTTTGAATATTAATAATTTTGCAATTATATTGTACTTGTAAAATTAATTAAAAAATGTAAAAAGTCATATTTTTGAATTTTTCATGTAAATACCATAACGAATTCAGATATGTTTATCAGAAATTGTATTGGACAATTGCTGGTTACATAGTTAGGTATCAAATATCAATGCTCAATAGTATAGAAAAATACTATAAAAATTAATTTTTGTGTTAAAAATATTATAGTTTATTCAGCAGTTTGAAAGTAAAAACACCTATTATCAATATTGTAGAAGAGAAGTTAATCTGTGAATCTTTAAAAGTCAATTTTCTATTTTTAATTACTAAACTCAGTAATTTGAATTCAAAAAGTAAAATATCACAAGTTTTAGAGCTAAATATTAGAAATTGAAAATAAAATATCGAAAATCGACTCACATTATACAGGCCCAGATACTCTTCTTCTTTGTATAAATAAGTGTTCATACCATCATAGTATAAGCTATACTATTGTAAATACGAAACTTTTCAGTGTGTCACTAAAATGCACATTAATTGTAATTAATGAGTTAATTGCTGCGTTATTTCTATGTACGTGCACGCGTGGGAGCGCTCTGATTTTTATTTTATACACAGTCCTTCACAATAATGATCACTTACAACTTACAAGTTACAAACCCACACATTTACACAACCTGCATGAAAACATACAGAGCAAATTGCCTATATAGAACTCCTTAAAAACGGTCGGTATTGATACCCCTTAATGCGATTGGCACTAAGTTGATATTTCTTACCAAAAAAAAAAAAAAAAAAAAACAAATAATATTTATGTAATCATGTAGAAAGTTATTGACACGAGTGTGCATTTCTTTTAGATGCCCCAATACAATCAACAATAATGAGTAGCAATAAACTATTGTATCAATATTTTGAGCAATATTAATATTTTATCCTTAACCTCTTAATAATATTGCCCAATATTCGCAGTTGAAAACTATTTGTTGGACATGTCGCTTAATATGCATTATTATGCGTTTTTTTAATACTTAAAATATTCAATTTTTGAATCCTAATTGTTTTAAAAATGTATCTTAATTATACATAATTAGTTTGCATATAGTGATATAATTCGGCCTCATATCAAAAAAAGGTGGGTAAGTGGATGTCGCTCTGCTGTACAGTAGGTTACAAGTGGGTCACTGTATAATGGATGCTTTTAAATTTGAATTCAATGATACAATATCATTGTATAAGAAAAACGATTCTGAGTGAAGACGGTATGTCAGTCTAGGTTTAAGACAAATTATATACATATCTATGGTATTAAAAAAAAAATTGACCTATAATAAATTCCAAATTAGTCATATCACCAGGGCTTTGCACCCGAATCATTTATTCGGGTTTCGGGTTTCGGGTTTCGGGTGCTGGATATATTCGAGTGTTCAAACACCCGAATAAAAAGTTTAAACAAACATTCGGGTTTTTAAAACCACTATTATTCGGGTTAATATTGGTTAATACGGGTGCTTAGTAATCTGGAAAAAAACATAGCTTTTGATGACCCCCCCCCCCCAAAAAAAAAAAAAAATTATTTATGCAATGACTTATTATGTTATGTTTAATTAAATATATATTTCCAACACGAATTTGCAACATTTGTTTTAGACCAAACTCGTATTAATGTACCTACAGTAGTTACATTTTTTTAAGAAACTACAAGAACTAAGGCGATGGGAAATTAATTAGTTACCTATTCATTTTATTGGATACATTAGAGTCTATATCACTTATGAAAATCTATGTACCTTAACTCTTAAGGCTTAAATTCTTAACATACATTTTATAAGTTCCAAATACCTACTCTATCTGTTTACTATTTTAAACATAGGTATTAAGTGTGAACCCAAACAACCAAACAAATACCTACATTATCTACTTACCAGAGCTGGAGCTCAATCAAGGGTATTTAAATACTATATTATTTTATATTGATTAGTTATTACTTAAAACTTACATTAATGAAACATATAAAAGAACAAGCTTGTTCCACCTTAGAAGGACGCCAAGAAGACTTTTTATTATTTTTCACAGTATGTTTTATACAAAGTGGTGGAAAAATAAGTGGCAACAACCATAAAGCAGCATAGACTTAATTACCTATAACAAAATATATTTAAAAATTAAAATTAAACTTAACTTTGAATATAAAATATATTATATTACCAAAAACCATACACCCCATAGGCTAGGATAACACAAAATTTGTAAAACTGATTAATAATAAAAAATATAGTACGTACATACAGAAATTAATACTATTCATTATTAATTATATATTTATACTATATATGATGGTGATCCCTAATTATATAAATCAAGTGGCATCTTAACTTAATCTTGATTAAAAAAAATATAAAACAAATTTTAACTGAAGTTAGTAATTAATTTCATAAAAAGGTAATTTGACTACCTATAACTTTAAATCTATTAATGCCCTGCAGGTTTTCAGATGATGTACCAGTCCATTTAATAAATTTTATTATACTTACCGGGTCTTTTTGGGTTATTTAACTCAGCAATATACTCTAGACCATTAGTTCCAAAATGCATATTATTATCATCTATATATTTTCTAAAATTTTGAATAAATGGTTCGAATTTAGTGAGCAACTCCATAGTATTTAATGGATATAAATAATTAAAATCTGATTCAATCTAAAAAAAATACAAAAAAAAAAATTCATAATTAATACAATTAAATTACCTAATAACTTAAAACTAAACTCATTTCATTAAAAATAAAATTTTAATTAACGAGAGAAGGACCCAAGGAACTTAGTGTTAGAGCAGGAAACATACTAAGTTCATTTTCAATATTCGAGCCAAGCCTATAAGGTGCTGTTAGTTTCCAATAAGAATAAACTGTTTCATTTGGCTCTGTATTATTTTTCAGCCAACAAATTTCTTCATTAAACTCTATACCTAATTAGGTAAAAACAATTAGTTAAATTAAATATACATTAACAAAAAAAAATTACCATCAGACATCACATTTGGAGAAAAATCATGTTGGTGGTTTTTAGTTGAAGTAACTATTATAGGTGAATTTTTTTTAATTTCTTGTCATTTGTTACAATATTTATTATATAATTTTCCTTTATTCATTTTGGACCCTTCTCGCGAATAACCAATAAAATATGTTGATTTAATTTCACTGCTAAATAGTTGTACGATGCCTAAAAATTAAATTTTTTTTTTAATATATATAACGAAAACAGTATAAGTTAGAACATCATACCTTGAGATAATGTTTCCAATCTTATTTTGCTAATTTTTAATTTTGGATCATTTTTAAGTTCATTTTTTATCAATACAGTAGATAAAATATTTCTCATAAAATTGCTGATTTTTTTATTTAATTTATAATATTTTATAATCATTTTTTCATCTGAATATAAATGTAATATGTTTTCTATTTCATAATTAACCTATTTGGACATACAAATATAAAATACTTATTATATTTGCATTTTTCTTTAGGCTAAATTATAAATATGAATAGGTACCTTATTTGAATCGTTTAAGGAAATATCTTCAATCATAACATTATCAGTATAATTGTGTTTTGATAATAATTAAAGTTAAAATAATAACAATACAAATATTAATTAATTAATTAAATATAAACGTTATTTATATTCATTCAAGATACAAAACCTACTAACCAGTATTACTTTGAATATATAAACATCTGAATCTATAGTATTATTTATTATTTCAATAGGAAAATTGTTTAAATCCTCAAAATGCATATTGACTTGATTAGTTATTTCTATAAGATCCTGGTGAAAATGTGAAATTATATATGCAAACATAAATTAGTTCAAATTAATTTAACAATAATATACATTGATTATAAAAATATACACAGTGCTTATAGTATTTAAAAACAATGTTAGTATCCAGTAGTAGGCACTCATATAATAGTCATATGTCCGTGGGGGGGGGGGTATGAAATATTCATTATTTCTAATAATATATTAAAATTTAAAAATTTAATTTTGAAGTATTTAAGCGTTAAATTTCAAAAAAGTGAAAAGTAATTTTTAATAAACTTCATGAGGAATTTAAACACGACGCTTGCAGAATTTTTATCCGATAACTATTACAGTTGGAACAATTGGCATAAGATGGGTAAATTTTTATAAAAAAAAAAACAGGTGAGTTGAATTCCTTTAACATCAAAACCTACTCAGATTACAATATTAGATCTAATAGATTTAATATATTTAAATGATAAAGGAGCTGCGTACTTTGTCATGTCTAGATCTGCCTTGTTTTCCCTTTTCAAAGCAGACTGAGAAAAATACAAATAGAAATCGTATTTTTTTTTTAATTCCTCCATTAACACTTTATTTTTAGTCAAATGCTCCAATTTTACGTTATAATACGATTCCACATAATCCATCATTCTATCTTCGCTTACTATTAGTTCGTTTCGAAACCTGTAACGTATAATATTATTTTGTAAATTACACATTGTGACATGAAAATCGTGTCATATCATAATATTATTATCATTCTATATTATAATAATTATTATTAAGATAATAATTTATGTTACTGAACAACACATATACTCGTGTATATTGTACACAGCAAATCGTTCTTAGCGTAGTTATAATTGACACTAAGCATGATTTTACTTGATAAGCAAAATTTGATTTTTTAGTAGAGATTATTTCATAAACAATTAAATATATTGAAACTATAAAAATCATAACCATACCATAAGTTAACTTTATTTTTCATTAAATTTGAACGGATCTCCTCCATAGCTTTGCTTATAGTTTTAAAATTGTGAGCTCTATGATTCACTAATTGGTACAGTGCACAGTGAAATTGATTGCATGTAGTACGATATATCTCAATGTATTTCTGTGATGTAAATAATTATAAAACTGAGTTATGTGACAATATTACAATAATTAACAATAATTAATAGTTATGATTCATTAATCATTATAGGAATAAATTTTAAAATATTTAAAATAGACATAAATTATTATACAAAAAATATATTCAATGTGAAATATTTTCAACATGTTTTCAATTAGATCACCTATATAATAGGTATTTTTTATTATAATATTTTTGGAAATTGAATTAGTTCTAAAAACAATTAATGCATTTTTATAAAAAGAAGAAAAACCGTTACATATTTTGGTTAAATGTAATTGTGCTTGATTTGTAATTTATTAAAAACAAAGATGTATTATAATTCCTTATTCATATTAATATATATAGTTACTTGTAGGTACTTACATCATCGCAATTTGGACATGGGACTTTCGTTATATATTGACAATACTCTTTTTTTTTTGGTTTTCCTCGTCCATAGAAATGTTTCTTAAAATAAGCTAAAGACAACATATGAATGAAAAATTAAAATTAAAAACATATGTGTATTAAATACCTAAATATTATATATATTATATATTTATTAATTCTGATAATATTTTATACAGGCGCAATTTACGAGTCTTGGAGGAGTGTGACTTAATGCTATAGGGGGGAGGGGTATGGCTTCGCCAAGAGATACTGAATTGATTTCAATAAATTAATCATCAAATGTAGTTATTAACTGCGTGCTAAAATGTTACCTACTTAGGTACCCCCTTCACTACTGGCCACTGTTTTCCATTAAATTACACCCGTACCCTGATTGCACAATATTCAAGCTAGTATATAACATATATATTATGAAACTTGCGATTACATCATCAAACTGTTCACAAAATAATGTACAATTTATGAGTCTTTTTGAAATGTCAATTGCCACTCCACAATCGCATACGAAATTACCTGCATAAACAATAAAAAACATTATGATAAACAAACTTGCGTACTACCGTTAAAAAGTAAATCAAATAAATTAATTATATGCTTTTTTGGACTTAAATACAATTAATTGCATAAAGTATTCTATCATGCATCATGTTTTTAAATTTTTTATTCATATACAAAATGTATCTTTCAGTCTTTGGCATTTTAATTGATATAAAACATAATTATTATTTTTTGTAATAAAAAAAGTTTGTGTTTGAAACCATTACCCCAAAAATATATTTTTAATATTTTACAAGCAAATTAAATAAATCATAATAATGAACTGATATATTCCAAAAGTAATTTATAAACATAAATAAATATGTTATACTTTTTAACCTATAGAATATTAGGAATTAGAATTATATAAGTACTTAGTAAAATATGTTCTTTTATGACATGTATATTATCCATAATAAGTAGGTAATAGGAATATATAGGTATGTAGGACATGATAATATTGATTATATATAAACTACTATTCAAAATAAACTGCACCTAATCTAACAAAAATGTTAATTTTCGGAATATTGTGGAATTTTATCAACATTTTAATTGTATACAATCATAACAAAAATGTTAATTTTCGGAATATTGGGGAATTTTATCAACATTTTAATTGTATACAATCATAAAAAAAATATTGTGGACTAACGCTAATTTTTTTTTAAATTACAATTTTGACAACTTATGTGGAACCTATGTAATAAGTGTTCAAGTTTTTGAGTAAGCTTACAGACTTCAAAAAATTGAAATATTCTGATTGCCTTAAATGACTCAAAAAGAGTCAAAAATTGTATCATGTATGGAAAATGGTAATATAAACATTTAGTGAAAATTGGACATGTTAATGGTATGTCTATTGTAATTATTTTTTAAGGAACACCAAAAATATAGGTAAAATTGATTTCGTCAAAAATTTGTTTTGCGTAAAAATTGAGTAGTGTTAAGCAGAAAAGTAGGCCAACGATGGTAAGGCAACAAATGGTAATTATTAATTTTACCAGAAGGCAGAAAAAGCATGTTTTATCATTTTAGTACCTAATCTGATACATTATAGATGCATTGAATTAGGCATTTAAGTAAGAAACTTCATATTAAATTCTTATGGTTTTAAAAATTTTAAACAACAACATTTTATAGTTTAAAAAGCTCATGTTAACTAAATATGTTACAATTTTTTAATTTTTGATGAGATGATTTTTTTTTAATTATTGGTTTGTTCTCTTTATTCTACTTATATTACTTATATTAGTGCTACGTGAATTAAAACTTTTGTAATTACATAATATTAATATTGTTGACCAAATTTTAAATATTAACATTGATATAGTATATGAAGAATATTATCTTATGTCTTTAGTGATTAAAACTATATAATATATAATATTATAGATAAATAGAATATTAAGAACACCTCACCAGATTTGTTAAGACCCATATCAATACATTGGTTGCATACGCCATGAAGGCAACTCAATAATTATGAAGTAGAGTCCAAATAAGGCTTTTTGCAAATCACACATAATATATTCAATTCCCAAAGTTGTCTGTCACTCACGGTGATCTTGCATTTCTTTTTGACAGACCCCATCACGAAGGTACTCTGTAATTCAAAAATTATTTGTTTGTTTATTGTAATACATTTATGTAGGTACCTAGCATAAATTATTAATTATTATCATTTACAAATAATACATTTACTACAAAAAACTACTTGAACAAAGTCGCCGCTCCGGCATAGTAAAATTGGGTATCTACAAAATAAATGTATAGTATTTTACTTTATACAAACATTACTTTTTTCACGAACACCGTTCTTATATAATAATAATGTTATTGGTACAGTCATCTCGGCCATCACTATTCTCTATGCATTATTTATTGTTTAGACTACAGTCCGCAGTATTGGCCGTTCGCTACGCGTACGCCACGCCCTCATCTCTACTCTCTAGTAGTCACTTACAACTATAATAGGTATAGTCTTTGAAATTTGAATTATAATAATATTTACTATAGTCGGTAGTCGGTACCATAATATACTATTCAACCTACTTCAACGATTAGTTACCTATCAATAGACAATAAAGTCCACTCATATGGTTCATAGGATGAGCTAGCCATAGCCCATAATATTGGCAGATATATAGTATATCATTTATAATTGTAAATTTTAATATTATAGTATTTATCAGTGGCAGAGTGAGAATTTTTCCCTCACCATTTGACAATTTCGAAAAGCACTTGGAGTTTTCAATTTTGATCTCCCGATTACAATAGCTGGATTCACTTTCTTAATTATTCTCGTCAATATAAAATACTCTACCAATGATCCACATTTTTAAACAAGACATATATATATATATATATATATTTCATGGTACATACAATTTTGTTTTGAATCTATATTGTGTAACGTATATCAATCGGTTTCAATATTTTATTTTGTTCAATCACTCTGTATCCATGAGTATACACTATACACCACTCTGTACATAATGGTTTTTGATAAAAATAAATCAGTAGGTATACTGCACATAATTCTGGATTTAATATAATTTAGTAGGTACCTATACACAAATTTGTTATTGCTTATTATCGTGAATTAAATAAAGATATATTTATTTTTTTTAAATTGTTCATTAATCCTTAAAATAATTAAAATTTGTGCAATCACTATACTATGTGACTTGGGTTCGGTATTTAAAATAATATAATTACTTT
Source organism: Macrosiphum euphorbiae (assembly GCA_949089665.1). NCBI lineage: Eukaryota > Metazoa > Arthropoda > Insecta > Hemiptera > Aphididae > Macrosiphum > Macrosiphum euphorbiae. The sequence goes on along the minus strand of CARXXK010000002.1, from coordinate 70,876,179 downwards.
ATTAACAGAGCTTATTAGTGAATAGTAACAATCCTCTAAATTAACTTTGACTTTTAGGATTCGATTTAGAATAACTATTAATAGGTATACTATAAATTAAACAGTTATGTAACTCAAATAAACTTTGCCATTAACTACTTGACGTCTATTATTATGAGTATTATTATTATTATTCAGACGCGGACCGGCTAGGATGCTACAGCATCCCTTGCCCTAAAATATATTTCGCTAATATTATTAATTATATATTTAAAGACTCTAGACACCTAATGAACAGCAGATAGTTAAAAACTTACGATTATTAATAATCTACGCTTAAATAGAAAGTTTGTTGTAACTTGGTACTTATTTACATTCTTAACAGGTAGGTATTCAATATTTTTTAAAACTAAATAAATTAGTATATTAATATTTTATAAATAATCTACATGTTTTAAATTTGCCCTTTAAATTGTGCAGCAGGCCGTGCCTATTTTACCTGTTATTATTATATTATTATTATATACTATTATTATACCTCCATTCATAATATACATATATTATACTGCAATAATAATTTACGGTTATTTTCATTAATTACTTAAATGTTAGGAAATAATATATTTTGGGAAAAAAATTTAAAAAAAAAACCACTTGTTATTATTTTCTAAATAATTGCATGCTCTTAAATTTGTTTTTAATATCATTTTAATACTTTTACCAAATAAAAAAATAAGAATAAAAACATGAAATATAAAGTTTTTGTTATAAATAAAACCAATTAGCTAATGGAATTTGTAATAAAAATAATCATATTATAAAATGTACCTATCGTATTACACAGACAATCTTAATTATAAATTTGTATTGTTTTACTGTTGTTCGCACCGGGAACGGAACAATAATACTCCGTATGGGCGATCACTGTATTGCTTCGTACGCTACACTCACACACCGTACGACCTGTATATTTTATTGTGTGTATAATATATTGTGTATAGCAACTCTACAGAAGTGAACGGGGTCGCCGAGCAAGACTGAAGAGTGCTGGTATGTGGTAGTTGTGTTAGTGTGTATATGTGTTACCAAGATGGCTAAACTGTATATAAAAATTATAGTAAAAAAAAACTCACAATTTTGTGGAGCACGTCAGTCTGGCCAGCTTATCCTAGAATAGCTGTAATAATGTAACAACAGGCAAAATAATAATAATAATAATAATAATAATAATAATAATAAAATACTTGGTGATTAGAGCCTAACAAAAAACAATATAAAATTGTGACGATTCACGCCCACAAAAAACAACAATATAAAAAACGAAACTGCGATTTGCGCACGTTGCTTGACCTTTTAATGAGTCGCGTTGACGGTCTGTTGCGCACTGGCTGGTCAGAAACAGGGCTAGTGTAAAAATGTGAATATTTAGTTGAGGTAAATTTAATGACTGCAAGAAAAAAAAATATATAATTGTGTTGCATTTTAAAAATATGTTTAGTTAAATTAATGTAATTTTAGTACATTGAAACGTTTGTATTAAAAACACTAAGTATGCATATTAGGTTATATCTTGTTTGTGTGAGTTTTCAAATGTGTGTGTAGTGAGCGTGGAAATATGTATAATCATGTATACGGTAAACCTATAATAAACTCAGGCATGTTTCTCTCAAATAATTATAAATAAACAGAGGACTGTCATTATTTACCGTAGTCATCAAATAAGACAAATTAACAAAGTATATAGGTACTTACATAGTAAAATATTTGTTTTCAGAATTAAAATCAGGCAATCTAAACTAAATTTAATTTTTTCAAAACTATAGGTCTTTTGAACTAAAATTTACGGTAGTAACGACACCCCTTAAAAGTTGTGGCCACGATATACATAAATGCTGAACGCATAAACTATTTGTTCACCAATAGCCGTTCTACGACAGAAGCGATAGTTATGGTGAGTTTACGGACTATGTTAATAATTATAATATAATATCTAAGTCAGTATTATCTACTGATTTATGTACACATCAACGTAATATAATACACACTATACACTGTGATTCGTGTAACGTAAGACACTATTATTATACGAAAATTAGAAGGTTAAACGATAAAGTGTTTTACTTTAAATGGATCACCCTGTATAAGTCTATGAACAATAACATTGCGTCTTCGCATTTGAATTCACCCTTTGCGCACCGGGATAGTAAACTAAGCAGTCCATTCCATAAATATTAATACAGTCAAATTCGCTTATAACGATGCCGTATATAACGATATTCCGGGTAAAACGATTCCAAGCAATGTATTTGGTTGGTTTTATATGTTATGTGTAGTACTTTTATTCGTATATAACGATATCGGTTATAACGATAATCCGGATATAGCGATGTTATTTTAAAACGAAAATTGGTTTTTATAATCACCTATAGCGATTATTAATACAGTATTGTAGTAGTAAATTTGATTTCATCCAAATCGATAATTCTTAATCTTATCTGTAACAGATAATGTGTCTTGTACGACCGTACTGTATACAGCATACGTTTCTTACTCGTTTAGTCGCCGTTTTGATTGCTATCCGTTTAGACACGTTCCAAATTCCGTAGTTAAAAATGAAGTATCAATCGCATTAAATAATATTTCTAATTTTGTTAAAAAATCTTATTCAAATTATAAACAAACTACTACTAAAGATTATTTTTCAAACAAATCGTAAACATATACTATACAAGTATATTCTGTACATTTATTAAAATTTATATAAATACTTTGTAATCTTAAATAACAGTAAAAAATGTGTTTAATAAATCAATTTTTCAAAAAAAAATTTTTTTTTTATGATCCGGATATAACGAAGTTCGGTTATAACGATCAGATTCCCTAGGTCCCTAGAAGATCGTTATAAGCGAATTTGACTGATTATACTTATTTTACTTTTTTGTACGAATTTTATTATTCACGAGGTTTAAATACAAATTTATCACATACATTTGCTTATGATACAATATTTGTTGTTTTTTTAGTTGAAAAATAAAATAACAAGCCATTTGTAAGAATAATTGACAGGATAAATGGACAACACGGACACACAGTACATAATATTAGAGATGGAGAATTTACGTAAAAAAAAATATCGGTAAATTTACCGGTAAATTTTACGGTAAATTTACCAATAATGTGGTAAAAATGGTAAAATAGCTAAATCTTAGAGCAATTGTTATTTTTTATATTATACATTAGTTAATACGATTTGTACTAGGTGCTAATGTTGTATACCTACTTGTTAAATCTAGTTCTTTCTAATAGGTAATAACAATAATTAACAAAAAATTTAAAAAATGAACCTAAAATATCTATTGTTCTGTATTAGACATTAGTAATTAGTACATTTTATGAAATATGAATATTGAATTATTCATATTACAATTAATAAATAATTTAAATTAAATTAAACTAAACTATCAAAATTCACATAACCTTTATTTCTTTTTAAGTCAAAACATTTATATTTAGACTTAACTTTTGTATTAATAATAGTATATTATCAATATCACATTATCTGCATTCTTGGTATCTCCCTATAAAATCTTTCCTAATTACCTACTGATATTTAATGTTCTAATATATAGTAGAGGTGGCAGAATATTGATTTTATAGTCTATAACAAACTATATAAACTATAACAAGTCTATTAATATTACAAATGATAATATCACAGAAGTTCCTTTTTCGGTTTACCTACTTTGGTCCAACCCAAAAAATTTTAAGGTAATTTTGCCAACTGGAAAGTGGAAATTGGTAAAAATATTTTTGTTGATACGCTATAGACTAGAGTCTAGAGACTAGAAACTCGAAAATGTATCTGAAAATAGAAATATCAAATAGTCATAACAACACAGGTCGACAGCTGATAACAATATAACGATTGACGACTGACCGTATACCGAACAAATAGAAAATATGATTAGTACCACGGTTTAAGATTTATCTTAAACCGTGATTAGTACTTTATTCATTATTGTATTGTTATCATTTGATAAAAAATATATCTCTTTACAATGCAGACTAGGCGTTTTCGATTTCATTTGATTAGAGGGGTCACACAACATTTTTTTTTGGTAAAAAATAATTTACCGGTAAAAAAAAAATTGGTAAAATTTACGGTAAATTTTTTTACCGGTAAAAATTTACCTGGTAAATTTACACCACTCACATCTCTACATAATATACTATACACTAGGTGATTTGAACGTACGCGTTTATGTTTTTAAAACATCACAAATCACAATTAATTTATTATAAGATTGTACTAATATATATTACGGAAATTTAGATATTAATTTAGTAATATTATATTATTGCCGGGAAGAAAATGCATCGTCCACAACGGACGGACGAAATGCTTTTTTTTTTGTGGTTTACGTTTCAAATAGATTCGTATGTAATTCCATGGCATTGAGGTTACCGAATAATCGGATCTGGGTTCGGACTGTAGGCATTGTTGGACCATGGTAGCTGCACGCCAGGCGGGTGCCATATCGGACACTCGCCTCACGGAACCCCGAAGAGTCACTGGAACTTTTGCCATCTGCGAGCTAGGTCCGACGTACCCGTAAGCCGACCACTTCGTCAGAACATAATTTTTAGTTTTTACGAATATACAATCTATTGAAGAAACGTTAAAACAAAACCTTCAAAAAAAGACATTTTCGAACGCCGTGTGAGAGCGTGAGCCTTGACGAACGATAAGTGGCTTACACAGATTATCCGACGTATGAAGATAAATTTAATATTCATATCAATGTTTCTTGTGCAAATTTTATTCTGATACAAAAATTCTTAAAAATATTTGGTATTAACACTGCATATAGGTACATATTTTTTTTATGAAATACGAATATACGATATACCTAGGTAAGGTCTTTTCCGCGTCTTTATTGATATATACACTATACATGTTATAGATAACAGTTCGTAACATAATGATGATAATATAAAAAAAAATAGCTGCATATGCACTTAAACTTGGCAATGAGATATTTTAAACACAACATTACTTAATTATTAGATTCACTAGCTGTTAATGATTGTTATCATCATTGGCTTTGGATAGAAACTGCCTAATTAGAATACTTTTATATATTATGATACCTACTAATTTTCAAAATGTTTAAACGACACATATTATATATATCGAAGACAATAGGTAATTTTTTTAAAATATTTATTGTAGTTTTAACGTTTACCGCCGATTGGTGTTATAATAATTAATATATTATAATATCTATGAAAAGACACAAAAAGAAATTATAATTATTAACTAGTTAAAAAAATGTCAAAATTTCTAACTTATCTATAGGTAGTTTGTGACCATTGTAACAACCTTAATTTTTTCTCATAAGACACGACTCTTAAAAGGTTGTATATAGACAATTTGAGTGAAATTTTGAGACAAATTAAAATCTTAAATCATCAGTTGTTCATACTGTAACAATAAAATCTAAAAATATATAAACACAGATTTTTCATAGACATTTTAAGTTGGAATTTAAACGAAATTAGATATGTAAACGATGAATAATATTATGTTTAGTTGTTTTGTTGAAAGCTCCTACCAGCTAATTAAATAATATTACTATATTAGTCTTATGGATTTGAAACTATTGATGTATTACGTATACATTATTATAATATCTTTTGTAGGTATGCATAACGATATTGTAAAAACATTTAAATTAATATTGTATGCTGTTGCTATTGATTATACCACAAACCTATTTAATCACCGATCTATGATAAGAAAGTATTGATTCAAAAGTTAATAACAATATAATATAATATGATATAATATATAATGGCATATATCAGTGGCGTAGCGAATCATGTTTTTCAGAAACAAATTGCTTCTGGTTTCTGGGGGGTGGTGGTGGGTCATAACCTCATAAAGCCCACATACACGGTCAGTCTTTGAACTTTATTTTGGGTGCTACCCCACCCATTTATTTGAGAATATGAGTATCGTATAGTTACATAAGTTGGAGTAGGTCATAAATAATTTGTTCGCTTCCATATGATTTAAAGTTCGGTACGCCATATATCATATCATATTAGAACAATAGTGAAAACATACATTAAGGGGATTGGAAGCGGCGATTTTCTGTCTTTATCTAACACACGTGGAACATAGGATTATAGACGTGTTCTATGTCCAACGTACCGATTAATCTAATGAAGCGATAAAAATTCTGAAAACAGATTTGAATTTGTCGTCAAGTCTACTTGAGATCGACTTTCCCACATTTTTGATATTGTCCCACCAAAATCATAAAAATAATATATTATAAAAAGTACTTAAAAAATTTACAAATTTCAACTTTTGGAGAAGTTTAAATCAAAAAATCAAAAATGTGGGAAAGTCGATCTCAAGTAGACTTGACGACAAATTCAAATCTGTTTTCAGAATTCTTATCGCTTCATTAGATTAATCGGTACGTTGGACATAGAACACGTCTATAATCCTATGTTCCACGTGTGTTAGATAAAGACAGAAAATCGCCGCTTCCAATCCCCTTAAGCTTGTTACAAAATATGACGTGTTAATGTTATACGTCAATCGTAATGATACGTAGGTACCTACGTAATGATTACTATGTAGATAATATTATTTATAATATATTAAATTATAGACATAATGTATAATATTGTATATTATATTATTAAATATATTTTATACTCACGAATAATAAAAGTTATTCGACGTGATCAAAAACAATCGGCGAATACGACGGTTTAAGTACGTAGGTACCGACGAAGAACCGTATGTTACCGACTGTTGTACAATACTATCGCCGTGAGTATCTATATAGTGACTACCTACTGAGAATGTGTCACGTGCCCAACAAAGACTGCGTTTTAAAAGATAAAGAATGCCGGAAGAATAATAACTTGTTATATGATCGATATTGCAACGAAATTAAGTATCAATTATTTCGATTACGTGTGACAAATGTAAATACTGTAAAATACTAAATTTGTAACAATAAACCACTTAAAATAATATTGTTGATAATACTGTAGGTATATTAAAATCATACCTATATAACCCATGTAGTATGTATAATTATGACTCGCAGAACTGTAGAAAAGGCTTAGCGAGACTGACCCAATCCAGGGGACAGAAAAGTCAGAACAAAATATAGCTGGTACCTAATACGTATGATATTATTTATTTTATAATACACATTTTATTTAAATTATCCGCAAAATAGATATTTCAATAGATACAACCAATGGAAATAATTGTTTTTCGTCTACCTACTATGATTTTATATCTTTGAATTAAAATTTAACACATAAATTACAATGATACCCACATTTTATAATGTTCATCAGAGCGGTAACCACTTATCCAACTTCTATAAGACTAATTTTAAAAATAACTGTTGAACAAGAACTTTTTGTTTAAGGCTAATAGGCTAATAGCCTCTAAGGCTAATAGGTTTATCCTCAAGGGACACTTTGTATATGCATACAATATAACAATAACAATAATAAATAGATTTCTCGTGATATTAGACTTGATAATATGTTCTAATCCATATTTAATTTTTGAAAAAAATTAAAAAATTAAAGTTCAGTGTAATTATAAAGTCTTGATATTTTATTTTTTAATCCCTATACCTGTTTGGGCCGGGAATAATAGACCGTGCACCCGGTATCCAACGTACTTCGTATTGAATTCACACACCGACCGACCTGTATATGTGTGTATACATGTATTAGCAATTCGATCGAAGTGGACGGGTTCGCCGAGCAAAACTATCGAATGCTAGTGTGTGGTGGGTGTGTAAATGTGTGTATATATGTGTTGTGTGCTGTGTGTACTTAAAGACTAATGACAAAAAGGTAACTCTAGCAATAAATGGTAACAAGGGTTTTGATTTGAGTTGCTGTTTTAATATACAATGTATAATTTCACAGAGACACGATGGTATCGATGCAATAATAATGTGATAAACAGAATAAATTTATGACACTATTAAAGACATCCACAGATTATACAATTTGCGGCCCTTTTGGCCCAACAGAATAAATGTATATGTGTATAAATGCAGCTATCCGTGCTGAAACCCGCATAATTATTATATAATAAGTATAATAATAATTTTACGTGCGGCCCTCCTGGCCCAAAAAATATGTAATAATACTAATGATAATAATAACTCAAAAATTTGACAGTGCACGGCTGGCCAGATGCTACCTATCCTGAATCAATAATATAGTTCACAACGTTTAAAATAGAAATAATTCGAACAATAAAATATATATACGACAGTGGCGATTCGTGCCTGCCAATAAATACAATAAGGTGGCGATTCGCGCCCACGATACAATAATAAAAAGTGACAATAATAATATCTAAGATGGTGGCAATTCGTGCCTTTCACAATAAAAGTGGCAATTCGTGCATTTATATGACAATAATAATTTTGAAGCTTGACGATTGCGTGCCTTTGGTTATGCGGATAGAACAGTACTAACAGTACCTATACTGAATAATTATTTGGGCGGCCGTGTTATAATCCGAGCACCGACGATCCGGTGGTGGCTGATATCGTGTCAATACGTAATCTACATATTATATAATTCAATTAAGACACGATTATGACAAAAATTAAACAATATAAATAATAATCAACTGGCAGGGGTGTGCCATGTGTGTGTGGGTATGTGTGTGTGTCATATCGGTCGGCTTTATAATATTGTTGCATTACCCGGCCTCGACAATACCTACTACAGTATCACCAGTGATTCTTAACGCTAAATCTAGGTACCTATCTAGTTGGTAAAAATTACCGTTTTAATTCATCTACATTATAATATAACGCCTAATATATTATATATATGTATATAATTTTCGTAGTCCATCGTCGTTCTGAAAAAATTCGCTGATTAAACATTGACCTATAAGCCTCGACTAAATAGTGTTTGTTAAATTATTTTTACATAGACGTCAGCTATTTGGATCATCCATAATACAATTTTTGGGGCAATGGTATAGTATATGACACATTGCAGCCAGGGACGGCGCTAGGATTTGCGGGGCTCTGGGCAAAATAAATAACAGTCTATGTGTATTGTGTGGACTTCTGAATAATTGAGGTAAATAAAATTTTTTTTCTCTTTCAACCGTCCGAAAATTATATTACATAATATTATCCAAACTAACTAGGTACTTACTAAACCAATTTAATCAATATTATCAACCATAATAGTATACATGATATATTATTATATTTTAATAAATATTATAAAATAATTTTATAACATGTATAAACACATAGAAAATAATAGAAATATAATATTAGTTAAAAAAATGTTCAAATGTAATTAATATAACAGAAAGAACAATATAAACAAACTTTACAATAAAAAAATAATAACATAAACAATAACATGGGCGCCCATTGGGGGGGGGGAAAGACAGGGCACTTGCCCCCCCCTGGAAAAAAATTGTATGAACTTGTAGCTCAATAAATATTACCACAATATTACCTTATTACCGAGGAAAATTATTTGTTGAAATCACTTTTAAGATATGAAATAAGTATAAAAATATACTCATTGTTATCGTATATTAACATCATAGATAGCCAGATAGGTCGTAGTCTGTAGTTCGTATAGGTACTTATACGTAAAATTATTTATTGCAGATAATTTGTGGTAAATCCATAAAGATCACAATATATGTACTACAAATATTTTGTCAGACAACATTAACTGCATTTTAGTCGTCCACTTTCTGTGTGACATTATATTTAGTGCTGACTGCTGAGTGTCATTAATAATTATTATTTTTTTAAATTTTCAATTTTTTCTATGGATATTCGATCGACGATTTTCAAGTACAAATAAAATAGCATTCTCAATAAGTCTACTGCATCCTACAAATATTAAAAAGTACACCATTAATGATTTCAAAGAAAAAATTAAGCTGATTAGTGATCATTATGAAATTGAAAATATGATAGAGGATTCTAATATTTGGTATCAGTATTGGATTGATAAAAATTTGACTGACTCCCAGTGTGATGAAATTTCGTTTGTTGATTTATTGGCTCATTGCGAATATTATCCTGCTATTTTTCAAATACTTAATATTTTTATATCACTGCCTCCGACAACGTGCACAATAGAAAGATCGTTCAGTACATTAAGACGAGTAAAAACGTGGCTTCGCTCGACTACAGGAGAAGATCGTTTAAATGGGTTGTGTATGATGAGCCTTCATCGTGAAAGAGTTAACGCAAACAAGGATAATTTCATTCAGGATGTCATTAATATGTTTGGAATAAAACGAAGAAATTTGCAGTTATTATTTACTGATACCGAATAATATACTTAATTATATTATTTAATTTATATTTTTTATAATCTAATATAACATGCATGTATACATTTACCTATATGTAAAAAATAACATTAAATCTCTATTATCTTACATTCGAAATTTTTTTTATTTTGACCCCCCCCCCCTAAAATGTTACCTATGGGCGCCCATGTACATTAATAACTCAAGAAGAAAAACATATCACCAGCTACCGACTCATATGCTCGAAAGACAAAAAACACACACAGACACACGCAACACACTAGTGTCACTAGTGGTGTAATATGCAGTAAAATATTGATTATCGTAAAAATCTGAAACGTAAATAAAAGTATTAGAGGTAATACCTTATAATTTATAAGTTGTAACTTATAAGTAAGAATACAATGAAGCCCGTACCATTGGACAGACTTCCCGGCCTCCACCACCACCGATAAGGCCGTCGCGACTGACGTCTAAAAGTATCCATCCCGCATCCCTTCAATAATTTATTACGAATTATAATTTCAATAAATAAAATTTTGGAAATTCTGTAAAAGCTCTGAACAGTAGAAATCGTTTCAGAACTGCGGGGCCTTAACTATAATTTTAAAATCGCGGGGCCTGTTGCAACTGCCCCCCCCCCCTTGCGCCGTCCCTGATTGCAGCATCGTATTACTATGCAGAGTACGTACATACCTTAACTGAGCGGAAACGTTCAGAAGAAAAACGAAATTTGAAGCAGATCATTGAAACCCGAACAGTCATATATAATGGTATTACATAGGGTAATATGTTAATAAAATAAAATAATATAATATTTGAATATTTTACAAAGGCGCGTACAGCATATATACGCATACTATTATATATTCTATTTTACGTATTATGTACATATATATATATAAATTATAAATGTCATAATAATATTATAATATTATAACAATATTGTTCACATTAACGAACGCTGAGAAAAAAGAATATTTTACTTGCAAGTCATCAAATTGATAATGGCGTGGCATAGTATACAGAGAAGTGGCGTCGTCACGCACGAGCCGCCGCCGTTCACCGTCCGTAACAGAAATCGCATTTGAATACGTCCTAGAGAAGCTTACAAATAGATTAGAGACGAATTAACGCATCGTCCATTATAGGTGATCGGCCGCTTAAGTAGGCGTGTGAAAACATATATATAGGTAATAAAAGAATCGATAGACCCCTCCTATATTAATTTTAAAAGATGGTTCGCTGACCGGAATATGAAATGACAACTTTTATACTATACCTTTAGCACACTCACTCCAGAAAAATGTTTACTTTCAAGTTATAAATTATGGTGTACTATACCTACGTCTATGCAATAGGAATACATTCTTGTTTTACTATTTACAAATAAACCTTTAGGTTGTAACACCATTTCATTTAACAGTGTATTCTAAAAAACACTCATTGCTGGGTTTGCACTACTTATTGTATAGGTATAAGTGTATAACTTAAAACAGTGTAGGTATATATAGGAATCTAAATAATATTATAAAAACACGATAAATAATGATGTTTTCTTTGACATCTTATTCTTAAAACTTGAAATTAATTTTTGTTTGCTCTACTGAGTCTAGTATTGGCATATCTAAGCCAGTCTGATACCACCTTTTCAAACTCGATATCAGTAAATACATGTTTATTGGCGGACTCTTTGACAACTTCTGTAAAAACCACACACAAAAATACTAATTTAATATCTATGAATGAGTTACAACTCTCAAGTCAGTTTTAAAAATATTTATAAATTCCATTATTATTAAGTAAATAATATGAAATATCTGAAATTGATTTGAATGGTAAATTTTTCTATACTCTGTTTCCCTTATGTTGACACACTTTTTTTTGGCACACGTGGAGTATGGTGAAAATGTTGTAACAATACAGTTTACCAGGCCCTCCCATCAAATTGTTGGCCCCTGTACTAAATGTTTTTACGGGCCCTATAACAACTTTAACAAAATACAAGGGATATGAGTGTCTCATACACAATTACTTGGTAATAAATGGTTAACCCACAGCTTAAAATAATGAAATTACTATAAAATAAGTATTCCTATCAAAATTTAAAAAATTACAAATAAATTTCAACGGGCAGCTGTAATTCAGGTCCAACAGTGCACCCTTGTAGGGGCCCAACAGTTCACTGTAGTTCTACAGTTTTAAGTCGCGAAACACCACGGTGTACATGTGGTGAACTGTATTGTCTAGTTTTCACCATACCAACCACAAAAAACAGGTCAACTTACAGAGTATAGAAAATTGACCATTCAAATTAATTTCAGATATTTCATATTTACTTAATAATAATGAAATTTAAAAATATTATTATTTCTTGAAGAAATATAATTTTCCTATAGGCTCATTACTTTTTAAAATATTTAATATTTCTGAATTTCCCACTTTCGCATCTATTTTGTTTCCTCGCCCAGTCCACGAACATTTTACTGCGAATTCTGCGGAGAAGATTTTGCTCAAAGCTCTGTTAATATGATTCTTTTGGTCATTTCCTCCAATGGTTTTAATAAAATATGCCTTTAAAAAACACTAACTTATTATTTATCCAAATTAATTTATCATGATAATTAATTGTTTCATACCAATTTATCAACAAATCCTAAATTATTCAAAATCAAATCATTAACTTCATTAAATTTTTCTTTGCTGTTGATTGGAAAATGGTTTAAAAAATCTGTTTCCAAATGAGAACTCGTATTGTGTTTAGAATTTCCTTCTACATTATCTAATTTAGATAAAATGCGATTGAGCACTAATTTAATCTCAATTTGCTCTTGCGAAATGTGATGCAGCAAATCCATTTGGCCTGCATTATTTATTTAAACAGTAGATAGTATTATTTTATTTTAATTTAGAAAAATAAAAGATTATTTTGTTGGTACCTACCATTATTATTCACAAAAGCATTATTTTGATTTTCTACACTTGAATGTTGATTCTGAATATCATTAAATAATTTGAATGCAGTGATATGTGTTTGTGGATTCAACCAGGTATAACATTAATAAATATTAATGAATGTGTTTGGTTAATTGTGTATAGTTTATTAAAAAAATACTATTTAGTATAAAAATACAATTCAGATACTGCAACATTTGTATGCATTTAATGTGTAAAATACCAACCTATTATCTATTGCTTTTAAATACAAATAAAATTGTTTCATTTTTATTTGAAGTTTCTTTTTAGGAAGTATTTTATTTTATTTTATTTTGATGTTCGGTATATTCTTTGGCATTTACCTCTTGTACATCAGTAATAGATTCTGGTATAAAACTGTTGTTAGCTTGTAGTATAGCAGTAGCCACATTTTTCTGTGATATAAATTGCTCATTGCTCGTAGAAGGTTGATTATAATTTTGAAGTTCGGTATATTCTTTGGCATTCACCACAGATAAGGTATGGTTATCTGGTTAAATTAAATACTTGATTAATATTCAAAAGGATAATAATATTGATAAATTTATTTGAATATTTATAATTATAAATAAGTAATAAACTAATAAGTACCTTCATCAGAACTCTATTCTACAAAATGTTGGTACTTTTTCTTCTTGGCCAAACTATCAACTTCAGTTTAGGAACTTTCAGACAGTTGATAATCAACTTTCCGATGCCAGGCTTTTTTAAAATTAACTAGAAAAATTTTAACATTGAATTCCTAGTTGCATACATTGAGGGAGGTATACATGGGGTATACATATTATATTTTAGTTATAAATATTATACGTTGTACACATAATATACTTATGTTAAAATTAATAAATATAATATAATTGTATTATATATTTTGACATAAGTACAAATACTATGTCATTGAATTATCAAAATGTTTAATCATAACTAGGTGCAAAATTCAGGGTCACACACTTAATGAATCATCCTATATTAGGTATTTAAGTAAATTATTTTGAAACAACTTACAATACTCTTTCCCATCATCCAATAATTTTATTTTGTAGGACTGCCATTCTGGTAACGGATTTGCTGCAGCACAAATTACATCACTTGTAACATTAAGCAAAGTTGGCCATTTCGCAGCCAAACTACCATCATTGTTACAATGCAAAATCCAATTTTTGGGTACAACACTATAGGTATTTGTTTCTTTAAACAGTGCTAAAAACCAAGAGGAACGACCAGGGGCGGATTGGCCTATCGGGAAATCGGGAATCTTCCCGATGGGCCGGTTCTTGTGAGGGCCTGCAGGGCCGCTATAATTATTACAATATAATTACAAAAAAAATTAATTTTTTATAAATTAAGCATAAAATTAAAAATATATTAAAAATCAAATACCTACGAAGGTATTATTTTCAATATCTTAAACTATTGCAATTCATAGTAGGAATTTTGGTATTTACACTATTATCCCTCCAATTCATGCTAATGTATTATTTAAAAATCTGTGGTATTGGTATTTTAGTATTTATATTTTATACTCTATGGTAGAATTTAGTTACGTGATAACATTAATAACCTTATCTTATCATTATTTGTATTTTTTTTTTATTTTGAACTTTTTACACAAACGAGTTACTGTACTTACAGAATTGTGTTTAGTATACAAATTCAATTGAACTTTGCGATTTAAATTATGTGTGATGCTGGTGAAAAACGAAAGAAGGGTGGAGCTGAAAAGGTACGAGAAAAAAAGAAAAAACGGTTCATGGAACCTATTTACCTTTAAAATTGTTTTAAATTTTTAATCCTTATAGGCTATAGCTATACATGTTGAACATTTTATAAATTTTTAACAACAAAATAATTATTAAATTTTGATAAATCTTGTTAAAATTCGAGCTTTAATTGCTTATAAAAAAAATGTATGGCTATGTATGTTTAATATTTTTCAACTGATATTGTAACAATATATCAGGAGCCTTGTATTCAATTTTCAGGCTTTTTGGCCCAACAAATACAATTTTATTGGTATTTATAGAAAAAAAACTAAAAAAATTAAAATTTGAAATGGTCCGTTAAAACATCAAAAAGAGATAATTATTTTCAAAATTGTATGGTGTATACAAAATGCTAATATAAATATTGAGTGAAATTTTCAAGTATCTACATTTTACAGTCATTCGTTTTTTAATCACAACAAAATAAGAAAATCATTACATGAGAAATCGAGTGAATATTAAATGTTGTAAAAATTTGAATTTCAGAAGGTCATAAAAATATAATTTGACTTTCTTGTTGACATTTTTTTTTTGATAAAGGTAGACAAACTTATGAGGAATTTTGTATTAAAAATGTTTTTTAAAATTTGTTTTAAAATTTATAACTCAAAATAATTTGCAAACTTTCGTCATTTTTACGTATTTTGTCAATATTTGAACTTTAAATGCTTATAGAAAAAAATTGTGACTGAATTTTTAATTTTTTTCATCTGCCTTTGAAACAATATACTAGGAGCTTTTTATTACATTTTCAAGCTTTTTAACCAACAAATAAAATTTTATTGATATTTGTAGAAAAAAAAAGTGAAAATGTCTGTAAACAGCTCAAAGTAAGTCAAAATGTTATGGTGTATAGAAAATACTAATATAAACATTCGGTCAAAATTTCGTGTACCTATATAATCATATTTATTTTGGAGTTGCTTCAAAAACCAAAATCGATTTTCTCGAAAACAGATTTTGCGTAAAAATTCCCCGATTTACTTAATTTTTCTTTTGTTTTTCTCGGCACTTTTGAAAACCACCAGGACATTTTTATATTTGATCCCCCAAAGTACCAACTAGATTAACTTTCCTATCAGAAAAGTGAATCTAGTTGAAGAAAATCTAAGTATTTACTATTTTTACTGTCCTAAAATTTGATGACAGACGCAAAAATAAAAAATTAAATTAAAACTAAAAAATTAAAAAAAAAACTAATCATTGTAAAATCAATACATTCATCACTTCGCTCAGAATCTAAAATGTAATAAGATCAAACTTCAAGTTCGAGTTAGAACAGTCTGAACAGGTTAACCTTATCTGACTAACCCTAAACTGTTATAACTTTAATTATGGGTACCTATTATTTATTTTACTAATTTATGGGTGAAACTAAACAAATTTTGAAATGTGAGTAAAATGATGACAATTTGTTTTTTGGTGGGGGGTTACCTTTGCGGTGCAGGGCCGGTTTGATCCATATTTCCCGGGCCGAAAAAATTCGCCAATCCGCCCCTGGGAACGACGACTCTAAAATTGAAATACATATAATAAATCTTATGTTATATTTAAATTTACATGAATTTAAAGCTAAAGATGAATTGTAAATTATAATTGTGCTTGAATTGTAGGGTGACGGAGTACCTCTTCATTTTAAAAATATTTTAGTGTATCCTGAGGTGAATCCCTTCTAATTATACCCTAATCAATAATACATTTACATTTTGAGGTACGCATATTTTGCTTACACTTTTGCGGCCCCATTCTATTAGGTATTTTTCCACTTCAAGCACTAATCACAAATTAACAGTTTTTTAAGTTACAGCCTTTAAAAGTCTTAATACCTATCTCATGTTCTCATTATTTTATTTTAAATTATATAATCATTTTAAAACATATTTGTTATGACTTATGATACGTATTATATTATATTAAAATATATACTGATATGTAGTTGTTTTTAGGTAATTTTAAAGAATTATGCATCAGATTTTCTAAACACTTAACAACTTTTTAAAATGTATGACCATTTGAACCTAACCTAAAGATATATTATTATTAATTGTTATTTAGTTGACAATCTGTAGTGTGTAGGTACATTTCTTTAATTTTTTACATATCTGGTAAGTGGCCACTGTGTAGATATATGATGTATAACTCACTAAAATACTTTGGATATAATATATAATGAAACATGTAATAATTTGTGATATTCTTACCTTTGATTTGTTTTCTGCCATTGAAAACATAACGGCACAAAGAAAAATGATAATCACGAAATTAAACAACAGCGTTTTAAGATTGTTATAACACTTGTAACTAATAAAACTTAAAAAGTCTGGAGTATGGCTCTGGGCACTCTTGCTGCAGTCCAGTCGTACTTCTATTGGCAGGCGACGGAGTCCAGACTCTAGACTTCTAGAGAGGGAAATTGGTGGCGAAAACAATAATAATAATGATAATATTCTCGATAAGACGATAACTGATTGTCGTGGGTTTTTTCTATAAATATCTTTTTAATAATATTTTGTTTATTAATTATTATATTTAACCATAGAACATATTTTAACGATATTGTTTACCCACGATTAACAATGGTAAATTATCATACAATATATTATTATGTCGTACATTAATACATTGTGTATACAGATATTAAGGGCATAGGCGTGCGCACGGGGCGAGCCGGTCAAGCCCAGGTTTGACCTGAAACTTTTTAGGGGCATAGTAAAATGTGCGTATATATTTAATCATTTTATTATAATGCTTATATTATAATAATGCTTTCGTGGAGATCATGAAAATTTTGTTTGTCGTGAAAGTATAAAAAAATCAAAAATATTTGTGTGTACCTACCTAACCCAACCACTACATACATTTTATTAATCTAAAAAAAAAACATTATACCTTTATACAAATACAATAACTATAGTACTATAGACATTAATACTTAATAGGTTAATACATCAACATGTAAGTTGGTGTGTTAAAAAAAAAATTAGAGGCGTTGTCCAAATATTAGGACACTATAATTTGTCCAGGCTCGACCAGAAATTTAAGTCTGCGCACGCCTATGATTAAGGGATATGACTTTCCAATATTTCAATAGTAGAACGTGGATATTAATAAATGATGACATAATTATATTCAAATAATTATTTGTATCACATATAAATCGCGGACGTTATTTGTAATTTAGACATTAGTTACATTGTAATATCGCTTGGGTGTTACACAATTAACATCTAGGCAATGTTACTTATTGATATATAAAACTTTATTTTTATGAAACGGTTATAGAACATCGCACTGATGTTAATCAGTGATGTCTTTTTGTGATCTAAAATATTCAACATCGCGACGATGTTGTGTAACTCGCAATGCACAGTGGGTACGTATATAAGGGTGTCGTCAGGTATTGCCAGCTCACGGGCTGTTGGCTGTCGATTGCTTACGGTTATTGACCCGGCGATGTATACAGCTGTGCGATGATAGTGGACTGTGTATATGAGTACTGACAAAGTGTAATAACTTTAGGAAAATATTACAATACGATGAAAAGTGAAAAGTGTGTCGGGACTGTGTAACAAACCACCGATAATAAATATTAATTGTTGCGAGAAATCTCGATGGTAAAAATACGCTAATAATTATTTAAATAATAATAAAACAACAAAACGGTGTTTATCATATTAATATTAAGGTGAGTGGTGATAATAATATTATATACATACCGCTGATCGACATACGGCAATGACCGGTGGATCAAGTAAGGCGCGGGACAGTGGTGGTCGTGAAACGCGAGTGACCTTGACCCGATCTTTGCGAAATTAGCTTATTCCGCAGAATACACGACGGCTTATCAAGTAAGTATTATCACTATACATTCAGTGGGCATTTATAAAAGCAGTATGTAGATGTAAAATTTGATATATTAAAAACAATTACAAATATAACAAAGTAGTTGGTATTAATCTGCAAGTACACATTTTTCAAGTTCAATATTTAATTTTATTACAATATCGTTTATTTTACCCATTTAAACAATTTTTCAATTTTGTTCACCACATTTTACTTTGGAATAATGATAATTGATAATGGACAATACTGATAAATTAATATATACATTAGAAAATAAAAAGGACTAAAATAGTTAGCTCATAGAAAAACGTTGACATTATTTTAGTTGTAATATCATATAACCTCTCCTCGTTATTGCAAATAATATATTTTGCACCTAATTTAAAAATAAAGAAGGCGATATGGTGAGGGCAATTAGTACTTAGTAGCCAAATATTTTAAGGCCTTTTACCTAAATTGAATTAGTATATTATTCATTACAAATTATAATTTTGTTCAAAATATTATAGGAATATTTCAAAGGTATCTACAATATTCATAATAAATAAACACACAAAAAATATATGTATATAGGTAAATGTATGAAAGTATATTATCTGTATGTGTACCTATATAATGGCAGCTATAGTGTCCTATAAGTGACAATAAAATTGTATTTTCATTGTGAACATATTAGGTATATTAATATATTATCACCAAAAATTATGATTACCTAATATATAGGTAAATACTAAATAGTAATATAGTATATTACACTACTGACTAGGTACCACATGTCTACGAATTGTATTATGTATTATGACTTATGTCGTATTTATGAGCCATACCTAATCGGTACAAAACTACAATGATAATACATGAATTGGAATTTTCTTGGAAAATTGTACAGCTGTACTATTGTAAATTAGCTTTTTGATTTCTTAATTTATGACTTTTAAGTTTCATATTTCATCATTTTTTTTTTTAATTTTATGAAAAATTGGCATAAAATAATACATAGTTATTGATTTTTCAGTAGATGGTACTTACTGAATTTTAGCAAAATTAATTTAATGTTAAGTCAATTCTGAAAGATACAAAGACTGAAAGACATGGAAAACATTTTCATGTAGGTATATACTGGATGTCATTTTAGCTATGAAATTAAGTAAATACGCAGTATGTGAAAATTTAAATTAAATAATTAAGAAAATATGCAGTAGGTACTACAAATATACAATTTATCCATGGCATAAAATATATTATATAGGTACCTACTATTTTATTATCCATACTCTACGACTTTATAGGATGGATGTGTAACACACTGCATTTTTTCTTAGTTTTAGACAACATTTTATAATATCCGAAAATTGAAAACTGATAGATTACACTTTTAAACTACTTAGTTTCAATTACTCACCACCACCCCTTAAAATATTCTGAGGCAGCCGATTACCCTCTTTTCCACGCCACTGATAAAAAGAAAAAAAAGATCATATTTTTTACATAACCCAAGTTTGTCCCAGTAATTTCTAGTTACCCATGGTGCTTCCAAAAATGTATACCTATTATATTATATTGTAGGTTAAAAGGCTATTTTCTGTAAGAGACACTTTTGTAATAAACGACACAATAGTTATAAAGTATTGTGGAGGACGCTCTACCGGAATCAAATACGTCATAATCTAGTTTTCATTTTGTGATACCATTATTTTATAACATGTTATCAATGATCAAACTTTATGCTGTAAACTAAATTTTTCCCGCTGTTGCCACATTCATAGCTGTAAAAATTACGTATTATAGTTGTACATATTTTGAACTATCTATTCGATCTTTAAACCGGTGTTTTAAAAGTATTTAGTTGATTAGTTTATCCAAAATAGGTACATATCATAATAGCTGTGGGCCGCAGACGCACTCGGGCTATTCAATATTATAATTTATCGATAAGATCATAAGACAACGGACACCTCGGATAATTTGTTGATTAGACCGCGGATATACTCTAGATAACCACACCTATACTGGCTATACTACAGGAATTCTCCTAAGTATAAATGAACATACAAATTTAAGTATATTAATTGCCAATATATTATTGATATTATATATGATTGTTTTATACGATTTATCATATTGGTATCGGTAATCGGTAATACACAATTCAATTATGTGATGTAGATAATATTATAATCGATTAAATATTGTCTATTTTTATTTCATATAACCTAAATAAGAAATTACATTATTCAATAATACGAACCTTTTGAATACTTGTGATACGACTATAGGTACCTGATTTGGAATTCAAAGTTAGGGAAATATGCATGTTAAGTATTTATTTAATAAGTCTACTGTTTTTTTTTTATTTAGAATATGTCGATAGTTGAAAGTGCTGGATCCACCGTCAAATATGTGCAGATTCAGGTTTAAATTTTTCATATTCATTCACATGTATTTGAATTCACATTGGATGACCTGCAAAACCTCACCAACGATGCAGGCATTGGCTTAATAACTCCCTCTCCAATTATGATGATCTAATTATGATACCTACCCTGTAGGTATATGTACTATGATAATAATAAAAATGTTTATAAGTAAGACTTATATTTTTAATAATTTTCTATATATGTACCACATAAAGTAAATATTAAAGTTTTTGGTCTAAAATGGATAATGAATAATAATAGTTATGATCATTGTGAATAAATTGAATATTTATAATTTCCTATTGATTTATTCTACAACAGTGGTTCTCAACCTTTTAATATTCACGTACACCTACACAGTTTACGATTTGCATGTACCACTTGGGGGAAGTAACTAAGTTTTATTTTTGCTTATCAAAAATGATCACTGAAGAATACCTTATTTTACATGTATCGAAATTAATTTTATTAGGAACTACAAAATTATGATAATATAAACATTTAATTCATAAAAATAAAATTAATTTTAAATATGATATACAATTGTTTGCAAAATCGTTTCGTACAATATTTAAATCGGTATTTTCTATAGAACATGTTACACTTATAAGTTATAATATATGGTGGCAGATAGGTATAAAACAGCATAGGCAGGTACTATACACAAATGAAAAAAACCTTTATTGACATCGTCATTTGCATTGTAGGTACATAGCTGCATTTAATTTTTTTTATTATATAATATTTAGTTAGGTAACTTATATATAAATATAGGTATGCATAATCTTTGTGACGTCCAACGAAAATCAATGCATTATTATTATTATTCTAGGATCGTCATAATACAGCAGGTACACATTATGAGCGCGACATGTGACGAGATAATACATGCTATCATGTGGACCTCAGGTGTCCGCCGATCGATGACCTGTACGGCAGTCGCACACACTCTCCCATCCTAGTACTTATGGCTTAGATATAATAATTATAAAGTTCTTATAATCACCAACGATCACCATACCTTTAACCAAATACCTAGAGTATCGGTCACTCATTCGCCATCTACGTATATGTGAACCCCCCTGCCACATGTCAACTGTTCGTGCCACCCAATATCACCGGGTATCGGCTGACAGAGCAAAAAGCCAGCAATACTTTTTCCCGTCTCGTCGAAAATAAAAACATGAGCGAGTAGCAGCGGTTTTTTGCTGGTACAACACATTATTAACTGGTAAATGTTTTGTATATTATTATTATTCTTACCGTGACCGGTGGTACTTTAAGCGTTATTATTGTTTCTTATTATTATTATTGAAAATATGGTATCTTATGCCTATTTCGCCCGCCGGTGAACCGCTCAGTCGGAACCTTGCGATGAGTGTGATTTTATATTTATAATTAAATTTTATTTTGTATATTATTATTATTATTGCTAAATTCATACCCTTATTATTATTACCTTCTGACCGAGTTTTATGCCAGTCGGTTTTCTCGGCACCAACTTAAGTGATTAATGAAATAAACATAATATATTATATATTTTGCCCGAAATTAAGGTTTTTCTTATTTCATTGATGATCACCCTTCATATTACTGGTCCAAATGTATCATATTCTCATAATAATTATTATTAAAAAATCCACGGCACTCCGGCTTTCTGGTCTCGGTCCGTGGTTGGTGACCGTCAAATGTTTAAGGCGGCCACATGACTCTCGATAACATGAGCAATATGTTCGAGTAGTCACATCTTGATTAATCAAGTATCAAAATAAAATTGATTTTGTGTACCAAGTACTGGCTACTAATATAGTACTATGTCCTATATGTATGATGTACCTAATATTAATTTTTTTAACGATCACTTTTTAAGTGTCACGTATTTTTATTTTATTTCTATGGCGACTAGCTGCTGTAAATATTAATTTTGACGTCAGTAGGTACAATCTAAAGAAATTATAAATACGTTATATAAAATGAGACTTAGAAAAAAAAAATCAGTACAGATAGGTATAGCAATGTAAATAATTACTTAGCACTGAAAGTGTTAAATATAATTATGTCGTTAAGATTTTATATTACGAATTATTTTACTTTTTTTTGTAATTACAAAAATATTAATATGAGTATATTATTATTTATTTTCTCAAATTCTAAATATTATTAAACATTGACTTATATTTTCATGAAAAATGTATTGAAAAAATTCTGGTTGTGCCACTGATTGGAATAATGTGCTGTGTAAATTTAGTTTCAGATGTCTAAATGTTCATGTTACTTTAAGGCATTTGTAACCTTATGTCTTTTAAAAGGTTTTTTTTTTAATATACTCATAATATATACCAATTAATTATATTAGGATGTTTTAAAATACAAAATAATTTGTAAATCATCTTGATTTTTACGAATTTTGTCAAAATTTGAGCTTAAATGTCATATAAAAAAGAATGGTGCCTATGTATTTTTAATATTTTTATGTGTTATTGACGTCCATGAACTTGGCCCACCCACTTTACCCAATCCACTTCAGATGTATGTCAAAAAATAGTGAATAAATATCAATTAATATACAAAGTTAGTTTTCAAAATTAGCAAGTCCTTTTAACATTTTATATGATTCATTTTTAATTAGGTGGGCCAAACATTTTTAGAGTAATAGATCGGTTAAGAAATTGAAGAATAGATAAGATTTATTTAGAAAAATTAATGTTTGTTCGTATACTTTTTTATTTTATAACTAGTTTTTCTATTACAAGTTAGTACAAGAAATTAGTATATATGTATAAATGACTGATATAAGCTGTTACGCATAACACCAAAAGAAAAAAAGGTGGGTAAGTGGATGTCGCTCTGCTGTACAGTAGGTTACAAGTAGAGGTCTCTATTTCACGTGTAGTTAAATTCACGGATACACGTGAAATTAAAATTCACGTACGCAATCACGTGAAATAAATTTACGTGCATTTATGAATTTAAATACACGTGAATCCGTGAAATTTAACTTCACGTGAGTCCATGAATTTTGTTATTAAATCACGCGTTTATTATAACATTTAAAATTGTATTATCAATACATTAAATATCTTCCAATGGCTTATATTCCAATGGCTAACATATCTTTTTAAATATATTATTAAAATTTAATGAGTTCAGTAAATATTGTTTCAAGCACACGTGAAATAAATATCCGTGATTTACTAATTAATTACACGTGAATTAAATACACGGATTTTTAAATTTAAGTACACGGGGACAAAAAACACATGATCACGTGAATCTTAATTCACGTTCAAATTCGAGAGCTCTAGTTACAAGTGGGTCACTGTATAATGGATGCTATTAAATTTGAATTCAATGATATAATATCATTGTATAAGAAAAACGATTCTGAGCGAAGACGGTATGTCAGTCTAGGTTTAAGACAAATTATATACATATCTATGGTATTAAAAAAAAAATTGACCTATATAATAAATTCCAAATTAATCATATCACATTATCACAATATCCATTAGGTACTTATAACACGTTATACATAAACATCAATAACAAACCCTGATACTACCATAGATATATAATAGTATACTTTAGAAATTTCAAGTAGGTACCCACGAATAATATTATATAATCACAATAAAATAACTAGGTTTTTTAATATGTAATTTCGTCCAAATTTGAACATAAAATGACTATAAAAATAAACTGTGATTGTATACTTTTTAGATTTTTTGGTAAGAGAATTAACTACTTACGTGGAATCTTGTTTTAAATTTTCAATCCTTAGCTATAAAAACTGAACATTTTATAACTTATTAATTACGATGATTCATAAATTTCGAGATTTTGAAAAATTCTGTCAAAATTTGATGTTTAAATGCTTATTAAAAAAAATTGTGCCTATGTATTTTTAATATTTTTCAACTGATATTGTAACAATATATCAGGAGCCTTGTATTACATTTTTACACTTTTTGGCCCAACAGATAAAACTTAATTGATATTCATAGAAAAAAAAACTAAAAAAATTGAAAAATGAAAATATCCGTAAACAGCTCAAAAAGAGTCAAAATATTTTCAAAATTGTATGGTGTATAGGAAATGCTAATATAAACATTCAGTGAAATTTTCATGTATCTATAGTTATTCGTTTATCAATAACAACAAAATAAGGAAATCGCTACATGAGAAATCGAGTGAACATCCAATGTTGTAAAAATTTGAATTTTAAACGCTCATAAAAGTTTAATTTCACTGTCCGGTATAGATTTTTTTATTGATAATGGTAGACAAACTTATGAGTAATCTTGTATTACATTTTCAAATCTTAGATTTAAAAATAAAAATTTTTACGAATTCTTAACTCAAAATAATTTGCTAATTTTCGTGATTTTTCCATATTTTGTCAAATTTGGAACTTTAAATGCTTATAAAAAAAAAACTGTGACTAACGATTTTTAATATTTTTCATCTGCCTTTGAAACAATATACTAGGAGCCTTCTATTAAATTTTCAAGTTTTTTTAACCAACCAATAAAATTTTATTGATATTTCTAGAAAAAAAACTAAAAAAAACTGAAAAATGAAAATGTCCCTAAACAGTTCAAAATAAATCAAAATATTTTGAAAATGTTATCGTGTATAGAAAATGGAAATGTAAACAACCAGTGAAAATTTCATGTATCTACGGTCATTTGTTTTAAAGTTATACCGAAAACCAAATTCAATTTTCTGAAAAATCGATTTTGCGTAAAAATTCCCGTTTTTCCTTAATTTTTCTTTTGTTTTTCTTGGCGCTTTTGAAAAGTACTGTGAATTTCTAATTTTGTCCTCCCCAATGCACCAACGATATTCACTTTCCAATCGAACAAGATACTGAAGTCGAAAATCGAAGAATTATTTCGACTACTTATCGTGTACACAGACAAAAAAAAAATAAATAAACACACATCATTGTAAAATCAATACATTCATCGTTTCACTCAGAATCTAAAAAATAATTAATTAATTCAAAAAATTAAAACAATAAAAACTAAATGAAAATAATATAATAAATATATTATTTTCAAAACATTAATTAGCTTGGCGGGCCCGGATAGACTCTATACCATATTATAATAATATTATAATAGTTATAACATCATATATTTTGGAAATATATTTATAATAACTATTACGTGACAAATAAATGGTATGATATTAGGAGTAACTTTATATTATCTACAATCTACAAAATGTTATTATAATTTTACTTATTTTATCAAATAAAACACATTTCTAACAACATAATCTTTTGGTATATATAAAATCCATTAACTGATGGAGTTATTTAATAAACAGTCTAATAGATGTATTAAATTACACAGATGACCTACATTGTAAAATTATAATATTATGTTGCTTTTTTTGGTCGCCGGGAGTACTCGTACTGCTGTACATAATACGTCTTGTTTGTTTCTTGGGCTTAGCACAACAATAAAATTCACGCAACGTCGCTTCCGTTTGCCGCCAGTCGCCACCGTGTGCAGTGTCCCGGCAGAACCAACGGACACCGCGGACGACTCGTCAATTGTTGTGCTAAGCCGTCGTTCCGTTCCGAGCAGTTGGCTCATACCTGTCCGCCGGTCGTCGTGTTCGCGTGCCGTCCTTTTGCGAACGTCTGACGCCTCTGCGCTTATTGTAATATGTTCGGCCGCCGTAAACCTCGCGATTGAGTTGTCTTTGGTATTGGTTGTTTTAGCGTTTTCGGCTCCACCATTATCGTTGCTGAGCATTTTCGATTGTTGGCTCGCCGGTTGTGCGCAAATTGGTAAGTCGCTGTACGTCGTATGTTCGACTACTGGAAACCTCGTGGTCGAGCCTTTACGCGTTCATAGTTCGTCGTCTATAGGTCTACAAGTGAGTTTACCTACCTAAAGTACCAAGCTAAGTACCTAGCTAAAGTGCGATCGACCGTCGTCATAATATACCACAGCGAGGTTTACAGTTAGGCTCAAGTTCGCTGTCACCGTTCCAGCTTGGAACAGGTATGTACTAATAATAAGTACTCCCATATTTCTCAAGCAAGGGACCCGAAAATTGTGAGTGGAGCGGTCGTGGCGATCAGGTTTCCATTGGTTTTTACGTTATTGTCTAATTTTTTTATTAGAGCGAGCCAGTAGCCGTCGAAATTAATTTGTGGTCTTACCAAGACTAATAATTGTGAGGGCTGGATTGGTAGGTATATGTATCGGCCCATAGAGATTTTCACTTCTACGTGGTCCATTCACGCGGTATTCACTGTCCCAAAATTACTTCGAAAATTGTTATGAACTGAAAAGTGACCAATCGTATTTTAAAGAAGAATTTTTTTCACTTAATTGTTAATTGTGTATACTATTATTGATAATGTTATAATTTATTCATGTATTATTTGGGGTGCCCTGTATATGTATATATATTTTACTTATGCACTTGTATTAGAGTATTACTTGTGTGATTGTTTATAACACGATTTAGTAATGCGTATTGCTCATATATTTCTATAATTATAATTTACTCATTTTTTTTTTTTTATTGGGTATGCTTTCTTTCAGCCTCAACACATCTTGAGTCGTGTCCGATAACCACGAATACCAAAAGTATTATCGGACTTGGAGTCAACAATATTTGAGTTGAGCATTTCATTAAATTACTTAGAAACGAATACATTTTTCAATGATAATTTTATTTGTTTTAGTATTTTCGTTGCATAATGGATTGCAGTTCTCTGTGATAACTGACAAATAAAATTGTAAGCTGTAGATGTCAATCGTTTAAAATGTAAAACGCGGACAGTTTGTACTATTATATATAATATACATGTAACTTAAACATCAAGTACCTATGCATATACTAAATAGTAGGAATACGGTATATCTAAATATAAAGTATTTTTTTTCAACAGGTCGTGATAAATACTATTTAACATTTATAATTAAAATTGGAATCCATTTGGACCGATTTACCGTTAAAGTGCTTGGTGCCAATGTAATTTTGTTCACAAAAGTACGCTCTACGGGAATAATGATCCTGTTCTATAGAATCATCCAAATATGATATATTATTTTTTTAAGCTATTAGAGGGTAATATTCTTAGGACGCATTGAAATCCGTTTTTGAAAATAACTTTATAATATGTTTAAAAAATAATACAGTTTAAGCTTTTTTTATTATACCGTTATTATAAATAAAATAAAAATCGGAGTAAAATGCGGGGCCTATAGGAAGTCTTCTTTCTTACGCAGATAAAAAAATAGTTATCAAAATCCGACAGTTCAACAATGCCTAAGAATTATTCCTATGAAGTAATTGTTTTCAATATTGAATTATATTATACTAGCTGAATTACCCGTCGTTGGCGGGTTTATTTATTGTTGTGTAATATTAGTATATTATTGGGAAAGTATTATATTTAAGGTGGAAACTAAAATATAAATATAATATTCAAATGTTATAGAATTTTGAAAATGTTGAAAAACAGGCACCGGCCCCTTAAAACAGTGAAACGGTAGTACTACGGAGATACTACTTGGAAGGGAAGTGTTATGTTTTATGAGTATGTTTTTATTATAAAATATATTTAATTTAATGACTAAGACTTTTTGATAAGTATCCGAATATTTCTAGTGGGCACCCGTAGGTATCTGCCATGCCCGACGCCTTAGTCCACTCGGCCACTCCGTCCCTCAATTTATAAATTCTATTATGTAAATTTGCTGTATTGTTAAAAAAAAAAACACATTTAAAGCACATTATATTAATTATTTTAAATATTTTATTATATATATTTTTGTAAAAATTAAAACCTCGAAATAAAATATCACGTTTCTTAATAATATTTTTAGTATAAGGTAATTAGGCTAGTATGAATCTACATATTATATTAAATACTTATATACAATAAATGAATATCTTAATATCAACAATTGTAACTATGTACTTAATTGTACCTACTGGTAAATAACGGATGGACATGTCACGGGGGTAATAGTTGTTCTAAACTGTATGTGCATATCAATTCCATTACAACGTGAGTTGCGTGTTCCGACTTGTTTTAATTTTTTCACTGTACAAATCATGACAAATTAGATAGGTATCATCACAGTTATACTAGTTTTGCTCAGTAGATACGCATCTCCTTCACCTCCGGCCTATATCGTAGTTCTCCACTTCTCATTGCTTGATTTTGTTCTATGTTATATAATATGTATAACCGCCCTGCTGGTTGGCCATCGTAATAACCCAATCCAAATAGTATATTATTTTCATAATATTCTGAATTTATGTTTTTTTATTATTAAAAATAATCTTAATAACTGCACTATAAGTAATCAGATGTATTTTTGATGATTTATGTTTTACATTTTTCTTGAGTTTGGGTAGGTATTGCACATGCACTTATGCACAAATACACGAGCCACCGCTGATCTAGTGTCTACTTATATATTTTAAATTAAATTCATACTTAATTTTTTTTCAAATTATCTGCTTCACAGTCATTTTTAGTAAAATTTTGATTTTCCTTTGTAAAAAAAGAAACTTTTATTGCTATAAGATACTTTTTATAAATGGTATAAATTTGAAAAAATATTCAGGAAATAAGAATTTGAATAGATTTACAATCATACGAAAAAAATGTTGATAAGTATGTTCGGTCAAAAACTTATTATATGAAAATTAGATGGTTAAACTATAAAGTGTCTTACGTTAAATGGATCACCTTGTATATATAATATATATACGGAGATACCACATACAATTTCATCATTGTTTTTTTATACACGGTACCTATTATCAAATATGTAGGTATAATATAATATTAAAAATTTAGCTCAGATATGATCTTAAACTACAGCTACCTATAGTAAATCTAATCTTTAGTTAGAATGACAAGAAATAAAATTGTTCCACTAAATTGCTCAAATTACACAAATAGTAATAGTATAGCAATAGTATCTACGTTGTAGATAGCTGTCGGTTTCACTGTTCATTTGTCAACACATTAAGCCAACGGAAAAAATCTACACACTGCAGATGCAAGATGATGAACATAAAATATTTTATAATATTCCTCGTCTTTTAAACTTCTGGAACTTGGAGTTCTTTGGAAAATGTTTCAAATTCTGCCGCGTGTGTCGGGTAAAATAAATTTTAAATTATATTGCCGTTATTTTTTAATTCCGTTTACTGCGTTCATTTGGTATACAAATGGCAATTCACATATCTATGGTAAGAGACAAAATGTTGTAAATCACAAACGTAAACATTTTTCGTAAGTATTTAAAAATACAGATAAATTAATAACAATTTGTATTATTTTAATTTTAAAATACTTCATTACCTACCTATTAATTATGAAAATAACGGATACTAAGGAAATATGAAATTAATAATTTATTCTTTTTTAATACTTCCTTTTGCCTAAGAATCATACATAATATATACTTGGGGTTATTAATAAATAACATCTACATATCAAACTTTTATAATTTCAAAATACTTTTTTGTATTATTACAGGTATAAACATCACCCAAAACACTGCCCCTTACAACTGAAAGTGAAAAATAAAACTTTTATTCTGAGATCAAAGCGGCGGTGGTATCTGGGTGGGACTTTTCGAGTCGTTTTTTTTTCATCCTCAATGGAACGAATGAAGGTAAATAACTTACTAGTTTTAGATTCTGAGCGGAGCGATGAATGTATTGGTTTTACAATGATGTGTGTTTTTTTTTTTTATATTTTTATATATTTTTATATTTTTTTGTGTCTGTCATCACGTTTTGGGACAGTAAAAGTGCTTAGATTTTCTTCAATAGTACCTTTTCTGATAGGAAAGTGAATCTAGTTGGTACTTTGGGCGGTCAAAAGTAAACATTTCCCAGTAGTTTTCACAAGCGTCGGGAAAAACAACATAAAAATTAAGGAAAAACTGGAATTTTTACGCAAAATTGGTTTTCCAAAAAATCGATTTTGTTTTTTGGTGTAACTCTAAAACAAATGAACGTATATACATGGAATTTTCACTGGTTGTTTATATTTGCATTTTCTATACACGATAAAATTTTCAAAATATTTTGATTTATATTGAACTGTTTAGGGACATTTTCATTTTCCATTTTTTTTTAGTTTTTTTTCTAAAAATATCAATCAAATTTTATTTGTTGGTTGCGAAAGCTTGAAAATTTAATAGAAGGCTCCTAATATATTGTTTCAAAGTCAGATGAAAAATATTAAAAATCCTTAGTCACAATTTTTTTTTATAAGCATTTAAAGTTCAAAAATTGTAAAAATATGGAAAAATCACGAAAATTAGCGAATTATTTTGAGTTAAGAATTCGTAAAAATTTTTCCTTTTAAATCTAAGATTTTAAAATGTAATAGAATAGAAAAAATTAAATTTTTATGATCGTTTGAATTCAAATTTTTACAACATTGGATGTTCACTCGATTTCTCATGTAGCGATTTCCTTATTTTGTTGTAATTCAAAAACGAATAACTGTAGATACATGAAAATTTCACTGAATGTTTATATTGGCATTTCCTATACACCATACAATTTTGAAAATATTTTGACTCTTTTTGAGCTTTTTACGGATATTTTCATTTTTCAATTTTTTTTAGTTTTTTTTCTATAAATATCAATAAAGTTTTATCTGTTGGGCCAAAAAGTGTAAAAATTTAATACAAGGCTCCTGATATATTGTTACAAAATCAGTTGAAAAATATTAAAAATACATAGGCACAGTTTTTTTTTATAAGCATTTAAAGATCAAATTTTGACAAAATTTATCAAAATCTCGAAAATTATCAATCATTGTAATTAATAAATTATAAAATGTTCAGTTTTTATAGCTAAGGATTGCAAATTCAACACAAAGGTTCTCGTAAATAGTTCATACTGTAACCAAAAAATCTAAAAAATATATGAACACAGTTATTTTTTACAGACATTTTAAATTCAAATTTGGACGAAATTACATATTAAAAAACCTAGAATAACTATTTTAGTTATTTTGTTGTGATTGAATAATATTATTCGTGGATACTTGAAGCTTCTTAAGTACACTATTATATATCTATCAGGGTTTGTTGTTAATGTATAACGTGTTATAAGTACCTAATGGATATTGCGATATGATTAATTTGGAATTTATTATAGGTACCTATAATAGGTCAAATTTTGGTTTAGTACCATAGATATGTATGATGTATATAATATGTCTTATACCTAGACTGACATACTGTCTCCGCTCAGAATCGTTTTTCTTATACAATGATATTATATCGTTGAATTCAAATTTAATATCATCCATTATACAGTGACCCACTTGTAACCTACTGTACAGCAGAGCGACACCCACTTGCCCACCTTTTTTTCTTTTGGTGTTATGCGTAACAGCTTATATCAGTCATTTATACATATATACTAATTTCTTGTACTAACTTATAATAGAAAAACTAGTTATAAAATAAAAAAGTATACGAACAAACATTAATTGTACACAGCATACCTATATGCTGACAAAAAATCATTGGGGAAAAAATATGTTACCCTCTCTCGAATAAGTTATCGGGGCAACACTTAAATCCATACCACTTTCCTCACAAAACATAAACTTTAGATTACAACTCATATTCGTGTTTGATATTATAACCTCCCTGCACGACTAGCAAACAATCTTCTTTCATGAAACAGTTTTCGTTGAATAATTGGGTGGTTGCATATAGATCCCTGGATAGTGCATATAGTGCATTACCTTTGACAAGATCGATGAACGCAGAGGAGTGACAAAAAAAAGTAAGTGTGGCTCGTGCGGGAAGACAATTTCAGCCCCGTGTGAAATTCGGCCCTCGACTGCGGCTCGTGCCACACACGAAGAATAGGACTGAAATAGCTCAAATTCCGCCCTTACCACACAATATACCTATTACCAGTATTAACTTCTGTTGTCAATAACTCCAGTGACGTTATATATTATTATTTATAATTTTTATTATATTATTATGACGCATAAGCTCTAGGTCGTACATACAATTGATAATATTATACTGTTTTGGCTAGTACATAAAAAATAAATAATATATTATTATGGGTAATATATTAATACCACATAACTGCTGGCTACAAATATTATTATTATTATTATAATAAAAAGCTGGTGACTAGTAGGTATATTGTTTATTGTTGACAACGATTGTTATTATACACTGTGTAAATTCTTAATCGAATAGAATTAGTTTATTTATATTGTAATACATCGACAGTGAATATTGTTTTAATAATTTTATCCAATAAGTCTTTAACATTTTTTAAGTTTGGTATTTATATTATAGTGTTTAAAGTAAAGTAAAGTAAAGTAATGTTTTCAATTAATTGAATTATTTTTCCTCGACTGAAAATAGCTGTCAACAGTCCAACACTGTACTTAGCATACTAAGTTTCACACGTTTAGTGATATTTCGTCAAAAAATTAAGATGTGGCTGCAGGTCGTATAGTTGTGCTAATGTTATATTATAGTTGTAGTTAGTTTCTGTTTTACCTGAGTTAATATTACTTATAAATAAGTATTTAAAATAAGGTAATTATACATAGGTACCAATGCAGACTCTAAAAAATTAAAAATATTTTAGACATCATAATATAGACATCTATATAAAATGTAGGTACCTGAAGTATTTGTCTTAGTTTATAACTCATTAGGGTTAGGTACCTAATTATTTTTGCATTACAACAAAAACATGAAGATAGATAAATACATTTTTTAGTTTCCTAGTTGTTACATATTATATTATAACTTAAATTTATAAATATTTTAACCTTGTTTTTAACTTTTAGTTCTTAGCTATAAAAATTGAACATTATATACATTTTTAAATACAAAATAATTTGATAATGTTTGCGCAATTTTGTCAAAATTTGAATTTAAAATGCTTATAAAAAATGTTTACCTTCAATATTTATATGTTCATTAATTTTAAACTTCTGATATGGGTCAATTTCAAGATTTTGAATCGGCAAAACAAATTATTTAACGGCCATAATTGAAAAAAAAATCGAAAAGGAGGTTATAGTGTTGTAATTTTTCATTTTTGGTCATTGGTTTTTACTGACGTTTAAAATTTTGATAGCTACCAACAATTTCCAGCTTCCTGATGTGGACCTTTGAAAATATTAATTGGTGACCCCTATAATTATATTATATTATATTATGTACTAGCTACTTAAAACTTTAAACTTCTGGTACGATTCCACATTTTTTTTGATTTCATATCTAAATACTGTAAGTTCAAAAAAGTGGATATATTTTACAATATTACAATATTAGCATACCTTTATTGATTTATTTTTTTTTAATAATGGCATCAGCTACCGGCCGTATACGTCTTTAATTTGTTGAACTTTTTCAGTATTCTTTTTTGATACATTTTATATTTTTTAATTATTATAATACATACTATTTGTATAATATTTCAAATGTTTAATAGATCTATATATTTTGGGTTTTTTAAACGTTGAGCAATGAAAAAATACCTAATAATCGGTATCCATTTGATCCCTAACGACTATTAGGTAATAATTGAACATAAATGGACATATTTAATTTTTTTTTTCATATATATACTGTCACACTCTGTATAGTAGATACGTTATACGAATATACTTAATTATTAATTTGAATGTTTACATGGCTTTCTAATCATTAAAATTGTATTTGACTATATGATCCTATACCTAGTTTATTATTTCTATGATTAATCAATAGTTAGGTGAACTGTTTAAGTCTTGCTAATACCAATAACATAACGTACCTAGTCCAATATATTTTACTATAGTTCTGAAACCTTCATTTTCTAACTTATAAATCCTTTCAAAATCACATTTTAAATATGACGATCAAGTTACTTAAATATTTGATTTTATCGATGTGGCAATGACCAAAAATTGATTCAATTTACACTATCTGTATATACCATTATATATTTTACTACTCAGTACTACTGCTATATTAAAGATTATAATATTGTATACAATTTGTTGATATGTCAAATATTACATATTATAATACATTAATTGGCAAGAATTTAAACTGATAAATATATGAACATATAATATACAATTTAACGTGGTTAGAGTTCATTGTATGGTGACCTGGTGAAGCGCGGTGATTGGACGCAGTCACTAATATAGTAATGTGTGCAGCGGTCAAGCAGGCTCCCAGATGGGTGACCACCTGGGTTCTTTGTGACGATCTATCTGCCTGACATAAAAAAAAAAGCTTATCAACCGGAACCCCCACACAAACCGAATGGGGTTGCCGAGTATCAAAAAAACGATTCATCATTTTTGATTTATTTTTGTACCTCTTGCATGACATGGTGAATTGCAAGTTAAAAATAATGGTGTGGAATATTGTCCACAGTAAAAACTAGCTAATAACCATGCAGTTTTAAGTCTTAAAAAAAAATCATATATAACCTCCTAATTATTTAACCAAGGACTTAAATTTATTGACTGTGTGGCTAAAATAGTGTTTGCACCTTTTCATCTGCTAGTCAGCAATGTAAACAAAAAAAAAAAAACACCATATTATGGTTTTTTAAATAAGTAGTATTCGTTATAAATGTAGTAAAATGTATAATAGTATAATAATTTGAGATTAATTGATATTTTTTTCTCAAATTAATTAATCTAAGTCAACAATTGCAATAAACACATTTTTAAATTATTAAAAAAATAATCGTCTAGTTTAAATCGTGATGAAATGTATTTGTTGTAATTTGTAAGATGATTTAAATCGGTGGTGGGTTGTTTTTGGTTGTAGATTGACATCTCACAACAGCAGAGTTCGCGTGATGCCCGATTTCAATTCTATTTCTATTATTATACAGAAAGTATGTGTGCTCAATACGTTATATACATGTCTTGGGTGTTGTGACTTGCAGGAGGGAGGGTTTACAAACAATTCAAAGAAACGTTATGTATGATACACTACGAACATTTTTAAAACACATTATTCTATTCGGTTAGTTCCAATTGGAAGTATTTAATTTTTATCATGTTTGAAAATGTGATCATATTATTTAAGTTTAATATTATGCGATAAAACAATTTGTAATCAGTATTTTTACTATCTATTAATCTTTAATAATTATTTATTCCCAACACTGGATTCATTTATAAGCATTTTAAATTCAATTTTTTATGATGAATATTCAACAGTTAGTTAATAA
Source organism: Macrosiphum euphorbiae (assembly GCA_949089665.1). NCBI lineage: Eukaryota > Metazoa > Arthropoda > Insecta > Hemiptera > Aphididae > Macrosiphum > Macrosiphum euphorbiae. Next base: position 70,839,580 of record CARXXK010000002.1, on the reverse strand, counting down.
TTTCTCCTCAAACGATTTTTGATATTTTGTTGTAATTCAAAAATTAACTATAAATAGATACTTCAAATTTCCACAAAATGATTATTATGATAAAATATTATAATTGTCCGTAGATGATAAAATGTTCAAAATATTTCGACTCTTTTTTGAACTTTTTGAAAACATTTGAAATTTTGAAAAAAAATCAATCAATTTTCTAAAAGCTTGAACAATTATTAATAGGTACAAGGTTCCTCATAAGTTGTTGTAATAGCAATTTTTAAATAATGAAGATACATTATGTACGATTATTAATTTTTGTAAGTTACATACATACATACCTAATAATATAATAATTAGACAATAGCGTTATAAGTAGCGAGCTACTTTTAAAAAATACTTAACGTTAGCGATAGAGAGCTACTTTTTTGTTTTAGTAGCTGTAGAGTTAGCGTGCTACAAAAATCTAGTAGAGTCCCGACCACTGATAATACATTATATCAATATATATATATTGTCATAACACACCCACTTCTTGAGGGTTCGAAGTTGTTGGTAAATCATCGCGTTCCCGCCAACAATGTATACTATCAGAAGTTGACGGTACATTGAAATTGCTGTCTGCACATAAATCATAATTTTCTAATGCATTTCTTCTCACTCTTCTAATAGATGAAACCTAAATACATTCTGGTAGACGCCTGGAGGAATACCAAATCGATTTGAGGTTGGAAAAATCGGATCATTATATAACAAAAAAATATTATCGATATCATGTAACGTCTCAAGTTGTGGTTCAAATATTTCAGAATTTGACAACACTTTCCATGCTTGTCTTCTTATAAAATATGGACTGAAATCTGTATTAATGAATAGCATAAGCTTTTTGTTATCACGTCCAAATCCATTAAACAAAGCCTGTAAAATTAACTCATTGTTAATAAACTCATTTTTCCATTTTGTCGATAACTGCCGTCGGCACCAATGACTGTAAAATAGAATCTTACTTTAATCAAGGTGTTCGGGTCCCCTATCCACGTGATATTCGACGCAAAAAATTCTCCTGAACAGAACCGTCACCCTGATGATAGTGCGTTGTGAATAAAGAATAATTAAATAAAACATATATAATCATTTATAAGTAAGGAATTCCTTTTTTGTTAATAATTTCAATTATAATTATTAACAAAAATCAGTTATATATTCATTGTAGTGCTTTGTGGTATACGATGTTTTTTGTTTGATCACCTGGCGCATAGACAAACAAATCTGATGGTTTCCCAACACGGGAACAGGCAACATATAATTGACCATGTGAGAAACATGGGTTTTCCAAATTAATACCACAAACACTTAATCGCCCCTGGGACTTTTAAATTATTGAAATTATCTTTATTGATTTGTATATTTAGATTTCCTATTCTATTCCGTATTTGATACAAAATATCATCACACATATGACTTGTACTTGATCCACAAATCGATTGGCTTTGATGGGTAGCATGTACATATGATTATAGAAAACAATTTTAAACATCTGTCCTGTCTAATTGATAAAATATAATACTTACGGTTTCCAATAGTATTCTCGTATCTCTGTCTCCATTCTTCAGAGATAATCATAGCACCCCATTCTCTTGTTGTGTTTGGTACTCTTGGTTGGTTCCCGCGTCTCGCTCTGTGCATCGTCCTTGCTGCTTGCAAATAGGTATATGTCCTTGCTGCCTCCGGAAACCTAATTATTGATTATTATTTATAGTGTACAGGTAATCATTTAAAATGTCTTTAGAGTAGAAACCTCTGAATCTCTTCGTTATAAATTGTACGTATATTTATTTGTTCTCTCACAGCTCTCCGTCTTAATGAACAAATAAAAGCCGTTTGGTTGTCATTATTATTTTCTACAAGTCTCTGCGGAACACATGTATGAGGTCTTGTTAATTTAAAATCACTATTATCTAATCTTGTGCTGCCTCTGCCTCGACATTGCGAATTAAAATAATTTGTGCATCTCAATTATCTGGTAATAATAAAATATAAATAGTTACATACTTTAAATTATATCAATGTGTTATTTTATATTTTATGATTAAATTTAACCTTCTGTTTGCAGTTTCGTTATGGCTGTAATATTGATTAAAATTAATTAATCTAAGTCAACAATTGCAATAAACACATTTTTAAATTATTAAAAAAATAATCGTCTAGTTTAAATCGTGATGAAATGTATTTGTTGTAATTTGTAAGATGATTTAAATCGGTGGTGGGTTGTTTTTGGTTGTAGATTGACATCTCACAACAGCAGAGTTCGCGTGATGCCCGATTTCAATTCTATTTCTATTATTATACAGAAAGTATGTGTGCTCAATACGTTATATACATGTCTTGGGTGTTGTGACTTGCAGGAGGGAGGGTTTACAAACAATTCAAAGAAACGTGTTATGTATGATACACTACGAACATTTTTAAAACACATTATTCTATTCGGTTAGTTCCAATTGGAAGTATTTAATTTTTATCATGTTTGAAAATGTGATCATATTATTTAAGTTTAATATTATGCGATAAAACAATTTGTAATCAGTATTTTTACTATCTATTAATCTTTAATAATTATTTATTCCCAACACTGGATTCATTTATAAGCATTTTAAATTCAATTTTTTATGATTAACAGTTAGTTAATAATTTCTCCTCAAACGATTTTTGATATTTTGTTGTAATTCAAAAATTAACTATAAATAGATACTTCAAATTTCCACAAAATGATTATTATGATAAAATATTATAATTGTCCGTAGATGATAAAATGTTCAAAATATTTCGACTCTTTTTTGAACTTTTTGAAAACATTTGAAATTTTGAAAAAAAATCAATCAATTTTCTAAAAGCTTGAACAATTATTAATAGGTACAAGGTTCCTCATAAGTTGTTGTAATAGCAATTTTTAAATAATGAAGATACATTATGTACGGCTACATGGTTCGCAGTTTCTTGATATTTCGGATCAGCTTGAAAAATACAACGAACAGTATCTGCTTGGCCTTTTTGTTTCAGTCTTAAAGAAGCACTATATTCCATAAAATCTTCTGGAGTAACCTGCTCTATTGTCATCCTTTTAACATGAGCTATGAACTCACGATATATAATACTTTTTTTTTTTTTTTATTGAACTTAAAAAAACATCAACAACAAAGGTTATTAGTTTTGTGCAAAATTACATAGTCATTATTAAAAATACAGTATTTGTATGGTGTTCATTATATATGGTTACAATTTAAATTTATATTTATATTACAATTTTCTTTAACAGTAGGTTCAAATTTTGTCGTATAAATCGGATTTTTTGAGGAAGGTTAACATGTTCGATATGTTTTCACTATCTGGTCCTAGAGCTTCATACAAGTTGGGTGGGATGTTGTATTTTTTTAGATCTTTGGCATATTGATAACACTCAGTAATGATGTGCTTCACTGTTAGTGTAACCCCACAGACTATACATTGGGTGGGTTCTTTTTAGGCCATGAGGTGTTGATGAGTCAGCCTTGTGTGACCTATTCGGAGACGATTTATAAGAATTTTTTCTTGTCTACTGAGATTTGGGTTTTGCCAGTTAAAAATTGTGTTTTTAATTTCGTTGAGTTTGGTCTGTTGTTTAGACCAGTGCGTTTGCCATTTTATTAGTGATTTGTTTTTGATGTGAGTTTTGATGTCATCATATGTTACGGTGTCGAGAAACTGTATATTGAGGTTGTTTGGTTGTGCCGCTTCCTTTGCTGCTTGGTCCGCCATCTCGTTCCCCCTTATATTTGTGTGGCCTGGTACCCAAATGAAATTGATATGTATACCCCTAAGCTTTAGGTCGTTGGTTTTTTCTTGTATGTTCTTTGCAATGTCTGATGGGTTTGTATTGTTCTCTAAGCTTCGTAGTGTGCTCAGTGAATCGGTGAGTATCAGATTGTTTGTTGATATTTTATCTTGTATTTGTATGAGTTAAAAAATATTTTCTTGTGTAGTTAAAACAGTGATAAAAATAATTATATTATTAGTGTAGTAGAATAAAACCAATTATAAAGGGGGAGGTAAATTAAAATGTTAGAACGAAAATACAATTCTGGTATATGTGTAAATGATTTTACTCCACTACAAGATATTATTATGGTTTGTAATCGCGAATGGAATTTCGTTTTGACTTAAATGCTAATAAGTATGATCTCACTTACCTTGACTGGTATGGCGATATACCAGTCGATCTGGATGTCTTTGAAGTTGTTTTTTTACTATTCGTAGTTCGATGAACGTTATTATTACAATGACTCACTTCTATAATTGCACGTCTGATCAGAGGCGCATCAAGGGGGGGGCAAAAGGAGCAGTTGCTCCAGGCGGCAGGAGCGGCCAAATATTTAAGGGCGGCAAAAAAAAGTCATAATATAGTGCCGTTTGTATTACAATAAAAATAAAATATTTAGGTAGTAGAATAAATATTAATTATTTTAGTTTAGATACGAATTTACGACGTCACTTGTCGGAATATCTAAAATCATAATGGAATCTAATATTAGAACTATTGGGTACTTATTAGTTATTGGGAGAGAACGCTGTTTATGGACTTTGTTTGGGTAATATCCAGAACGTACGTATAGTACGTATATTTTTAATATTATCAGTTATCACCATTCACTACATTTATTATATTGACATGTTATAGCCGCCGCGTTGCCCGCATATAATGATGCCAAGTACTGAGACTGTAGTTGTTCGATTATAATATTTAATATTGTTAAAACTTTTATCGTTATAAATTAAAATTTAAGAAAAGACATGTTGATGATTCAAATTCTGTAGATACTGTACGTCTGTACATCATGGAGAGGATAAAATGATGAATGATACTTTTTATGTTATAATTGACACTTTATCTTCGAATTTATGTGAAAGAAAAAAAGCATACATAAATGTCCATTCAAATTTTGGATTCTTAAGTAATTTAACTAATTTAGATTCTTTGACACTGCGAAGGAAGGCATTGCATATTGTAAATATATACAACCAAGATATAAAGATATAGACACATCATTTATTGAAGAAATAGTCCAATTTAAAAAAATTGCTATTTCATTTTCAAAAGAAGATTTAACAATAAATGGTTTATTCACAAAATTATCTAATTCCCCTTTGGCATTGACTTTTCCTCATGTTTTAATTGTCTTAAGGATATATGCATGTATGCCATGTTCCAACGCAAGTGGTGAGCGATCATTCTCTGTTCTCAGAAGAATTAAAAATTACCTACGATCAACACTTTCACAAGAAAAAACATCTTCCTTGACACTATTATGCATTGAAAATGATATTCTCAGAAATATAGACTGGTCTGATACAATTCAAAAATTTTTATCAGTAAAAATACGCAAGAAAAACTTTAAATAAAGCTAAATAATAATAATAATAATTAAGACATAAATTATTTATTTTTGTTTTTTCATTTCCTATCTATATTATTTATTTATACGAGAAATAACAAAAGTTTTGAATTTGGTTATTTATTTGGATAATGTTATTGTTGTTATATAATATTTAAACATAGTATACCTAATTTTTTAGTTGTTTATCATGTAAATTTATAGCTAGGTACAGAAATAGAATATTCCATGAGACATGAGTTTGATATGTACTATGTAGACATGTAGTGTATGTAATAATTTATTAATTTGTATAAATTGTATTTGTGTAAAAGACAATGTATACCTATGTGTAGCAAGAGTATATGACCAAGAGTTCAAGAGTAAGGATATAGTTTTTTTGTAAGTCAATTGTTTGTGTAAAATTGTTTGAGCGTAGCGAGAAAAATTTTTTTGCTTATTTATTTGTAAAAAAAAGGCTTATTTTGAATTAGGGGCGTCATATTTATGTTTGCTCCCCCATGCAGTGTCCCTTAATACGGCCCTGCGTCTGATCTTTATGAGATTTGAAGTTCATATATCAATATTATTGTTTTATTGTACTACAATACGATCTTTATATATAAAACCCTTTTCTATTTTAATTGATTGAGTCTTACTCAATACTTCAGCGTTTATTTATAACTAGCTGATCCCGTGCACTTCGTTTCCCGTTAAATGTATGCCAACCCTTTATGATTCAAACTCTGTTCAATTCGTTATTTAATATTCGGTGTATGGTGTTCAAAATTTATTCATTAAAAATCGTACCTCTTCAATGAATAAAAATAACAAATATAATTACATATTTGTGTATCACCTCCCCGTCACCTGACTCGTCCTGTCCAGTAGATTTTTAATTTTGCAATTTTTTTGTTCCTACACATGTTATATTCGACGCAAAAAATTCTCCTGAACAGAACCGTCACCCTGGTGATAGTGCGTTGTGAATAAAGAATAATTAAATAAAACATATATAATCATTTATAAGTAAGGAATTCCTTTTTTGTTAATAATTTCAATTATAATTATTAACAAAAATCAGTTATATATTCATTGTAGTGCTTTGTGGTATACGATGTTTTTTGTTTGATCACCTGGCGCATAGACAAACAAATCTGATGGTTTCCCAACACGGGAACAGGCAACATATAATTGACCATGTGAGAAACATGGGTTTTCCAAATTAATACCACAAACACTTAATCGCCCCTGGGACTTTTAAATTATTGAAATTATCTTTATTGATTTGTATATTTAGATTTCCCATTCTATTCCGTATTTGATACAAAATATCATCACACATATGATCCTTGTACTAGATCCACAAATCGATTGGCTTTGATGGGTAGCATGTACATATGATTATAGAAAACAATGTTAAACATCTGTCCTGTCTAATTGATAAAATATAATACTTACGGTTTCCAATAGTATTCTCGTATCTCTGTCTCCATTCTTCAGAGATAATCATAGCACCCCATTCTCTTGTTGTGTTTGGTACTCTTGGTTGGTTCCCGCGTCTCGCTCTGTGCATCGTCCTTGCTGCTTGCAAATAGGTATATGTCCTTGCTGCCTCCGGAAACCTAATTATTGATTATTATTTATAGTGTACAGGTAATCATTTAAAATGTCTTTAGAGTAGAAACCTCTGAATCTCTTCGTTATAAATTGTACGTATATTTATTTGTTCTCTCACAGCTCTCCGTCTTAATGAACAAATAAAAGCCGTTTGGTTGTCATTATTATTTTCTACAAGTCTCTGCGGAACACATGTATGAGGTCTTGTTAATTTAAAATCATTATTATCTAATCTTGTGCTGCCTCTGCCTCGACATTGCGAATTAAAATAATTTGTGCATCTCAATTATCTGGTAATAATAAAATATAAATAGTTACATACTTTAAATTATATCAATGTGTTATTTTATATTTTATGATTAAATTTAACCTTCTGTTTGCAGTTTCGTTATGGCTGTAATATTGAAAATTTAAGCTATCAGTATATATGTTGGATCGCTCATGAACTCCTGTCTCCATACGAACAACATTCCAATTAGCTGTAGTTTAAAAATAAACATAACCTAGGTTAAAGTATACCTACGTATAGTACAAAATCACAAACTGTTGAAGTCTGTACTAATTTGAAAAAGCATTCGATAAAGTTAACCATCACCTTCTTGAAGCGAAACTTGAAAACATATATATAATGGACCCTCTGCTGTCATGGTTTAATTCATTATTATCCATATATTAAACAAATTAGTTAAATATAAAAATTATATCTCAAAATCTATCAATATAGCATTAGAGGCCCCACAAGGTGACTATGTCTTACATCCCATACTTTTTATCCCGTTTATAAATTAATTTATCCTGTTATGAAAAAATTTTAAGTTTTCTGAATATTATTACTTTTGAAAAATAACTGTAAATAAATAAATAAATTTAAATCATTGAATGTCCAGAGTTATTAGCGAAAATATATTTAAAATAAATTATAGACATACAAAACCGATTAGTTTATTCTATGATTATAGAAAATATTTATTCTAATTGTATGATACACTTGTTAAAAATGCATTAATGTTTTATGGACATTTTTTTGATAGTATAATTTTAACTTTCTTAATAACAAAATTCTATCTAAATTGTTTAATTATATTTTTTTTTATATATCTGTATTACATCTATAGTTATATTATGTTCTCATTAAATTCTGTTTGAATAATCTAACATGATTGTTTTGTTTATTAATACCTATTAAGTTCATGTATTATGTATATTTGTATCAAATTATTAACTACTTATGTATAATTATGCGAGAATTTACTATATAATTTAAATATAACACAATCATTGCAAGTTTCAATTGGAATATTTTATTCCCTAAATAAATAAATAAATAGAAATATATTATTTAGAATTGTTTATGAATGGTGAAGGTACTGTGAACTAATGTGAAATGATTTGATGAAGAAAAAGTGATGATTTGATATATTTTGTCAATTTAGTTACCTATCTAAGGTTAAGATAAGTATAAGAATTCCTAGAGAAACAAAAATATAAGTTCATGTTAAATGATGCTTGTTAATTGTTATTATATAATATTGATAGACTAATCCTTATTAGTTATTACATATAAAATATAAGTTAAATTTTCGAAATAAAGGGCATAAAATAATTCGGAAAATATAAATTATTAACCCAAGTTAGCCAAATGTGAATTCTTCATAATCTTCTAAATAATGTATACGACATTAATTATTAGTAGGTACATGATATTATTATCTACAAATTGTATTACAAAGAAATACGGGATGATTTGTGATGATTACATTTTAAGAAGAATATCAAGCCCGTAAATATTTGGTACTTGGTATTTATCCATTACTATCCACTCATATAGAGACGTAACTAATAGACGTGGAAAACTACCAATTTATTTACCATGCAGACTTAAAGTTTTTTTTGTTTTTATTTTATCACATATTATGTAAATATATTTTTGAAGGCCTACTCGAAGTTTTACCAATGTAATTTAAGGGCGATTGTAACTCGGCGCAAGGGAAAAAATGTTAGTAATGTCCATAGTCGTGTCCAGACCTTTTACGTAGAGGGTGTAACCTGGTGCGTACCCAGGGAGCTAAGGGTAAAGGGGCTCTAGTCCCACTTTTTGAATAATTTTTGTTATTCTCAAATTCGTCATTATCATAATATCAAATATGAATTTCAAAAAAATGTTGTCCCCTATTTCAGATTGCTTATAACTGGTGTAGTGATGTCAGTAGGTAAACAATTAAAATAAATTCATATAGATAATAAACCGTTATTTACACATCTTGTTTCTTGGGAACGAATGCAGTTTAGCTCTCATTCGATTTTTTTGATTTTTTTGATTTAGCCGGTTAGTGATATGAATTATGAACCACAAAAATTTGATAATTATGAGCTCAGCGTATCTGATGACGAAGATATTGACATAACATACTAACATAATATACATTAGTACATTGCCTATATCTGTACATTTAGGTTTTTATTGCTTATTATTTTAACCTATTTCATCCAAACCAAAAAATATAATTTACTTCTGATTCAACCAACATTTCTTTATGGTATTACACCGAATTCAAAATAAACTACTTTGAGTTACTTGTTTAATATGCAAATGTTTGAAATAACTTTATAATTCAGTTGTACGTGGTTTATTAACAATAACATAAAAAGTAAGTACGATAGGTAAATTCTGATTCCATCAAAAAGTTGACTGTTGAGTATATAAATACCAACATTACCAAAAAAAAATTCCAAATATTTAAATGTTTGGTATTTTAAGCCCCAGAACACGATTTTTGGAAAAATTGAGCATTTTGAAGTTTTTTGACCATAACAACTTCCAAATTAAATTTGAACTATTTTTATTTAAAGTACCATCAAATTAGCCATGCAAAACACACATTTTGAAAATAAAAATTCCAAAAAATCGCTTGGGAGCTAAACTGCATTTATGCCAAGATATACTAAGGCATTTTAGTGATCTTAGTTGATGGTGCCACCTGAAATCGAGGAGGCGAAGGTGCATACACTGCACCCCCGGTGGACACGCAAGCCCTGATTAAGGGGGGGGGGACATGGCCCCCGGTCCTCGATAGTTAGAATTTATTTAGGGGCCTCATATTTGTCCATTACTTTTTTCGTTATAGGCGTAAATCATCTAAAAAAATGTATTATAACAGGTAGGTACCTAATATTAAATATATAGGTACATTATCTATTATTGTTTTTTTCATACATGGGAATCAAAATGTCTGAATCCGGGCTAGTGGACACGCCTATGGTAAGGTATATTGTAACTAAGTAATGTATGAGTGAGAAGTGTATAAGTACACATATGGCCCAGTAAAATATTTAGCATTTACTTCTATTCAACATAGGTACATTATCAGGGCCGCATTTAGGGGGGGGGCATTGGTTACAACTGCTCGGGTTGCCAAAAATTTGTTCTCTTGTGAACTAATAAAACTTTTAAAATTTAAATTATTTCAATAACAGTGTTTATAATAATATAATATAATATTATATTATACATCATATATATATTATTATAACTAGCTGATCCCGTGCACTTCGTTTCCAGTTAAATGTACCAATTCTATAAGACTCAAACGTTGTTCAATTCGTTATTTAGTTATTTAATATTCGGTGTATGGTGTTAACCAGGGGCGGACTGGGACGGGTCCGGCCCACTGTTCCAAGTTTATTAGCGGCCTTAGGTGTATTAGGCCAATTTTTTTTACTCTAATTGTGCTGATGATCTATGAACTTATACACGACGTATAACAGAAACACCTGACAAATTAATTAGGTAGGTAACTTAATTTGTTTTAATCATTTAAATAATTATTTTAAATAATTTATATAGATTGTTGTAAGTACAGTATAATATTTATACCACCAATATTAAAAAGGGGAGCAAGTGGATGTCACTCTGCTGTACAGTAGGTTACAAGTAGGTCACTGTAATGGATTGTATTAAATTTGAATTTAATGATATAATATCATTGTATACGGAGAAAACGGTTAATATAAAGTATTTGATGATACTATTGTGAATAAAGTACTTAGGTACCTAACCTAATTAATTTCATTATTAGGAATTATAGTATTTACTATAGTAGGTATTAAATTCATTGTTCCAGAAAAAATTACATTTGAAAATATCATTGCGTGTATAATAACAATATATCAGGAGCCTTGTATTAAATTTTCACACTGATTATCCCACAAAATAAAATTTAATAAAATTCTTAAAATTCTGATATAAACATTCTTTAAAAATTTGATGTACCTATTTACGTTAATTTGTTTTAGAATTATACCAAAAACTAAAGTCGATTTGTCAAAAACCTTTTTAGCGTAAAAATTCCCGTTTTTTCTTAATTTTACTTTTGTTTTTCCTTGCGCTTCTGAAAACTATTGGGAATTTTAATTTTTGACCTCTCGAATGCACTAACTAAATTCACTTTCCCATCGAACAAGATACTGTTAAAGAAAATAGAAGCAGTTCTACTAAAATTAAAAACAACCACGTTGGCTAACGAACAGTACCTACTCATTACTCATAATATTGTATTCACTATAATTTTGTTATTTTCTGGCAGTTCTACAATGCGGTATACGAATTTCAATCACCTTACTAAATAAATATAATATATAAACCGAAATTTGGCTTGGTGCTAATTTTTCCGAGCTAAAGCCTAATTATTCGTCTAATTTGACTGGAATAAAATAGTCAAATTGGCCATAGTCTTTTAATTCGATCTGAATTTATTTATACCTACTTTATAAATGCTTTGCTATACACGCCACACGGCATAAAATCCCTGACAGGACAATAACGTTTTACGTTTCAGAAAAAAAATATTTTTAATTGTCCATATTATAAAATTATAATTTATATCTAAATATTATTATGTTTTTGGTATCTTTTATATGGTAGTGTACTCTTGTCTATATTGTGTTGTTTGTGATGGGCAAGAGCCGCCCAATCGTAAAATATATTATTATAAAATAATAAAAAAATAAAAAAAATTACAAATACAAAAATTATAGATATATTTGCTAGCCATAGTAGCGGTCCAACACTTACAATCTTATACCGGCCCACTGTGCTTTAGAATACTGAATAGTGGCACACCGTGCCAGTCCACTACTGTTGATAATCATACTACATACATGTTATATATAGCATATCTATAATACCGATGGGTCAACACCAGAGAGGGCCAACATCGTCCTCCAACCACCTACAACAGAACGAAGGCTTGATGCGAAGGCAACCGGAAAGCGAGGACCCAACGGCGACACCACTCAGCGTATCAGAACCCTAACATTAAAATTTGTCTAAAAATTCCTTTTTTTAATATATCCCTTGAACAATTTATCATTTGTTTCAAATTTCACAAAAATATTTCAGCTGTATCATTTAAATATATTAATGAAAATTATATGTGCTGACAAATTTTATCAACATTTAAAAATGTATTTTATATTTTTATACAATAAAAAATGTAATTTATTAAATATTAAATATTGACTCATTATTAATTTTAAAAAAGGTGGGTAAGTGGATGTCGCTCTGCTGTACTGTAGGTTACAAGTGGGTCACTGTATGATGGATGGTATTAAATTTGAATTCAATGATATAATATCATTGTATAAGAAAAACGATTCTGAGCGGAGGCGGTATGTCAGTCTAGGTATAAGACATATTATATACTTATTTATGGTATTAAATTATATGGAATTTATGAATAAATTATTCATTGCCCCTTAAAATATGCACAGTCTTATCATTGAGCATACTTCTTATTCCTTATACTATGGTAGATTGTATGGATAGGCCATAATGTGTTGATTTTTCAGTTTCATATATCCCCGAATAATATTTTTAAATTACAACAAAAACCAAGATCGTTAATATTGATTTTAATATGTAATTTCGTCCAAATTTGAATTTAAAATGTCTGTAAAAAATAACTGTGTTCATATATTGCTTAGATTTTTTGGTTACAGTATGAATTATTTAAGAGAATCTATGTTTTAAATTTTCAACTCTTAGTTATAAAAACTGAACATTTTATAATTTATTAATTACAATGTTTGATAATTTTCGAGATTTTGATAAATTTTGTCAAAATTTGATCTTTAAATGGTTATAAAAAAAAACTGTGCCTATGTATTTTTAATATTTTTCAACTGCTATTGTAACAATATACCAGGAGCCTTGTATTAAATTTTCAGACTTTTTGGCCCACTAAATAAAATTTTATTGACAATTATAAAAAAAAAAACTAAAAAAATTGAAAACTGAAAATGTCCGTAAACAGCTCAAAAAGAGTCAAAATCTTTTCAAAATTGTATGGTGTATAGGAAATGCTAATATAAACATTCAGTGAAATTTTCATGTATCTACAGTTATTCGTTTTTGAATTACAACAAAATAAGGAAATCGCTACATGAGAAATCGAGTGAAAATCCAATGTTGTAAAAATTTGAATTTCAAACGCTCATAAAAATTTAATTTGACTGTCCGGTAGAGATTTTTTTATTGATAAAGGTAGATAATCTTATAAGGAATCTTGTGTTTCATTTTCAAATCTTAGATTTAAAAAGAAAAAATTTTACGAATTCTTAACTCAAAATAATTTGCTAATTTTCGTGATTTTTCCATATTTTGTCAATTTTTGAACTTTAAATGCTTATAAAAAAAAATTGTGACTAAGGATTTTTAATATTTTTCATCTGCCTTTGAAACAACATATTAGGAGCCTTCTATTAAATTTTCAAGCTTTCGCAACTAACAAATAAAATTTTATTGATATTTCTAGAAAAAAAACTAAAAAAAAATGAAAAATGAAAATGTCCCTAAACAGTTCCAAATAAATCAAAATATTTTGAAAATGTTATCGTGTATAGAAAATGCAAATATAAACAACCAGTGAAAATTTCATGTATCTACGGTCATTTGTTTTAAAGTTACACCAAAAACCAAATTCGATTTTTTGGAAAATCGATTTTGCGTAAAAATTCCCGTTTTTCCTTAATTTTTATGTTGTTTTTCCCGGCGCTTGTGAAAACTACTGGAAAATGTTTACTTTTGACCCCCCAAAGTACCAACTAGATTCACTTTCCTATCAGAAAAGGTACTATTGAAGAAAATCGAAGCACTTTTACTGTCCCAAAACGTGATGACAGACACAAAAATATAAAAATATAAAAATATAAAAATATAAAAATATAAAAAAAAACATACATCATTGTAAAACCAATACATTCATCGCTCCGCTCAGAATCTAAAATATTTATTAAAAACATGATAGGTACATATAAGTAAAATGAAAAAAGGTTAGATTAAAGGCTGATTATTGATTATTTTTTTTAATCTAGAAATTATACAATCTATACTAAAAAAAGGTGGGCAAGTGGGTGTCGCTCTGCTGTACAGTAGGTTACAAGTGGGTCATTGTATAATGGATGGTATTAAATTTGAATTCAATGATATAATATCATTGTATAAGAAAAACGATTCTGAGCGGAGACGGTATGTCCTTCTAGGTATAAGACATATTATATACATATCTATGGTATTAAAAAAAATTGACCTATAATGAATTCCAAATTAATCATATCACAATATCCATTAGGTACTTATAACGCGTTATACACCAACAACAAACCCTGATACTATCATAGATATATATAGTAGATTACTTTAGAAATTTCAAGTACCCACGAATAATATTATACAATCACAACAAAATAACTAAAATCGTAATTCTTGGTTTAAATATGAAATTTTGTCTAAATTTGAAATTAAAATGTCTGTAAAAAATAAGTGTGTTTATATATTTTTTAGATTTTTTGGTTACAGTATGAATTATTTAAGAGAATCTTTGTTTTAAATTTTCAACTCTTAGTTATAAAAACTGAACATTTTATAATTTTTTAATTCCAACGATTGATAATTTTCGAGATTTTGATAAATTTTATCAAAATTCCAACTTTAAATGCTTATAAAAAAAAATCGTGCCTATGTATTTTTAAAATTTTTCAACTGATATTGTAACAATATATAAGAAAGCTTGTATTACATTTTCAGACTTTTTGGCCCACCAAATAAAATTTTATTGACAATTATAAAAAAAAAAACTAAAAAAATTGAAAACTGAAAATGTCCGTAAACAGCTCAAAAAGAGTCAAAATATTTTCAAAATTGTATGGTGTATAGGAAATGCTAATTTAAATATTCAGTGAAATTTTCATGTATCTACAGTTATTCGTTTTTGAATTACAACAAAATAAGGAAATCGCTACATGAGAAATCGAGTGAAAATCCAATGTTGTAAAAATTTGAATTTCAAACGCTCATAAAAATTTAATTTGATTGTCCGGTAGAGATTTTTTTATTGATAAAGGTAGATAATCTTATAAGGAATCTTGTGTTTCATTTTCAAATCTTAGATTTAAAAAGAAAAATTTTTACGAATTCTTAACTCAAAATAATTTGCTAATTTTCGTGATTTTTCCATATTTTGTCAATTTTTGAACTTTAAATGCTTATAAAAAAAAATTGTGACTAAGGATTTTTAATATTTTTCATCTGCCTTTGAAACAAGATATTAGGAGCCTTCTATTAAATTTTCAAGCTTTCGCAACCAACAAATAAAATTTTATTGATATTTCTAGAAAAAAAACTAAAAAAAAATGAAAAATGAAAATGTCCCTAAACAGTTCAAAATAAATCAAAATATTTTGAAAATGTTATCGTGTATAGAAAATGCAAATATAAACAACCAGTGAAAATTTCATGTATCTACGGTCATTTGTTTTAAAGTTACACCAAAAACCAAATTCGATTTTTTGGAAAATCGATTTTGCGTAAAAATTCCCGTTTTTCCTTAATTTTTATGTTGTTTTTCCCGGCGCTTGTGAAAACTACTGGGAAATGTTTACTTTTGACCCCCCAAAGTACCAACTAGATTCACTTTCCTATCAGAAAAGGTACTATTGAAGAAAATCGAAGCACTTTTACTGTCCTAAAACGTGATGACAGACACAAAAATATAAAAATATAAATAAAAATATAAAAACATACATCATTGTAAAACCAATACATTCATCGCTCCGCTCAGAATCTAAAAAATACAATAAGCATAATGTATGTTTATTAAATTAAATTAAGTGCAATAGCTCGAGTGTCTTGAGGGAAGAAACCATCCAGTGAAGGTACTTCGGCTGATTATTGATTATTAAATTTAAGGTTATTTTTTAAATGTATCCACCATTTCTGACCAGTGATTGATGTTGATTTTTGGAATTAATTGGGAATTACAGAGTTGCAAATCAGCCATCGCAGGTATCAAAAATACTTTTTTCTGCATCATTGTGACATTATTGCTGTTATCACAAAAGATTCTGGCAAGCGTCACTTTTCTGATTTCTGTCAGTTGATCTTAAATATTAAAAAAATTTAGTTAAAATCAGGGTCATTTATAAAAAAAATATATCAGATATACTAACATTCATTGAATATATTTGGTAAATCGTAAAAATATCTATCTGCCATTCTAGTTCTTATAAACTGTTCTCTAATAATACATCTCATCGTAGGCCCAACCATTGAGTCGTCTTCGTGTTTCTCAAACAATGCACCTACCAATAGCTCTATATCTGTCCAATCTCTGTATTGCTTCAATAGTTTATAAGTTGACTAAATATTATAATATACAGGAATAAATAATCACTGTATTATTATTTAATATTTAATATACTTTCAAACTTACACCTTCAACCATGATATTAGATAAATCTTGTACACTTCTTATAGCTTTTAGTCCACAATATTTTCTGAATTCTGAGTAGCTTGGTATACCATGATCGCGGGTTCGTTGTATATCCAAGCTGACAATGTCCATTCCAAACCCGTGGCTGGGATGAGCACTGTATAAGTAATTTGTAAGCTGAAAAAAAAATTCGAATCATTAATGTTAAAATATAGTTGAACGTATAATTTAGTCTGTTAAATGGATGATGTCATCATCAATAATTATGATTTGTTAAAATTCCATTGCATTATATTTATTGTTAATTTCAAAAACCTACAGTTTGAGTAAATTGCATATCGATTTTTTGTGTATTCTGCGTAGATAGCCCTCTGACAAGCTGATCCATGTAATTTGATAGTAAACCAGTTGGTCGGTTGTAATGTTCCTTTAGTGAAAGATTTGCGTTGATCACTCGTTGTTCCGTATATAAACTAAACAAAAACGTAGGTTCATAAAAATTATTAATTATAAGTATGATTCTCTTTAGACACAAAAGCACAGCAATCGACATCTTAATATATTGTTGTGTAGATTATCAATTTTGATTATAAATAGTGCATGTTATATAGAATCATGAGTCATTCTAATTGTGTTGGAACTTACGTATAGAAGACCCTGACATTGCCCAAGCAGAAGCCACTCTGTACCGGTGTCACGACAAAGTATCGCACAGTGTGTGACTTGATTGAACGAACATGGTTTTTTTTTTATATATCAGTATCTTTTCTTTTGGGGAAATTAAAAATGTTTTTACTTTTGTAAAAATTGAAAATTTACAGAATTTTTTGAAATCGAAAAAAAAACTAAGTAAATAATAGCTAACTATAGCTAACTATAGCTATTTTTTTTTTTTATTTGAATATTAATGGAACGTCTCAAACTCATTCGTTTTAATCAGTCAAAGTTACAATCAGACGAGTAAGTCCACTTGCTTAATGCCATCGCTACTGTTTGACCAAATATTAAACTAAATATTTTATATATATAAAAATAAATGTTCGTTTGTAAATTAGACCTCTGGGTAGAAGATAGTCTAATTTAAAAAGGGTTAAATTTGTTTGTTTTTTATTCATCAGATTTTAGTACGGTTGGGTTAGGATTTTATATTAATTGTTTATACCTATTAATAAACCGTAGGTGGAATTAAGTAAAACGATAAACTTAGTATAACTTTGGTCATTGATACTCTAGAGTTAAATCATACACTTACGTACAAACAGCACGGGGTCCGCATTGCCTACCTGATAATATAATGCTGCGAATCAGAATTTTTATTCCGGGCAACGGAAAAGTTAAGATAAATTTTGAACACCATACACCAAATATTAAATAACGATTTGAACAAAGTTTGAGTCATAAATAGTTGGTACATTTAACGGGAAACGGAGTGCACTGGTTCATAATATCATAAAATATACTTATTAATATATAGACTGACAGACTGTCATTGTTCAGAATCGATTTTCGTATACGAATCTCATTGAAGTTTAACAAATCAATTATCAAAGTGACCCCTTCTAGACGGTAAATGGAAAATTACTACGGTCTATTGTGTTTCGAATAAATGAAATAAACTAGGCGAAATATTGTTACTAAAAATATTTTATTTTCAGTGGTTCAAAAAAATTTTCCAAAATAAAATTAAGTTTATGTTCACAATAATAACAAAATAACAATATTGCTACATGAGAAATCGAGTGAATATAAAATCTTGTAAAAATATGAACTTCAAACGCTCATAAAAATTTAATTTGATTTTCTTGTAGTCATTTTTTTTTTTTATTAAGGTAGACAGCCTTATGAAGTATCTTGTATTATATTTTAAAATCTTAGATATAAAAAGAACAATTTTTATGAATTTCTAACTCAAAATAATTTTCGTGAATTGTACGTATTTTGTCATAATTTAAACTTTAAATGCTTATAAAAAAAATTGTGACTGGATTTTTAATATTTTTCATCTTATTTGAAACAACATATTATTAGCGTTCTGTTATATTATCTAGCTTTTTTACCCAACAAATAAAATTTTATTAACATTTATCGAATAAAAAACTAAAAAAATTGGAAAATGAAACGCTGACACACATAAAAAATAAATAAACAAAAAACACATAACTACTATAGAATACTATTGCTATTATTATAAAATTAATAATATACCTAATAGACAACAGCAACTGAAATTTTTAAATTCATTTTTAGATACATTTTTTTGCTAAACTTTAATCTTATGACCAACTATATTCAAAATTTAAAATAATTATTTTATATTTTAATTATATTATTTTTATATATTTATTAATTTTTATTTAACTTTTTTCCATGGATTTTTTTTCGGTGTCTTTTTTCCTACATTCTATAAATGGTTTCCAAAATTAAACTAAATATAAATTCACAATAGTATAAATATAAATTCATAATAGTTGCAATAGTCTCCCATTGGTATTTAAAAAATATCCATTGTAATTTCTTTATTTTAGTAACTATTAATTGTTAGATGAATTATGTATTGATTATAGGTGTTAAACATCGGCGTAGCCAAACATTTTTTTATGGGTATGCAAAAAGTATGTGTACCATACTAAGCAGTGGGGGGCTTTGCTTAATATACAATATTGTTAGTTATTATTAAAGACTCACTAACTCAAAATGAATCTAAGTTTAGACATTTCAGGGAAAAATAGCTAACCTTCACTGGCTTCACTGAATGTTTATTTAATCATTTGCCATGTATAATACAATTTTCGAAATGTCTTGACACTTTTTGAACTATTAATAGGAATACGATTTTAAATAGATATACAAATGTTCTCATTATCTTAACATAATGTAACCATATACGGTATCTAAATAATATTTTCCACTGCTGGATCAGAATCTAATAATATAAACAAACAATCCTTCCTAACATACTGTTTTTTTTTTTAACTTTAAGAGTTACCTAAATAACAAAATATATTCGCTCAAAAAGTTTTAATATATTTACATACATTGAAATTTGAATAATATAATATTGCTTCAGATTTTGAAATTAAAATATTATGTAGTTACCATTTAAAAATTAAAAGCCGATTATGGGTTCGCCGGGGTGAATAATCACTTTAAGGTTTTTTTCACTTACACATTCATCTAAACAATTGCTAAGAAAAATGTTTAAATGACTAGGATTATTCACATTACTTATTTATCAAATTACCCCCCTAAATAACCTACATATACACGATAATAATAATAATAATATTATTATACCAGGTGTGCACGAACCTGATAGTGTCGCTTAGCATGGAATTAGCGAACGGTAATACTGCAGTCGCAAAGCTGTTGCTGACGCTCGGGTCGGTGGTCTCGTTGTAAGCGTTACTGTAGCCTTTTGTCGGCAGTTCAAGCCCGTTCCACCTGGTGTAGTTTTCCCCGAGCAGCGCTGGCAGCCACTCGGCGTAAGTGATGTGTTGTATGGATGCCGTAACGATTTTCCTGGCCTCCTGAAAAATACGTTCATCGTCCCAATGCGGATTTACGTGGGACAGTAGTTTGGCCAACCGGTTGTGTTCCCTCATCCACAACGTGTGAATGACCGTAAGTTGTGGAAGCCCATTTGCCCGGATGTCACCAGCCCTATAACACGTGCCACTGCCATACTGACAGGCGTTTGATTCGATGTCTTCCAGTGGCATATATTGCGGTTGTAGCGGGTCACTATGGCTCTTGTTATCACAGCCCATGCTTGTCAATAGTTGGCCGTCCAAGTTGGTCCTCAACAACCATGTCCGTTTCGCCGACGAACCGTAAATCATCGACCCATCTAAATAATGAGTAGCTTGGTTCATCTACGAAAAATAACCATGTTAAGAAGTTCAATTTGTAATCTATGTTATCTATGATTTTAGGGGAATTTGAAAAGTCAGTTCTCAACACTAAATAGGAGTGACAAAACTGTGTACCACTTAAAATGGACACTGTATTTTTTTAGATAGATTCTCTTTTAAAATTTGATTTATAATTGTAATGACAGTATATATAAATTTACCAATCTTTTAATTATTTACCTAATTTAAAGTATTATAACCAATATAAATATACGTTTATGGTTATGAAATTATCTTATATTGTTCTTACTTGTTCCTTGGGTCCAAAAGTACAATCGGAACGCACAGCGGGCACTGAACGCACGTAGTACATACAACGAGCATTGTTTCTGAAAAATGGATCTTCAACCGGTATCGGAATTGCCAAGCACAACTCGTGGTATATTCTTCCAGGGTAGAGCTCATTCCGGTTATCATTACAACACCTCACAGGTCTATTACTATTCACTAAGGTAATATAATAATTTGCATACATTAATTATGATCAACCAATAGGTATATATGATTATTTGTTAATCCTACTCATTATAGAAATTGCCGTGTGAGATAGATCATGGCCTACAAAAATCGTCCAGTACGCCATTGCCATCGTTTTAAAGTCATCTGGTGAGTGCTCGTCTTTGACAAATGCAACGCTCAGTCTTCTAGGACTGGGTCTGTAATCCGAATAAAAGTCTTCGGGAACTTCTGTATGGACAGTAAATGAAATCACATCATTAGATCCACACAATGGTAAATTATAATGTTATAAAAATTACCAATAAACTCATTTCTATAGTTAGGATACAGTAAACGTTTATAAGCCGTGGTTGCTTTTCCCGAGAAGGAACGTTTCAAGTTGTTACAAGAACCATCAGGACTACGATACTTCAAGTTCATCCCGATGCACGCAGATTTGTTGTAATACAATGACAAACACATCTCACCCATAGATGTCTTATCTAGTTTCACTTTCGATAAGTCTATGGCACAAGGTGTTTCCCAACTATCAAGATAATTGAAATGGTCGTTAAATTTATGCATATTAGGAATATTTTTTTTTTAATGAGATTTATATTGTATATACTTTCGACATTCGGAACCGCCTATCCATTTGGAAGCTTCAGAAATAATTTGAGCATGAAAATATAATGAATACAGTTCTTCGGAAAGCTGAGAATCAATCATTAGTCCATGCTCTGGGCTTCCAATATCAAAACTAAGATGAGATTCACGTAAATCTTCAAGTATCTTAACATGTTTGACAACTGTTCGAATATGATCATCTAATTTTTTGGTTTTTAGATGTAGGTACCAGTCGGCTCTTTTTATTTTCAAACCATCTATACAGACCATTTAATCATGGTTATCATTTTGTGTGAAAAATAATCAAAACTAAAGGTAAAGTTATGATTTATACCTTCAAAGTAGAGCTGATCATCTAGTCCCGGGTAACACGGTGGTAAGAATACCAACACACAAATCCACAGATGTATAGATACCGAGGAACTCATTCTGCTAATTATAAACTATAATAATTTAAAAGAAAATGTTAATTATTAACTATAACTTTTACTTTATATATTTTATATATTTTTACTATTTCAAGAGCTTTTATATAAGCGTAGTTGGGCGTATTTTTCGTTTTGGGAAAACCTATATGCGCACTTGATAAACAGTTGTCAACAAAAAGAAAGGCTGAAATGCAAACTGAGAAAAAAAATTAAAAATATAAAGTCCTAATATTGTGTAATGTATTAAATTTGAATTCAATGATAGTATAATATCATTGAATACGAAAAACCATTCTGAGCGTTGGCGGTTTGTCAGTGTGGATATTTTATATTATATTTATATTGTTATTACTTATTAATAATACGGTAGCCAGTAAGTTGAGTAAATACTATAAAATTAAAACAATATATTAACTAAAATTGTTATTCTTGGTTATTCAATATAATATAATTTTCGAACATAAAATAACAAAAGAAATTGTGTTAATATATTTTTGAGATTTTTTGGTTACAGAATAATCTGACCTACTTACGAGAAACCTTGTTTTAAATGTTCAATCTTTAGCTATAAAATTTGTACCATTGATACATTTTTAACTACGACTTTTTTTTAAAATCTGCAATTTGATAAAAATTTTGTAAAAATCAGGAAAATGTCCTAAGTATTAACATAAAAACCGTATGAGATACCCTTGAGAATAATCTTACATTTTAATTATACAAGTGGTCATTTCAGTTGGGTATATAATTAAAACCCTGCCTATTTCGTGGAATCCTATAGGACAATAATAATTGTTTAGTAAAGTAGAGCATTTAATGAGCACACTCATAGAAAGACCACATACAATATATTGCACATTATAAAACTAACAGGTTGGTAATTAATTTTGTAAAAACTGCTTAACAATAAGTAATTGCAATATAAGGGGATATCGTAATAATTGTTGAAATACACAAGCTAAAAGTAAATAATAATAAAATAGGATATAGTTTCTAACTATATAAATGTGAAATGAAAATCTTTGTACAGGAACTACTCTATCAGATCTTCTAGATTTTGTTTTAAAACAAAAGAGTATATCACGGAGAAGGTTTCTATGAAAGAAAATTTTACGAAAATTTTAGGAATAGTAGGAAATCTTTATGTTAAAAAAAATTTTGAATACCATACACCGAGTATTAAATAGATAACGAATTGAACAAAGTTTAGGTCATATAGGATTGGTAAATTTAACGGGCAACGAAGTGCACGGGATCTGCTAGTATAATATAGCAATAAGTATAATATCGAGTATGTTACAATGTACAATAGTGTTACAATAGGTAGTATAAATTAGCGACTACCGACTATACTATACAATACAATATAATATGTGGTATGGTATTATATAAAATAAAAATGTACATGTACTCTGCGTCTGATATATGCCTTAAGTATTACAATGTGCAAGGCTGGGCAATTTACGTGTTAAATAATTAAAGTAAAGTTTAAAAGTTAATTGTATTTTAACTTTTTAACTTAACTAGTTACTTTTGGCTTTTCATTAACTTAACTGTTAACTTACTAAATTTATTTTTTAATTAACGTGAAATCAATGAATTAATTTTTCATTTTAAGAAGTACGTTATGTTAATTTATTTTGTTTTTAATTTTATAATATTTTACTATTTCGGTCTATTTCGTTTTCATGTCAAAAAATATTTATCGTAAATTGTTTAAAGTTTAACATTTAAATCACTGGAATCTAACTTATATTAAAATACCGTATGAAGTATAAACACTCTAGTCTAGTAAAACTGAGTTAACCTATAGTTAAATTAACTTTTTGTTATTGTTGCATATAACTTAGCTTAACTGAGTTAAAAACAATCGTTAACTTGCCCAGCCTTGACAATGTGAATAGATTTCTTATAAAATACATGATTTAGGTTAGGTTAGTTTAGGATTATGTATTAATTTATTATATTAATCAATGATCCACCGTATTATATCAAACTTGGTATAACTTTGATACTTTATTACAATACATATATGATATGGTATTATAAAAAATAAAAATGTATACACTGCGTCTGATGTACGCCTGTAGTACTACAGTGTGAATAGATTACTTATAAGCTACATGATCAAGTTTGTTTTGATAATTTATAATATTATATTACCTACTATTATTATGATTAAATTATTAAAAACTACACATTGCATTACATGATACTTCACACCATTATAGCAATTAATCTAGACTTACAATAATTTTGATCAATCGAATTTAGTATTTGGATAAAATTATATGGGTGATCGTATATTTTATGGACACTAATCGATTGAAATATGTCAGTACCTCAGGAATATTAAAATTTTAACACTTGATCAGTGAATTGAACATTTAAAAAAACATTTTTAACAATTTTATTAATCAGAGATCGCTATAGTATCAAAAAATCTAAATATGAATATTAAAATAACCTTCTTATTTACCTAAAATAAATGTTTGGTATTCACCGTAAATTGAATTATATGATTTAATGGACAGATTCTTACCTTTTGATTGATATCATGTGATTGAACTTGTATTAATTGTGTCGTTAAACACTGAAAATACTCTTCCAATAAATGAGATTAACCAATTAAGTTTAACGATGAGTTATCACGTCAATTCGTCGTCGTCGTCGATGCACTTATGTCTGTGGTTTCCAGTTGTTTTTAGTTTCCACTATGATGATACATGTGATATCGGGCGAACGACGATCCTATTGGGTTCACCCCCACCCTATGCAAACAATAGGTACTGAGTCACACCAGTATATTTCTAAACGTACAATTCTATTAGAATTTGACCTTGGAGTCGTCGGTGGCGGTGACCAGTTTTTTTCTCTGTATAATTTTGGTCAAGGGACGTGCGACACTGAGACGCCGAGTATTATTAAAGGAAATGAGGAATTCACAAACCGGTTCAACGGTAGTGCTGTGTGTCTTGTGTGTATCATTTAATTTATAGTGTTCGAACAGTAGCATAATATATAAGCCGATTAATAAAAACGTTAGCCTAGGGATTATTTGGAGCCGATTCCCAGGTTAAAATTCATGAGACTTAATAATAAATAGCAAATCTTGATTTTAAATTCAAATAAAGAATTGGTTGAGCAAGCAGCCCAAGATGACGGTTCTAATCCATTAGAAAAAGAAACAAGTGTCATCATACATGATTTTGAAGAGTATCTGAGAACAACTTCACACAAAATATCTACAAGGCTACAACTAATAGTATTAAACTCAATAATTCTTATAATGGGATAAAAAAAAAAAAAATGAAGATTTTTAAAATATTAAAAGAGTTAATTATAAGGAAAATGTGGTTCAGTAGTATTTGGAAAAGAAAAATTAAATGCCACAGTTATTTGAGCTTGCAAAAATTGTTATGGCTGTACCAGCTACCTACTGAGGTAAATTGTTCTTGTGCTTATAAATGTATGTACTATGTATCTACATGTTAATTAAGTGAAATGGTCTTATAATAAGCATTAAACAACATTTTTTTTTTTACATTTCTTATATTTATATTAATTAATAAATCATTTTAGAAGCATGTCAGATTGTGGAACCCAGATTCTCTGGACTTAAGTTCATTTTGTCAGACTTAAGTTGGTCATTATCCAGTCAAATGTTGGAAAAATTTTTAATAATACGAGGAAATAGCTTATAATTCATAAATGTATATTCTTTATTATTTAAATATAAGTCTGTTTGAATAATTTCTATGGAATAACTGCTAAATGAAAATGTACAAAATTGAAATTAAAAATACACTCTAATATTATATTATTTAAAAACGTCAATAATTATAGATACAAATTACAACTTCATTAGGTACATCTATAAAATATTAGTTGTAAATTACAACTATTTAATATTTTTTATTATTACATTTTTGAGCTAAAGTCTAATACCTACCCTATTACTAATTGGTAAGTTATTATATTAATGATTTATAGAGTTATATTGATCATTTCAAATGTTTAAGCTGCTATTTAGATTAACTAAATACTATTTTGTATACCTACATTGTTCAAGCAGTCAAGGGAGTAATATAATTAGAATTTATTACACACATTTTCTACCTAATTCGTGCCATTTTATTTTTATTTCTAGTGCTCAGAGACCAGAGTATTAGACAAAAAATGTAATAATTTATAATAGATATTTAAATTTTTTGTAACTAATAAATATTACTTTATAGGTTGTTGAAGTAACCAACACCTAAATTAACACTAACTTATCAGTTAGCTAATTGCTACAATAGTAAAAACGCTAGGTGGATTGAAAATAGGTAATCTAACCTGGCAAATAAATCCTACTAAAGTCATAACTCTTACATAACAGTGTGGATAATTATGCTACAATAACAATAGAATTGTTTGAAATAAAAAAAAATTCCCTATTTACTTTTGAATTAAAAAAAAAAAAATTTTAAATTTAAGAAAGTTGCTCTGCTGTACAGTATGTTACAAGTGGGTCACTGTGTATCATGTATGGTATTCAATTTGAATACAATGATATAATATTATTGTATAAGAAAAACGAGACGGTATGTCAGTCTAGGTATAAGAATATATATTATATACTTATCTATGGTGTTAAAAAAATTGACCTATAATAAATTCTAAATTAATCATATCACAATATCCATTAGGTACTTATAACGCGTTATACATCAACAACAAACCCTGATACTATCATAGATATATAATAGTGTACTTAAGAAGTTTCAAGTACCCACGAATAATATTATTCAATCACAACAAAATAACTAAAATAGTTATTCTAGGTTTTTTAATATGTAATTTCGTCCAAATTTGAATTTAAAATGTCTGTAAAAAATAACTGTATTCATATATTTTTTGGATTTTTTGGTTACAGTATGAACTATTTATGAGAACCTTTGTTTTAAATTTGCAATCCTTAGCTATAAAAACTGAACATTTTATAACTTATTAATTACGATGATTAAAAAATTTCGAGATTTTGAAAAATTCTGTCAAAATTCGATGTTTAAATGCATATAAAAAAAATTGTGCCTATGTATTTTTAATATTTTTTAATTGCTATTGTAAAAATATATCAGGAGCCTTGTATTAAATTTGTACACTTTTTGGCCAACAGATAAAACTTAATTGATATTTATAGAAAAAAATACTAAAAAAATTGAAAACTGAAAATGTCCGTAAACAGCTCAAAAAGAGTCAAAATATTTTCAAAATTGTACAGTGTATAGGAAATCCTAATATGAATATTCAGTGAAATTTTCATGTATCTACAGTTATTCGTTTTTGAATTACAACAAAATAAGGAAATCGCTACATGAGAAATCGAGTGAATATCCAATGTTGTAAAAATTTAATTTAAATTTCTTATAGACATTTTTTTTTGATAAAGTTAGACAATCTTATAAGAAATCTTGTATTACATTTTAAAATCTTAGATTTAAAAAGAAAAATTTTTACGAATTCTTAACTCAAAATAATTTGCTAATTTTCGTGATTTTTGAAAAAATACAGTGTTAACCAAAATGTTTTTTCGTTTACTATAAATAATATTTCTTTGGGCGAAAACCAAATCACTCTTTTTTGTGTTTGGGTAAAAAAGGTCGATTTTGGGCGAAAACATGTACGGCCGTATATTTGATGATATTATTTTTGTGAATAAAGTAATTTATATATTTACCTATTTACATGGAACCTTGTTTTAAATTTTCAATCCTTAGTTATAAAAGTTGAACAGGTTATAAATTAATTTTTTTATAACTTGTCCACATTTGCTAATTAGTAATAATTACGGCTAATTCAAATCTGTTATTTCAGTGAAAAAACAACACACACATATTATTATTGATGGCTTAGTGCACACTTGTTGTAAGATCATTTTTTCAAAAATATACTTCGCATGATTACTACCTAATAAATAATATAAAATTAATAATTAATTATTTATTTTCTAATTATATATTATGATAATCTAATTTTTACACAAAGATAAACTTCTTGGTAAATGTTTGTGTATAACAAAATGCTAGGGCAGTTTATGACTTAAAAATATCGTAACTAGAAAAAAAAAATTGTAATTATTCGTTTAATGAAACATTTTTAATACCCATTGAAATTAAAGAAGTGTTGAATATAATACAAAACTTTAAAGATGAATCAGCTTGGGATTTCAGTTTTTTTTTATTTTTATTTAATAAAATAAGACATTCTTAGTCGTAAAAAGATTATAAATAGAAATAGAAATAGAAAAAAAAGTGGGTAAATGGATGTCTTTCTGCTGTACAGTAGGTTACAATTGGGTCACTGTAATGTATGGTGTTAAATTGGAATTCAATGATATAATATCATTGTTTGGGTAATCATACTTCCAATTACAAAGGATGTCAAATTTTCAAAGCTCTTCTCAAACGACGCAAATCCACTCAATCAAAACTACAGATTCCGACTCCAGTACTAAACTCACTTCTCTTCATCTCCAAACTCCCCCTCACCCTCCCAAAACTTCTTACACCTCCGTCACTAATTCTAAAAATATACCTCTACCCAATATCCACGTAATTGATAAGCCACTAACTACATTTATATCAGAACTTTCCTCTTTAATCTCTCCCCTCATTACGCTCCTTTCAGCTGTTTTAAATAAACAACTTGGTCCATAGTCCGATAGTACCTTCCTTATCACTTAATTAAATTGAATTAAAATATTTTTAATCGCCAGTTATGTAATGTAATTATTGTACCTTATAGGTCTTCAATTCATATTATTACTGTAATATTTTAATCAATATCATATTGTAATGTTAAATTTTGTACTTGTAAAAATTTTGTAATTGTCGAGCTATCATAGTTTTAACTAGAAGCTAATAAAAAAAAAAAAAAAAAATATCATTGTATAAAAAAAATTGTTTCTGAGCGAAAACGGTCAGTCAGCCTATGATATTACTAAGTATATTTGATAATATTATTATTGTGAATAAAGTAATTTATATATTTACCTATATTTACATGGAACCTTATTTTAAATTTTCAATCTTTAGTTATAAAAGTTGAACATTTTATAAATTTATTTTTTTATAACTTGCAACAGTTAATTATTTTCATTAACTTGTCAACCTTTGCTAATTACGGCTAATTCAAATCTGTCATTTCATTGCAAAACCAACACACACACACATACCTATTATTACCTCACACTTGTTATAAGTCCATTTTTAAAAAAAAATATACTTCAAGATACTAACAGATAGTAATTAATAAATAAGTATTTATTTTCGAATTATATATTATAATAATCTAATTTTGTACTCAGTGTTAAACGTCTAGGTAAATGTTTGTGTATAACAAAATACTAGGGCAGTTTATGACTTAGAAATATCGTAACTATAAAATAAAGTTTTTTTTAACTAAGTTAAGTTAATTTTATTTTCTATATTAAACTTATCTGGTTAAATTTTTTTTTATTAACTTTTAACTTAACTGAAGGCAATTTAGTTGAATTATCTTTTCTTGCTACAGTTAATTATTTTCATTAACTTGCACACCTTTAAACATTTTTTGTGGTGTATTGGATCCAATTTTATTTAACTTGTACATATATTGTACAAACATAATTTTTTTTTTTGTGCTTGTGATTTAAATGTAGATGGTCATGGTGCAATGGTAATATATTATGCTGATACCACCTGTTTTCTTTTTTCTGATATAAATTGGGATGCGTTGCATAAAAGGCAACTCTGGATCTAAGTACAATATACTGTACCTAGGTATACACAAAAATTTAAATAGTTGGAAACTAACTTTAAATTTAAAAAAAAAATTATTGTTTTCAACTATATATTTATTCACTCCTGTAATAATCCAGACTCTACTTTAAGATTCTGAGTAAATGATAAATGTATTGATTTTACAATGATGTTTGTTTTTTGTTTAATTTTTTTTATTTTTGTGTCTGTGTACACGATAAATAGTCGAAATAATGCTTCGATATTCCACATCAGTATCTTGTTCGATTTTAAAGTGAATATCGTTGGTGCATTGGGGAGGTCAAAATTTGAAAGTACCATTAGTTTTCACAAGCGCCGGGAAAAACAACCTAAAATTAAAGGAAAAAAGGGAATTTTTAAGCAAAATCGGTTTTTGACAAAGGCGGAAACGGTATGTGAGTGTAGGTTTAGGATATATTATATACATATCAATGGTAATAGAAATAAATATGCACAGTATTATCATTGAGCATACTTCTTAATAATTTTGATTTTTCAGTTTCATATATCCCCGAGTAATATTTTTAAATTACAACAAAAAACCAAAATTGTTTATATTGATTTTAATATGTAATTTCGTCCAAATTTGAACTTAAAATGCCTATAAAAATCAACTGTGTATGTGTAGTTTTTAGATTTTTTGGAAATAGAATTATCTACTTACATCTTGTGATAAATTTTCAGTCCTTAGATATAAAAGTTGAACATTTTATACATTTTTAACTTCAAAGTAATTATTCAACTTTAAATTTGATAAATTGTGTCAATATTCGATCTTTAAATGCTTATAAAAAAAATCGTGACTATGTATTTTTAATATTTTTCAACTGATATTGAAACAATATATCAAGAACCTTGTATTAAATTTTTACACTTTTTGGCCCAACACATAAAACTTTATTGATATTTATAGAAAAAAACACTAAAAAAATTGAAAACTGAAATGTCCTCAACAAGCTCAAAAAGAGTCAAAATATTTTCAAAATTGTATGGTATATAGGAAATCCTAATATAAACATTCAGTGAAATTTTCATGTATCTACAGTTCATCAAATTAAATTTTTATGAGCGTTTAAAGTTCATAATCTTACAATATTGGATATTCACTCGTTTTCTCATGTAGCGATTTCCTTAATTTGTTGTAATTCAAAAACGAATAACTGTAGATACATGAAAACTTCACTGAATGGTTATATTAGCATTTCCTATACACCATACAATTTTGAAAATATTTTGATTCTTTTTTAACCGTTTAAGGACATTTTCAGTTTTCAATTTTTATAGTTTTTTTTTTCTATATTGGGCCAAAAAGTTTAAAAATTTAGTACAACGCTCCTGATATATTGTTATAATAGCAATTGAAAATTATTAAGATTATATAGTTACACATTCTTATTATAATCATTTAAAGTTCGAATTTTAAGAAAATTTATAAAAATCTTGAAAATTATCAATCATTGTAATAATTTGTTTAGTTTTTATAGCTAAGGATTTAAAATTTAAAACAAGATTCCATGTAGGTAAGTAGTTAATTAAGACATTTTTACTTCCCCAAACCGTTATACATTATACTATTACATTATGTATTTATATTAATGTCATCCGGCATTACCTGCAGTGGTGATTTGGTGTGAAGTCAATAAAGCGGGTTTTTCCATTTCGATTTTTTTATTTATACATTTATCTGTTTAATTTCATATTTTAGATCCAAATTTGGTAGTGATTGAACAGTGGGTACTGGGTACTCACATTTCCCTATACAACATAATAATATGTAACACAGAAACATCAAATAAGCCTATATCCAGTCTTGTTAAGTATTTAAGTAAATATATCTAAATACTTTTTGAATTAAGTATTTGGAAAGTATTTTAAATAGTGTATTGGATGTATTAGATTCTGAGCGGATCGATGAATGTATTGATTTTACAATGATGTGGGTTTTTTTATTTTATTTTTTTGTGTCTTTCATCACCTTTTTTTTTTTTTTTTTGATAAAGGTAGACAAACTTGTGTAAACGGAATTTTTTTTCAAATGCAAGCCCTGTAATAGGCTACTTATAAAATACACGATGTAGGGTGTTTTGTTCATAATTCCAACAATAATAAATTAATATTATTAATATCTATGGTTTACATTATTGATAACTTGTCCACAAATGATACTCGCTTTCGCACAGCTATACGATCCTAGTATCTTTAGATCCTTCATACCATTAGCTGCAATTAATCTAGGTATAGAATAATTTTGATCGATCGAATTTAGGACTAAGAAAATATTATATGTGTGCACATACTCTTTCTAGCAACTTAATTAGTTTATCGATTGAAATATTCCTGTACCTTAGGAATATTAAATTTGATATTTTAAGACCTGAAAATTAAAAAAAAAACATTTTAAACAATAAATATCAATGTATTCTCGATTAATTAATCCACTTATTCATCCTACCTCTTCAATCAGTACCTAAATGTAAGCGGGATCTCTAAACTATAAAAAAAAATTAAATATTATGTATACTACCTATCATATTATGTAGGTAATAGTTATGCAGATACTATGAAACGACCAGTGACCACTTTAAAGATGACTGTTGTTATAATTTATAAGGGTAACTTATTTGCCTATTATGGTTTGATACTCGCCATAACTTGAGTTATTTTGTTTTATGAACAGATTCTTATCCTCTCGAATTTGCATTAATTTTGACGATAAACACATCAAATATTTATCCAATGATTGATATTATTTAACGAATTAGGTTTCACGATGCGTTTTCAAGCCATGACGGAGTGCCAGTACTCTGCGTTTTAATAACTGGCCGTAAATGTACCTGTGTTCTTGCCGGGTAGAAGCAATGGCGCGTTGAATCGTCGTCGATACACTGATGTCCGGGGTCATAGAGTTGCCAAACAAACACAAGTACAAATATGAACAACGGAACATTGTATTTTATATTTTGTTAAGGACATTTTCTGTCGTTTGATTTAGGTACTATCTGAACATTTCTTCATATTCTATTATTTGTGGAGATTGTTATTGTAATACTAACATGTAGATATTAAAACAACAAACACGTCCACAGTCCATAAACAATGTTTTAGATTCTGAGTGGAACGATGAATGTACTGATTTTACAATGATGTATGTTTTTTAGATTCTGAGTGGAACGATGATTGTACTGGTTTTACAATGATGTGTGTTTTTTTTTAATTTTTTAATTTTTTTTTACTTTTTTTTTTGTGTCTGTGTACACGATAAGTAGTCGAAATAATGCTTCGATTTTCAACTTCAGTATCATGTTCGATTGGAAAGTGAATCGGTGCATTCAGGAGGTCAAATTTTAAAAATTCCCAATAGTTTTCACAAGCGCCGGGATTAAACACATAAAAATTAAGGAGTAACGGGAATTTTTACGCAAAATCTGTTTTCTAAAAAATCGATTTTGGTTTTTGGTGTAACTCTAAAACAAATGAACGTATATACGTATATGAAATTTTCACTGGTTGTTTATATTCGCATTTTCTATACACGATAAAATTTTTAAAATATTATGATTTGTTTTGAACTGTTTAGGGAGATTTTGATTTTCCATTTCTTTTTTAGTTCTTATTTTAAAAATATCAATAAAATATTATTTGTTGGTTTCGAAAGCTTGAAAATTTAATAGAAGGCTCCTAGTATAGTGTTTCAATGGCAGATGAAAAATATTAAAAATCCTTAGTCCCAATTTTTTTTTATAAGCATTTAAAGTTCAAAAATTGACAAAATATGGAAAAATCATGAAAATTAGCAAATTATTTTGAGTTAAAATTTTTCTTTTTAAATCTAAGATATGAAAATATAGTACAAGATTACTTATAAGTTAATCTACATTTATCAATAAAAAATCTCTACTGGAAAGTCAAATTAAATTTATATGAGCGTTTGAAATTCAAATTTTTACAACATTGGATATTCACTCGATTTTTCATATAGCGATTTCCTTATTTTGTTGTAATTCAAAAACGAATAACTGTAGATAAATGAAAGTTTCATTGAATGTTTATATTAGCATTTCCTATATACCATACAATTTTGAAAATATTTTGACTCTTTTTGAGCTGTTTACGGACAATTTACAGCTTTCTTTCAATTTTTTTTAGTTTTTTTTTCTATAAATATCAATAAAGTTTTATCTGTTGGGCCAAAGAGAATCTCCACTCAGAATCGTTTTTCTTATACAATGATATTATATCATTGAATCCAAATTTAATACCATCCATTATACAGTGACCCACTTATAACTTACAGTACAGCAGAGCACCTTTTTGTAAATGGTGTTGTAATATTTTATTCTTCGTTTTCACGATAATGATTATGGTGTGGAATTGAAAAATTATTAAAAATAACAAATGTATAACTCCGAAAAAAATAAAATAAAAAAATAAAAAAAAAAGAATAAAATTTCTAGAGGGCCTGGGTGGGTATGACCACTTGCCCTCCCTGCCAGTCCGCCCCTGAACGTAGGTACCTGTATTCCGGTATTCGTATATAATATTAAATTATTCTGCGTAAAGTAAGTAGTAACTACTAACTAGAAAATAGATGTCATAAAATAATAATTAACTACCTGCAGGTTACTACCCTATCATTATTGTAGTATTGTCACTTTTTTCATTAATTTAAATGAATAATAATTATTATTATTATTCTTTTTTTAATATTTATATATATGTTATTGATATATATATATATATATATTATTATCACTATTTACTAGGACTGTGAATTTGTAGAAAAATAATTATTCTTAGCCTACAGTAAGAAAAGACATATCTCCCTGACACATATTTTGAATTGCCATTAGAAACTTTTAATTTAAAATTGTTTGGCATTTTTTATTTATTAGATCCTTTTAGGATTTTTAAGTCAACGTTTTATTTGTATTACTTTTTTCGATATGTATAATATATCTATCATGTGGGATATTGCATTAGTAATTTTTTTAAAAAAAGTTAAATTAATATGGAGGTTGGAAACCGTTTATTATTTATGTAGTATGATTTTTATTCTCTTAAATGAATAAAAAGTGTTGTTCTTTATTATGCTAATAATACCTACATCAATTTATATTTTATTTTTGTGTAATATTTTTGCCTTCCTAGTTCCGGCTAAACCATATTCAGTGAATGTTGAGAGATTAATATAATAATAATATCATACTATAATATTTTGAAAACCAAAGGAAGGTTGTTGTTATTACCAGAGACTATAAAAGTGCACTTATTCTATTAAAATTAAATGTAAATAATTTTGTGTCACGCCTACACCGATATTTTAGTTTTCAATAACTGTTAAAGCGTTGGAAAGTTACCTTATTCCGTTCAGCCGGCTGTAAAAAGCGCATATCACGCGTATTCCTTGCACAACCAGATAATGCATTTTATATCACGATCCTTACAAGACATAATTACATAAACGTTTGGTTACATTATTTTTTGTCACGCCTGCACTGAAATCTCAAAAAGTGCCGTGCGGTAAAGTCATCAAAATCCCCTTAACCTTTTTGAAATTCTATATTATCGATCCATTATAGGTTTTAAGTTTCTGGAATATACAGTCCGGGTAATTAATTCCCGGGATTATATTTGAATACAAATTCCGGAAATATACGTTCCGGACAATTTTTTTTATATTCCGGTCATATAATACGATATAGACAAGTTCATTCCGGGTTTATACAGTCTGGATGAATATACGTTTCGGAATTAAAATATTCCGGAATTATATATTCTGGCCACATCTTGTTTTAGGTTTTTAGATACCAAACATTTAATACGTTCCAGAATTTATACTTTCCGCCTATACATTTTCCGGAATTTTCGACCTTCCTAAATAATGTATCAAACCGTCGCGTCGTGGAGTGGTAGGTAAGCCAGTAACTTTACGGATTTATGTGGATCCATAATAATTATTTAAAAATATTAGTACATATTTATTCAGGTATTGTTATAAATTATAATACAATTTTGGACTTAAAGACTATTACATTATTAATAATTGTAAATTGTACTTTTGGTTATTATTTTCTACAATTTTTGTATTGTTTATATTTTTGATTAAAAAACTCTCTCAAATTAAAATAATTCTCTTGTTATTTTACTAGAATATTACGAATATACTTTAAAATCAAACTTACTTTTTAACTCTAATTAACTACATATATGCAATATATGCAGAAGTATAAATAAAATATAAATCCAAATAATTTGAGAGAATTAGGTGATGATTAGCTTCTGTTAAACACAATACGATTGTAAATTGATCACGTCTTAATAAAATAAAATGGTATTTAGCATAATATTAAGGGGGTTGCAGCGCACGTATTTTAGACCAATAAGCAGTGGTAAATTACACATACTTCGGAATGTCCGATTTAAATTTTTTACACATGTTTGAATTCATTGATAAAATATCTAGGCTTCTTAGGAAGTCGATTTTCAATTTTCAATTTTACTACTCACACATAGATACAGTATTAATTTATATGTCACATGAATTGCCTAAATAGTACTCCTTAAAATATGCTACGTTGCAGCCCCCTTAATTAAAAATTACTAATACCTGACAAAAATCACAATAATGGTCCTAAATTTACCAATTTAATTAACTTCAATCGCATATTATAGTCCTGATGGAGGAAAGTAACTTATTTACAATGTGTAGGTACTAAAAATTAATTTAATCTGTGAATAACATAAATAGGTTTCTAACATAAATTAAATGTTATCTGTGTACAACAAATATTAAATATAAATTATAATACCATATTGTTTTAGCTACGAACAAATAATATATTTAAACATTTAAATTAAATAAAAGTTAAAAACAATTTTTTCAGATGCAATTGCCAATTAGAAAGAACATCAAGTACAATAATATTTTGAAGAAAACAACATACACACAACTGCCTTGACACATGCGACCTTTCGCATTAAAAATTAATTTCAAATTCAAAACAACCTAATTAAATTGTGTTCATTTATATTAAAAATGAATCATCAAGAATGATATATTATTATAATTAAACTTACAGCTTATTGTTTAAATATAATATTTGATTTTTATATTTCCTTATACCTACTTGTGGAATTGTTTTCTGAATATTGGTAGTTAGTACCTATGCATTATTAAAATAACTAAAACATTCATGTGAGAGTTGCTTCCGCCGCGGTTGCCCGACTCGACGTGCAGCGATTCTCGGAAACGATAACGGATTACGCACACTAATGTTCATTTACTACTCCCACACGGACACATACTAGTTGCGGACGAATTAGTCAGGTTAGGAATTATAATATAACAATTGCGGACATGAGTTTCGTTGTCATAATACTCATTGCGTACAGAGCTTTTTTTTAATAAAAACTACGTTAGTTGTGGACACAAATATTTCCCTTCACCACCTTTTCAGGACTTATGACAATAGCTAAAAAAAAAAATTGGTAGGTGGGGTTAAAAATATTTGTGTCTTGCAAAAGAGCAATCGTTATTTTTAAAATGTTGTTGAAATATAGATTGTTTTAATTTTGTGTTAAAAATTGTTTCTAGAATATTTATAGATTATCGTCATTATTAATTAGGTATCGTCATAGTATTTAAAACAGCCTGTATATATATGATATTCTACTGATTTCACCACGTGAATATTGTAACATTATCCGCAATTACTATCTTATATTTGTGTCCGCAATTAGTATGTTACCTTTTTAGATTTCGTCCGCAACTCACATGGTTTTTGTCACTTTGTCCGCAATTCGGAAACACCGTCCCACACAGATACAGTATTAATTTATATGTCACATGAATTGCCTAAATAGTACTCCTTAAAATATGCTACGGTGCAGCTCCCTTAAATCTTAAATTATTTACTAATATAATTTTAACAATTTTTGTCATACGTTTAAGTAGAGTCGTTTTTAGATTCTGAGTGAAACGATGAATGTATTGATTTTACAATGATGTGTGTTTTTTTAAAATTTTTTTTTTGTGTCTGTGTACACGATATAAGTAGTCGAAATAATGCTTCGATTTTCAACTTCAGTATCTTGTTCGATTGGAAAGTGAATATCGTTGGTGCATTGGGGAGGTCAAAATTTAAATTTCCCAGTAGTTTTCAAAAGCGCCGGGAAAAACAAAAGAAAAATTAAGGAAAAACAGGAATTTTTACGCAAAATCTGTTTTCGAAAAAATCGATTTTGGTTTTTGGTGTAACTTTAAAACAAATGACCGTAGATATATGAAATTTTCAGTGGTTGTTTATATTTGCATTTTCTATACACGATAACATTTTCAAAATATTTTGATTTATTTTGAACTGTTTAGGGACATTTTCATTTTCCATTTTTTTTTTAGTTTTTTTTCTAAAAATATCAATAAAATTTTATTTGTTGGTTGCGAAAACTTGAAAATTTAATACAAGGCTCCTGATATATTGTTACAATATCAGTTGAAAAATATGAAAAATAAATAGCCACAATTTTTTTTTTAAGCATTTAAACATCGAATTTTGACAGAATTTTTTAAAATCTCGAAAATTATTAATCATCGTAATTAATAAATTATAAAATTTTCAGTTTTTATAGCTAAGGATTGAAAATTTAAAACAAGATGCCACGTAAGTAGTTAATTCTCTTACCGAAAAATCTACAAAATATACAATTACAGTATATTTTTATAGTCATTTTATGTTCAATTTTAACGAAATTACATATTAAATAACCTAGTTATTTTGTTGTGATTATATAATATTATTCGTGGGTACCTACTTCAAACTTCTAAAGTGTACTATTATATATCTATGATAGTATCAGGGTTTGTTATTGATGTTGATGTTAAACGTGTTATAAGTACGTAATGGATATTGTGATAATGTGATATGATTAATTTGGAATTTATTATAGCTCAATTTTTTTTTTAATACCATAGATATGTATATAATTTGTCTTAAACCTAGACTGACATACCGTCTTCGCTCAGAATCGTTTTTCTTATACAATGATATTGTATCATTGAATTCAAATTTAATAGCATCCATTATACAGTGACCCACTTGTAACCTACTGTACAGCAGAGCGACATCCACTTACCCGGCTTTTTTTTCGTTAAGTCTTTCTGTTACACCTTGCATAGGTACCTACTAATATTTATTCGTCATATTTTTTTAATAAAATATAAAAAAGTGGTTTTCAATTTTTAATAAATTAAAATTAACTATTGTATTAATTTTTATATAATGTACCTAATACACTATAAGTATTCAATGTTAAATTGTCATAAAACATTTTTGCTCAAAAAAGTCATAAATTCCTCATATAGTTATAATTTAATTTAAATGTCCAGAATATTCAGAGCTTAGTTTCTTTATTGAAATTACGCCTATGTTAAAGATACACCATATAGTAGCCATTAATTTTTTATAAGCATTTTAAGTTCAAATGTTGATAAAACTCATCAAAATCTCAAAATTATGTAAACTTTTTATACTTCAAGAATGTTAAAATTTTTAATTTAACTAAACCTACCTGTATAATATGTACTATAATACTTGTACTAAATTTATTTATTTTATTTTATTTATTTATTTCAGCAAAATCAATATCATTATTTCAATACAATAATACAATAGTCAAATTACAAAAGTTAAATTACTACAAATTACAGCAAGCTCGTTTCTGGTATACGGAGTTCCTACACATATTACTTATATAATATAATAAATTGTGTCTTATACAATTGAGAATGATGTATTTTACTTCTCTAAATAACATTATCTTATAATTATATAACTAAACAATACTAATAAATAATCATTTATAGTTACACATAGATACTTTTTAATAATTGATTTTTACACACATTCTCATCTAGGTCATTTACTATTTTAGTAATTATATTTTTTATACGATTTTTGTTAATTATATTTTTTACATTGGTTTTATTAGACTGATTTTCACATTCATACTTTATTAGACCCTTTTAGTTATTTAATTTGTCAGGTTTTTCTGTTACATTCTATATAATATATTATGCGTTATACCTAACTTATAAAGTATGATGTGATTAAATACTATTTTTACAATAAATTGTAATATATTATTATTAAATTTAAAATGTAATTAATTAATTCAACAAAAAAAGCAAAAGATAATTTGATTAATTTCAATACAACGCTTGGGAAATATACGAGTATTTATATTATATTGACACAATAATAACCGATAGGTAACTAGTAAGCCACGATTCCTAGATTATGTTTAATACGTTTAGAGTATTCTATTTATAAATAAATAAATCAAGAGTTTGAAAATGAATAACAATTTTGTAAACTGAAAAGAAAATGTTAAATTCTTCTGATATACTCTGCAGTATTATGTATGCGTAAATATAGTAAGGAAGTTACGCGCCCACCGTCGGTTTCAGGTAATCGACGTGCTTTCTAAATGGTGTAAGGGCTACGGTGGGATGCGGCTTGCACCGGGACGCCGAATGTCTGCTGATTGGTGACCACTACGATACCCGCTGGTCGGCCGCTTACTGCTTCGTGATGTCGCTCCGGTGCATGGCTATTGCTACACCAGATGGATGGCCACTGGGTGGTGGAATTCTTGTAGGTACAGTCACACCTTGACAACAGGCAGGACACTCCGCCGTATGGTGCGTACTGGCGTACTCCGTCTACGTGGCCGCGTTCTTGCTGGACCGGCTGGGCTTGTGGTCTATGGGACACAGTCAAGATCACCGGTCCGTTCTTGAGGCGGCCGTCGCCGTGCTAGATATCAACGCGTTTGAAAACAAGTTTAGGGCCGTGCATGCAGTATGGCCCACTGTTGTACGTTGAACACCAAATACGTGTTCGTCGGTGACGAGACCGACAGTCAGCCGGCCATCCGTGTGGTGGCCTCGGTGCTCGTAGGACGTGGATGCCCCATCACGGCCACGTACACGCAGACGCTGCGGCGCACGCGTGACCGATGCCGACACCTGCCGCCCTAAAAATGCTTCGAATGCGCGTGTGGAACTGGGTATACGCATCACATGGTCTCGGTGGCCTGCGGTGGTGTCGTCGGTTGGCCAGTGTATGGGTAGTCGGGCTGTGGCTGTGGACCACTTTTGGATGACTCGCCCCCGACGTCGAAAGAGCCCACGCGCTGCAGGCCGTCGGAGCACTTTCCAAGACCCTCGACTGCTTATGAGCCGATTTTGAACAGTTCCTGGAACGGGTCCACGACGGAACGATGATGCCGCTACATGCTGACCACTACGTCACGGTGGGCGTCAAGTAGGCACTGGCCAAACTGTACGCTGACCGGATTTTGGGTAAAAAAATCTAACTTCAAACGTTCATAAAAAAGTAGTTATTTTAACTCGTTTTAAAGTTAGTTATAACTATACAGTTTTATTTTACTTTTTAGGTACTCGTATATAATATGCATTTGTTAAGATATTCCCACATATGATAATATACTATACTTATCTATATATGTCGAGCTCGGCTCTTAACAAAAATAAAATATAATAATCAAAGTTAAGTGTGCCTTTACGACAAGGCGTTAGTTAAATATAAATATCAAACTAACGACCTTCTTTGAATAAAAAAAGGAATTAAAATAGATAACCTGAGTGCTAATATGGTAAATAATTTATTTTATTATAATTCTTAGTGATGGTATTTACTTTGGTTTAGTATAATATAACAATGCTTGTTTAGCATTACATAAATAATAATAACAAGTGTGAGATGACTA
This sequence comes from Macrosiphum euphorbiae, assembly GCA_949089665.1. Lineage (NCBI taxonomy): Eukaryota > Metazoa > Arthropoda > Insecta > Hemiptera > Aphididae > Macrosiphum > Macrosiphum euphorbiae. Next base: position 70,797,810 of record CARXXK010000002.1, on the reverse strand, counting down.
CTTGGCACCCACTATAGGTGAATAAAATACAATAGCAAATGCTCATAATATATTGAAGTGCTTGATTAGCATATAAAAAATAATAATAATAATTTGAGACAGCTCGTCGGCAGGTTACCTGGGGAATTGGTGTCCGTTAGCGGCTTCGAACCAAACGCTACCGTCTCAAGATGCACACATTTGTACAATAAAAATACAATATTATAATAATTAAATGTGTGGCAATCCCTGGAACGTACGACTAACGGACCACAAACTCAAACGAATAAATCACTGAAAACATGTAATGGACAATGACGAAAAATTAACGTGCTTCTGTAAGTATCTTAATTCATCAATTGAGAACGGCTGGGCTGATTAGGCTGATTCTTTTTTTGTGTTTGTAATTGCAGAAGAACGTTTTTACGAAAGAAAATGTTAGGAAAATCCACCGGAAAAGTAGAACATTTGAATGTAAAAAATACAACAGTGGTGCCATCTGTCCAGAAAAAATAAACTTAATAATAAAATAATAAAAGTGTATTCAATTGGTTGCTACTGGTTAATCGGGCATGTTTGTTGATTGTTGATTTGTATTATTTTTTGTCAATATATATATATATGTATAAATGAATATCTGTACATTAGATCTCCGAGAAGAAGATGGGCTTATTTAAAAATTCGGTTCAGTTGAATTTGGTTTTTTTCATAGGATTTTAGTATGGTCAAATTGTATAGTTTGCCTCAGGTTTGAAAAATGTTCAGCACTACGCTACTATATAGTATAAATACAAAAATTAAAGTAAAAATTTCAAAAGAAACCTACCATATAAATGTTATTGTAATGTGTATTACGTCAAAAAATCATAATAATAAACGTATATTATACGTACAAAAAAAAAGGCAAGCCACGTAAAATATACATAACTTCGATAAAACATTGTAAATATAAATATATATATAAGATTTATCAAATTTCTTGTTGATGTTCCTGTTCAGTTATTCATGTATGCCTTAATACCTCAACATTAAAACATGTCACATAATAAATTAGAGTTAAATCATTTATTAATTTAAAATATACCTAATATTAATAGAAACTCAAAATGTATTTTTTAATTGATCACTCAAACATTATTTCAAACGCTCTGCCCTTACGACCTTTGTAGACCAGAGTCAAGTTCTTTACCAACCTCGAATTAAACTCGAGAATCTCATCGTTATTAAGTTAAATTGATTTAGGAAGGTACACATTAATAAGTTTATCGCCATCGTTATAAATATAAATAATATCATAGAAAAATTAGGACACAAATAAATGCATATTTTAAGGATTTTAATGGTATGAAGTCCCTAGCCTTAATTATTTGTAATCAATGACTATTACCATGGTTTACTGACTACAACATTACTAAAAGACATGTCGACAATATAAAGCATCATAAAACTGATCTATTAAGAAATAATAGAAACTTGGTGGGTACATAATATTATGTCTACGTACGCACATGTACACATAAAAACTGTGTTCAAAATTAATTTAATTGCAAATGTGTATTATACGTTAGGTACCTATCTAACTTACGTATAACTTAACTATACCTACCAACTATAAATTAATTAATCATACTAATGACTCATACACTTAAACATTTTGAAAAATGTTCGATGGGCCATGCTCATATTCATGTAATATTATAATATAGCATATAGCCTTATAACAATTGTGTACGTAAAAATTTATTTTGATAAAAATATAAACTTACTATGCATCGTATTATATTGACTAAAAATGAAGTAGTAAACATATTTCCGAGAAAACCTAGAAAAAAGAATAACGAGTACGCTCAACTTTCCAAAATTAATATAAGTCTATTTAATAGTAACAAGATGCAAATGTGTCCCTCTTTTGGTACTGTTTACATCAAATGTCTACCCTACAGCCGGAACAAAAGTATTTACTTCGTGTTCACTGACATGCGAATGGGTGTTGGAACATTTATAAGAATCTTAAGAATCTACGATTTTAAATCAATTATAGTCAATGACTACGGAAATGAAATAATACGATAGATGTTACGGCAATACAAAATAAATCGGAAATCAGGGAATTCAAATTTCGTCGCCAAAAGTGCGATAACAGATTACACACACTAACAGAGACGGATTTACACAATTGCCGCCCCTAGGCAAATTTTTTTTTTGCCGCCCCATTAAACTTATCAACGAGAAAACGTATTTTTAAATACTTATTTAACATAAGTACTAAAAAGGTGGGTAAGTGGATGTCGCTCTGCTGTACTGTAGGTTACAAGTGGGTCATTGTATAATGGATGGTATTAAATTTGAATTCAATGATATAATATCATTGTATAAGAAAAACGATTTTGAGTGGAGACGGTATGTCCTTCTAGGTATAAGACATATTATATACATAGCTATGGTATTAAAAAAAATTCACCTATAATGAATTCCAAATTAATCATATCACAATATCCATTAGGTACTTATAACGCGTTATACACCAACAACAAACCCTGATACTATCATAGATATATATAGTAGATTACTTTAGAAATTTCAAGTACCCACGAATAATATTATACAATCACAACAAAATAACTAAAATCGTAATTCTTGGTTTAAATATGAAATTTTGTCTAAATTTGAAATTAAAATGTCTGTAAAAAATAAGTGTGTTTATATATTTTTTAGATTTTTTGGTTACAGTATGAATTATTTAAGAGAATCTTTGTTTTAAATTTTCAACTCTTAGTTATAAAAACTGAACATTTTATAATTTTTTAATTCCAACGATTGATAATTTTTGAGATTTTGATAAATTTTGTCAAAATTCCAACTTTAAATGCTTTTAAAAAAAAATCGTGCCTATGTATTTTTAATATTTTTCAACTGATATTGTAACAATATATCAGGAGCCTTGTATTAAATTTTTACACTTTTTGGCCCAACAGATAAAACTTTATTGATATTTATAGAAAAAAAAACTAAAAAAAATTGAAAGGTGTAAATGTCCATAAACAGCTCAAAAAGAGTCAAAATATTTTCAAAGTTGTATGGTGTATAGAAAATGCTAATTTAAACATTCAGTGAAATTTTCATGTATCTACAGTTGTTCGTTTTTGAATTGCAACAAAATAAGGAAATCGCTACATGAGTAATCGAGTGAAAATCCAATGTTGTAAAAATTTGAATTTCAAACGCTCATAAAAATTTAATTTGACTGTCCGGTAGAGATTTTTTTATTGATAAAGGTAGATAATCTTATAAGGAATCTTGTGTTTCATTTTCAAATCTTAGATTTAAAAAGAAAAATTTTTACGAATTCTTAACTCAAAAGAATTTGCTAATTTTCGTGATTTTTCCATATTTTGTCAATTTTTGAACTTTAAATGCTTATAAAAAAAAAAAGTGACTAAGGATTTTTAATATTTTTCATCTGCCTTTGAAACAATATATTAGGAGCCTTCTATTAAATTTTCAAGCTTTCGCAACCAACAAATAAAATTTTATTGATATTTCAAGAAAAAAAACTAAAAAAAAATAAAAAATGAAAATGTCCCTAAACAGTTCAAAATAAATCAAAATATTTTGAAAATGTTATCGTGTATAGAAAATGCAAATATAAACAACCAGTGAAAATTTCATGTATCTACGGTCATTTGTTTTAAAGTTACACCAAAAACCAAATTCGATTTTTTGGAAAATCAATTTTGCGTCAAAATTCCCGTTTTTCCTTAATTTTTATGTTGTTTTTCCCGGCGCTTGTGAAAACTACTGGAAAATGTTTACTTTTGACCCCCCAAAGTACCAACTAGATTCACTTTCCTATCAGAAAAGGTACTATTGAAGAAAATCGAAGCACTTTTACTGTCCCAAAACGTGATGACAGACACAAAAAAAAATAAAAAAAATAAAAAAAAAAAATAAAAAAACACACATCATTGTAAAATCAATACATTCATCGTTTCACTCAGAATCTAAAAAATAAATCATAAAGACTGATACTAAACAATAATTAATGGCAGTTATGTTAATAAACTGTCTAATAAAATGTGTTTATAAAATATAGTGTTTACTTATCAGTAATTTAAGTAGTATACTAATAACCGAATATGAAGTCTATCCGCCTTGAATGTTGTGTTGAAAATAATCGAATGTCTAATCAGAATAAACCTATTTTTTACTCGGCCGCCCTCTATTTCATAGTCCCGAAGAAAAATAAACAATTATTACATAATTTTATCTTTTGGATAGAAATAGTTTTATTTTTGTACACATAATGCATAGTACATACGAGTTTATTATATACAAATATTCACAGTGACTGGTTTATAATTAGACTCTCGTTCCAATACGAATCGATCGTCACCCGTATTCGTATTAAATATATCATATATGTATGTATTGTGCGCGTAGTGTGTGTACACCGTGCGATCAAACGAACCACGAGCGATTATTAATAATTATTACGACTTAGCAAAAAAACAAATTAACGAAATATGTTATCCATGTTTAGTATTTAGATAATAGATCTACGTTCCGGCAGTCGTTCGATAATTTACTTGGACGTTTATTGTTATGTATTATAAAATAAAGAAGAAATTATATTAACAAGAATATTATTATACTTAAATATTAAACATTTTTTTTCCATCCTTCAGAGTAATCACGGTACATTAGAAAATCAAAAAGAAACTTAGAGTATTCTCAATAAAATATTGCCTTAAAATTGCCGCCCTAGGCAACTGCCTACTTTGCCTGACGCTAAATCCGCCACTGCACACTAATGTTCATTTACTTCTCACACATTGACACAGCCAAAATGTACGTGTAATATTAAATGCCTAAACACTGCTCCTTAAAACATGGTCTGCTTTAGCCCCTTAAAAATAATTAATTTATAATAATATATCGTAAATAATAGTTACCATCAATGTCTAATGATTTGAAGCTCTAAGCAAATATTCAAGGGTGAGTACAATAATTTTCGAATAATTCCTTGTATTTTAATATCATTAGTACAATTAATAGTTTAATATTTAAAATTCAAAAAAGGTGGGCAAGTGGGGGTTACTCTGCTGTACAGTAGGTTACAAGTGGGTCACTGTATAATGGATGATATGAAATTTGAATTCAACGATATAATATCATTGTATAAGAAAAACGATTCTGAGCGGAGACGGTATGTCGGTTTATGTTTAAGACATATTATATACTTATCCATGGTATTAAAAAAATTGACCTATAACAGGTACCTATAATAAATTCCAAATTAATCATATCACAATATCCATTAGGTACTTATAACGCTTTATACAACAACAACATACCCTGATACTATCATAGATATATAGTAGTATACTTTAGAAGTTTCAAGTACCCACGAATAATATTATACAATCACAACAAAATAACTAAAATAGTTATTATAGGTTTTTTAATATGTAATTTCGTCCAAATTTGAAATTTAAATGTCTGTAAAATATAACTGTGTCCATATATTTTTTAGATTTTTTGGTTAAAGTATGAACTATTTATGAGAACTTTTTTTTTAAATTTGCAATCCTTAGCTATAAAAACTGAACATTTTATAATTTATTAATTACAATGATTGATAATTTTCGAGATTTCGATAAATTTTGTCAAAATTCGATCTTTAAATGCTTATAAAAAAAAACTGTGCCTATGTATTTTTCATATTTTTCAACTGATATTGTAACAATATATCAGGAGACTTCTATTACATTTTCAAGTTTTTTAACCAACAAATAAAATTTTATTGATATTTCTAGAAATTAAACTAAAAAAAAATGAAAAATGAAAATGTCCTTAAACTGTTCAAAATAAATCAAAATATTTTGAAAACATTATCGTATATAGAAAATGCAAATATAAACAACCAGTGAAAATTTCATGTATCTACGGTCATTTGTTTTAAAGATACACCAAAAACCAAATTCAATTTTCTGAAAAATCGATTTTGCGTAAAAATTCCCGTTTTTCCTTAATTTTTCTTTTGTTTTTCTTGGCGCTTTTGAAAAGTACTTTGAATTTTAAATTTCGACCTCCCCAATGCACCAACGATATTCACTTTCCAATCGAACAAGATACTGAAGTCGAAAATCGAAGCATTATTTCGACTACTTATCGTGTACACAGACACAAAAAATATAAAAAAAAAATAAAAAAAAAACACACATCATTGTAAAATCAATACATTCATCGTTTCACTCAAACTAATGGTAATTTACTACGCACACACTTACAAGATCATTACATCGAAAATTGCCTATGTTGAACTCCTTGAATGGTCAGTATCGAATCCCCTATAACAATTTAATTTTATTTGTTTAATCTCAATTACAATAATTTAAAATTAAAATAAATAAATAAATATTATTTGATTCTGTAACTTGGTTGATACAAATACACAATCATAGTATAATTGCCTAAGCTAGGTGCGTGTATAATTCGTTTTAGTGTACAATAAGAAGGAATAATTTGCCCACAGGTATAAAGGAAGTATTTTTCAAAAAAATTGAGTTGCAATAGGTACTTAAAAAAAATACTAATCTTTAAAAATATATTTTTCTTCGTAATATTAGGTAGGTACTTAAAACTCTCAAGTAAAATAATACAATCACAAACATTAGATTGTTAACTGTCAACTAATATTTTAAAGTCCATAACGTTCACTTGACATAACTAACTCCATCGAATTATTTTCATTAATTTGCACACCTTTTTACTCACGTAACTATTGTAATTTAACTTACTTTATCATAAAACTTAGGGTTTTGCTCTCATTCCCTCCCACCCACTTACAGGTTTTGCAGTATCCTATCGACCCGCTTTGCACCTAATAATTAAACTACTTCACATAAATATACACTTATGTTGCTAGACTGGCATTTAATACTTAGTACACATTTTTACCTGCAGCAAGTTCATACGACTAAATACCTATACTTAGTAAGATGAATTAGAATCTTAATATTCATATTATTATAATAATAATATAATAATATAATATTTCATATTATTTACTTTTTAGACTCTAATGGCGAGTATTCAACTAATATGTCTGTCATAAAACATTGTACATATTATGGTAAGTTATACAGATATAGGAAGGTGTAGCCGTGTAGGTACATATAAGTAGGTACCTACACGAGTTATCAGTAAGTACTTGATAATTTATACTTTCCTCCAGTGATGCAGTCCTAAAAAAATTCATGGGTACACGCCTTAATCATTGTAAAAAATAACTCGGGGGGCGTAGCCCCAACAACCCCCCAGTCCTCCACCATTATTCGGTACCCGTATAATACTTCATCTATTTCTCTATATAATATACAACAGAACCTCATAAATTATGGTTGATATATTTTAAGCTCATAATCCGTTAAGAAAAATTCAAACCTAATCAGCTGCTCGAGTTAAGCTTCTATATTGTTCTATGACAATAGTAAATAAATTACGCTTGTCATTTTGTTGTTATTGAATTATTGTTTGTAATTTAATATATTATTATATAACCCAATAATATTTCCTAAATAAATGTTATTGGGTAAGGGCGTAAGGCTAATACGTATGGTTCATGGTCCATGTACCCTTGAACCACGATTTTCGTTAAGGGTACACATATTAATCAAATAATTGGGAGGTGAGTACCCGCGTGTACCCTCCACTACACCACTGTGTATGGGCTACCTACTACCTAGTTAGTTTCTTGAAAGCTATATTGATTACAGTTATATTATAATACATAACAATTTGGGGGTCACCAATTAATATTTTTGAAGGGCACATTAAGAATTTTGAAACTATTGTTCATGGGCCATCAAAACTGCTGACGTTGACCTAACTAATGAAGAACAATGATATTATATTGTAACACTAGAACGTATAACATAATGATGTTTACTTTTTTTCTTATCTGCAGGCAGGATAGAATTTAAATAAAACTTTTTTATATTTTATAAAAAAATCTAAATTATTTAGATCAAACGCTTATCAATCTACTATTATGGTACAACTATATATTACAATTGACATCTATTATTCCATCAGGATTTAAAATAGAACAGAATGTGCTGTCCAAGCATTTCGGAATATTTATTATTGCATTACTTTGGTTGTCCACGATTTTAATAATATTTAAAAAGAGTATAGACAATATTGCATTGTATAGACATACAGTCAGTGGCGGCTCGTCAGGGGAGTCTTTGAGACGGCGACTCCCCATAAAAATAAAAAGTAGTAATGCAATAAAAAAGTTTGAAGAAAATTGTATTATAATTTAATATTTTTATGTTAAATCCATTCTGAAAATAATTATCATGGTTTTCGATATTAATATTGATAATATTTTGTATTCTATTTTTACATTAATAATGAGTGTCATTCAATAACAATACAATATAAAAATATATCGATAACAATACAGGCTAAATATATCGATAACGACGACGACGGTCGTTAGTTCGAGAGTCTGCCGTCCGAAAGACTCAATTATGTAATATAATCAAATTGCATATGCATGACAAGGCGGAGGACGGGGATAGATTGTATAGATGTTATTCAGTACATTGAGACTAGACTCATTCAAAGTTTTTGCCGTTCGCATTGCGGTCGTCACGTATTTTTCTGTAAACACGAAAACTGCAGCGTGTCGTGCGTCCGTATTAGACTATTAAATTTAGCTATTTGACATAGTATAGCAGCGTGTACCTAGTAATTAAATTATTATAATTATTTAATAATTATCTATTCTTATAATTTTTATAAAGCTATCAATTATAATAATAAAAAAACACTTTTCTAAAAAAACAAAAAAATAATGAAAAATTTAAAAGTGTGTGGTATAATATGTCAAGTGTAAGAGCGCCACACACTTTTAAATTTTTCATTATTTTTTTGTTTTTTTAGAAAAGTGTTTTTTAAAAAAAATTTTTTAATTTTTAATTTTCTACTTTTTAGTTAAAAAATTTTTTTTACGGATTATTGTATTGTCATCCAAGACCAAGGTCTATACCAATTTTCAGAATTTTTCATCTTCAAAAAGTGCCTCAAATCGAGCGCGCAAGATTTGATCACAGACGGACGTGAAACCAAACTTAAGAAAAGTGTTAAAAAAGGTTTTTTTTTATCTTTTTTGGGTTCATTTTTTTTTATTATTAAATTTTCAGTCTCCCCAATGAATTTACTTGCGAGCCGCCACTGCATACAGTTTAGTAGTATATTGATGATATAAATTTATCACGAAGATATTCTTATATCTCATATTAAACTACCGGGTGACCAACCAAGTCTTATCCTTAGATAACCTGCAGTTAATTAAATCTAAGTTAGATTATCTAACATTACGGATATTAGGTACTAGGTAGTTGCTAAAAATACCAAAACTTGTTATTGAAAAATATGGGGAAAATATTATATTATAAATAAATAAAACATAATATTTCTGAATGTATCTTGTATCATAAATCATAAAAATATACTAAATACGAGTTGTTTTTTTTTATTACTAAAAATATTTAATTACAATCTATACAATATCTGTGCAATAAGTAATTTTGATTTAAGATATTTACATAGAGGGACTGGCAGATAAGGGAGGGCACTTAGTAGTGCTTCACGATAGATACGAGTTATAAAAATATTTAAATACAAGCGATGCTAGATAGTTTCAAATTATGTACCTTGGGCAGGAATCTTAAATATTTGTTTTAAGCTATCAAAGATACTGCTCAGCCCTGCAGACTATAATATTATAATGTTAAAATCTTTAGAGTTTAGACCTACTAAAAGTAAAAAATTTAAATTGTATCGGCCGTGAGCGTTGTTCCCCATACTTACAGTTGCCCATCTAGGCTGAATTATTTCACAAAACTAGGTACACCGACGCAGATTTGTCCATGAATTTAGGTACACTATAACTTAGATAACCGAGATACACCTATATAATATATATCGTATATACTATATAGTATATTATAAGATTGGCATCGAAAAACTGCACATGAGCTGAACCTGGTTATTCAGCTATAGCTTATAGTAAATTCGTCTAAATTCTCATTTTTTTTTAAAATTCAAGTGTAAAAAAATTGTAAGGAACCTTGTGTTACATTTTTAATCTTTTTGACCAACCGAAAAAATATTTCATTGACATTTCTAAAAAAAAAAATCAAACGACCGTCCAAGTGAAGACGGTCTAACTTTTGGGTAACCTGCAAGGTTACCGAACAATTATTTTAATAATACTATTAAAATGTTAACAAAACAAAAGTGAAGTGAAAAGTAAAGTGAACGTTCATTTTAGTCAATTCTGAGCGGAGACGGTCTTCTATCTTAGGAATTTATATTATATTTATTTTATTTCATTGATTACACAAATGTACACAATATACTTCCAAGGTCACTCAAAAAATCGATTTTATTATACTCTTGACTATGATAACTTATAATAATTGAATAGACTATTACGAACGAAGTGAATTAGTATGTGGTAGAAATAAAAACCTAGCTTAAAATTAGTATTATTAATATATTATACAATTTTGAAAATTTTTTAGATAATAATGAATAATGATAAATACGTAATGGCTAAATATTTTAAGATACTGCAACGATTACCTAAATATTTCTAAATTAAATCAATAAAAAAAAACAAAATCATTGTCCTTCATTGATATAACCGATTTCATCAAAATTTGAAATTAAATTGTCTGTAAAAATTGTGTTATTGTGTTATAAAGATATTTTAGGTTCAAGATACCTACGTGACATTTGGATGAATTCTATTTAAATTTCTGAGCGGTGGAATTATTGTATTGGTTTTACAATGATGTGTGTTTGTGTTTATAATATATAGACAATAATAAGTAGTTGAAATAATGATTTGATTTTTTAACATTGAGGGTGAGATTTATAATGGAAAATGTTATCTAGTTGGTACTTTTGAGAGGTCAAAATTGAAAACTCCCAATACCTACTTTTCAAAAGCCTCGGTAAAAACAAAAATAAATTTAAAAAAATAAATACAATTTAAACTTTTTTACTACTGCAGAATGCAGATTCATTAAGTTAAAGAAGTTCATCGGAATACATATTCTGAAACTGGCAAATGGATGATATCTAGGTAGATACCTAACAAAATATATGGAACTAGTTACGTATGATAATATTATGAGACTTGCGAGCTTGCATTATTGAAGTGTAAAATACTACTACTATAAAAAGCGAATATAGCCGTTCTAATTATAATATTATCATACAATGTGTCCCTGGGGAAGTGACCGGCCAGCTTCATAATATGATGGTATATTTTAAAGTTTAAAGTTTAAGATATGAAAAAAAACTCCTTTGAAGGATCTAAGAGGTGGGAGGAGGGGTCCAACTCTTTTAATTTTTTAGTTATGGGCAATTTAATTTATTTTTAAACAAAACCGAAACTACAGCACATTTACTGATGTACCTTCAAAACTTTTCAATATTTTTTATCGTATTTTTTTTCTTAAATTTTAATTATATTTTAGTGTGCTACTAACATATAGAATTAAACCAGAAATATACCCAATAGCAATTATTTTTATTAAATTCAAAAATTCAAAAAGAGCATGAGACCCCTCTCCCCACATTATAAAGGTGTTTTTCATAACTTAAGGTATACTATCATAATAAGATGCCACGGGCCGGTCACTTCCCCGCAGAACACATTTTATATTAATATTATGTATACCGAGGTATTATAGGATATAGCTATTGAACATTGTACATAGGGTACCTAGTCGACATAATATTATTATAGATAGATATTATAAGATATATTATATTACATGTATTATGTTGTACAGTGATGCCGGCAGACGGTGTTATAGTTTGTTGGAAGCATAAATAATTGTACAGAAATCACCTGCCTACGTACACCTATTAATTTACCACTTCAGGCTACGTCATATACCGCGGTTGTGGCCTGTTATTGTAGGTTTACCGTGGGACGCGTACCTACTATAAGCTCGTACACGAGTACCTACCTTATTATAATTATGGCGGACGTTTGTGTCGAGGAAAAATTGCCTCGGCGTGTCACATACACGGCAGCCGTAACTCGTTTGCGCACAATCTGCAATTTTTTTACTGGAAAACACCATAAGGCACGTGATAAAATTAAACATAGGTACCTTATATACAACCCGATCGCGAGCATAGGTAATAATTATTTCTTATCTTTGTACTCGTGCGATAGGCAGCCGTTAATCACGTCTGCTTATAACGAAAACGGAAAATATAGCTTATATAATAAGGTATCTACATTTCCTGAAAAAAAAATGTAATACCATTGATATCCGTACTAGAGGACTTGTAGTGAATTTATTATTGTTATTAGCAATAGTATGCGTACCTGCAGGCAATAATATAATAAAATAAAATAAAATGTATACAACGACAAAAGCGTAGTTATATTTTTGACGAGTTCGTATAATATTATTATTAAAAATCGGATTTAGAAATCAGCGAAGTATTAGATCACGTGTCGTGAAAATACTAAATAGGTAGCATGAGTATTAGTGACAATCATGGAAAAAGTTTATAAATTAAAATAATGGCGATTTAAAATAATGTTTCTCTCCTTTTTTCTATAACTAATATATTATTATCCGCACCTCTTTCGATTGCGTCAGCGTGTAATACAAGAAAAAACATTTAAGTTATAAGAACTATTTATGTTTATATAGGACGCTTAAAATAGCACCTATATATTGAGATCACTGCCCCACAAGCCACTATATATACATCTGTAAGCTCGCTGCACATCAAGTTTAATATGTGTACGTAATTCTATGCCGTATTAGAAACGTAATTAAAAATATCATAAATAATTACCGTTGAAAAGAGTAGTCATTTAAATCACTATATAAACCATAGTCAAACATAAAATAAGTTTTTGGAGAAAATATGCATCTGGAGTAAATATTACCAGATGAAATACAAATAGAATTAATGGGCGATTGCTTCTACGAGGGGACAACAACCGTAATATTATTATGTTAACTATAAATATAATTATTCTCCAGTACTAGTATAAGTACCTACACAGTTACTCTATAGGCACTTTAAAGTTTAAACCCTAGAACGAGGCCGCATTAAGTTATTTTACAAGTAATGGCAGTTATTACGCATACATTTTTAACCATACCAGTGGAAAATATTTTCATTGACAGTCCTTTAAGCCTATATAGTAATTAGTAAGCCAGCTGTACTATTTGAAATTAGTAGAAATGTTAAAATGCGGTATTAGTTTTTTTTTTATATAATACCGTAATATACCGTATAGAACATAGCAGTAATATAGCAAATTATTGGAAATTTAACACAGGTTACAAAACTATATTGTTCATTGAGATTTGAGAGTTGTGACGAGTGGCTAAATAATTTATAGAAAACTTTTTAAAAACCACAAAAATACAAGAATTATTTAAGAGTATTTTAATATATTTAAAGGCATCATGCTACCAATACTGGTGTACCTAGTGACTAGTAATAGTTTTAAGTTGAAGTAATAGTTACAATTAATAGTAAATTAAAGTCTTAAATATCAAATTGATTTTCTAATAAACTATAACCAATATTTTTTGTTTGTATACAACCTGTAAATTTTTTTTTCCATGTGCATAATATCTTGTACAATCCAATTTTATATCACTGTACAATAATAAACTCACATCTCTAGAAATGAGTAGGTACCTAATTATGTAGGTACTAAAATGAAAGTGTGCCTACCTATGGTGCAACCGCGTCTAGTTGCAAACCATGTAGGTACGTTTATTTTAAAGTTAAAACTGCTTCCAAATGAGTATCGAATGCGCGGTTTCAAGTATTTAAGTGTCTTGTGCCCAAACAAGTTGTGACAAGTTGTCTTTTTGGTATTTGTGCGCAAACCAGGACCGCCCACTGGGCACATATTATACTCGGGGCAACTATATGAGCTTGCACCACACCTCGCGTGGTTACTGGTTAGTATAATAATTTCGACGTGTTCTGTGGTGCAAATATTTTCTAACCTTTGCGGCGTGCACGATTAACAAGACACTACAGTACATTTATCCAATTTAGTCTGCGACCTTTAAACCTTTTATTAAAATGTAGTCCAAAGTAACCCAACCTGCACTCCCTCTTACTATCTGACATAATTTATTTTCCATATATATATTATATAGGTATTATAATAAGTGCATTCAATAAGTATGCTGAGTTCAATACGTCTTATCTAAAGTAAATAACCAACAACTAACTAGGTAGGTAGGTACATGCCATCGCCATAGGTACACTTTGATTTAGTTCAATACCTGTCGGTGATCAATATATTATGTAGTATGTAAATATACGATACATACCTTTTCCGCTATTCGTCATCGACGTGCATCGATGATGCTTTTTGTCTATCCGGCTAAAGATCTATCTATATTATATACGTTAGTGGCAATGTTGATATTTAGTAATTTTAGTGAATTACCTACTAGGTAGTCAATAATGACAATGACTATGTAATGCCAATTGCTAAGTTAATATATTTTTTTATTTTTTTATTAAAATATAATTAGAATCTATAGTCTATACACATTTGGTACAATAAATAATTGTTATTAAAGATAATATATACATAGCGAGCCTAACTTATTTTGTGAAGGCACTCAGTAGTGCCACCCGACGATTAAAGTTAATATTTAACGATATTTTCTAGCTATTTTAAATAATGATTAATGTCCAACTGCCTCAGGAAATGATTATATTAAATATACATATAATATTACCTATATAGTCATTATTATTTATAATTTTTTTTTTATATATATTATATATTACAAAATATGTATAGCTAATGATGTTATATCATTGAATTCAAGTTTAATACAATCCATTATAGAATGACCCACATGTAAATTACTGTACAGCAGAGCGACATAAACTTACCCTCTTTTTTATTCTAAAAATAATAATTACTTCCTACCTATTAGTTATTACAATGTGAAACCAATATTATGGTTCATGTTTGTTTTCTAATTTCAATAAAAAAAGGTAGGAAAGTGGATGTCGCTCTGCTGTAGGTACAGTAGGTTACAAGTTGGTCACTGTAATGGATGTTGTTAAATTTGAATTCAATGATATAATATTATTATATAAGACAAACGATTCTGAGCGAAAACGTTTAGTCAGCCTATGATATTACTATGTATATTTGATGATATTATTGTGAATAAAGTAATTTATATATAACCTATTTAAGTGGAACCTTGTTTTAAATTTTTATTCCTTAGCTATAAAAGTTGAACATTTTATACATTTTTAACTACAAAATAATTTTTTAATTTTAAATTTTCAGGCTTTTTTAACCAACAAATAAAATTTTATTGATATTTATAGAAAAAAAAATAAGAAAAATGGAAACTGAAAATGCTAATATAAACATTTACACACAATTTCGTGTACCTGCGGTCATTTGTTTAAGAGTTGCACCAAAAATCAAAATCGATTTTCTCGAAAACAGATTTTGTGTAGAAATTCCCATTTTTCCTTAATTATTCTATGGTTTTTCAGGGCGCTTTTGAAAACTACTGGGAAATTTTTACTTTTGACCTCCCAAAGTACCAACTAGATTCACTTTCCTATCAGAGAAGATACTATTGAAGAAAATCTAAGCATTTTTACTGTCCTATAAAAGGTGATGACAGACACAAAAATAAAAAAAAATAAAAAAACACACATCATTGTAAAATCAATACATACATCGTTCCACTGAATCTAAAATAGACATATCAAAAAAATATAGGTTAGGTTATTTTTTATTCAAGATTACAATTATTATTTTACTCCAATATTGTTCAAGTTAAAATCATTTTCTTAAGAAATTTAAAATGTATTATAATATACCGCATTTAACTTCTAAAAATATATTCAACACAATTTGTATCCGTAAATCACCCTGGGTTCTATAATGGCTTCCCTCCGTTACGACTTTGGATCTCGTAGTAATTAAAATTATTTTTCAAAGAGTGCAGTAGCAGTGGCGTGGGTTCTGAAAATGTACTAGAATTCAATAGTGGGGGCTCTGCCCCCCACACCCCCCGTAGTCATAATACTTACAAATTTTGTGTTATTATGTATTTAAGTATTTTACCATCTTAGTAGACACTACCTATAGTGAGCTGTATTTGGTGTATCATATGAATATCAAAAGTAAAATAATGCAACCAAAAACTAAGCTTTTCAACATTCTTGTTCTTTAATAATCATTATAAAACCATAATAATGCAACCCAACATTTCAAAACACAATACTTTCAAGTTTCATTCCATGATCTCTATCCATTCTCTTTACTGTTTTACACCACTACCTATAACTACTTTTGAAACTGGTCAATTTATAGGATATTGTGCATTGCCAACAAGAATAAATATTTTTCTTTTTAAAATTAATTTTTATTTACCTGTACATTTTTTATTTGTATAAGTACTTGTTGTACCTATAATATAGGTAAACTTATCTGTACATGGACCCGCTGCTTGTTTTCGGGGCCCGAGACTTTTCTTTAATATATTTATTTAAATTACTCCATTTTGAATGAGATGTGTCATTATTAGCTAAGTGAATAGTTAATAGTTATCCATATTTTTATTCCTTATAAAACCTGCCCTTATAACATTTCTGTCTATAATATGGTTATATAATATTTTCTGTGAATATGTTATATAATAACTATTATTATAAACTATTATTTAGGTACTAATTAATATATTTAATGTTTCGGATTCTTTTTTTATAAAATTCATTTTTACAAAATTGAATTTATTTTAAACCTGTGGTTTAGGAAAAAAATTTAATTAACTTAGCAATAACATTAATTAACTCGTAAGTTACTGAATAACATAAGAAAAAAAGTAACTCATTAATTAACTTAGTTAAAAGTAACTTAACTTTAACTTATTAACTCTTTAACCCAGCCTTGTTTTTTGGACTACAAATAAAATTTTATTAATTTTTATAGAAAAAAAAAACTAAAAAAAAATTGAAATTTGAAATTGTCCGTAAAGAGCTCAAAACATTTTGAAAATTATATCAAGTATAGGCAGTATAGCCTTATAAGAATTGATAAAATAAACATATAATAAATTGTGCCTATGGATTTTTAATATTTTTTAAATGTCATTGTAACAATATAATATATTAAGAGCCTTGTATTAAATTTTAAAACTTTTTTACAGAACAAATATAATTTTATTGACAATCATAGAAAAAGAAATAAACAAAATTGGAAACCGAAAATGTCTTTAAACAGATTAAAATAAATCCAAATAATATTAATAATAAATTTTATCGTGTATATAAAATGATAATATAAACAACCAGTGAAAATTTCAAGCATCTAAAGTAATTTGTTTTAGAGTTACACCAAAAACCAAAATCTTATATTGCAATACTGAAAGTGAAAAAACCCCATGAACCCCCCCCTGTGAGTACGCCACTGTGCAGTAGCTATATAATATAATAAAAAAGAGTAGACCAGTATTTGCCCTAACGTGCAGTTCTATACAGAAAATTGTATTCAGTTTTGATTTGAATTTTATAATAACAAATGTGTATTTAAATATTGATAATATTGTAATAATAATATAAGATTAGCTGTATTTGGATATAAAGTGTGAAGTACTATTACTAGTTAGTAAAGTAGTGGTTTTTGTTGCAACAGAATTTAGACACTTTATATTGTATGACGCCTAGCTGATGGTAACTATATAATCGCAGTCCATCTCGGAAGGTCGTTCTTATATTACCCATTAATTATAATCATAATTCATAATTCATAATGCACACCATGCTTTGCATTGTTTTTAATACAGCTGAATGTGTTTCGTATACTTACTGAAATACCTATTTTTATGATCGTGACTCTCTGCAAGAAGTGAATTACCTACCTATGATGGTGTTTAGTGACCTTAAAATAAAACGACTATGTATATATTTATGGTGGTTAATATCGCTAAGACATAATAAATAATATAATCAACGGCTCAACGGCCCGTAAAGGTCTACGCTGGTTTTCATACCATAACAGGGCCTCCAAAGTTGAGCATATTTATGATATTATAGGCATCTAAACGTGATTTATATTGAAATCATGTAAAAGATATCAAACAACGAACTAAATCTGATGCTATAATTGTATAGTATAAACACGATAACTTACAATTTATTATTTCACAGCTATACCATAATATAATTAGTCGTTAGATATATTTCTCATTTGCCCTCCTTAATCTTAATAGGATGTTGCAGGAGCACTATTTGTTATTAGTACGCAATTTTAAGTTCAGAAAATTACCTATTTGTGTGTTTTAAGTTTTAACGTTGTTTTTATACAATATATTTTAATTTCATGCAAGTTAAAAGCATGTAAAATATTATAGTTAAAAAATAATTATTACCGCAGAAAAATTGAAATATTTTAAAACAACCGATGCATAGGTACAGTAACGCCGTAACGGTTATATAATGTTCTTAACTTTAAGATAACTTTAACTGAGTCTGATAATAACACTAAAAAATGTATGTTGACAATACTGCTATTTTGAACTCAAATATGCTTTGTTGCCTCTTGTAATTTATTGCTATGAGATTTTGACCATTAAAGTCCAAAGAGGACTATTTAAAAACTTGCAGAAATTAAATTTTCAAAATTAGTTAGGTACTATTATATAATGGCGGTGTCTGGAGAGTAACTTAAAAAGTAAATAATTGAAACGAAATTACTTTTTAATTAATTTGATGATAATTTAGTTACATTTAATTGTAATTAATTTATGTATAATTTAAGATACTTTTTTATTGTAAAATATGTAATAAATTGCTCGTTTCTTTCTTTTTTTTTTTTAACTCTCTTTACAATAACCAATTGATAAATGTAAATAAAATATCATATCAGTACAATTTTATGAAATCGTCAATCGCAATAAATATTTGATGAAAAAATTTTAATAAGTAAGTACTTACCTATCTTACCTGCCTATATAGTACTTTGAGTAGTAATTTTAAATTATTTAATAATTGGATGAGGCGTTTTTTTACTTAAAATAAATTTAAAGCTTAATGAAAAATGCATTAAACAATTATTATTGTCTTCTTGGTTCTTATAAATAAACATTTCATATAATCTCATATTTTTGAATGTCATTACTTAGTTAACGTATTTAACAACATATTTATTAAGACCCTGTGATATTTTTGAAAATAAAAACTAAAAAGTAACATTAACTGTAGGTAATGAAGTAACTTTTTAACTCAAAAGTTAACCACATAAAAAAAATTAAGGAACTTCTGAATAATTTAATTACAATTATTAAACATAATTCGTTATTTAGTTTAATTAGGTGCCAAAAAAAAAAAGAATCTTCTTCAATACTGCCTCAAAGTCTTCAATTTGTTGTTTAAAAAGTATTTGAAAAAATTCGAGAAGGTCGGGTGGAGAAAACAAATGTAGTGCCGTCTATTATTTACTGTTAACGTAAAATTTGCTATGTTCCGTGAGGATCAGAGCGAGAAAACAAATAGTATATTTTAATATTGTAATATATTATAAGTAATTTATAAATATTGAAAAAATTAGTTTAATATTTATTATTTTCTTGTCCATAATAGAGTAATTATATATTATGTTGAATCCAAATTATTACTTTTCATTTTCATATTAATATAAAGGTATTCATGATTGATAATTCAAAACAAAAAACTAGAAATTCATTTAACTGAAGTAGTATTAATACAAATAACAACTACAGTTGAATCAATAAATAATTTTATAAAGGTACTATAAGCAGTAAATTCATACACGCCAGTATTAAAAAATAAGTAAAAAAAAATATAAAGATTGCCAAATTGTTTTTTAATTGTATATGAAATGAAAGTTTATTGTGTTCTATTAAAATAGGTTTAGAAACCAAAAATTGAGATTACATGTTTTTGTACTTCCAGTAGAGTGTGTTATATACTTATACATACCTATGACTACATGAGTGCGATGTGTGTAAATTCCATGGGCCCTTGGCTAGATAGAGCTCATTATTAAAAGTTGAGCTTTTTTTAAAAAGGTTATTAAAAGTTAGGTTGGTACTTAGGTACCTTTTTTTGGAATCATTGTTAATAATGATTGATAATTTTATACTTGGATATATATTTTAATGTGTAGCGGACAGGTATACGGTATACGATTTGTGTATCCAACTTTTTCATGAGTACAATGAGTACATATTATTATTTTAATATTTTCTTTCGTATTTTCTCATATAATCATGTACAACTTATCACTTTTTTGGAATCATTTATATATTTTTATTATTATTATACACTATACTTAGACTTGTTATGTTATTATTTGTTGTTAAAATATATTTTTCTGTAGGTATTCCTACCACAGAATATACTACTTGTTTTATTACTAATTAGTTATAATATAATATAGTTAACATAATAAAAACAATATTTTTGACAGTTAAACATTTTTAGAGTTACATACAGTCGTATACTCGTATAGACTATAGACTATAGTATGATATATTTTGTCCTATTTAAGCTGTTTTGCCGTTATTGTATAAATATGCAACGATTTGACTCATTGCGCTGTATGCCTGTAGACGTTTTAAAAATATATTTGTACGTTGTAGACACTATAGGTTGAATACCTAATATTTAAACAATATTATAGTATAGAATAATAATGTTTATAAGTATATGTAATATACTAATATGTATGATAATACTAGGTACTTTAAACGTAGACAAAACATATTTTGCCACGGATACTGGAATATAGGTTATAAAGAATATAGTGAATACCGATAATCAGCGTGACTGTCAGATTGAGATACATCAATAATCAATATTATACAGTATTATGTTATAATAATATCTATAATAATACTGTAAAATCGGTCCGTCAGCCTTATAGCAAAGTATATGTTTTATTATAATATATACACCTATACATATATATTATTATAATGCTATTAGGTATATAGTATCTATTATATTTTACTATTAATACGGTACCTATTATAATATAAAATCAATTCTAATTTTCTATTAGTTTCTGAAATGTATCAATAATTGTTTTTGTGTCAAGATTATTAGTTACATCTCTTTCGATATTCTATACTAATAAATTTGAAAATCGTTCTTGTCTCATTGTTGTTCTCCAACAAGCTTTTAAACGCCGCATATAAGATAATGAACGTTTGCAGGTTGCGCAACTAACAGGTCTAGTGAAAACTACTTACAGCAAAGTACATAAATTTGGGTACACATCTTCAGTATCTAACCATAATGTTTGTTTAATATCACCAAATCAACATTTTCTTTAATTTTAAACGGGCAATTTTTGGCAATAAGCTTTTATTCTTATCACCAAGAAGCATAATTTCATAACGAGTTGATGAAATAATTTTTTTTTTAATGTGAACGAATACGAGGCTTTTTTTGAGAAAAAAAAATCTTAATTTTTACAACGAATAAAAATTCGTTATAGAAAAAAGACAATTTTTTCAAATTAAAAAAACCTCAAATTCGTCTACAATATATCATCGTCTACTTATACAGAAAAGCAAACTGATTGAGCTCTGACCCATCAGTTGCTGAATTCAGTATAAGTGACTACATTTCGGCAAATTTTCATTAGAGAGTAGTTCAGTAATAACAATATTATTATAATACAATTATTCTAGTATACAATTGATTGCGATTTTCGAATAACAAAATAATGTCACATTGTCTCATACTTTATGTGACTACATTTTCGTCATAAAACTGTTTATAACTTCATAAGTTGATTGTTAATGTAGGTAGGTATGTGATTGTATATTTGTATCTATTTGTTGCTAATAATGAATTTACCATCAAATTAACCATTCTTATATTAGGTACCTAAACGGCTATACGGTATAGCCTATACAGATATACAGAAAAGCTGGGCAAGTTGGTAATTTTTTTCAATTAGTTGAAGTTAAGTTACTTTAATAAAAAAAAAACTAAATTAGTTAAAATATAAGTTAGTTTCTGAAACTGTCCAAATTTCTAACTTAATTAGGAGTTTTTGGTGAAAATAGTAACTTAAGTTAGAGTAGAAGACGTTAGAAGTTAGTTTCTTTTTATAGACTAAAAAACCTTATTGTTGAAATATAAATAATAAGTTATCTAATTAAATTATTGATTAAAACTGAAAAATTGTATTGAACAGGAGGCGTTCAAAATCCCGACAATGATAATCCCGAATGGTCAATAACCCGACACCAAAATCCCGACAATTCAAAATATTGACCATTTGAAATACCGACAAAATAAAATAATTTTATCTTATCTTATAAACGTTTAATCTAGTACCTATATTATCTAAAACCCTCAATTATTTGTCCCGAGTCTCAGTGAACGATTGGACTTTTCAAATCATTCTCATCTCAAAAAGGAAATGCCAAAATATGTGTCAAGGGATATTTAATGACCAAAGACAAGAATCGAGAGGACATATATTATGGTAAGGCAAAAAAGAAAATTAATGGCCTGCACACTTAAGTTATTATTTTATTAACAGGAAAGACAAATTCATTTTTTTGTAAATTTTATAAATTTACGAATTAATAACGATTTTAGTTAATTTGTTGTAATTTAAAAATATTATTGGTGGGTATTTGACATTATACACGTTATGGACATTTATGGGTATCAACATTCCCTATCGATATTACCGTACCGATAAATTGCGATATGAAATAAGGTGATTGACGTGTACCGTGTACGTTATTATTTCGTGTACATTGTCATTGTGTGGTACCGTTTATCCAGGGCCGTCTCTAGTGGGGGGGGGGGGGGGAGTCGGGGATTTATCCTCTGGCGTATAATTTTCGTGGGCGTATTTTTAAGGTTTTAAATTTGAACATTAAAAATTGAAAGTGGACTTTAAAACAAAAATCAAAATTACAAAATAATATTTTACAGGAAATATTGTGTAATATTAAAAAAAAAAAAATTTTATTTTTAATCGAGATAAGTAATAACTCATTACATTGATTTACAAATTAAAAAGGACAAAATACCTACCCGTCCTCAACAGACAACTCTATCATAGATTAATGTAGGTACCTACTCTCCGATTAATGATATTGATATAATAAAGTTTTTTAAATGACATCGTTTTCTTGCATACAATATATTATTTAATATTATTATATTAATATATTTCATACATTGTTTTTATATATTACGTAGATAGTTATTTAAAACTAGTAATTTGATCAAAATGTTCTAATTAGGTAAGTAATAATTTCAATTAATTGGAAATTAATTGATACATCACTTATTAGTTATTACTGATAAAGTCACTTAGTTATAAATACTAATAATCAATAATATATATGAGCCAAAAATCTATGTATAGGCATATATTAGGCCATAATATATAGCCATAATGTCATGATTGAGGAACAGCTTTTTGGAATTTTTCGAATTTTGGAATGAAAAAAAATAATAATAATAGGTATAGTTATTCTTTTTCTAACGAGTTAGATTAGACTATTTACACATTAAATTCAACTACCTATATAGTTAAATTATAATGTCAATATGAATTAAAACTAACTAGATACGTTAGTGCCCCCAGCTTTGCAGCTAAATAGTAATAATATCTATAGTTAGTTTTTTCCTAACGAGTTAGATTAGACTATTTACACATTAAATTCAACTAGTTAAGTTACAAATTTAATATGAATTAAAACTAACTAGTTAAGTTACAAAGTTACTTCAAAAGTAACTTTCTAACTTAACTTTAACTGTGTAACTAGTTAGCGGCCAGCTTTGCTATACAGGACACTGATTAGCGAATACTGATTACCAAGACAAAGACGTATACGGTATACTTGCCTATTAAAATTACACCTCCCCCAAACATTTTGGTGGTTCAGTGTACAAAATGCATGATCAAGCCGCCTCTGCCACTGTGACGAGGCGTGAGTATACAAGCAGGGGCAGGGAACTCAGTGAATTTTCTATGTATCGAGCGATTGTATAGCCTTGAACAACCCAGAGGGGGCAATGTATAGATGAAATAGGGAATTTTAAACAAGCTGCCCCCGCGTAGCCTACCCCACTGATGATGCATTAAACGTTTTCTGAATACAAGGATCTAACATCATGTTGGTTTACGGACTCGTTTCCTAGGTTCATACTTCAGATCATAGGTAAACGTTAACCAAAGTCGGAAGATAAGGTTCACGTTCACATTACTCCACAAAGTAATAGGTATCGTCGATAGGTTCGATAGGTTTGATTAGGTCGATATATTTTTGTACATGAAATATTGATTTAGGTGATAATTTATTGTGACATGAGAATAACCAATAATAATATCGTGTTATATGAATTTGTATTTTTATCTGGTTTAATTATGTAAAGCGAGCCCCAAGCATTCTCTCCTTAACTAAAAATTATGAAAATAAGTTTACTATAAATAATCACTTATGTTTGTTTTAGAAATTTTGCTCCAATATATGCTTCAAAAGTTCAAAATATTTACAAAATCAATTACTTACTACACCACTGTGGTTGCATGAAAAAGATACTGTACCAATATTTAAATTATTAAAGTATGTTGACAATTATTGTTTAGGTATATTTGTTTATTTATTGTAGTTTAAGCAGGGAAAATACATAGACATATCACATATATGAGTGGTTACAGCAATAAAAGTGGTGTCGGATTGTACATAAAACAAATAATTACAATAATACCCAAAAATTTTACAATAGTTTGATAAAAAAGTTAACATTTTAGTGATGGGACTAGTCATTCACTTAGGTTAACTAGTTCACTAAACTGAAAGTAAAGTCAACTGAGCAATTGAACGATCCTTAAAAATATAGTTCACTAAATGGATACAATGGATATATATACTATTTTAACAATTATAAAAAATATAGTAATTTACATCCAGGTACTGATGGGTTCAATAATACAACTTTTGAGAAATATTCTTGTATCTTTGAAATAAAATGTTATTTTTTAATTTGTATTTAATAGATTATAATACAGTATACGTCCTATACTAATAGGTACACATTTTTACAAACCTTTTGAAAATGATAAATGGTTGTGACAATAGAACACTGTTATGGTAATATTATCGTTATATATTTTTTTACACCAGTTTTGTACTAACAAAAGTCTTGTCATAGTCATGATAAGTAGGTACAATATAGTAAACAATTTTAGAATCCCTACAAAAATTAGGTTACCCCTATAGACTAAAATTGAGTAAAATCCCTAAAATAATTATAATTAGTAGGTATACCTAACCAGTATATTTTCTCTGCCGCTCTGGTGGATTATTGGTCTACCAGTTACATTTGTAATTAGAAAATATAAGTTATAAGTTATAACTAATGTCTAAATGTCTAATTGAACATGACATGATAGCAAAATAATAAATATACAAATTTGGATTTTATTTTCATTCTATATTTTATTCCTTTGGTTTTTTCCTGTGAGTCCTACAAAATTCTATGCTTCCATACTCCATATTGTCGCGAGCTTCGGCCTTACGCATTCATATTACATTATACCTATTATATTATAATATGTTGAGGACAACGAGTTTCACTTGTGTGTTATTCCAAATAACATCTAAATAACCATCTAAGTAAACAAAACTATAAATCAATAGATTTATAGGTAACATTTAACTGCCATCGTATGTACCATGAATCGCGATCTATTTGCCTTTTTTTCAAATTTGGTAACGTAATAAATTGGCCAGAGCCAGGTGGAGCTGGTTACATTGTTACGAAAACAACAACTTACCATGAGCCTATATCACGTCCACGTCCATACCAAAGGAGCCGACATCGTATATGGAGAGGCCAGGACTACAGCATATTGAGATGTACAGAGGCATTAAGAACGCTACTAAAAATACAAGCTTGCTTATACTAGGGCTCTTTAAAGATACAGTGCTTAACCTCTACAATGCCTTACTTATACGACTACTGTACAATTATAATTTATAAAAATACACTATTCTTTATTTCACAGTTGAAATTGACTAAAACTTTATTTCAAATCATCATCTTTTGGATCACTGACTGTATCCGTATACAACAATATGTAATATTGGGTATTTTACCTAAAATTCCCGAATAAATATGTCTGACGAAAAAAATTTATATTAATTTTTATAATTATGTAATAGATATGCACCATGCAGGTATTCATTTTACTTTGAAATATAATCTTGTACACATTTTTTTTATGAAACAATACAAATTTATGGATGAATCATGAATATATTTTACTAATTAAAAAATACTCGGTATTTTTGTTTTTTTTTTTAAAACAAATCTTATTATTTCTGATTATTTTTGCTTTTTTTGTTTATTTCTGCCTGATTATGATTTATGATTTACAAGTGCCACTTCACAATACCTGGAAATCCTCCAAGACGTTTGAATCGTAAGTGCGGTGTCGCCGGTGTCGTGATCTCTTATATCTTAAATTTAATTAATTATCAAGCTAACAAAAATTGTTATCAATGGGTGGCATCTTTCAACAAAACATCATGACCTGTTCACTTTTATAGTTTTATCACATATTCTTATTGTGTATAGTATAATTGATACAGATTGTTTATATTACTTGTAAAAATAAAAAATAAATAAAAAACAAGTGCCACTAACACATGTCTAGACATTTTAGTTAATTTCTGTTTTTTTTTGTTTTCATTTATATAGTAAAGCTAGGACTAAAAACAATTTTTCTCCTCTGTATATTATAGTATTTCCTAGTACCAAATGAATCAATTTTTTTTCGGTTGTTCTTAAACTTTTAAATTAATTTTTCAGAAAATCTACAGGTAAGAAATATAATAAAGAAGTTTAAATGGTCATACAAATGATGTTTAATTTATTGTTTAGCGTAGGAAAAAGTAGAAAATTCCGAATCCAGGGCGGGGATACAGGAAAATTAGTTTTTCGATTATAACTCGGGAGGGGGTCGCATAAAAATTCCAAAAACGGTCATACAAATTGAGTTCTTGAATCTTGCAGTATAAAATATATGAATAAAAACGTAAAAATTACACGTATGCAGAAAATATTATTTTACACTTAATATAATTATCTACAATAATAACGCAATTTCAGTAGATTACTGTTCCAAAATGTTTGTATTTTTTTTAAAAATGTAATGTCATATTTTTTGAAGCTAGGTATTGTCATAAGTCATAACCAAGTCGTTCGACATGTATAGGTATTAGGTAATATTCCGCACTTATACTTTACATTTAACTATTTAAGTGCGATCTCAAGCCCATTGACATTTTGTATAATAGTACCTATACTTAAACACATAGCAATTTATATAAACAACTAATTAGCCCAAACTCATTGGATAAAGTACATAAAAATTATGTGGACCACTAAAACAGTAATAGCCAATATAGGTATACCTACCTATATAATAATAATTTACTTAAATGTGTAATAGATTATTGTATAACGACGTAATTGATCGAAAACGATTATACCCCATAGTAAGTATTGCCAGTATTGGTGTATATAATGTATATTATGTTGTGTCGTGAATTAACGAGTAAAATAATATTATCTCTCGAATGCCGTTTTGCACTACATGCATTTTTAGAAGTAATAATAAATATTTTATATTTTTGTAACTTTGAAAGCATCAGTTTTAAACATGATCGTAGTAGGTACTCGTCAAAAAGTGGACAATGTTTTAAATAAGTAAAAAAATATATACCGAATAGCCTAATACAGTGAGGAATAAAAGATCCTGTTTATATTGGAGTCAATGTATGTTCATTGTTCACTGCACATGATATATTATATTGATATTGATGATCAAATAATTGTGATAAACAAATTTAAAACATATATTATCTGTATAAAAATCATGTTAAGAATTAAGATAGACATCGAAACAATCAACAGACAGTTGTATACTTTTTATCAATCTATTGTACATGTTTTTTTTATATAATTGGGTTATCTTATAAAATATGAAGTAACTATTTATATAGTATATTAGTAATTTTTATTAGTAATCTTCTATGTATCAATTAAACTAATTAAAGTTAAATTGTATGTGTAATGTTAACATACAGATGAATAGGTATATAAAAAAAATACTTTACAACTTAGACATATTTGGAGACAAGTAGACAATCATTTATATTGATTTATAGTTTATACTGTTGAACAAAATCGTATTACAAACATATTATTGTAAACTATGAAAGTACTAATTACAACTGAAACGCAACATTGGTATTCATAGTTTAACTTTCGGCGTTTTTAACACTTTATATCTTAACTAAAAAACACAAGTATACAAAAAGAAAATATCAAACTTGGTCATGTACAATTAATAAACATTATAGGTAGGTACCTAACTAGCAAATATGAAATATTATAACAATAATTGTGAGTACCTATAATGTTTTAAATTTAAAGCCTGTACAATGTACCATACAACCATAGTATCATATACCTATTGGCTATTAATATTTAATATTCCCTAAAAATCGATAAAATAAGTACTATTTTTTTTTTATATAGTGAAACAGTTTCTCAACATTTCATTATTTTGGACATGATTTCGAAAATTAATTGACAAAGAATGATTTTTTATTATTTATTTGAATACTTCAAATTATAAAAAACAATTTTTTTAGGTGGTGCATTTGTCTCCGGGCGTCCCTGGCCTACTTTTAACACATAAACTCAAAACACCTAGTCCAAAATTTGATTTACATATTATTATATCGAAATACTACAGCCTACAAAAATAATCTGCTTTTAAATAAGAAATTAAAAATGCACGTTGTCATAAAAACAGTAAAAGATGTAACAATTTATTGTGATGACGATAAGAATTATATTTTTTTTAGAAAAATGTTGTTCTCTCACAACTTAAAACTACTTATGTAAAAAAAATATTTTCAAAACCGCAGTTACAGCGATATTGAAACAACGAGTGCGACTTACGCTTTAAATGGATCACCCGGTATAATGATAATATTATTATATAGATTTTCGGCGGCGACCGGTTGACGAATTTTCGCTGAGAGGACGCAATATTTATCATCAGCTACATCATCATTATTATTTATTATTGAAATGAGCCGTCTGACGCGACGGTCGACGTCTCGCGTCTGCTGCACTGTGCACACATCAATAAACCGGTTTCGGCGGCGGCCGATCCGCATCACCAGAAACCGACGCCGCCGCCGCCTCGCTTCCGATTCAACGGAAAACAGTGCGAACGGTTTTAGAGGCGAGCGAGTGGCGGTGGTGGCTGCGGCGGCGGTTCCCTCGTAATTTTATCTGCGGCCGTTTTCCCCCTTCCACCGGCGCCGACCCGTCACCGGCCGACGCCGAAGCCACCACCGGGGCCGCCGCCAACCTCACACACACGCACAGGAACACACGCGTAGACTGCACACCGGATGGGTCTTTGTTTACTACGGCCGTCCGTACGCTGATGATAGCCGTTGCAGCCGCCGCCGTCGTCGCACGTCCGTTTGCCCCGTTCGGCCGTTCGGTTTTTTCGACCGTTTTTCGTCCCGTCCGTCCGCGCCGTTTTCCGCTCGTTCCGACGGTAAACGATACGCCGAACCGTCCGCACGCGATATTGTAACATCGTTTTTCCCCGCTTAGCCGGTCAACGATATTACATCGCTGTCTGCGCCGGCCGAGTCCGAACGTCGTCGATTCACTATCATATTTTATTATCGCCGTTATCGTTATCGTGCGGTGGTGGAGGTACAATCGACTGTACGCGCATCACGTTAATATTATTATTAATAAATACATTTTGGGCACCCACTCGGGGTGGTACTTGTCGTACTTTTAGTCCGTCGAGCCCGATATTCGAGTCGCCTCCAGGAACGTGAAAACGACACAACGACTGCTGTGACCCTCTGCTTCTACTTCTATGACTACTGTTCTCAAGTACCAGACGCCGATGTCGAGCCCCACGGTGGTGACTTGTCGACCGAGAATTGGCAATGTCGTCGGTCGGTTCGATTAGAATAATATTATCGTTACATTGCACTGATGCCGTGCTCAAGACGCTGGTGATGCGACTGCGACACGATGAAAGTCACAGTCTGCTTTGGTTCAACTAGGGTCATCGTCCCCTGTGGACGTGGAGAGATATTGGTCAGAGATCTAATTCAACAGGCCATCACTCGGTACAAGAAAGCCACTGGAAAGGTGAGTCCCATGCAGTTCTTACATCAATGTTATCGCAATAGAATAAGTAGGTAGTCACAAACAGTCACTTCTACGTTTACATATGGATATGTACATATAATGTTTAAACCTCGGTTTAAACGGTGTAAGGATCATTGTGGATATTAGTGTTCTTATTCGTCAATCCAACATGCTTTATAAATGTCAAATATTTGGATCTTTGACCATTTAAACGCTTACAATGTTATGAGGGAAAACAAAGTTTGAGTAACTGATATAGGTACCTACCATTTTAAATATGTACCTAGGTATATCTGCCCTCCTATCAGAATGATGAGGATCAAATCTAAAACAAACCTTTAACTGAGATATCTGTTTTTGCAATAGGTATTATTCATTACGTATAGGTAGATAGGTAGGCAGGTAGGTTGGCCAAATAATGTATTCCTATCCATATAATAGGCACGGACGCACGGTGCATTATTAAACATTAATTATATATTGAATTGTCATGATGTGTTTTTAAACTGATAAGTGATAGCACAACCTGCAGATTAATTGATAGATATTATGAACATTATGAACAGTTAACGTTTGTCTTAAACAAGATACAAGGCTTATAGAATGATGTGAAATGTAACTTTATGTATGTTAAGTGCAATACTATAGACATATAGTCAGTGTTGTAAAGTATTTGAGTAAAAGTATTCCTCGAAGTATTCAATTACTTTTTTCTGTATTGAAACTTTTTTAAATACTTTTTACCCTACTTTTTATTTTGAAGTATTTGAATGGTATTTGAAATACCTACTTTTTTTTACTATTGAATACTATTTTATCGAATACTTATTTTTTATTCTTTTAATTCTTAATTTGTTTTTACTTATAATTATTCTTGTTGAATAAAAACACCCACAGACAATTTGGTACCTATCGGTTTTTGTCGATTAAATATTTTTTTTCTCCAGGAGACAGTTTATTGTCGACGAAGATCGAAAAGATACATTTGTAGTCGGTATCACTATAATTAACTTAACTCAATAACAAAATACCTATATAATATGTAAGAAGCTTCTGCTTATAGGCTATTATACTTTATAGTTTATACTTTTTAATTATTTAACTATACGAAAATATTATTACTAGGTAATTATTAGTACCTACTACCTATTTACCAAAACAATTTTTATCAATAATTATCATTATCGTTTATCGTCGATGGTGGTATGAGATATCCAAATACATATTATAGTTTTGAATTAATATATAACTTTGTAGGTATAGAAAAGTTCATTGTTGTGGTGCAACTAACATGGCTGATCAGAATTTTAATTATTGAACAAATCATGTTTTTAAAATGCAATAGGTACCTACCAAAACAAATTTTTGATTATTACAAATTATTTCAGCACTAAAAAGTAAAAAGAATTTTTTTTTTGTATTTGAAGATTATTTCAAATACTTTACTATTTATAGTATTTGGGTGGTATTTTAAATACTTTATTTTAAGAGTATTTGAGTAATTACTTAAATACTTTTAAAAAGTATTTTGTACAACACTGAATATAGTATAGGCAGTGCATAGTCCAACACTATACCTACATACCTAGGTGCGTCTACCTAGTAATCAAGTATATTTTCATAAATTTAAGAGTAAAATTTTTTGAATATTTTATTTATTTTAGTACCAATGTATAGTTACATTTTATGTCAATATAGCTAAATATCAATAAATATGTGTCACTACAATGATATAGTTTAAGAGACCATTACTCATTAGTTCAGTATTGATTCATTAAATGTTTTCCTAGTGATTGTTTGTGTAACTTGACATTAACTTATTAACTGCATACTTACTTGTCCAGCCAACAGATTTTTGCATTTAAATAATAAGTTGTAGCCTTCAGCAGGTATTGTCTAATAATTAATATTTTTACCAGAAAATAAGAGTCATCACCAGCCTACCAGACTCTATGTGTAATACCTATTTACTTACATTTAAAATTCAATGAAACAAATTAATGTTATTGTTTAGGTACCAAGTATTATTATCAGATTATTATAAATTCCTAAATAATACCAACTGTTTTATATTTTGTGTTATTGTTTATGGATTTTGTACTCGGATTCTACCTATTTTATATTTCAATATAAAACCTAATGAGGTGTATGATTAATACTGAATAAAAACTGTGATATGCAATATTTTATATAGGTTACTTGAAAAGTATCTTCCCAAGTCTTTATGTATTACTTTTTAATCTAAAATTAAATAATGATAGGAAGTCAGATAAACTCTTACAAAATTGTCGAAGAATAATCCACTAGTTTTAATTTATGATTGCTATTCTAGGAATGTATAAAAATAGTGAGTACCAAAACATCTGTTTTTATGAACCATAAATGGTAGTCTACAAGCTGAGTAAGATGGTCATATAAGATTGTGTTGTAGGAAAACATCAAGTGCAATTGTATCAAGGATTTTGACATGGGTACTGATATATCTGTAATTGAAATATTATTCATCTAAAATATTATGTTTTTTATTACCTATCTACTCATTATTTTTACCATGTTATTTACTTAATTATTACTCATAATAAATGTATACATTTATAATTTTGTCTATAATCAAGACATTAACTAAAAAATAAATGTTGGTAATTTTGAAAAAAATATATCATGTAAACCCA
Source organism: Macrosiphum euphorbiae (assembly GCA_949089665.1). Classification (NCBI taxonomy): domain Eukaryota; kingdom Metazoa; phylum Arthropoda; class Insecta; order Hemiptera; family Aphididae; genus Macrosiphum; species Macrosiphum euphorbiae. Next base: position 70,764,808 of record CARXXK010000002.1, on the reverse strand, counting down.
GATGTAAACCTAAATATTAAAAAAAAAAAATCAAGTTAAACGATGTTGAACATTATTAGCTTCAAAGTTCAAACCTCTGGATATCTATGCTTTTATTTAATATATCATATTATTATAATAGCTCAAATTGTTAGTTTAAAGCTGTTTAATAATGTAATAGGTAATACATGGTTTGATTTTGAATAATATATGGAATGATTTGTCGTAGGTAAAACAAATTAAACAACCTATCAAATAAATACAATTTTTTTCTTATAGATTTTTATAATTACAATAATGACAATTCATGATTTTTAAAAACGTACAGATAGTTTTGTTTAAAATATAATAATAAATACCTTGTTTTAATATTTCCGATTAACTACCTAGCTATCTAAATTTTATTCACATTTGTATAATATACTCCCAAAATATTTTTTTCTGTATTGTTATAAGTACCTACTTACTTATACATTTTTACTCTTATATTTAAATTATTGATTGGGGTATTGATTATGATGTATGGCCCCGTTGCCCACATAACTCTATATTATTTTATTATTAAGTATTTTAACCAGCATTTAAACTATTATATTAATATTGTTAGAAATAACTATTATTCATTGTTTGTTTTAAGTGTTAGTGGTTAAGTATGACGAAATAATATATTGTTATTCTTTCCAAATATTTTATATTGGTATTATATTAGAACGTGTTTATATAAGCAACAGTTAGGACTTTTTTGTTGTATTATATTGATAATATACAAGGCTTACAAATAACTAGAGCTTATCTATAAATCCAAGAATATTTATAGCCCGATTTACTATATATTTATTATTTATACATATAAGTATAATAACTGTACATACTCTGGTACATACAATTACACATATTATTAACTACATCTGAAAATATTCAGATATGAAAGTAAACGTTTTTGGAGAGAATATTCTCTTTATTTTACTTAACTCAATACTAGTTAGTATTGTGTATTTGTATTATAATTTATAATTTACTGGAAGTATTAGTAAATATTTGAAAGCAATAACAAACCATAAAATGTAATGTTATTTAAATTGAGGTTTAAAAAGTATCGTTAACAGAATATCATGAATTCACTTGAATTCATGACTCAAATAGTCAAATGCTTAATAACTAGAGTTATAATAAAAATTCAAAAAATATAATATTATTAATGATAAGATGTATAAAATACAGATAATGCACCTAACATGTGTTCGAGGCGTTAATAAAACAAAAATGTATGTTTAGTGTATACAAAAAAATAACAATAATTCTAATAAAATGCCAGATAAATATAATGTAAAATATATTTGCTAAAATTGCAAGGCGGTATTATAATTTTAATTTATTATTTCTTCAATGTAGTAATAAGTCGATTATAATTTTTCAAATTGTAAACACTTATATAAAAATAATAAGTAGGTTGGTAGGTAATACTTATGTATTTGTTAAAAAGTTCTTATTAAAAAGACGATTTTATATTGTTAACACCAAAATTATATAAGTATCTACTTACAAAGGTAAAAAAGTATTTAAAGTTTTCAAAAGTGTTATGTAAACTTTCAGCGAGTTTTTAAATCGTCAAAAATATTTTAAATGTTTGACACGTCTAATTATTTCTTTAGAATTATCAATTTGTAAGTTTCTAGAACATGATAATATGTTTAATGTATTACCTACCTAGAGTATTAGTTATTACTTACTTCAACAGATTATTTTCGAAATCTTCTTGAAAATCCCAAAAATCTATATTTAACGTAGATAGCATAATATAATTATTATCGATGTTCTGTTTACAGTCGAAGGGCTATCAACCTTCAAACTATCACTGTCGATAGTAAGTCTTCACTTTTCAGTCTACACATACATGCCCGCCCCTTGTAGATTAATTATTTTCTGTATAGCATTTATTCAACTAATTTCTTAACTCAATTTATATAGACGTATATTAGAATTTGATCAACATTCAAATATTTAATATTATATATATTATTTTACAAAATTATTAATTATAATTACGTAGTATAGATAGGAACTAAGCAAGCACTAAGTATTTGCCCAAAAATAAACTACTGATTGTCAAAAAAATATACTTGTATTTCTTACAATAATATTCTCGGAGTCCGGACTCATACATTTTACATTATGAAAGTCAACAAGGTTGTGTTGATGATCGTTCTTGTTCTGCAAAACTGGCCATGCACGTACAGTACATATAATATATTATTGAATATATACATATTATACTGTATGTGCTCACGCCTACATATATATGCAATATGCATGTATCGTCTAATACAAGGTCTCTTAGAATTCGCTAATTCAGTAAACGTCTAATAAGCTTAATATGTACATATAATAATAATATATACCCTACATCTCCACGTGTAACAATATTAGCAGTTAGCACACGATATTAAGAACTGTCATATTTTTACTGATACTAACATTTCGTTTTGTTGTCTATTGTTCTACGAGCATCGTATCGTACTATCGTAATACGTATTTTATTCTATTATTAACTAGATGAATTTTAAATCATAACTGTAGTACTATTACGTCATGTATCTACAACCTTTTTTTTTATGAACCAACGCCGACTGGGAATTGATGTCGCTAATTGTCGTAAAAAATTGATAGATCATATATTGTATCATATGTATCTATAGATACCTATGATAATAATATTTCCTAAACGAAGCTTAACGGTAAAATTAAATTTTTAAGACATTTTATGACATGACTACAATAATTTTAATTATTATTGTCTTATGTTTTATGATAAGTGATGTTTTTAAGTCCAAATTAATTAATACATTTAACAATGAAAATAATTCTCTCATATTATGGATGTCCAACAAAGTCTCGATAAAAATGTATTTACATAATATGTATAATATTAAATATATGTATACCTATATTATATAACTAAAAAACTTTGGGTTTTACTATATAAATAGACAACAGTAAGTTTTTATTACATAAAAAAATGTGTAGATAATTTTTTATGTCTCGAGATAGGACATGATTGAAACTTGAAATCAAATTTTTTTATATGGTTATCCTATAGGTACTTGTAACTTGTATATCCACAATCTACTATTTGGATACCTACTATATTATGTATATAAAATAATTGGGTCGTTTGATATTAAATTAATTGATGGTACGTGATATGAATATATTATGATTAATATTACGTATATTGGTTACCATTAAAATCATTATTTAGTAATATATTGTAATTTTAAATTACATTTACCTATTTTATCATGCTTAAATATTAATTATTTAATTTTTTTTTTGATCTTAATTTCCAACTTCTGCTACATATGGTCATTATTCACATTTTTCATTTAAATTTTTTTATAATTATGATTTTTATTTTAGTTAAACAGAATGATTTATATTTTATTTCATACAAGTTAATGCCTTGATGTTGTCTCCTAGGTCTGGTCCTAGTGTGACATCTAAGATAATATGTCCTATGTCGAGTTTGAATCGTTGATGATTATTGATTCAGTTAAAATGTTTAGTTCTCGGTCCAGACCAAAAAACATGTCGTCGAAAAATATTTATGTTACCGCTTATGACGGAAATCAGAAACATTGTAGTAATAATGACCAATTTTTCTTTGGTCTGGGCGGTGCTTTAGTGATCAATATTTTGAGGGACTTTGTATAAAATAAAAAGCGGACGAAAAAAGACTACGATTAATATACGTTCTTCTTCTCTGGTCATAAAGAATTTTTGAGTGAACGCGTAGTCGATTCAATAAAATGTCTTATTCTCGTTTAGTTTGACTTAATTTCGTGTTTGGTTTTCTTCATAAATTAATTTCAACGCTGTAGAATTGAATTTCGAAACCATACTAGTTTTACACTCATACCTATACTGTATACATTTAAATCAATAGTAGAGAGTTAATATTGTTATTACTTATTATTATTAAAAAAGTACCAGCTAAAAATTAAGATTTTATCAACACACAGTTGCAATTAAATGTTGTAGGGATTCTGAGGGGCATTCTCGATACTAACCGTTTTTCAGAAGTTGAACAAAGGCAATTTTCTGAGTGCGTGCGTGAGGGTCGTGTAAATGTGTGATCATTAGTGTGCGTGACTGTGTGTAAAAGAAACAGCGGACCGCTACCGCACGTGCACGCATATGTCAAAACTCGCTACACGAATATTAATTATTTTGTTCTTTTTGTTAAAAGTATCAATATATTGCCAATTGTATCAAACTATCAACTATAATTAACAAATTTATTCGATAACATTTCTGAACCCAAGTAAAAGTAAAAAAATCCCAGTAGTTTACATAAGCGTTGGAAAAAATCAAAAAAAAAAAATTAAGTGAAAACGGGGATCTTTACGTAAAACCAGTTTTTTACCAAATCGATATCGTTTTTATGATGTATCTCAAAAACTAATAATCTTAGATACTTTAATTTTTTACATAATATTTATATGCCAATGTTCCATCAATGATGACATTTTTAAAATATTTTGACTATTTTTGAGCTATTTATATATTGATAAGACAGATTTTTATTAGTTTTTCTCAAATTGTTGTCGATAAAAAATAGTTTGCTCTTGGTCAAAAACCTTGAAAATACAGTGTTCCCGATAAATTATTGCTATAATTGTATAGAAATCAAATATATTGAAAATACATATAAGTGACACAATTTTTTAAACGTTCGAAGTTAACATTATGTTAAATATTTTTTTTTTAATTCTTGGCAATTTCAAGATTATATTATCATAAAAAACCTTAGAAAAGGTTTGAAAATGTAATACACTATTTCACTAGGTTCTATGAGGAACTTGAGTTCTTGTACTGGTATTTTGATACCACATTGGCACATTTATTTTAGATGTATGAAAATTTAGATCAACTTGATAAAATTGTATTTATTTATTTTAAATAAAAAATAACGATTTTCTGCTTCTCTTTTAAATTTTTTTCAAATATGTCTACTTAATTTATATAGTGTATGCTGTATTTACATTTATTGAACTATTTTAAGAGAAACTATCAAAAAATTACGCAATTTCTTTACAATATTCCCGATGATCACTATACATTGACAATTATTAATTTAGTTTATTAATACACTATATGTTCTACCTCTAATTAATTGTATAGCCGCATATTATTTTTGAAGGGGACATCCTTCCTAAAACAAAACACTATTAAACTAATACAGTAATGAAGGCTATTATGAATACAGAAAGTCATGTTATATTGCATATATCCTATTTTTAAAGGAGCATATTATACAATGATTAATATTATCTGTAATACCAATAGTTGAAATATATTACTTATGTAGTGGACAAAAACCCACAGTTGGATGATTAATTAAAAATAATACAATTTATTTTAAAATTACAAAAATATCTTTACGTAGTGTTTAACATATAGAATAATTATGGTTATTTTTGATATAATTACTTTTGAAGTGAAAATTTAAAAAATAGTAAATCCTTGAGATTTTGAAGTGCTATACATAATTTATGACCGTAAAAAATATTAAAACGTTTGTGAGGACTCTAAAAATGTTTTCGTTGACTTGTCTTAAAAATTAGCATCCGTTTAAAATGTTGTAAGTATTTTAATTTTTAGTATTAAAGTAAATTTACCTATATGGCTAGACTTAATGTCGATGTCATATAAGTATGTATGAAATATAATAATTTTAAAACACGATGAAATCATTCCGTTGTAAAATGTGATTCGTTTAATAAAATTATAAAAGATATTTACAACTCATTTTCTAAACAAAGTTGATGTTCATAGCAATATTTTTTTATGTAATTTGTAGTCATCACCATAAAATACCATTTTTGCAAATATTTTTTATCGTTATCATTTTAGATTCTGAGTGAAACGATGAATGTATTGATTTTACAATTATGTGTGTTTTTTTTAAATTTTTAAATTTTTTAATTTTTGTGTCTGTGTACACGATAAGTAGTCGAAATAATGCTTCGATTTTCGACTTCAGTATCTTGTTCGATTGGAAAGTGAATATCGTTGGTGCATTGGGGAGGTCAAAATTTAAAATTCCCAATAGTTTTCACAAGCGCCGGGAAAAACAACATAAAAATTAAGGAAAAACGAGAATTCTTACGCAAAATCGGTTTTTGACAAAATCGAATTTGGTTTTTGGTGTAACTTTAAAACAAATGACCGTAAATACATGCAATTTTCACTGGTTGTTTATATTTGCATTTTCTATACACGATAACATTTTCAAAATATTTTGATTTATTTTGAACTGCTTAGGGACATTTTCATTTTTCATTTTTTTTAGTTTTTTTTCTAGAAATATCAATACAATTTTATTTGTTGGTTAAAAAAACTTGAAAATTTAATAGAAGACTCCTAGTATATTGTTTCAAAGGCAGATGAAAAATATTAAAAATCGTTAGTCACAGTTTTTTTTTATAAGCATTTAAAGTTCAAAAATTGACAAAATATGGAAAAATCAAGAAAATTAGCAAATTATTTTGAGTTAAGAATTCGCAAAAAATTTTCTTTTTAAATCTTAGATTTGAAAATGTAATACAAGATTACTCATAAGTTTGTCTACCTTTATCAATAAAAAAATCTCTACCGGACAATCAAATTAAATTTTTATGAGCGTTTGAAATTCAAATTTTTACAACATTGGATGTTCACTCGATTTCTCATGTAGCGATTTCCTTATTTTGTTGTTATTCATAAATGAATAACTATAGATACATGAAAACTTCACTGAATGTTTATATTAGCATTTCCTATACACCATACAATTTTGAAAATATTTTGACTCTTTTTGAGCTATTTACGGATATTTTCATTTTTCAATTTTTTATTTTTTTTTTCTATGAATATCAATAAAGTTTTATCTGTTGGGCCAAAAATTGTAAAAATTTAATACAAGGCTCCTGATATATTGTTACAATATCAGTTGAAAAATATTAAAAATACATAGGCACAGTTTTTTTTTATAATCATTTAAAGATCGAATTTTGACAGAATTTTTCAAAATCTCGAAAATTATTAATCATCGTAATTCATAAATTATAAAATGTTCAGTTTTTATAGCTAAGGATTGAAAACTTAAAACAAGATTCCACGTAAGTAGTTAATTCTCTTACCAAAAAATCTAAAAAATATACAATCACAGTTTATTTTTATAGTCAGTTTATGTTCATATTTGGACTAAATTACATATTAAAAAACCTAGTTATTTTGTTGTGATTATATAATATTATTCGTGGGTACCTACTTGAAACTTCTAAAGTGTACTATTATATATCAATGATAGTATCAGGGTTTGTTATTGATGTTGATGTATAACGTGTTATAAGTACCTAATGGATATTGTGATAATGTGATATGATTAATTTGGAATTTATTATAGGTCAATTTTTTTTTTAATACCATAGATATGTATATAATTTGTCTTAAACCTAGACTGACATACCGTCTTCGCTCAGAATCGTTTTTCTTATACAATGATATTGTATCATTGAATTCAAATTTATTACCATCCATTATATAGTGACCCACTTGTAACCTACAGTACAGCAGAGCGACATCCACTTACCCACATTTTTTTTACTTTTTTGTTTTACAGAATATTTTTCTAAACATTTTTAAGTAAAACATTGAATTTTCAACAACTAGATAATTAGTTATATACTTATAGTTTATAAGTATTAATTAATGTTTTTATGAGCGGAGTAGTGGACCATAATTTTTGCCTTTTTGCCATTAGAGCATCCTCTAATCACCTCTCGATCGTTCATCTTAACGTTAAATTTTTATTTACTGGATTTGACTGAAAATTCAAAACTTTTATAATAAGATTATTATTTGATTTAAAAAAAAATATTAAATATCCTTAAATATCTATTAATTAACCAACTCGAAAATTATCTTTATAAAATTGTATGTTTGCACACATTTTACAAGCTTAGTAATTTCCAAAGAAGTATTGTCTACTTATGTTTTTATAAATTAGAAAAACAATATAAAATTTTAAATAAATATATTAATAATAATAATATATTCACTATCAAAGTGTACCTATGTTAATAGTTAAACCGTTTGTACAACATCCGATTAATTTCTTTAAAAAGTCAAAATTATTTCAAGACACGGATTAACAGTTAAAATTACATATAGATACCTAATGCTTATTAATTATTATATACGATGTACCTATATATTTTTTAATATTTATGAATGGAACGCAATAGTTATACCTACATCTTTAAATTTTTACATAAAGTTACTTGATTAATGCTCCATTTATGGACTTAATTTTAATGACTTCATATGGTGTTATGAATGTTGAGTTACTTATAGTATATTACCTATGTACAATTATTTATTGACTAGGTACTTACTATTACTTACTTTTGTTATTAAATATGAAAATGATTAATCATACTTTTTTTGTTCTATTTAATTATTTTGATGATTTAATTTTTCAAATACAATCGACTCTCTGTAACTATTGAAGTTGAAGGGGAAAAGTAACAAGTTAAAAGTATCTAGAAATTTGGGCTATACTTAATGAGTACCTAATGAATAACATGTTTTGACTCTTTGAAGTGGATTTTGTTCTCAACGTACCGTTAATTTCGAGTTCTTCGTTCGAGAGTTGACAGTATTTCTTTTAAACTTAATAAAATATAAGATATATCTATCGTTATATACGAAGGTTGATGATATCTGATTATTAAGTAGGTCCCTATATATACTGCTATAATATATAATATATTTATATGTTTAGTTTAATATATATTATTTTAGTTTAATTCGAGCAAAATGTATAATTTATATAAAATATACCTAATACCTTCAATATATGTAGGTATGTGTTTTAACCATGTAGAGTACCTGCAATATAATATTATAGGTTCAAAATTGGTAATTAAAATATATTTTGCAATAAATGATTTTGTATATTAATTGTACCTATAATAATGTATAATATATTAAGGGGACGTCGTCCTGAATGTGTTGTCTTTGTCTTACACATGCGTAACATTGCAATTGTACATTTCTACGTACCGTAACTAGGATTAGTTTATTTATAGTGTTAATATCTGACCAAATTTACATATCATAACATTTGTAGAGATCAACTTTACTGTGCTCGAGTGAAGAGTTTTTTGTTCACAATATGTTTATTTTATAGTGAGTTATCCATATGGAATTAAAATTTTAAAATTATTTCGAACTCGTAAAAACAAATATGGACAAAAAATTTTCCTTTATAAATTGTTTAATATATAAATTTGCTCTAAAATGAACACTATAAATAAACTGTAGTAAGAATCTTATACTTATAGATATGATATGTTACGAAATTAGGTATATAGATACAAATATGCGGGTACGACGTCCTCTTTAAAGTAATTTATTAATAAAAATTGTTTCTATTATTTATAGTTTTTTATATTATTTCATAATTAATATTTAAATATATTTTATTTGTGTAGAAAAGTGTAGAAAAATGTTCAAGAATTTATTATAATACTTATTATTCTCGTTACATACATTCGCTGTCAATGGATATTTTACTTATGCATGTAAATTAAAAACTTTTACCTTTAGTAATAGTAAAACGAACACAACATTCATATTATCATCGAACAGCTGTAGGTAATACGCACGATGTCTGTGCCTGTTGTAGGTACCACTCGGCACTCGTTATTAGTGTTGTTCAGTGCGTGACACGTTGCAGACGTGGTTATTTGTCGTTAAAATGCATTAGTGTTCTAATTTGTTTGTATTATTTTATCAGTGTTTTATCTTTCACTTAAAAGTATTTCATATCATTTCAAAATGATCTCTAATGCAACTATGCGGTTTACTGTATATCGATTTTGTGAATAAATCTGGGTCAAATATAACGAATTTTGATTTTAATAAAATTGAGAAATCACATTAAATTTAGTTTTTTTCAAATTGATGTTCGTATATCAATACATTTTGGTTATAGCTGGTAATTATATACGCACAAGTACTTTTATTTTAGTAATTTTATAATAAAAAAAAAACTTGTCAACATAATATAATAATGCTGCAGTTGCAATTTAAAACATACCTATTTATTGAGCTGTACACAGATAGGCATGACGATGACTGTATGAGTTAAAACTCAATAAAATTATTAATCGGTAGTCATAGATTTATCACCATTTACAATATGACATACCTAATTCAAGTATTTTTCCTCATTAGAAACAGGTAGTATAACCTTTACAATATATTTTCAAAATCTATATAGTTTTTAAATAAGCAAGTTAAATAACTTTTAATTTATTATTATAATACAAAAATGTATCATCAATGCTATAAAATGTAAATTTATACAATATCTACCAAAGTTGGTAACCCCCCCTCCACCTTCTGTATCTCACCACACATTTTTCGTGTATATTTACTGATTATTATTAATATTGTTATAGATTCTGATTGGTTATCTCAATGTTATAAGACATTGTATACGTAATACTACCTATACATAATAGTATACGGTATTGTTGTTTTGTTACGTTTTGCTCGGCTTGGCTTAATTATTCAGTTCTTTACTAACAGATATTAATTTTCTCTAAAAACAATAGTAAAAAAGTAGACAAATAACTTGCACCAATATCATTACGTCGGCTACTGTGATGAGAACAATCGAAGAAACTAAGACGCGCCGAAAAAAAATATATTGTACCTTTATATTACGGTTTTAATTACATTTCTATTAAAAAAAAAAAAAAAAACTAAACACATTTACCTATATTCTTTATATTGATGTAAAATAAATAAATCTTAACTGTGATAAAGTTATACTAATTATAAATAGCGGTATTTATAAGTTATACCTGTAGGTTATAGTTGGTGCTCACATAAAATGTTTAATTTCTTAATCAATATTATGCCAAATATTATATTATTTGTTTCTAAAATTAATTTTCTCATCTTAGTTATTTGGTATACCTATACCTGATGAATATAAATATACACATTCAATCTTACCTGTTAAAAACGATAAATGTAAAAATAATGATATATTTACTAGTTTTAGGAAAATAATTAGTTAAAGCGTGTGGTTTTTAACGGATTTGTATGGATGTGGGATGCCTTGTTAAAAGTGTGCATTTGATTTAATTTCATACATTTCACACCGCAGGTTTGTAATCTCTTAAAATGTTATCGAAAATTAAAAAAAAAGTTTTAAAGCCTCACGTCTATAAAAAAAAAAACGCATAACCAAAATTATTGTTATTGCATGCAAATATGCAATATAGGTTTATCAGTATTTTTGATTACTTTTTTTAATCAAATTAATAATTTGCAGAGATACAAACAATTAAGGCATACTATTTATAATAAATTTAAAATGTTTGTAGTAGTTGACATTTTTAGAAATTCTATAAGAAATCATCATTTAAAACCTATAAACTAAGGTAATAATTTAAACCTACATGAAACAAACTTTTTAACTATTCCTTTTCCAACAAAAATTACATACCTAAAGTTATTTGTGTAAATTAACTTTTCTTAGCAAAATATAGGTACGTTCAATCAGGGCTTACTACATGATAATGCAAAAAAAATAAAAAAAAAATATGCATTCATGTGTGGTAGGTACCTAATTTGATAACAGATAGCTGTATAAACAAAATGTATGTAAAAACCTTGTTAATATTATTTAATGATCTATACGTGTTTTGAATAAAAATTTTAATAATCGAAATTTAACCTACTCAGTTTAAAATAAATAAATAATATTAGGTACATATTTGATTGGAATATGACATTATTGGTACAAAATGATATTTTAATAATTTGTATGTTGTATGTTGTAGGTACCTGCATAATTTATACAAGATAATTAATTGCAGACATTTTAGTAAAAAATTCACGCCCGATTATTATTATTATTATTATTATTATTATTATTCAATTCCGATTATTCTTAAAACGCAATTTGCGTTACATCTATATGTTGACCAATATAACATCTCCGAATAATGTTAAAATTAAACTCTTTTATCTGGTCGTATTTATTGTATTAAAGTTAGTTATATAATTTATTATCAGTTTAATCGTTAAAATTGATCTTACTACATTATAACGTTTACAGTATAATATTACTTAGGTATACCTATATATGTGGATTTACAATAAACAGATAATTTCTAAATAGTTAAGTAATTGTGAACAAATTAATAAGTACTTAGTTATTTTCATAGGAAAAATTATAGATAGGTACGTGTATAAACTGTAGTTGTTTGTTTCAAGCTCATATACGTCCTTGCCTGTCTGTTAAAAAAAACTGTTTCAAGCAGCAAAAAAAAAAAAAAAATAATAATAATTTCATTTGTACTTTATGTATTTAGAGTGCATGTTTTAAATTGCTATGCATACTTACGCGTATGGTCCGATTTTTGTGTGCGATTCTGCTGTGGTAGAAGTTCGTTTTTAACAATCGTTGTTTATATCGTCGATAATGTTATTATCATGTTGGAAAACTGTTCATCTCATCAAAACTGCAACTGTGGTAAACGAAGTGCATCTGTCATTGGAAAGTTGGCCAAAGTATTTGGACGCAGAAAAACCTATCAAGTTCAAAAAGCTCAACAACTCAATAAAGTATCATCGACCGAACCCGGCGAGGTATACCTACAATTACGAATTTATTGCAAATAATATGTATATACCTACATTATACGTCTATACTTATTACTTACCTATATAATATTATATATAATTTATTTTTAATTCTTAATTGAAGCCATTAATAAATAGTTTTTCATATTATATGACCTATATATTATACAACAATTATCAAAAGGTAAAATGATATACATTGGCCGAGAGTCGAGACCATTGTCACACTTCGCTCGTCGTGTCACTAACCCCTAGCAGGCTATGATTTCTTATTATTTAAATTGTTTAACTATACATTTTAAACCAATAATAAACTAATTTATTAAAAATATATATAAATAATGATGATAAGATCAACCATCATAATAAATAATGCCGTTTAAACCTGCCTTCTTGCAAAAATTATAATATTCTACTTATTTTTTTAAATCGCTTTCCATTTATTTTTTATAAACCTTCTCAAGGTATACAATTACGAGAGCGTGGAATCTATTTTATGAAGCAGAATTAAAATTCATTTTTCTTATGATTTACATTTTTATTGTTTTTATTTAAAACCAAATTAAATTAATTATGCAAATTGTCTAAGTGAAAAAAAACTATTAGGTACCTACCTAAACATTTTAAAACGTTTTGAATTTTAATAACCATGCATAGAAATGTACTTATTGTATTTTGTATTACCTTTATGAATTCAATAACGCATCAAATTAAAAAATCGTTTTCTCTATAGGTACCTACATATTATTCCTTATTAGTTATTACTTATTACCCATATCTAAAACTCGTTAAAGTACCCTACAAGGTAAGAATTAAAAAGAACACAATTTTTATACGTTTAACATAGAAATAAATGATTTTTGCTGTGAATTATATCAATATTATAATATAATTTATTTTATTTTCGTTATTTCATCAATAATTTTTTCTTAGTGGGTACTGTATTAAGGATATTGAAGGGTTACTATAGTACCTACTAGGGTCACTACCTAGTACCTACCTTATTATACTAATTAATATTCAATATACTTATAAGTTACGATGCCTACATACATTTCCTAATACAATAATATTTTTTGTTTCAAGCCTGGAGTAATTAAACTTGTTATACTTCAATAGGTAATGTAAATGTACGTTTAAGTATTTCAAATTAAACTGTTAAATAAGTAATCTTATCATTATTTATTCAACGATTTTTAACCACTGCAATGTAAAGAAAAAAACGCATTTTTTAGGTTCAAATAAATTATAAACCTCGATAACATAAATTTCCCATTGAAGTATGAAATTATACATACGTAGGCAATACAGAGATATACTACTCGCAGAGATCTCAAGTATAAATATTTTTTATAACATACCTCTATAATATTATACATAATTATGATTATTGTTTTCGCATTGTGTGTATGATGATGACTGATAAATATTATGCGGGAGTTTATTAACTCGTATAATTTACTACGTCAGCATTTAAATAATGTGTTTCTATACATTATTATGAATATTCCTATTAAACAATTTCATTGGCTTTTATTAAATATTAAATAATATTATATCATATGTAATGTTTATTACCTACCTATGTATTATCAAGACGTATAATATACCAACTTAAAACTGTGAAATAAATAAAAAATTTTGTTTAATAAAATTATCAATATAATATCATACATTTTATTGAGGTTATTTTAGGTGAATATCATGATGCCATTTTAAATTTATTTGTAAAATATGTTATTGAAGTGTTCTGAACTAAACGTCTAGAATCTAGATCAATCACTGTCAACTAATCGGATTTTTCAAAATAATAAATTAGGTGCTTAAGTTTACTTTTTAACCATTATCCGATCATGGCTTGTGTACCGAGTTAATTAATTATAGCAATTATTATTGTAAGGAAAAATAAAAACGACGTTTTATCATAAATGAAAAATGTCAATAAGACTGCAGTGTTCACTGCTCGTACAATAATGCGTGGTATTTGAATAACATCACGTTAAATGAAATGGCTACTGTTATTAAATCAAAAGTTACTAATAATTATGTAAAACTGTATTCCACAATATATAATAATTATCCGGATTATTCGTTTGTCTATTTTCAAGTGTACTCTATAATATTGCCTGAGCTAACCCAGGGCTTAATCTGATAAGGTATTATAATAATTATGTCAGTTGAAAAATATGAGTAAACAATAAACAGGTTCATCGTCATAAAATAGGTAGTGAGTTAGTGATATAAATATAAATATCATCGAAGTAGGTAGCTATATATAAAATACTTGTTTTTTCGTCTAGACGTCGTTTGGAATAAAAACTCATTAGGTAGTAGATTTTCTTATCGGATATATAAAAATTTGGATGGTGAGAACATAAATGCGTTTGTTATAAGTTATAACTGTCTTAAACATTGTAGTAACTACTATTTATATCGTAAAAACTGCATTCATTATAGCTAGTTACAGTGACAATTTTAGTTATCAAAAAAATAAATTGTATGTTTATCGAACCTTTTTAATTAAATGTTACTACCTATTTCGTTAACCAATGTAACCGGAACCTATTTATTAAAGGGGTTAAGTACTTTAAAAATTACCTTAAAAATTACCTTTAAAAATGCATAATTTGTGTTCAATTGTTATAACTGCTTGTAAAAAATTATTTTAAAAACACGACTTATTAAATATGTTGTATTAAATAATATACACATTTTATAATTTTAGTTTTAGTTTCTATTTGTAGACATCAAGGTATGATGATATTAAGTAACATTGTATATTTGTAACAATACAGGTTATTCCTCATTATAAATCTATTAGAATGTGCTTACCAATTACCATTATTCTTTTATTCACAGTTTAGGAAACTTAATGTGTTTTTTAACTACCTGTGTACAAATTATATAGTACAATTAACTCAGATATTAACATGACGGAGTGAGTGTAATATTTTTTTTTATTAATTTTAAAACAATACAAAACGTGAAACTATGATAGAGTATTATTAATTATCAGTTTTTCTTATTTTTATAAATACTATAAGTGACCAAAAGTATTAAACATAACGTAAGAAGTGAAGATCATTAGGTACACCGTCTAAAAAATTATGAATACAAATAATAAATATTGTTTTTTTATCTACAAACTTGTCTAAATTGTATTCGTCATCATTTTTGTTTCGGATATTAAAATAAGATGGTTCAATGTGCCAGTGTATCACCAATATTTTATTTTTAATTAAATATAAAATGTATTATAACCATCCATAATTTAATATTCTAGAGCTCAAATTCATGGGTGACCGTCCACAGTTTGCAGTCTCAGAGTGATGGTGGTATCTTGGATCCTGATGATCGCCTCAGGGATGTGGCGGATGATAGAGAACAAATTGTTGCACTCTATGATGATGGTGATAGCAATAGTCCTCACCAACACGGTGGTGGTGACGGAGCTAGTGTTACATCTAGTCCAGATATGTTCCACGTAAGATATCAATACACATAAAACATAATTATATATTATTATATTGTATTCTAGTTTTAGTGCCTCATAATATTTATGAGTCAGGAATGTAATACATTAACTAATTTATAGGACAAGGGTAATACATAATATGCATTGTGTGGGCAATTTACCCATTAGACACAATGGGTTGTAAAATATGTATATTATGCTAAATAAAATGTTAAAAAGATGATGAATAAAAACAAGGATAGGAAGTACTTGAAACTTACTGTCGTCAGTCTTCATAACTCAATTTCATAAATAGTTCAAATTTAGCCATATGTTATACAGTGCTTTTAATTTTTTATAATTCTAAGTAACAGTCATAAATGGCCGTGTATAAACCTTTATATTTGATATGACTCACGAAACTGTTTATATTTTGTACCACCTGCCACTGAACAAAAATTTCAGCCAACCAGTTTATAATAATATTGACTATCAGCTTATTCTAAAATGTTTTTTTAAGTTAAATACATTGGAGTATATGCATTTTTTTTCACCATAAAAATTAGACAACCATTTTAAATATTTTATTATTATCAATCAATTATGTACATTACTGTACCTAATTTCAATGTTAAGACTAATTGAAAACAATACTTATAGACTCGATGCCACAAAGAAACCGACACATTTTTAGTAACGACGGATTATATACCTCCATCAGCTACAATATAATACTGTTACAGATCTAGCATATACGTAGTACATATAGGAATATAAAACTTACGCGTGAATAATACTATGATAATGTACAATAATAAACGTCAGATTTTGCTTTACTAACAATCGTCGGATGGCGCATACCGTGACTAATTTACCAAGATTTCACTTGGAATCTACTTCACTTTAAACGCACACATTTTAGTACCTAATAAAATAAGTAACACATAGCAGGTACCTAACGAAAAAAATTAATTCTAAATAGCAATCGTATGGATATAGCCTCCTTCGTCCTCCACACTTGTGAATATAATGTATACTATACCTAACTATACAATTTAAAACATGTACATTTTACGTCTACATTTTTCGGAATTCAGAAGTGATGAGCCTCGTAAATAAGTATATTATACGTTCAAGAATCGTTTCGTCAGAATATCGTCGCACTAGGCGATCTGACGATACGTATATCATACGTCGATACATCACGTTCAAACATCGTATTTGTTATAACTTATAATATAAAAGCACGCGTGGGCGGTGACGTAAAAACCATTTGATCGAAAATAGAACGCTGAGAAAATTACCGACAGACGATTATATCGTCCCAGCTTCCCAATACTTACTGGCCGAAAATATTGTAATCACTTGGGCAGAGGACTTGTAGCCATAAAAAGTCACCAAATATGCATTTGAATACCCAAAATATGCATTTTACAAATACAATTGAATGCCAGCAATATGACATTATAATTGTAAACGCAATTATCTATCCATTAATAAAATTAATCTTATCGACTCACCTCTATCTTCAACAGTTTCTAGGAAAAACGTACGCCTACCGACAGTTAAAAACCTTATTATTCGACAAAAATTAAGTTGTATAATACAACTTGTATTAATTAAAATGAAAATTTCAATGTTGTAAAAAATTGATAAATTTATTAATTAAGTTAAAATAAACCTCCAGAAGTATAAAATAGAAGAAATATGCCATAAAAACAAAAATTACTCGAAATATGTATTTATATGCAAAATAAAATTTAAAAACTAGCTTCATGAAAGCATGAAACGTATTTACTTCGTAGGTACTCTGATATTTTTGTGACTGTGCAAAACAAATATGCAAATGCTACAGCCTACAAGTCGTCTGCCCTAGAGATCACCATTACCCTTCCGTGATTACCATACACCATGTATATTATAAATGTAATGTTTTAAATTTTAAAACGTATAAGGACTGAGTTCGGGGCACAGCAAAGTTTTTAGTCCATTATCCATTTTCCTCAACACATAAAAATAAATAAATCTTGATCGTTTTTTTTCACTTTCGGTTTTCCTCCAATAAGAATATAATAATTATATTTTCAAGTCATATTACATCAACAAAAAGAAAAAAATTGTCTTTGAAACAATTATTTTATAATATTATATGTTAGGTATCTATTTGCATATTATATGTTTAATACAAGTAAAACTAATAGCTAAAAAGGATAAATATGCTGAACCTATTGGCTCAATAGTTTAATACTTGGAGGAAACTGGATATAATTTTAGTCCAAAATAATATTTGGAGGAAAATAGACGCACCCTCAGAGTTTGCGTGTGATGGTCAACGGTCGTCTACCATAATGGTATACGGAACTCGCGGGTGGGTAACCGGGAATCGCGATATTTCCCGTCTTTCAAATGTCTAAAAAGTCCGCGTAGGCCATTTTCTCTGCGACCAACTTTCGATCGAACCTTTTCGGAGTTCCGTCCACGGGTGTGAATAATGTTAACTGAATATTACTTATAATTATTAATTTATATCCACAAAGTATATTATAGTCGTGTCTTATTATATGCACTACACGAGAATGTTCATGGCTTCCGCATTCCGATAGAAACATGTAGCCCGTTTTCCCAGGACTATTCGGTCGAAGTAAAACGCACATCTGTTGGTCGCTCTTAATACAATAAGACGTATGTGTGTATTATTACAAGCTCTTCTGCTCTTCGTATAACTATGAACTCAGTTAAGTACATAAGGCTGCCTGTAGGGGGAGGAGTCAATGGGGCCGCCTCCCGCCGTGTTTAGATGATAATATACGTTATACAAACACTCAATTATTTAAATCATGGATTTAAGATTTACGAAATATTTTTTTGTTACCCCCTCCCTCCCTTCCTCGTCATTGAGAAATATTTCTACTGGCGGCCTTGTATAGGTACATATATACGATATACTACGACCGTGATGTATTTAGAATTTTCCGTGTAATATGTGTACAAATAGATTTGTGAAACCCTAGTAAAAACTTGACGAAATAGTAGCGTAACGCTTAGTATGATGAAGTTTTATTTCATCCGACCTCGCCTACGGGGACCGTTTGGCGTTCATAAGCGCGTCGCAACAGTGACCACCGCCAAAGGCAGCTTGCTATGAATTGCACACAATTCAAACGGGACGTTTTATTTAATAGAGAGATTATTAATTGATAACCTAGTTGGTATACATTATATTATATTTTCATATAAGTAGTTGTTATAGAAATCTTTTATTTTTATGTGCCTCGTTTTTATGAACTTAAATTATGATTAATAATTAAGGATATTATAGTAATATTGTTGTTTTAAATACTTACCATTTTAGAGCCGAGATGGATTACAAACTGACGTTGAAGTCACTAATGAACAAATTGCTTGTGGTTTCCCAGCTTTACATGTCCGTAGAGGTAGTGAACCAGCTCTTAATCAATTACCACTTGAATGTCGTAAGTGTAATCTGTAACAAATCATTTAAATTATAGATTTGCTAATTTTTTTTTTTACATTTATAGCAAACAATTTGGGCAAAAGAAACAGTAATACTAGACCTGCTGCATCAGGTCAATCTAAACGATGGTCAGCAGCTCCTATGATTCACGACCCCAAAGAAAAACTAAGAACCGTAATTAAAATTTTAATATATATCAACTAATTTAATAAATTATATCAATCAAAATATTTATTTTTTTTACATTTTCAAAGTAGTAGAAGTATATTAGTAATAAAACATAATAGTATCATTGATTATAAATAGTTTTTATAATCAACGATATTATCTACAATATGACATTTTTAAAACATATTCAACAATAATATATTATAAATAAATAATATATTCTGTTCTACGCATTTAATATCCAGTGTAATATTTGTACCATAGCATTAACGCAGACAACAATCATTACATTAATTCTAGTTCACATAAATATTTTATATTATACATAGTGTTTTAGGAATAATATGTAATATTTAAAGGTTAATATAATTTAAAATTAATATAATATAATATTAAATATGTTTTAATTTTTCTAACTTAAGGTTTATAATTTATATTATATATCTAATTTACATTTAAGGATGATTACATGAAAATCAATGGGTTTGGTTTATCTGACAAATGGAGGTGTTCTGAAGAAGATGAAGATGAGTTAGAATTAGGTGACAAAGATAAACCACCAATTAGCAATCATTTTCTTGCACCATCATTTCATCGTGATTCTTCGAATCGTTTATCCATGCAATTCTTGGGAGAGTCATCAAGGTTTGACTTAATATTTTTGTTTTGTTATTAATAATTATTTAAATTTGAAACAAATTAACTTTATTTTATCCATACATTATTAGTGGGTTTCGGTGGGCAGAGGCTGCTGATTTGGCAAATAATCGAGCCCTATCATTATCATTACCAAGAGACCACAGAAGGAAAGAACCGTTGGGGCAAGCAAATACAAATCCTAGTCACTTACCAGAATCACAAAAGTATTCAATTAAATTATTTAATTAATTTAATTTACACAAACATTAATTAAAAACGTTCCATTTTTTAGCACTGAATTTATAGTGTTAAGCACTGGTGGTGGCTCATTAGGCATTCATGTTGTCCCAGATTACAATGCTCTAGGCAAAGAACGGGGTCTTCTTGTTCAAGGTATTGAACCTGGAGGTCGGGTGCACTGTGATGGCAGATTGAAAGTATATGATCGAATTGTAGAAATCAACGGCCGGTCGTTATTGGATCAACCATTTAATGCGTAAGTTAAAAAGATAATAAATATTAAAGATAAATGTTAGTAATATTTGTTCTTAACAGTATACAAGAAATATTTCGAGATTCACTACACTCTTCAGAGCTCAGACTCAGAGTGGTAAAACATAAAAATAATATGGACATTCAAACTAGTCAAAATACGGTGGTTGGTAATAAAAAACAGCCACCGCCACCAGTGTTTCCTAAACCATCCTCAAACACCACTGCAACTTATAGTAATAAAGAAAATGTTTCTACAGGATCATCCGATAAAGATAAAAGTATTTAATTTTAACATTTTTAAAATTTGTTCTCAATATTAATTTGTACTAATTTATGTAATGTTATAGTCAACTCAAATACTAAAATAGCCACCATTTCACCAACCAAAAAAATATCAGCTGCAACACATACAGCCTCCAATATCTTGATGGTAGCCAACACAAGAAAAATTGGAAAGAAAATGGAATTAGAACTTACTAAAGGACTTCATGGACTTGGATTCAGTATAACAACAAGAGATAATCCAGCTGGAGGAAATTGTCCAATTTACATAAAAAATGTGTTACCAAAAGTAATATTTAAAAATTGTTAGTCTAAAATTGTAACTAATTCCTTTCATTTTTTTTTTTTTTAGGGAGCTGCTGTTGAAGATGGACGATTACGACCAGGTGATAGATTATTAGCAGTTAATGGTACAGAATTGACAGGCAAGACTCAATCTGAAGCAGTTGCTGTATTGCGAAAAGTTCCATCTGGTGCAAAGGTTAAAATTATTGTTTCTAGACAAGAAGATGTAGTAATTAGCCAAGTAGGCCAGAAATCTAATCAAGTAAGTTAACTAAGAGAGATGAAATTATAAGCTTATAGTTTAAATGACAATTGGTGTTAAATTTCTACAGGATCTAGATGAAAATTATGAACAAGAAGTAGGGATTTCATCAGAAAATCAATTAATAGAAACAAGTGGAAAATCCAACAGTAATTCAGTTCAGGTATAGTTCTATAAATACTTAAAAATTAATTATATATTTAAGTTATTATAATTTTTGTTTGTATAAATTAAATTAATATTTGATTCATAATCATTTATTAGGAATACGTTAAAAGTTTAGAAGAAACACAAACATTTCCTTGGAGACATAAAGAAATACTGACCTTTGACATTCCTGTGCATGATTCAGAAAAAGCTGGTTTAGGTAAAATACTTTTTTAATAATTTTTTACATGCTAATATATAATTGTTTTTTTTAGGTATTAGTGTTAAAGGTAAAACATCATCTAGTAATAACTCATCTAATGATAAAGACTTATCGCAAGACTTAGGTATATTTATCAAAAATGTTATTCACGGCGGTGCTGCTTCAAGGTATTTATTGATATAAATATGTGTATAATACTAAGATAAACAAATTGGTATGCATTTTAGGGATGGTAGATTACGTACTAATGACCAGCTATTATACATAAATGGTATGTCATTGATTGGCCAAACTAATGCAGCAGCCATGGAAACATTACGTAGAACTATGATGAATGTGGATCCTGGGCCAGTACCTGGAGCTATTTCATTGATAGTAGCCCGCCGACGTAATAGTTCTCCAACATCAGATAGAAGACGTAGTCGTGACTCTTCGTCAAGTCTACTTACAGATTCATCGGGTACGTAATTTATTATTTTTTATATTTTAAACAGAAGTTTTACATATTTATATGTAATTTCATAAGCAGCAAACACTGAAACATTTAGCCGAGCTGAAAGCAGTGATAGTAGTACCCAAAATACGGCAGAAAATTCTGGAACAAGTGAAAACTCTGATACCACTGTAATCTTTATGCATCAAAGACAAGGATCAGAGAGTTCAAAACGGAATACATTACCTACAGCTACTTCTCCGGGTAACTAAATTTAACTATCTTAAAATTTGTATAGTTAAATATTCATATATTAATTATCACATAATTATTATGTTTCAATATAAATAAAATGTATTATAATTTGTTTAGATGGAATTGCAATTCGCAATCCAGTTTTGGAAAGGTTAACTGGACACTCAAATCGTTATAATGCATTGCGCAATGAAAGTTATTATAAGGTAAACTTAAATATAAAATATATTCACTGTAAATGTAACTTTATTACAAATTAACTAATAATTCTAGGCTACACATCAAACAACAATTATGTTGAAAGAAGAAGAAAAGTTAAATAGCCCTACTGTAAACCCATCATCAGAAGAGATGTTAATTATTGAAGAAGACCCCCCAATTTATAATACTGTTAGGTAAGGGTTTGTACTATTCACCATTAACAATTTAGGATTTAAATTACATCCATATTAATTTCATATACAAAATGCTTTTATAACTATTTAATTAATGTAATCTTAAATCTGCATTGAACTTAACATGATAGTGTAAAACGTGTTTAAAAATAAAATCTTTTGTTTTGTGTTTTATATAGTTGTCTTAAATGTACAGTTTAGTTTTAATATTTAATATTCATTTCAACTTAACTTCTAAATTTATTTATTGTACATTGTCTTCAATGATATAAATGTCAAACAAATTACCACAAATTCAAGGTCACGCATTTGAAATATTTTGTGTTACCTTTTTACTGAACACATCTGTATTGTTGTATGGATGAAAAAATAATAGCTCAATTATAAGAGGGGAAGTTTTGTAAATAAAAATTGAAAATTTCTTCCAAACTACAACAATCAATCTTTTGTTTATACTTTATAGACATAATTATTCTACTTCTGTTCTGAAAATTGGTTCCCATAATACACGTTTACTGGTCTGAAAGACAGGCTTTTAGAATTTTTTTTTTTATTAATTTTCACAAATTCAAAATATTACCTCTAATAAATCAGTACCTTCTAAATAAGTCTAAACTGTATACGATGTCCATATTATATGAATGGTCTAAGTTCACTGCCCATTAAAATACAGTCTAATTGTCTAAAAGACCGTTGTGTGCGTGTATCCTCCTGAATATTTTTGTGTGTGTTATCCAGGATTAAAATATTTATTAAATTGAATATATAGTTGGTTTTGAATAGTAAGAAGATTATAAATTAATTTTTTTTTATTATACCCATAATTTAACTTAAATATGTTTTGTGTACATTATTCGTTTAGCCGGAAAAAAATAGAGGAAGAAAAGCCATCACCAATCGTATCGCCACAAGCAAGAACTGGTTCAACTAGCACAGATGTTACTTATGCTAGCCAGTATGTACAATTTTATAACATAAATTAAAAAAGTTGTAATTATGAAATTATATTGTATAAATATAATTATATCATTTTTGTTTCAATAAAGATTATCATTGGATAATGCCAACTCAGGATTTTCAAGAGATGCATTCGGTCGGCAAAGTATGTCTGAGAAACGACATGCAACGTTAGACGCCAAAAATACTGATACATATCAAAGAAATAAAAAATTGCGTGAAGAGCGTGGAGATGATACCAAAATACGTTAGTATAATAAAAATTTTAAATTAATGTTGTCTATGTAATATTGTATTATTAATTATTGTATGTAGGTAATGGTTTTCCATCAAAACAGCAACTTGGACCTTCTCTTGGGTTGAAAAAATCTTCCAGCCTGGAATCATTACAAACAATGGTTCAAGAGGTGCAAATGACCGATGGTGGATCAAAACGGGGAAATGTTAAAGTAGTGCGTGGTAGAGGATGTGATGAAAGTTTTAGAGCCGCAATTGATAAGGATGGCCCATTGTCTTTACATGAACTAAGATTGGAAACATGTTGGTTTATTAATATGTATATTTTATATGTTAAGTGAAAAGTATTTTGGTATTTGTATCATCACATACATTTTTGAGCATTTCCATAAGATACCTGACTAGGTTAGGTTAAATCATACAATTTAAAGTTTGTATAGTGTATATACAAATATTATAATTAAAGATCGGATTTATATGTTTTTACATATTGTTAGTGATTCGTATGCGAGTAATAAATGTAGGAAATTCGTTAAACTATTAGTAGAGCGCTTATTTTTATGCACTAAAAAGTATTGAAATATGCCATATAATATGCAGTAAAAATTATGAAAATATGTAGTAAAAATCATGAAAATATGCAAAAAAAAGTATGTTAAGTCATATTTTAGTTTCCAGTTTTTTATGACTAAAACATTTTAGTATTAACCGACTGACACAGCGAGAGCTATTAAGTTTACGTTGTAATCGATTATTTATTTTATCTTTATATAAATTATTATGAAGTGCCTATAAAATTTAGTTTTAATTTTTCTACTTGACAAAATATTATTTTATGCATTTTTTTTTAAATTTTCGATTCAATATGCAATAAATTTTCTAAATAATTCACTAAATATAGTTGCCAACCTGCAATATTAGCACTTGTTTTCATACTGATAAGATAAAGGTATATGTTTATCAAATATTCAAGTGTCCAAATATTTTGTTTTACACTTTTACAATAACTTATTTAGTTGTGATACAGTGAAACTTCCATTTATACCAAATGTATTCAATTCTATTTAACAAAATTCTCTATAATACAAATTTTTGTTATGTCCCATGAGACTTCATAATATGGAAGTTTCACTGTATTACTGATTACGGTATTTGTATGTTTGATATAACTATATCCCATATTGTTTATATTTATAAAAAAAGAGGTAATTTGTGATGATCCAAACTTTAATGCTCTCTTGTTTTGTATTTCTAAGTTTCCTGTAAGCCACAATGTATGGTTAACGGTAAATTCTTGTGATGTTAAAACTCAAGGGTAACTATTGGGTAATGATTATTATTTCCAGGGGATTGCAATTGAGTTTGAGATTACAAACATTTTAGATATTATAATTTGACATAATAAGAATTTGCTGTTATCATTTATTTAAATAAGCATTTTTTTAAAACTTTTTTCTTTTTATGTTATATAATAACATGAATAGTTGAAAAGTATTTTCAACTTAATTTGTGAAATTCAATAAATAAACATAATTTCCTAATTTTAAAAATATTGAATTTAAATGTAATTTATTCATGTTTGTTATATAATTATATATTGTAGATGGAAAGGAGAGTGATGATCATCTAATTGGTCGTAGGCAGTCTTCACTTCATTCTCCATCAAATTACAAAGTACCAAATACACCGCCGGTCGTTGCTAACAAGAAAAAACCAGGACTACTTAAAGGAATTGGTTCCATGTTTAGGTTAGTTATTATTGTAATGTAATAATAATTTTTTTTTATTAATTTTCATATTTTAGATTTGGTAGTAAACCTCGACGAGCACCAGATTTAAATGGTACTTTAAGCTCTGAAGAAGATAATTCTGCTGACCGTGAGCGAGAAATAGCCAGAAGAAATGCTCGTGATGAACAACTTAGAATACAAGAACAATACCAACGACTAATTCAGCGACAGGCAGAAATGGTATTGTTTTCAATAAGTTTAAACATGACATGTCATGTAGAATTATATAAAATAATAAAGTATATAAGTGATGAATTATATTATAAACATTAATATTACAGTTATTTTATTTTTTTAAACACATTAAGCCCGTTCGTTTCACATGGGTGTGTTTTTAGTTTACATTGATTAAGTTCATTCCCTCCATACCAGCAAAGGAAACACGCCATCGTTGGAGTTTCGCTAATGAACTTAACCAATGTGACTAAAAGTTGCACGATTTCCACTAAGCCATAACGATTTCCACTTAGTAAATTTATAAAACTTCAGTAAGATAAAATCTTTTAAAATTTACTTTTTTATACTATTATTATTACTGATAGGTATTAATTATTAATTTGTTACTTATTGAAAAAAATATCATAAACTTAGATAACTTAAAATGTAATGTGTCATCTCTAATTAAAATTATTTTTATGTAAATTATTTACTTAAATTAAATGAGAAAAATAATTAGTAACAATCTAGGCTGAGATTTTAATACCTTTCAAATACTAAAAATGTCTTAAAAATGTTTAATTCAGAATCCCCTAACCCAATTTCCACTTACAAAGCTATGCCTATAAAATACAAAAACCATTGTAACAAAATCCCAACCCTAATAATAATAAAAAGAAATTTTTAGTGTGTATATTATAATTCAAATTCATAATTTTGCATGATAACTTTTAACTATTATTGTACGCAAGTAACTTAATTTTACCTACTTTTACATTATAGCAAGAACAAAATCATTGTAGAGAAATAGCTATAGATGATGGTACAGCCAATTATACAAATGTGCCTGCAAAACCGTCTAATCCTGAACAATCTCGTATGGATCGTATCCAACAACTTCGAGCTGAACATCAAAGAAGACACATGGAACGCAGTGGAAAGTTTATTCCTGATGAGAGGGAAGAAAATCATTACGAATCTGATGCTCGACAGGTATGTACTATAATTTATAATCTATGGTACTTCTGTTATGCAATATTAATTTTATTTTAATTCTATTTTATTCTTTTCAGCCCATCGGTAATACTCAAAATGCAATAAATCGACCTGGTAGTCGTGTAGGTATAATTGATTCTTCTAGATTTAACCATTACGTCAATTTCCAAGAAATACAGCAGAATCTTAGGTTTGTTATTATTTCACTAATTGCATAATGTGAATTTTATTTTTTGCTGATAATTTTGTTTATTTGTTTTGCATGTTAGTAATCAATGAGTGTTTATAAATTAATTTTTTTTTTCAAAATTCTGAACATCTATACAAGATTTGAACGAAAATCTTATGCATGGTGTTAAATATAACTTTACAATGTACATACAAATATTTGATCTTAATAACTACGCAGTATGATATACATACATATTGCATATTTGCATGTTTCACTTTTGTTGGTTGATAAGTTCACTTGATTGTAATTATAAGGATATACTGAGGTTTGGGAAAAGTCCTTCTGGAGCATCTTTCTCATTATGTCAATCATTTTTAAAACTATTGGTGATGTGTGTCAGACACCACAAACTAAGATTTATCATCATTAATCATTGATTGTGGTGTCGGACAAGGTGTTAATTTATATTTTTTTCTTCCATGTTATGCATGCTTTGCACTTTTGATTGTAGTTTGATGCATGAAATACGCGGCGTTAAGCTTCGACATCACGGCAAAACAAAAAAACCCGTGTCTTGCTATTATGACACCGATGATGAAAGGTAGGTAATTGTTCTAGCCAAAAATAACCTAGGTTTTCATGTGATCATTACAATTAATGTATTCAATTTCAATAGTTAAAAAGCATACAAGTATCAATGCATAATATTATGTAACACTTAAAAAGTACACAAAATTTTAAAAATGTCCTGCTCTGTCTTTACTGTTATGACAGATACCTGATTCAAACATAATTTAATAAGAATAACAACAACATACACTGGAACATTCAAGACGCATATAAAAATATTAGTTACTCAAGCATCATTTTACATAGTCTTGGCACTCATCTGTAGCCACTGATGAATTGAACTGCACTTGTCAAACATTATATTATCTTTTATGCTGTTATCTTGAATGGTCCAACGTACAATATTTATTGTTCTTGGAAAAAAAAAATTATATTACAATTGACATTCTAAGATTAATGGTATACAGTCAACTCCCGATATAATGAATTTCAAGGGACCGAGAAAAAAATTTGTTATATCGAAAGTTTGTTACATCAAAATTATATTATACCGCAATATTTTCAAGGGACCGGTAGTTTTATTCGTTATATCGCGAGTTGACTGTATTTCATAAATTAAAATGTACTCGATTATAGTAATGAACTTAAATTGTTATGAATTAAATTAAATTAAATTGTTATGAATTGTATATGCCATTACTCATTTAGTTATGATTTTTATCTGTGCCTATTATTACAATGTGTGATTATACTTATAAGTACTTTTCTACTTTCTTTCTTTACATGTGGTGCTAAGTTTATGTTATAAAATTATCAGAATTTGTATTTATTACTTTAATTAGTATAAAAATTAAAAAAAGCCTTTTTCTATCTTTTCTTGATATTTTCTTCACTGAATTGAAAATCAATGATGATATATATATTTTTGCCGGTCCTTGTAGTAAATATTCTCATTTTAGTAAATTCTTATGTGCATCCATCTTCACAGTTTGACATTAAGATTTAAATATATTTTTTACAGATTATTTTAGATAGGCTTTCTTGAGATGTTCATAATTCAGTGATAATTACAAATTTCAAACAACTTTATTTATAAAGACAAATTCTAATGTAACTACTATAGCGCATACAAAATTTGATTAAGTAAAAATGTATCAACTAGGTTGGTAATTTTATTACATTATATACTTGCTACACTAGGAAAAATCTTGAAATTGACGACACATACGGTCAGAAAAAAAAAAGAGTTGTATTCAACCCAAATAAGTGTCTCACGTTTTTTTTTTTTAATACATTTTATCCAGAACACGTTAAGTTCCATGCGGCCGCCGGCGGTCATTTGTAAATCTTAAATTTTATGCTTTTGCGACCGCCGGTTGCCGTAAATGAATATGGTTTTATATTATTAACTTTTTTGTGGTGCTACAATAATGCACCAAAAAAGCGCCTTGGCGTAGTGTGAATCATTACAATTTTTTTAATGTAATAAATATAGTTTTAAACTTATTTCAAAGAAATAGTATAATATACAAATTTGGAATGACACTGAAAAATATACTTGGCATACAGATGATGCATAAAGGTGTAACCTCCGGCGGGCGCATGGCACTTAACGTGTTAAAGTAATTTTTAATAATTTTTTAATGTTCCATATTTTTACATTATTCATATTGAGTTTATTTTTAATAATTGTTGGACCTATTGACAAAACAATTTCTTGACATTAAAATCTACAAATTGTGATGTCTTAATTTATATTTTTTGTTTGTTTAATTGTCTTATGTTTAGGGCTTAAGGCACTTGAACATTTATTGATGACTGTTTAAAATGATTTTATTAATTGGTTATGTTCTTTTTTCTCTAGCCGAAGGCAGTTGCACTATCATTCTCAAAGACGTGACCCTAAGGAATCTGTTGCACGACCTAGTTCTAATTATTACGAATATGAAAGCGTGATGAGATCTCTACCGTACACGACCGGCGGCCCATCACGTCTGGTGGACAACAATTCTAATTCGTTGACTAGACAAGGTGAGTTGTCCCCCTCTCCCACCAACCTCCGTACTTATGTATAGCCGCCGGCCCGTCACTCACACACACCTACACACACACGCTCTTACCCTGTTTAGTAGGCAGTGTTACTCAAACTGCGGCAGTGGCGGCAACAAACAACAACAAAAATGGTGCTGGTCGTAGTCAAAAACAACAATCATTGTCTCGGCATCATTATCCTGTTCCTGCGACCAAGTCACCAAACTATGCGCTGTACAACTACGGAAGCAGTGATGCTCAAGGACACAACAGTATGCAACAGCAGCAGCAGCTACAACACAGAGGGCCGACAACCAACAACAATTATGCTGGTGGTATGTACCATAATCACAACCATCAACAGCAACAGCAAAGGTCTTCGCCGCAACAAGGACCATACATAACCCAAGTCACCATTCGGGATAACAAACACATAATACAAAGTCCTAACATTTAATACCATATTCCTCGTAGGAACAATATTATTTGATAAAAATTATTATTAATCTCACCCTAAACTACGTTTTGTTTTTATTTTAACACGCTGACCATGTTGCAATATTTCCCCCCTCTATAAAGTGTTTTCTCATGGTTATTTTAATTATTTACAGTTTACACCATCACACATAGTTTAATTTAATTCCTTTACTTTAATACATTTTACCAACTTATTGTAGCCGTAAAAGTTGTTTTTTATTTTCTTAAATAACCACTGTATGTTTTCTCATTTTTTATATTTATATTTATATATTTACATACATTTGTAAATATTTTAATCACATCAGTCATAATTTAATTGATCATGTTTTTTTTATGCTACCGTTGTTTATATTATTTTAAACATACTTTGCTAAATTTTTGACAAATCTTAACCCAACCGTCAAATTTAAGTTATTAATGCAACTTTTATGGGATTGTTAACTTCACAAATATTTTGTGTATTTTATATAAATTCTTAACTGGGTTATCATTTGAACAAAGTTTCGCCTATCAAATTTAGAAAAAAGAGCAATGACATTTATCAAACCATTATTTTATTATATACTAAATACAGATTATTAAATCTTGTTTGTTAAATATTTTGTAATTGTTCAGATACATTTTTATTTTTTAAATTACATTTTTCTGTGATATGATGTGATGTAATAATTGGATGTAGGTTATGTAGGTTCATGATATTATATAAGATGTTAAATAAATCACTTACCACTAACGAGTGCCTTAAATCAACAATATATATATATATATGAAAAATTTATACAAGAGGCTCATTATAGTCTTTTTTTCCAATATCTAATAGAAAAACACCATGGCCCACTCTATACAACACATATAATTTATTATTAATGTTTATCATTCTTTTATACTTTTTGTCATGTTTATTCTTGTTATAATTATCCATAAATAGGTAGTATTAAATGAAAACTGTAATTTAAATTATCTTTCCTGCATATCAATTTATTATTATAGTCTACAAAGTTTAAATACTTTATTTATTTTTTTAAAAGATTATCCAATTCTTTTTTTTTCTTTCTCAACTTAGTTTTCAAAAAAATTGTATTTCCCTTATAATGTCTTCACCGTCCATAAATAGTATAAATGGAATGTATTTTTTTTTATTTGCATGTAAGTTATTGTTTTGTGCCATCTAATAAATAATAGGAATACAAACATTCCCAAACATTTCCCCACATAATGTCCTGTCTCCTTAGTTTTAAACTAGGTTTTAATCTTATTATCTTATTATGTAATTGTATGTTTTTTTTATTTTTGCAATACTACTAGTTGCTCAACTATGTAAATTTAGTACTTAAAAAATACCAAATTACTCGCGCAGTATTAACAATGCGTTTTATTTTCTTATATTGTGTATTGTCTCCTTACAGTATTTCTATTACATTAATTTTTTTTAATTAATTATTGCTTATTATTAAATCATATTGTATTACTATTAATGTTTATAAGTTCCTGTTAAATGATATGAAAGAGCTATTAATTACAGCCGAAATCTCTTCTTCGACAATTTTCTCTCTCTAATAGCTTTTAAAGTTAGATATTATATATAATGTTTCTTCTCTAAGAAAATTATATCGTATTATTCAAATATATATATTTTAACTATATATTGATAAGTGCATAAATTTATTTTGTATACAATATAATTTACTAGTTAACTATAAGTCAGATAAAATACTATGTCAACTATAAGCAAATCTATTGTATAGTGTAGATAATAATGTAGACAGTTTCTACAACATGCACATCAATTATAAATTACTTGTTACTTACAATATTATTATTATGTATCAAACTTTATATAATAAAGATAACATTTAATTTATTTTGAATATCATATTGTCTCAATAATATTATTGTGTAGTCATACAAAGTTAAATGGTTTTTAATTGTTTTAATATTAAAATGGTTAGAGTATTTACATATAATGCACACCTTGCCACATTTAAAACTTTTTATCCCATGTTCCTTTTGAAAGTGTAAATTTTAATTGCATTTAAAACTGTTTGCATGTCTATGTATATATTGCAGTTTTAAAAGTGTATTTTTGTAATTTGAAAAATTACATATTTGCATTGTACACTAGTGGCATAAATCAAAAATATATTTGTTATATTGTAATAAATGTATAATTAAAAAAAGGAAGATAAAATAAAAAACTATTTTTTATTTGAACTTGCAGTTATTCAATAACAACTTAAATATAAATAATTT
Organism: Macrosiphum euphorbiae; assembly: GCA_949089665.1. Classification (NCBI taxonomy): domain Eukaryota; kingdom Metazoa; phylum Arthropoda; class Insecta; order Hemiptera; family Aphididae; genus Macrosiphum; species Macrosiphum euphorbiae. The sequence continues at coordinate 70,731,966 of CARXXK010000002.1, read as the reverse complement.
AGATTTAATTAAAAACAATACATAAATAAATAACATAATTATAAATGATATGTTTTTGGTATAAATTCCCACCAAAAGTGTACATGAAACATTGAAAGTTAAAATAAAATAAACAATAGTTTAAATATTTATTTTTTTTATAAGAAAATTTTATTAGCCTTAAATCAAAATGAATTATGATAATCAATTAATAATATGAGTTATAAGGACACTGTCAAGTACTAAAACATAATAATTATAATGTTTACGTGATATGGGACAACAGTACAGGAGTAAGGTTGTAATCTTTGAAATTTGAAAAGCCCATACAAAATATGTTGATTATAAGTGGGTAGCACTATTACAGAACGTAAGTTACTATCAAATTAAACTAAACTTACACGAAACATCAAATTAAATTGATTATTCCTGGGTACTCAATGATGACAAAAATGTATCTAGGTAAATGTATGTAATGTAAAAATGTATTATACATCTTATTTTGAAAAAACCAAAACAATTTAAATTTATATTTATAAATGTAGAGTACATTATTTAAATATATTCATTGAATATCAGTATATTCTACATTTTTTTTTCAATGAAGTGTAATTTGTACCTATATTTTATTTGATATAAAAGGTACTTAAGTACCTATTTGGTTTTGCTAGGTAACTTTACTATCTAACTACATTTCTATGACCTTAAAAATTAGATCACAAGGGGCAAAGGTTGAAGAGTCAACTTAGGTTATTCGTATTTGAGTTACAAAAAAAAAAAATAATACAAGTTTTGTTTGAAAATTCCCGTTTTCCTTTATTTGTTTTGTTGAATTTTTTGATTATTAAGAGTTGTAGTAAGTACAGAAAAGTTTTTACTTTTGACTCTTCAAAATGCCAACTAGATCTAATTGGAAATCAGCTACCAAAAATCAATGCTAGGCGTTAATAAGTTAGAAGTTGAGTTAATTTTAACTTATTAACTTAATTTAATAGTTCGGTGTTTTAATTAACTTAATTTTAACTTAACTCATTTGCCTCTACATTAACTTAAGTCAACTCATATTTTTCTTTATTTTCCCAATTACGTTTGTTTTGAATATTAACCAGCAAAATATTTTGTTTTTTACGTATTTTCGGTTTATAATAATAAAATATAGAAAAATAATATTATCAGAAAAAAAATAAGATATATTTACAAAGAACTTTTTATTTATGTTTAAAGATAAAAACTATTGTATTGTATTAATATAAGTTAATTATAAATATAAATATAGAGGTAACATTAGTCGCCCGTATGAAAACATCGATGTCACAAATTATATTCATAAATCATAATACTTATTATTACTCACCGGCGAGCTACCGAGAAAAACTCTGTGGGTCACGTAAAAATTGGGCTGGTAGCCAAAAAATTGGCCATTATTGTTTTCGGGCAAAAATAGTCTAACCTTTCTAAATATGGTGGTAAAAATGTATAATATAGAATGATAATTGATGATCCTATTAATATAATATAATTTAAATTCAAATTGATGGCTTATAACAATAATAAGTAATAACTAATAACAATAAATGCGTAAGCTGTATATATTACTCTATTGGACAATCAATTCTTAAGAGGACGCTACACCCGCATGTGTTGTCTCCGTCTTACACACGTACGACATAGACAAAACGCGTTTAGGCAGTCTGAGTATAACTCACTCAATTTTGGTTCTAGAGTAAAAATGCCTATTATGAAATTGAATTGTGATAATATTTCTAAGGGCAAGACGCTGCGGTTTTTCCATTATACCCAATATAACGTTCATTATATCGTTTAGAAATAGAAAAAATTTCACCATTTTTAAAATACCTTTGACTTTTAAAAAATTAAATTTTTTAAAAAAACCGCAGCGTCTTGCCCTTAGAAATATTATCACAATTCAATTTCATAATAGGTATTTTTACTCTAGAACCAAAATTGAGCGAGTTATACTCAGACTGCCTAAACGCGTTTTGTCTATGTCGTATGTGTGTAAGACGGAGACAACACATGCGGGTATAGCGTCCTCTTAAGTAAGTGTAACACAGCTCAAATAGAAATGCTATATAAAATGCCTAAGTACTACTCCTTAAAACATATCAAGCTCTAGCCCCCTTAAATTTTAATTTAATGTTAACTACATTTAAGTAAATTGTATGTGTAAATATAGATATATGTAAACTGTATGTGTATATATTTGGAATTGGAAGTTATAACTACATTTACAGCTAAAAGAATCTAAAAAAAAAATAAAAATGTCTGGAGAAAATATGCATGACCAACCTCAAACCGATCCAAAATTAAAATTTGAAATAAATGTTTACAATGTGATTTATGATCAAATAATCGGAAGTTTGCAAAAACAATTTGATACTCATAGCAAGTTGTATGAAGATACATCATACTTACATCCACAATATTTCAATAATACCTAATTTTTTAAGTAAAAAAAATCCAAAAATTCAAACCAGAAATAATAGCAGGTAGTATTCAAACTGAACTTAAGGATTTTATTTTAAAACGGCCAAGAATAAAAAAAATTGCTTCTTGTTCCCACTTTATGGAAGAGCTGACTGATGGAGCAAATAAAATTTTAATTGAAAGTGATGAAGATAATATAATACATTATACTGAAAAGGGTCAAGGAAAGTCTTGTCGACATTCTATTAGGTGTGTCATCTATGCTGTATTACATAAATATAATTTACATTCTTCAGCCTATTCTCATATTTATATGGTTTATAAATTTGTATTGACATTTTCTTGTATGCAAGTGAGGTGTGAAACAACTTTTTCAAAACTTAAATATATACTTGCCTAAGAAATTGCCTTCCTCAGTCAAAATTAGAGACGTAATAAATATCACATTGTACAAATACAAGGAGTTTGGTATAGGCAATTTGTATAACTTGTCTACAAGTATCAATTTCTTTTTTTTTAAATTTTAAATGAAATTTACAATCTGTACCTAGTGTCACGCTGACCAAATTTGATACAGAGAAACATACATGCATAGTCAAAAAACAATCAATTAATCAAAAAGAAAAAAAAGTTTACAATTACTTGAATTCATATTATAACACGTCATGATTAGTTTGTGGAAAGCAGCCACTCATTAGCGATACTTTCGACCAAAAATACAAAATACAAATTCAACTATTAAAAAAATTCTAAAGTATTCTTATATATTCATTTAAATATTTATAATATTCAGGTATCGAAAATAAGCAACGTTAGATAATCTTTTACCAATATAGGAAATGTCCTCAATGGTTGGCTACTTTCATCAAAATTATGTTACCTGCTTAACAAATTTTGTTACTTTTAGCCTATATTCCGATATTCGTATTGTGTCCAATGATACGGTTTGTATATTGCTTGTAAAAATAAAAATAATAAATAGGTACATCAAATTTTACAATACTAATACTGACTGATTCTTTTATAAAACAACACTCATTATTTCAAAGTGTAAATTTTTTGAAAATATTTTTTACATACTTTCAAGTCGCTTATAAAACAACATTTTTATTTAAAAATTATAAGGATAAAAATATTTAATAATATAATTTTTGAATAAAACCATCGTTTTATAAGCGACTTGAAACTATGTAAAAAAATATTTTAAAAAAATGTACACTTTGAAATAATGAGTGTTGTTTGATAAAAGAATTACTCGGTATACAGTTAAATAAATAAACTATTTTTTGATTAATGTTGACCTCAATAAGCATTGCTTGTGGTGGGGAAAAATAGTTACAATAATCCAAACTATCTACAAACATCCATTAGGTACAATAACATGCTCGACAATTACTGTTCAGCAGAGCGGCGTACCCACCTGACCACATTTATTTTTTTCTAATTTAAATATAAAAAAATTATCAAAGACAATAATATTAAAAACTATAATCCACCGTTGTCTTATTTACAATAGTACTAGAATATTATTAGACAATATGTACCTAGTATAATAATATGAATAGTATATCATTATTATCATTATCATAATCTGGGCTCAATCGTAAGATTGCTTTGCACTTCGAAGTACCTAAATACCTACTGATGGATGATTGAAATTCAAAACAAACCTTTCGGATTTCACGAATACAAATAATTAAAAATGATCTATCATATATATGCAACTTATATTATTTTTAATATATACCTACAACTGGTTACTAATAATATTATAATATAGGTATTTCATACTATATACAATATACCTATGGTATATTACGTATATACTTCAACTAGAATAAATAAAAAAAAAAACGTTCAAAAGGTGCCCTATTTTGGTTATGACTTTTTTGCAATAGGATGAAAAAATTAAATATTTAATAATGTTATCTGAGACGCTTTTGCTGTTGAATTATTTTAATTTTTTTTTTTTATTATTATTATTAATCTATCGTTTTAATAATGTTATAGGTAATTAATTTTCACAGCTTTATTACAAATAATAACAATACTTATAGGTAGGTACTAGCGATAATGCAATCATTTTGATATTAACATGGTCTTATCTTTAATTATTATTACATAGCCGTCTTTCATATAAGTAATTTCATAATCAGTTGTTTTTGAGTTCACTATATTATTATTAATGACGAGCTGTTATCCTTACAACAGTATCAACTTAATACGGCATAAACTATAATTCCGTAAACAAATAATATAATATATTAAAAAAGAGAAATCTTTTTTTATAGTGCCAATCTAAATCTATTATTAAGTACCTATACATCGTTACAACAGGATGTAAAATTATTGTAGTTACTACCTATCGTCGTCTCAGAATGAAAAGGTTTTACATACATTTTTTGAAAAAAGGGTTTTTTGCATATTATTATTTAATATTTTTCGTTGTATGATAAATAAAATTCAACCCTGAAATCGTATCGATCCATTGATTATTCAATGAGATACAGTCATACAGAGAATGAAAAGGTTCCAATTTATACCTGAATGATAGGTAAGGGCTAACTTAAAAACTTTCCCCTGAAAAATTACAAAAATTAAGTTAGAACCTTATTTTCATTCTAAGACGACGCTATATATTAAGTAGGTAGATATAGCGTGTATACTGTATAGATATTTCTACAATCTACATATTTGTTGACTTGTGCTTGAGAACAAAAAGCTAATATGGTCCAACGTCCAACGACCTATTATCATTGTCGTGCAATGCAAAAAGTCCAAGTATAGGTATCCGGTACCGAGATAGGTACTCAAACAAATTATTACCAAAAAAAAAAATGTTATTTGGATAATATACACCGGCGCCTGGCCACCCCCCTTAATGTGTCAGAAATTGGCCGCCTAGGGCAAATGTACCTGTTGCCCTTCTTAAATATTACTCTTATAACAATATATAAACTATTAAACTAATTAATAGTCTTTAATCTGCTGTAATCGTATCATGTTTACTTGTTAACACATAGACACATTTACCGGAAAGTCAAATTAACTTTTTATGAGCTTTCACGAATTCTCATCGAATGATTTTCTTATTTTCTTATAATTTAAAAACACATAACTTTAAATACTTGACATTTTTACCGAATGTTTATTTTATCATTTTATATGATAAAATTTTCAAAATTATTAAGACTTGTTTTAAACTATTTATATACATTTTCAATTTTCAGTTTTTTTGTTTTTTTCTATAAATAAAAACTGATGAATAAAAACTTGTACGTTATGACAAAAAGTTTGAAAACTGAATACAATGTTACAAATAACTTGTTATAATACCAGTTAAAAAACTTTATGGATACAATTATTTAAAGTGCAAATGTTAACAACATTCTTCAAAATCTCAAAAATTTAAAATTTAAAATATAAAACAAGGTTTCTCATAAGTACTTTCTATTGTAACCAAAAACTATAAAAATTATATAAACACTGTTTTTTTTTATAGATATTGTCAAGGTTGGGCAATTTAACTATTTCTTTTAACTCGTCAAGTTAAGTTAATATATAAAAATGTAAGTTAAAAGTTACCTTTATTTTTGCAACTTGTAAAAGTTGCAAACTGATTGAAAAATACAAGTAACTTAACTTAGTTAAAAATCAATAACTTTTTTTTCATATAAAATTATTAATTATACCCACCTTTTTTAAAGCTTAGAAATAACAGACTAATTCAATTAAATAATGTACCTATATTATATTAAAATAAATTACTGTAGGTACTTATACTTTAAATTTGAATAAATGAAGTAATCCAACAAAACAATTAACTTATTTTTATGTATTTGTTTAAGTACCTACGTAGGTAATGGTCTAAAAGTCACAACTATACTAAATATTATAATAATCGAATTCATTATTTGAATATAATTAATTGATTAAACAGTTCACAGCTGCACACAAAGCAATATAAAAACAAAATTGTGAAAAATAATTGTGACACAATCGATAGTAGTCGACAGACTATTTGTTTATGATATTATGTCCACTATTAAAATCTAAACGTAGACACGTAGTACCTACGATATAGCCTTTGCAAGAGAATTTCAAACTTTGTTTTCTGTTTATTACGGCCCGGACTTATAGGGTGGTTTATTTAAAAATGAATATTAACCCGCGTCACACAGCGTTGTTAAATGGCTATTGTTCATTTATTAGGGAAATAGTAAATACGATGAAATATAATACTTCGGCTTTGCATTATTTACACCGACGTGCCAATAGTTATCGCTGTAAATTGTAATTCCATGAATTAATAAAAAAAATAATAATAAGTAAATATTAATAATGATTAGGTTGTGCCTAATGATGAGTATACAAATGTGTATGTGATAGCCGATAGGTATTAGGTACTGAGTAAATAGTTATTTTTTTAATTTATTAATGATGAGGTTACCAATACATCATTTCTGTAAATAATATAGGTACCTATAAAATATGTTCTGTGAATATGCTATATAATGCACTATTATTATAAATTATTATTTATCAATTAATACATTTAATATTTCGGATTATTATTTATTTATTTTTAAATAAAATTAATATTTAAAATTGAATATATTTTCAAATCTTTGGTTTAGGACTAAAATGTATTAACTTAACACGTTCGCACCGGATCAAATTTGTGTATACTGTATTATATTGTCTAGTTAACTCATAAGTTACTGAATAACACAGAAGAAACTGGAACTCGTTATTTAACTTAGTTAAAAGTAACATAACTTTAACTTTTTAACTCGTTAACTCTTAACTCCCAGCCTTGGATATTGAAGTTCGAATTTGAACGAAATTAGATATTTAAACGAAGAATAATGATTTTAGTTATTTTGTCATGATTTAAAAAGATAAATATATAGTATGGGTATTTGAAACATTTTGTGTATATTTTTATATTGTATATTATACACAATGACATTTTCAAACTCAACGTTTTAGTATACAAAACTGCGCAAATATATTCAACCAACTGTACTACTATTACTAAAATAAATTACCTTAATACCAATATTTTCATTATATTATATACTATAGTAGTATAAAGAAAAAATTGTATAGTTTATTTATAGTTACAAAATGAACACATATTTATTACTAAAATTATTTACCTATATCTATTTGTAAAAGTATTTAACGTCTGATATAAATATTAAAAACCGGGAAAGTGGAAGTTCCTCTGCTGTACGCCTGTACGGTACGTTACAAGTGGGTGACTGTAAATGACAGTCTGTAATGGAGGCGTTAAATTTGAATTCAATAATATAATATCATTGTATACGAAAAACGATTCTGAGAGGAGACGGTTTGTTAATTTATGATATTTTATATTAGAGTGAAACTTCCATATTACGAAGTCTCACGGGGCATAAAAAAATTCTTATTATAGAGAATTCCGTAAACAGAAGTTAGAACTGAATAAATTTGGTCCTACGTTGATTTGGTTCTCAAAAATATTTCTTTAAACGGAAAATTTTAAATGATAGAGAGAGAGTGAGAGTCTCACTGTACCTATATTTATATTTTTACCAATACGGTAGCAGATTAAGTTGAATTATCATTATTTGTTTGTTATCATATTTGCATTTAATAATATACTTTAGAAGTTTCAAATACCCACGAATAATATTTTTTAAATATAACACAAAATGTCGTCAAAATTTGAACGAAAAATAACTATAAATAAAAAACTGTATTTTTATATTTTTTACATAAAATTCAATTTATATTTATCATTAATACAATAATTGAGTACAGCTATTGAGTAGCTTATTGTTTACCTTTTATTATTTATTTATGCGATAATAGTATATTTGACAATTTATAAAAAAGAATATAAGTGGAAAAAAACACATTCAAAGTGTATTTGTTAGCCTCGGTTCTTCCTTAGGTAAAGGTACCTATAGAGAAATACTCAAGTATAATTAAATGCACATTTTTACATCCTATAAATTAGATTATGTACATTCATATACCATTATACCTATTATCATTTCGTATTTATTAAATATTTTCTCAATGCTATTATGCTTATTTCAACTCGTATAAAAATCTGAACGATAGATATATTTTATAAACGGCAGCAGCTTATCAACTATAACCACTGTCAACTTCAAACCGTAAGTAGGTACCTGTACCTATCGAAGTCCTTATTTTTACAGTGGAAAAAAATCAATATTTTGTTAGGTAATAATTAATAATAATATTATAATGTTCATACAGTTAAGACTTTGGAAACAACATGGATACAAGTGTTTTATAGACGACAGCTGCAGCATTGGTGAGAAACTGAATTTTCAGGTTACTTAGAAAAAAAGTTTTGATTCTCGGTTCTTCGCTTTGTTACACTATAATAATTACACTTTATTTTATTTTTTTATCATTAATATTATGGGTACATTTAAAAATTCAACTTGATGCAAAGTAACGATATTTATTTTTTATTAAATAAAATAGGTAGGTACATATACCTAATTGAATATATCTAATTGCAAACTTAGTCAAGTTACCTATAGGTTATGGATTATATTGTTATTATTATATTCACACAAACGGTTGCATCAGAAATCGACATTCGAACCATCCTTTCTCTATACAGCAGTTACAACAATATTATTATGAATAATTATTACGCTATAAGTAGGTAATAATATGGTCAGTTGCTGGTCGGTATAATACCGTGCACACAGTTGCTGTGTTCAGTCGGCCGAGTAGCGATAACAATAACGAACGCCACAAAATGAGAAACACGTTTTTCGATAGTACCTGCCAAGGTTAAGAGGTTAGTCTGAAGAGTCTTCTCAAAACGCTAACCACTACCAGGGTCCCATGAAGCAATGCGTTTGCCCGGCGCTTCATATTGGGGCGAACAGCCGCGGCGGCGGATTCGTTCGTTTCTCTCGTCTCTCTCCGTCTCTGTAGGTATTTAGTACTATTTACTATGTACATTTATTATGTTATAATAATATTATGATTACAGTAATAATATTGTCGGTGGTCTTTCAATATTTTTTTGTTCGCTCTCGTCGAGTTATTATTATTTATACGACGTCGCGACGAGTTGAATATAATTGTTGGATTGTAAGGTATAAAGTGTAAATGTACTTACAATATTGTTAAAAAATAACTATAATAATAAAATACACCAACCCGAAATTACTTAGTATTATGTATAGTTTTTTTTTTTTATCGATTATTGTGATTTATTATAATATATATGATTTTTTGGTATAAGACAGGAAGTTATGGCTGATATAGTGATATGGGCTCAAACGCATAGTGTCATTAATATTATGTCTTTAAATCATTTGTAATTTGTTCGACATTTTTGGTTATGAAAATAATATATGCCTAGCAATATTCAATAGAAAACAGGTACATGGTATTACAGGTTTCAAAATTTAAACATGACTTAAAATGTAACAATATGTTGTATGATTATAACTAGCCACGCAATGCAACTAATTTGGGTAAGATTTAAAAAATTATTAAATCATAAACTTAATATGCATTAGGTATAATTGAAATATCTGTTTCTTTTTGTTTTGTTTAAAGTCAAGTTTAAAGAAGAAGAAATTAAAATAATAAATAATAATAATTAATAATAAATACATTTTTAATTTTTGCCTGTTTAATGAAAAATACAATATTTTTAAGAGCATATTTTAGCATTTTTGCATACTTTTTAGATCATTTTTATGATAATTTTTAAGGGCATAAATTCATGCGTATTTTAAGGTTTTTTAAAGCATTAAGTCCCTAGTCCTAATTATAAGTTTATGTTTTCATCACCTATTATTATTAATGTACCTGGTATTTGCTTAAACGAACTCGCCATTGTTATATTTACATACATTGTTAATTTGTATATATTTATTAAAATACTGATAAATTAATTATGATATGAGTATCTAATATCATGTGTTGTAAAGTATTTGAGTAAAAGTATACAAATACTTTTTTCCGTATTGAATACTTTTTTTTATTCTTTTAATTCTTAATTTGTTTCTACTTATAATTATTATTCTTGTTAAATAAAAATACCTTGCCGTCGTGGTTTTGCTTTAACATTATAACAATATAATATTATATAATTATCATTTGTGATTTACAGACCATTTGGTATCGGTTTTCGTCGATTAAATATTTTTTTATCCAGAAGACAGTTTACTGTCGACGAAGATCGAAAGGATACATCTGTAGTCGGTATCACTATTATCTTCAGTCAGTAACAAAATATATACCTATGTAAAAAGCTTCTGCTTATAGTTTATAGTTTATAATTATTTCATTATACAAAAATATTATTAGTATTTAACTGCTATCTATTTACCAAGAAAATTGTTGTCAATAATATTATCATTATCGTTTATCGTCGACGACGATCGATGACAGTAAGAGATATCCGAATACATATAGGGGGAGGGGACTTGGGGGACTTAGTCCCCACAAATGTTGGTCAAGTCCCCCCAATTTAAAATCTAATTACTAATTAGTATTATTTTTTATATTCGTTGGTACTAAGCAATATGACTTATGGGAAGGGGGGCTTATTGAGTCCCTCAAAAACATTTAGCCAATTTGCACTTACTTAGATATTTTCTATAAAATTGTTAACCTACTGGATTGTTTTCAATCAAAGTCAAATCAATAGATTACTAGAAACTCGGATGGTGTTAAAGATTATTATTTCAATCCCAGAATGTTGCCAATTGCCATATAGTGGCTCTCATATGAATTTAGTTTTGACTCACAAAACTTGGATATTTTTTTTTGTTTATTTAAACAGTTGCCATTAATTACAGATCAAGTGACTATACCTAATACTATTAAAATTAGTAGAAATTCAAATATGGCATATAGAAATATTTACAAATTTATATTTTTTTAAACAATAAACAAATATTTATGAGCACAATTATTCCAATGATTTACTTTATGATTTGCTTTCTCAATTCTACACATATTTTTTATTTATAGAATCAAGAAGTGAAAAATCATAAAATTAATCATGTTATTGTGTTTAAATATTAAAATATATATTATCAACTAAAGCAAAAGGAAAACGATAAAAAAAATTGATTAGTTTTAACCCGAGAGTAGTTCGATAATAGAGATAGTATAATATATTATACTAACACAAATAATAGTAACAATGCATGGTTTTAATATGATAACTGAAGTATATTGTCTACTGTATATAAAACAATAATTATTATTTTATAATTTTTCTATAGTAATTCATATTTGTACATTTTATTATCTTTCATAATATAGTAATTAATTATTGTTATTACTTATTACTATTATAGTGAAACCATTATATAACGGACAGTCTGCACGTCGAGATCACCTAGAGACGTGTCCGTTGTAGATAGGATGAAGTGGTATTTTAGTTAAACTCACGTACGGATTCATTTAATAAAATAAAAGTATTGTATTTTATGAGAAAAAGCTGATGTATACATACTTAGTTATAAATATACACAATTGTTTATAACAATACATCATTTTTATTAATACATGTCTTATATAATAGTTCTTATATGGATCTTTATTTTTAATAACAACAATGAACAAACTATATTGTCTATATGTATAACTTCTTAATCTAATATTAATTTATACATTTATTTTCTAGTCTAATTAAATTGAAAATAATATATAGTTATTCAATTAATATAATTATGACAAATTATAAAATATAATAAAGACATTCATAACAAATAATTTACCTAGATATTAAAAAATATTGTAAGCATTTTTAGTAATGACAATTTAATTTAAAAACAAGTGAGTACCTAACACCTACTTTTTAATTTGAAAATTAAAATGTAAAATAAATAATTGAAAAATCAATCTTCAAATTTTCAAAAATGTTTTCTCTATAATGAATAAAACCGTTTTTATAAAAATATTCAATAATTTAATTAAATATTACAATTTATAATTGTATTAACTTAAAATAATATTTATCAATACTAAAAGAAGGAGAATATTTATTAAAATATTGAGTTAAAACATAAAAATAATAATAAACCATATTTAATATATTATAACGATTTTCAACCATATATTGTATCAGTGTTTGGAAAGATCCTTTATAAAAAATTAATTTTTATTTCACTTTCAAGTTCATCTTGTTAAAAAAGAACTTAAAGGTTTTCGTACTTGGCTTCCAAAAATAATAAAGAACTTTTTTCGTTCTTCAATAATTTTAATATTGTATTAATATAATTTGTAGTAATATATTATGTAATTAGGTAATTTAAACATTTTTGACATTTTTCTTTTATAGGTAATTATTATACTAACTATTTTTTTTTCAAATTTTTAAGTTATAAGTTATCATTATCTGGTTATTTTCAGTGTTGTTTATAAGAAACATTAAATTCATATAATTAAGAAAATAATTAAAAAAATCCCATATTTTATCTACTTCATAAATTATTATACTTAATTTGTTTCATATTCAAACACAAAATCTTTTATTATTTTAGTTATAAATATTATGAGGGTAATTTATTTATGTATTTTTTAAATTTATATTTTTTACAATTTTATATATACACAAAACATGTTTTAAAAAGATAAAAAATGTCTCAAAACAGTCAAAACTATAAACATTATAAAATATTTTGTTTTTAAATTCGTATTTATCGACGACACTCAAAACATGTTTATGTTAAGAAATCAGTAATTAATTATGTTGTTACCTTGGTACTGTGTAGGTATATTGAAAAAGTATTGTATTTGGCTGCCGAGCACAGGCGCTACACGTAGGTACATCTGAAACCCTGGTACCAAATTTCAAACCTACCACTTTCTGACAAAACTCGTGTTTCTAATTTTTTTCAAACGGTTTTCTTTACAGTATATTTCTCTTATTAGTTTCAGTACACGTTAAATACCACATTTTATATTATAACCGCAAATGTTGATTTAAAAATGGTATAACAATGATAGAAACACTATTGTACCTACACGGTAAAAAAATTAAAAACTATGTTCTTTCACTGAAAAATAATTGTCTATTTCTTTTTGTATAATTAATGCATATTTGTTATTTTATACTTCTTATAGTGTAATTCGTTTTTTTGTCTTTTGTTAGCATATTTTTTGAATTTTCAATATCATTACAAGTGTTTTCCACAATTCGGTACATTATTAAAATAAAAATATTAATCAACATTTTTTCAAGCCTGGGCATAAACGAGTTAAAAAGACAAGTTAAGTTAATTTTAACTTTTTAGTACCTTACTTAATTTTTAATTTAACTGATTTTTATTGATATAAACTTAATAAATAATGAGTTAATTTTAATCAAATCCAAGTTAAGATGGGTTATAAATAATTAAATAATAAATATAATACAACTATTATTGATGATTCATGTTGCGTAAATATTTACTTTTTATTATTTTAAACCATATTACTGGCTATTTATAAATTTAAAAATAGTTAAATAAATAACTTAAGTTAAGTTAATAAGTAAGTTGTGAGTTTCTATATAACTTTTAACTTAACTAAGTTGAACAAATTAGGATAACTATTAATAATATTTTTAAAATATTTTCTATCAACTTAACTAGTTAACTCAATTAAAAATTATCATTAACTTGCCCAGGCTTGGTTTTTGTAGTACCTAATGGTTAAAGGATTCGTTATTAATAGACAATATGTATCTATTTTAATTATATTATGAAAATAATCTTAGGAAACATATTTTTTATCATGGTAATTTTATCATAATGCTCAGATATATTACTATGTTATTATACAATTTAGATTCTTAGTATAGCGATGAATGTATTGATTTAAAAAAAATCTTTTTTTGGCTAATAAAGTGTCTATTTGAAATAATCTTTTGATTTTCAACCTTACTATTGGTGGCGGTGATTTAATAAGGGGTCGTCTATAGGCTATTCGATGTCTTATACGTAGATTCGGAATCGGTAGTTTGGAATCGGTCGTGTACCACTCTCGCACTCACAAGCACATGTCAACAAATCGAGAAACAAGAAATATATTTTTATATGCATCACCTATAAAAACTACCAAAAGCGGTAGTAAATTAAACATACTTCCTGGAGTTTGATTGTAATTTCGAAAAAAGGGTTGAATTCTTAAGCCCCTAGAAAACACTTGTAGAAAACACTTTATTGATATAAGTCCCAAAAAGCCCAAAATAAATACAAATATAATGAAATTATTTCATAATATTTTTCAAAAAAAATTTCCAAATTGTATGATCCTTTAAAATTGAAAATTGTAAATCGACTTCCTAGAAAGCCTATAGTTATTTTGCCAAAGAATTCATACTTATATTAAAAATATACCACCGCTTATTCGTCTAAAACGTACGAAAAATACGTGTGATGCGATCCCCTTAAAAATGTTCAATTTTTAAAGCTAAGGCCTGAAAATTTAACACAAGGTTAGTCGTAAATAGTTTATAATGAAACAAATAAATCAAAAAATATATGCACACAGCTTTTTTGATAGATATTGATATATTAAGTTCAAATTTGGACTCAATTAGATTTTTAAATGAAGCGATTATTAAAAATTAACAATTTTAGTTATTTTGTTGTAATTTAAAAATATTATTCGTGCGAGTACTTGAAACTTTTAAAGTATATTATTTATAGTTATATTTTATACACACAATGACATTTTCAAAAGCAGTTTTTTTTCATAAATGTATTTAATTAACCTACTATATTACCTATACCAATAGTAAAATAAATTACTTTAATAATTAACTATATAGATAGCAATATCATAAATATAGATACCTTATTTTTGGTCTATTATCTTTGAGAATCTTTCAATAATATCATAAACTGGTATATTATTTATTATGTACGTCATAAATGCAACAGTGCTTGCCCGTTTATATAAGTGATCCTGCAGGATCATTGTTTACTAGGATACTCAAATTTCAAATTCTTAAGAAGTGTAGACATAAAAAAATCAAAAGGATGTCTGGATTTTAAAAAATGCCCAATGCTGTGACTATAAGCGCTTATAAAAAAATATTTTGAACATATCTTTTCGATATTTTTTAATTGGAGTATTAAAAACTTATCAAAAACCTTGTAAAATATTTTCAATTATTTTTACAGAGAGAAATTTATTTATCAACATTTGTGAAAAAAAATCGAAAATGTCAAGGTATATATACTATAGTACAGCTCAAAACCAATCAAAATATTTAGAAAATGTCATCATTCATAGAAAATGCTAATATACAAATTTGATGAAAATATCACGAATCTATAGCACCTATATCTACGATGATTAGGCGTATCTACTTATACGTTTTTGAGTTTCAAAAACTTGGTTTATCGTAAAAATGTCATTTTTTCTAATTTTTTCTTTAAACAAGTTAACATTTTAAAAAATTGTAAAAAATAAAACTTATAGAAACTTGTTTACTGTCAAAATTTTTCTAAAAATTAAATTTACTACCTAATTGGTTCTTCTGGACTTACCAAAAAAATGTGATAATATTAATTATTGTGATATATCTGTAATAAAAAAAAAAATGTATAAGTAGGTACCTACGGTAGTTATATAGTGCAAGAGTCTAAAAATTATCTAAATATAAGAAAAAAATTGTAATATTCATTAGAACAAAAGTTATTTTATTTGTCAGTTCATTATGATTCATGTTACACCTTGTAAGTTAACAGAAAAATATTCAATTTTTGTGTAATCCAAAACGAAATATTGTGGGAGCCACCATCATAATATATTAGTTATTTAATATAGGTAGATCGTAGATAATAGATAGGTATATAAAACCCGCCGGTAGCCTGGTCTCCCATATATGTTATATATATACTTAATGTAATATTATGTATAACTATAATTTACTAAGGTCTAAGATATATAATATATTATTATGATATTTTAATAATATAGTTTAATAGTTAAATATTTGCACAATGCTACAATTTATTATTTATAATCTTTTATTCTTTGCACTTTTTAAGTGTTATAACACCAAATAATACCTACTATATAGGTATTGAACAGGGATCAAAACCTGTTTAACCTGTTTTCTGAAAAATGGGTTAAAATCGAGGTTTTTTCATATTTCAACACCGTAACCGGAATCGAAACCAAAAGCTTTAAAACACCGGTTAGTAACCGTAATTGAAACCTAAAATCTTAAAAAACCGTTTACAAAACCTAAACCGAAACTATACAATGTAGAAAAACCGTTCTTGAAACCGATTGAAATTTAAAACTAATATCACGGTTTCTTCGAATTTTATAAAGTCAATTTTTTTGCTACACAGGAAAACATGCTAATTGAGATACAAATCCTTTTCATAACAATATAGTAATAATAATATGAAGTTTGATAGTGCATGTTTTCGCATGTTTTGGGTGTAAATAAGGCATATTTGGCATATAGTTAATTTTTTACAGTCGTTAGTGCATATTATTTCGTAAAAATATTTTTTAGACAAATATTTGAAAAGTTTCTTCCGATTTTTGAGATCTTGTTCCAATCGTCCAATATCGCATGGTAAATTATAACGTTTTTAAATTTTTTATTGATTAATTATTTAACTAATTAATAAAAATATCGAAAATCAGGCTTCTTAAGATTGTACAAAAAGTTCTCCTCTACAATTTTTATAATAGGTATTTTTACTGTAAACCACTTCAATAAGCCGTATTACTTGAATTACGATACCATGTTTTTATGACATATTTTGTTTACTAGTGCGCACTTTTAAGTTGGAAAACATCAAAAAAACACTTATAGAATATATATTACTAAATTATCACAAATTATCTCTTCAAATGTTTTCATTATTAGTGCTGAATAAGGGTGTACACAAATTAAACGAAAAATGACTAATTAATTACGATTTATAAAGATGACAACGCTATATTTGAACTTCACAAGTATTAATTTTATTTTTTATTTTATTAATTTTGACTGCTAAATATATAAAAATTAAAAATACTTTTAAAATGTATGGATTTATTCCCATTATTTTAAAATTTGGTCATGTTTTTTTACATAATGCATATTTTGAGTGCACAATTTAAAAATGTCAAGGCATATAAATGCATATTTTTGAACTTTTTAGTGCATATTTTAATGCACATTTTGATAATTTTTAGTGCATGAAGTTATACGAGCCCTGGTTATTACAACTGTTTCGTATTCAACTGACCCACGTCCGTCCAGCAGTCATTAATTGCTTATGTAATTATTATCATTCTCCTTAGAATCCCCTGAATTACAAATGTGCGTACCAAATCTTATAACGTATATTTGAAACTTAACAGTAAACCTTTTTAAATAGCAATATTTTCAATAGTCCAATAACTACTCTTTTTTTAGTGTCCATTAAAATCAATATTTTGTTCAAATATCATAACTCATAAGCATTAATCACAAAACAAAAGACTTATTATACTGTAATATAGTGTGATGTTATTGTAAATTACAATTAAATATTAATAAATTCGAATAATGATCTCACCCATATATGTTGTATGCAAAAGTAGGTATAACATATTAGAGTTTACAGCTCGAAATTAGTTCTGCTGAACGTAAATTTGCTATATATTGTATGTACCTACCTACACTAATTTTACAAATCGGACATATTTTAGGGCTTTAGGCTCACCCCTTCATTTTAAATAGATAGTAAAAATCGGGTGTGCAGTTATAAGGTAAATTAAAAAAAAAAATTTTCAAAAACCAAAACCAAAATATTTGAAAAACCTATCTTAGAACCTAAACCAAAACCATAAAATGTAGAAAACCGAAACCATAACCGTTAAAATTTGAAACGGTTTTGATCCCTGGTATTGAATTATATAATTGTTCAGTATGGCTTATTATATGAGGCCTATAGCATGTTAAATATAGGGCACTTTATGAGGCCTTCATACGTGTGTATAGGTTCGTATTATCTTCACCTCAATCCTACGAACAAACGATTATAACTTGTACCATATTTTATAATATATTTTTTATAGACACTATTATAGTACGTTACAAGCATAATGCACCTACTGACCCACTAAGGTAATAATATAATACCTAATTGATATAAAAAATATATTAAAACTCGTGAGCTGCTCTGCTGTAAAACTGGGTGACTGTGTTGCAGGTAGCATGTTCGGGTGGCCGGTGGGTGTTCAAGAGGTTCCAAATAATAATATACTTAGACTATTTGTAAGTTATCGAGCGTAAAGCGGATGATATCATGATAAATACTAATATACATCAGTATAAAGCAAAGCAAAACGTTGTAATTTTATAGACGTCAGCAAAAACGTCGACAGTTTGCACAACGGCGGCGGTAGTGGTTGGCGGGCCGGTGAAAGTTGGGAAAACCATTATATATTACAGTGCGATTGCGAGGCGGGACCGCTGGCTCCTCCCACTCCCACGCGCCCCTCGTTCAAGTTCGCTTTGCACCACGGCGGCGGTGGTCACGCCCACTGCGCGGCTGCCGCGTCTACTTGCCACCACAAACATCCCCCCTTCCCCCCTTTGCCACGTCCATCGAAGCGAAAATGTAATTATCACAATTTCGGGGCAATTCCGTACGAAACTTTTACCGCAGTCGACGACAGTGTGTGATTGACCTCCCTCTTGCCTACGCCCACCACCTGTCATGAACAATGAAAAATCTTGTTGACAAAGTCACCCCTTCACCCCATCCTGGCCACATAGGGTATCCACGTCCCACATAATTATATTTAAAATTGCTGTTCGTATGCTTACTTTTTATAGTAATAAATATTATAGGTGAATTTTATAAAAAGCTATATAAATAACGAAAAAATATAATAGGTACTATCTTATGCTATAAACTGAGCAATAATTACATGAGCTTATACCTATACATTTTTCTCAAAAACAGTTCCCACGGATTTTTGTGACTTATTGGGTTTTTTTTAATTCATTGTTAAAAATCCATTAGAAGTATTAGAGTTTATTGGTTAACCTGAAAATGCTCAAAAATTAACAAAAATCTGAAATATTGATATTATTTGGTTAGATAAATTCATATATAGTAACTTGCTTTACAATGCTATATAAAACATTATATTATTTTATGATAATCTGAAATCCACTTTTACAGTTTTAATACATAATACAATTATATAGGTGTATTATATATATGTACATTGTACGAAATGATATTTTAAGTGTTTAACTGTATAATTAATTAATATTATTAACTATTGGTTTAATATATTATATTAAATTAATCTAGTTACCAATTTCAATATGGGATAACATTAGATAGTTCGCTGAAAAATAATACATTTTATCGAAATAGTTTATACATCATAATATAATAGGAAGCAAGAGGAAGCACATATCTTCTAGACACCTTTCCAAACGACTCCAAACTCATCCTAACCCTCTCATAAAATATCGTCCCATCCTTACTCTCCTAACCACAGGTTAAAAATAAAGTGGTGACGTGACCTTTTTCAGCAAAACTTTAATATTTACCTAACACCTCTAAATACATATTTTTTTTAAATTAATCAACTAACAAATAAGAGTAACTAATGGGAGGCTACTTTAGTTTATAATCATATCTCTCATGTTATACCTAATATAGGTACTATACCTACTCTTATCATATAAACCTTATTGTGTTAAATTTATATAGATTGTTCATGTCAAATAAAAATATAAAAAAGAAAAAGGCAAACATATTGAGATTGTATAATGAGATAGCGGTACAAAAAGTCGATTTTTAAAATAATGTTAGTTATGTTTGGTATTGCCATCACTATCGTGATATATCATCAAGCCCGGATTAATAACTTCAGGGGCCCAGGGGCTAATACATGGTTGTGAGCCCCCATCAATGAAAAATTGGCCATGTGCCCCCACTTACCATACCCGTGGTGGTAAGCATGGTAGGTGGGTGACGGGCCACAACGCCTGTTAGTTCAGACAAGAAAAAATATATATATACTCTTATAGGCACTATAAAAAGTACAAATTACCACTCAATGTAAATTTAAGCCGAAAAGACTATGGGCCCTTTAATATTAAATAGTAGTAAAATACTAAATATTAAAAAATATTATATACGTAATAAATAATAGGTATTATTTATTTTATAATACATAAAAATCTCGTGTCATGGTGTTAGTGGTCGTGCACTCATCCATAACGGCTCGACCGATTTTAATGACATTTTTTTGTATATTTGGTAGGTATGAGAGTAGGTCGTAAATTGTATACCGTGGAAATTGTTGTTTATAAATGGTTGCTATTGGTTATAGAAGAAATAATTAGTAGAAATTAGTATTTATTATTTGGTTGCCATTGGTTAATCAGGCAGATCAGGTTCCCAATATTCTTAAATATGAGGGTGAGTTATGAAAAATTCAAACTTATCAAATCCAAACTTAAATCCATCTCAAATTAAAATTGTTTTGCCTAATATAACGTTCATTTTACAAAATTATGTACGTATATAAACATATTATTTATGGTAACGGTTGTGCAAACAAAACTGACTATATGTTGGACTTTTGATAATGAATTTTTAACTGATTATCAGTGGTCGACAAGATTATTGCATTCAACAATAAATTAATCCGTCTGGGAAATACTGTATGCCTGTATATGTCTTAAAAAAAAATAACATTTTTGAACCTTACAGAAATCGATGTAATAATCGTACACGTTCAATTACCGATATATATTAATTAATAATCTTGTTATGCTATGGGAGGCAATTCAAGTTTTTTCACTACTGTTTATATATACTTGAAAGTTGAATTACCTCCGAAAACACCCGAAGGCAATTCTAGTGAAAAAATGTCACTTACCTAAATTTGGGAGGTAATTCGACTAATTCGAGTGTTAACATGCGAATTGCAAAGATCCTAAGAACGTTTGTATATGAAATATATTATAAGGGATGTAATAACGGAGCTTCATGATTTACAGTCACAAAAATCATGGCGTGAGAAAGGCATATGAGATATAAATAACAAATGAAGAAAATTATCAGAATAAAAAGAAGAACAACAGCAAAAAATGATTGATTTTGAGTAAGGTGTATATAAGAGGGCTTTTTAAGAGGACGCTAAGAGTTTTAGAATCACCAGAACAAACAGATCAGCGGCTCGACTATGAGAAAGTCTATGGAGATAAAAATATGATACAGACTATTCAAATTATTACCAACAAAATAATCATCAACAAATAGATTTCGATAATGTAACCCTTTTCATGGAAATTCCGCAGAAAAAATTAATGATGTTAACCTGACCTAAATTAATCTAAAATCAATGATTTCATTAAACTAACCGCAAATTTAATCCTAATATAAAACATCCTTATTTTTGATTTGTTTTAAGACAAATAAATAAAACTGTTGAAAGAATATATAATATTACATTTACCCATTATAATATTTGAAAAACTTAACCACAAGTTAAACTCGGTCACCCGGTACTAAACTATCATATAATATTATTATATTCGTGTGAAATGCTGTTAGTTACAGTGTAGCTATTGTACCAACCAACACAATCTATATAGTATATCTATACGGAATCGTTACCAGATAGTTTTTTTTTGCTATTGTCTGTTTTTAGAATATATTAATTTATACCTTCTATTTTTTTTTCACCGGAAGATGGCGAATAGTTATAATATTTCATGTTTGTTGCATTAAATATATTTTCATTGATATAATTTAGCTATATTTTCATGAAAATTTATTTAATCCGATAGGTAATTTATGCACATAAACGTACACCTATTAAAAAATAATTACTAGCTATATGTCCCGATATTTATATCTTAAAAGAAGCATTGAATTTAAGCAGAGAAAAGAAAAAAGAAGAAAATCGTAGAAAACTATGTATGATTTGTATATACCTATCAAAGCTTTTTAGAAATAACGGAATCTTTCGATATTATTTTTATCTATTTAGATATTTAATAATTATCTATGTAGTGTGGAATAGTGAGAAGCAGCGTGATTTTATTTTAATATATACGGTAAGTTATATCAATTTATAAAATGTTTGTAATAAATGCATGTATATTACAAATTATAAATACCGAAACAATTGCAATAATGCAATAGTTATAATAATATATTATATTATTATATTTTGAATACACTTACTGGTACAAAAATCAAATGGTTCCAATGGTACTTAATTTGATTTTAACTTGAAACGTTAAAAAAATATAATGTCTTAAATCAATCTATAATGAAATAAAAGTAAATAAAATAAACAGAATAAATAACAAATAACAAACAAATGAATTATTTTTTATATCACGAACTTGAATCTAAAATCCTGTCAGATCATAAGGCTTTGCTGGTTCATTTTCAGCAATTTTCTAGATATCACTAAAAACTACAAAAGAAGTGCAACTTCATAAGCTCGTGCTTGCATACACACGCGTGGTTTCTTTTCATATACCAGCTATAACACGTTAAGGGAGGTTACAGTGACATTTGTTGTCTCCGTTTTACAAGAGCGTAACATAGCAAATCTTACGATCAGCAGATCATGAGTCATGACAAATCATCACAATATCCAATAGGCACTTATAACGCGTTATACATCAACAACAAATCTTGATACTATCATTGATATATAATAGTGTACCTTAGAAGTTTCAAGTACCCACGAATAATATTATACAATCACAACAAAATAACTAAAATAGTTATTCTAGGTTTTTTTTATGCAATTTCATCTAAATTTGAACTTAAAATGAATATAAAAATAAACTGTGCTTATGTATTTTTTAGATTTTTTGGTAACAGAATTAACTACTTACACGGAATCTTGTTTTAAATTTTCTATCCTTAACTATAAAAGTTGAACATTTTATAAATTATTAACTACAAAATAATTATTAAATTTTAAATTTTGTCAAAATTCGATCTTTAAATGCTTATAAAAAAAATTGTGCCTATGTAATTTTGATATTTTTCAACTGATATTGTAACAATATATCAGGAGACTTCTATTAAATTTTTACACTTTTTGGCCCAACAGATAAAACTTTGTAGATATTAATAGAAAAAAAAACCTAAGAAAATTGAAAACTGTAAAAGTCCTTAAACAACTCAAAAAGAGTCAAAATTTTTTCAAAATTGTATGGTGTATAGGAAATGCTAATATAAATATTCAGTGAAATATTCATGTATCTACAGTAGTTCGTTTTTGAATTACAACAAAATAAAGAAATCTCTACATGAGAAATCGAGTGAATATCCTATGTTGTAAAAATTTGAATTTCAAACTCTCATAAAAATTTAAGTTGACTTTCTTATAGACATTTTTTTTTTTGATAAAGGTAGATAATCTTATAAGGAATCTTGTGTTACATTTTAAAATCTTAGATTTAAAAAGAAAAATTTTTACGAATTCTTAACTCAAAATAATTTGATAATTTTCGTGATTTTTCCATATTTTGTCAATTTTTGAACTTTAAATGCTTATAAAAAAAAATTGTGACTAAGGATTTTTAATATTTTTCAAACAATATACTAGGAGCCTTCTATTAAATTTTCAAGCTTTCGCAACCAACAAATAAATTTTTATTATTTTTAGAAAAAAAACTATAAAAAGATGGAAAATGAAAATGTCTCTAAACAGTATCAAATAAATCAAAATATTTTGAAAACGTTATCGTGTATATAAAACGCAAATATAAACAACCAGTGAAAATTTCATGTTTATACGTTCATTTCTTTTAGAGTTACACCAAAAACCAAAATCGATATTTTGGAAAACCGATTTTGCGTAAAAATTCCCGTTTTTCCTTAATTTTTATGTTGTTTTTCACGGTGCTTGTGAAAACTACTGGGAAATTTTTACTTTTGACCCCCCCCCCCCATAGTACCAATCATATTCACTTTCCAATCGAAGAAGATACTGAAGTTGAAAATCGAAGAATTATTTCGACTACTTATCGTGTACACAGACACAAATAAAAAAAAAAAATAAAAAAAAAACCACACATCATTGTAAAATCAATACATTCATCGTTCCATTCAGAATCTAATATAAAAATATTAAGCAGTGATACATTTTTATTAATTCCAATGTTTGATTAATAAATATAAATGTATAGGTATTAAATGGTGTCCATATTTATAGTTATTATATTTATGAACATTTTAGCTTTTAAATTAAATGAAGTATCTTATTCAAAATAATAGTATCGTGTAAAAATAATTATATATTTTTTTAATGAGTTATAGTGAGTTGTTACTACCAGGGCTTGCAAGCGTTATAATAACGTTATAACTTATGACGTTATATTTGACAAAAAACAAAAACTATTGAAATTTGTAAACGGGATTATAACGTAATTATAATCAAAAATAATTAAATACCGCAAAACAAAACATAATGATTAACAAAATATATTATATATCACTAATCAATGATAATTATAATAGTTTTTAAAAGCAACGGGAAAAACAAAAAAAAACGAAAACCTGAATTTTCACGTAAAATTGGTTTTCAACAAATTTGATTTTGATTTTTGCTGTAACTCTAAAACAAATAACCGTAAATACATACAATTTTCACTGTATGTTTGTATTAACATTTTTATTATAGCACAAAATTTTCAAAATATTTTAAGCTGTTTATGGACATTTTCAGTTTCAAATATTTTAATTTTTTAAATGTCAATATAATTGTAATCATTGGGTCTAAAAGCTTGAAAATTTAGTACAAGGCTCCTAATATATTAGGATATAGCATTTAAAGTTCGAATTTTGACAAATCGTGAAAATTTGGAAATTATTTTGAGTTAGAAATTCATAAAAATGGTTCTTTTTAAATCTAAGATTTGAAAATTTAATTCAAGATTCCTCATGATTTTAACAACATTGGATATTTACTCGATTTCTCGTGTAGCGTTTTTCCTATTTTGTTGTTATTCAATAACTGTTGATACCTATACTTGAAATCTACACCATATGTTTATTTTGTTAATTCCTATACTCGATAACATTTTCAAAACATTTTTACTCGCTTTATCTGTTTAATGGAAATTTATATTTAATTTTTTTTTAGTTTGTTTTTCAATTTTATACAATTTAATTTGTTAGGTAAAAAAGTATAAAAATGTAATACAATAAGGCTCCTGATAATATATTGTAAAAATAGCAGATGAAAAAAATTTAAAATACATAAGCACAATATTTTTTATAAGCTTTTAAAGTTCAAATGTATCAAATTAAAATTTAAAATTATTTCGTAAAAATGTATACAATATGTACAAGTTTTATTACTAAGGATTGACAATTAAAATTATTAAGGATCCATGCAAATAGGTTAATAAATTACTTTATTCACAATAAAATCATCAAATATAATATACTCAGTAACATCTAAGTCTGACTGACCGTCTATGCTCAGAATCGTTTTTCGTATACAATGATAATATATCATTGAATTAAAACTTGACACCATCCATTACAGTGACCCAGTTGTAACAATGTAAACTACTGCACAGCGGAGCGACACCCAGTTTCCCACCTTTTTATACCTAAGTAAAAACAACATGTTCAAACAATTCAGATTAACATAATTGTCATAATTGATTAATCTTACATAATATTAATTATGTATTTTATAATAATATAATAAATAATCATTAATCATTATACCGACGATGAGAAATACCTACCTAATTATATCAGATTACTAAAGTATATTTTAATATCAGCATAATATATAATTTAAACACATATCTTAACCAATTAGCAGTCAAATAATCAATGAACTTAATGACCGTAAAAATGATGTATCTCTTTCAGGGATCTCGGGACACGTTGGTATTAGAGGGAACGAAGAAGTTGAATTAAAATATATAGAAACAACAGGTAAATCCGTTTTTGATGTAAGTCGTATATCAGACAAAACATTTTGAAATTAAATTAAATTAAATTATATGGAGGAATAATAAAACCTCTGGATTCCTGTATTGCAATAATAACAAGCTCAGAGAAATCCAGAAAACAATATTACCATGGTCCAAAACTCTAAGCTATACATCCAGATGAGACGACGTTATTTTTGGCCAACTCCAAATGGGCCACACTCGCATTGCACAAAGCCACCTCATAGCCAATGAAGAGTGAAGACCCATTTCATGGCCTACTTATTGATAACTCATTACGGTCAAGTACATATACTTCTCGAATGGCGCCAGTTCAATGAAATAAGCATCAAACTAGAACTACCGCTATTTATTTTTTTTCTGTCACCCACTCCTAAGAAATTCAGAAAATTGAATGAACTTTATCAACGAAACTTGATTCCGTATTCTAATTTAATAATACTACCTAAGAAAACAATGTAGGTACAATTGTATTTAGTAGTAATTTAATTAACTATTAATGTAAATAATGTGATGCCGACTAATAACCACCCAGTTGATGCCTAAGAAATTAATAATAAAAAAAAATAATCAATGGTGATTTGTGCTATTACACTGCAGGTAGTATTTCTTAACATAGTGAATACAATAATTATGAAGTTATATACTCATATGACGTGTTGTACACCCATGTGACCAATATATAATATTTTTGTACCTATATATAAGAACAAGATGGTACTTTTTTGTGCCATTGGTCCATGTTGGCCCACAAAAATATGCATTTTCTAGGTTCTAGGCCACGACTATGATATAGAGGTTTTTAAACGGGGCTCGAATCCATCATGAAATACTGAAATTGGGTGACTGTTTATTTTATAATGCGTGACAATTATAGCACGTTTCAATGTTTTATATACCCTGAGTCCCTGAAGTACTATTAAGTCTAAAGTGTCTAAAATTTAGACAATGTTTATTGTAAGTCGTTGTACAACATTTTCGGAAACAAATTTACTATTTTTTATTTGTTAATTTTTTTTTAAGATGACTCTTTTTAATAACAATACATACACTTTAGATTCTGAGCGGAGCGATGAATGTAAGATTTTACGGTGCTAATTCGATATGAGCTCTGAGTTTCTGAGTAGGTATAAATGTGCTCTACAGCAGTGTTTCTCAAAATTTTTACTGTGTCCACCCCTTTTTCCAATTTCAATTTTTTAGCAAACCTTTTCTTCTTACATTTTTTTATATACTCGCATATAATATAGATTTTTATTAATAATAATCAATAGTAAAAGTACTGTACATTATACACAACATAAAATGCATATAATGTAATAATTATTTTCAGTTAAAAAAGTGTATTAAATGTTAAATTTTAATTCATACACCATCTTAAATAATAAGTTCGAGACCCCCAGGTTTAGAAACACTGCTCTACAGTCTACATACGTCGTTTTGACTGGGTTTTATTTTATATTTTTATTGATGATTCTCTACAGACAAGTGTCTGAGTCGGTATGTGCTCTACAGACTAAATAATATGATTTTACAATGATGTGTTTGTTGGTGTTCGGGTGTTCCTGTGTATACACGATAAGTACTTGGAATAATGCTTTGATTTTCAACTTCAGTATCTTTTCTGGTAAGAAAGTGAATCTATATAGTTGGTACTTTTGATGGGTCAAAATAGAAAATTGCAATTTTTTCTGTAAAAATGAATTGAACCTACTGTTGTAATAATGCCTAATAGTAAAATAAATTACTTTAATCATACAATAATATTATTTAATTTACTTACTAATATTAAAGGCTAACAGACCATCTGCGTTCAGAATTGTTTTTCGAATACAATGATTTTATATCATTAAATTATTCAAAATAACACATCCATTACAGTTATATCTCTATACACCTAATGTACAGCAGATTGTTACCCGATTGCCTGCTTAAAATTTAGAGTTTGGAATATATTATAGGTACTACTCAAGTCTGAGTAATAGTCATTTGAAAGCCACGAGTTTCTCATGGCGGGATCCTGTTATATATTGCAGTACAAAATATACCAAAATGTGTTGTATTTGTATAATATACATTATACATTTATACAGTTTACCTACACAGAGCTAGCCGTGACACTACTGTTCTGTACACAAGTGGAGTGTGGAGTGTCACCTGTCAGTTTTGAAAACAGAATATACGGATCGCATTGTGGAATATGGCCAAAACTATATTATAATATATTATATTGTATTAAAGTGTGTATATAGTTTATGTAGGACGTAGGTACATTATAATAAAATAATGTGAATTATTATAATATGGCATATATATTGCAGTTTACGCATAATATTATGCAACATTTACCTTTACACTCAGGTCAATATAGCCAATATTAAAATATATATAAACGTCATCGTAGGTAGGTAAATAATATCCGACGTGCGGCACTCTAAAATACTCGCATCGCGGGATAACGTCGTGCTGCAGTTGATATAATAGTCCCTTGGTCCGTCATTCCGCCCCCCCACACACACACACACACACACACACACACACACACACACACACACACACACACACATGTATATATATTATATATATATACCTACATTATACACCGACAGCGTGCCAGTGTCGTATTTCACCTGCAGAAGCAGCCTACCTATAATATATAAGTACTATTACTATGTATATAGTACCATATTGTATCCTTTCATCCGTCCGCCATCTCTCTCGTTCTCGCATTCACTTCCTCCACCCCTCTCTCTTTCTCTAGTTCTCTCGTTATTTCTCTCTTCGTACTGCAATATATATATAATATATACCGCAATATTTATAATGTACCTTTAGAACGCTCATCGTCGTCACTGCCACCGTTGCTCATCCCCTATATGTATATATCCTGCTACATCCTACACCAACAACAACAACAACGACGACGACGACGACAACGACAACCGACATCAAAAATATTTCATACTTATATCTATCCTTATATATATACATGCGGATAAGCTTGAGTGTAGTGCAACGTCGACGACGAAATAATATTAAATAATGACGGAGACGGCGGTCGTTGTGTGTATATCGTATTTCGCGTGCGCCCCCGCCGCCTACGCTTCCAAAGTATCGTGTATCGTGTACCACCATCACCCTCCCCATCACCTCCATCACCCCATCACTACCACCAGCACCTCAACACCCCCCCACCACCTCCAGCCGACACCAACGCGGCCGCGGATATCGTATGTCCACCGTTCCGCGTTAAATTACACATTTTCCCCGCTGTTCGATTGTCGTCGTCGTGTATAGTCTTCGTTATTGCATTCGTTCGGTGCTGCAGTAGCAGCGTATATATATTATTATTATTATTATTATACTCCATCATAATGGCATAATGTACGTATAGGCACTATACAATATTATATTATACTACGTCGTATATAACTACTGCATGTAGTAATACTGTTTACTATAATAAATAATAATAATAAATTATACTATATAGTGTAGGTACCTACGCGTTTAAAATCAATAGGTATTAAATATGGCATAACTAATATAGTAAGTGCTATAATCGTTCAATATACTTATTACTAAACGCAAATAGGTATATATTATATACTATACATATGGAATATGGATACACACTTATAAACTCATGCACACACTCACGATCTTTATATAAAAATAATGATGGGCGGTGGTCAAGTGCCTATATTATACAATAAAAATACCCTCGTCGAAGTCAAATAATTGTGTACTGCAGTTTATAGAACAAATGTCCACTATTATTATAATAGTGAATAATAGATAATTTATATAGGCGTATACGATTAAAGTTGTAAGACAAAAAAAGATTTTACTTAGAATTTAGATTGTTGTATTTTTTTACAATTTCATGATTTTTTAACTGGTTATAATTAGATTAATTTTTAAGTATAAGCTATAAATCCAGACAGCATTTTGTAATGATAATATTATTCGTTATTATGATGTTATAATAATATAATTAAACAAAAATTCGCTGTCTGGGAAGTTTGTGCTTATTCTATGATTATTTTTACATTCATATTTTATTTCCTTATTTTTAATGGAAATATTTTCATAAGGTATTAATTTAGAGCAGCATAATATATTGAGTCTTTTTAAAAGCAAATCTACTTACATATTTACAATTTTTTTTTTATTAGCAATAATAATGAATATCATTATCATAAATTGAAGGAGGTTGTAGAAATGGCTTCACCCCTCCCGCTCCCTGTATATTCTATCACCCTATGGCTTATGCCTACGCATGGCGTACCTACATATTATTTTATATTATAATGCAAGTATATCTGTGTATATATAATATACATAGATGTGCACCGTGCACAATGCATCGCAGATGTTCTAAATATGCAGGTTTAGTGCAGGCATATTACTCGTATTTACAGTGACAGATTATAGTGCACAGCGTAAACTGCAGTAGTATAATAAAATAATAATATACACTTGTATTTTATGTGTTTATAATAATATATAGATATAATTAATATGCCTGTCGGTCATCGTGTGCTACGCATACAATGAAACGTCCGAGAGACTAACCGTCTCTATCGGTCCGTCTGGTCAGTCCCCCTCGCCGTCGTCCGAAATCCATCTGAGCCGGTTCTAAACATGTGCAGCATCGATGACGGGTTTGAGCCACCACGGCAGCTACTGCTATTTTATAACACAGTGGATGAGTGATGTATGTAGAATAATTTATATAGGTATTAAAAATAAATAAATGAAATGTCCGAGACATGTCTGTGTTGTGAATTATAACACTGCCCTATACTTATATGGGTCTACTATTGGGTCTTTATCTGCAGACTTTCACGAGAAGTTATAAAACTGTCATATATAATATAATATTGTATATTATTATTGTATTATATTATACACTACAACTCATCAGACATCAAGTATGTAATAATATGGTTCAATTCTGTATACTTTTTCTATATACTTCCTGTGTACACATGCTTAAGCCATTATTAAACTATTTAAACTACGTTTTAATAAACAATTCATTTTTTGTTGCAAGTGATAAATCACTGTATAGCTAGTACAACTGTTTATGGGAGTTTAAAGTTTGCATTACATTTTTAGATGACATTAGTATAATAATTATTATTATACAACTTGCAATGAAATCATACCGATTACACACATTTATGTATCCCTACCGTTTTTATTTTAAATTTTAATTTACTGCCGAAAATATATTTCTTGGTAACAAAACATTACCTATATTATTTATTGTATAAATACGTATTTCATGTTTAACGCCGCACTCGATCAGTACCCCTAAGACTTTCCGGTTCATCGATTCTCTCCTACCGCGGATTCTTAAAATATACATTGAATAACGCTCCCTTATCCGTGTTTATGTCTCGGACCCTACAGATTACCACTTCGGCTCCCAGTTTTTATATTTTTCTCATTGTAAACAGGAAAAAAATCCTCTTAAGCCGTGGCACCCCGTGAATGATTGTACACCCCAGTCAACCCCTGCTCTCGAACCTACAGGTATATATTAGAATTGTCTGCTCGTATAAGCGTTGTTGTATTGTACAGAAAATTACCGCAATTTGTCCAGATTATATATGGGAACATGTATTGTGTGTAGGTATAGTCGTAACTCGTTTATAACCTTATAGGTATTTCCTAGATGCCACATTAATAAAAATAATACATACATCAAGACGTATGGTATAGGTATACAGTGCAGCACCGAACGAATAATATATAAATGTACGTGGTACATATCTTACCATTGGTTCAACCAATATGTATAATACCCATAGGGACGCTTGTACATTTTTTTGTTAAGATATTCTGATATTATACGGTCGTTACTCGTTAGTTGTTATTAATGAATAGTAATAGTGAAATTAAATGTGATGCTGCACGACCGCACGTAGAGATAAATAAAATAAAATATCATCAACAAGTGCAGATAATATCGAATCCACTCGCTTTAAAAAATAAAAAATTATAAGTAGAGATATATTAATGAATAGATTTATGTGTAGGCATACATTGTTGGTCCTTAAAAACATTTATTTAATTCAAATGATTTTTCACTCTATATATATTATATCCATATATACAACATTATTATAAAATATTATTGCTACAATTTTGTACATACTTTTATATAGCTATATAACCTGTCCAGTTAATCTAAGCACTCGATAACCGTTAGTATTTAAAAAAAAAACTGTGGTATGTAAACTAATATTGAAAAAATATAGTTTTCGGACCACTGAATTTTTGTAAATCGTAGCGGTTGCTGAGTGCCAAGAATCAGGATGAAGTAGACAGGTTATACCTTATATTATAATAATATTATCTTATATATATTACACACACTGCAGGTTCATATTTCTTTCATATTTAAAACGGCAAATAATATAATATATTGTTTATTATAATGTTTATCTTAATATATATTGGTGTCTGTTAGAATTTGAAACAAAAACTAGTTTTTTTAATATTTAATACTTATTGAAAGTAGTATATGATGGTATAATATAGAAAAATATGATGTCAAAAACTATAGTATATAATGTTGTCATAAGTGGAGTAGCCATAGGGATAGGGTAAGCCGGGGGAGCCATGGACTGTGTTTTATATTCAAATTTAAAAGTTCTAGCGAACACTTTTAAAATCTTAACTGTTAAATCTACAATAATCAATGACTAAAAAAAGGCTCAATAGACAACTGTAGGCCTTAATAAATAAATCTT
The DNA here is from genome assembly GCA_949089665.1 of Macrosiphum euphorbiae. Lineage (NCBI taxonomy): Eukaryota > Metazoa > Arthropoda > Insecta > Hemiptera > Aphididae > Macrosiphum > Macrosiphum euphorbiae. The sequence continues at coordinate 70,698,801 of CARXXK010000002.1, read as the reverse complement.
AAACAATATTATCTTAGAACTAGGCTATTTTCAAAAAGCTCCTATAGAAGACTGAAGACTAGCTAGCTGAGGCGAAATGATTATTGAAAAACCTAGAAATTCGATCTGCAGAATAGTATGGAATTTTTGTGTACCTTGTCATTGGGTAGATTTGTATAATTGTATTAAATGATAAATCATTGTCTACAAAAACAAATTCTTATCGAGACAGTTAGACGGTTTTGTGTATCAACATCTATTTTTCCATTAATAATAATATATTGAGGTAGATTAAAGTTGAACTAATTTTGGACAAAATCATGTCATTCATTATATTATTAATACAATTAATATAATAAGTATTATAATATGCCTAATTCATAGTATTACTATTTATACCATAAGTATAATATTGTTATTAATTTAAAACATTTAAGCTAATATTATACCGGCGTAAAGCACAAATAGGTTTGTGGTATATGAACCTTTCAATAATTAGTTTAAATATTTTGAAAATTTAACTGAGCATAAAAATAAGAATGAATAAACATACATAAGCAAAAAGTTTCAAGTCTTTGTGATTAGGTAGGTAACATTATTTAATTACAAGAAAATAATTAAACCATTAGAGGAAAATATTGTTATTGTTCTTTGAAATATCCAAGTTCGTCGAAATTTAGATTTCATAAGCTTATAAAAAAATTCTCCTATGTATTTTAGATAATTTAAAATTGCTTCAAGTTCCTATGAGGAAAAGGAACTTTAAATTATATTTTCAAGTTTCTAGTCTAGTTTATTTTGTTATTTTTTCCATACTTGACAGTATAGCCGAATAATGTACAGTTTAAGTTCATATACTTTCATAGTTTTAAAATAGCAAATGTATACCCATAAAGTATTAACACTGTTATTCATAAATAATAATTTTAATCAAAATAATTAATTTTAAACTATTATTAATCTTCAAAACCCATGAATGAAATATTAAACATTAATTTTGGTAAACGGTCATGAATATGAAACAAACCTACTACATAAGCATCTACTCGAATAGTGTGTTGGTACTACTTGGTAACTGCAAAATAATTTCTCGCACAATCTATAATTTTTACTCGAAATATCGGAACTCGTTTGGAATTTGTGCACAGGAAAAACTTTAATGTACCTACTAGGAACTGGTTTTCGCACATTATTATAATAATTGTGTAAATGTTATTACTTATTACTCAAGTGCTTCAATTAAATAATGGTAAAGATGTACTATAACATATTGATGTTCATTTTCTACGAAACTCGATGTGAACATCACTAGAAAAAAAACATTTTCCAAAATATATAATAACGTAATTATTATAATCATATTTTTTTAATCGAAAAATTAAAAGAACTTTGTTATTTAGATATAAAACGTTTATTTAAGTATCACGACAAAAATTTAATAACTCTAACTTTCTAGAAATTATTTTACATTTTATGCAATGCTCAACACATTTTTAGTTACCGCGCAGTTGATTATTCTTAAAAATGTTTTAACACTGTTCATAATATTTATCAATCTCAATTCTATATTTGAATTTAGTTTTTGTTTTTATGCGATATAATAAATATGTATACGAGCGATGCTTGTTATAGTGATTTTGATCGCATATAATATATTATATACATACAAGACTTATTAACATATTATGTAATATGTTACAAGCAACACGTACATTTTTAACCACACCTGCGACTATACTCATTGACAGTTCTAAGCATATGTTAAATGGGAGAGAAAATATATAGATACACGTACTTACAAAAAATATAACTGTGGGTATACCATATGTCTTATTTAAGGTACAACTGTTCTCAGATAACAAGTGGTAGCTTTATGCGCAAACAAGTTGTCTTGTTGGTATATTATTTGTGGGCAAACCAGGAGACCGCCCATGTTGGTTACCCCTAGTTGATATGTATTTATTATATTATACCAACAGCACATGCCACGACCTATTTTGGTATGCCATTAAAAGACATATTATATTATGTGGCTATTCTGCTAACACCTCAACCATCTATTGTTTAAATTACTCTAATCGAAAACTTTGGTCTATACTTTATCGGTAACATATTATTACATTAAACGAAAGCTAGCGACCGAGTTTCAACATTTAAGAGGACGTTGATACAATGATACCTGCATGTGTTGTCTCCGTCTTACTGCAAGTGCATAACATAGCAAATTCTACGCATAGCAGAACACTTGTATCTACGTTAGCTTAAAAATTAGAGTGAATTGACCTCTTATAAAATCTAAAGGTAAGATTATTATTTAGACAACTTCATGGGCTTTTTATTATATTTTAATTTTAAAGCGAGCTATGAGTATTTTAAAATTGTAAATTGTTTGTGCATCTTAAAGTAGTCATAACTCGCTTAAAAATTAAAATATAATAAAAAAAACCATGATGTTGTCTAGACAATAATCTTATCTTTAGATTTTATAAGAGGTGTAGTAAGCCAGCTACTACGGAGTAATACCAATTTCATAAGTACATAGTTATTATTATAATATACTCTAATTTTTAAATTAACGGAGCTACACGTGTTTTGCTGAGGGTAAAATTTGCTCTGTTATACACTTATAACAGACGTCAACACGGAGACAACACGTCCTCTTAAACTATATTATTAAAATGTACAGATTAGGTAGGTATTGAGCATATCATTGGTGGCTTGTCACGGCGCTTTTGCTGCTACCAGTCGCGGAATCCGATTGAGAGTAAGTAACGCTCGCTGCTACTAGCTCCCGGATGGGTGACCACCGGGTTCGTAGTGGTAAAAACCTTGCCACACATACACGTGTTTGCTTATCTACCGTAAGTACCATAACAACACCTAACCGTACCAACCTTACCAACTGTAGTTTATAATCCCCTAAACAGCTGATGACCATAGTCGCCAGGTTTAAGTTCAATAATAAAAAAAGTATATAATTGACATAAATGTATTATGTTAGGTAATTGATAATACATAATGAGTTTTATTCTATAATAAAGGAACTATACTAACTATACACATATTTTACCCTAAATAAGTGACCAGCGTCATTCCCAAAGGGTATGACGTAATGTACCTATATGTCCTATACTTTTAAAGGTGTGCTTGATAATATTTTAATTTTTTTTATTTAGACGCATAAAATAAAAAGCATATATTATTAAAAACCATTTTTGAAAACAATCATGAAAAAACACATTTACATTCCAACAATGAAATTGTCGATTAAACATAAAAAATAAAAAAATAATTATAAAAACAAAATAAAAGAATGGGGAAGTCTCTCTACTGTAGGTAGGTATATTAGATATTTGTCGAGTAGGTCACCGTAATGAATGTGTTAATCACTAATTCAATGATTTAAACATAATTGTACATGGACAACGATTCTGAACAATTCGACAGTCTATTATGTTATCTACTAAGTATATTTTCTGATATTATTGTGGTTAAAGTAATTTATTTTACTATCATGGCAATTGGCATTAGTACAACAGAATAGGATAAATTCATTTTTGCCAAAAAATTACATTTTAAATTATCACTGTGTCTGTAAGATATTATAATGATATACTTTAAAAGTTACAAGTACCCACAAATAATATTTACAGCAAAATAACTAAAATCATTTCTCTCAGTTTAAATATCTAATTGCGTTCAAATTTAAATTTAAAATAGGTATATATTTAAAAAAACTCTGTACATATTGTTTTTATATGTTTTGGTCACAGTAGGTACCTATGCAATACTTATGAAAAACCTCGTTTTAAATTTTCAACTTTTTAATATAAAAATTGAACATTTAATACATTTTCAACAACAAAATAATTATCAAATGTTCAATTCGATAAAATGTGTTAACACTTGAAATTTAAGTGCTTATAAAACAAATTCGTTCCAATGTACCTACCTTTAATATTTTTAAACGGCTATTATAAAAACTTATGAGAAACCTTTTATTACATTATTACCTATATATACCTACATTATGCGGTTGCTATGTACACGTTGAATGCCAGCATTGGTAGGGAGTAATTAAACCAATTTGACCAATTTGGTGTGCTGCATATCTATAATACATGAATTGAAATTTAGATTACTGTTATGGGAAACTAACAGAATCACAAACTGCAAATAATATTGTATTTCAATAATATATTGCGTGAACGATATTATATAACATCGTCAGTGGTCGTAATCAGCCCTTCGAAAATATTTTAAGGATCGACCTTTCTTACAGCTATAATAAAATTTATATTTCGAGGAATCTCATATAGTATACACCGTGTGGCATCAGTACATCTGTCGGACCTATAAACATCCTTAAAGATTTGCATCGAGACAACACATTCCACCGAACGACACGTATACACAAATATTGTCCGGTTTTGGGGTTGGAATGGAACCTATATATGCACAAACACACACACATATATAATATGTATATAATACTATATATACATACAACGTACAGTGAGTATTTTATAAATATTTTTCGACTTGTACAGCGGCAACATTTTCAAAAAAATCATCTGCTTTACTATAATATTATATTGTTTACAGAAAAAGTGTGCCGTACTCATTTGAAAATAAGACATTTCTATCTTTCATTTCTCCCTTATGTCCGAGCATATTTTGAAAAATAATATGATTCTTATAAGCATATACAAATAAAATAAAACAAGTGATAATCCGTAATATATTATATTATCCAATATAATAAATTCTAAAAATCAGAATTTCAAAAAACGAATAGCTTATGGAAAATAAAAACGTGAACAATGGTGCTTGACGAATCCCCTGCATACCGGGTGATCATATATTCTTATATATAACGTAAGGCACTCATTATTTCAAAAACTATTAACGTTTTTTGGAATATTTATTTTACATAATTTTAAGTCGTTAAAAAAACCTTTTTTTCTAAAAATTATATGAATTACTTTCTATTATTTATCGTAATTTTTTTTTAATATTTTACTTTATAATGACTACATAATTTTAACACTTTAATTTTTTTATTCCGAAACAAAATATTTTTTGGAGTACTCCAATGTATGAAAACCGTATTTTGATGAGTATTTAATGTTTGGTTGAGCAGATTGCAGTGATACAGAGGGGAACCATAAACAATTTTATTCCACTTATTTACTTATAAAAACTTTAAACTCCTACTTATTACTAAATAAACTAAACATCAGATATTTTATTTTTGTAGATTGAAATACTCCAAATAATATTCTGCTATGGAATATGAAACAAAAAGTATATGTTGTCACTCAAAAGATTAAATAACTTAAAAATTGATAACGATAAAAAATAGTAAAAAAATGGTTTTGCAAAGACTTAAAATTATGTAAAACATACTATTTTCAAAAACGTTATTTAGGTTTTCTGAAATAATTAGTGTCTTAAGTTAAATGGAGCACTCCGTATATTATAATATTATAGTAAATACAAATCGTCTATACCAATGTCGACCCGGGTCTGTCTGCTTCGTATAATGTACGGGTGTGTGTGTAAGCACACGTGCATAATATATATTAATATATATATATATATGTATAATGTCGTAGACGATTTTAATGACGAAGGGGAGGCGCACGTCCGTCTACATCGGAATGACCACCGTCATTAGGGTATTTTTCACAAAATGTAGATTTTAGACGTAGGTAGGTACTCCCAATTATTTTAGTTTGTGTCCTATATAATATATTTACCAAACTATATATTATAGACGGTCTCACGAGTTTGCTACCGTTACCACCGTACGCAACCAAAATTATTACGTCTACCAACAATTTCAAAAATTCCAGTTATAATTGTAATTATAGTTTCAGCGGTGTATTTAGGATATTTCTTGTCTTTGAGGGATACGTGGGTTTTATTGAGGCCACCAAACAAGATGACTTAGAATTTAAGTATAGTTTTAATTTATACCCAATAAATTTAAGAACGAAGATTGCACAATTTTTAAGTATTTTAATGTCTTAGTGCTTTTTTTTTTTTACTGATATATTATCCATTTAATTTGATTTAATATTTCGTGTTTCCCCTAAATAAATATCGTGTTATGAATATACTACTAGAATACCTACTACTAATAAATGAGTAGTAAAAAGTAGTTGTGCTAATAGATATTAAAAGGATACATTCACAACATTTAGTATCAATATCTTCATTCAAGTTAATTTTAATTTTTTATCAATATTTAGTTTTAATAATTATGAATAATTTTTTATATAAAATAATACATAAACAATTTGTTTAAATGCATTTTTTATGATTTTAGTTTCATACTTACGTACTTCCAAGTGCTATTAAATCCAAGCCCAGCCCCAGCGTATATTATATTATTCTTATACTCTCTAGGTACTAAATATTTTTAAAAAAATAATAATCCGAAATACTAAATTTATTAATTGGTAAATAATAATTTATAAAAATAGTGCATAATATAGCACATTATTCGCAGAACATATTTTATACTTAGGTATATTATTTACAGAAACGATATAGGGGTAACCGCATTATTTCCTAATAAATTTAAAAAAAAACTATTTACTCAGTACCTATCGGCTATCCCATACACGTGTGTATACTCATTACTCATTAGTCACTACCTAATCATATTTATATAATTTTTATAGTTTTTGGCTATAGTATAAGCTACTTAATATAAGAAACCTTGTTTTATATTTTACATTTTTGGCTATAAATTAATTTTTGAATTTTCGAGATTTTGAAGAATGTTGTCAACATTTTAACTTTAAATGATTGTGTCTGTAAAGATTTTTAACCGGTATCATAACAAGTTATTTGTAACATTGTATTAAATTTTCAAACTTTTTGTCATACCGTAAAAGTTTTTTTCAAAAGCTCATAAAAAGTTAATTTGACTTTCCAGTGAATGTGTCTATGTGTTAGCAAGTAAACACGATACGATTACAGCAGATTAAAGACTAGTTTAATAGTTTATATATTTTTATAAGGGCCATATTTAAGGGGAGCAACGATGACATTTGCCCTGTATAAAATTGTTTTGCCATTTCCTCCACTGCATTTAATAAAAATCTTAAAACTAATCTATTATTATTTTCCTATGAGTAATTTTTTATCTACAATAAAAGAACTTTATAATCCACAATTCCTTTTCAATCATTTGTTTAATTTATTTCAAAAACACCAAGAGGTGCATCTGTTAATTTTGTAGACTGTGGAAATTTCTCCTCGCCGCCTCGATTTACGCCTATAAAAAGCACTTAAGAGTATTGCTACTTACGGATCATCTCTTTTCAAAAACTTAAAACTTTAAAACTTGTCTTTTTGTTTCAATATTATTTAATATTAAGGGAAATTAGTACTTAATTTTTCTTTTAAATATTTAAATAAATTCGGCTTATAGATTTTTAAGAAACATGATATTTAAAACAAATATTTCAATTTTTCAATACCTAGGTACAATCCAAATTGAAATATACTAAATATATATAATTTAATGTTTTTGATGAAAGATTGTGTTAAGAGATATTATAAAAAACTTTTAGAGAATATTAGTTTAATCTACGTTAAAAAATATACCAAGTGCTAAATAAAATCCATGACTTATGGTTGCTCATCTAGGTCGAATTACCTAAAAACACTAAAACCGAGATACATCTATATATGGCACTGTATTTGCTTTATATTTGCTCTTTTTTTCCCGGACAAAGTCGGATTATACAGCTAATCTTTAAATAAAATTTAAAAATGTAATTTGTAATTTAAAGATTTTATATTTACTCATAATTAATCTAATTTAACTTTACCTCTTCCTCACCACCAAACTACTGCCGAAATTTTTTTTTTCAAATTCTTACCCTCCCCCTAATAGGTGTTTCTAAAAATAAAGAAGTGAAATAATAAATAACTAAAAAGTGTAACTTTAAATTTTAATAGTATGTAATAATATTGTGTATCTAGTATTTAGTACCTACCTATTCAAAATATTTTTTACAATATTATTATAATGCAATATTGTTTGACATTTTACATAACAGTTCATAGTGGACAAATAATTATTATTATTATCTTTTGCAACGATTACATTGTACGGTACGCTTAGTCTAATAATTATAATTCCAATCAATCTATATGGAAATTGGTAAAGCATGTGGGCCACGTCTCGGGGGTGAATAATAATTATGTTGAACTAGATTACTCTCAGCATAAATTAAATTGTGTCGCATGATGCGATGTCAAAACAAATATCCTTCTGCAATATAATCCCTGACTTCTCATATTTATTTTAAACAACTCGTGTATAGTAGACTCTCGGCAGTGGACGGTTAAATATTGAATTGATGGATGTTCCCTGCTCAGTGTGTGTGTGTGTGTGTGTGTGTTGTTGTTGTTGTTTGTTCTCGGGAAACATTTTTTGGATGGCAGTAAAAAAATATACATGCTTCAAAGCCGTGTATACTATATAGTTTATCGATTGGGAATATTGATGAGTGAGTGGCGGTGATGGTGGTGGTAGTGGTGGCCATGGTGCGACGTGACGGAATTACATTTAATATATTATTATTATGAAAAAGGGGTCTCCAGCGGTAAGTTAAATAACATAAAAACCGGGTAAAACGTTCCTGGTAAAATCGTAAAAATGTATAAAATAAAATACAATCATGTCTAGTAATTTTTTTGGCTCTGTGTGTTCCGAAACGTTCACATCGCGTGTATTAGCATTTAATATACTTAGTATTTAGTAATTTCATAGGTAGGTGATATGATATATTAACTTTAAACTAGAATAGATCCAAATGGGTCTATAATGTAATATTCATAAATTAAATGAAACGTTGAGTATAAATTATTATTGATCAATATAATTATTCATACATATTATTTAAATTCACCTTGTATAATTTATAAAGATTATCGTTATCATACATTTAATACATACACATACACACACATGTATATACACACATACAACCTACATGATACATACATAGGTACTAGAGAATGTAACGTGCTGGTTCGGAAATATATGAACAATTAAGTTATTAACCGTCTAGGTACCTAGGTAATCATATAGAAAAAATGAAATAGGTAGGTAGATGAAAAAAGCAAAAAAAATGAATGTTCAATCTTGTTACATGTCCAAGAATCGAAATTGTGCAAATCAAAATTCGTTTTTAAATTGCAAAATTATGTTTTTTTAAATATTATATTATAACTGGCTATGATTAAATTTTTTTTTGTGAAATAGCTTAAAAATATACTATTACAGCAGTTTTATTGTTTAATAAAAAAAAAAAAACATTAGGTACCTATATATTATTTGAAAGTAAAACGATTTCATAATTTTTTTTTCGTCAAATAGTTTAGAGATGTATTACAGCAGTCTCAATTTTCAATTGAAAAAAATGTATATTATTTGAAAGGAAATCGGAATTATATTATAAATGTTTTGTTTTGCGTGTGCATGCGTTGGAATGCTTGTTATAATGCGTACTATGGAATTCCATGTTCTATTCATCGCGTATATACCTACAGGCTGCAATACCAATAAACACATTCACGAGCAAACGTAAATTGAACCCAACGAAGGTAGGAAATGTATAATATTATGATTGGGCCCAATACGTAATTTCACGTATAAATGTCCATGTGGCAAATTGCGATCAGAGGTATTTTTAAAGCAGTATTATATAATGTATTGTAAGTACAATATTATTGAAAATTTGAAGACACAGCAATGCAAAAGACAAGTTAATTTTTTTTCAATTTTGTCTTTTCAATTTTATTATTAGGAAAAAAATGTCCGATCGACTTGTGCAACACGCGGATCTTTTATTATAATAATAGAGATAATGTAGTATTGTAGTTACACAACTACTTTCTAAATGTATGTATATTTTATATCTGTATTAAAATACAATACATTTTAAAAGTGTTCTTACAAGACTGTAAAATTGTATAGTTTTTTTAACTTTATAATTATCATTAATACATAATAATGGTTTTGCTTAGGTATATTACTATATTAGTATACCTATACGGCTATACTAAAAGAAATGGTTTAAATTGTTTTACTTATATGAAGTAATCTACCTATCTATATAATTCTTACAAAAAGTACCTACTGATTATAATTGATATTGTTGTACACAACAAAATATATTTATAATCAATTTTACTACGTTTTCATTTTTGAACCATTAGGTAACATATTTTTTATAAAAATTTTTATGTCTCCTGAAAAATGTTTAAAAAAAATGAGCATCTGATTTTTTTATACTGGCGCCTTCGGTTATTATAGTACCTATACATAGCACTCGTGCAGTTCCGCATTATACACTCTTGTTTAGCACTTTAGCATAATTTTATTATTTTTCTCGGTATTTCAACGAGCGTTCAAGAATATTTAATTATAATACCATTATCGAATATTATTGCGCAGTGCGACGAAAACGGAATAGACTTTGTATCGAATGCGACGTTTTAATTTTATAGATAATAATAATAATAATAATAATAATATAAAATATTGTACGTTATTATAAACTTCGCGTCGTGTTTATTCTCGCGTGCCACTCTCTGGCCCTGGTGCGGCGTCGTAGACGATAACGCGCGGTGACAGCGGCTTATCCGGCGGCTGTTCCGTCGTCGTAGGTAACTCGCGAAACTCGATATCGACGGCGGCGGCGGCTTCGTCGTCCGTCCGTCGTCAAACACTCTCCTCTCGCCGCCCGTCGACAAACACTCTCCTCCCGCCGCCCTTCGACAAACGCTCTCCTACCGCCGCCCGTCCCTCGGACGGCATAAACGCAGCGGCGGCGGCGCGGTCCGGTCCTCCGATTGACGCCGTCTCTGTCCCTCTCCCTGCCACGCCGCACCGCCGCCTGTTGATATCCGATGCGACCGGTGTCGGATGTCGCGACGACGACGACGACGACGCTCGTCCGCGGAAGGAGTAATAATACAGAGCGACGCTAGAGATGTCGTGAGGTGGGTGATGGGTGGGAGGTGGGTCCAAACTTTGACGTAAACGGATTCTTCTTCAAACGGTTTCACTGCCGGCGGCGAGAGAACGATAATATACAACCGCCTAGGAATTTCTCTGGTTTTCGAAGCGACGGGGCGCAGGGTGTTTTCCTCGTGCTATCGATTTTCAAATCCGTCAACGACCTGCTCGTAATATATTATTATTATTATAATTATTATTATATTATCGAATATAATATATATATACCTTTCTCGATGATTACCATCGTTCCGATAAGCTACCCTGCAGTCGAGACGTTTATATTGCCATGCAGAAGGGCAGCGAGAGTGCAAAACTTACGAGTTATTTGCAAAAATATCCTGCAGCGATATTCCAAAGCAGCAGCTACAAGATGCTTACCTATTCAAGAAATTCTGGAGCAGTAGTGTAAAGTCGCTTATCTACCGCCCATATGTGCTAGAGTATAAAAGCTTTCGAATATTATACTTTTTAAAGTACTCGAATAGTGAACACGTATATATTTTAATACACACTTCAAAGAAAAGTACTTGACATGAAGTATTTTATTAGTATTTTACTCATTTTCTTAAGATCAAATATTTTTTTTTCATCTATATATTAGGTATTTACTAAATTATAAAAGAGTTGGTATATTGATATATGTAGGTATATTATAATTTGTTTTTGCATGTGACTTATAATATTGTACCAGTGGTGCAACTATGGCTAAGCTGTTGGTGTGGAGAGAGGCGGCTGTAGAACCCACCTGATATTACCTGGAAAGTAACCCATGTTGCCCCAAACTATATGCATTCACTTAAAAAATTACACAAAAAAAAACCTAATATTTATCTACTAAAGTTTCATTTTTAAACTCTGAGCCAACGATGAATGTATTGATTTTATAATGATGTGTGTATTTCTTTTATTTGTGTCTGTGTAATGTGTACACGGTAAGTAGTCAAATTAATGCTTAGATTTTCAACTTAGTATCTTTACTGATGGGAAAGTGAATATAGTTGCCGCATTTGAGAAGTCAACATTTAAAATTCCCAGTAGTTTTCAAAAGCAATAAGAAAAACAAAAATATAATCAAGAAAAAACGGTCATTGATACTCAAAATCAGTTTTCGAAAAATAAGATTTTAGTTTTTGGTGTGATTCTAAAATAATTACCATAGATTCAAGCAATTTTCATTGAAATTTTATATTAGCATTTTCTACATAATAAAACATTTTCAAAATATTTTGACTTATGTTGAGCTATTTAGTATTTATAGGCATATCAAATTATCAGATGTTCGATTATTATTCGTTTTTTAGATTCTGAGAGGAGCATATCATCTGATAAAATACGCAAATATCATTAACTATTTTGAGTTGAACATTCATAAAAAATTTTATTTATAAATCTAAGATTTAAAAATTTAATTCAACTTTCCTCAAAAGTTTTTCTACCTCTATCAAAACGAAAAAACCGTTGTGTCATCTTACTCAGATCCTAGAATATTTGTAGAAATAATGAAATTTAAAAGTTAAAAAAAATGAATACAAATTAAAAATATCTCATGGCTATATAAATATCATAACTTTCCGGGGAATTTTTTTTTTATAGAGGTAGGAGGATTTGTGTGAAATCTTCTATAAAAATGTCTTATGTTAGCTAAGAAGAAAAAACTTTTATGTATTTATAAATGAAATAGTTTGAAAATGTTGATGAATTTTGTCAAAATTTGAACTTGATATGCAAAGAAAAAGAAAGTGAGCATTAATATTTTTAAACTTTAATTAATGAAACTCATAAGGAATCTTGCATTAAATATTAAAGCTTTTTTACTTAATGAACAAGTATAAGTCGAGAATAATTTAAAAAAATGTACAAAGTTTGAAAAATTTCTCAACGGTATAACTATCTCAAAAAGAGTCAAAATATTTCAAAAATTTCATTAACATCAGTATTCATTACCTATTATTGGTAAAAATTTCAATGGTCTACATTTATTTGTTTTTGAGTTTTACCAAAAAAATAAAATCGGTTTTATCAAATTTTGATTTTGATTTGAGTGAAAACTAAAACTTTTTACTTTTTTTTTGTTTTTCTTGAAGTTTTCTAAAACTACTTTGAATTTTCAATTTTAACCTATTAAAAGTAAAAACTAGATTCAGTTTTTATTAGAAAAAATGCTGTTCTCTAAAATAGGAGCATTTTTTAGTAAAAGGGTCAATAGGGTACATCAAATGGATCCCCATAATACCATTCTATTAAACTGGAAAGCTAACCGACTAAAAAAATAAAAGGAGCACTCTACTAGCGTTCCTTATTCATCATAACATTGACATTGCTTGTATAACCAAAACACATTTAGCCCATATAGACATAATTAAATTCCCCGGCTATAAAATGTACGGCGTGGATCGTAACACACCGGCATGCTCTATGGGTGGTGTAGCAATACTGATTCTCAACAAAATTAAACACCAACACATTCCTATACCTGTTCTTCAGAGCTTAGAAGCCACAACAGTGCTAATTAATTTTAATAATCGTTCTATCCTAATCGTCAGCTCTTATCAACCACCAAGCCGCACAATGCACATCTCCGATTATGTCAAAGTAATGAACCTATACAATAACCCTATAATGGCCGGTGATTTAAATTCAAAACATATTAATTGGAGATGCCGTGTCTCGAATCCAAACGGTTTATAAGCTATACAAATTTATATCTACCTATGCATGTATAATATCTGCACCAAGTACACCAACTTATTTTCCTTCAGATATGAATAGACTTCTTGATATACTAAATATTCTAGTAAGCAAATCAACACAATTCAGCTTTACACAAGAATCAATCTCTGAACTTGATTCGGATCACAATCCAGTCAAAATACATTTAAATTCTGTATTGCAATTTCACAGCTCAAATAACTCATCGTTCAAAGGTAAACCAAACTGGTGCACTTATTTGGACTACTTAAATAAAAAATTAAATATTCCTAAAAATATAAATACTGTCTTAGCAGCAGACAAAATGGCCGAACACTTCACTGAAGTCATTACTAACGCTGCACGATTGTGCTCGGACACCTCAACCCACAATCAAATTCAAAATAATCACTGTGCCTTACCACTGTTCATATTGAAACTAATCCAACAAAAACACTACGCCAGACTCTCTTTCTGAAAACTAGAGAAATTCTGTAGCCAAAAAAATGTTTAACAAGTTTACTAAAGAAGTGCAAACCGCCTTGCAACAATTCCGAGTAAATTCATATAGCAAGTTCTTGTCAAATATTCATTAAAATGACTCTAACTTATAAAAAGTCACAAAAAAAATATTAAACCAAGAGACAAACTGCATTCCTTCTCTTCGCACTACAACTGGTCTCACCATATCTGACGCGGAAAAGTGCAAACCTTATGAACACTTTCTCCCCGAACCAATACACAAGCAATACTAATAACCTCAGGGTTGAAGAAGTTCTGAGATCACCAAACTTCTCTGTACAAAATTCAATCAAGTTTGTAACTAAAGGCGAAATTAAAACAATAACCAAAAGAACTAATAAAAAATCTCCTGGTCACGACAACATCACTAATCTTATGTACAAAAAACTACCTATTAAAGCAACTATGTTCTTCACTTCCTATTTAACTTGCTTCTTCGTCTTGGTCACTTCCCGGATAACTGGAAAAAAGCAATGATAATCCTCATAAAAAAACCTCTGAAAGATAAAACAGACCCTGAAAGCTACAGACCAATTAGTCTACTAACATCGTAATCTAAGATTTTTGCAAAAGGCATTCTTTCTAGACTGCAAAATTACCTAAACTGTACAGACACAATTCCAAAATTCCAATGTGGATTCAAAGCACATCTCTCCACTACACAACAACTCATGCGTATAACAGAACATATAAGTAACTCATTTGAAAAACACTGTCACACGGGTGCCGTTTTTATAGACATCTCTAAGGCCTTTGATAAGGTTTGGCATGGGTTGTTGTACAAGCTCAAAATTATCAACATACCAAATTATTTACTCGACTCGGTAGCTTCATTTCTATCTAACAGGCAATTTTCTGTTAAAATAAATGACAACTTTCCAACCAATCTTAGCTGGGGTCCAACAAGGATCAATACTTGGCCCAACATTATTTAACACCTACACATCTGACATCCCGCAATCACCACACACAAACATAGCCCTCTTCGATACCATCATTTACTCTGAATCTCGCAACCCAGAAGCAATATCTGTACATCTCCAAAACCACTTAAATACATTATCTGCCTGGTGCAAGAACTGGAAGATATAAATTAACCCATCAAAAAGCTCAAGTGTTTTATTCAGTCTACGCTGTAATCCCACTCCACCACTGCTAACTTTTAACAATGAACCAATCGCATGCAAGTACCTTGGCGTGGCGTTGGACAAAAGATTAAAGTGGCCACACCTCTCATCTAAACTCCGACAAGCCTATCAACGTCTTGGGATGCTCTTCCCTATCTTAAGCAGGAAGTCTTCGCTACAAAAAAAACTTTCCCTACTTATTTATAAGCAAATACTACGTCCATTAATCACTTATGCTTGCCCTATTTAGGGTAAATGTGCACAAACTCATCTTAATAAACTGAAAATATTTAAAAACAAAGTTTTAAGAACGATAACTAACGCTTCATGGTTCGTAAGGAACTCAAGCATACACAAAGACCTCAAAATTCTAACTCTTCAAGACCACATCAAGTTCTTGGCTGTGAGCTTCTTCGAATCCATCCACAAGTAAACAGGCTCATTGCACTACCATATTAATATCAGACCACCTACCCAACGCCGCCTCCAACGTGGTCGCCCACATGACCTAATTCCTCAAGAAACACTCTAACTTAAGCCACTAACTATTATTATCATTTAACATAAAATTGTAAGAATTAATTATCACACTTAACGAGTCAAAATGTATTAATTATCCTTCATATCTAGGTATAGATAGCAAATAGCTAAGATACCGTATTGTAATAAAATAAAAAAATAAGTGATTGGGAATTTAATATTTATTATTGTTATAACTTTTTACTAACTTTTTTTTAATTGTTGTGTAATAGTTAGTATCGTTTGTAAATGTGTAAATTATTCTAATCTATATTCACAGTTATTAAATACTTTATATATTATTATCTGATTATGTTAAAAGCTATGTACTGATTGTAAAAACACTGCACGGATGCCACACCTCAAATTATCGTTTTTGAAATAACAATTCGATAAACATTGACTCGTTCATATTAGGTACATCCCAAGGTGTGATGATCTCCCAATTTTTAACTCAAGAATATATTTAAAGCCCAAACTACAGAATGTTTATATTCAATGTTTAAATAGAAAACTGAAAACCACTTTTTATTTTAAACATTGAAAACCATAGTACGAAATGTAGTATTTATTTATCCATCTTACATTTAGTATTAAAAAACAATTATTTACATGTCAAAATTAACACTGGCAGGGCTGCCATAATAATATGATAAAAAGATTTATCCAATTGTGATATGTCTCTTGGATCATAGATCTCTGATCAATCCGATCAGTGTGACTTCTGTATATGCTTGTTTGCCGTCAATTTGCAAACGGTTTTTCTCCAGTGTGTATTCTCTTGTGCGCCCTCAAATTGCCACTTAAAGAGAATGTCTTGTAGCATATATTGCACGAGAATGGTTTTTCTCCAGTGTGCATTCGCTTGTGTGCAGCCAAACTACTACTTTGAGAGAACAACTTGTCACATATATCGCACGCGAATGGTTTTTCTCCAGTGTGTATTCTCATGTGTACCCTCAAATTGCCACTTACAGAGAACGTCTTGTCGCAAATATAGCACGAGAATGGTTTTTCTCCAGTATGTATTCTCATGTGTACCGTCAAACTACCACTTTGAGAGAACGTCTTGTCACATAAATCGCACGCGAATGGTTTTTCTCCAGTGTGCGTTCGCTTGTGTTCAGCCAAACTACTACGTTGAGAGAACAACTTGTCACATATATCGCACGTGAATGGTTTTTCTCCAGTGTGAGTTCGGTAGTGTGCAGCCAAACTACTACTTACAGAGAAAGACTTTTCGCATACATCGCACGCGAATGGTTTTTCTCCATTGTGCGTACGTCGATGTTTTGTCAAATAGTTACTTAGAGAGAACGGCATGTCACATATATCGCACAAGAATGTTTTTTCTCCATTGTGCGTACGTCGATGTTTTGTCAAATAGTTACTTTGAGAGAACGGCTTGTCACATATATCGCACAAGAATGGTTTTTCTCCACTGTGCGTTCGTTTGTGTGCCGTCAAACTGCAACTTAAGGAGAATGACTTGTCGCAAACATCACATTCATACAGTTTTTTTTTTTTACGGAGTTGACATATAGTCAAGACATTACTCGGAAAATATTCCTTCTCCATTTTTCCTCTGGCGTGAATAGTCTGCTTCTATTTGTAAATAATTAATTTAACGTGTTATTGTTTTTCATACAATTATTTGGTTACTATGCTATATTGTTTATGATCGATTCAAATTTATTGACATTGACATATTTTTAAGCCAGTACAGCTTGTATTACTTTTTGAACTTTAAATAGAATATAGATAACACAATATAATATAGGTAATATCAATAATTTCTTTAAAATTATTTTATAACAATAACATTTTACCCAATATTACTGCATTAGGTACCTATATAATAATCGATTAATTATTTCTCAAATAACATACCCTACCCTTCGCGGTCGTAACCACTCCGTATATAGGAGTAATTCGTTATAGTTGGTGGCAGCGCAGGCCAATAAGAAATCATTTGTTGTGTAAGAATAATAGTTAGGTAAGTATACAATTATAGATCTGTTAGATTTATTTAGACTAATAGCTCCTTAATCCTAGTAATTCTCGTAGTCAGTACATCGTTAGTTCTTAATATTTTATTTTGAGTCAATTTTAGTACTTGTAATAAATTAGCGCCACCAATAAGTGTATATTGTATAAGTGAGCCAAAATATTTTTAAAAAAAAAAACTTATAATTTACGTCACTTCAAAAGTTAAAAATATAAAATGTTGGTAATCTACACCACACGTTCAATTTATAATTTCAATTATTATAATTAATTTATTGAATTTACCTGAATTTAACCGAGCTCACATCGGAAATCACACATAAAAAGTTAATTAATAACATGTTCAAATCACAAAATATAATAATTCATGAATTATAATATTTCTAATTTTTACATATTTTATTATTAACTGAATTATTACTCATTCATACAAAAAGTACGTTGGTAAGTATACCTATACTCTTTTCAGAATAAGAACGCACCAGATTTACGTAACAAAACCGGTTTTGTCCGTGGCCGCCTGGTTCCTTCTTATTCTGAAAAGAGTATATAATTACACTTTGCTTAATTTGTTGCTTTTACTTTATGTACATTTTAATATTTTTCTTGGAAGGTATCTATCAAAATTAACTTGATTGATGAATACAATATGTATGAATATGTAGTTGAAGAATAACTAATTTTTGAAACTAAGTTTTTTATGGCACGATGCAGGGCTAGTTGGGAAAAAACGTTCCTGACGAAATACTATTTTTTATAATATATTAAACAGTTATTTTAGCCTAAACATCTAATTTTCATTTCATCATACTGATCGATCTAGTAATGCGATAATACTTTTTAAAACAGATTTAAATTTGTTATTATGTCTACTTGAGATTGGTCAGTCCACTTTTCCCAATTTCCCCCCCCCCCCCCTAACCTCTAAAAATTTAGCTTGAATATTTTGAAATTTCGAAATTTTCAAACGTTGATTATTCTGGATTTATCCAGAATTTAAAGCAGAAATCTTAAAATTTGGACTGACCGATCTCTAAAAGAAATTCTAACGAATTCAGATCAGTTTTCAGAAATATTATCGCATTATTAGATCGATTGGTATTATGGAACAAAAAAAAAAAAAACGGGAACAGTAAGTTGTAGTGACGGTCTGCGATTGATTATAATTTATAGTTTATAATTAATATCTTGCGTATATTGATAAATGATAACATAATAAAATTATTGATAATATATCACTAAACTACGTATATTATGTATTTATAATTATTATAACTAATAAAATATATAAGTAATAAGTGAAATAACTAAGAAGTATGTATATAATATATATTCAATAAAAAATGAATTGTACGTAATATACCTATTTTGGCCGAAAATTTGGTTGTCACGCCTGTACCGAAAATTTGGTTTTCGACCTCATTTGAAGCGTTAGAGGTCGTGCTTAGATTGCTTCCTTTTCCGTCTAGTGGGCAGTAGGTAAATTGGGAATCCCCATAGTTCCAGGAAAAAAAGTGGAAAGTGCTTAGCGCGCTTGCGCCTATATCACTCGTATTCCATGTACATCCAGACACTGAAATCTATACCACGGTCCTTACAAACCATAAACTTTTGGTTACATCTTAATATCTTATATATATATATATATTATAATCTCCTTGCATGGCTCGTAAACATTTTTATTTCTTGAAATTTCATGAAATTCAATCATAGTGCTTTACCTTTGCCGTGATTACATTTTTTTGTGCTCCGCGTTTGATATAGACTAGGTAATAGAAAACGAGTATAATGCGAGGATTTGAAACAGCGTAATAAAATCTGCATATTATATTATGCATTTATAATTATTAAAATTTATAAATTATAAGAATTTGGTAACTTTAACATCACTTTTAGTGATAAGAAATCGAAAACTTTTAAAACTTTCCTTATGAACACATTCAATTATGATAAACAATCCAGCAGAATCTACAACGAGAGATGACACCACTATCGATGCAATATTTTCAAGATATTTGGAAAAAATTACATCACTAACATACGTATCATATTTCAGTCATCACAGGCCTGTGATTTCGGTTAGTGAATATGATTAATATAATAGTAATTAAATAGTCATAATAATCATTTTCATTTTCATTTATTTTTCACATTTACTTATTAATATTTACTTTGAGTTTGAATGGTTCCACTAAAATATAATTGTAATCTATAATATTTGTTGAAAAAGAAACTTCGTTTGTACCGGATGTCCCATGACAGCACTCACTAAATATTTACTAGGTAATTATTTTAAATTGGCACAAACTACAATTTTTATGGGTAGGTACTAGGTACACCATTGCAAAATATTACAACCTTAAGAAAGGGCACACATTTTTGATTTTGGTGCAAATTACACTCATTAATATTATTAAAATTAATTAAATCACTTCTCTAATTTCTATTGTATAATATCAATATATTATGATCATATTATTATGCTCGTGTCGCATTGTAGGTTTCGTAGTCATTACGACTCATACTCCATAAGTCCATGCATTCGGGTTGCTGTAAATTGCATCCCATTTTAAATCTTTTATGTAAATTGCAGCCCGGGTAAATGATTTTGTATGTATGCCTAAACCTAAATATTTTTTATTCATACTTAAATTAAGTAGAAGGCTTTTTTTGAAAAATCAATAATTTCCTACTAATTTTTCAGACTAAAGACTGGCAATATAATTGTATTAATATTTTATTTGCTTTTTTTTTGTTTATAATTAAAAAATATATTATTGGCAATTAGTAGGTAATAATGTGTCTGTAAAAATGTGTATGGTTAAAAAAGTATTATTAAAAATTTGTAATTAAGGAACTGGTAAAAATGTGTAAGACAATTTCCGCACATTATCTAACCTAGTAAGTAATTTCTTTTGAGTACAATTCATATATATTTTGTCATGTATAAATATGTTTCTTTTTCAATAATTTTTTTGCTTTTTGTTCAATGACTTCTCAACGTGAATATGTGATATACGTATCACATTGCATGTCTTTAAAATGTCAATGAAATTAAAGATGTTTGGGTGTGATGAATTGAATGAGCTGTTTAATTTTCTATGAAATGATTCACAAATAGGGGTGGACTGGCTTTTTCAGAGAGGCCCAAAAACCATAGGGTCTAACCTAATTTTCTATTACAGCACTTGTGTTTAATATACCACACATATTCACAGTTGAGTTTTAAAAATATAAATAATAACAGCAGATACATAACGTTTCTTTACTTTTTAATTAAATATTTAATTGTTTATTTCAAATTCATAAAATACTTAAAACTTTTAAGTTTTAGCAACAATATATATTGACCACACATTAAAATTAAAAAAAAAAACAAACATTAAAACACATTATTTAATATTTATGTATCAAATATATTATTAGATCTTACAATCATTATAATTGTATCTAGCATATCACTTACTAGTGTATGTAATCTGAAGATAAATATTTTAATTCAGAAAAACAATTATCAACAGATACCTATAATAGTTATCTATATAATTATTTCTAATAATTAAAAATGATAACTAATAGTACCATATAATATAGGGTGAATAGAAATAAATGCAAATGTAAATTTGATGTCCAAACTATTTGTTATCAATATATTTTTTTCATATTATGAATTGTCAACCATACTGTAGATAAAAAATTAAAAATTTTCCCGATCTCTAGATCTGCCACTGTTTAAAATTATTTGTTGTGTGCATCGTTGAGGATACAAATTCAACCCATATCTGTTATTGAAATTTGAAACTCTTTGTCATTGGTTGAATATGTTTCTAATATATAGTTGGTAAATTGTACTATCCTATTATATTGTGGTTGCAATGCCGTTATATCTTACTCAAAACAATCTTCAACCATATCATCACTTAAAAAAGAAATTCCAAAATATAATTTAAAAAAATTACTTATATCAGTATTACAGTTTTTATAATCATTACTTAACCTCAGATGCTGTCTTTTCCTGTACCAACTTTGACCAATGTAAAATCTACACCCTTTTACTTCAATAGAAGGACAAGCACGTCTTGCAACATTGAGAATAGCTTTTTAAAAATCGGAAAACAACCGAATAGAACCGAATTATAAGTTATTTTATTTGCACTCCATAACTAAATGTTGAAATGCATGTAAATAGCGTTGTGTAGTCTTCGAAGATAGTAAAATATAAACGAGTGGAAAATAAGACTGGTTTATTGTACAATGAATGGTAAATAGTTTATCGTATCATTTCGGACAACTTTTGAATGTTCCATCTACAATTAATATAGTAAATATCTGAATTGCAAAGCACTTTTAAATTTCTTAATGTAAAGAAACTTACTATATTATTTACTATTTACTACTACTATTTTGTTTCTTTACTAAAACTAACGAACAATTTTCATTTTTATTTGTTTTAAATTCCGTGTTGTCAAAAATGTTGTGTAATTACTTTTTCCAAAAAAGTGACTGGTAATTTTGGTAGGATAGAAGCTCGAGCATAGTGCAAAATTTCGTTTAATCAACTTTAAGTCTTGAGTATAGTTTAAGGTTCAACATCAGCATTTTTTAATTCAGAATGAATAATCTTAGATGAACTGGTAAACATATCTTCAACGACTTTTCTTTTTAAATTGTTGTTAAGTTTCTGTAGCTTTATTATTTGTTCCAAAATTTTAAAATGCCTGTGATCTTTAAGACTATATATACACATATTATTATCATTAAATTTCAAAAAACACTTACACGTTTTAACTGTGCAACAACAACGTTGAATAGAGTTTTTAGCAATTTGTGAAAACGAAATTTGAAACCAACAACTACTTTCAACGATTTATTCCTTTGCTTTTCATAACGTCCATTTTTATAAAATTGGAAAAAATGTATGTAAACTGTAGTGCAACGTAAAACCTCGTGCTTTTCATTTCTTCGATCAAATGCACACTGGCTCTTACAGTAATATTATATTAGTGAACATATTATTATCTACATCGATCAAAGAGTAATACATATCTTTAAATTGTACAGCCGACCAGAAATTGGCGTATGCCAGGCCACAATTTACGTACAATAAAAAAATATACCTTGGACGCAATTTACGTATGTTTTACAAGTATACATGGGCTGCATATTATATAGTATATGACTATGACCTTTTTGGAGGGACGCAATTTACCGACTCAAATACATTCTACTAACAAGGCGTTGTTCCGTCAAACACGAAAAAGGGCCCCAATGCCCAAATACGGAAAAGGCCCACCAGAAATTCTCGGTTTCCCTGTTGGCCTAACGGCCCACTATGCGTGCCAGAATGCCCTACTACTGATCGGCATTGATTGTCACACGCTCCTCTGGTTATCGTCGCGAGTCGTCCTCGAGTGCGTTTAAACCAAAACGTCCCAAATGGCTAAAACCATCTCACGAATTTTCAGACCACATACACGTACCTATATATATTATTAGAAAAATATTATTATGTTTGCCGTTCTGATAACGTTATATAATGTAATGGCGATGCGCGCGCATCAAGACAAACACGCTAACGTTAGGGGACGGATTTTTTCGTATATTTTCTGGTCTTGTTTGTTTGTTTTTTCGGGACGTTTGTTTGCGTTCGAGCCGCGGTGGGAGGACGGACGGGGACAGACTTGAGTGAACGGTAGTACGGACGGACGGACGGTCGGACGGACTAGGTTTTCATCGTGCAGACGTACACGCACGCGCAGTAGACGAGACGGCGGCAGTAATACGGCACCGCGTCGTGCGGGTATTATATCTATATACAAGCTTAGTAGTTGGGGAGAAACCCGACACCGGCCTCGGAGCTGGAACAAACGGTGGTGGCGGTGGCGGATGTGGCGCACTGCGCAGCAGAGGGACCCCGAGAATAATAATATAATATTATATTATTTTTTATATTTTATTATATTAATATTTTTTGACGAGCATAATAATAATAATAATAATAGTAATAATGACGTAAATGCGTCGTGGCGGCGATTGAATTGACGTCCCACCGTATACCAGCTACTACGCGACCACCGACCCCGGCGAACGGTCGACAGCCGCACGGCCACAGGTTGGACAGCCGGTGCTGGCGATGCGGAGGTGCATATAGAGAACGTATATTATAATATATAGCCACCACCGCCACGGAAATGGGCGAGGAGACCGCAACAGTGGCGATTTATATATATTTTTTTTTTTTTACACCGCCCGCGATTATTACATTAATATAATAATACATTATATCCGTTGCCACTGCGACGGGACCGAAATCCCCCTGCCGCAGCCACGTCGCCACCACTGACCGTAACGCTAATGGCCGCCGACGTGTGGCGGCCGAGTGGAAAATCCCGACCGGTTCGGGATCGACTACGCTATCGAATGCAGGCCGTATAATACCTAAAACGTATTTTATATAATATATTTATAGGTACACACAGAAAAGTACAGAATGTTTTGTTTTTTTGATGTGTGGTGCGAGAGCCGAAAACCATCACCGCCGGCAAAACAGAAAAAGAGAAAAAATTATATTTTATGGGTACCTTTTATAACAATATTTCTATACCATAGTATGTGCCATGCGCCTATGCATAAAATATCGCTAGGTATAATATAGTATTATAATATAATATATTATAGTAGTTATAGGAACCAGCTTTTTGTATGTTATATATTATATTTGTGTGCATTATCATAAGTTGACTGCCACGGAAAAAAAATGTACTATAATATTATAGTTAAACACAGTGGCGTATTTAGGAATTTGTCATGGGGAGGGTCCAGATAATTTTCAGAACACAGAGCCACGGGGGACGAAGCCCCCCACACCACCCATTTACTCTTTATTAAATAAAATATACCATATTTTTTATAATGCGATATAAAATTGTCGAGTTTTTAATTATTAAATAATAATATGTACAAAACAAATTTTAAAAAAAGCGGGTGAGTGGATGTCACTCTGCTGTTGTACAGTAGGTTACAAGTGGGTCAATATATAATGGATTGTATTAAACTTGAACTCAATGATATAATATCATAATATCATTGTATAAGAAAAACGATTCTGAGCGAAGACGGTTTGTCAGTCTGGATATTTTATATTGTTATTATTTATTATAGCCTGTAAGTTGAATTAATAATGAAATACTTTTATTTTTTTCTATGGTGATAGACAAAGTGTTAGAAATTAAAATACCATTTTTAGCGGTTTTTCGTAATTTTTTGGTGGTTTTTACAGTGGCATTAAATAACTATTGAGAAAATCGAAAAATGACCTCTCTAAAGTACTATCTTGATCCAATTTTCTAAAAGGTAAGTTACTATATGTCTATACATGTTGAAATCGAAGCACTCCTTCTGGAAGAAATTTTGTATACAGGAAAAAAAAATAAACACCATTGTAGAACCAATAGATCCCTCAGAATCGAATATATAGTTATATGGTATAACTTTTATACAAATATTTCCTTAATTACATTAGGTACCTACTTCATTCATAGTTGATCCTAGATGGCTTTTCAACTTTAAAACGTTTGAAAAAGATCTCTCTAGAGTGGTTGTAGATACTGGAAATGTACAAAACTACAAAATATTTGAATTAAAAAATGAATTTGGTATTTTTTTAATAAATTAGTGCTAAATGGGTGGGAGGCAATCCCCCCTTGGCACCTTACCTATGCCAAAATGTATATTATGTAATAATAATAAGTAC
The DNA here is from genome assembly GCA_949089665.1 of Macrosiphum euphorbiae. Classification (NCBI taxonomy): domain Eukaryota; kingdom Metazoa; phylum Arthropoda; class Insecta; order Hemiptera; family Aphididae; genus Macrosiphum; species Macrosiphum euphorbiae. The sequence goes on along the minus strand of CARXXK010000002.1, from coordinate 70,673,153 downwards.
TTACTAAGGGTTGCTACTTGCAAGTAGTCCCATTTTGTTGTGGAATGATGTTGTGCACTGGCATTCCCATGGCCCATACCATTTTTATCCACAATGATTGGCCTAGGCATTTATCGATACATTCGGGCTTAAATATTCAATTTTTTTTTATTATTATTTAGGTATATTGTATAAATTATCTGAAACTTTTAAGTTTTACTTTATAAATAATAACATACCTCATACATATTATAACGATATAATATTATATTACAGTATACATAGTTAGGTACCAGATTTGTGTGACAATAATTAAATGTAGTGCCTAACGTGCAGAAGTAAATGTAATAAATAATAATTAGGGCTGTAAATTTATAAAAAAATCGATTATTTTTAGCTTACTGTAAAATATAGGTATACATTTTTAACACAAATTGTATTGAAAATATTATAAATACTAATGAATTCAATCTTTATATTTGTTGACATTGTTGATAATATATAAGGTATTTTTCGGTATGATTTAAACTGACTTAACATTTATTTATTTTCATATTTTTAATGATTTCGGTCAATCAAAACTTTTTACACACATTTTATGAATTATTTTTCATTTTCGTCTTTTAAATATTTTAATTGTTCTGAACGCACGTCTTACTTAATTAATAGTTTCTTTAATTTAAAATATTTTACACTTGGCAGACTCTTATGCTTTTCAAATTATGATTCTTATGTAGGTATATATAGATAACTATATAGTAAATTTTATACTGAATCTTTTGAGATTTTAAATATAAATAATATCATTTATAATGGTTTTTAGTGCATTTATGAGATTTATAGTGCATTTTATACTAATTTTTTTGAGATTTTAAGTGCATTAATTTAAATGCATAAAATTCACATCCCAAGTAATAATAATAAATACGGACGTGTTAAAATTGGTGCGGGAGAAGGGTGGAAGGATATAAACTCTCATCCCTGTGCAATTTTTGTTCACTGGGATTAACTTAGGAATTATAGATACTTTTGCCTTGGCATTCAGGTTTCAGTATTTAATTTTGCATTGTTTACATTGCAATTTCAAAAAAGGCGATTGAAATCAAAAATAATTACGCACCTCAAAACAAACTATATATAACGTTTAACAAATTATATTACCAATATATTATTAAGCAAAACATAACGCAAAATGTAATTTATAGAATTTCAGTGAACGAAACATAACGCAAAACGAAAAAAATTTAAAATCCATTTATTTAAAAGTTATAACGGTTTCGTAGAAATATTTACTTCATGCATAAGGACATAGGTAAGAATTGATAATATTATATTCCGTATCCGGGCCATTGCCTGACCGCATTAGTTATTATTAACACATTTAACTAACACTATTCTAAAAAACAATAAATGCAAAACTTGTATAATTTTTTAATTCTGAATAACTATAAACGCAAACATTTTGCAGCGTTTGTAAATAACATAAAATGGAATTTTTTTTTCAAACGCAAGCCCTGATTAAAGTATTAAACATTATAAGAAAGTAAAAAGTACAACCACATAATTTGTAGCATACTTTGACCTGGGCCTTGCAATTCCGTAACAGTACATTTGCCGTAGGTACCTATATTTATTTACTATATAGGACATATTTAGCTGCAGTAAGTGTAAATAGTAAATACCTGTTAGCTATTACCCTACGACTTTTCCCGAGACTGACCAATTTTTTTTTTCGTTCTGACTACCTTCTATGTCACATTTTCACCAAGAGTCTAGCCATTATACGCATAAAAAGGAACAGAATCTCACGCAAATACTGTTTCACTTTTATATATAGCTAGCTATGTTGAATTTCAACAAAAAAAAAGGCTTTAATAAAAATATGTGAATTTTTTTTGACAATAATTGTCTTGCTGTGGGGGAGGGGGGAATTGTATGTCAACCCATTAAATGAAACTGAAATTGTGCCCCTAACGGGTCGTGCGAAAGGGTGTCGATCGAAACGGGTTCGGACGGCTGTGACTTGCGGCAAGGCTGCTACACCATGTATAGTAGCGGCTACTCGGAGCGATAAATTATCGTTTTCAATATTATATTTAACACAACGTCGTTGCAATTATGTATAGGTACATATTTTGAGTTTTACATTTGGCGGTGGTCGTGGGAATATAATAAGTATTATAAGTGCAACACACCGGGCGGTATTGTTTCCGCTCTAGAAAACCAAAATCGCGGAAACAGCCAAAAAGAAAAAGGGTTAAATATTATTTACCGCGGGCACCTACAGCCACACCGCCGGTGGCCGTAGCCGTTCCGGAAAAGGGTTAAACGGGTTAGGTTAACGCTTGTGGTGTGCCCGGCAATAATAATAATTATATTATTGTCGCCGCCGCCGCCGCCGCCAGCACGTGGGAAAAGATTAAAACAATTTTTTTTTCCACGCATAGCCGGTAAATTTCTTTAGAAACGCAGAAAGGGCTGCTTTTTTTTTAAGTGAATTTCTGGGAAATCATATATTATACATCAAACGACCGCATTACGCGAAATATATTATTATTATACATACATACCTTCATACATGTATAGGTACAAATGTATATAATATATTATATGACCGTTTGTCGCAATCGTGCGCTGTACACGCCGCCGCCGTTTGATATTATATATTATATTAATGACTTAACAATAATAATATAATATGATATTATACCTAGGTACGCGTATTTCATATTATATAATACAAGGCGATTCACGATTTTCGCACGCACGCTGCAAATCTACCGGTTCGTGCACATTTATGTATATAATTGTCGTGTGACGAGAATGGTATGTATGTATAGTGTATAAAATAATGTACCAACAACGATTTTTATTTAACGGCTTTAAATATACCCGCGTTTGCAGCAAATGTCACCCATACGATATTATTATGTATTTATACGACCTATAATATTATTATAATATATAAGGTGACTCCTCACTATGCGCTTTGCCTATAACGTGCGAACCTTGATTTCCAGAAATGTATGGTACCTACATTTTTTAATGCGATGAAGTGATTTATAAGTTTTTACATTGGCGAACTTAGAATTTTGAAGTATGAGTAGTAGCAGCTTAATACCTATTGAGTATAGGAAAATATTCTACTCTCAGGTACACAATATGCTGAAATAATAATATACACTACACGCGGTATATACATGGTACCATTATGGTATATACCGCTGTTACTAACCTGCACACGATTTAGCCAATCTTAGTGGCAGTTAGTTTATTTTTAGAAAATCCGTGATCTCACTTTTATACTCGACGGATGCGTTACATATATCTTGTAGAGTCGACGAGAAAACATCGCAACTGTTCAAATTTCGTGAATTTTTGTACGATACCCGTGTATCGACAGGTTTGAACTACCCCCGAAACATTATTATTGTTATTATATATCTATCCGTATCGTGTGTCCCCGGCTAAATAATAATATCAATACATCGTATTGTATTGTTACGTATAATATACGGTAGGTCTCTATAAATTCCCTCATCATCACCCCAAGTATCTCCCGCGGTACATTGCAAAATTTATATTTTAATTCTGTTTTTCAGCAGAAATCCTCATATATAAGAGGGCTCCAATCAGCGCCGGCGCAAGGCCGGGGCGAGCGGGGCACATGCCCCGGGCCCCGCGCTTTTAGGGCCCCGCTAGAAATTATTATTTAAAATAAAATTATTTATATTTAAAACTCTTGTTAAGTTCCATACAGGATTTTATTATCGAGTATAGCTGCATAATATTATCTTGATGTTAGTGGTCGATCTCCGAAATATTAAAATATATTATTGTAGATGAGTTATTCAGTTATAACTTATAAATAAATCGAATTCGTAATTATTTTAAACCGCGATAACGATTCATAAATTTTATTTTCGTAAAAACCAAATGCATGCTACTTGTACTGGGTGTCTGTGTGTTTCTGTTATTATTTGACCATTCCACTCACATCAGCTGGAGCAGAGAGATCTTTTTCGAAGCTTAAATTAATAAAAACTTATTTACGGAGTACCATGTCCCAACAACGACTCACTGGACTAGCCAAAATTTGTATTGAAAAAGAACTATCCGAACAGTTGAACTATGAAGAAATTATAAATGATTTTTGCTTCCAAAAAAGCCAGAAAGAAAATTATTTAGAACTTAAACACTAAAACTAACTATATCAAATATAAATTATAATTTTAAATGTTTACTTGTTATTTTTATGTACTAAAAAATGATTTCAAATTAATTAACTATATTATACTATATTTTTTATTTTGATAATGTTGAGAAGTTTATATAATAAAATGGAATTAAAAAAAAAAAATAAAAGTAAATTTATTGTGTAAGTAATAATACATACTTTGATACTTCTATATTTTTTTATAAACTATAATAAACTTGTAATCGCTAAAAAATATAATAATATTACATATTATGTTAAGCTTGATGTAAAACACTATTCAAATATAAAAACTTCCTAGTTCAGTTTCTCAAATAAAATCTTTTACCTACTATAAAATCATATTTTGTATTTTGTTGCATACATACTGTTTATTGTTAAACGAACTACGAAGCATACTTTATTTATTTTCAAGTATTAGATACTTATACAATTCTAATATATAGAGTATAGAGTCTAATATCTATATTATAGACTGTAAACTGTAAACTGTAAAGGTAGGTACATACCTAATATTAACAAATATAACTATGTAAATTATATAAAATATGTATAGGACTTGTATTTTTTCCAGTTGGTAGCCGGTAGGTTTTTGCTTTCAATATTTCGCATATTGGGGTCCCTTTCAATATGATGTGCCCCGGGCCCCGAAAAACCTAGCGCCGGCGCTGGCTCCAATTTAATGGCCTGGATTTTTTTTTTTTAAGATTACCGCACTTATGGATATCGTGTCATTGATATCAAACACAATGTTATGGATACGGCATTCCTATGATATCTTCTATATAGTAAAGATGGTTCTCGCGCACTCGTCCAGAAGCTGCTATGCACAGCGATAAAGAAACTAACATTTGAACAAATTAGTGAAGATTATAATACTTATATTTAATATTTTAATAAAACAAAGATATTATTTATACAATATGTATAACGATGTTGTGGTTAACAATAATATATATATATATATATATATATATATATTATATAGTAACAGTTGTGTCAGATAACGGAGATTCTCATGCAAAGTCTCATCCATATAAATATATAATATTATGTTTAATATCAGCAATAATCGAATAGACCCATTACCCAAGGTTTAAGTAGCTTGAATATTATCTTAAATCATGGATATACCTATATTATATTGTTTAGCCATGGAGAGTATAGGGCGCTATGGGACTTTTGGGACACGCTATATAAAATACAATAATAACAATAATATGTTTTATATAATCACGAGTTGCTGCCTCTCATCTCGGTACATCATTATATTATATTATATACCTACCCGCCGAGTGTAAACGCCATTAAATCAATTATCTATTGTCAGGACCCGCGTCCAATATCCAAGCACGCGGTGTATGTGTATATATAATATTATAGTGTCAGTTACGCGTATTATATAATATAATATATAGGTATATCATATACTCTATACTATTATATAGGTACGCACTTACACGCACGATGACAATATAACGTTGAAACGCTCCTGGTTTTTAGGGGATACGCTGCTCGTCCCCTATAATATGTACAAGGGGTATATAATAGTATATGTCAGAGAAGAATCTACGTGCGGGCACAATAATAATAATAATAATAATAATAATAATAATAATAATGGATGTACGTTTAGGTATATATAGTTATATAGCTGCAGTAATGTCGTCGTCGGTCGTCGGAAACGCGCCCCGGCAAAACACAGCTGCTGTGCAAATATTATTATCTCCACGACGTCCATCCATCAGTCCTCATATATATGTATATATAGGTATACGATAGATATACAGGATGATTCATGAAGCATTTACTCACCCCTTTTTTTTCTTAAATAATGCAGTTATTCAAAATCTGAATTTTGAAATTTTTTAATATACCCACTTTAGAGCATTGATATACTCAAATTCTTGAGATTTTTTGTACTGACTACTTAGGAGTATTTCTGTTTTTCTAATAAGGACATCTTTCCTACTGTAAATTATTTAGTTGGATGATTTTTCTGAAAATGTTGACGTGTCTAATTCGGAATTAGAAACTATTGTGGTTTTTGAGTTATTTAACTTTGTGTACTAAGGATAATAGGCCCACGATGATGATGAGGTTGGAAAATGTGAGGCCTATTTTAGAAATAATTTATCAGCATTTATAATTTGTAAAAATGGTCCTAGAATAGATATTTTACATAGTTTTATATATTAATTTTGTAAAACTGCGGTTTTTTAAACTATTATCCTAAGTATACATGTGTAGAAGTGACTAGCAGGCGCCCGGCGTTATATTATAATAGTATACCTTAATTTATGAAAGAAAACCCCTTTAACGGAGGGTTCTAATTTTTTTTTTAACAATTCCGAACCCATTTATTAAACTTTTCGTAATTTTTTTAATTTAAATTTATTTTTATTTTGATATCGTATATCAACTAACATACACAATCAAACCAGAAATGTACTAATTATTTTTATTATATTAAAAAAGTAGAAAAAATGGAATTTTTATAGGAGAATCGTGTATATAACTCCAAATAACGCGGTATTTACTAGTTTTTATTTTTTTATTCTTATTCCACTTTTTTAATTTAATAAATATAATTTATACATTTCTGGTATATGCGTTAGTTGATAGTAAGCATAGTAAAATAGCTATAAAATAAAAGAAAACTGCGATAAATAGTGGAAAAGTTTTGAAGATACAACAGTAAATGTGTTGTTTGTTTAAAAAAAAGTTGAATTTCTCATAAGTAGAAAATAAAAAGTTACGCCCCTACCTTAAAGGGTTTTTTTCATAATTTTAGGTATACTATCATATTAATATATTATGATATGCCGACTGGTCACTTCTTCATGGGACACATTGTTTACTATACCTATAACTGAAAAACTACTCGCTGGGGTTTCTCGTTTGAACAACAGAAGTTCGTGGCGCCAAAGCTGGATACTCTTTTGAAGTATAATAGTACAAAAATCTCAATGATTTGAAATTATCTCCATCGAGTATATGTAAACAATCAGAATTTGAACAAATTCATGATTAAACGGAAAAACGGAGATAAGTACCTACGGTGAACCGCCCTGTACATATATAATAGGTATATATCTCTTATACACGCGCGAGCGCGATCGCATCCACAACAATAGGACGAATGGTTGTGTTTTGTTTGTTTCGGGTTCGGGTCGTCGACGTCGCCGCCGCCGCGCCGCCGTCATTACGGACGGACGGGTGCTGCAGATAATAATGTCTTTATATACACATACACACGATCGACATGATAATACAATGAGTGTGTGTGTGTGTGCGTGATGGGGTGGTGATGGGTAACCTGCAATATATTACTATAGCCTACCCTCACCACACCCCGTCCCGCCATGTCATACCTATGGTGGTATCACGGAAAAAAAATATATATATTATAATAATAATATATGCGCGCGAGATCGAGTCGAGGGGTACATCGGCGGCGGCGGCGGCAGTGAATAGACGCGACAACAATGACCCGGGGCAGGAGTACTTACACGCACGTCGGCGGTATAGTACCCAAATAATATTAATAAAATTTATTATTATATACACACGCATTATACACACTATAATATAAGTATATTATGTTGTGCACGACGAAGCGCGTGTACAAAAGAACCGGTGTGCCGTATGATTATTATCGTTGCTGCAGTTGTCAGTGTGTTGATGTCGCTGCCGTCGACGCGGCGACGTTTTCGTCGTAAAGGCCCACAGTAATAATAATAATAATATTGTGTTTTATTACGATTGTATACATAAGCTTATTATACAAATATTTTATGGAGGTATGTATAGTGTTGTAGTGGGCACTATAATATTATATGCCTATGTATTATTATTATTATGTATGGGCACGACGACGTCGGCCTGGGATGCGGTGCGGCGGCCCGTTGCCGAACACGTGCGTTTTTACTGCAGACGAACACTAATCGATTCTGACCGATAACGCGAAACCAGTAGACTGTACACGGCAGCAGGACACGGGCCGCAACGGAAAAGGAACCTTTTTTTCGGAACACGTTAGCGTTATTATTGAAAATAACAAATAATTATTGCTTAGGTACCTACCTAAAACTATATCATACATGGCCGGGCGTCTGGTATTGATTTTCGGTGAAATTCAAAGATTTATTTTTCTTCCAAACAGCCAAACAGTAACTCTTCAAATACTTTCAGAGTGCGACAGGGCGGCGGTGGGGCTGATGAGAATATAATATTGTAGAGATGGCGACCAGCAGTGTTTGTATACCAGCCAACCGAAAGAAAACGAAGTGGTCACGCTACAGAGAAAAAGCTCACAGTTTAATAACATGTACACCGCTAATGTGTCTGAAGGGTTGAGACAACATTTATATTTATTTTTTCATATATTATTTTTATTTGCCACCATCTATGCAGTTTGAGTGTTTGCTACGCTTGAGGAACAACACAAAACTCACTTTAGTATACTATTGGTAATGGTTAATGGAATACAATCATAGGCGAAAATAGGCGGGGCTTTAGGGGCTAAGCCCCCCAAAACATTTCCTACATTTTTTTTAAAAACTTATTCAATATTATCAAAGTAAGGCTTTAGCCCAACAAATCTCAAACACTATTTGTGCCTATGAATACAATCTACTATTTCGCGGTGAAATTGTGATCGCGTAAGCCCATAATAAGCACAGTCATAGGCGTGCTCACGGGGCGAGCCGGTCAAACCCAGGCTCGACATGAAACTTTTTAGGGACATAGTCAAATGTGCTTATATATTTAAATATTTTATTATAATAATATGTTCGTGGAGATCATGAAAATTTTGTTTGTAGGGAAAGTATAAAAAAATCAAAAATATTTGTGTGTACCTACTTAACCTAACCACTATACATACATTTTATTAATCTAAAAAAAAACATTATACCTTTATACAAATACAATAACTATAGAACTATAGACATTAACAGGTTAGTACATCATAATGTATGTTGGTGTGTAAAAAAAAATTAGGGGCGCTGTACAAATATTACGGCACTATGATTTGTCTATAGGCTCGACAAGAAATTTAAGTCTGCCCACGCCTATGAGCACTGTGACTTATATTGTTGATCAATGATCATTGACAGGATTTTGTTTCGTTTTGGATTACCCTAAAGTTTTCATAATCTGCAAAATCAATAAAATATAATTATGATTTATGACTCTAAGCGTGTAATGTGTATATAGCCATATAGGTGTACTGAAAATATTTTTTTGCAATCTACTGCCAAAACTGAAGATCCACGACTTTCGTTGTGGCCATGTATATATGGTTTGAACTGGGTTTTAAATTTCAAATGCAGTAGATTCAGTTTTTAATTTTAACTGAAATAAGGCCATAAGGGGACAGCCGGACAGGTCTAATATTTAGGTTACTTCTGAATTTGATCAACCTCAGCATAATAATATTATATTATATAGGTCATACTCATACATAGTACTATATTGAACCATTATCAAAAATAGTGCCCACATTACAATAAGTTCACTGTTTAGTGTTCCATGTTGGGTGTATGGGATACGGGTAAATGCGGGTGGGGCTGGTGATGTGTATAATAATATACGCTATATAATATACAGATCGCATATATAATATTATTGTGCCAAACTCTACCAAATTATCGGATGCTCGCAATAGACGTAACCATCTTCACTACCACACGCGGTATAGCACGTAAACCAGGTATACCTTATAATATTGAACAAGTATTAACACTTAATATAATATTATTATGTGTGCGAACGACGCGCGTGCGAACTGGCATCCCGACCAGACGAGGACGAAGCAGTCGGGGACTGCACGTGTCGTGCGACCGCGACGATTCGCCGACGCCGAGTTTCTGTGGAACGCCACGGATGACAGATGAGACGACCTTGTCGCGCGCGCGCGTGCCGCCGCGTCGTGAATACACGATACACATGTCGTCGTCGTTATTCAATTATGATGGTGATAGCTCATACGGAGACGGGAATCGAATTACGGTGCTGGGAAGTGGGCGCGACGTGCCGTATAATATGCGCTGTTATTTCCGATGGTAAAATAATATTATTATAATACCTACCTATAATATGTAAAAATTCAATTCAAAGAATAATGTTGACAAATATAAACGTTATGGTTTATAACACAAATGTAGACGGAACCGTGTCAAGTTATCGTTAGAATCAACCACCCGTTGGCGTCGAACGACGAAAAACATTTTCAAACCATGTTTCCATCCACACATTGTCGTTCGTATACGACCAAAAGTTGCCGCGTTTAATATTATGATATTTAGATCTAACGATATCTGAAATGTAAAATCTATATTACCGATATACATTTGGACGAGGAAATAATACCTGAACAATCGTCGTCATTGTTTTCTTTACAATATATCATCTACCTACAACTGTAGACGATTCTATTCGGCTGCACGACGTACCCATATATGTATATATATGTGTTATCACAACATTATATGAAGAACAAACAAATTTGTTTTCTACCGGTATAATCGATTGGTAGGATTACTGCAGCAGGCGGTAAAATTACGAGATAATGATGAGCTCACTGTACCGTGTGGCTTTTTTTTTTGTGTTGAGACGATCGCGAAAACGCGTTTGTTTGCCAATCGTTTTACCGACGGCGTACACCGCTACTGGAAAAAAAAAAGAAAAAAAAGATACACGATATTATTATCATCATTATTTACATGCACGCGTGCACTTTTTCTGCATTGGCGATTGCTGCTCTGCCCCGGCCGGTATACTGCAAACGCTGTCCGGCGCGATTGCAATATTATTATAATATAATAATAATAATATGTCACACACGTGCACCGTAGACACACACACACACACACATATTTGTATATTATAATATTATCGACCAGACAAACGCTGCCGACGCACACGTGGTGTTTTGGTCCATCGTCGACCAGCCGCCGCGAACACGCGGCACCTACGCACACACAAACACACGCGCTCGGTCGGGGCTACCCACGCGCACCGCGAACCGTGCGATAATATTAACTATTGCCGACGGTTTTCATTATAATATCGTCGTAATAATCATTATATTTGCGGTCCGTCGTATACCGTGGTATACGAAATCTCAGGGGGGGAGTGGAGAGGGGGAGCTTATCGTATACCGTATTATGTACGCCGGCGATTGTCGAGAGATCGATCGAAAAAGGTAGCGCAGCAGCAGCAGCAGCGGAAGACGTATTAAACAATATAATAATAATGTTATTAAGAGTTAAGACGACGACGACGACGATGATTGACGGTGATGGATGATGAGACGGTTAAAATAATGTTATTTTATAATATTATAATGTGTACTGCGCATAAGCACGAACGCGAAACGTCAAACTCAAATAGTTTTCAACACCTGAGGCTTGACGAATTAATAAAAGATTATTCTTACAAGTTATTATTACTACTGAAAAAAAAAAGTTTAGTGATGTAAAGCCACGTACATTTTGTGATTGAAATTTTGACGACATTAGATATTCTCAATCTTATAATATATATCATTATATAATGTAATAACGATTTATCCTCAAAGGTTTTTCTTATATTTCTAGGTATAAATATTAATCGAAGAAACTTGTAACATTCCACTATTACTAAAATAAATTATCTTTTTCTAATTTCTATGCACAATGAAATTTTAAAAATATTTATACTACTTTTACCTTGAAATTTGCATCGATTTTTTTTAGTTTTTTTTTCCACTTGAAATGTTGATAAACAATTTTATATCCGCTCGAATAACATGAAAATGTAAAACAAGATTCCTCATATAAGTTGTAATTATACCAATTAAAAATATAGATAATATGTAATTTTTATTTTTAATATGCGTTTGAAGTTAAATATTATTTCCACTCAGAACTGTTTTTCGTTTGAAATAACATTTTATATTTTTAACATTGAATTCTAATTTAGCACATTAATAACATTTATAACATATTAATTACAGCCTACAGGGACGTCAGTGACGAACTGACAATTTACGAGGTACATTACGACACCTATTGTACAGCAGAGATATTTGGGCGTATATAATTAGTAATTTGTGCCATAAATAATCTCCCCAAAATACTATATACCTATATAATTTGTGCCATATCTAAAAATTAATTTTGGTAATTTGCGCTACTTTTTAAGGATGTAGTTTGCGCCACACAAAGCTGAATAAAAGGGCTTTAAGTAATCTACGCCATTATTCACCTTATGAAAATTGCAATTATTGCGCCACTTTAAAATAACTAAACAATCAAGTTTATTTTAATAGAAAATCAGTAATATTATAATTATAAATAAATGTATATAAGTATACATACTCTATGTATATTTAATAAATATTATACTATTAATATATTTGCGATTAATATCGGACTAACTGTAAATATCATGACACTGCGAGGCTGTTCAATATTGTTCGATATTTTGACAATAATTAATAATTTTTATTAGATTTTAGACGTAATCGTTCTCGTCTCTAATTATTATTAGTAGTACACAACAATATTATATCCGGCATGACGTATTAGTATTATCGTATTTCCGATGCGATATCAGTAAATGTATCTGCTTACAACAATTACAAAATTCCAACACTTAAAGTTGAAAATGTGGCGCAGATTACACATTCCATTTCGTTTTCTGTTGTGGCGCAAGTTACCAAAACTAATTTTTAGATATGGTTCAAAATACATGTTTAATTTTTATATTTTGGCGCAAATTAAATACGCTCTTCATTTTACCTATTGGTGGCTCAAAATACCATCTCCCATATGTTTCCCAGGTTTTTTGTTTTATTTTGATATCGATAAAATATATGGAAGTGCTGGGGGGACATAATATAACCTCCACGTGTTATTTTGTTTTTGTCAATATTACATGGGAATCCAGCCCCCTCCCCAAATTGATCTATTTGTGCCTATAGAATAATATCACATGTTTATAGAGCAGTTGTACACCCTAAGCATTGTTTCTCAAACTATGGGTGGTCCTGAGATATAATTTTTCATATTTTTTATATTAATATGCCTGTAAAGAAAATAAATCATAGGTATTCACTCATTTAATAATACATATGATGATATCACTATTTTATATATTTATTTTAATAGATTCATGTCAAAGGCAACTACAAACATATAGATCATGTCTTATTTGATATGCCACGGCTCACGAGAGACTATTACTGTCGCCCGACAAAAACAAGCTCGAATTCGCTCTTCGCCACGTATTTAACATACACTAAATGGCACCAAGTGAGGGGGGGGGAGAATACCTACAGTCTACATGCTCAAAACTGTAATACTCTCTCGTGGGCCGCAGTATTGTGTATAATAGTACCTACTTGATTTGTGTTTTTAAAACTGTTCGGCAATTTCGTACCAGTAAAATATAGAGAAAACGTAGAAAAAAGTGGAGCTACTCCATTTGACGACATTATAAATGAAGAGACTGCGTGTCCTAAAATGTTAAGAAACACTGCAGCACACTGCAAGAACCATCATCATAAAGCAGATAATATTATATTGATAATAATCAATGATGATGATTATAATATTATCGGCTATCAAGTTTATGATGACTATAATCAGGCGTATTTTTGACTAGGTCTTAATAATAATTATTTAGATTTAAGTAATTATAGATAATTAATATTATATTCGAGTAGATATTATATTATTTTATTTTTACCTACCTATATTATATTAGTTTCTTCGAGGGTACAATCTCCGTGTTTATATTATTCTAATAATAATAATATTATTATATTATGCAATAATACAATATATTTTAAAAAAACCTTACCACTAAGGGGGGACCGCCACCGCTGATGATACCTGCAACCCTTTGTGCGCGCGGGTCGGGGGGAGTGCTCGGGCGCAAGCGCACTTCTCGCGCCGCTACCACTATCGCGGATGCCCTGCCACTCCAGTCACCCCACCAACACCCCACCACCCACCGGTTACCGGCCGTGCGTTGCCGACGACTGCGACCGCGGTAGTAGTACTCGAGACGTCGCCGTAAACCCGCTCCGCACCCGCGAGGACACACTCGCGTTCGCGCGCGAATTTTTCTCGTCGCGCCCGCCCTACGCGCAATAAGTACAATTGCAATATAATATGCGATTTGTGACTTTTTGTTCACCTACGGCCGTTGTGAAACGTTGCAATTTATAAAAAAAAAGTCGACGAAACCTTTGTGCAACCGATCTACTTTAACATATATACATATATATATATATATATTATTATATTGTACATAAATCGCGATCGCCGAGTTCCGTTTTTATACACGTCTCATAGAGTGCGAATTTCGTTTGATCGAACGACGGTGACGACGCGACGGACGAAAAGTGAATAATAATTAATAATATCATCTGCGGCAGCGGCGTCGGAGACGTCGGCGGGAAGTTCCGATCTCACAACAATTGGCCACTGCAATTATTCAGATCTAGCTGGTGGTACGTATACTTATTAATATAATATTATATTTCTACCTCAAATATAATATAACCTCAATATCAATACTATAATTCACACGCACCGTATTTAATTTATAATTTATTTTTATAATAATCCTAACTTTACCAATGATGCGCATAATATTATTATCTAATATAATATCATGTCGGAGAACGACGAAACGTCGCTGCAGACGGACTGCGGCGAATAATATTGTTCTAACACTGAAATATACGAATAATAATATACAGGCAGGCGAAGCTTTAAAGCACAGTCTCGTGCTCGAGATAAAAATGACTCGGTCGAGTTGGACGGATAATATTATAGGGACTGACCGGAATAACGTTTGAGAGAAAATATACTCATCGGCGATATACGACACGCGTGTGCAACCCGATGTGTATTATATATTATGATTTGGTTAAACGTTATTTCGGGGCGGCGAGGCACTGCAGCCGCGGTGTGGCGAAACAATACGATTAAAAAACGAAATATATACGCGAACCCCCCCACACCCTCCACACCACCATCGGGGATGACGTCCCTGCGTTGAGATATTATAACATAGGGACGCGGGGTTGTTTTTTTTAAGTGCGGCGGAACATTGTACGATTTGCATAATTGCATATATCGTGGTTTTAAGTTTTTGTTGTTTTTAACGCACATACAAATCGGGCGAATGTCGTAGGATCGAGAATCTTCATATAATAACCATATAATCGGGCGCTCATGAATTGCCCCCCATGAATTTTATTTTTAAAAAGTTTACCCGAAATGCCTCCCGATTTCAAAAATATTATTCACTCGAATTGCCTCCTATTTTAGGTAGTGACCCTCTTGTACCGGAATCGCCTGCGATAGCTATAATTAATCGAGTTAAGTACCTATAATCTTATATTATAAAAAAATAATAATAAATTAAATAAACTTAGTAAATTGAGTCAATGCTGATTTATTTAATGTAAATTAAGATTAACTAAATGTTTTAGTAAATATAGCAGTAATAATTAATAATAATAAAAATAAAAGATAATATATAACATAATTTAGATGAAATATAAGTCTGTTACACAGTCGAAAACTTTCCGAACTGAATTTTATTACGTTGATTGGTTTTCAAATAAGCTGAACATGTTTATTTTGAACATGTCCGTATTTTATTTCATTATAGCTACGTCTTTTTGAAATCTAAACTTAAAACCATCAGATATTATAATATTGTTTTACCTTTTTTGCTGATCACGTTCATTTTTATAAAAAATATATGTACGTAGGTGGTATACTATAATAGCGTGTTATTTATCGTAACGGTTGGGTAAACGAAACTGACTGTGTTGAACTGATGATGATAGACTGTCTAATCATTAACTGATAATCACTGATCGATAAAATTATTGCATTCGAAAAATTAATCGGTCTAGGAAATACTGTGTGCCTTAAAAATAATATTTTTGAATATTTCCGGAATAATAATATAATATTAATTATATTATATTACAATAATCGAAAGTACACCTACAACACTATCGATGTATTAATTATAACAATCCCGGTATGTTATGGGAGGAAATTCGAGCACACCCTTTGGGTATACTCGAATTGCCACCGAAAATACCCAGAAGCAATTCGAGTAAAAAAAGGTCACCTACCTAAATTTGGGAGGCAATTCGTGTGTCACCATAATATCATCGGGTGGAGGTCGTGAATCGAGCAATCGAGAATATTTTAGCTTTTGCGTAAATTGTTCATTGAATAAGTTTGGTTTTGAGTTATCCAGATTTTCCGTATAATACAGTGAAACTTCCATATTATAACGAACTTCTATTTAACAAAATGTTCTGTTTAACGAAATATTTCTGAACGAAACCAAAATTAGAACCAGATGTACATATTTCATCCTATTTAACCAAATTCTCTTTGGTACGAAATTTTTTTGTTACCCATGAGAGACTATTCGTAGTATGGAAATTTCCCTGTATAACGTGTTATTACCACTAGGAATTTGTTTGATGCATGGGTGTCGGATCTACTCTTCTATTATACTAATAATATTACATTAAATATTAATACGCCACCGATTCGGGACTATAGATATTACGACTTCACTTATGGTCTTATACTTAGTACTATACAGCGCCGTATCTTAATCGCCCTCAACCTGATAAAGCTCTAGCCAGCCCCCTTCAACACTGAACTATTATAATTTTTACATAACATCGAATATTGCTGTGTCTTGTGCTATTATATTCTCTTATACATTCAAACGTATGTAATAATCATAGTACATGTGAATGTCAAAGTTTAGTTCTTTCACTCTGATTTGAGACATCTTTTGAGACAATATTAACTCATTTGTTATTAGAAAAAGCTTAAATTTTCTCTTTGTTTTTTTACATTTTGAATTGTAAAGTATTCAAGAATTTTATTTTTCCTAGTTTAATTGTTGATAAAACCGTACAGAAATATACAAATAAGTTTAGTATAACCATATCATACATTGGTACTCATTATGGTGTATAAAATCTCAAATATGTCAATAAAATCTTATTCATTTTAGCGAAAAAACTTAAAAGACTAAACAGTGATACATTCATAGACAATTCTAACAGTAATAATAATTGTAGTGTCCAAGTTAAATAAAAATAACCTAACCAACAATAATAATAAATAGTGATTCGTGGACCTCCTTTGGCCTTTATTTGGATCCCTATGGGTCGGTGGTCCACATTTTGGGAAACGCTGGTTTATAGGATACCTATAAATATGTATATTCTGTACTTAGGCTATAAATACAAGTTTCAACTCTCGAGTACTTACTCAACAACACTGGACGGTACAGTTATATCCTCTTTACTATACCTTATACCTAGTTAAACACAGTAAAAAATATACAATTTAAAAAATTTAATATATTTAGGTAGGTACTACAACATTGTAAATATGACCGTAATTTAAACACTTTTTATACGCTATTGACGACTTAATTGAGTAATCGACTATAAATTGCTGCCTGATGGTGGCTATTAAAGTGAATTAATATTGACTTTTATTAGCTTATGACTCGTGTATAACTCGTTAGTACCTACTTTTATGTGTTTAATTACATGCAACATGTAGACAGTAGACACGATTAAAATAAAATTAGTCTATAATAGACTGTCTATTTGCTCTTGTTGTTTTTAATACACTGCAGTACCTATAGTTGATTAGAAGAATGCATTTTTTTAATTTTAAATATTAATGTTAAATAAAATATAATGAAGATAATAAGCCCCTATTCGGAGTGAGGGGAGTGGGAACAAATTAAATCTAATCCAATAAACTTCAAATACCTGTCTAATTCTATCTATACAATTAAGCACTCAATACTTACGGCTTAATATGGTTCTGTTAAATTATGTATACAATATATTATGTTAACTTATACAACCCCAATTCTAAAAAAACGTAATTTGCAATTGGCTTATACCTAGCTATAATAACATTGAGTAGGTATAGATAATATAGTCAATGTATCTACATAATATATATATTAATATATTCAATGCTAATACTATAAAAAAAAAACTCCCATTAGTGGATATTTAAGGGCTGAGAGACCACACAACATATAAATTATATATAATTATAATATTTAAATGTGTGTCCTCTATATTGAACATTTTGTTTATGTACTTATCTATAACGTTTCAGTAAGTTTTTTAAACGCAACGATTTATATTTATATTATGATTTATTATGAATTATGATACATAAATAAATAATATTTTGGAGCGTAGTCTCATAGACTGTACTACCCATATTTATGATTTTTTTTTAATTAGTTATTAATTTTGTTAATAACATTGTAACTTTTGACTGTTTATTCTGTGTAAACGAATTCTTATTTCTTCTTACCCTTCTTAACCTGATTAAAAAAAAATGTTATTTTGAATTACGAACTGATGATATTATATACTTACATATAAGTAAAATAAGTTATGTTATTTAATTTTAGTTTTTAACGTTGATTACATTATTAAGTCATCATTTGTAAATCACGGTTTTATTTTTTCTTTAAATGGATCGAAAAAAATGTATAGAATTAGATACTTATGCAGTATTCGTATTTGACGGTCTTTCACGATGATCTGTTATTATTGGAGTTATCAGCTATTCATGATAAGGTTCGCTGCAGGACGTGGATAGACTATATACTTAAAAAAAAGTTTTATTTTTGCAGGTTTCACCGTAATTATTGTCAGTGAGTGCGTAATATGTATAATAATATACAAATCATATAAATCAAAACATCCATAACATTTACCTAGTCAATATTTTTCTAACTAGGTGAGTATAAAAGTAATTGGTGAGGTTAAAAATTAAAACTATGATTGGTAAATGTGAAAAAAAAACGGTTGGAAAAATATCCCTTCAGGTACGAAATGATGATGTGCATAATATGTAGGTGATGTGTTTAAAAACAAAATACATACGGTGTATGGTATACCCGTGGCGTCCCTCCCACCACGGCTTCAAGTGTACAGATTTTTAGTGTTTCATCGTCCGCACCGTTGCATTCGTTAAAACGCGGTGTCGCCATAGTCGTCACGCGCGACGGTATTTACGACGTCGGTTGCGTAACATATTATTACAATAATATTATAGCATAATAACGTACGTATCGCGTCATCCGAGCATTAAAATAATGCTTTTTATTATATACACGTGAAATACAAACAAATTAAATATATTAATATATTATGCACAGAGTCAGATACGTTATACGCGTGTGGCCGTACGTTAGGTATCTTCAGACGATGACGTCCACAAAATGTTTGTCGACCGTCGGACTTTTCCAGTGTCACACACAAAGTACAAACCATAAATATTATTATACAGGAAGATTCTCCAAGCATGATCACAATAATTTTATTTTATTTAATAATTTATTTATTCAAATTCTGAATTTTTATGAATTATAAAATAATATGTCTACTTAAAGACCATATTTTAAAATTCTTGAGATTTTTTGTATTCTGTAGTGACACAAACTTCTGTTTTTAAAATATAAGAACCCTCCTTTTTACTGTAAATAATTTAATGGATAATGTTTTTGAAAATGTTGATGAACATAATTCGAAATTTGATTATTAAAATGTATATATCGAGGATAATAGTCGTTGAAAATGGCTTGACAAAAAATTTATAAAATAAGTACTTGTAATATCGGATTTAATATTAATTGAATCAATTTTTATAAATTATAAAGTAGGAACATATCAATTTTATAGATTAAAGTAGATTACTAAAATTTTCAATTTACCATTTCTTCCATACTTGTCTTCCAAAAAAATCAAAAATTTGAAAATATTGTCTTTAGTGGGTATATTTTAAAATTCCAAAATTCAGATTTTGATTAACCGCTGCATCGTAGTCGACGAAGTAAAAGGGGATGAGGGATACTCTGCGAATCAACCTGTATAGTCGTAATAATATTGTGTATAATATTATATATTAAAATATTATACTGATCTTTCGTAGTCGTCGTACGACAACAATAATAGTAATAATAATAATCATATAATACGCGTATTTTATTGGGTCGTTTGTTCTTCTCGTGGTCGCGAGCTCGTGTGTATTATGGCTGGCAGTGACAGTATATACACGTACATAATATTATCATCGTATAGATGTGTATACCTATAAGCGCAGTCGGCCGCGGCCCGTTATCGGCTCAAGAGATCTCGTCGCCGCGTCATCTCGCCACCGCCGGACACCACCATACTCCGGTATACGGTCGTCGTCGGTAACCGCGCGTGCCCCGCACACACACATGGGCACATAAATATACTATAATAATATATATAACGTACATGCTAGCGCTGGCTTATCGAGTTGTTTACACGCGTGTATATATGTCGTATACATATTATATTATGTACCTATATACGAACAATCCGACTTACGAGCGTATGTGTGTGTAATATGTATGATAATATTTATATAAAACGACTCACGGCTGCAGACACGCGGGTCGCAATATATTATCACGGCGACGTACATAATAGTGCTGTATGCAGTATACATATATATATATATATATACATGTGTGTGTGTGTGTGTGCGCGTGTGTGTGGAGGTAATACCTATCGCTCGACGTCTGCAGCGCTCGCGCGTTTAAATCTCTCCGCGTATATAGCGAGGTACACGACGTCCATTCCGTTGCAGTCGTCGCGGTTTTTACTTTTTATACCCCATTCCATCGTATTGTATACCAGCTACGTATTATACCCATATGATATAGTCGAGTGAAATCATCATAAATTAAAACGATATTATTCGCAATATCGGTTATATTATTGCGCATCGTACAGCAGGTATAGATATAGATACTATGATTATTATTATATTTTATATCGTTACCGTCGTGTATTGTATACTATATAATATATACCTGCTATAGTGTGTATACATGTATATAGTATACATGCAAATACGTCGCGGGTGTTCACGATTTCTGTGTCTAGACATCATCGCGGGATTCAACAGAAAATCCGACCGATCACAACTGCACATCCACTACATAGGTTAGGTTATATACCTGTCATATCTATAATATAATATGAGATAAAAGAATGAGCGCTACTCGGCGTGCATGTATTATACGGTACAATATTTTTTTTCGTTACCGCTCTCGCCGGTCGTACCTACATAATAATATTAATAATAATAACAATAATACGATCTATAGAAAAAGCTACAAGCGTTATTATAATATATATTATTATTATTACATAATTTATATAATATTATACAACATGTTTGCGGTCGTTTCGATAGTTCAGCGTCTATATCGCGTGCAGCACCAGACATCGTCGCCGACGAAATATTATACGTGGTTTGCGATATCGATTTCCGTATACAGAGGCACATCATAATGTATTATAATATTAACCTATACAGCTATACGCGGTGCTGGTGCATCGCGCGGACTCTGCGGAGGGTTGAATTACGGCGAAAATCATCGGTCGTGTGTACCGTAGGTACCTAGGTATACATCTATATACCCAGGTATACCAAGTGTTGTACGCACTACACAGTGATCGCGTTGCACCGCTCCGGTTTCGCGTTACCAGTTGCTGCACCGCGGCGGTCCGCATCGCCACCAAATCGCGGATGGATAACGTACGTGCGTGCGGCGGTGGACTTTCAAAGCGTTCGCCGCGTCTGTGGTGTTTGTTGGCGTGAGGTAAATTTTTTTTTGTCGGGTGTGGGGGGAGCCGCCCGGTCTCGATCGGTGACGATCCGTGACGGCGACGCGGCGGTGCGAATCGCGTGACGTTCAGTGGGCCGGCCGACTGAAGAAGGGACGAGCTATAGATATATACATGTATAAAATATCTATTGCTATAATGTACAATACAAACGCGTAAGTACGTAACGTCAAAATGGCCGCGACTACCGATGGCGGATCGCCTGAAAACGACGCTATAAATACGATATAATAAATATATTAATATTAATAAATGTATATATTTTATAACATCGTCATCTTTTGATCACTTAAACATATTAAATACGATTATTATTCGTAGGTTTAGATGTACTGCGGCTACTTAAGAGAGGATTACCTACAGGTATTCATATTTTTTTTCTCTCAACACGCCAGTGGGAAATTGGGGGGATTTTATTGCTAACCCTTTAACTCCTGGCGCCGTTTATTAAATGAATAATTACACAATACTCATCGAAGGGCACTGAGAGGACAATGCCATAGCTCCTAACACTCTTACATAACACTAGATTTCAATTCCTTTATCCATACAACCTTTGACTGTGGATGGCTCACACTGTACTTAATCTAATAATACTCCTGGTTCCTCTCGTCTAGCTCTTCAAGCTTTCAACTTGTTCTGCCTCTTATTTTTGTCCTATCACCAGTCTTAAAAATGCTCTGCTACAGCCTCCCATATTCTTTGGTCCTCAACTATCTTTCCCACTATTGGTCGTCGACCTTCGGGTCATGTGAGCTGATTACGCTTTTCTGCAGGTATTGCCGTTCTTTCATTCCCGCAATGCATACCGAAAGCGCATG
This sequence comes from Macrosiphum euphorbiae, assembly GCA_949089665.1. NCBI lineage: Eukaryota > Metazoa > Arthropoda > Insecta > Hemiptera > Aphididae > Macrosiphum > Macrosiphum euphorbiae. Next base: position 70,650,373 of record CARXXK010000002.1, on the reverse strand, counting down.
AAGAGCGTTGTCCCGGGCCTTGGTACAGTGCTTGCATGCCGGTATTACCTTCTTGTCGATACTCTAGGTCCTAGGCCTTCATAATTTATATAACTTCAATATTATAGCGTATTGATCTATTAACTAACTTATTTTATATTGTTGCACCCATAAGAATATTATCTGTGTTCTCGCTCCTTGGCTTTTTAAAATTTTAAATAAGTATTTTTTAGTTTTAATATTTTACACTATATAGGTACCTACTCATAACTCGCTAAAAATGTGAACATTGTACAATGCCAACCAGAGAACACAGATATAATGTTTTTACCTTTAAGTTTGATAATATATAGATCAATAAATTCAATGATATTAAAGCACACAAAACGAGCATGGCGTCCTCTTAAAGATTAACTTTGTAAAGTTACAAAATAAATAATAATAATATACAGCGAATGTATATGCTCGATACAAATACATTTGCCTTGTGTACCTATCGATCGATGACGGGGTGGCAGCAGTGGCGTAGCTGCGTAGGCGTGTAGAGGCCGCCACCTCGTCTCCCATCATAACGGTTGTCACTTGTACCCCCCCCCCCCCACCAATTGATAGGTTTTACTGAAATAGCGTCGACAAGATGAGCTTATGACGGGACGGTAGTTTATTATAGCTATATAAAATATATGATATATGAACCAATATTATAATATTTACTATAATTTCTAAAGCTATTTTGAATTATATACCTTTATAATGAAATGGCATACATTATATCCGTTTGCAAAATTTCCTATATTAAGTCCACAAATAGTAGGTATACCTAACCATATTATTATAATATTATGCAGCACCCTGGCACCCGCACAATATATATTTATTTTTTAATGCCCTTCGCCTTTATTATTTAAACGATCCAAAGGTCTTTAAAAATATGTTTAACAATTATATTTATTTTACATGCTACCTATAAAATATATATAATTTACACATTGATGGAGTCACTTCCAATGAAGTGGCTCCTGCAGTCTTAATCTAAAATCTTAAAGCACATAAAGTTACATTAAGTAGACATTTGCAGTTTTCGATGGTTGACTAGGAGCGGGTTCGACTAACCAATTAAGTTTTCGCATTTCTCATTTTTTCTATATTTTTGAGCTAAATTATTACAATTTATACGCATCACATCTATACAAAACAACAATAATTACAAATTATTATGATTATGATCAAAAAAATTTAAGTTCCTATATATATGATATACTCCGAGTGGTTGTTTTTAGTTTATTATTATATATTATATAGGTATACTACTATATCATATTTTGATTATATAATACCTACTTATAGCATGATTTAGGTACACTTAATCTTAAGATTTCAACTAAAAATATATTGTGATTTGTTGAGAACAGCAGCTACTACAATTAATTATTATAATTTTTATTGAACGGGGCTTACCTATGCATTTTGGTAGTCCGTGAAAGTTCGTGTTGAATGATGGTGTATACGCAACCGGCAACAGCTCGAAATATTAAATATAAAAAATAAATATTATTATACCTACATAGACATACTATGACACAATTAGGTATATACTATTGTATACAATTGACATAATAATATTAATATAGGTTTTAGCCTTGGATGATAATATTATTGCCTCATAGGTTGCTGATAATATATTAAAATATTTTATCGTTACAATATTTTCTAGTAACTGTTGATGATATGACCGGAGATAACAAATTAATTGAGTAGCTTCGTTTGTATAATATGCTGCTGTATCTGTCATCTGTATCGATTAGAATATATGCTCGCCTATATAATAGTATGATAATAGAATAATAATAATATATAGTAATACTCTTTAAAGAGTAATTTAATTCTGTATGTGGTGGACGGTGGTGCACCGTAATAACTGTACAGTTTATTGGTATACTAACTATATCTGATAACGGCTATATAATGCAGGTCCTAGCTGACGCACGATAATCTGTTTTAATAAGTATTAATGTATTATAATATTGTGTTTTATGTTGAAACCTAACTATTAATTGTGGGTCCGAGAGTTCATGTACAATGTACTTATACCAAAATACCTGTTAGTTGTTAGAAACACCGTCGGTTAGTAGTATTATTTTTTACTGGTCCCTTCTGTCGCTATACTAAAGGGACTACAGTCGGTCGTTTTTTCAAGGAGGGAACTATATAGGGACATTTACATGACGGTATTTTTATGACTTGACAGTGTGGGACAAGTACCTGCAGACAAGTACCATATGGTATATTATAATGTATGGTAGTCTAACCTAGAAATACCAGGCGTATCAACGATAATATCATGGTCATTATTTTAAAGTCGCTCAAAACGATGTATAAAATAGCCTGAATCTTGACAAGATTGTAGGACATACTACCTAGGTACCTAAGTTTGACCGATTTTAATTTTTAAAACGTCTTTTGATTTATAGTCTTTCTAATCGACGAGTTTATAATAATCCATATATTTAAAATATAAAATTCCATTTTTTGTTCTATGATATTTCAGTTATTGAAAAACAAATGGGTACTTGGCCAACTGGCAACCCTTTGCATCTTTGTACCCTTTTTTTATGGTAATTACAGAAAGGTTCTGCAAAGGGCCACTGTAACTTGTCATTTGTGATATTTTAGTCTTTTGAAAACGTCGCTTCACTTCAGGCTGCATGCGCAATGATATATACCTACATTATATACAATATACATATTATTTATATACCTATATTTATATATGTTATTGTATTTCCACGGGAATACGAGATCCCTTGTATATTATACACTATGTATATTGTATAAGAGAAAACGGTAAATGAAGGGACGGCAGATGGATGGATAACAAACACAGATAAATACTCGAACACCTATAGGTACTCATAAGAGCATGTGTTCGGGCAGTAGTTTTATTATTCATTTTATACTAATTGTAGTGCCCAACGCGACAATATATATGCTTAACGTTATAGCACTGTATGATAATATTATTATTAATAATAATGGTATTTATTGCTAATAGAGACACACAAACGATGTACCTAATGCTAAATTAATATGTGTCTATATGGTATAGTAAATAATATGTACATTAACATTATTGAAATAATAAATAAAAAATAATATACACGACGCAATCGTCGAACGGCAAACCGGGCGTGGCACTTTATAGTTTATGTGATTATAATGACCGGTCGTGCCGCGATATCGTAATGCCACCGGTAATCGCGGAGAAACAAGGCGGTAATTAAAATAAAATCGTCTTAAGCCGGGTTCACACTATACGCACCGTGTCGTGTCGTCGTGTTCCGTACCTATATATATATATAGGTATCAAAATATTAGTAACACTTGTTAGCTATACAAATTCAGATACAAGACAGGTCTAGTGTAAATCCGGCTTTTGACGTTGCGGTTATAGGTAAAAATATTATATAATATTATCTTTTAGTCGGTCGTCACGACGTATTGATTTTTTTTTTTTTTTATCATTTGTTTTGAACCGAACTGCAGCGGGATTATAATCACGTGGCAGGATTGATCGTTTTAATATACCTTTTTTTCCGGTTCGCCTATATGCTTTTGTCACGTACGTATAATATTATGCTCGGCGTCGCGATCAGCTGCAGCGTAGGGGGAAAGGAGGAAAAAAATAACAAAACGAATACCGAATAACAAATGACGACGACAGAAATCATACAATTAAAAAAAAATAATAATAATGTAAAACCGTATGGTTCGACGTGTGTTTATCTGATTTTTATACTCGGCACTGGGAAAGACCGCGACCACCGACCCTTCTGTCGACCGTATCACGATATAACGCGCTCTCGGAACTGGGGAGCAAGTTAGAAGTTAGTACTTCCAACTGTAATGGACTAATGAAATTCCTTTTTTGTAATGAAATTACTAAAATATGTCTGGTTATTTTAAATAAATGTTGTGAATCAATTGATAATATATGTTTAAATATAATATTATATCATATAGGTGTACATATGATTTCCTGCAGACAATAAAGTTTTTGTAATAGGTACTCAGCTAAGTTCAGCTAACTATTTGACAAAAAAGTTGTATTCTTAATAAGTTTTAATTTTAAGTAAAATAAGTAATTTTAGAAAATGCATTGAATTATATTTTAAAATAAATTTAAGTATAAAGAATACAATATTATTATGTGTTAAGAGGACTCTATCCATACATTTGTTGTCTCCGTCTTACACAAGCACGACATAGCATAATATTGTCGTTCACTAGTTTCAATAGTGTGTTATTAGTTTTGATACTTGTGTAAATTGACTTATTATTTATTTATTTTATTTTATTTTTATAAGGGCCGTAGCCCAAAATACAGAATATAAATTTAACATATTATAAAACTTTTATGTAAGAACATTATCTGTGATTAAGCTTTGCTGAATTTTCAAAATTTTCATTTTCAAGCAAAATATGTATGTGAAATATCAAAAAATAAAACTGCTCATATCTCATTTGAAAATTAATATATCGAATAAAAACCAATTCTTAAGCACAGATAGATAATGATATTATCTATAAAACTAGTGAACTAAAATTTGCTTTGTCGTACGTATGTAAAACGGAAACCACAAATGCATGGGTAGCATCCTCTTAAACCATTATTATTGTATCCTTTGGTTCTTAAATTAATATTTAATATTGTTTAGATATACTGTATATTGACTGTATATTTAGTGTATTTACTACATAATTATTAAACTTATGTGATATTTCTGAATATAAGGAGTATACAACTTTGATATTGTAATGAAGTTACTCTTTTAACTCGATAAAGTGATGTAAATTGACTAAATACAAAAAAAAACTTAAGAATAATTTTGAAATGTACCTTATATTATTCGTAATAAAATGTAATTTCCCAAAATATGTAACTTCCCTAACGCTGCGGCGAAAGACCTGCAGGACGGCGCGGCGGAGGTGGCATAGAATATAAAATACAAAAAACAACACACACATACACACACACGAAATACGCACCGACCGGGCCGTCGAACGTCAGGAATTTATTATTATTATTTTTACGCGCGCTTAATGCGTAAAAGACAAAACGAAAAAATTAAATTAAAATAAAAAAATACAACCGAATGCGATGACCACGAAAAACCCGGTTCGACGACGCGTGTCACCTACCCGCCCCGCCGCGGACCCGCTCGGTGATGTATGCGCGCCGATAACATCATCATCGTTGTCGCGGCGGCGTGTGTGGGCCCCGTCGCCCGTCTCGGCGGCGGCGGCGGCGGCGTTGGCCGTGTCACACTTTTTTTCCGTATTTTTTATATTTTTCCCATTCGTCCGTATTATTTTTTCTGTACAGTATATTATTATTATTATTATTCGTATTCGTATTCGTATTATCATTATTCCTTCGTTTCACACGGCTCTCGTGTCGTCGTTTCCGAAAACCGGCGCTGGCTGCGACGACGAAATTTCACATTTCATAATATACCTACCAGTGCATTAGGTACCATACATAAAAGGTACGTTATAGTATTATATTATTATTGCAAGCGCAAATCAAATTAATACGTCATATATACGATTATAATATTGTTATGAGATATGCTATATATTGTATTTAATAATACATAGGTAGGTGTATTATTTGTGTGATCAGTTGTTGTTCGAGTTAAAAATGACAAATATTAACACAAGTTAGTTTGGTCGAGCCGACGCTGAATAAAAACGTCGCTAACATTTATGATATATAAAATATTCTTTTCGTCATTGTCGTGATGATATCCTATTAAAAATTAAAATATATTAATATCATAAAGTATAAAAAAAATTATGTCTCTAGTTGCTACTTCCATACTACCTCCACTCCTCAACCATCTGCAGAAAAACCAAACTCAACATATGGTATATTTTAGAATTTCTCAAAATCATGAAAACCCGATAGGTCCATTCTGATTAAATATAATAATATATAATACAATATATAATATTGTTTAATATACAGGCGATACCTCCGTTTCATACCTATACGATAAGTACCCATATACCTAACCTATATATCGTATAGGGTATAATATGGACCACCGATTTAATTGGATTAACCTGTATTTTTAATCTTTCAATTCAGAGGGGCTGAAAATCGCGTACTATTTAACTAAACGTCGATATACTATTATAATAGTTTTATATTTTGATCACCAGAATTAGCTGAAGCGCATACTTGGGTGGGTATACCGTATACATGTGATATTATTATACATACCCGATGAGCGAGTGGTACAAGAGTTTTATATATTAAAATATAGATTTCTAAATTTTTTTTTAAATCCTTTATTATTGAACATCTATAGAGCATTGCAGGAGGAACCACTGTTAAAAATTCATAGTTAATGCATTATGTTGTCTATGAGAAGTAGCCATGAGTGTTAGGATTTTATATAATATTATATACCTTAGCTATCAGGATCTACAATTTAAAGAGTATAAAATATTAAATAGTTGCATGCAGGGTTTTAGTTTTACAGTGTATATGAATTCCATAAAAAGAAGAACACAAATTATACTGTATTAAAAACGTATAGTAACATTTTTAAATAGTTATCACTTATCACAAATAGCATCCGTGACCATAACTTTCTCACGAGTCACAGTTGTTGATGAATTACAATAATAATAATACTATTATGCAATAATAAATATTTATAATAATTATATTGACATAATAAATTATCATATTACTATATGCTAAATCATGTGATTGTTGTATTGTCAAAAAACGTTTATAAACACCGCGAACAATTTAATAATAAAAAATCAGATTATATTACGCTTATGCAGTTTTTTTTTATATTCATAATGTATGACTAAGAACACTGCAGTTACTGCATTTTTGAAGAATAACTTGTAATAATATTTCACATTGTCAATTTTAATTATGTGGTAAAAAAAAATAAATTTGTTAGTCATGTATGCCACATTAAATTAATACATTGATACGAGTTTTAAAATAACTATGGACAATTTTTGCGGCTTAAATTACGCTATGGCATAATGATATAACACATATTGAATTTTTTTTTTTAAATATGCTAATAATTATTAGGTAAGTTTATTAGGGAATTCGTGTACCTAACCTTTTATAGGTACGATATATTTATTTGATAAAGGTGATCTGCCACAAAATTAGTATACGTACATAATATAATGTATTTATTAATAGTGTTTGGATTTGAAGGAAAATGCCTTTTTGTTTTAGGTAAAGATAGACAAAATATAATATCTTATATAAAAGTAAATGTTTGCTAATAGTTAAACATTATTTTGCTTTTTCCCCTTTTTATATATTTTCTTAAATTATCAATTGATCACAATAATTGTATTCGTATTTACAATGAAAATCGATACAGCTTTCGAAGAGGGTGCATTGTCGATGTTATGTTTAAAAGTATTTGTAATGACTAGAAAGATCTCACATATGTCATTTTCTATGTACAAAAACATTTTAATTCCAGTCCATGAACTCTTTACCTATAAGATGTTTTATTGAAGCAGAGATATATTGATATATTATGGTTGTACATTTTTTTTAACACTTATTAGGTAATTGGTGAAAACCTATTACATTTTTTAAATGTTTTTATAATATAATGCCTTTTTTTGTCACTTTTTATATTTTGCATAATCTGCATATAATAAATCGGATAAATATTTGTTATAATTTACAAGCTGACCTCCACGGCTCCACCAAATTTTGATAAGACATCGAAGTAAGATTTTTTAAGTATGTTGTACCATGACATCATGCATACTACAAAATATAATATGCTTGATAGTAAATTGGTAACTGTTAAGAAATATTGATAACATTTGATAGATCACGACCATACACTATACACTTACAATTAAAAATGGTAGGTATAGTAAGTCACCTGCTACACGAATGCCTCAAAATCAGATGTCATACCTAGCTAAAAGTTTAATTTTCTCGAATTACACTTACAATTAAAAGGTATAGTAGATCAACTACTACACAAATGCCTGGAAATCAGCTAATGATATATAGCTAAAAGTTTGATTTTTCTCAAAGTGCTATAATATTATCTCAACTTGTTACAAAGGGGTATTATACACAAATATAATATAATATTATTAAAGTGAACGTCGTCACGGGTATTCACAGTGATCTCCGAATCTAAGTGTCTTTCGCAGCATTAGGCACAATATAATCTCGCAAACAATAAACGACCTCCGACGAGTACACCATTAAATAATAGTAAGTTATAAGACTTATAAAGTTGTAATACTGCGATGTACCTACCTATATAATTTATAACGCCTGCTATATATTATAATCTTTCGTTTCCTGCGCGCACCGTCGTGTAATCCGCTTATGTACATTTTTGATGCGGTTATCGTCGACTTCCGGCACCACCGTCTATAAGGCGATTTACGCACGACATCGAAGTGCAATTTTTCATCTCCGTTTCCTGTGAGTGGCCGCCTTGCTGACGTTCACAAATTTTTATACCACTACTGTAAATAGTAGGTAATTAACTCACAGGATATAATAATATCCATTCGCACGATTACAGTATTTATATTTATGGCAGACACTGCACCCGCAGTATAAAAATAAAAATATATTGTGTATAGGTACCTGTTACCTATAGCTTAGATGTACTTGAAGTTGGGGTCCCCCGACTATGCAAGAATGTTCAAACTTATTGCAAACTTATTGCAAACAATATTGTAAATTCGCAGGGATGGAATGTAAATATCCTAGCCCCTAGAATTTGGAAACGCCCACCCCTTAGCCATTAAGTCAAAAATACATTTTGAGGGTATATTTCACTTAACTTCACACCTCCTCCCACGCACACTAATGTCCGACCGCGCTTCTTAACAAATTGTACACAAATGTTTGACTTAACAATCAATGGGGCAAATTTGGGGATTGATTTTACAATATCACCTGTTAACAATTTATTTATACAATATTGTTTGCATCAAGTCGAGGAGCCAACTTCATTACATATTAGTACGTTTTAATGTAGTAGTAAAATCACTGGCATAATATAGCCTATTGTAACTTATCAATGGCTGCAGTCATAAAGTTTTATCTTATATATTTATAATTGATTTTGATGCGTCGAATTTGAATGTGAAATCAGTTTATAAAACTATATTACAATATACCTAGAAGGTTAAGTTTTTTGTCAATGCAACTTAAATATTAGGTATTACCTATACAATCAATTAAGTTAACACACTTATAATTTGTATACGAATATAATTTGTATGATTACAGACAAATAGGTATTTCACAATAGTTAATAAGAACAAGTTAAGTTAAGTTAAGGTAGGTATGTGGACATCAGACGGTTAAGTTAGTGGAGAATAGTTAATAAATAATAAATTTAACTCTCTAAGCTGCTTAAAGTTGATATTCAAAAAAGTATTAACTTAACACAGTTTAAAAAAGTTAATCCACTTTTTTAATAAAATATAGTATACCGCTATAATAGATCATTAAGAGTATTTTGTGCCAATCTGTATCTTATATACATTATAGTATACAATATTATATTGATCAAGAAACATAACAAAAAATTAATGTAGAGTTATTACTTATTAGGTATATTTATTACTATAATAGTATAATAAATTATAATCAACTGATTGCTGGGATCAGGGCTTGCATTTTTAAAAATAATTTCGTTTATGTTATTTACATTAAAGAGTTACACAATTTTTGAATTTATTGTTATTTAGAATAGTGTTAAATGTTAATACCTATTAAATTTATTAATAATAACTAATTCGGGTAGGTAATGGCCCAGATACGGAATATAATATAATCAATTCTAATGTCCGTTTACATGAAATAAATATTTCTACGAAACAAATATTACTTTTAAATAAATGGATTTTAAATTATTTCGAGTTGCGTTATATTTCGTTTAATGAAATTCTATAAATTATGTTTTACGCTATATTTCGTTTAATGGTATTCTATAGATTATGTTTTGCATTATGTTTTGTTTAATGATATATTATAATATATTGTGTTAATCGTTATGTTTTGTTTTGCGGTATTTAATTATTTTTGATTATCGCTTTCTGTTATAATTACATTTACAAATTTCAATAGTTTTTTTTTTTTTATCAAATATAACGTTATTATAACGTTATATACCCTGATTATAATTCTTACATATTAGATAATATCAGTTCAACTATATAAAGTAATTAATGTATAAAACCATAAAAACAAACATTTAAAAAACATTTTTAATTTTAAATTGATGGATTATTTATCTATATCAACAGAGAATTAAAGTAGTTAACTTAAAACTTTTAAGATATTAACTTTTTAATTTGTTAATGCCCCGGACCCTATACCTTATTAATATTCAACAGCATAGGTGAAGATTTGGAGGAAAGCTTACTTAACTCATAAAAAAACCCATGCTTCAAAAAAGTTATACATTGTATTGATTGACGAGTATTGTTATTGTGTAGGATGTAATATTGATACACATTCAACGATGTGCTATTATATGAAAACAATTTATAAACTGGATTAATCTTGGATTTAACTTTTGAAATCATTAATTTTTATTGTCTTAAATTATTTATTTTAATCCTTGGTCTACTCAACTATCCTTGGTCATCTCATTCTGGAAATAAAAATATTGTATTTTTTATTATTAATTATTACATAATATAATACTATGTATGTGTAAGGTGGAAGGTTACTCACCTATATTTTAAGTAAAAAATAGAATAAAAATAATGTTACGATTCATTGTTATTAATCTACCACAATTTAAATATTGTATCATAACATTGTTGATTGCAAAACTGGTAATATATATGATGTATAATAGGGAACGAAGATAATTTAAACTTATAATGGATAAATGGTGTGGTTAGTTAAAATATAGTTCACCCCACCCTAAAATTAGAATTCCTCCTATTAGCATCAGTCAGTATAATTTATAAGCATATTAAACATTAGGCTTAGTGTTATTATTATAGTTAGTATTAGTTTGGATGTTTTAGCTCTATAAAACCTTAAAAAATACTTAAAATAAAGGAAAAAGTACTAATAACTATTTTAAAAAACTAGTTTGAAATTCTTTTTATTTGTTTTTATTTTTTTAGTCTATAGCATACGCCATAAAGTGTGTAACAAAAATAACCAAAAAAACTAAAGTACTAAATAAATGTTATTTTCTTCTAAATATATAAATAATATAAGAAATATTATAGTAAAATCGATAGGATAAAAATATAATATTTTATTACACAGTTAGAGATGATAACATTTGTCAGTTTTTTATCCTATTATCTATATACTACCTACTATATATCAATTAATCGGATTACAGTATGTTTTACCGGTGTATAGTATACGTTATACATAAATGATATGTGTTATCTCTGTATTCCTAATGCATATAACATGGCAATTTTTATGTTAAGATGCATCTATTTACCGTGTTACTTCTAATATTAGAATGTATTGTGAACTATTATCAAACTAAAAGGTAATATACTATTATCTAGGGTATCTAGATAGGTCAAAGTAATTTTATATTTTAATTTTGATGTTAGTTATGATAGTTTTAAAATTTTAAATCAATGAAGCCTCTTTTATATTTTTTATACACTCTGAACAGTGAACACGTTAAGATAAGACACGTATATGGCCGTTATCGTGGTTCTACAAAAGTTATATTTATTTTTTGGTTTTTTCACAGATTTTGACACACACGAAAATTAGCGTACGAGGAGCGGCATCGGGGTTCGGTCGGATGCGCGACGATTTTGATCTTCAGCTGGTGCGGCAGCAGCAGCAGCAACAGCACCAACAGTTGCAACAGGAAGACGTGGTCGTCGCTGACGACGACGATCAGCGGAGGAGGAGCAGACGGCGGATGCACCAACACCAGCAACACCACCACCAGAATCACAACGACGACGACGGAGACGACGACGACGACGACGAAGACGAAGACGACGAAGACGACGGAGAAGACGCCACCGACGACGGTGACGGCGGCGGCGGCAGCGGTGTCGGTGTCGGCGGTGACGATCTCGACGGTAACCGCGGTCAAGGGCGGAGTGGCCGTGGTCAGCGGAACGCCGACGCCAGTGGACCGGACTCCAATCGGCTTTTGAACGATACGGACGAATCGGACGACGAAGCCGACGTGGTCGGCGGTGGCGTTGGTGCCAGTACGTGTGGCGACGCGACTGCCAACGTGACGGCCGACAGCACCGGCGACGGTGGCGTCGGCGGAGACGTGGACGTGAACGACGACGACGACGAGGACATGATGATGATGATAGATTCGGGTAGACAGCCGGTGGCCATTGGTGGCGGTGAGTCTTCTTCGCCTCCGCCACCAACGTCAGCCACGCTCGGGTCGACCAAAGTCGACCCGGCAACGACGTCCTCCTCATCATCTTCGACTCCTCCACCGCCACCAGCGCCGACGTCCACTTCGACGGTGCCGATGCCGTCCATCACAACCAGCACCACGAGTACCACCGCCGAGGGCCAACAGGTATAAAACTACGAACGAAAATAATAATATTTTTACTTAGACTGCGAGTTTATAACGTATCAAAAATTATGTGTTTCTTATACAAGGTGTATAATAGTATAGGTACCAGACAAATGAAAAAACTCTTTTAATACTTTTAGATTTTTTTAATTCTAAAAATTTAAAAATTTAAATCGATATAATTTTTTATTGAAAAATTCAATATGCCTAGCTAATTTGTAAATCTAGTTACTACAAAAAATTTAACTATAAAAGGTTTATTTAAGACATTTAATTTTAGAAATCTCATTAGGTACCTAAGTATTTATGTTTAGTAAAGTTGATTCAGTTGTAAAACAACATTTTAAATTCAAAAAGTATAAACTTTTGAAAAATATTTCATGAGAATTTTTAAATTGGTAATTCTAAAAAATACCTAAAAATTTTTTACCTAAGAATTCAAAATAATTATTGTTACGGGTAACACGAGTATTAGTGAGGTACTGAATGTGATATCGGGTACCCGGTTTGGACTCGTTATCCGGGTACTCTGAACACCTCAGTTTTAAGTACAAAAAATCATTTACCTTTTTCACTTTTAAATTTTAGTAAAATATATCTTTTTTAAAATAAAATATATATTTCTGTTACAGTAACTACACATAATATTGGTATTAAAATAGTAGTAAATAAAAATGGCATGATTATTGACTGTATTTAAATTATTAATTTCTGTATGTGTTTGTAACAGGACGATTACGATATGACGACAACGGCTTCTGGTGTTGGCTATAGTGGCATTGGCGACGGTTATCCCTCTTCCGTGACGTCAGTGGGTCTCACCGACATGATAGGCGGCGTCGGCAATCACCTCCATCCACACCACCATCACCACTTGCTTCTTTTACATCACCAGCAGCAGCAACAGCAACAGCAACAGCAGCAGCAACTACAACAGCAACAGCAGCAACACCACCAGCACTCGCACCCGTCACAGCACCAGACCGGTGGAACATCGGCCACCGGTTATTATGGAGCTGACGCGGTAGGCAGTCAACATCACCATCCGTCAGTGGCGGCGGCAGCGCTGTCACTACCACCACCACCGCTACTGCTTCACGAACAACAGCAGCAGCAAATCAGTGGAGACTTGCAGTTGCAACTCCAGCTGCATCACCAGCACCAGCACCAACAGCAACAACATCAGCACCAGCAGCATCCACAACTGATGCAGCAGCATCAACATCAGCAGCACCAGCAGCAACAGCAGCAGCACGAAGACTTATCCCGACATCACCACCACCACCATCATCCTCTGCAGCTGCAGCAACAGCATCTCGTCGATCACCAGCATCACCATCACGAACTCACCAGCGCCGCGGTACACCACCATCTGCAGCAGCAACAGCATCAGCACCAGCACCAGCAGTTCACGGCCACGCATCCACACCACCCGCAGTACCTACAGCAGCAACAACAGCGACAACAGTTCTCGCCGGCCACGGCTGCCGCCACCGCAGCTGCCGCCCTCGCTCACCCGCACTATCACTCGCAGCAGCACCACCACCTGCAACACCAGCAACATGGCGTCAGTGACGGTGCTGGTGCTGGTGACGACGACGACGATGATGTAGTAACCTCCGCTTCCGCAGCCGCAGCCGATAACAGTGGATATCCGTCGTCGTCGTCAGCCAGGGATGCTGCGGCCACGGCTGCCGCTTATGCTGCGGCGGCGGCGCTGTACGGGGCTGGAGCCAGTGGCCAGGGACACCACGGCGTCCACCACCACGGTGGCCATCACCAGCAGCCACAACAGCAGCACATGTTACCGGTGGTGCCGACCGCGTCTCACCAGCAACACGGTATGCAGCAACAGCACCACCATCAGATGATGGTGATCGGCGGCGGCGGCGGAGTTCCTTCGTTGACAGCTCCACCGGCATCCGGTTAGTATAATATTCATATCGTTCGTCCCTAGTCGCTTGTACATTTGGGCGGGAGGTTCCTATTTTTCCTCATTTTATAGGCCTGCCACACGAAACTTACAAACTGTCCACTGTACCTATGCGTTAAAAAGTTCAAAGTTCAAATATATAATGTAAACGAAGTATTGTGCATGACGAATAATATTAAAAACTCCCCGGACAACAATAATGACAAACTTGGAGAAATATCAATCATCAAAATGTTTTGTCAAACGAATACTTCAACCGTATACACTATACACACTACTAAATATAGGTACCTATTAAATATTATGGAGATAAAGTGCCTCTCAATGATGAATACAATTGGCCTGCTTTAAATTTGGCACTGCTATTACCAAACTCAAATAACTCCACTGAGGTTTATTTTTCATTTGGGGTCTGTACCTATAGGTATAGTATAGTTCCATATTAAATAGAATATTTTGGCGTAAATGTTTCAAATTACATGACATTTGTTTAAATGTTTATAAATGTAAATACCGTTAGACTTTGAATTAGCTGAAAAATATATTTTCTCGAATATTATGATTTATAATATAGGTAATTATAGTTATTTCTTACGTCTGATCAAATTTCAAAAAAGAAACTGGTGAATTACATCTCATATAAAAATATAATAACGATACATATTTTTTTTTTATGTTGATATGATGATTCCAATTGCATTTATTTGTATCCAGAATATTGACATAGAAATCGATGAGTTGGATGCTCTTTTACCAAAATAACATCAAAATTTGTTTGAATGCTTTTAATGGATAATTATTAAATATCAGAGTCTTTGATGACAGGTCCTCGTGAATAAATATCGTGCAATTGCGACCATTTCGATTGGTATTGAAGATGGTTGTGACTTGACTATTGGTGATGTCCTATACTTCAATAACTTGGCCAAGTCTAGCCACCTACCATTCCAAGTCATAGAGTGTAAACATTTCAGCATTTCATTAAAATTAACTCTAACTATATACATACGTCGTTGCATTTGGTGCCTGTTAATTGTTTTATCCTCATCTCTTGCATAAACAACAACTTCGAACGGACAACGATGCCCAATAACTGAAGTTGCTGTCATCACCGTCCCCGTCAACTTAGTGTTATGAATAATGATTATTAATTAAAAATAAAAAAATAATTATTGATAATAATGATATGACGATAGTGTCGTCGTTTTTCCATCCTCAAATTTTATTACATTTTTTTTTTTTATCGTGCGTAGATAGTCCTCCTACACCCGCCTTGATGCAACTGAGAGCGGCGGCCACCGCAGCTGCTGCCGTGGTTGTAGATCCTACAGCGGGGGCGGTGTTGTCTTCACCTTCCGCTGTCAAGTCCAGGCGGACGGCATCATCGGTGGCCATAAACGACTCCGTCAGTGGTGGAACAACCAGCCGTTGCGGTGGTGGTCGGGGCCGGGGTCGGAGAGCGGCCTCGGCCACAGCGGCTGGTGGCCTTTCAGCTGCGGCCGCGGCGGCGCTACAGGAGCAACAACAGCAGCAGCAGCCGTTAATATTGCACCCACACCATACGCACCCACATCACCACCCACACATGCAACAGCAGCAATTCGGAACCGGTGGCCCTCCAGTTGGGTCGGCGTCTGCGACGGCGGCGGCAGTTGCTGTGGTGGCCACCGAACAGCAGAGCCCGCCGCTGGACAGGGTGTTCGTATGGGACCTAGACGAGACCATCATCGTGTTCAACTCGTTGTTAACGGGTGGATACGCGGTGGCTCATGGCAAGGTACGATATTCCATATAGTGTTAAAGTTATTTAAGTTATTAGAATAGTATTACAGTTAAGATTTTAATGGCCAAGAAACTGTTAAAAAAAAAAATCACTTAAATAAAACAATTACACATTTTAAAAAACACAAGACAAAACACTCCCCAAATATCCTAATAAGGCACAAAATAGTATAATTTTATCCTGAAACTGAGAAATATAATTCAAGAGTATAAATCAGTGTTTCCCAACCGTTTTACTACCACGGACCACTTTGACAATATTTTATAGGTCGCGGACCACCTCAATTTTACTCAAACTAGGAAGACCTTTTTTTTTTTTTGCTCATTGACAAGAATAAACAAAAATTTATTGGAAAATTTTTATTATTTTAGTGTACTATTATATATAATTATTAAACTTTACTAATAATTTACTTAGGGCCGTTCTTACAATTACGGCCCTTAGTGTAATTTTTGTATACGATAAGATAACCGTATATTACGGTAAAATAAAATATTTTTCGCTGTTTAAAAAAAAAAAATAATTTTTAATAGAAAACTAAGAAAGGTACCGCGGACCACCTATGACTGGCCCACAGACCACGTGTTGGGAAACACTGGTATAAATGGATCATTTTTATATAAATACCTATAATAGGTAATAGATATATCCGAAAAAATTTGAGATACAATTCTTTATAACTCGATGTATTTTATACTATTATACTTATCTATAAAATATTATCAGAGTTAAATAAAATATAATACATTTAATGTGATTCAACCCTAAAAAAAAATTACAATTAATATCGACTCGATGCTCATCAATAGTTGTTCATCCCTTATCGTTTGCACAGGACCAGCGAGTCATGCAGCAGCTTGGGTACCGTATGGAGGAGATGATATTCACGTTGGCCGACCAGAATTTCTTTTTCAACGAAATCGAGGTAAGTCGTAATCGATCCACATACTACATACATCGTTCTTATAATAACAACGACGATGACAATATAACCACAGATACCTATATATATAACAATATAGGTATAATATGACGTACAACTATCTAGCTGACTTGGCTTTAATGTTGACGTCTGTAAAATGGCCGAAATCAAATAAGAGTGTTTACAGCGTGTTCGTTGAAATGTGATAAGACAATCACCAAAACAAACAAATTAATTTAATTTTAGCATAAGTTAAGGATAAGGATAAGCTTACGATAAGAATAAGTTAGTCCCCAGTTTATAGACTGGGGACTTCATTTTATTGGTTTTGTCAATGACAACATTTGTATAACATGTCCAGTTCATTTCGGAACTCGGTGACCGTTCATGCTTTAAAAAATCAGGGGGTCAATTTGGGTGGTGCTTTCGGGAGGTGAAAATGTAATATTCCCAGTAATTTTTGAAAGCGTTGGGGAAAAAAATTAACGAATAATATGGTTATTCGTACGTAAAACCAAATTTCAAAAAATCGATTTTATTCTTTTGGTGTAAATCATAAAGTAAAGAAACTTGATATTTTCACAAAATATATTATTTATACTAGCATTTTTCATATATGGTAACATTTTTGAAATATTTTGGCTCTTGTTGATTTATTTATATCCATGAAACTTTTTTAAATTTTTTAATATGTTTTTAAATTATTTTCACTTTGTAAAAAAGCTTGGAAATATAATGCAAGGGTCCTCGTAAGTTGCTATAATAGCAGTTAAAATATATTAAAGGTACATAGGAACTATAATTTTTTATAAGCATTTAAAGACAATTTTTTAAATTATTTTTCAGTTAAAAATAAATAAAAATTGTATTTTTATAGCTAAGGTTAGACATATTAATAAAATATTCCCAACGAGTTTTTCTACCACAATCAAAACCAAAAAAAAATTCCTGGACAGTACCTATATCATTAATTTTTAATGAGCGTTTGATTTTTCATTTTTATAACATTTGATATTCAGTGGTTTTAACTATTAAATTTGGTTATTACTTATTTATTCAAGTATGCTAAGATGGCATACAGTCTCCGCTAAAAATCGTTTTTAGTACCTATATAAAATGATTTATCATTAAATTAAAATCGAACACATCCATTACAATGACATACTCGACAACTACTGTACAACATCATAGTGGTGGGTACTCTCTTGTCCACCTTATATTAAAATCTTATAACAGTAACCGTAACAATATGTCAAAAAAATCAATGTTAATCGCAACGGTAGCCAAGTGCCAAAATCATTGACTATAGGACTAGTGATAAGCCACATAGACCTTTTTATTAAGGTGATTCGACCATCTTCCAGGTTTAAAAAACTTTAAATGTGGGTATAGGAAGTCGCTGCTGTCTATAGTTGTATTATAAATTTATAATAATATATCTACGAAAATAATAACATTATTTACCTACTTCATAACCGTGTTGTGTGCTGCAGGAGTGTGGCGGCGGCGACCAGGCGCAGCACATCGACGACGCCGCGTCCGACGACAACGGCCAGGACCTGTCTGGCTACGACTTTGGAGCCGACGGGTTTTCCGCGTCCACGGCCTCCACCCAACACCACCAGCACCACTTCATCAACCAGCACCACTTCAACAGCACCGGCGCCAATGCGGGCAACAATCACCAGCAGCACCTGCAGTACCACCAGCAGCAGCAGCACCCGCAGCAGCAGCAGCACCACCACCAGCACCAGCAGTACCAGCAGCAGCCGTACCAACACCAGCAGCCGCAGCAACACCACCACCTGATGAGTGCCGGCGGCGGGGGCGCGTCCGTCGCCAATCCGTCGTCCGCGGGTGGTCTGAGGGGTGGTGGTGGTGGACTGAGGGGCGGTGCCGGTGGTGGAGGTTCCAGCGGCGGTGGTGGCGTAGACTGGATGCGGAAGTTGGCTTTCCGGTACCGGCGGGTCAAAGAGTTGTACAACCAGTACCGGAACTCGGTCGGAGGTAATTATAATACAAGCTGTTACCTAATGGTGTAATTATATTGCTGGGAAATCGTTAGATTGACATTTGAATTATTAATAATCGATTATTTTAAAATTGAAAACTTTCGGAAATAAAATTATATAGATTAATTGAAAATAATTGAACGCAATACGAGGAAATAATCAATTTATAAATTATTGCTAATAATCGAGCAATACAACTAGTAACACCACTAATTATACCGTAGTGTAGTCGATCGTATACACTGTTATACAACGTATATCGACTTCTCCATTTTTTGATTGAGGAGTATGTATACGGTTACCTACTTACAAAATAATGTGTTTTACTCAAGTATACGTGTTAGGTGTATACTTACCAAAACTACCTAAATGTAATTTTGACCGTTGTGTTTATACGAGAATCAATAATACCAAATCAATTTCCTTGTATGGCGTTTAGTAGTACCTACGATCTACCTATTTATTTTATTTTTTTTTTATTTTTATTTATTCTTCAAGAAGATGATGGGCCCCACCTATCAATGTTTTTATATTCAATTTTGGAAAAATAGTTTAAAACCCAGTTAGCAACTGCTATGGGCTGCAGCTGTGATTGTTTTATTTTCACTTCTCACCAATCATGTAGGTAGTGTAAATGTGTAATATTTGTTGACTTTTTTAAGTTTTATGAGTAATCAGTATTAAGTAACAACTAACCACTTACTATCACTGAAAAGTTCTCCCTCCAAATTTGGGGAAAAAAAGATTCTGGAAAATGTTGTGACACATAAATTATGTATAATATGTATTAATTTGTTTTAAATTAAAATGTTGACATTTTTTTGGCGCCTTAGCCCTCCAATTTTTTCCTATTATAATTGGCCTTTGCAAGTTAATATTTTATGAACAATTTCGATTTTTGTATTATAGGACTGCTGGGACCCGGCAAACGAGACGCTTGGCTTCAACTCCGGAGCGACATCGAATTGCACACCGACGACTGGCTCACGATGGCTGTCAAGTGTTTGAACGTCATCAATTCGAGGTGAGTTTACATGAGTGTATAATATATTAATATTATTATTATTTCACACAGACCATTATTTATATTTATATATTATTTCATTGTAAACATTATAGGTATTCAGAGATATAACATTATTATGCTTATAGCTTATAACAGCGTGGGCTTGAAATCTTAATACAATTTTTCGATTTTAAAATCAATTTTGCTTATTGACCTTAGTTTTTCTGATTTCAATTTAAAACAATGTGTTGATTTTATTATTTTATGATTTTTATATCTTTGCACAATATCATTGATTAAATATTTTCCTGATTTGTTATTAGATTTTTAATATGCATTTTTTTCATTCAAGTTTTATATTCTTACAATATTTTAATTTTGATTTATATGCCTACGAGACATACGTGAAAGATCTTCGTTTGCGCGATCCATATAAAGGTTTTGTTAAGAATGGATGTAAAATGGTCATAAGAAGACAAAATTAATTTTTATTTATTTATATTTTTATTTTAATTTATTAATAGCTTTATAAAACAATTTCGATCTTGATATTACTCTTGATTTAATAGTGGATTTTTAACGATTATTAACAATATTTAAAATCGATTTTGAAATTGATTTCAAGCCCTGACTAATAACATGACCAATTATACATTACTTTAATTGGAGACTAGGAGATACTCACTTAAATCGAATGTCTTCTGCAGTGCTCTTGTCCGACTTATTATTGAGTATGGGTCGGTTGTATGGGATCCGTTGGCTGTGATAAATTGTAAACAACTCAAGCATGTCCAGTAAACATTTAGTCCATATAGTTTTGTAATATATACTTTTAATGTTAACGGTTCTCAATTCTCAGTGACCTTACTCTCGTCCTTAGCTGACCGTCGTCGCTCTTATAATGTTTCCTTTGTGGATATTCTGTCGATTTTCATTCTCGTCTTGCAAACCTATATAAGCTTAAAGGTCCCAATATACAAAACACCGAAAATAAATTCTCATCCAGATGACCAAGCTTGCAAATCAAAACCCCTCATTCCTCTTCTTGCAAGTTGATTCACTATTGGCTATTTCAAGGAGTTTTATATAGGCAATTTTTTAAGCACGTGTCGTGTAAATATTATGTACTTAGTAAGTGATCACTAACGTGTGTAACCGTGTGATAAATAAATAGATAATCACGCGAATATCAATTTGTTTAGTATTTTACTCTCAATAGTATCATTATTTTGCCATTGTATTACCTTTAGTTATCTAACTAATTCATCCTATAAAATTTCTAAAAACATTTGAATTTCTCATCCAATTTACTTGAAAACGACTTTCTTTCATTTTTAATTAAATTGTTAATTTATGGTTTCAAATCGGTAAAGTAGGCACTAGTTTTGGAGTGCAATGCACGCAAACTCATTGTATGCTTCATTTTTTTATGTTATATAAAAGATACAAATTAAAAAGGTACGTTATTGGAATCATCTAAAAGTCTTCATTTTCTAATATTTTAGGATATACAAAATAACATTCAGATAATTTACAACTACCTACTTATTATAAGTTTAATTAAACATTGGAACGTACGAACGATGTAAAAAAACAATATCATAATATTCCCGATAAATTCCCGAGCTTGTGAAAATGGTTGGGGAATTTTTCGTGATTTTAGTTCCGGGAATTTGCACATCACTATACTCACTCCCGTTATTGTTATTAAATAATAAATAATAATGCACCTAATACATAAAATTAATATTGAACTGTTATTACGATTACCTCAGGCCCAACTGCGTCAACGTGCTGGTCACCACAACTCACCTGATACCAGCGCTGGCCAAGCTGCTTCTGTACGGTCTTGGGCCACACTTTGCAGTAGAAAACGTGTACTCGGCTTCCGGTGGCAGTGGAGGTCCGTCGACAGGCGGTGGCAAGTCCGGTGGTGGAGGCGGAACTGCGGGGTCCGCAGCATCTGCTGGATCGTCGAAGGAATCGTGTTTCGACAGGGTGGTTCAAAGGTACGGCAGAAAGTGCACATACGTGGTGATCGGCGACGGGGCCGAAGAGGAACGGGCGGCCCGACAGGTACTTATATGATCAGCATAATAATATAATTATTATTACTTATTATAACTAGTTGTATAACCTGACTTCACCTAGGAAATAATGAAAAAATATGAAATACTGAGCTATACAGGCGTATCTCGATTTTAGTGTAAGGAATAGGCCCCCGAGGTCACGGGAAAATATTTTACTAGTTGTAATAGTTTTGTATAAGTGGTACGTTTCTTTAAATATAAAAAAATAAGTGCAAACCATTACTGCAGTTATACAAACTATCGGTATTCCTATATCGAGTACAACAACTTAATAATTAACTCGAGTTCCTATTTAAATTTCTAAATTTCACACCTATTTGCAGATGAACTTTCCGTTTTGGAGGGTGTCTGGCCACAGCGACCTCCGGGCCCTGTACAACGCTCTCGACATGGGATTCCTCTAAGCCGATCAGCCCAAATCAGCAACATCAGCAACTGCGAAATCGGCAGCATCAGCAGTGGCCTCAGTGGCAGCAAAATTGACAGTAACAGTCGCCGTCGTGTATTATACCATTGAGTATATTATTAATTTATAAAATATGTGTGATTCGACACAGTGATGACGTTATAATAATCATAATTTTTATATATTTTGGTAGTATAGTAGTAAATTGAATAGTATTGTCGCATGTACATAATAATATAATATAATGTAAGTCACAATAGTATCGCGACAACGACAGCGTCGTGTACATAATATTATATTAGACGCGTCGTCGTAAATAATAATAATTATATTATGTTTTAATGTTTTGTATATAATTACTTTTTATTATTATATGTATCTTAAATTGTTTTCCGGTGTGCTCGTGAGTTTGTATATTTTGTCCTCAACGTGTAATATTATATTATATATATACAGTATACACACATTTATATAATTACACTGTATTTCCTCATAGTTTTATTTCTCGCAAAATCGTGTCCACTCTCTTTTCTCAAACGCAGACGATTAAAATAATATTATAACATACAAACTTTGTGTAAATATAAAATTGTATTCGTTGTCCTGTGTATATAAAATATTGACTCATAGCCGCAAACAGTGAGGCCCTTATTGCTCCTTCTCAGGTACTCCACTTAGGGCTGGGGGGGATAAAACCCCCCCATTAACCGTTGTCTAGCGCCTCCTAAAAATATGAAGATTTTACCACACAATGGAATATTATGTGAAAAAATCTTCATCTCCACATCAAATCTTATGCACCCCCAAATCTCAAACACTATTTGCACCTATGTATATAGTATAATATTGTAAATTATGTATTTTTTTTTTCATATTTTATTCCCATGGCTCACGCTATGTTTATGTTGTATATAATATATTATTGTACTGGCCGTCGTACACTTTTTAAATATCGCACCATTGTAGATATTTGTACAAATCATAATATTGTGATAATGGAATAATGACAGTTTTTCAGGTAACACTAAATTTCTTAACCGGATTACGTTGGATTGATTTTCGGACTTTGTTGATAAGCTAAGTAAAGCTTACCTGTAATCTATAGAATACCATAGGAACATTTTAACTGTTAAACTCTCTCGGAAGTGCACGTTCGGTAAGACCAGTATTTTTTTCAATAACAACACCTATTTTTCGATACATCTCAAGATTGAATTATTATTATTGTTATTTAATACCAAACCGTAGTAATTGAAATAAAATATTTTATACTATAAGTAAAATAATATTTTACTCTGTGGTGCTATAGACACACATACTCGTCCCATCGTTTTATAAATCAACAATTATATATAGCCATTTCCATTACCTAATGTGATAATCCGAGAAGTTATAGTACCAGTCGCTGTAACTTGACGAATCTGCTAAAATATACTGACTAAAAATATATTATATAGGTATATAAAAAAATATAATTTTACTCCAGCACAGTTGTGTAAATACTGGATAAAACGAATTCTGTAGGTATTGAAAGGGTTACAATATCTTAAAAAAAAGTTCTACCTTAAAATATTAAAAGGACGTCGTACCCGCATGTGTTGTCTTCGTCTTACATATATACGACCTGTTATTCAATTTAAACGTTAGATTATTATCTTGGGCCCCACGTAGGCTTTTATTGATGTTAATATATTTAAGTAAGTTATGATCATTTTAAAATGTAAGTTTCAAGAAGGTCATAACTTAAAATATTTTACCTTTAAATGTTATAATAGGTTAATTCACTCTGATAACAAAACTAACAGCACAAAATTGAAACTGGTGAATGAAAATTTGCCATGTCGTACTTGTGTAAGACGGAGACAACACATTCGGGTACGACGTCCTCTTAAATAAATTCAATAATGATCTGATTTAAGCATTTTAAAATTAAGAAAAAACGTATTTATGTTTAAATTTGAACTGGCCTTCATATTCGGCAAATTGTTTAATTGTAGACCGATATTTTAGTCAATATGATTAAAAAAACAGGCTTAACCAAATGTAGTATGAAAAAATGGTGTAGTTATTATAAAATAAAAATAAATACCAGTTATACTGCGCATGTGCGGACTTATAATATAATAATATGAACTTCAGTATGTAAGTACCACCTTAGTTTGTCAGAAAAAAGTTTCTATGTAATCCAAGTATCCAACGTAATCGGGAAATTAAGTGTTAGATGAAAATATTGCTCTATATTATCTTTTACTGGCTGAAGTATGGTTATTTTTACTTAACTCATAATACTGATGATCCTGAGAGTAGTAGGTTGACGAATGCAAAAGCTGAGGGGGTTGCTTCAATATGGTTCGATTAGTATACCTTTAAGATTCGCTTAATTTTTATCAAGAAAAATGCTACTATTTAATATTGTTAAAAAATAAAAAAAAGGTTGTTATTCAATATTATGCTTTATACCTTTATCTACCGAGAATATAAGATGTGGATTGGTATAATGTACAGTGGCCCACTCTCCCCATTGTATTATTTTTTTTTTATTATTTACTATAATTTATATAAACAAATTTTTTAAAATTCATTTTAAATGTATATTAAAGTTTGAAAATGTGTATGTACGTGTTATTATAAACATTAAATAATAATGATACAATATTATTATAATGGGCTGTAATCATATTTGCACCAAAATTTACCCAAAATATATACAACATATATTATATAATTTGGGCCAACATTTTTGAAAAGCGTTTGTAATTTGCACCAAAATGAATATATGTTATTTGCCCCATTTCAGATAGTGAGAAATAGGAATTTATTGTAATTTGCATCAAAATTCAAATCGATTACTCTTTCGATAGTACCTATACAACTCGTACCAGTTTTGATATTTGAATAGGTACATATAACACATTGCGATATTATATTAAGCTAATAAAACATTCCTTTTTAGATTCTGAGCAGTTGTTTCACTTACCAATTTAGTATTTACATTGTTCTACTGTACCTACGTAAGGATTGACTTAAAAGCTATCTTGATAATATATTTTTATTACGTTTTTAATAATATCTAAATTCATTATTTTTGGAAAAAAATTTAATTAATTATTTATGTACAATTTAGATTTTGATAAAGAGTGTCCATAACCCTAACATAATTACTTTAGCTTGGTTTTTATTTATGAAATAGGTAGAAAAATCAGTAGATTATATTATATTAATCACGATTCTGTTTAGAATTTAACCCTTTCGACACAAGATTGTTGTGGCTATATATATCTGTAATAAATTCATAAGTATGTATTTTTGGGCTATACAAATAAGGTCTTAACATTATAAATAATAATTTATTGTCAGTCAATTAGCCAGGATAATGATTATCAAATAATCGACAAATAATTGAATACAAAGATATACTAATATGTACTTATGAATTGTGATGGTGCAAATTGCAAACTCATTTATAATGACATACTATATAAACGAAGTTATAACAAATTTGGGAAAGTTTACATGTACCTACTCGTCACTCGTCGGGTACCAAGTATTGAAGTAGACCCGAGAGAGTTTACAAAGCCCATTCGGCTTCGGTTATACAAAAAGGAAAATTCCCAAACGTCTCCGGTTTTTTTGCAACTCAAAATCCTTCCCACTTCAGACAGACTTAGGACTGCCTCAAAAGAGTGATTAAAAATGTGTTGGTGTTTTTTAAATTTTATATTCTAGTAAATTATAAAAGTAAATTATAAAATTATATATTTGATATTGTGAATTAAAAATAAAAAAAAATTGAAATCTATAAAAATAAAAGACAAAAAATTTTTGTACATAGCTATGTCTTTTATGCGTTGCTAAACCGTTCGTCCGATGGCTCAGAGATAGTGAAGAAGACAGGCTACATTTTGTCGCGAAATAAGGTAAATAAGAGGTCCAACCAAGGGAGGTTGACAAATAGGTATTTTGACGATGGAAATTTTTGTTTACCATTCGGTTGCTATTGGTTTTAATAATAATTATTATTATTTAGCCGACCAAGTGTTCTTGATTAGAGATATTTTGCCAACTGTGGTCGATCTAAATATACCACCCTTTCTTGATACATCACAATTTACTTAGAAACAAATTTATTTAACTGAAACTATCTGCACTCGAATACACGTTGAAAGTACGTAAGATTAAATGTTATACGATTTTAAATCATATTTCTACATTACTATTGCCTCAACGTGATTGTATTTTGAAAGTGGTTTCTGCTCTCACTAATTTAAGATTTCCTTTAATCAAAAAAATTCAAGATAAAATGTAATCAATTGTAATAATTATTAAAAGTAAAGTATAGAAGTCTAACTAATTTATTAATCTGTGTAATATTTAGTTACTGTTAATATTTTAATAATTTTGAAACAAACATTTGTTTTTCTATTACCTATATACATTATACATGACGTATTCTTACTTAATAACTATTCATTTTTCCCTAGTATGGATGTTCTTGATAAAAATATTTAATGATGTTAAAGGTTTTTGACCAATTTGTATCTTTACAGATTTGAATTATGAAAGTAAAGAAAAAACTCTGTCACTAATTTTATTTTAAACCGAAAAAAATCGTAGACATCGATGTTTTTGGACTACCTATATGCGTTTCTTTACATTGGACAGTTAGTTTATTAACTCTTGTCATTTTGAACAATGCGAATCAATAAATAAATTGAAAACATTTGTTTCTAATAAATAATTACTATCTCAGTATTAATATTATTGTATTGCAACTAAGGATCGAATCGTAAAAAACCGATACCAATAAGATCGAGTTTAGAACTACAGAATTATTATCTATAATTTATAGAGTCCTATTATATAAAATCAAATTCCAAAAATGAGCTTTGTATATAGAGATTTGTAATAATATATTAAAACTATGATATTTTGTTGGTAAACTTCTACAGTTGAGAGAATCATATATATGTAACATACCATAATAAGTATTATAACAACAGTTCAACTAGAATTTTGATATTGAAAATCTTGAGCAATCGAAATTTTCAAAAGTATGGACTTGAAATACACTTTACAAGCAGTTTTTTTATTTAATTTACCTAATAGTATGGTAAAGTTTCCATGACCCAAGTTTAAACTTTAAAGACTGATAAATAATAAATGTTTGTTTAAGTTTTCAAACGGTAATGTCAGACAAAAAAAACTTATCATTAAAAAATCAATTCAGAAACTAAAATTCAATCATTTTATCATTTCGTATTAAAATTAATAAAATTGAATTCCGAAATAAAATGCACCTACGCATTAATTACACATAAATAAAATACAACTTGTTCCCGTAACTTGTGTGTTATATTGCCTACACGATTCTACAACACATGCCTACACGTCGAAAAAGACCAGGTTACCAATTTTTAAACTGATAAAATCGCAGACATCCAATATCCGGATAGATGTAATCCTTCAAATTGAACTATTAATTTTATTTCGAAACTTGTCATTATGAAAAAATGTGTGGGTCCATAATGAAAATGTTCTAAATCGTTTTTATGAAATAGTCCAAGAGAGCAATTTTAAGGTTTGAGTTCAAATATTCAACTCTTTATGGTTAAACAAAATGATAACTTCTATCAATGATGAAAAAAGTAACATTATTTGTAACTCTCGACTTCATTAATTCAAAAGTAATGTAACGATAAAAATAATTGTAGTGAACGTAAATGTAATTTAAATAGAAATATTTGAAGTGCCAACAAGTAACGTAATTTCATTACTTTTTAAAAGTTACCCAACACTGACTGTAGGTTACAAGTGGGTAACTGAAATGGATGGTGTTAAATTTGAATTTAATTATATACATAATATTATTGTATAAGAAAAACGATTTTGAGCAAGACGGTCAGTCAGCCTATGATATTACTAAGTATAGATATTTGATAATATTATTGTGAATAAAGTAATTAAGTATGAATCGGTAGATATTTTGTACCCATTGTTTTAATAACGGTGGCGTGTGATCATGATGTATATTTACCTATACCTACCATTCATAAACATATTATAATTATTCGATAAATTGATAAATAATGTGAATAAATAAATAGATATATAGCTGCGGTGTTGAAATGATCTCATGTTGTGTAAAATAAATCATTTCAAAAATAAAACGATAAAAATTACTGTACACAGCATACCTATATGCTGACAAAAAATCATTGGGGAAAAAATATGTTACCCTCTCTCGAATAAGTTATCGGGGCAACACTTAAATCCATACCACTTTCCTCACAAAACATAAACTTTAGATTACAACTCGTATTCATGTTTGATATTATAACCTCCCTGCACGACTCGCCAACAATCATCTTTCATGAAACAGTTTTCGTTGAATAATTGGTTGGTTGCATATAGATCCCTGGATAGTGCATATAGTGCATTACCTTTGACAGGATCGATGAACGCAGAGGAGTGACAAAAAAAAGTAAGTGTGGCTCGTGCGGGAAGACAATTTCAGCCCTGTGTGAAATTCGGCCCTCGACTGCGGCTCGTGCCACACACGAAGAATAGGACTGAAATAGCTCAAATTCCGCCCTTGCCACGCAATATACCTATTACCAGTATTAAATTCTGTTGTCAATAACTCCAGTGACATTATATATTAGTATTTATAATTTTTATTATATTATATTATATTTTATTATATTATGACGCATAAGCTCTAGGTCGTACATACAATTGATAATATTATACTGTGTTGGCTAGTACATAAAAAATAAATATATTATTATGTGTAATATATTAATACCACATAACTGCTGGCTACAAATATTATTATTATTATTATAATAAAAAGCTGTTGACTAGTAGGTATATTGTTTATTGTTGACGACGATTGTTATTATACACTGTGTAAATTCTTAATCGAATAGAATTAGTTTATTTATATTGTAATACATCGACAGTGAATATTGTTTTAATAATTTTATCCAATAAGTCTTTAACATTTTTTAAGTTTGGTATTTATATTATAGTGTTTAAAGTAAAGTAAAGTAAAGTAATGTTTTCAATTAATTGAATTATTTTTCCTCGACTGAAAATAGCTGTCAACAGTCCAACACTGTACTTAGCATACTAAGTTTCACACGTGAAGTGATATTTCGTCAAAAAATTAAGATGTGGCTGCAGGTCGTATAGTTGTGCTAATGTTATATTATAGTTGTAGTTAGTTTCTGTTTTACCTGAGTTAATATTATTTATAAATAAGTATTTAAAATAAGGTAATTATACATAGGTACCAATGCAGACTCTAAAAAATTAAAAATATTTTAGACATCATAATATCAGGTCTATATAAAATGTAGGTACCTGAAGTATTTGTCTTAGTTTTTAACTCATTAGGGTTAGGTACCTAATTATTTTTGCATTACAACAAAAACATGAAGATAGATAAATACATTTTTTTGTTTCCTAGTTGTTACATATTATATTATAACTTAAATTTATAAATATTTTAACCTTGTTTTCAACTTTTAGTTCTTAGCTATAAAAATTGAACATTATATACATTTTTAAATACAAAATAATTTGATAATGTTTGCGCAATTTTGTCAAAATTTGAATTTAAAATGCTTATAAAAAATGTTTACCTTCAATATTTATATGTTCATTAATTTTAAACTTCTGATATGGGTCAATTTCAAGATTTTGAATCGGCAAAACAAATTATTTAACGGCCATAATTGAAAAAAAAATCGAAAAGGAGGTTATAGTGTTGTAATTTTTCATTTTTGGTCATTAGTTTTTACTGACGTTTAAAATTTTGATGGCTACCAACAATTTCCAGCTTCCTGATGTGGACCTTTGAAAATATTAATTGGTGACCCCTATAATTATATTATATTATATTATGTACTAGCTACTTAAAACTTTAAACTTCTGGTACGATTCCACATTTTTTTTGATTTCATATCTAAATACTGTAAGTTCAAAAAAGTGGATATATTTTACAATATTACAATATTAGTATACCTTTATTGATTTATTTTTTTTTAATAATGGCATCAGCTACCGGCCGTATACGTCTTTAATTTGTTGAACTTTTTCAGTATTCTTTTTTGATACATTTTATATTTTTTAATTATTATAATACATACTATTTGTATAATATTTCAAATGTTTAATAGATCTATATATTTTGGGGTTTTTAAACGTTGAGCAATGAAAAAATACCTAATAATCGGTATCCATTTGATCCCTAACGACTATTAGGTAATAATTGAACATAAATGGACATATTTAATTTTTTTTTTTCATATATATACTGTCACACTCTGTATAGTAGATACGTTATACGAATATACTTAATTATTAATTTGAATGTTTACATGGCTTTCTAATCATTAAAATTGTATTTGACTATATGATCCTATACCTAGTTTATTATTTCTATGATTAATCAATAGTTAGGTGAACTGTTTAAGTCTTGCTAATACCAATAACATAACGTACCTAGTCCAATATATTTTACTATAGTTCTGAAACCTTCATTTTCTAACTTATAAATCCTTTCAAAATCACATTTTAAATATGACGATCAAGTTACTTAAATATTTGATTTTATCGATGTGGCAATGACCAAAAAATGATTCAATTTACACTAATCTGTATATACCATTATATATTTTACTACTCAGTACTACTGCTATATTAAAGATTATAATATTGTATACAATTTGTTGATATGTCAAATATTACATATTATAATACATTAATTGGCAAGAATTTAAACTGATAAATATATGAACATATAATATACAATTTAACGTGGTTAGAGTTCATTGTATGGTGACCTGGTGAAGCGCGGTGATTGGACGCAGTCACTAATATAGTAATGTGTGCAGCGGTCAAGCAGGCTCCCAGATGGGTGACCACCTGGGTTCTTTGTGACGATCTATCTGCCTGACATAAAAAAAAAAGCTTATCAACCGGAACCCCCACACAAACCGAATGGGGTTGCCGAGTATCAAAAAAACGATTCATCATTTTTGATTTATTTTTGTACCTCTTGCATGACATGGTGAATTGCAAGTTAAAAATAATGGTGTGGAATATTGTCCACAGTAAAAACTAGCTAATAACCATGCAGTTTTAAGTCTTAAAAAAAAAAATCATATATAACCTCCTAATTATTTAACCAAGGACTTAAATTTATTGACTGTGTGGCTAAAATAGTGTTTGCACCTTTTCATCTGCTAGTCAGCAATGTAAAAAAAAAAAACACCATATTATGGTTTTTTAAATAAGTAGTATTCGTTATAAATGTAGTAAAATGTATAATAGTATAATAATTTGAGATTAATTGATATTTTTTTCTCAAATTAATTAATCTAAGTCAACAATTGCAATAAACACATTTTTAAATTATTAAAAAAATAATCGTCTAGTTTAAATCGTGATGAAATGTATTTGTTGTAATTTGTAAGATGATTTAAATCGGTGGTGGGTTGTTTTTGGTTGTAGATTGACATCTCACAACAGCAGAGTTCGCGTGATGCCCGATTTCAATTCTATTTCTATTATTATACAGAAAGTATGTGTGCTGAATACGTTATATACATGTCTTGGGTGTTGTGACTTGCAGGAGGGAGGGTTTACAAACAATTCAAAGAAACGTTATGTATGATACACTACGAACATTTTTAAAACACATTATTCTATTCGGTTAGTTCCAATTGGAAGTATTTAATTTTTATCATGTTTGAAAATGTGATCATATTATTTAAGTTTAATATTATGCGATAAAACAATTTGTAATCAGTATTTTTACTATCTATTAATCTTTAATAATTATTTATTCCCAACACTGGATTCATTTATAAGCATTTTAAATTCAATTTTTTATGATGAATATTCAACAGTTAGTTAATAATTTCTCCTCAAACGATTTTTGATATTTTGTTGTAATTCAAAAATTAACTATAAATAGATACTTCAAATTTCCACAAAATGATTATTATGATAAAATATTATAATTGTCCGTAGATGATAAAATGTTCAAAATATTTCGACTCTTTTTTGAACTTTTTGAAAACATTTGAAATTTTGAAAAAAAATCAATCAATTTTCTAAAAGCTTGAACAATTATTAATAGGTACAAGGTTCCTCATAAGTTGTTGTAATAGCAATTTTTAAATAATGAAGATACATTATGTACGGCTACATGGTTCGCAGTTTCTTGATATTTCGGATCAGCTTGAAAAATACAACGAACAGTATCTGCTTGGCCTTTTTGTTTCAGTCTTAAAGAAGCACTATATTCCAAAAAATCTTCTGGAGTAACCTGCTCTATTGTCATCCTTTTAACATGAGCTATGAACTCACGATATATAATACTTTTTTTTTTTTTTTATTGAACTTAAAAAAACATCAACAACAAAGGTTATTAGTTTTGTGCAAAATTACATAGTCATTATTAAAAATACAGTATTTGTATGGTGTTCATTATATATGGTTACAATTTAAATTTATATTTATATTACAATTTTCTTTAACAGTTGGTTCAAATTTTGTCGTATAAATCGGATTTTTTGAGGAAGGTTAACATGTTCGATATGTTTTCACTATCTGGTCCTAGAGCTTCATACAAGTTGGGTGGGATGTTGTATTTTTTTAGATCTTTGGCATATTGATAACACTCAGTAATGATGTGCTTCACTGTTAGTGTAACCCCACAGACTATACATTGGGTGGGTTCTTTTTAGGCCATGAGGTGTTGATGAGTCAGCCTTGTGTGACCTATTCGGAGACGATTTATAAGAATTTTTTCTTTTCTACTGAGATTTGGGTTTTGCCAGTTAAAAATTGTGTTTTTAATTTCGTTGAGTTTGGTCTGTTGTTTAGACCAGTGCGTTTGCCATTTTATTAGTGATTTGTTTTTGATGTGAGTTTTGATGTCATCATATGTTACGGTGTCGAGAAACTATATTGAGGTTGTTTGGTTGTGCCGCTTCCTTTGCTGCTTGGTCCGCCATCTCGTTCCCCCTTATATTTGTGTGGCCTGGTACCCAAATGAAATTGATATTTATACCCCTAAGCTTTAGGTCGTTGGTTTTTTCTTGTATGTTCTTTGCAATGTCTGATGGGTTTGTATTGTTCTCTAAGCTTCGTAGTGTGCTCAGTGAATCGGTGAGTATCAGATTGTTTGTTGATATTTTATCTTGTATTTGTATGAGTTAAAAAATATTTTCTTGTGTAGTTAAAACAGTGATAAAAATAATTATATTATTAGTGTAGTAGAATAAAACCAATTATAAAGGGGGGGAGGTAAATTAAAATGTTAGAACGAAAATACAATTCTGGTATATGTGTAAATGATTTTACTCCACAACAAGATATTATTATGGTTTGTAATCGCGAATGGAATTTCGTTTTGACTTAAATGCTAATAAGTATGATCTCACTTACCTTGACTGGTATGGCGATATACCAGTCGATCTGGATGTCTTTGAAGTTGTTTTTTTTACTATTCGTAGTTCGATGAACGTTATTATTACAATGACTCACTTCTATAATTGCACGTCTGATCTTTATGAGATTTGAAGTTCATATATCAATATTATTGTTTTATTGTACTACAATACGATCTTTATATATAAAACCCTTTTCTATTTTAATTGATTGAGTCTTACTCAATACTTTAGCGTTTATTTATAACTAGCTGATCCCGTGCACTTCGTTTCCCGTTAAATGTATGCCAACCCTTTATGACTCAAACTCTGTTCAATTCGTTATTTAATATTCGGTGTATGGTGTTCAAAATTTATTCATTAAAAATCGTACCTCTTCAATGAATAAAAATAACAAATATAATTACATATTTGTGTATCACCTCCCCGTCACCTGACTCGTCCTGTCCAGTAGATTTTTAATTTTGCAATTTTTTTGTTCCTACACATGTTATATTCGACGCAAAAAATTCTCCTGAACAGAACCGTCACCCTGGTGATAGTGCGTTGTGAATAAAGAATAATTAAATAAAACATATATAATCATTTATAAGTAAGGAATTCCTTTTTTGTTAATAATTTCAATTATAATTATTAACAAAAATCAGTTATATATTCATTGTAGTGCTTTGTGGTATACGATGTTTTTTGTTTGATCACCTGGCGCATAGACAAACAAATCTGATGGTTTCCCAACACGGGAACAGGCAACATATAATTGACCATGTGAGAAACATGGGTTTTCCAAATTAATACCACAAACACTTAATCGCCCCTGGGACTTTTAAATTATTGAAATTATCTTTATTGATTTGTATATTTAGATTTCCCATTCTATTCCGTATTTGATACAAAATATCATCACACATATGATCCTTGTACTTGATCCACAAATCGATTGGCTTTGATGGGTAGCATGTACATATGATTATAGAAAACAATGTTAAACATCTGTCCTGTCTAATTGATAAAATATAATACTTACGGTTTCCAATAGTATTCTCGTATCTCTGTCTCCATTCTTCAGAGATAATCATAGCACCCCATTCTCTTGTTGTGTTTGGTACTCTTGGTTGGTTCCCACGTCTCGCTCTGTGCATCGTCCTTGCTGCTTGCAAATAGGTATATGTCCTTGCTGCCTCCGGAAACCTAATTATTGAGTATTATTTATAGTGTACAGGTAATAATTTAAAATGTCTTTAGAGTAGAAACCTCTGAATCTCTTCGTTATAAATTGTACTTATATTTATTGGTTCTCTCACAGCTCTCCGTCTTTATGAACAAATAAAAGCCGTTTGGTTGTCATTATTATTTTCTACAAGTCTCTGCGGAACACATGTATGAGTTCTAGTTAATTTAAAGTCACTATTGTCTAGTCTTATGCTGCCTCTGCCTCGACATTGCGAATTAAAATAATTTGTGCATCTCAATTGTCTGGTAATAATAAAATATAAATAATTACATACTTTAAATTATATCAATGTGTTATTTTATATTTTATGATTAAATTTAACCTTCTGTTTGCAGTTTCGTTATGGCTGTAATATTGAAAATTTAAGCTATCAGTATATATGTTGGATCGCTCATGAACTCCTGTCTCCATACGAACAACATTCCAATTAGCTGTAGTTTAAAAATAAACATAACCTAGGTTAAAGTATACCTACGTATAGTACAAAATCACAAACTGTTGAAGTCTGTACTAATTTGAAAAAGCATTCGATAAAGTTAACCATTAACTTTAACCAAAGTCACCTTCTTGAAGCGAAACTTGAAAACATAGATATAATGGACCCTCTGCTGTCATGGTTTAATTCATTATTATCCATATATTAAACAAATTAGTTAAATATAAAAATTATATCTCAAAATCTATCAATATAGCATTAGAGGCCCCACAAGGTGACTATGTCTTACATCCCATACTTTTTATCCCGTTTATAAATTAATTTATCCTGTTATGAAAAAATTTTAAGTTTTCTGAATATTATTACTTTTGAAAAATAACTGTAAATAAATAAATAAATTTAAATCATTGAATGTCCAGAGTTATTAGCGAAAATATATTTAAAATAAATTATAGACATACAAAACCGATTAGTTTATTCTATGATTATAGAAAATATTTATTCTAATTGTATGATACACTTGTTAAAAATGCATTAATGTTTTATGGAAATTTTTTTGATAGTATAATTTTAACTTTCTTAATAACAAAATTCTATCTAAATTGTTTAATTATATTTTTTTTTATATATCTGTATTACATCTATAGTTATATTATGTTCTCATTAAATTCTGTTTGAATAATCTAACATGATTGTTTTGTTTATTAATACCTATTAAGTTCATGTATTATGTATATTTGTATCAAATTATTAACTACTTATGTATAATTATGCGAGAATTTACTATATAATTTAAATATAACACAATCATTGCAAGTTTCAATTGGAATATTTTATTCCCTAAATAAATAAATAAATAGAAATATATTATTTAGAATTTTTTATGAATGGTGAAGGTACTGTGAACTAATGTGAAATGATTTGATGAAGAAAAAGTGATTTGATATATTTTGTCAATTTAGTTACCTATCTAAGGTTAAGATAAGTATAAGAATTCCTAGAGAAACAAAAATATAAGTTCATGTTAAATGATGCTTGTTAATTGTTATTATATAATATTGATAGACTAATCCTTATTAGTTATTACATATAAAATATAAGTTAAATTTTCGA
The DNA here is from genome assembly GCA_949089665.1 of Macrosiphum euphorbiae. NCBI lineage: Eukaryota > Metazoa > Arthropoda > Insecta > Hemiptera > Aphididae > Macrosiphum > Macrosiphum euphorbiae. The sequence goes on along the minus strand of CARXXK010000002.1, from coordinate 70,613,398 downwards.
AATAAAGGGCTATGAAATAATTCGGAAAATATAAATTATTAACCCAAGTTAGCCAAATGTGAATTCTTCATAATCTTCTAAATAATGTATACGACATTAATTATTAGTAGGTACATGATATTATTATCTACAAATTGTATTACAAAGAAATATGGGATGATTTGTGATGATTACATTTTAAGAAGAATATCAAGCCCGTAAATATTTGGTACTTGGTATTTATCCATTACTATCCACTCATATAGAGACGTAACTAATAGACGTGGAAAACTACCAATTTATTTACCATGCAGACTTAAAGTTTTTTTTGTTTTTATTTTATCACATATGTGATTATATTTTTGAAGGCCTACTCGAAGTTTTACCAATGTAATTTAAAAGCGATTGAAACTCGGCGCAAGGGAAAAAATGTTAGTAATGTCCATAGTCGTGTCCAGACCTTTTACGTAGAGGGTGTAACCTGGTGCGTACCCAGGGAGCTAAGGGTAAAGGGGCTCTAGTCCCACTTTTTGAATAATTTTTGTTATTCTCAAATTCGTCATTATCATAATATCAAATATGAATTTCAAAAAAATGTTGTCCCCTATTTCAGATTGCTTATAACTGGTGTAGTGATGTCAGTAGGTAAACAATTAAAATAAATTCATATAGATAATAAACCGTTATTTACACATCTTGTTTCTTGGGAACGAATGCAGTTTAGCTCTCATTCGATTTTTTTGATTTTTTTGATTTAGCCGGTTAGTGATATGAATTATGAACCACAAAAATTTGATAATTATGAGCTCAGCGTATCTGATGACGAAGATATTGACATAACATACTAACATAATATTAGTACATTGCCTATATCTGTACATTTAGGTTTTTATTGCTTATTATTTTAACCTATTTCATCCAAACCAAAAAATATAATTTACTTCTGATTCAACCAACATTTCTTTATGGTATTACACCGAATTCAAAATAAACTACTTTGAGTTACTTGTTTAATATGCAAATGTTTTAAATAACTTTATAATTCAACTGTACGTGGTTTATTAACAATAACATAAAAAGTAAGTACGATAGGTAAATTCTGATTCCATCAAAAAGTTGACTGTTGAGTATATAAATACCAACATTACCAAAAAAAAATTCCAAATATTTAAATGTTTGGTATTTTAAGCCCCAGAACACGATTTTTGGAAAAATTGAGCATTTTGAAGTTTTTTGACCATAACAACTTCCAAATTAAATTTGAGCTATTTTTATTTAAAGTACCATCAAATTAGCCATTCAAAACACACATTTTGAAAATAAAAATTCCAAAAAATCGCTTGGGAGCTAAACTGCATTTATGCCAAGATATACTAAGGCATTTTAGGGATCTTAGTTGATGGTGCCACCTGAAATCGAGGAGGCGAAGGTGCATACACTGCACCCCCCGGTGGACACGTAAGCCCTGATTAAGGGGGGGGCTTGGCCCCCGGTCCTCGATAGTTAGAATTTATTTAGGGGCCTCATATTTGTCCATTACTTTTTTCGTTATAGGCGTAAATCATCTAAAAAAAATGTATTATAACAGGTAGGTACCTAATATTAAATATATAGGTACATTATCTATTATTGTTTTTTTCATACATGGGAATCAAAATGTCTGAATCCGGGCTCGTGGACACGCCTATGGTAAGGTATATTGTAACTAAGTAATGTATGAGTGAGAAGTGTATAAGTACACATATGGCCCAGTAAAATATTTAGCATTTACTTCTATTCAACATAGGTACATTATCAGGGCCGCATTTAGGGGGGGGGGCATTGGTTACAACTGCTCGGGATGCCAAATTTTTGTGGTTGGAAATTTGTTCCCTTGTGAACTAATAAAACTTTTAAAATTTAAATTATTTCAATAACAGTGTTTATAATAATATAATATTATATTATATTATACATCATATATATATTATAACTAGCTGATCCCGTGCACTTCGTTTCCAGTTAAATGTACCAACTCTATATGACTCAAACATTGTTCAATGCGTTATTTAATATTCGGTGTATGATGTTCTAGATTTATCAACTTTTCTGTTGCCCGGAATAAAAATTCTGAATTGCAGCAGTACATTATCAGATAGGTAATTTACCTGCGGTATATCGCGGACCCCGTGCTGTTTGTACGTAAGTGTATGATTTAACTCAAAAAGTACCAAAGTTATACCAAGTTTTAAGTTTTTACTTAATTCCACCTACCTATAAATCCTAACCTAACCTAACCGTACTAAAATCCGATGAATAAAAAAACCAATTTTAACCCTTTTTAAATTAGCGTATCTTCTTCCCATAGGTCTAATCTACACACCGTCATTCATTTATATATAAGATATATTTACAAAAAATAATAATACAAATCAACAAACATGCCCGATTAACCAATAGCAACCAATATAATATAATACACCATAGAGTAAATAAAGACAACGGTATCGAGTTCAAATCCCAGACATCAATAAATAGTTTTTGCAGTTTTTCTAATTATTCGGTTGACTTTTTAAAAATTTTCTTTCGTAATAACCTTCACCTGGCAATTACGAACATTTTAAAACAAATTTGAGACCAATCCGACGAGCCGTTCTCAACTGATGCAATTTCGAATTTTTTGTCTCCATTTTTATATATATAGATATAGATTATATTATAAAGATATTATATATTATACCATATAGGTACCTAATAATAATTTTATAGAGGGGCTATAAAAAGTTCGAAAATAATGTCGCCGACAGTATTTCAGCCGAAAATAATTCAGCATGTAGCCGACGAATATTTAGACCGAATAATATTTTACCAGTAAATATTTCAGCCGAATAAAATTTAGTAGAAAATAATATAGCTGACAGTATTTCACCCAACAAATATTTTGGCCGAACCTTATTTTAGCCGACAAATATTTTGGCCTAACGCCGTGGCCTACGTAAATCCCGCGAGTCCGACAAACTGTTTTGTTTTTAGTCGCATTTGTCGGATCCACGTAGGATACGGCGTAACTGAACCCTAACGTCCCTAACATATAGGTACCATTTGATTTGGTGGGGCAGGGGCAAGGGGCCACTCCCAAGCCCGTATTTCTAAAAAAATTTATATTGTTAAAAACAAAATTACACAAATAAACATGCTAAATGAAAAATATGACTTCCACCCCCACAAAATCGCTGGAGCCGCCCCCTCTATTGATTCCTTACATATAGTTATATACTAGGTATATATAAATACTTTACTAAAATAATGTACGCAAGCTCTTTCACAGTTGAATAGTTATTTAATTTTGTTTTTTTCAAGCATATATTTTAAATGTATAATAATTACAATATTAAAGTCTTAAGTAACATTTTTGTTTATAGTGCATATTGTTTTTAATTGACTTACTTAAATTATTTTTTCAAAAATGGATAAGTATCAATTTGTAAATAATATAATGTATCATTTGGTGTGTAAACTAGATTTGTTTGTGATAAATTGGGTTTTCTTAAATTCAAGTTTTTCAAAAAAAATATTTAACAGGAAAACTTTGTTTTGTTATCTTCCCATTGTACTGCAAGAAATACTATATTTTAGTGAACCTGGGTTTTATCTTTATGTGTGAACTCATAAATATTTCACAACGATATAACCAATACTGAAGGATGTATGATAGTGGGTACTATAGTACCTACCTATTTCCAGTCGAATTTCGTAAAATTTGTAATCAATCAAGATACATAATTCAAATTTTTTAATCTAATAACCTACTTACAATCTATTTCTTATCGAATAGCTTCTTATTATTTTAGTATTAAGTTATATTTATTGTAGACTTTATAGTTTAGTTTTTATCTACCTAATAAGTTATCAAAATAATATTTGAAGTACATAAATATGATACAAAATACAAAATCATTTATTTTTTCAAAGATCAACAGTCTAATTAAATAAACCAAGTCTGCACCTAGATATTATACGTTTTATCTACTTTATTCGTCAGGTATAATATGTGTATTTAATGAATAGTTATTTATAACTTTCTGAGCGGATTTAATTGTATAAACTAAGACATTTGAGCGGGTAACAAAAAAAAAAATATAATCGTATATATTATTATGTAGTGGTTCACTTATTAGTTACTAAAAAGTAATGACGTACGTTACATTTGTCCCTAGTGGCTGGTACTATTGTCCCAGTATTGGGCACAGCTGTAACATTGTTTTTTTCCATATTAAAATTTATTCAACAAAGTGTGGAAATAAAGATAAAGATTCAATACAAATATATTTTCCAAGGTAATAACTTACTTTACTAATCGAAAGTGTAAATGAACCAAACCATTTGGAACTTTGGCAGAAATAAATTATTTTATGAAAAATGTTACAATTGTACCCGATCTTCCCTACAGCAGGGATAATTGTTGCATGAAGAAAAACAATATACCAACACAAAACAAATATTATATGGTAAGGTTAAATTATATCTATAAGATCTATAAGAAATACGAACAGTTATATGATAATAATTATTCAAAACGTTCTTTGATAATAGTATAATGGTATTGTTATGAAAAATCGTCGAGCATTCAAAGCACTCACTGTATAGGTTGAAAAAAAAATTGTACATTATATTATTATAATATATAATATTTAAACTTAGAATAAAACACGAGACAAATAATGAAAACGGACCATATTATGGAATGTGGGTGGTCCAATATACATATATTCATACATACGCATTAGGTACATATATACATTATACGCACTTAAGTCCTTTTACATACACGCAGCAGATGCAACACATAAATAATATTCTACACCTCTCCGACCAGACGTTTAGTGGAGACAACACAATCAAATATCAGTGGCGCCAGTAAACACCATATATTAAAACCACGAACGCATTCTTTCGTATACATATATATATATATACTTTACCCCTTCGATAATTCTCCGATCAAGACGTTTGGTAAAAACAAAACCATAAATTACTTTTGTCGCACAGCACAAAATAATAAAATATATCAATACTTTAATATCACTTATTAATCGTTGCACAAGTAGAAAGGATCAACAAAAATCATATTATATAAGGACCACAGAGAATCGACTCGTCGCCAGTGTCTTTTCCGGAGATACACATGGTCCACGCCAGTCAACATCATGACACTCTTCCACTACTGTTCAAAGGAGTGCTCATTACTGTGTATATGCGTATACAATATATGTATATGGGATTATTTCAGCATTCGGTGTGTCTGTCTAAATTGGTTGTCTCTCTATCAAACAAATTCACATTGTTCATCTTTTCCACTCACCTATCCTTTGATTTCTTAAAAACATAAGGTTCTGTAACTTTTATCATATTATAGGCCTGTTACATCACTACTACACATTTATATTTTGGAACACGAATATAATAATAAGTGCTCTTTAACTTAAATTATATCTGGTTGACGAATTGACTATATGTACTCTTGCCACGAATGTAGGAATTCTAAGAGCTGTATTTAGAACATAAGTATAGTAATAAGTGCCCTTTAACTTAAATTACATTCAGTTGGCGAATTGACTATACGTACTCTTGCCACAAATGTAGGAACTCTAAGAGCTGTGTTCAAGGCAGAAATGTGTGATAATAAATACTCATCACTATAAATTACATTCGATTGGCGAATTGACTATATTATGTACTCTTGCCACGAATGTAGGGATTTTGAGAGCATATGGTAACAGTCACAGCTAGAAAATTATATACGAAATTCTACAAATTATATAAACCAAAATACCTACATATATTGTCATCGTGATATCGACTGTCGAACACGACCCCGAAGCATTACAAACCACTTCGGAGAACCAGCTACTCGCGAGGTAAGTGTTTGAATATTTATACAATAAGCATAGATAATTCAAATATCATTAAGCAGATAGGTATAACCCAGTAGTAGGGTGATCTTATGCGGAAACTTCAAAACCAATATAATTTTACACAATTCACAGACACGTGAACACACATCCACGTACTGCGTACAAAGCGTACTACGTATTATCGAGCACCGACGTTGTAGCGGGGTTTATTGAACTATCACTCCCCAAAGGACACTGGTAACCGGTTTGCCAGACGCGTCCCTTGCTCGTCAAAGCAGGTCATCAACTCGCTTGTTCACCGTACATTACGTGTCGTTTTATATACCTTGTTCATTATAACACACACGCGTCTCACCTAAAAAAACCATTACCTTCCCCTACAGCCTATTTTCCTCTTACTACATTATTTACCTATTTATATTCAACGCGTCTTAAGTTTTTCTTAAGAAAACGTCACACCCGTGGCAGGTGTTGTCTGCAGCGTCTAATACAAAGTACGAGTATAACAAAGCAAATATTTGTTCAGTAAAGAACATTTTGTGTTTTCAGTTTGTAATATTATTATAAAAGAGTGAATCAGTCAAACCTAAAGGTGAGAACAAATAATATATTACAATAATAATATATTTGTTTTTCTTTTGTTGATATTTAGATTTTTTCATGAATATTGTGTGCATTTTAAAATTGTTACGATGTACTTATATAGGTACTCATAAATCGTTGAGTTTCATGTAAATATTTAATAGGTAAAATCACAAATTTACAATGTTATCATTTGACAGGTGTTATCATTACAACAGGTGCACTACTAGTGTGGCCCGTGGGGCGTATAGGCACCTATACTCTTTTAATAAACATCACCCAAAAAGTGATACCACAAAATATCTGTTCAAATTATATGCTCACACAATTTTGTTTGTACGTGACGATCGAGCTATAATACAATTTTGAAAATTGTTTCTCACCCCAATCGCTGGAAATGTGTACAAACATATTTTGAATAATGAAATTATTGTGTATGGATGTACCTAATAAGTGTTACGGTCGTATAAAACAGTCATGTCAGGAGACATATTGTAAGCACATACCTATACCTATCTATATATATTATAGTCACCACTTAGCTGTTTTAAACATGCATAAAAAATTATCTATAAATATTGATGAAGTGATTAGAATATTTTAAAGATCTTCTAGAAGAATAAAAACCGGCCAAGTGCGAGTCCGACTCGTGCACGAAGGGTTCCGTACCATCATCAGCTATGTTGACAACACTGCTTATATTACATATTCTAGAATTTTTAGTATTGAGGAGAAGTAATGCCAACGCGGTTCCTCTCCCGTCCCTCGATTAACTAAAAAAAAAAAAAGAAAAAAAAAAAAAAATGTTTAGTATTTTTTGTTATAGCATCCACGGAAATACATAATCTGTGAAAATTTCAACTTTTTAACTTTCATGGATCATGAGATACATCCTGGTGACAGATGAATGGACGGACGGACAATGGACCCTTAGTAATATTCTTCCGTTTTACCATTCGGAACCCTAAAAACGGAGAATTGGTCAATTAAATTTGTTATGTAATATGTTTATTGAAATTTGTTATTATTAAATAAACTATTAAAATGAATATTTTATTCATTTTAAAACTTAAACTTAATGCCTATACTTTTATGTACTTAAAGTAAATTCTTTGTCTAACCCCTAACTCCTTTTTTCATTTTTAAATCCATGCCTAATCATTATTAATATGAACATAATATATACCGGAGTGTGTTTGGCAATGGCCGAGTTATTGTTTCGGAGTTCGTAAGTTCATAATATATATGTGTTTATTGGACTTTAACCAGTATTCATATATATAATATATCAAATCTTATAAATATTATTCTGTATTTAATTCTGAAGATGAATGAAACTATTGTTGTAATTATCATGATTCATGACGTAGTCAGGAAAGAGTTGGTTCATAAGAAAGTGTTGAAATTATGATAATATTATATACCTACTTATTCTTATATCGTGGTTGCAGGGCCGTATTTCAACATTTTCCTCCCCTAAAAAGTTATTTCTTAAAATGCAAGGTAACTAATATGTTGGGTCATAATAAATTTATAACTCATAAATGTGGTTAGATTTTGAAAATTTTTTTATTTGAAACCTGTTTTTCAATGAGTTAAGAACAATCAGTGATGCAAACAGAATTTGTCAGTCGGACTTAGTTTCAAAGTTATACATGAGTTTGTGAATTCGCATCCAGCAGGGTTTTTTTTGAAATTAAATTTATTTTTTAACAATATAATATACAGTAAGTACAATAGGTAATTTTAATTAAAAACAAAAATAATTAACTAATTAAGTTAAACAGTTAATTTTTTTTCAACATTTGATAACTTAACTTTTGAAGATACTTCGATAGTCTATCTTGACCTAGGATTTTCGATGACGAAATTCGATGTTAATAATCGAGCGTCGAAATTAAGTCAAAACTGATTCAGTGGTACCAGGGTCGCATTGACCTGCCGCTACTTATTAGGTACTTCGGTTTCGACGGTCCACGAGCAATTCATTCAACAGCCCCCACGGCATGTGTTCCTGTTACTTATATGTTGATGTTTAGCGGAATAATAATTTTTAAAACTCGTTCACAATAAAAAAGCCTGACTACTGCAAAGGATTTTTAACGGAGATGGCAGCATTAACAGTAAATATTATATACACTCCAACCAACACATGTTTTGACTTTTTAAATAATAAGAGTAAACGTTTTTTGACCACCGTGCGTCCCCTCGACCCTTAACTATATGGTCTACTCTGAATGGCAATAATACTACAATAATAATACTTAACTCTGAATTTTACTGGCCATCTGTGAAATCGACACCAGTTCACGAAAACAGGAAATGATAGCGACATCTAGCGCTCCAGTGCACGTTCTTAGTCCGACGATCTCTAAACTTAGAACAGACGTTTTTCGTTCGCCCTTACTATGGATGTTGACCGTGTGTCATATATATACAACTGGTAATTCATTATACCTTCGGAGGTCTGCTGTGCGACAACCGTCCGAAAAAGTCGTATGACAACTATAAACCCTGTTCTTTAAAAGACACTTTAGTCGAAACTCCGTTCGGCTGTTCCACCGACCCAGGACAACCGGGCCGAGTTCAATGATAATTAGTACGTATGTACATTCGATACTTTCCACACATATGTGATGTGTATCGAAGGGTCCTTTCACGTTTGTCCACAAAACTCGACCTCCATACAATTTTTGCCATTTTATTCAACAATGAAAATTGAAAACCTTCCTATTGTAATTAAATTTTTTTAAGGAAGGTAAATTAAAATGCATTGCTATGCATTCTACTGATGAAAAACAAATGTTTTATACCTCAAAAATGTAAAAATCTAACGAACCATATAAATTATTGTGATGCAACACAATATAATATAGTCTGTTTTTTTTAAAAAAGATTTTAAATTTTGTTTTTATTGTTTATGATTGTATATTAATTATATTATATAAAAATGGATGTTTGTCTGTATGTCTGTAATTAATATACTTAAGAACTACTGGACAGTTTTCGAAATAAAAGTTATGATATCAATAGATTTATTAATTATCTTACTATATTTAAATTTGTATGAGCATTTAACCATGTATTATTATAATTAATATATGAGATTACGTGTCGTACTAAGAATTTAACATTAGTCGGGTGACGCTTTTATTGTAATAATTTACACTCTCATAACTTACATGCAAATTAAAATATCATGAAAAAGTTACAACGTTGCTACGAAGTCAATGTTAAAAAGGTGGGTAAGTAGATGTCGCTTTGCTGTACAGTAGGTTACAAGTGGGTCACTGTTTAATGGATGGTTTTAAATTTGAATTCAATGATATAATATCATACAAATATTTAAACTCTTCTACTTTTTATATTATTTCTACTTATTATTAATACGGTAGCCAATAAGTTGAATTAATATTATAAAATTACAAAAAAATAACTAAAATCGTTATTATTGGTTATTTAATATATCATTTCCTCCAAATTTGAACATAAAATAACTATATTTTTGAGTATTTTGGTTACAGAGCAACCTACTTACGTGGAACCTTGTTGTAAGTTTTCAATTCTTATAGCTATAAAAGTTAATTTTTAACCACAAAACCATTTTAAAATTTAAAATTTGATAAATGTTGTCAAAAACCAAACTTTAAATGCTAATAAAATAAATTGCGTCTATGTATTTTTAATATTTTTGAACTGCTATTTAAACAATATACCAGAAGCCATGTATTTAATTTTCAAGATTTTCTACAAAACAAATAGCATTTTATTGATACCTATTCATAGAAAAAAAAACTAAAAAAGTTGTTAACTGAAAATGTCAGTAAGCAGCTTAAAACAGCTTTTTACCACATAAATATGTCTTACGAAAGACTCGTACTCTACTTAACGTTACGTAACGTTTTGTACAATTATAAATGTAATAATGTTATATTCTATTTTTGTGATTTTTTAAATTAATTACTACGCCTTTTAATATTGAATTGGGTTTCTGGATTGTTAACCAAGAGTAACTTAGACTCCGCTATCAGTTATTAGTCTTTGTTACTTATTTGCCGTTACTCGTTACCTAGTCGTTACATCGTTTTATTTAAGTATAAAAAAAATACAATATAAGTTAAATAACTTATTTTATATACTCTGTAATAAATACCTACCTATTTCGTTAATAAGTTAATAAGAACAGCACTTTGAACGTACTTCTGTGTACAATCGTATGCTATTTTCATATTTTTGGATTACAATTATTGTTTGATTGCATCTATGCTAACTTGAGTAACAGCCCACAAATTATTTATTATACCACTCTGATACCTAACGCCGTACAGAGTGCTGACTGCAGGTATAAGTATAGATATTATAATATGCTATATAAAATAAAAGACCTTAATTGGATTAGGTAATTTAAAGTATAAAAAAGCGTAATTTTGAATAAAAAAAATCCGTGGGATGGCAGTGCGTAGCCAACCGTTTACCTATCCTCGGCCACTCCGTCTCCCAAGTAATATTTTTTTTTGTTTGCAGTTCTTTTATATTATTTTTTTATATATTTTATTCGTATATATAATTTATAAATCTTATTACATGATTTTTCTACTTTTTCTTTCCTACCTTTTCAAACTAATATAATATTATGATGTATTTGTTTAGCTTAGCATAAATTATCCTAACATAACTATAACTCATCATATATTTATTTTTTTTCATGTCACAGCTCTAATATTTATGCAGTGTATAATTGAGACCATTTTTGGGGGCCACTGTTTATACCTACTGTAATGTTACAATATATAGTGGTCATATTAGCATACCGTAATAGTGACTATTGTCTTAAAATTAAAAACAGATGCCAATATTATATATAGTTATTAAATGTATTATAATGGTTTATAAAGATTTGTTTTTGACAAACATAAGTTCAGATAACTAATTAGAGGTAATGGGTAGCAATATAAATTAATATAGAGTTTCAACTTAAAATTGTTTTTCATCGTTTACAATCATTTAGCAATGGATTCAAATTTAATATAAAAACTAAATAGTACTATGGTAGGATTATAACATGTTTTTGATCAATGGTCTCAAAAAGTATGAAATTTATCTTTTTTTAATAGGATTTCATCTCCATATTTGTTTCCTCTATCAGACCAACGTGCAGCATACCTATAGATCAAACGCATTACGTTAAAACGAATTGTGGCATTTTTGAGTAATCTTAAAATAACTTATCTATGTAGACCATAGGTAAATACTAGCATAATTGCATATTTATAAATTATGTCATAATTTCAGTTACTTAATATTTTCAATTAATACAAATTATATTTACTAGAATGATAACTAGATATAGTATGGATATAATTTGTGAACTAAAAATAAAATACACCCTCTCCTCCTATGCGGAAGAATACGACTTACATGTTTTGTCAATACAATGCGCGCTATGACGGTAATAAAATTATTGATACTTGTTTAAGTACTGATAAAACGTAATAATTATTACGCGTTTGGGGAACTCACGCACACTAATGATCAATTACTACACACATACTCACACAGCAATATAACATATTGCCTATACTCAACCCCTTAAAAACGGTCCACTTTCAACCGCCTTAACGTACCCACACCTAGAGCGCTGCGCGTAATTACATTTTTTTTACTCCAAAATTTGATGACAAACAGAAAAACACACATTTTTGTAAAACGAATACATTCATCGCTACGCTCAGAATATAAAATACTCCAAGTGCTAAATCCAAAATTTCGGTTTTCCATCTAGGTAGACTAAAACCTAGGTACACCTGTATTATAGAGCTCTATTTTATATTTTTTCATTTTTTTCCGGACGAAGATTGATTATACAACCAGTACAGCATAATATTATATTGATTCATATAGGTCGCTACAGCAGTATTTTTGTTGACGGTGCGTTTCCAGGGAGGACCGATTGTTTATCTATCACAAAAGTGTATCGAAAAATCGTACTAATTTTGTTAATTCGAGAACCTAGTTCAGTTCGTAAAACGGGAACTGTTATATCAAGCAATAATAAAAAGGGTAATAACAAAATCATGGATTTGACTATGTTAAACGACTCGTGGTACACGACGTTTCCTCTGGACGACTTCCAGTCCGTTCTGCGCATGATATGTGACGAGTTAATGAAGATGGCTTTAGCCGCCTGGACGTTATGTTTGGTTCTATTCTCCACGGTCAGTGTAACCGGCAGGTTGTCCGAATGTGCACTGAATATGGCCATCAAAGAGCCGGCGCCCAAAGCCTGTCCACGGCAGCTGACAGCGTTCAAGGCATTTTACAACAATCGTTGGGTCCGCACGACATTCACTGCCATAGTCGCGATGCTGTTATTGGGCATGTACGTCAAAACCGTCGTCAGGCCTGTATATTTGCTAGTCGCCGGGTCGGTCTTGACCGCAGTCTGGTTGAGCGGGTACCTACTCGTAACACTCCTGACAATTTTTGTTCGCTGGGGAAAAGTGTTTTTATAATCCATCATGATATTATATTCATTTTTAACTCTATGTAACTTTTAACGACAAGATAAATAATAACGATGATTTGCAACAAAAACGTAGTTTTTATCTTCTTTAAAAATATATATTTTATTTTAATTTAAAAATATATTTGTAAAATATAAAATTGCCACTTATTAGAATGAAAACATATAAGTAATAAGATTAATAGACCATTAATCATAAATCATAAAATATGTAATAGTTAAAAATTAAAATTGTTATTGCATATTTTGGCTAATGTAGAAGATAGAAAAAGTTTCCTTTTCATTAGAATATTATATTAAAAGTATCATTATACAATAGTACCTAACGCTTCAGAGCATAATGAGTTATGGTTATAGGCAATGGGAACACAAGTTCTAATAGTAGGTATAATCAATGATAATAATATAAATACCAACTATTTTTAGAAATGCGCACCAAACAAATAATATTATTGTAAATACTTGTAAAGTACACTTGTCAGTTATACCAATCGAACTATTGGCTACCAAAAAAATTATTATAATGAAACATTTTTATCTAGATAATTTAGTTAAGACAACGAGATTATTCAACTAAGATGATACATCATATTATAAACATGTTTAAAACTATCTAGATAAGATAAAAGATAGTTAATTATTTATCTAGATAATTCACCTAGATAAATTTATCTTATTATGCTCAACAGAATCGTGCACATTTTAAGGCACTCGATTTCGTATTTTTTACCTAAGATTTTCGTGAGATGTTGTCAGTTTTTTATTAAGGTTACACATTTGACTTATAGTTATATACTTATATCATTATAAATTGTATAATATTTTAAGGTGAATGTCAACATTCGCCTACGAGACCTAGTATTTTTGACCTGTTTTTTTTGCCCTAAGCATAAAAATTGTTCTAATAGAGCCATAAGAATTCTAAAAACAGATTTGAATTTGACGTCAAGTCTAATTAAAATTGACATTCCCGTATTTTTATTTTTTTATTTTAACTTGTCAAAAAATTGAAACACGACAGTTTTTAAATCCCCTTTTTTAATATGACATTTTGAAAAATTTGGAGATAATATAAAAATGTGGGAAAGTCAATTTCAAGTAGACTTGACGACAAATTAAAATCTGGTTTTAGAAATTCTATCGCTTCATTAGATGGATTGATATGTTTGGTAAAGAACCCGTTCAAAATCCTGTGTCGCGGGTGAGTTGGACAAAACAGGAAATCACGGTATCAAATCCCCCTTAATCTAATTTTAAAATTCTTTTAGATTCTGAGTGGAACGATGAATGTATTGTTTTTTTTTGGTTTACAATGATGTGTGTGTTTTTTTTTGTGTCTTTATACACGATAAGTAGTCGATATAATGCTTCGATTTTCAACTTCAGTACCTTGTTCGATTGGAAAGTGAATATCGTTGGCGCATTGAGAAGGTCAAAATTAGTAATTTTCAAAAACGCCAAGAAAAACAGATATAAATTAAGAAAAAACGGGAATTTTTACGCAAAATCGATTTTTCACAAAATTGAATTTGGTTTTTGTGTATCTTTAAAACAAATGACCGTAGATACATGACATTTTCACTGGTTGCTTATATTTGCATTTTCTATACACGATAACATTTTCGAAATATTTTGGTTTATTTTGAACTGTATAGGGACATTTTAATTTTCCATTTTTTTTAAAATTTTTTTATAAAAATATCAATTAAATTTAATTTGTTTGTTAAAAAACCTTGAAAATTTAATAGAAGGCTCCTAGTATATTGTTTCAAAAGACCGATGAAAACTATTAAAAATCCTTAGTCACAGTTTTTTTTTATGAGCATTTAAACTTTAATGTTCAAATCTTGAAAATACTGAAAAATCACGAAAATTAGCAAACTATTTTGAGTTAGGAATTCATAAAAATTCACAAGATTCTTTATAAGATTATCTACCTTTATCAAAAAAAAAATTTCTACAAGAAGTCAAATTAAATTTTTATGAGTTGTTGAAATTCAAATTTTTACAACATTGGATATTCAGTCGATTTCGCATGTAGTGATTTTTTTTATTTTGTTGTAATTCAAAAACGAATAACTGTAAGTACATGCAAATTTCACTGAATGTTTATTTTATCAATTTTTATACTTGATAAAATTTTCAAAATATTTTGACATGTTTTGAGCTAATTAAGGACATTTTCATATTTAAATTTTTTGTTTTTTTTTATCTGTTGGGCAAAAAGTGTAAAAAATTATTACAAGGCTCCTGATATATTATTAATATAGCAGCTGAAAAATATTATAAATACATAGGCACAATTTTTTTTGATAAGCATTTAAAAGTCAAATTTTGACAAAATGTATCAAATTTAAAATTGAATAATTATTTTATAGTTAAAAATGTATAAAATGTTCAACTTTTATACCTAAGGATTGAAAATTTAAAACAAGATTCCACGCGAATAGTTAATTCTGTTAACAAAAAATCTAAAAAATACATAACCGCAGTTTATTTTTATAGTCATTTTAAGTTCAAATTTGGACGAAATTACATATTAAAAAACCTAGTATAACTATTTTAGTTATTTTGTTGTGATTGTATGATATTATTTGTGGGTACTTGAAACTTCTAAGGTATACTACTAGGTAAATGTATATCGATGATAGTATCACGGTTTGTATTATATTATATAATATTATGGTCTCGTATTCAATTAGATCGAAAATGAATTCAGATTTTGAAACTTAAAAGTTGAAATAAGAAAAAATCAATTAGGTAAGTAAAATAACTTTTAGTTAATTTTGTCATTTTAATTTATACTAAAAATCATCAGTTAAGTATAAAATGAAGTACCTATTTACACAAAATATAGAAAAAAATCTTATATACTTATTGGCTATTGCACAATTTCTGGTATAAGTGTCTGTAGTTCAAGCTGAATTTTACAACTCATAAGGCCACAGACTCACAGGCCACAGCCACAGAGTAAGTTAGTCAAGGATAAGGGGTATAAGGATTGTATAAATTTTAATTTATTGAACAATGACCATTCATTTCAATATTCTTTCAATAGAAAATTATGTAGGTATCTTGTACAAATTACCTATATATGAAAATTAATTTAGAAGATCCTATAATTTTAGATAATATATCGAGGCAGAGTTCCATTCTCAAGTGTTGAGTAAGCTAATTGGTCATATAAACAACTACAATGTTGGTCACTTGGCCACATGCATATCATACGAAATTCTAGTCTATTATTTGAATAAAACCATTGTTTATAGAGACCATTGAGTATTTGAGTGTTTGATTGGATCAAATTATACGATGCACTGACTTTCACTTCTTACAACATGAGCCAACCCTATTTTTTAAAATTTGTTTTGGATGTTTTTAAAACAACATTATAGTAACTAACTAAGTCCTTTAACCCAACAAGCCATAAGCCTACTATAATTTGATTTTATCACTTTAGATAATATATGTATGAAGTTTATACTTGTTTTTTTTTACTTTTTGAAAAAAAATATATATCTCTAAATAGCAGTATTTACCGGTACCAAAACCGAAACCTTTATTCTGTTATTTTAAGAACCAGAACCGAAACCGGTATCGAATTTTTATTTTTTTGAAGAACCGAATTGGAACCGAAACCAAAAAATCATAAAGGTTAAAAGCCCTGCTCCTGAGTACACAAAGTTAAATAATTCAAAAACCTGAAAAACTACTCATTAGAATTTTGACTCTTATACGTAAAAATGTTCGAAATGTTCCAATCGCTAAATAATTTACTGTAGAAAAAGGGAGGGGGGGTCCTATTTGAAAAACAGAAGTTTGTATTTCCACAGGAGACTCCTCATAAGTAGTAAACAATATCACAGGAATTTGAAAGTATGGTCTCTAAGTCTCTTTATTTAAATATTCCAAAAATCAGATTTGGGAATAACTGCATTACATAAAAATAAAGGTGATCAAGCTTGATGAATCCCCCTGTACAGTGCATAAAGATACAGTATGCATATTACATACATACTTGACTTATTAGAAGTGAACACGTGGTCGTATGCAATAATTTATAGTTTATCATTTATCATTCAAATTTAACATATCCATTACTTGCTCATTTTATTTTATTTATAAGTGCAGGCTGAATTATTTGTAGTACATATTAACACAGAAACACCTAATTATACTATATTAGGTATAGTGTATAATAAGTAATATAAGATGAATCTATGTTATATGTATAATTTATAATTTGTATCTGAAAAGGCTTATTTTATAATTGTATATACTCATCATTGTTATTCAAGATTGTTCATAAAAGGGCTTGTATTTTAAAAAAAAAATTCCGTTTTATGTTATTTACAGTTAAAACATTAAACAATTTTTGAGTTTATCGTTATTTAGAATAAATACGTTATCCTAGTTTTGCGTTTATCGTTATTTAAAATAGTGTTAATACCTATTAAATTAAAAAAAAAAAAAATACGCTGGTAGGTAATGGCCAGGATACTGAATATAATATAATCAATTGTAGATTGTTTGTATGAAATAAATGTTTCTAGAAAACCAATAGACTTTTTAAATAAATAGATTTTAAAATATTTTGTTTTGTGTTATTTTTCGTTAAATGATATTATTCTATAAATTACGTTTTGCTTTCTGTTTTGTTTAATGATGTATAATATATTTTGTTAATCGTTATATTTTGTTTTGGGGTATTTAATTATTTTTGATTATCATCGCTTTCCATTATAATTAGTTTACAAAGTTGTTTGTAAGCTAATTATTTTTTACACAGTTTTTTGTCAAATATAACGTTATAATCATTACTTTATTATAACGTTTGCGATCATTGGTTCATATTAATTTTATGATTGAGCATATAGGCGCAAAAGAGCTATAGCTAGGGCATAGTCGCACTGATTATGATATAATATTATAAAATATATTTACCTAAACTACCTAAGCTAAAAATCTTCTAGTATTCAACATTAATTATTGACATAATAAAGTATATACATTATGTTGTATGTGAATAAAATTAAAATTTTTATTTATTTCGTATATTTATATAAAAAAAATTAAAAATAATTGTATTGTATAACCAAACTTAAGTGATTTATTTAATATTTGTATAACGAACAATAATATTGTACATATAAGTTTGTTGTGGAAAAGCTTCAAACTATTTTATACTATAAACATTTTGTTTGTCTCCTTTAACTTACATTAAATGTAATTAATTAAAATAAAGGTGGGCAAGTGGGTCGCTCTGCTGTATAGTAGGTTACAGGTTAGGGTACGGGTCACCGTAATCAATGCTGTTAAATTTGAATTGTAATATCATTGTATCAAGGCCGGATTAAGCACCTATTGGGCCCCGGGGCTGAAATTTTATATGGGCCCTTTTGACAAAACATGCTTTACAAAGCCGCTCGCTACGCTCGCACAACAATACATTTTTTTAACTATTTCACAAATTCTCAATAGCATTATAAGATTATAAAATTAATAGGTTTGTACAATTTATGTCTATAAAATTACTCATTTTAGTATGATAAGTAAATACAAATTTTCATAATAACTATTAAATGTATTAATAGTATACAACAAATATCAAACTTAAGTTAATAATAGGTATATAAAACAAAAACTATTTAATTAATTAAATTTTTTTTTCTTGCTTTACTTGAAGCCAACTCTTTTAGTACATAATTTAAGTCTGATGATTTTAACAAATCATTCTCAGAATATAAAATCATTTGTATATCTAAGTTTTCTTGTGTTTGACTAGTTCTATATTATTGGCGTAATGTCATTCTGGCTCTCAGCTGAACCATTGGCTTCTTTGTTATTATAATAATATTATGAAAATAAATTTTTTAATAAAAATTGGTATATAACAAATTTGCAAATAAAATACTTATTTAATAAAAGTATTTTATTTTTAATAGTTAACACATTGAAGACGAGTACCGTGTTAGGCACGGCCACGGTTTTAAGATACGTGAGACGCTATAATTTTTACAATGTTAATAAAAGAGTAGTTTTTTTTTAATTCATTGATTAAAATTATAACATATCAATTATTTCATTCTTGTTTAGTAAAAGATAATTTCTTTTTAAACAAATGGCCAAGTTAATGGTTCAAAATATTATTGATTGATAAGTATATTATATTATACTAAGTTTAGTTTTAAAAATGTTTAGCTTTGAAAATAACATGTATTGATGTAGGTATTCAATAATAACTATAATAATTTGAATGCTTGGCACTTACCAGTCGAAAAAAATGGTTTTTAAAATATATAAAAACTATTTTTTTTAAATCACTGAAAATTGTGTATCGGCTTAAAATTGTTTGGGCCCCTTTCACTTGGGTATTCGAGAGGGCCCCGGGGCTACCGCCCCGGCTAGACCCCCCCTTAATCCGGCCTTGCATTGTATGCGAAAAACGATTCTGATTAATCATAGTCAGGCTATGATATATTATTACTATGTAAGTATATTTGATGATATTATTGTGAATAAAGTAATTTATTAACATATTTAGGTTTAACCTTGTTTTCAATTTTTAATATTTTGAACTTCGAACGTAAATAAAAATTTAATTTGACTTTCAGGTAGTCATATTTTTTTGATAAAAGTAGACAAACTTATGAGGTATTTTGTCAAAATTCGAAATTTAAATGCTTATAAAAAAAATTGTGACTATGTATTTTTAATGTTTTTCAACTCTCATTGTAATAATATATTAGGAACCTTGTATTAAATTTTCAAGCTCTTTGACCCAACGAATATAATTGTATTGATATTTAGTATTGATATTAATAAAAAAAATGGAAGCTGTATATATCCGTAAACAGCTCAAAACAAGTCAAAATATTTTGAATATGTTATGGCATGTACTGAAAATGCTAGTATAAACATTCAGTCAAAGTTACCAACTATACTCATATTTCATTTTCTTATCACAAAAGATACTGTTGAAAAAAATCGAAGTATTTTTACTGTCCTATAAGATGTTGATAGACACTCAACAAAAAATAAATTAAAAAATCAATCATTGTAAAATCAATACATTCATCGCTTCGGTCAGAAACTAAAATAAAATAAAAATTATATTTATATAGGGTTATAAAATTTCATGACATTTATAATATTTATAAAAATTGTATAATATATCTTAAAGCTTATAGACACAAAATCTTACAGCAAGAGAACATTTTTAAAAATTGGTTTATTATATTAAATGCTAATAATTAATATCAGTCAACTATTAAGTAATAAACTAACTGATAATAGTATATTACCATTTATACATATAACATATACTTAATTTATAATATAAACCATTATCAAAATATAGTGATTCGTAAACGTAGGATTCAGTATCAATATTTTCTGTGTGTTATAAATAATAATTTCTAACCTGTAATCATCTATAACGAAATACGTTTAAAAGAAAAATAATATTTTTCTCAATTGCATTGAAATATTTCAAGGAGAGTGAATATAATATTTGTTTTTGTAATAAATAATATAAAGTAATACACTAATAGCTAAGAGTTAAGATACAAAATATAAAATAGGTAATATCTATATAATATATTTTGTTTAGTTTGTAAGTAATATATATATTACTTACAAACTAAACAATTATACTCAACTATAAGTCGCTTTAATTATTTTAGTTAGGTTTAAAGTCATTTTTTAAATCATTGTCATTATAATCAATAACTCCACTTACTTTTTGTAATAAGGGGTTATCTACAAAATCTAAAAACTGAAATTTGTTGAGGTGGAATAGGGAAATATAGAAAATTATTATACTGGCGGTAAACTGAAAAGTCGATTTCAGCCCGAAAATTAGGAACACCCAGTGGGTATGTCCCCGGGGTCCTATCGACCGTATTTTCGCAGAATATAGAAAGAGATAATATTGACCCCTTTTATAAATAAATCTTCTAGGAGAATGAAAGTCTTGGATTGGACTTGGACACATTAATAAAATAATATTACAAGTAGGTACCTCATAAATCTGATGTAAGTTGTTAGTAATAAATAAAAAGTGTAAAAGTTACCTCTATAGTGAAACAATAAAAATTTAATTTTTATAATGTTTTTTTATTCGTCCACTCCTTTTAGAAATCCTGGTTACGCCACTGATGACTGTTCATATTCATCTTACAAATATATTTGATAATATATTATCATATTGATATATTATTGATGATCTATTTTGTAGGTAGTAATTTAATAGTCTGATCAATGATCATATTAACATTATAGCTGCACATTCATAATATATTATCATCAATATTCAATTATTAACAGATTTATTATTATTATTATTACTATTTTCTAATAATTAATATTATGAAAATAATATAATAATGTATTTGTGCACTCAGTTTTTATATTATTTACTTTGTCATTTTGTTTTTTATTTGATAATATTATTAATCATAATCGTATTTTAATATTATTTAAAAAACGAACACCAATCACAAAAGTGATTTTTACTTGGCAATCACAATATTGAATATATTATATTAAATTATATTATTACGTTGTGTAGCTATTTTATTTTACGTTATTCGGGTAATACGGGCACGCGCAGTAGAAACCGTTGGTAGAATTTCGGCTTTCTATCCATCGAAATCGGTCGATAAAAACAACCGACACTCGACAGCAACTTGGCAATTTGGCTGCACTTGAAAAGTTGTTGTGAATCGGACCGCCCACGCAAAACTGTTCCTCAAAACGGTTATATTCGGTACTAGGAACTCAGGAGAAAAACGGTGCCGCCGAGCCGCGCTCGTTTTCGCCACAGTAACAACAATAATCATAATAATAATAAAATATTTTATGACGTGCCGTCTTCTGTGTGTGTGTGTAGTATACCCATAGGTACTTAACGGCAGTCTACGGCGGCGCTACAATGTTTAATATATATATATATGTTACAATATTACAAGACGAGTAGCGGTAAAGCTCTCCTTCTGAGTTCCTGATGAGCAAAATATTGTAAAACGAATACAATGTAGGAAATATATTTACGATTTATTATTTATTATTTATTGTAGTCACTATGATTATCATCACAGTTATATTATTACAATTTATACCTATTATCTATAATATACGATGCTGTATAATAGAATACATTTAATTTAATTTATTCAATGATTGTACTCTGGCCTCTGGCAACAAAGCGCTACAATATTCTGCGATGATAATAATAATAATGCACCTCTTAAAAACGAAATATACGATAAACGATAGTAATAACATTAGTATGGGCTACAATATTATTCTTCTGTTGTATTGTATTCGAATAAAAGATGTTTACTATTCGTCGATATACGGGTAAAAATTATAAAGAATCGTTTGGTGTTTTCCCAGTTCATGTGTAGGTACATTGAATGCGATGTAGGTATATATAACATAATATTTAATAATATTTATTATATTATTGTAATCATTATTGTTATTATGACTATTATCCCAGTAATATTATCTACATAATACTGTTGTACCACAGAATAAATTTCATTTCATTTATCCTGTGATTAATTTAGGTACCTATATTGATACTTTCTGTGCGTGCAAAGCGATATATTTAATATTCCACGAAAGTAATAATAATAATAATGATATTACACATCGTTTTAAAACGAAATATATTGCGATACAAATTATGGTAATAACATTATTGGGGTATAAAAAAATATTGTTCTGTTGTATTTTGTTTGAATAAATGTATATTCCTCGAAGATCTAAGAATTAAAATTACAAAGAATCGTTTGGTTTTTTTATCACGGTAAGTCACTAGAACAAAAACATTGTAATTAATATGTAAGCACTTAGTTCAGGGCCAGAGGGATCATTTTGTGGATTTTCTGAATTTTCTAAGGACCTCCTTAAAGTCTTGATGTAGAAGATAATAATATAGATTGTACTCATTATAATATTAAAAAATAAAAATTATAAATTACAGTCATAATGTCATTATATTTATTTTAAAGGAAGGTATAGAATCGTCGAATTAGTATTAGGTACGTTTATTTTATTTACGAAACAAATTATCATCGTGTGCGGGGACCTAACACTAAACTTTATACATTTTTATTCTTTCATTTTTCATTCCGTGTGAAAAAATTTACAGATTATTCAGTACCTCTGTACCTATTTAATTATTTCAATGTTTATTATGAATGCATATATTATTATGATATTTGTTGAACTATTCAACAGTTAATTAATTATTTATAATTAGATTCCAGGAAATCGTGCATTTACACGTTTTTATTTATTTAACTAGGTTTAGGTAGAGGATCATATATAGGGCTATAATATGATACACTTTTGGTCTTTTTGTATTTTGCACAAAACAGGTGCAGTAAAATAATTTTTAATTTTTAATTGTCTTATGTAATTAGATTGATTTATGATTTATATAATTATGATGACTAGTAAAAAAAAGCAATTGGAACACATTAACCCAGGATATGGTAAATATGCAACATGTTACATTCCTGTGATAAAATGATACAAGTTAGTCAATTATATACATCTGTATATTGTGTTAAATGATGGGAAAGTTCTTTTCAAAAATGAGTTAATTCAAGTTAAAGTTCAAGACATTAAATACGAATTAGTTCAAATTATAGTTCATAGTTTTTAAAATGAACTAGTTTAAGTTCATCTAATTTGAATTTGGTTTTTTAATCGGTTGTTATTTTTTATAATTGTAGGTACCTACTATACGGCTATAGATACTAGATATTAGAATGAACAAATTATTAAATAGGATGCCAACCGGCAACCTTTGATAAAATAATTTTATTTGTACACAAGGTTTTTTCTTTGGTAATAAAAAGTCTTTTCAAGAAATTTAAAGTTTCTTGAGTGTCTTCTCCAATGTATTATTATTATATAAATTAAACTTACTAAACATTAGAAATATAACTATGGTCTATAAAAATTAATTTGTCAATGAACGAACGAAAAACATTAAACATTTCTTGAAAAATAAAGTCATTCATGTCAAGTTCAGACAATATGAACGTGTTCTTTCCCGGGCTTGCAAACGCAAACGCTATAATAACGTCATATTTGACAAAAAACGATTGAAATTTGTAAATGTAAATAATTAAATACCGCAAAACAAAACATAACGATTAACAAAATATATTATATATCATTAAACAAAACAACGCAAAACGTAATTTATAGAATATCAATCAACGAAAAATATCGGAAAATTTAATATAATATAGAATTTCATTTAACGAAAAATAACTCAAAACGAAATTATTTAAAATCCGTTTATTTAAAAGTTATATTGGTTTCGTAGAAATATTCATTTCATGCATACGGAATACTGATATTAGAATTGATTATAATATTATGTTCCGTATCCGGAAATGATCACAAATGATAGATTAAAGATGAATATTTAGCTAAAATGTACAATGTTTATACTATGTACAATATTTTATCTAATTAATAATGAAATGCAGTCCAAGCTTATTTAAATTCTATGCTATTTGAATTTTAAAAATATAAATTTTAAAATATGCTAAGTACTTATATAAATATTTATATTTGGAATTATAAAATGACTTGAGTTGTTAATGATATCAATTTATAAATATATGAATATATGATGCTCTTGAATCTTGATAGTAGAAAACATTTTTCCAGATCTAGTGATATGCCTTTGACACTGTAAATAACAATATTGAACTTGTTACCATGTTATTATAATATATATTTACTTGAACGAGTGCTTTTATTTGTATACAAATAATATTTAATTTCAAAATATTTCTAATAATTCATCATTATTTACATAAGTTTGTATTATGTAAAATAATATGTTTATGTTAAGTGTTAGTAAATCCATGTGTGATACTCTTGCAGATAATAGTAAAAAGTCAATATCAATTTTTCTATTTCCGCTTTACCGTACACTTTGGTGAGTGACTGTCATCGAAAACTTAACTTTCGGTGCAGGATTGACAAAACAGTATATTGTGTTTTTAAGGGCGGGAAGTGAGCTATTTCAGTTACTGGCGACGTGTTATTGTTGTTACTAATTTATTGTTGAAACGGTTTTATTGTTTCCTGAAATAATACGTTTTTGGAGCAACTTTTTAGTGGATACTGTAATGATATGCTCACACACCATTATAATAAACTAAAATCTTACAGAATACTTAATAAATAACGGTCAGACTGTCGTTTGTAGAAATCGGTCACATCAAATAAAACCATTATTAACGACAATTAAGATATCGGAACGCACTCATAACGGTAAAACGCAGGGTGTGTGACTTTATTATATGATGCCGCCAGAGAAAAGGAAAGGAAAAAAAGGGTATCTGCCGCCAAAGAATAATCTAGTTCCCAAGCTCACGATAACCTTTTGATAAAGCCGCCTACCACTCTCTGGTCAGCATCTTCTCGTCATCCCTTAAATCAGTGCATGAGCACCATTCACAGAGTAACAACCTCCAAAAAAAGTCTAAAAAGACCGATTTCAACGAGCGACATTCTGGACTCCTTATGTGAGCAATAATCAGTGCGTTTATTATTTCGAGTTATAATTTAAAAAAATATTACTCTGTGTCTATTAAAACACTTACAAAATAATTCACAATTGACTGCGGATCAGGTAAGGCAATTAATATAATATTTTATGTTAATTGCATTTATTATATTATCTGTGCATGCTTTTTATACAATTGTGTTGTATAGTGTATTTGATTTAATTCTCGAAAACACGATCTCGAGAGCCCTCCGATCACCTGGAGGAAGGTAATTGCTTAGTCTTACGATTTTAATATATTTATCGACAGGCGTCGTATTTTATTTTTATCGTAATTTTTGAGTCATTACAATACTGATGGAAGAAATGTTTTACCACTCTAGCCGCCTGGTGAAACTTTTCCCTTTGTACCCAAATCCTTCTTGATGTGCCCCTGCTTATGCCTTATGGTGGAAGTGAAGTACTTACTTTCGATGATTTGAAATGTCAGGCGCCTTCGACAATGTCTCGACGGTAACAAACACACGACCCGACTGCAGCGGTCACCTACTCAGCGCCGTGAATTTGGTATTTGCTAAGTTTCTACGGTAGGCCGATGACGTTTTGGTCCGTTAGATGGCGTTCCCAATTCCGAAATCCGTATTTCACAATGTTTACCGTCTTGTCCATCACAAAGGCAGCTGGAAATTAATAATATTTTATATTATTATTATTGACCGATAGACCACATTCGCGCGTTAATGAGGATGTGACAATAATTATTAGTACCTAGGTATTTAAAATTACGTACACATTTTTTCGTGAATTATTTCGTTCGTGTGAATAGAACTTCAAAAAATATAATTATTGTTTTATTTTGTATTCTCCTTCTTACAAGTATTTAACATAGAAAATGTACACTCATCAGTTGTTAAAGTTTAACTTCGTTAGATTAAAAATTATAGTGCATTGACCTTTATTGTGAAACTGAATGGTTTGTAAATTATCTGTTTTCGTATATTATGTATGTTTTGAACTATAATACAATTTTTTTAATGAGTTTTACGTATATAAAATTGCACATTTTAAAATCTATCATAAGTCGCATACAAATCTGAATTATCGGAAAAGACTGACATATCCGACCACAGATAATGTTCTTACCATAAGTTCTATAATAAGTCAATTCTCTCTAATTATTAAATTATTAAACTAACAAAACTAAACTGTTGATTGTACATTTTCTATATTACACATTTACACACCTCAAGTAAGAAGTAGGTCGTAGACATCAAAAGAGGCGTCATTAAAATCGTTCACAATAATATTTTTTATTTTTCACACGAATGAAATATTTCAAGAAAAAAAATGTCATGAAATTTTAAATCCATACTAATTACTGTAATAGGTAGTAGGTACCACTTAATATCTACCACATAATATAATATAATAAGTTGTATTCAGATTGGAGAGAACGTGTGGAAATAGTTGTGTGTAATAATATAGTTTGAAACAAAGATTGAAAGATCTACTGTTAAAAGGACGTGGCACCCACATAATGTTGTTTCGTCCTACAATTGCTCAACTTGGCACATTTTAAGTTCAGAAGATCACGTTTAGCTCCGTTAGTTTATAAATTAGAGTGAATTGATCTCTAATAAAAATTAAATTAAGAATATTATCTTTTTTTTATTATATTTTAATTTTAAAGCGAGTTATGAATATTTTAATATGTGATTCCCTAGATAATAATCTTGCCTTTTAAATTTTATAAGAAGTCAATTCACTTAATTTTTAAACAAACCGAGCTAAACGTGATCTGCTGAGCATAACATTTGGTATGTTACTCACTAATAAGACAGAGACAACGCATGTGGATGCCACTTTCTTTTAACATATTATAACGTGTAACATATAGAAGTTGCTTTTTATAAGTAATAATTTATAGTTAAACATAAAAGCTACACAACCTTTATACACACAAACTCTTAAAACCATAACATACATTTTAAATTTAAAATAATAATAATGTTTGATGTTTATTATTTAGCATTAATTGCTATCTATAAGACATAGGTGCCCATAATTTATTATATTGTTACATTGTAAAATTATGAACAATTTTAAAGTATACTAAGTATACTTTAGAAAACAAAATAAGTATACTAAGTATACTTTAGAAAACAAAATAAGTATACTTTACTTATACTAATACTTTGAACTTATACTATACTTATTTTGTTTTCCTGCCAAAGAAAATAATACAACCAGTTGGTTTTAACAAAACATGTATTGCTTACGGTATTGCTTATTATTCAATACATTCGTTTGAGAAAAAAAAATAATATATCTATGTATTTTACTTACTTGTAAAAACAATTAATAAATAATATTTAAGCGTTTTAAAATCATCTGTTTGAATAAAACAGTATGTTATTAATTTTGTCGATCGTAACGACGTTAACATATTATATTTGTTTATATGCGATTGCGGCGTTAAAGCGTTGAAATATGTGTTCTAATTCTGATCATTTCCGCATAACACGTAAGGAATTTAAACCAATCAAGCGATCGGGATATAAGAATGGTGATCCATATAAAAGCACCTCAAGAAACGGAAGGAATAATGTCAGAACAATAATTTCGTACGATAAGTAAGTGCACTTCGTTCAGGCTTCGGTAGTCCGATTTGCGAGTATCTTTTTTTTATTGAAATACGAATATTAAAATATTGAACTATAGTAATTTTTTACTATTTAAACGGTAGGTATAGATCTTTATTTTTAAACAATCATTAATTATTCCTTCGAAAAATTACATACAATTAAATTAGAGTTGGTTTATTTATTGAGTGAGTATTTTTTTCTCGACAAATATTATGTCCAGGGCCCCGCAAAATCTAGCACCAGCCCTGTGGCAAATATCCGGTTATTCTTCAGACCATTTACTATCCAAATTTGGGTGGAAATATTTGCAGTACATAATAATATTAAAAGTGCATAACGGTCCATTTCAATGCTACATCACCACACTTTCAAACTTCAAACTTTCGACAAAGCCAAATTATTATACATCAGTTCAAAAAAAATGTCCATCGTCTTATTCGTCATATTGAGTAGTCGACAAAATAAAATGAGTGCTTTTGAAAAAAACTTTCTTTTGCAATTTTCACTTTTACCCGGTATAACTATAAGCATATTGGAAAACTATAATTTCATATTAATATTTTTAATGTTCGAGATTTAACGTCTTACCAGGCGTTATCTAAACAGTATTATGTTTTCTAGTTTTATATTAATTAGTAATTAGTATTTACTTATATATAAGTTTAAAGTTTAATATTAATATTTTGTAATTATATATGAAAAAAAATTATGGTCCTCCAGTTAATTTATGGTTGTTTAAAAGGTAAAAGTGTACATTTCAACATAGGATTTGTTTTCAATAGTTTCCCGTTATGTTTTGAAGATAGTTTAATTAATGTTTGAGTGCAAAAACGATGGGATTTGGCGCACACCGATGCACAAACGTTTGGCTTTGTCAAAAGTATACATTTTGAAACTGTCCATTATACCTGCAGAACTCGTGTACAATAATGCATTGACCCATAGTGCATCCCAAACGAGACTTAGAATTTTTTCACCTCTATAACAGTTCCTCGAGTAGCAGTGACTCCGAAGATGACTACAATGTCAGCGACGACGACAAAGAAGAGTCCTACGAATACATCAGCCTGTTCCAAGTCTGGATGAACTTTCTGTTTCCCAGAGCGTTTCGCACGCAGCCCGTGGACCGGTGGATCAAGTCCGCGCAGTCGGTGTCGAACTCGAATGAGCGAAGCACCGGGAAAATATTGTCACCGGTGGGCGAGTGCACGTTATTCCCGAAAGGAGTGTTCGTGCAATCCACCACGGAGAATGAAGTGACAGAAATATATTTTTATGGAGCCCGAGAAAAGTTCAAGGCTTCGAGCTCCAAGCGAAGTCATAAACAAATAAAATAATATTGTATTATGACGTACCTATGCGTTTTACTGTACGGCCGAATATTATTATAATAAGTCCTATTATTTTATCAAAGTAAGTTATCATTAATATTATACAGTATACACTTTAAATTAATATAATATTTATAATATATTAAAGTCTCTGACGTGTTTATATTCTCTTCAGCCGTCCCAGTCGAAATCATATAAATAAACTATATAATATGTATGCGTTATTCACAGCTGTATATCTGTATAATATTGTGCAATCGAATATTATTATTATAAACAGTCACACAGCACTATATGTCCTATCGTATTAATATTATAGTAAGTTATAAATATTAATTATTAAAGTATACACAATACACATTGGAACAATATTATATAACAATATGAATAATATTAAAGTCTCTGACGTGTTTATTTTTTCAGCCCTTATCCTCACTCTTTCTGGCGTTACTACGGTGTTACTATTATAATATATTTCAATAAACTGTATACAAACTAGAACAATGGAAATCAAGCATCTTATAGCGCTATTATGTAATAATACAGTTATGAACGTACTAAATAGTAAAATATACAAATTATTATATCAACTAAAAAAATCAAAATGATGCACCCGTGGATCGTCCATAGTAATATCGGGAAAACGATTCTAAACGAAGATGCAGATGGATAGTTTTAACTTTAGGTTTAAACGTTCAGTGCAAAAAAACTGACTTATGAAGGTTATGAATATTCGATAATATTTTAAATATGTCTGTAAAACCTACTTACTGTGATCGAGCAGGTGCAGTTGTACTAATTCAAGTCTCAGGTATCACAATAGGTAAATGAAAATGTAACTATGCATTTTTAATTAATTCGGATAATCATTATGGTCTCAATTAATTTTGTTGCCTAATCATTTGTAATATACTAAAAAAATAGAGTTTTTTATTTTGATTAAAACGATGTTTTGTTATTATCTCGAATTATTTTGTAAAAAAATGTTTTCAAGTGCGTTAATATTTATTTGGGCTAATTAATAGCATTGTGTTTGTCATTAAAATAGTACCTAATATATAGAGAAATCATGTTATAAAACTGGATCAACAGACTAATTCAATTACTCAGGTACTTGATAACTACGAAGACATAAGTCGTCTCAACCACCGAAGACTATATAATATTATGACTCAAAATAAAATATTAGACCAAGACCGGCGAGCCTCTCTACTGGGAGTGATAAACCAACCATAATATTTTCTAGTAGATTTATCTAAAATACATGTAGGTACACCTTTGAAATGTATTGTTAATTTTATTAGTCCTCAAGTGGGGGAAAATTTTAGGAGGAAAATGGCTACAGTCAGATTTTTAACGATATTTATGTCTTTGCATACCCAATAATAATATATACCATGTACTTATACCTATCGTATATTATGATATTATTATTATATAATATTATGGTTCAAGTGGTAAAAAAATAAAAAATAAAATAAAATATGGGTCCAGTTTACGATAATTCTATAAAAATGGTGCGAAAGAAATAAAAAAATTATATCGGATCGAGGAGTGTGCTAGGAATATGTAAATAAACCTCAGGGGGCACATTTGGAACGGATAATTTAAAACAAAAAAAAGGTGGGTAAGTGGATGTCGCTCTGCTGTACAGTAGGTTACAAGTGGGTCACTGTATAATGGATGGTATTAAATTTGAATTGAATGATACAATATCATTGTATAAGAAAAACGATTCTGAGCGAAGACGGTACCTATGTCAGTCTAGGTTTAAGACATTATATATATATATCTATGGTATTAAATTATTTGGAATTTATGAATAAATTCCTTAAAATATGCAGTCTTATCATGAGCATACTTCTTATTCCTTATACCATGATAGATTGTATGGATAGGCCACAATATTTTTATTTTTCAGTTTCATATATCCCCGAATAATATTTTTAAATTGCAACAAAAACAAAGATCGTTAATATTGATTTTAATATGTAATTTCGTCCAAATTTGAATTTAAAATGTCTGTAAAAAATAACTGTGTTCATATATTTTTTAGATTTTTTGGTTACAGTATGAACTATTTATGAGAACCTTTGTTTTAAATTTGCAATCCTTAGCTATAAAAACTGAACATTTTATAATTTATTAATTACAATGATTGATAATTTTCGAGATTTTGATAAATTTTGTCAGAATTCGATGTTTAAATGCTTATAAAAAAAAATTGTGCCTTTGTATTTTTAATATTTTTCAATTGCTATTGTAACAATATATCAGTAGCCTTGTATTAAATTTTTACACTTTTTGGCCCAACAGATAAAACTGAAAATATCCGTAAACAACTCAAAAAGAGTCAAAATATTTTCAAAACTTTATGGTGTATAAAAAATGCTAATTTAAACATTCAGTGAAATTTTCATGTATCTACAGTTATTTGTTTTAGAATTACAACAAAATAAGGAAATCGCTACATGAGAAATCGAGTGAATATCCAATGTTGTAAAAATTTGAATTTCAAACGCTCATAAAAATTTAATTTGACTGTCCGGTAGAGATTTTTTTATTGATTAAGGTAGAGAAACTTATGAGTAATCTTGTATTACATTTTCATATCTTAGATTTAAAAACAAAAATTTTTATGAATTTCTAACTCGAAATAATTTGCAAATTTTCGTGATTTTTCCATATTTTGTCATTTTTTGAACTTTAAATGCTTAAAAAAAAAAACTATGACTTACGATTTTTAATATTTTTAATCTGTCATTTAAACAATATAGTAGGAGGCTTGTATTAAATTTTCAAGTATTTTTACTCAACAAATACATATTTATTGATATTCATAAAAATAAAAACTAATAAAATTGGAAACTGAAAATGTCCCTAAACAGTTCAAAAGAAATCAAAATATTTTGAAAATGTTATCGTGTATAGAAAATGCAAATATAAACAACCACTGAAAATTTCATGTATCTACGGTCATTTGTTTTAAAGTTACACCAAAAACCAAAATCGATTTTCTCGAAAACAGATTTTGCGTAAAAATTCCCGTTTTTCCTTAATTTTTCTTTTGTTTTTCTTGGCGCTTTTGAAAATTACTGGGAATTTTAAATTTTGACCTCCCCAATGCACCAACGATATTCACTTTCCAATCGAACAAGATACTGAAGTCGAAAATCGAAGCATTATTTCGACTACTTATCGTGTACACAGACACAAAAAAAATAAAAAAAAACTAAAAAAAAATCACACATCATTGTAAAATCAATCGTCGTTTCACTCAGAATCTAAAATTCGGGATGACGTTAATAATAATAATATGACATATTATGTCCTATTTTTCAAGTCGTACAATTTTTCACAAATCGATTACTTAGAATTTTACTTCATAGATAGCAGCACAAAATTTAAATTATGTATTTTCGGTATTTTCATTAGCTGATAGTATTGCTATATTGGACGGTCAACGTGTCAAGTAAATATTTTTACGTTAAGAGGGCGCCACACATCTATAAATTTAATTTTTGTAAAATACGTTTCAGGCTCGAAAAATAACCACTCGAGCCACATTTTTAAACTACTGAACTTAAACTCGATATAGCAGAAAATATTATGATAATTTAATTATATTATATTTTCTACTAATGTTTGTATTAATTCCTTATTATCATATAAAACTAAAATTACTGCCAGACACTCAAGACCGACCCATTATATTTTGAGTGGCCCACCGATCTTTTCTCCTTAGCTTGCCGACCCACCACAACAGTGGCATATTTAGGAATTTTTCATGGAGGGGGTCCAGCTAATCTTCCAAATACATTATTATAAGTAAGGGGCTCCGCTACAGAATATATTAATATAATATATATTAGTTATCAGATGTTTATATAGGTATCTAGGAGGCCGGTGGGGGGGGGGTATCACTGCATTGCAGTTTATACAGGCGAACGTATAGCGGATGACAAGTAAAAACTATTGGCTCTTACTATAATATAGAGACACTACTATACAATACGTCATGGTACATATGACCTAAATAAATTTACTTAAGTTTTTTTTTTACTATCCTTAGGTACTGTCAACGTGTGTTGAGTAAATAAATGCGTGAAAAACAACCAGTCGAAACTACAATAATTTTTAAGCAAACAAATTTATACTCGATATAGGTAGATGTATTACAATACTATGTATGTTTAACAGCGTTTTCTTTTGATATATCATATAGCAATTGGCTATTATAATACTTATTTTAGCAGATAAAAAGTGATAATACAGTATTATTAAAATGTAGGTAATAGGTATATAGGCCCCACAGGTAAATAATAATATTATTATTATATTTCAGTGTAAGCGGAGCTAGAAATGTTTAGGTTTAGAATCAACTCTTAAGTCTGTAGGTAGGATAAATGGTAGGTATAATGCGTTTTAAAAACAATACGAAATTATACGAATATCTTTCACGGATACACCTTAACATAATATATCGTCGTGTAGGAATAAAATATATTATAATTTATTGTTTGCACAAATTAAGAAGAGTTAGCTACGAGGAGTACCCTACATTAACAAGAATACCACTTTTGAATTACCAATGGGCCTAATGTCTGTAGGCGCATTTTATTATGTATTGGTATTTACATATATATTATAATATACATATACACTATACACGTATGCGTGTACGTGCATACAAATCCATAGCTGAGATTGGTTGGTTAGGATCAGTTACCACACGATTAACCATGATACCGTGTAGTTGGACATAGTTGAACATTTTTCGTGTAGGTACACAGCAAACGTGTATAGTGGAAACCCTCCTTTATACGAGTCAAACGTTAAGAACACGTTGGTAATAAATTCCTAACCATTTTCTATCGTTTTCTAGCAATTTTTATTCACTCGTTTGTTTTCTAACAAAATCTTAACCGTATCTTAACATTTTAAAAACAATCTACAGTCAAGTCGCAATAACTCAAAAAACTCGACAACTTGAATTGTGTCTTATTACCCTAGAAAATGTTTCCACTAGAAATAAGTTTGATATTTGAAATAATACTCGTACATATCTCGACTTGAATTTGTATCCACTTTCAACTTCGAGTTATCTTGACTCGACTGTATATAGTAATTTGCAGACCTTACAGTCAACTGGTCAAGTATTTGAATATATCTACTTTTTTGTTATTTCAAATAAGCTTCGTGACGACGGCACTCCCATGTTTGAAAATCAATTCAAAAACTACACCAGTAATTGTTATACAATTTGTACAAATTTGTAAACACAATTTATAAATTAGCAAACCACCCCATCACTCGTAAAATCCAAAATCACTTTGTGGGTTTTAAAAATACTAAGGTTTCTTTGCGTTTTTATTCCGGAATACTAAATATGTATTTTAGATTCTGAGTGAAACGATGAATGTATTGATTTTACAATGATGTGTGTTTTTATATTTTTTTTTTATTTTTGTGTCTGTGTACACGATAAGTAGTCGAAATAATGTTTCGATTTTCGACTTCAGTATCTTGTTCGATTGGAAAGTGAATATCGTTGGTGCATTGGGGAGGTCAAAATTTAAAATTCCCAGTACTTTTCAAAAGCGCCAAGAAAAACAAAAGAAAAATTAAGGAAAAACAGGAATTTTTACGCAAAATCGATTTTTCAGAAAATTGAATTTGGTTTTTGGTGTAACTTTAAAACAAATGACCGTAGATACATGAAATTCTCACTGGTTGTTTGTATTTGCATTTTCCATACACGATAACATTTCCAAAATGTTTTGATTTATCTTGAACTGTTTAGGGACATTTTCATTTTTCATTTTTTTTTAGTTTTTTTTAGTTTTTTTTCTAGAAATATCAATTAAATTTTATTTGTTGGTTAAAAAAACTTGAAAATTTAATAGAAGGCTCCTAGTATATTGTTTCAAAGGCAGATGAAAAATATTGAAAATCGTTAGTCACAGTTTTTTTTTATAAGCATTTAAAGTTCAAAAATTGACAAAATATGGAAAAATCACGAAAATTAGCAAATTATTTTGAGTAAAGAATTCGTAAAAATTTTCCTTTTTAAATCTAAGATTTGAAAATGTAATACAAGATTACTCATAAGTTTGTCTACCTTTATCAATAAAAAAATCTCTACTGGACAGTCAAATTAAATATTTATGAGCGTTTGAAATTCAAATTTTTACAACATTGGATGTTCACTCGATATCTCATGTAGCGATTTCCTTATTTTGTTGTTATTCATAAACAAATAACTATAGATACATGAAAATTTCACTGAATGTTTATATTAGCATTTCCTATACACCCTAAAATTTTGAAAATATTTTGACTCTTTTTGAGCTGTATACATATTTTTTTATTTTTTTATTTTTTTAGTTTTTTTTTTTCAATGAATATCAATAAAGTTTTATCTGTTGGGCCAAAAAGTGTAAAAATTTAATACAAGGTTCCTGATATATTGTTACAATATCAGTTGAAAAATATTAAAAATACATATTCACAATTTTTTTATAAGCATTTAAAGATCGAATTTTGACAGAATTTTTCAAAATCTCGAAAATTATTAATCATCGTAATTAATCAATTATAAAATGTTCAGTTTTTATAGCTAAGGGTTGAAAATTTAAAACAAGATTCCACGTAAGTAGTTAATTCTCTTACCGAAAAATATACAATCACAGTTTATTTTTATAGTCATTTTATGTTCAAATTTGGACGAAATTACATATTAAAAAACCTAGTTATTTTGTTGTGATTATATAATATTATTCGTGGGTACCTACTTGAAATTTCTAAAGTGTACCACCTATGATAGTATCAGGGTTTGTTATTGATGTTGATGTATAACGTGTTATAAGTACCTACCTAATGGATATTGTGATAATGTGATATGATTAATTTGGAATTTATTATAGGTCAATTTTTTTTTTAATACCATAATTATGTATATAATTTGTCTTGAACCTAGACTGACATACCGTCTTCGCTCAGAATCGTTTTTCTTATACAATGATGTTATATCATTGAATTCAAATTTAATAGCATCCATTATACAGTGACCCACTTGTAACCTACTGTACAGCACTACAGCAGAGCGACATCCACTTACCCACCTTTTTTTTTTTTTGTTTTATCTTTGGATGACAATGAACAATATTTTCGTGTTTCACTATTTTAAATTTTGTGCCTAAATTATGTAATGGTTCTGAAAATGCATATGATAAGATTTCATCAAATAAGCAGATTACAGGAAACCTAACTGGGTTAGCCCCAAGTCTGAAATATTATTCTCGAACCTATTAATGTTTAACGTATGTAGATATTGACTATTTACTTAAAATATTTTCAAATAAGTTGAAGTATGTATTTTTGATTGACGTCTAAATATTTAAATATCAAATTTATTCAACTAAAAAATGTATTTTTTATTTTTATTTAATTATTTTTAAAAAGTAGTTAATATGTATTATGTATTCAAA
This sequence comes from Macrosiphum euphorbiae, assembly GCA_949089665.1. Lineage (NCBI taxonomy): Eukaryota > Metazoa > Arthropoda > Insecta > Hemiptera > Aphididae > Macrosiphum > Macrosiphum euphorbiae. The sequence goes on along the minus strand of CARXXK010000002.1, from coordinate 70,576,404 downwards.
TACTTGATACCTATTCATAATTAGTTTTTAAAAGTGCCTACCTCCTCTTTGTTAAATATTTGTATTTAATTTATTACCTACAATCGGACACAAAATATTAAAAATTAGTAAACATATTAATGTAACAATATAATATGAATAATGAATATAATCCTAATCAGTCGTTCTGTTTGATAAAAACGAGAAATGGTTTTGAATAAATAATAATATACACATTAAGTTGAATACATAGTTTTAGTTCAAACTGTCGAATGTCGATATAATGTGTTTTTGTTACTATTTTTTTTAACCAGAGAAAATATAATTAAAATGTCTGTTCTTGTAAAACATCGAGATAGCCATTGTTTAAGTGGAACTCGAGTACTCAGAAATTTTTCATATATAAAGCTGGGCATTGGACAAAGACAAACGTTTGTACAAAATGATTTTAAATTGTGTATTACAATGAAATGTTTTGACCGTATATTATTAATCAAAATATGATCTCGAAAATACCAACACTAACTTATTTTTATGGACAATGACTGAAATTATATTAGTTCGGTAAAATAATTAAAACATACGATGATAATTTTATGCAATAATACGCATTGTCGTCTGTCGATAGACTATATTATTTTTTATTATATCCTTTTTTCATTCATTCATTCATGTTTATTCTACGATTGTGTTCAAATACAAATCTATCACGTTTTAGTAATTGTTTTTTTTTTTGTACTACCGAAAACAAATATTACTTTTATTATTTACATATTTGAAATGGATTGACAAACATATCGACTAACCAAAAATGAGACTATTGTAACTCAGAGCTCTGACATGTCCATGTCATATTATAAGCTGTTATTGCAATAACAGTCACGAAAACACTACATAACTATATTTTGAAGGTTAAAAGGTCACGGAGGCAGTTTCATCAAATACTCAAAGAAATTTGTTTCCACCGAGCACAGGTATATTATAAAAATCATAGTTGTAGTAGACCAGTGTTTCCCAACCTTTTTACCACCACGGACCACTTTGACAATATTTTATAGGTTGCGGACCACCTCAAACTAGGAAGACCTTTTTTTTTTTTTTTTTTGCTCATTAACAAGAATACACAAAAATTTATTGGAAAATTTTTATTATCTTACTGTACTATTATATATAATTATTAAACTTTACTAATAATTTACTTAGTGTGATTTTTGTATACGATAAGATAACTGTATATTACGGTAAAATAAAATATTTTTCGCTGTTTAAAAAAAAAAAATAATTTTTAATAGAAAACTAAGAAAGGTACCGCGGACCACCTATGACTGGCCCACGGACCACCGGTGGTCCGCGGACCACTGGTTGGGAAACACTGTAGTAGACCAACATTTTACGGGGTACTTACCTTATCCTACCGGCTAAACTATAAATACGTTTTACAACGAATTATTGAATGTTGACGTAATGGTTCAAAATTTGATTTATATATATTGAAATTCTTAGAACAATAATATTCTGGACATATCCAGTTTCCGCCAAAAGTATATTATAGGTATTTCCTGTTCGACTTTTCTTGATGTTTTACAACTTTTAAAACCATAATCGCAGGTCACATACCTACTACTGAATACCTACACATATTATTATAACTGTTATTTCTTACATTATTCTATTTTTCTCAAGGAAAAATGATCAACTTACATATTTACGAAAAATATAAATTTTGACAAATGTTTTTAAAGTTCGAACATAAATATTTATAGGTAAATCAGGTTTAAGTGTGCTTATAAAAACAAAGTGACTATAATATAGTATATTTATTAATTGTAGTAAGGATGTGTTGCGACTATTATAAGAAACCTTATAATATTGTATTCAATTTTCAATCTATTTACTCATTACCGTATATTTTTAACAATATTTATCTCAGTTTTATTCCGGGTGCAAGGTTTCAAGCAGGCCATTTTGAAATTTCACCAGGCCATATAAAAATAGATATAATTACCTATCTACATTTTCCTGCATTTATATTTTACTGTTGAATGGCGAAATACTTATAAAATAAAGTTGTAAAATCAATACATATTCATCCCTCAGCTCAAAATCTAAAATGTTTTAAAATAAAAAATGTCTGCACTAAAATTGTTTTGTATAGGAATTTTTATAAAGTTTTAACATTTAAGTTACCAATTTATTATAATGATTAACTTCTTGAAAAATCATATCCCGATAGTTATTCATATTTACACATAATGAGTGTATACCTACTATTCGAGACAGGCAATATTATTCAACTATTATACTTTGATTTCAATCAACTTACAGTACCTACAAAATATAAAGCTTTATAATATTTATATTTTAAATCCAATACATAATTATTATTTTAAGAAAAAATGTTGAAATCTTTTACTAAATTAATATGTAATAAGTACCTAACTATAGTGATTAAAGAACCATCAAATCATAACAAATCGTCAACTTTGCATCAGTAATATAATTTTATACCTAAATATTCAGTAAAAATCTCAACGATATTTGTATATGAATTCAAAGTTATTTCAAACCAGCAACTGGATAATAATAAATTGTTCCTATAATAATTGTATTACAACGTAAAAATATAGACGTCAATAACACCAAACAGATGAGACAATCGATGTACCCGACATCCGCGGGCAGTTAATTGAGATTACGCGTGCTTCGGTTATTATACTCATAGGTATATTGGAGTAAAAACACCGCAGTGGAACAAACACGGTTGGCTTATTAAAAATTGAAAAATAACATCATAACGGTTAATATTAATAATATAGAACGGGTTCGAAGAGAAAAGTGTCTTTAAAACGAGCGAATATAACGAATATAGCGGAGTTACCTATAAAAAATACCGTGTCGACTATTTTCTTACCTAGGAGAAATGTGACGTGTTTTTTGATCCATATTTCAAGTTTAACATATTATAACAAATTGGTGTTCAAAAGCTTTAATATTTTGAGCTTTAGTTTAAACATTGCAGTGGATTCGCTAGATTAAATACTTTAGAGTATCTCTTTTTTATGTCAGTTTCTGTTTCTTGATATTTTAAATAACAACTTAAAATTTCTCAGAGTCAGTTTTAACAATATGAAGTGATAAAAAAAAAAATCGACACATTCAAAACAAAAACATGTCAAACGATTAAATAAAAATAAAAATGACATTATTACATACTAATAGTCTGTGTAAAAGTTGGTAGGAAAATTAAGTTTAGAAAAATATAGAGAATTATATAATATTATATACTGTTATTATTCCTATACCTAGTTATATATTTTATATTTTTGATAAGTATGACATATATATCCAAAAAACCTGGGCTACTATTCGTATGGAAAAAGAACTTGGACGCAATAATTAGCTTGTGCCCTAAAATATCTCTGGCCGCAATAGTATGACTTTTTTTCCGCAAGACGCAACTTTGGTAGGTTGTTATTATGATTTATAGTCCAGAAAAATTCGATAGACAAAAACTGTAAAAACCAAAAATTTGAACTATTTATTGTATTGCAAAATACAAAATACCACACACTTAGGGTGGTTTAAGAGTTAAGACCGCACACTATATTTTTAATCTATAAACCTGCAGCTGATGTATTTCTGAATGTCAAAAATATTTACCAAGTTAACCAAAAATGTTAGTACCTAGAAACATTAGTTCATTACATATGGTATTATATGTATATTGTTGTATTCTTAGAACCCGAAATAAAAATACGGCCTAGGTATTAAGTTTACAAATAATACAAAAATTATTATTGTGACATGTAAAAAAAAAATAGGTGTTCATAATATTAAGATGTAATTATTGTGATGAGTAAATACTTAGCTGTCGGCAATTTCTTTTATATATGTATAAATAATTAATAACATATTTTACATTAAAAAATAATATATACATTTATAATAGTAGGTAGTTATTAAGTTACAAAGTGTACAGGGTTTGGATACGATAACCTTAAACAATTTTTGATGTTTTAACACACTCAATGTATGTGATTTTAAGCTAGAAAAAGTGTGTAGTTTAATCTCGCATTTAAATAAAATAATATGTGGTTTGGGGGTTCAACACTGTAATTATAGTAAGTATAGCGACCCAATTATTACTTTAATATTGTATAAATACGTTTGTAAGACAGAGTCTACAGAGATAACATAGGTACACATAGGTGTGGCACCCTCTTAAGAAATAGTAATGGATTTTTAATGTTTTTGAATAATGTGAAATACCAGGAAATATAATATCTAGCATTAATATTTAAAACCATTAAAGTAAAGTCTTATTATTAATGATAACCGTTAAAAAATAAATAGTAATCGATTTCTATAGGTATTGAAATGTTTGGAAGTGATTTATAGATAATAATAATATATAGCCATACATGGTAATCCTATTAAAAAGGTTAAATGCCGTCTAAACGTCACTATAATCACTTTAATTTGCTAGATATGTGGAAAGTGGGAACGTATTTCGTAGGTCTCATTAATATTTAATAAAATTATTATGGTTAATCACAGTATGAGGAATAAATTGTTGATGACAATTTTCCCATCAAAACAGTGACATCCTGCACCATAAAACATATTATATTATAATGAAAATACAAAATAAATTATATTAGTTCACCGTGGGACCCAGCTGACACTTGAAAAATAATGTTCATCGATTGGAGGGACAAAAGAAAAGATAAAAATCTTTTGAAATTTAATGCCATGGTGACAAAAATAATTACTGTTAATGACCACATTTGTTCGTGTTTATATCGATTGTTATAATTAGGCACATATTTTTTATTATATTATTATACCTATAGACATGAACAATTGAAAATATTTTCTACCATATTAATAAATAAGGTACCTACCACACTTACACAATCAATTTGAGTAGATACTCTGCCCAGTGATTATACTGAATAAATCCATATTATACTCCAATCGTTTACAGTGCTGTGAAAATAATTGTATGAGATATTGGCCCGTTTCCTATTTTTTTTGCTCCTATTTTAGCCAAATTAACAGCTTGGCTAAACAAGCAGGGATTTAAATCAAATTAAATTTTTCTATTTTCTATTTTGATTATCATCGATACTAGATATTATACTGATTTAAATTAAAAATAATATTTTGTTTTTATAATTTTATGATTCTTTAACTGTTCCACAATACCTATATCGAATTAATTTCTGATTTGCAGATTTTAAACATAATTTTTTCGATTTAAAATAATAATTATTGCATTTATATGATTTTTAATATTGATGTCTGTCTTTACGAGCCATTTACATGTACAGAAATTGTCTGTCGTTTGTGCATTCCATAGTATGGAATCCATAATATTGAATCCATAATATCTATAATCCATATCATGATAAATATTTGTTCTTCCGTGTGTCTGTGAAACAGTAACGGAAATTATCCATTTGTGCTAAAAAAATTAATTCGTTTTGGGTACAGCCTATTTGCGTTAAAATGACGCCTAAGTGACAGTCTTATAAGAAAAGGAAATTGCCTATATCAATGAACAATAATACTAACAATAGTAGAGGCTGAATGTTGTTAACGTATATAATTGTACGTCTTCATTAATTATTGTACATTATATAGGTACTCGTTCGAGTCAGATTTAGGTTGCCTCGAGGCTGAGCTTATTAATTTTTGAAAAAATTTATAATATTTCGAATACATTTTAAACATATTTTAAATACTTTTTTTCGAAAATATTTCAAATAATATTTACTATTGAAATTCTTAATAAAAGTATATTTTTAATCCTATAAAAAAAATATCTCTTTTACTTATTTTTCTGTGTTTGTTTTTCGACCAATCGAAGAACCTTATTTTAACACCTATAACTTATAAGTATAGGTGAATCACGGTGAAGCTTATGAATTTAATTATGCGATAGAAATGTATCGAGGACACTAATCACAATATTTTGTTTTTTTAATAAACATTAAAATCCGTTCAACAAAAAAATATCATAATATTTTTTCTTTTTCCCGTATAACTGTACATCTAAAATATTATGCGTACATATTTCTTGTTGCATACAATACATAATATTTTATTCATAGCATATGTTTGACATTTTTAAGCATGTCTCACATGCGTCACTACTGCTCAAATTAAATATAGAGCTGTTGTCTAAAATCGTTTTTTAAGACCGTAAAAGTTACCACACGTCGTCGGTGCACCACACGGAACCTCACTGCAACTCTAAACCAGCGGGCCTCAGCCTATTTTTGACGTGGTATTATTATATATATATATATTTATTATTTTAAAGTCGGCTCGTCCATTAGCCGACGGCCCGTAGCAGGTTACAGCGGTTATTCCCGGAAAAAATGTCCGGGACAAGTGGCGTGTGAAGAAAAAAAACTATACCCATGTAAAAAAAACGACGTTCGTTCTTCTATTTTAATATTAATATTATTATAGCTTGGAAAAAATCGTATACATATACAATATTATAGCTATATAATATTATACAATTGTATAGTTATTAACGTAGTTGACGAGTTAAACTCTCCGATTAGAAAATAATATAATTTAATTTCCTCCAAGGTTCCATATTATATTTGACTTATTTTATAGACATTAAAAGTAAGAGGTATCAGTTATGTCATAAAAACGAGCAAAAAAAAAACGAATTTAATTATTAATTTAGAAATATTACCTACGAAAAATAATAATAAATAAAACTGATAAAATTATAATTATATCGAAATTATGACAGCTGTCATAACTTAAAATAACATTTACTTCAGATCTCAACACTTTTTAGCGATATGTAAATAAGTTAATTTGCTACTAAGATTGTTAGCTTAGAAAATGTAAATTATACGTAGGTCTAATGCTAGGGTCTTACATTTCTGTAAATTTGAGTAAGATTCAAAAGATGTACAAAAAATAATAATAATAATTTGACTAAAATGGTGTAACGTATTTAAATATTTTTATCATACAATATTACGCATTAGAAAACGCGGAACGAATAAATTATATAGGTGGTGAAAATATATGTTTAAAAAAGTCTTGCACAGATAACTAATTAATAATGACACTCTTTACTAATATAATAGTTAATTTAACTATTTAATAATAATATGCTAACATACGTAATAACAGCTGATCCCGAATTTTTTCAAACTGTTCCTTTTAAAAAGTTCGTTGGCTCTATTTAATTTTAGTTGATTTGCATTACAAATTTCATAAATTCAAGTCACTCACATATTTTATGCACAGCATGAGGTCTTCACTATGGTAAACTTAATATTACGCGTCATTATAATATTATTACACTGTACATACTATTTTAGCTTAAACACTGTGATTTAATAATAAAATATGTCAAAACACTAAATAAACCGAATATCAGCCACCGTGTTCCTGTTCGAAGTCAAAAGCCAAGGTCGGTTTAATTAAACTTTAATATTTTATAATATTTATTATTTAATATTTCAGTACACTAATGCACTTGCATCAGTTTGGTTGATTTTGAGTATACCCCTCGTAAATTCAAATTTATCAATAACACTAGACATTTGCCAAATTTTTAGAATACGTACTTATAACCAAACATGATATTATATTACATTACTGCACTGTTAATTGTATTCATTTAAAAAATAAAACTATGAATGGTTTATCTTTGATTTAATTTACTTGAGTAACATAATATTAACATATAATAATATTGATTAAATTTCGCCCACCAATATACACATTATATTATTTGAAACTAAAAATATTTTTTTTCTCACCATTAAACCAGACAAATGAACAATATTATCAATTTTAATTTTACCATTTAGTATGTAAATTTTTACATTTGTGTGCGTGGATGTGTTTCTTTGTATTTTGGAATTTAAGTTTTAACAAACAAAGATTAGGAACGCAAGAGAGTGTAGATTACATATTAATTTATAAAAAAAAACAGTAATATTATAAAATTCTTTTATACATAGGTTTGCCTAACATATTAATATGTATTATTATTGTTACTATACAGTCATCACATCTACATAACTCATGCCTGTATTCAAATTAAAAATTATTATAAGATAATTTGTAATTCTGAAAGATTAGTAACTTATCACTGTGAAACTAACTAAAAGTACCAACAGAAAATCCAAAATAATCTAGTCCAAACGTACGATAATTTTTATGATATAAGATATAGCTAGTTATATTATTTCTAGCAAATATTAGATAATTTGTACTATGACCGATAATTAATTTACCTTAGGTTGACTAGATGCACATTTTTAGATAGGTAAACAATTTTGAATATGCACAAACGAGTTGCACCGAAAATTATCTAAATATCTGCAGAGATAAGTTACTTTTTAAGTATAATAAAATATTCCAGAAATCAGAATTTGAATAAATGCACTAACAAAAGGTGAGTGAGCATATGATTTTTAAATCACCCGGTACCTATATATCCATAATATTATGTACTTGACTATGTACTCAATGTAGCTTTAAGTAATTATGTAGGTACTTCTAATACTTATATAGTTGTATAGCATATTATACGTAGCTTATTAAAACAACGAAAGTATCCAATAATAGAGTGAGTAGTATATTATTATATTAATATAGTTGACATTTATTTATTTGAAACAATCAGGTACCTAGATAACTAATAAAACTGTTTTAGTTAGTTTTCATTGAAACCTGAGACTTCTTAATTTTTATCAAAAATAAATACATCAAAATATTTCTAAAAAATAAATAAATAGATGTTTTGTCCATATTTTTATCGTATTTTCTGTACAACATGCCAAACAAACCGATTGCCCACCTAAATTTATCAAGCTTAAAATATAATATATAAGTACTTTGACCTACCAGAAACTATTTTGCACATGAACTATTGGTCTATGTGTTTAATATTTTACTGGTTATTTTAGCACGAATTGTTTTTTTTTTTAATAATAATAAAATGCAATTATGTAATTTTATTATCTGTTTACAAATAATGTTTCTTTTACACATTTTGATAATTGTTTAATTGGCTGCAATTCAATGTTAATTATCATATATTGTAGAGTACCTATATTATTATTTTTATTGTTTTTAATATTAACATCGGCAATATTGGCTAATAGTTACATATATATATATTTTTTTTAATAGTTTATACAATTTAGTTTAACATTTGAGAGGTGGTGTCCGCGTCAGCTCCGAGTGCTGCGTCTAGGGTGTTGGGTATGTGGAGGCTGTTACTCATTTAGTTTGTGTATTGGAGGTAATCTTTGATTACGTGGTTGACCGAAAATTTTCACAAAAATTGCATATTGGTTTTATTTCTTTTGCCATGAGGTATCCATGTGTAAGACGGGTGTGTCTGAGTCTTTACTTTATCCCTTCTGTTCAGAGGGAGGTTAGGCCAGGCGATACATTATTATTTAGTATAGCTATTATTGCATAGAAACCTGCGATATATTGTATTTATAAAAGTGATAAATTATTGTATGCCATATTATGGTATCCATCTATAATGACGATTGTTTTACATTACATTATTTAGTATATACCTAAGTATAAAGTTTGTCCAAAATCTGACATCTCCAGCACAATAAAATTGTATATCTATAATTAATATACTAAATATGATTAAGGCTAATTTATTAGCTAAATTATTTCTTTTTTGTTACACAAAAACACATTACCTATTTAACAAAATGAAAACTGTCATGCCGATAAATTGTATGGTAGGTACCTTTATAAATCGGTTCCACACATATTAGCAACTATAACTGCCAACCTAGGTACTTGAAATGGACGTAAAATTTACGACTTCTTCGATTAAATCATAATATATTATGTTGATAATTACAAAAAATGCAGAATTAACACTGTAATAAATTATTAAACATATTATTATACTCGAATATTCTCTGACCATCATAATGCTAATTATATATTAAATGATGGTGTCAATCTCAAACAAAATTCCAATGGTCATTATTTATAATCTGTATATATACAGTATACACATATTATGTAAGTATATATAGATTTTATCAAACGACGAATTATGAATAAAATCAAACGTAACATATAATAATATAATATATTGTGAGTGAAAAACTCGATGTAATTATTTTGAACTATTATAACGCTGCTAATAAAAATATAATATACTTTATATTACGTAATTTTAAACCACATACAGCAATCCGAATTATTATTCAGATAAAAGATGATATGATAATTATTTTTACTATATACAATTCATAATGTACAGATAGGTTTAATAATAATTCAGAATATTTATGTAAACAATTATTTTATTCTGCAGCGATTATGAAAAGCACTAACTATAACATCTTTATTGTTCAATTTAAATTTTTTTTCCATTATTTTTGATATTTTTCACGCCGTAATAGTGGGTACAACTACTTAATATACAAATTAAGACAATTTTAAGTTGGTTGGTTGGTGTGTAGTACACTACGATAGGCGAACAAATTACGTATGTCAATAATGATATAATTATATATTATTGTAGGTCGCACGTGCATTACTTTAACAAAAAGTTAGTGTTTTTTTTTTACTACCCTATTTTAAACTTTTCTCATAATATTTACATTAACTTGTATGTTTTACACTTAGGTATAATATACTGACATTAAAGTTTATCAACTAAAAGCTTAAATTACAGTATCAATAAAAAAAAATTCAGTTTTAACTAAAATGTTTTTTAATTTATCTGTTTGGTAATTTTGCAAAAAACCAAAAGGTCGATTTTAAAATTTGCAACAACAGATACACCTGTGTGATGCACTGTTAAAACACAAAATTTCAGGAAACAGAAAAATTTTATATTATTTTCACCATTTTATAATAATATTATCATCGTTCCTTTATCAAATTTTTATATGATTAGTGTCCATTTGTATTTCCATACTATCTGTTTTATAACGTATAGATAGGTAGAAGTGATGGAATGAAAATATACAATCGTCGAAAACCGTATAAAAACGACACGATAAAAATTAATACTATAAAGATGTATATCCAGAATTTATGAACATGTATCACCATGGCTTAATGATTTAGTATATTTAATATATATAGTTAGGTATAGTTATATATATAGTTCACATTTGGTCTTTTGGCCAAAATATGGTTTTGCTTGTACTAAGACGTGTCATACTAAGAATGTGTGAGACTCAATTGATAAATTGTTTTCTATGTATATTAACAGTAATCTTACAGTTTTGTATAAATTATATTATATATTCATATAAATTATTATATTTACGTTCACAGAAGTTTTTTTATCGTTGTGAATGAACTGTAATGCTGCCAAATAGATTTTTTAATTTTTTACTAGCTATATTATTGTCAATAAAACTGAACTTATGAACATAATATTTAATTTTAATACGCATTTATATCGTATAAACCTAAAAATTGTTTTTCCATTATAGGTATTTTGTGAAATTTATGTAAATACCTAACAATTTAATGCATTGATTACTGTTAATATACATAGAAAACAATTTATCAATTGAGTCTCACACATTCTTAGTATGACACGTCTTAGTACAAGCAAGTTGAATTATAATGTAAATATTTTATGAGCGTGTTTGAATATTGTTCGAATCTTCCAAAACGATTGCACCACTCAACCACTGCACCAGTATTGTTACATGACAATTTATAAACATTTAATTCACATAAAAAGTCCAAAATTGTATATTTATCACAGTAAATATCGATCACAGTAAATACATCGTTCGATCATAACGTTTATAAGGTTAAAATATATATTTATGACCATACTTAGGAAGTGTAAACATTTAATATAAATTAACTTCAACATTTATTATTTTATTCAAAATGGAATTAACTATACTCAGTAAAAATCATAAAGTACCTAATACTTTATTAAAATAAAACAGCCCATGCAGTGAACTTCTTGCATTACGTACTGGTATTACACACATGATTGAAAAACAATAAAATTAGGTATTAATAATAAATAAGCCAATTTAGGTAGAGACTAGATAACCAATATAATTATTTAATAATAGTATAATATAATTAGTATTCAAATTAAATATTAAATTTCTATGTTTGGTTTTACTAATTATTATTGCATGGATATAATATAATTGTCAACAAATATATTAAAATATATAAACAACTAAATGAGAAGCTTATATTATGTTATCATTATAGTTCACTCACAATGAGAAAAAAAGCTTCTGTTAAAGTAAAAGGGATAAATTATATGAACTTAAAATAATATAATACATTACGGTTTCTAATAATAATTACAATTTTAAAACATATACGATCATTATAATATTAAGTATTTACTCTTGAATTCAACAATACTAATAAATAATTATAGTATTTCTTACACGATAATAAGTCTTAACTCTTGATTTTGGATAACCCATTAACCAACATTTATGCATTTAGTTTTGAATATGTTTGAATATTGTACAAAGCTTCCAAAATGATTGCATCAGTATTGGAACATGACAATTTATAGAAAAATTTGTGTTCATAGACAACATATAGTTTACATACAAAGTCTAATAACGCTATATAAAGTAAATACATTGAATATTATCCAGGGATGGAAAACGTTTTTCAAAATGTTATTAAACAAAAAAAAAGGTTTATAATGAATAAAACAAAAACCAAAGACAACTGTAAAAGGATAAAAAAAAATCCCAAAAGCAAAAAAAAATATAATAACGAAATCAAAAACGAAAATGGAAATAAATTATAGTATTATACCTAGCACACAAAATAAATAAAAATATATTTCTGTCATCAAAAAAATTATAATTCAGATAACTTATATAAGGGTTGACAATACGTTTTATTTTTATCAGTACCTATTTATATTTATTTTTTACCTACTATTTATTATTTTTGTTTGAATGCGTAAGAGAATATTTTTTATTTTGATTCTTAGATGTATTTTATATTCTTATTTCGTATACGATTGTATGTTCAGAATTGTTTTTTTATTTAGTTATTTACTCTAGAAATCTTAAATAGTTTTTCACTTTACGTCTTTATTGTTTACCAAAACACTTTTAAAATTTAAAAACCTTTTAATTTAACATTTTGAATTTTCTAATTTTCATATACCTAAACTATAATTTTGACTTAAAGTTTAAATATTAAGAATAATTAAAGTTAAGTTTTAAGTGTATTCCTGTATTGTGTGTTACTATTATAATTCATAAGTCATAAGTATAAGTTATAAGAATATAATATGCTTATACAAAAAAAAAAAAAAAAACTGAAAACAAAATTATCAAAAACTTTATTTGGAAACAATATAGAAAAATAACATTTTTAAATACGTTAATCAAAAACGTTGTTTGGAAACAATATAAAAAAATAACGTGTTTAAAAACGTTTATAAAAAACGATATTTTTTATCAATAAACAAAAACGAAAATGAAAAACAATTTTCATCCCTGATATATATCACGTTTATAAGGTTAATAGGTATATATTTTTTTCCGTACCCAAAAATGGCGTAAACATTCAAAACAAATAACCTTCAACAATTTTTATTTTATTTAAAATAGCTTTGACTCAATTGAGTAAAAAATATAATAATTATTTATTTTAACATGGTAACCAGATAGACGAGCTTGATTTCCCGCCCAACCTCTGTGAACTTCTTGTACTTAGTCCTGATATTACCACTCGGCTAATTAAATCCTACATTTATTTATTTTAATCTATAATTTAACGGTTAAAATACTCGTATCAATCAATTATGCTCTTATTTTTATATTCACCACTTTAAGCTAACGATTTTTGTTTTCGTATAAACATAGCTGATAACGCTAATGATCACGATGTTGTTGAGTGAAAAGTAAAATAAAACATAATAATATATTTTATATATTATAATTATTATTATGAATGTTGTTTTATAAAATAAAATATAAAGGCACAACTTCTAGACTAATTCTAAGCTATGTGTACCTCTAACCTAGTTATTATATTTACACCATTCTACAGAAGGTACGCACCTACGTGATATTGACTTGGAAGCTTATAACCACGTGGTATATCCTTAGGTATGATATATCATATAATCGGGGCCCGGATGTAAATTTACTAACAACCTATCAAAAAATGCACTAAAAATTAACCAAAAATGCATATTAAATTTCCTATAACCGTTTAGTTAGTAGAATAATCATCGAAAGATACACCCGAAACAACTCCTATACGTCAGTGCAGCTACTTCTATGGATTTTTTTTCGACATTTTTATTACCTACAAATTTATATTTTTAACTGTACACTAAATTATTTACTGCAGTGGACTACTACAGATATTACATAAGGTATAACCTCTCCAGTTCATCTCGACAGTTGTGTTATTTGTTTATTTTGCCATTACTTACGCAAATTATTCTTGAATTGGTAACCTAGCTTTCAATAAAATTAAGCTAGTTTTGTATTACGGAATATGGTATTTATTTCAGTATATTAATATAGTTTTTGCACCCTTGTTTCTTTTAAATCATAACGGTCGCCAAGTGCCCAGATGAATTGAAAGGTTTTACATATTTTTATAATACTCAAAACCTCCGTAAACGTTTATTACCTAAGTAATAATATATTATATCTAAGAGAACTCATTCAAACAATTTGTGTTCGTTAACCCGACGTTATAAAATATAATTGTCACGATTAAAATATAAATTTTGGGTTTGTGGTTTATTATTTTGTATTACGTATACATAAATTACGGAATACACTATATTACTCTATTACCTACTTAATTTTATATTCAAATAACACGTATAATGTATTATTAATTAACTATGCTTTTTTTTTTTAAATTTAAATTATGTGCCGCTCGTGTGCTGCAATAAAATGGCAGTTTATAAACTGCCGGTTTGCCCGCGGGTCCCGTGGTTAAATCGATTATTAAAACTCGAGTTTGTTCGTGGCGGAACAATTGACTACCATTGTTAAAATGTACAGTAGCGACAGGTTAGATGTCAACGATAATATAAGGATCGAAACAATTATTTGGCATAGAAAAACACGACATATATTAAGAGGACATTGCACCAACCTTCTACTAGCGTGCGTGCTGTCTATAACGCGTGCGACAATCGAAAACAGTTAGGTAGAGTCACATGAAATAAAAAACATAAACATATTTAGACCCATACAGTTGTGTAACTAGTAAAAACCTTTTTTTTAAGATGGGGGATAAGCCTCTTTATACGTCATTTTCCCAACAAGTAAAGCGGTGGACCTTTGCCCCCACATTAGGGGGCTATCCTGAATGCGGGCTTAATTAATAGTGTGAGGAATATTAGACAACTCATATAATACATTCAACTCATACATAGTGTACCTAATCCCAAAATAGTAATAGGTACCATTAAACATTAAACTATGATAAACAAAATTATTGTTTTTATTTTTAATTTTTTGGAAGATGTCAATGGCCGTACATTATATGTACATTTTAACAGGTAGTAAAATATAGCCGTCTATCGGATACATACATCGAATGTAATCTAGATATAATAGGTATACATTATAAAATTTAAATCGCTAGAATTTATTTGTTGTAATAATTATATTAATTATATTATAATATTTCTACACACACGCATACCTACTAGCACATTGCATAACATGTATCATACAATTGTACATACAATTGTCAAATTAAATTATTTTATTTATTTATGTAATATTATAATTAAGTATAATACATTTATCTTGTATGTGTTATTAAATTTCTGATCCAATATAATATTTCACTAAACAAAATTATTAACATTGTCTATTATATGTTTATTAAGGTAATTTCCTAGTCATAGTTGTAAATGTGTCCATAAAAATATTTTAATTTTACGACCTTGCCTACCTATATGTTATCAGTTAATGCCTAGGCATTGACGATATCAACTATTAATGTTAGGAATCTATAATATCGGCTAAGGGCTATCGAACGATTGAGAACGTTACACCTTTTTGGCCGAACGATTGAGAACACTTAAAAATAACAAAGAACTTACCACTGACCCCAAAAAAACCCAAAAAAGAATACGATTGAGAACGAATTTACGTGCAACGTTGCCATATCATTCATTATTTATCATTTAACAAATATTCTTGAAAAAAGTCATATGTAATATAAATATGTTTAAAAAATTTAAAAAAAATTTAGAATTATTAAAATATGTAATAAATATGTAAAAAAAAAATTAAAAAAATGTAATAAATAAGTAACAAGTAATGACAAATGAGTTACCTATAAATTAGTTATAGCGGGATAGCGTAATCCAACATACTCTAAATATTTTAATAAATTACTAGAACATTTATTTGCTACATACCACATATTATATTTATTATGAATATTAATTAATTTTTTCTTTTGTTTTATTGGCATTTCTTTTTTTTTACCCTGTTCTATTGTTGCTATTTTATAAACTGACGAATACTTCGTTGACGTTTGTGCGACGACTACAACGCCTACCATAACATCCGATAAATATTAAATACCTATCAACCGGATCAATCGTTCAGCCAAAAAGGCAAACGTTCTTTATCGTTCGATAGCCGATTATCGTGCTCAAATTATCTTTCGATTACATTTGGCAACGTTGGAAAAAAAATAAAAATATCAAGCGTTCTCAATCGTGTTACCAAAAATAACGTTCTCAACCGTAACGTTCTCAATCGTATTTTACCGCGGCTAAGTATTTAGTTTATTACCATTTGAATAATACACAATATTGATTATTTTTCAAACGTATTTTTCTAACACTACTTAATGTCAAATAAAAATTTCAGATTTAATCCAACTTGAAAAAAGTTATTATAATTAAGGTTACAATTAAAATATATAATATAATTTTCAAATTGTATAGCGGAAAATTGGACAAACGACACAGACACCCTAATTAATATTGTTAATTTATTATATCATCGTAATAACAATCTTTTTATATATTAATATTATTTTAAGAATGTTCAAACTGTATTCTGACCAGATAAAATAATATTATTAAATATTTGTTTTCTAGAATAAAATTAAAAGTACCTAAGTAAATGTCGGTATGTCCAAACACAACTGTTATTCATAATAATTTATACAGTTTATAGTCTTTGCTGATTAAAAACAAAAACCTTCATTCGGCATTGTGAATTATTTTAATGATGCTTATGCCACACTCTCAAGTTTTATTCATAATAATATACTTCCTGAATAATACGTCGGTAATGAACGATAAGACTATAAATAATGAACTGAATGGGTAGGTATCGATAAAAAGTAAAAACGATAGCTGTCATTGATAAAATTTGATCATTTCAATTTCAAATATCTACTATAAATTGCACAGGTAGGTCTACATAATAATATATGGTATGGATTAATGTGTATACATTATAGTAATGACCATAGATAATACTATAATTTATAATAATACATTGTAATATATCATTATGGCAAATTAGTATTATAAAATACCACACTATTACTCGATAACAGGTTATTTTCATGTGCTGATATAATATTGCAAACCACTAAACGTATCATTAATGTTTATTTATGATTGCCAACACCGTGGACACATCATAATAATATAATATTATAATAAATATTATTATAACTACTACTATAGTAAGTTGTACTCACATGTTTTGAATTACTTTATTATACAGTACTTGGACAAAATAGCGTAAGTCAACTACACGGCTGTGGGAAACGGATACAGAATTATAGTTGTAGGACTCAGTAGGAGTTTTATAATTTTATTTTTTTTATACTTTAGGATTCTAAACATAATAGTTCAGAACACCTTAAATTCCCTCTGTGTTCGTCCGTCCGTTAGTTATCAGAACATTTTATAGTTACTATTGTTTGTAATTAGTTATTGTAACGGTTATATTCAAAGTAAATTAATAAGTTTAGAACACCTTATGGCTTATATACGTCCTGCTGTGTCCACCTGTCCGTTAGTTACCAGTTATAATACATAATATTATATTATTATTATTATAAACATTGTAGGTACTACTACTACTACTGCGTATAAGTTGTACTCGCTCGTATCATGTGCACGTGGCTTGGAAAAAATAGAGTAAGACAACTACACGGCCGTAGTGCACGGCTGCAATATTATAAAAGTTGTATGATAGGAACGAAATATTTTTATATTTTTTTTAGTATTTATATTCTTAACAATAACGAGTTCAAACGTTCAGACATTTTTTACACGTTTCGTAGGTTTAAAAGAAAATATCGTATTCCTTAAATTGTATACAACATTATTATTTATTATAGAAACACTACCGTATGGCACGGCGCCATATAGTACCACAACTGCAGTAATTTTGTAGGCGATGGAGTTGCATATTGCTACATCCATATTATATTTTATAATAAAAAACTACGAGTTCAAACACTCGAACATTAATTAAAATTTTTTACATGTTTCATCGATTTAGATCACATCGAATCAGTGCTTATTTTTTCAATTTCATATATTATTATAATTTATAACCACCTAGACCTATAATTGATAATATGTAATTACATAAAATTGTATTACCTATATGGTGTATTGAGTATTTGATTTAATTTTTGAGTATACGACCTGAGATTGCTTCTAAAATCCGGAGGAAGGCATAATAGCGTGGGTAATTATTTAATATTTGTGTCTGATGACATTCTAGAGCCCTTATTAGATGTGTAGAGAATTATTCCAGTTTCAACATAACTTACAAACGAGTTTATATAATATAACAATTTATAATTCTCTTATTTTTACTTTATTACTAGGATTAGGATTTCTATGTATTAGCATATTTTTTTCCGCTTTCATCCAAACACATATTGGTTGTCAGTTATGTCCACGATTTGGCTTGCATGCCGAATTGAATAGAAAAGTTTTATTTTGCATATTTTTACATATTTTAATCAAAATGCATATTATTATTATCATGTTTAGAGTTTTTGAATATTTATTCGAAAAAAATAAAGTGTAAAATCGTATTTATCTAATAAGAAAACTATTATTTATAAACTAACATCAGGTCGGTTCCATCGAAAAAAATAAGTTTTTATCTCAATAGTCTTGTGGACCCGTGTTTTTATGTAAATACAAAATTTTAATTTTATGATTTTTTCACATTAGAAATGTTTGACCTTCTAGTTTGTTTTCTATAAAAGTGTATAATATACTTATTATTTATGCTCGATGAAAGATTTAAAAATGTAAAAGGTACAAGGTGCTTCAAGAGCTGTTCTTACAGGAATTTACAAATAATAATTTCTAAAAACGGTCTAAATATAATAAATACTAGATCCAATATTACATATATCTTTTATTTTTGTAAAACCATTTTTAAAGACTAATATCCTTATTAGTATAAACATTTTAATAACTGAGAAATTAAACTCGTTAGAATTTTGAATTATTATTGTACCTATAGATACATCGACATTAAAAAAAAAAAACTATCCACTAGAAATATACGGTATAAGAGTTAAGCTGAGATTCTCATTTGGAAAATAAAAGTTTGTATCGCCAACAAATCTAAACTCAAAAAATATTCAAGAATTTTAAGAAAATGGCCTTTGTCCTTTGAGTACCTACTACCTATATTTAAAAATTCCGAAAATCAGAATTCAAATCGAGATTTATTGTACAATGCATAATATTAAAGAAAAAATGAGATGAACATTCCTGCTTGTGAATCACTCTGTATACAGACACACTCAACAACTGCTATACATAATACACTGTAGTACTGTACCCGAGCGCCTTCACTGACTGGGGTTTTTTTTAAACGTTTATAATAGAAATACTACTTATATAGAATATATATATATATATTATATACTTTCTTTCTTTGTACCGACAAAACTGTGAGAATGGTATAAACGGCGAAGTGTGGTTTCTATACATTGTGATTTTCGTATATTGTACAATGTTATATTATATTATCTTCTTCATAACATTGTACAGCTGCGGCGTATTGTACGTGTGCATCGACATCACAAAGAAATGCGTACACTTCCGTACTTTACATATGCGTATAATATAATGTATTTTGTATTACATTTTATGGCAATGCGGTGGCGTTTATAATAATAAATTAAGTATTATTTTTTAACTTAAATATGTTTTTTTTTTTTTTTGGGCTGGCTGAAACTTTTTTTCTCGACTGGTTTCGGATAATAACTGAGATTTGTGTTGCTATAGAAACGCAATTCAACAATAAAAACATATTATCTAGATATGATTCCTCAATTTTAATATATTTAAATAACTAAATACAATTATAAAAATGTCTCTCGATCATGTTGTGAACAATTAGGATGCAAATCTAGGTAATCATTGAGAAGTAATACTTAGATTTCGTTATAATTGGTACTTTTCTTGATTACTTAGGTATTGTTTTTCTAAATTAATATCACTGTAGGTGCTGTAGGTACTTAACATTATTTGACAGTGGACAAAAAATCAAGTTCGATTTTATTATTTGAATTCCAATCAAAATTAAATATTAATTTAAGTAGGTATTCACTATTCTGTCTTGTGTATTGACATACTCAGGTATTTTTTTTTTGTTTAAAAACGTATTATTTGATAATAACTATACACGTGCGGTGTAACTATATACGGCTAATAGCTGCAGCAGCAGCAGTTTTTGAACTACGGCGTACAATTATTTTTAATCGGGCTCACTAATTGTCTTTAATAAAAACTATACCTATTGGGCGTTTTCATTGTTTTTTTGATCACTTTGTTTTAGTGCAATTAGAGAGAATAAATAGTATCCGTATACGAATACAAGAGGTTCTACACGACCACGATGAGATGGCATGACTATATGTGACGTATATAATATATTTTTATCGTGTATCGTCAAATGACTGTAAAGTAAAAAAAAAACTTTTGTTGCTCTCAAGTTTAGTACCGAATACCTACGAAAACGATAATATCATATTACATGTAGGCAAGTATAATATATTATTATGGGCACCACAACAGCTACATATAAAGCTGGGGTACCATCGTACCTGCAACCCAATTATTTTTCTTCCCGCGAGATCGACGGTATCGATAATATATATATATTATATAGGTATATTATGCTATATATTATATATCTAGGTAGGTATAGGTATATGATATTATATTATACGAGTTTTGCTGCAGAGTAAAACCCACTGCAGCCTGCATCAAGCACCAGAGGCACCATTTTGTAATTTAATTTTGGACGTTTGTTTATTATATATTAATATATTATTATTATTATTATTATAGTTCTTATAAAAAAAAAAAAAATGTTTTAAAGAAAATAGTAACATAATCCTCAGCACACCTGCTGAAGCACGACCATTATTATGGTTGGCTGATATAACCACGTGTGGTCTAATATAAATAATTAATCATTATTACATACTTCTTATTCGAATTGCAATTACAATAGGTACGTTAAAATTGTCAGAAAAATCATATTGTTATGATTCTCAATTATTTACATTAAAACATGATAACATAATAATATAACCAAAGTTGAGAATACTCATAAATGTTGTGAAAAATCGAAGTATCGGGCCTTGCATTTGAAAAAAAAAACATTGTAGGTTATTTCCAATTAAAACGTTACACAATTTTGAGTTTATCGTTATTTAGAACTTAAACGTTATACAAGTTTTGAATTTATTGTTATTTAAAATAGTGTTGGTTTTAGTTATTTTTTGTTTATGAAACACTATAAATTACGTTTTGTGTTATGTTTTGTTTAATGATATATAATTATTTTATTTTGTTAATCGTTATGTTTTGTTTTGCGGTGTTTAATTATTTTTGATTATCGATTACCGGTATTATAATGTTACAAATTTCAATCGTTTTTTTTACAATTATAACATTTGGAAGCCCTGCTAAGTATTCGAATATGGAAAATATTGTCTTTAATTAAATGCACTTAAAAATGTCGAAAAACATGATTTGAATACAATAAATTCTCGTTATTTTGAAACTCGATAGGAATGGAAAAAAGATCGATGTATTGAGTTTTATTCTAATGGTAATTATTTCAAGAAAATTTCAGGTGATTCCGAGATTACGAAAAATTCGAAATGTGGACATTCCACATAATCAGTATTTGAGTATATTATTGCATAATATTTAAACGTAAAAATGGGGTGAGTATGCTTAAAAAATCAGTATAGGTAGGATACCTCTATATTACACGAATTCTTCATTTATAGCGACCGCTCCAGCACGCACCCTGAAAGACAGACCCATTTCGTAATTGAATTTTGACGTTCGATAATATTATAATATATAGATACCTATTACCTACCTATTATTATAGCTTTTATAAAAATTATTTAATGAAAAACCATAACGTAATCCTGCACGCTTGCTGATACTCGGCTATTACTCTTATCGGTCGGCCTATATAGACATAACCATTAACCACGTATAACAGACATCGCCTACCCTCTGCTGCAAACGAGGCACTCCCCCCCCCTCAAATCGGATAAAATAATAACAAATTATACATCAGTGTTGTTACAATTATCGTATCGTATCACAGCTCATCGTCGTCATAATATATTATTATTATTAATATCTATGACACGACGGCGGCTGCTTAGCACGCACCACCGAACTGAGTATTAATAATGGCGGCGGACGTTGTCGTTATTATTATTATTTTTTCGTTTCGTTATGATATTTAATTTTTTTCCCGTACGGGTCGTGTTCCCCTCGAGTCGGAATGCCATTGTATATATAATACGGCCATAGATCGTCAATCGGTCGGTCGGGGGCGCGGCTCGACCGTAATCATCATCGAGCGTACATGTACGACGATGCCAAAGGATAATAATAATAAAATATAATGCGTCCGGCACCGATGCGTGTGTGAATTCGTTATCTTGCCGTCGCTGCAGCAGCTGTCATATATCTTTAGAGTGCGGCGGTCTTGCTCAAAAACGTCAAGAAAAAAAAAAGAAATGAACACTGAGAGAGATAGAGAGAGGGAGAGAGAGATGAGAGAGGGGGTGGGGGAGAGAGTGAGAGAGAGAGAGAGAGAGAGAGAGAGAGAGAGAGAGAGAGAGAGAGAGAGAGAGTGAGAGAGAGAGTAAGAGATGAATAAGGAAAAAAATAAATATAAATCTTCGGCCCGGTCGTGAAAAGCCATCATCGTCGTCGTTAGGTGGTGCCCGCAGAGATACTATTACAACATAAATGATGGTCGGCATATGTGCTCGGGCCAGAGGGTGAATCAGGAGACACACATGCAGCAGTTGCGGTAGGGGTGAGGTGCGAGTACGGCAGGGTATTTTAGTCAGCGCGTGACTTCTGCTGCAGTTAAAAACATAATAATAATAATAATAATATATTATTTTCGTCGTCGTTGTGTTTCTCTATGCGTTCACTCTCCATCTGGAAACCACGGTGCAGGCGGCGGCGGCGATAATGGGCCAATGGGAGAGAAAGACCTCCGCCGCCCCGCCGCCCGACCCGCGCGGGAATGTTCTTAGGCCGGCGTCGGCGAGTCGGGGTCACACGCCATCGCGCCCATTTGTCAAAAATATATAATCCGACGGACCGCGCCTAAAAGCACATCACACGCTCATTACGGCCCCGCTGCAGCATAGCGTCATTATTATTATTTTCTTTTTTTGAAAACACGTTTTATAAATTATATATATTATGTATTATACACGCCATGTGCACCGCAGCAGCAGCAGCTGCAGTACCACCACCCAAGGGAGGGGCCGGTGGGGTGGCGGCGACGGTACAGTGCGCCTAGACGACGCCTGTTGAAAATGTTTTATACACGCCGCCGACCGTCGTATAATATAATGTGTATACGCACCGAAAAGATGATGACGATAATAAATGATGATATATTTCATATACCTTAAACTACGCAGCGGCGGCTTTACAATATGGGCGTTTGTACCCCCCCGAGGACGCACCCCCCGCGAGCTCTTCGACGCCGCCGACCAACCACCCTCGTGGCGGCATAAAATATGTGTTTTCTCCGTCGTCGTCGCTGCGCAGGAATGCAGGATACATGTGAAGGATACATATATTATATTATTATGAAGCATTTTATACAAGTGCACCTGCCGGCTTATTATATCTTGGACGCTTCTCCTTCGTTTTTTTTCCGTTTCGAGATTTTAGTAATAATAATAATAATGTATAGGTATATAGGTATGCCTATAATACCTACGTATTGTTATATGTACCGCCGGAGAAATGAACAACGATGCGCTGACGGACACACTTGATTGGTCAACGACGCCGCCGCCGGGTCGACTGTAATGCTTTATACGTAGCTGTTATAAAAATGTAAAATATAATAATAATAGGTACTATATAATATTATATATTATAAATATTAAATTACATCTTAGCATTATAATATCGTTGTTCCTATATTATAATAATTACCGATGTGCATCGATGACGATTTTTGTAGGTACACGATCAAACGCATATCATTATCTGCAACAGGTATCAGGAAAAAGTCATCTAAATAGATACCTATATATTATTATATTACAAAAATTTAAAAAAAATTCCTTAGTTTTTATGGCATATAATATTGTAAAATTGATTGAACGAACATCGTCTATATTCGATTTGTTTAAATGCACGTGATTTGGCGTTATAACGGTATAAATATATATTATAAAGTCTTAAATAAAACGACCATTATCTGTAGAATTGTATTATAGGTACCTACTCATACTCGTATAATATACGGAGTCGGTAAATTGCGTCCCCCAAAAAAGGTCATAGTCATATACTATATGTAAATTACGACCCATGTACTTTTAAAACATATGTAAATTGCGTCTCGTGTATATTTGAAATGTACGTAAATTGCGGCTTGGGATATTCCGATTTCCGGTCGGCTGTAGAATTTAAAGATAAGTATTAATCTTTGATCGATGTAGATAATAAAATGTTCACTTATATAATATTACTGAAAAGCCAGTGTGCGTGCATTTGATCGAAGAAATGAAAAGCACTACAGTTTACATACATTTTTTCAATTTGATAAAAATGGACGTTATGAAAAGCAAAGGAATAAAACGCTGAAAGTAGTTGATGGTTTCAAATTTCGTTTTCACAAAATGCTAAGAATTATATTCAACTTTGTTTCTGCACAGTTAAAACGTGTAAGTGTTTTTTGAAATTTAATGATAATAATATGTGTATATAGTCTTAAAGATCACAGCCATTTTAAAATTTCGGAACAAATAATAAATCGACAGAAACTTAATAACAATTTAAAAAGAAAAGCCGTTGAAGATATGATTACCAGTCCATATAAAATTATTCATTCTGAATTAAAAATGCCGATGTCGAATCTTTAACTACTCAAGACGTAAAGTTGATTAAACGAAATTTATACTATATGCTCGAGCTACTATCCTGCCAAAATGACAAGCCATTTTTTTGGAAATAGTAATTACTCAACATTTTTGACAACACAGAATTTAAAACAAACAAAACGAAAATTGTTCGTTAGTTTTAGTAAAGAAACAAAATAGTAGTAGTAAATAATATAGTAGGTTTCTTTACATTAAGCAATTTAAGAGTGCTTTGTAATTCAGATATTTACTATATTAATTGTAGATGGTACTTAGAAGGCTATTCGAAATTTATGCGCCAAGACATGTTTGGCCTTCTATTGAAGTAAAAGGGTGTAGATTTCACCTTGGTCAAAGTTGGTACAGGAAAATACAGCAGCTTATTACCAAAACAAAGTGCGTTACAAAAACAATAATACTGATATAAGTAATTTTTTTAATTGTTTTTTGGACTCCCTTTTATAACTCATGACATTATGGTTAAAGATTGTTTTGAGTATGATATAATGGTATTGCAACCAAAAGGTAATAGAATAGTATAGTACAATTTACCAACTACATATTAGAAACATAATTAACCAACGACGCAGAGTTTCAACCACAGATATGGGTCGACTTTGTATCCTCAACAATGCACACATCAAATAATGTGTCAGAACAGTGGCAGTATATATAATACGTGTAGGTGGGGAGAAATTTATAACTTACTGCAGTATGGTTGACAATTCATAATATGAAAGAAATATATTGATAACATATAGGGTGGAGACTGCCAGACTGGTGGACATCAAAGTACCAACTTTTACATATTTTGCGTTTGTTTCTATTTACCCCATATTATGGTACTTCATTATTAGAAAAAACTATATAGATAACTTACTATTATTATAGGTGTCTGTTGAACATTGTTTTTCCGAATTAAAATGTATATCTTTAGAGTACATATAATTACAAGTGATATGTTAGATATAATTATGATTGTAAGATCCAATAATATATTTTATACATAAATATTAAGTAATAATTGTATTTTAATGTTTTGTTTTTTGAAATTTTAATGTAAGTACCATTAATTTATGTATTTTGTTGTTAAAACTTCAAAGTGTTAAGTATTTATGAATTTTAAAATAAATAATATAATAATATTTAATTAAAAATTAAAGAAATATTATGTATTCGCTGTTATTATTTATATTTTTTAAATTTCAACTGAGAATATCTGTGGTATTTTAAAAATAATTGATGTAATAGTATACTAGGTTAGACCCTATGGTTTTTGGGCCGCTCTGAAGAAGCCAGTCTGCCCCTGATTGTGAATCATTTCAAAAAAATTAAACAGCTCATTCAATTCATCACACCCAAACATCTTTAATTTTATTGTCATTTTAAAAAACATGCAATGTATTACGTATATCTGCACATTGAAAAGTCAGGGAACAAAGAGCAAAAAAATGACTGAAAAAGAAACATTTATACACGACGAAATGTATAATTGAAAGCAAAAAAAATGACTAGGTTAGACTTTGTGAGAGAATTGTCTTACAATTTTTTACCAGTTTCTTAATTACAAATTTTTAATAATACATTTTTTCACCATACACATTTTTACAGACACATTATAACTAATTGTTAGTAATATATTTTTTAGTTAGAAACAAAAAAACAGCCAAACCAATATTTATACAATTTTATTATATTTCCAGTCCTTAGATAAAAAAGCCTTTGACGACATTTACGTATGAATAAAAAATATTTATTTAGGCATACATATAAAATTACATACACAATATTTACGTACATAATATAAAATATATTTACCCTGGCTGCAATATTTATGTATGTACAAAATATACCGGGGCTGAAATTTACATAAAATACATACCTACCTATATCCGCCTGGAAGTGATGAACATTTTCTTTGTAAAATCGTTGAGCAATGAGCAATTATTGAGTCTAAAACATATAATATAGGTAAAGACTAAAAACATTCGTAATAAAAATAGTGTGACGAAGTATAAAGGTTCTTATAAAATGTACAAATTCTACGATTAATAAATGCCACAATTATCCCAAAAAAATGTATCGTAAAAATAGACTCAAAAAGCTACATAGGGTTTCAAAAAATTAATTTTTCATTTAAAATCGCGTCTTGCTCATATATAATATATAGGACATAGGTACAACAACTGTACTCATAATAGACGAGTACACGTTAAAACATATATAATTATAATTTCAATTGCTATGATAAACTTATTGATTTTTAAAAACAATACAAATATTATAATTTTCATAATTTATAATAATTTTAAAACATTAATATTATATTTTATAATATTGAATACATTTTATAATAATTTTTATTCATCTTAAAACATATTGTATTACGCCATAATAATAATTGTTCGATTAGTTCTTAGATAATATATTTTATAAGGATAATATGTTTTTATACTATTTAGATAAATCTTTATATTTTATTTTCCAATGAATTTTGACGTTGACGTAACTACAATATTATTATCATATTGTGTATTTAAGTTTCTGGAAAGCAATTTGTTTACAGGGAATTGACCATTAAAATAAAACACTGATTACGCCAACGCAGCGATGTGCGAGCAACAAAAAATTTAAATGTTTTAGACATTTCATTTATCGATTTATTTAAAACATACAACAGGTGGGAAAGTGGGTAAAAAAAATATTCGTTCTATGGAATATCAAATTAATAATGTATAATATTTTGTCAATGAAACAAATAAGAAATCTAATAAACAGTCATAATGATATAAAATAGCAAAAATTTAACTGTTTTTAATGATGGTACTCCTACCTAATGACTTGAAATTGGATACAACTATAAATATTCTTCCAAAAATGTAATATAAGTATTTGAAATCATATGACTGCGTCTTACAGTTTTATTATAATATAATCATCCCGTGTAATATATTAAATAATATATTACCCAGGCGGTAGGCCTGCAGAGAACAAATGCAGAGACTTTCATTTCGATTCCCACGGGCAAGATGATGACCGCTTACTATTTTATTGTGGCAGCTCATTGTCGTTAAATTGGACAAACTATGAGTGTGAATTATAATAATATATTATAAGTTGAGGTTTATAAATGAAACGTTTATATGTTCAAACGAATAACTCGTATATTACAGTTTAACAGCTTATTAAAATAATAATGTGGTCCTGAGTGAGTATAATAATATTATCGTCGAATATCGAGTGTATACCGTGGGCACTGGGCATATACAATTATAATATAATATTATTATATTATTATCCTGCAGAGAAGGAATTATATTTATACTACTATATTGCTTCCAATGGGAAATGTTATATTTGACGGCCTTAATTTGTAGAATAACATTCTGCTAGGTACCTATTCCATATTATATATTATTATGATTTTCAATACATACTATAAACGTCCAATACAGTATTTAAAATAGTACATTTAATTAAATACTTTACAAGACTTATAATATTATGATTGTGCAATTATTTAATACAGTATACCAGCGGCGGATCTAGAATTTTATTTTAGGGGGGGGGGCAACATTTTTCAAAACAATATTTAATAAGTATTAAAAGAAACACTCATATTATAGCTATTATAGATGAAAGGAATTTTATATTTTGAATTATAATGTACAATAAGTGAATGTTAATAACGTAAAATATATAACGTGAATATCGTACCTACATTCGTTCTTATACCACGAGCATAATATAATATATCCTGCGGATATGGATTTATAGTTTTATACTATCTTTCAAATATGTTTTTTAGTTTATTAGTTTGTTGATTTTTTTGCAGGTGTAGTAAAATATAATTACAATTATACCGAATTGTAGATTTTTTACGTCACGTGACACGCGTTTGAACGACAAAAATCACAAAGTATAATATAACGTTCGAACATATAATATTATCAATTATTCATCATTATTATGTTTCGTTCATATTAAGTTATTTTTATGTTCATTAATCGCGCGCACCTTGAGTGAGAATTGTAAGATAAATTTAATAAATAATTGTTTATAGGCATATCTCACACAAGGTATGAGCAGATAGGCAACAATATTAATATCAATATTGTGTTTAGTATAAGTTTTTGTAAAATTCAGATGAGCTGCTACTCGTTCGTTTAAATTGACTTTGGAGAAGTAAAAATGTCGAAGACATTTATTTACCGACGAAAATTATATTTAATAATGGACCGCCACGATACTCGAGCTTTTAATTAACCTAATTACCTATTGGTTATATATAACTATATAAAAAGGAAGTTTTGTCTTTTGATCTTCGATTACAGATAAGTATAGCCAAAAGGCAACCAAAATCACAAACATTCAAATCTTGCATAATGCATGTGATATGATAATATAGGTAATAATATATTATAATGACCGAATTCAAATAACATAATATTGTTCGACGTGTTTATTTTTACGAATTTGTTTTAATTATACCATACAATTTTTTACAGTCAAATGTTTTAATATATAATGATGAATGTGCTTATAACTTACAGTCTAATAATCGTTGGTTTTATAACATAATAGTAGAAAACTCTATCACATTTTAACTGTGCCTATAAATACGTCTAAATAATAATACCCGAAAACGTCAATGACTTATTTGATTTTGGAGATGTATAATTTGCGACAATAATTTACAGACAAAAAATTATATTTTAATTCATGATGAACTATCTGCCCGACCCATCTTATATTAAAATATTAAAATATTTCAAGACTGAATTCAATTAATATGATATTCGACGGAGTGTTTATTTTTACGATTTTGTTTTAATTATAATATATACAATTTTATACTACGAAATTATTTAATTTATAATGAATGAGTATATTCAATTATGTATGATTTAATCTGTGGTTTTTCAATATGATAACAGATTAACTCAATCAAATTTTAACTATAATAATAATATACTCGGAGACGTCATTGACTTTTATTTTGGAGATTTTTAAATTGCGCAAACAATTATTTACCGACGAAAATTATATTTAATGTTGAACCATCATACTAGAGCACTGTTTTAATAAACATAATAATTAATTTCTCACGCCTGTAATCGATTTTCTTTTGGTCATTGATTATAGATAAGTATAATGGGTGAAAAGCAAATCAAAATCACAAATATATTTTAAATCTTGCATAATACGTGCGTGATATAATGATAGTGACCGAATTAAAATAAAATTATTTGAAGTGTTTACTTTTAAGAATTCGTTTTGATTATAATACACAGTTTTATATGATGAAATGTTTTAACTTTTAATGATTACACCTAAAACTAAATATATGACGATCTAATTGGCAGTTGTATAATAAAGTATATAAACTCTTTAACATTTTAACTAGGTACCTATACCTCCTATATTATGTCTAAATAATGATTCTCGAAAACGTCATTGACTTTGATTTTGGAGATGTATAACTTGCGAGTTGTGACAGTAATTTATTTACTATATTTCATGTTAAGCTATCATACTCGAGCTCTGTCATATTCATAAATTGTATTATTGAATTTTTACGTAGGTATATTAATTGTTATGGTTTTGACTTAGTTGTATGGTCCTTAACTATAGATAAGCACTATAGGAAAAAGCAAAACAGGAATTACAAATATTTAAATCTTTCATAATACGTGTAATATGATAATAATATATTATAAAGACCGAATTCAAATAACATTGTTCGATGTGTTTATTTTTACGAATTTATTTTATTCTAATACCTATATAGGTACCTACGATGAAATATTTTAGTTTGGAATATTATGAATGCGCATATAGGTATAATGTACAATGATTTAATCTGCTGTTTTATATAATATAATATTATAGTAGATGAACTCTATCACATTTTAACTATGCGTCTAAATAACAAGACTCGAAACATCATTGACCCTCACGAATGTTGTTTAAAAGGCGTTTACTATTTTATATATTATTTGATGTTATACCATATTATAGAGGTTTACTACAGACATTGTAAGCGTTCAGTTAAAAGTTTTTGATATTATAATATTATATTATTATCTCAGCCATTTATTTCTATAATGTGGGTTTCGTCAAAACCTTTTTATTTGGATATCTCGTATTTCCAAATTTCAATTGTCCTTCCTTAGCTACAGTATAAAGTGTTGACTAACCCAAACGTTTGTATTGTAAAATGCAAACAAAGGGGGGTATAGGTATAGATGACTCAACAAAAGAAAAGAACAAACAGACGAAAACGTGACATTTTCTTTGCCGCGCGCATTTAGATGATAAACAATATCTTGGTAATATTTTTCCAAAATAATTTTACTAAAAAAATAATACTTACAGGCCGTGCTTGATTTGGGAAACGTAATCATTAAAATAGCACAAGTCGTTTTTATCATTAACATCATTGACCTACACGAATGTTGTTTAAAGGGCATTAGAATATTATGTAACTATTATTATATTCTGATGTTAAACCATACTATAATAGATATGCTGCAGCTATTTTATACATTCAGTAAAAGTTTTTGGACGTAATATTATAATATTACATTATGATCATGGCTATTTCCCATGTTGGTTTCGTTGGTCTCCCTCTTACAAACGAGTAATATACCAAATTTACGCTCAATAATTCAAGTTTTATGCCGTTTACTTAAAAATTAGATTGAATCGACCTATTATGAAACGTTATGGTAAGAACATAATCTGAGTTTTGTTGAAAGTTTTTTTAATATAATTCAGTTTTTAAGTAAGTTATGCGCATTTTTAATTTACATTTATTATACACGCTATAACTCGTGATATCTCGTAATACCAAATTTTATCGACAGTAAAGTACGTGGACTATAACTCGAACGTTTATGTTGTAAAATGCAAACAAAGGTGGAAACCTACTTAACAAAAGAAAAAGACAAACTAATGAAAACTTGACATTTCTTTAAAATAACGAGAGATTGTATTTTTCACACGCGATCATCTTCGCCGTTATCTCTCCATAATATTATTATCTCAGTAAAATGTTTGCAAAAAATCATTTTATTCGAAAAATAATACTTACTGGCAGTGCTTGATTTGAGAAAAAAATAGAAGGGAGAGGGGAGTTAAAAAAGGTAAAAGAAATGTACATACCTACCTCTATATTTAAATTTTTTATTGATTAGAATAAAATAAAAAGAGGAACGCATACATATTTTTTAAAAAGAAAAATCAGTTTTTTCACGACCTTATTTAGTTTCAAATGTTGGTTTTGTTAAAGTTGTTTCATTGGGACATCTCTTATTACTACCGAATTCATTTCAAGTGTCCTCCAGACATTCCCCTAGAATTCGAGCGTTTATACTGTACACTGTAAACAAAGACGGAAACGAACTCAACAACAAAGAAAACAAACAAACGTGGCATTTCCTTCACCACGCGCATTTAGAAAATATAATGGGAAATTTAATTTTTCACTCTCCACCGTTATCTCTCCATTACAACATAATATCTCGGTAATAATTTTCCAAAATAATTTTAATTGAAAAATAATACCCATAGGTAGACTATAATATCAGAAAATCATTGACAGCAGCAAAAAAAAAAAAAAAATAACTGAAGCGAACGTGTTTTTTTGTGTTCCAATCCATAACACTGCAGCAGAATATTACCAAATAAAACCAAATAATATTAAACTACACGTTTTTTTTTTAAATTAAATATTATGTAACACACAAGTTGTTATTTACTAATGCTTGTATCGTTTCTGTTGTATAGGTATTATCTAAAATATACGATGTTGGTATATGAATATATTATTGACGTTCATTTTAATATTATTACTACAACTATTATATCGCTATGGACGGTTTTTGGTAAAAATTAAAGTGTCGTCCCCGCCATTGTCACTATACCGTTACTACAAACTGACTATAATATTGAATAGTTTTTAGGTTTATCAGTTGTCGAGGTATCGTGAGTCGTTAATAGAAATACAGTCATCATTAAAATAATAGCTGCATAATGGTGGGGGAGGAGTTGACAGTTTCTCTAAAAACTGGGCTGCCTCATTTTCGGCCAGCACCTACAGTTTTCTTTAAAATTTACAATTATAACAATTGATCTTAACAATTTTTATATCTAATTAAATATGATTGTATCCAAAAATGTGTTCTTTTGATAAACATTATTACCTATAAAACTGTAAAAAAACTGAAAAAAATAAAGCAATTGGCAATAAGCTGTTGTAATATATTATTATTACAATTGATTATATTATATTAGTATTTATAATCAATGTTATTACCCACATGGCCACATTAATCGAATAAAAACTAATATAGTCATACAATACATATTATATAGGTAATAAGAATTTATATAATAATATTTATCATAGTAAAATATGAATTCATGAATAGGTATGTCAAGATAATAAGATTTCCGATTACATTAGTTGAACAAAAATTAATATAGTCTTATAACACCAGCTATGTAATTATAATTATGATAGTAAAATATAACCAATTATGAACGAAATTAAACTTACATTGAAGAGTAAAGGTAATAAAAGTAGTAACATTTGTCAAACAAAAATTAATTGTTAATTTATTTGACTAAGCTAATAATATGTTAAACCAATTTTTTGCTAATTGTTTTATTTTATTATTTTTTCACGAAGTTGTAGGTAATAATGTTTATCAAAAAATTACATTTTTGGATACAATCATATTTAATTAAATGTAAAAATTGTTAAGTTCAGTTGTTATAATTGTAAAAGGAACAGTATGTTTTGGCCGAAAAGTGACACTGGCCGAAAAAGGAAGGGTAGGCACCTACATTTTGGCCGAAAACGGTGACGTCCCCGAAAACTAAATAGTATAAAGGTCTACAATAAACCGGAAATCGGTCGGCAATAGTTGACTCTTGGTACGGATATTAATTTACCGACAAAAATATGTGGCGTTAATGCTGATTTTTATATTTTATTATTTGTTTCCATGTAGGCCCGAAATAACTAGCTAAGCAAAAAAAAAAGGTTTTATGTACCACGAAATTAATTTTTAAAATCATCCGGACCTCCTCACAACTAACTGCCCAACTCTTAGCTAGGGTGTTGTACCTATATAGTTAGTATTATTTTCATAAAATCTTCTTTCAATTGCATCCTAGGAAATCAGGCAACACTTTTGATTTCGAATACAAAATGGTCGAATGGTCGATAAACAAAAACCGCACACTTTCTCGATTTATTGCGTGCTGTAGCAAAATACCTCACAATATTTAGTATTTTTAATTTACATCGACTAGATGATCGTCAAAATCTTTAAGCCAAGTTTCATAAAAAGATTGGTAAAAGCACTTTCGGTAGAACTGATTTTTAAACTGTGATATTCTATCATAAACTTAAGTGAAATAATGACTTTAAAGGTAAAATGATAAACATAACCTATAGTATTATTAAAAACTTATTTAAATTAGATATAAATTCATGATTTTCTATAATATGAAACTATATTCTAGAAAATTCGAAATATTTTCTTTTCCAAGTACGCGACTCTAGTTAAATTTCTAGTCTAGAAATACGAGTTGTGAATGAAGTTTTTTTACGTTTGTTCACTGCTTAAATATTAAACCAAAAAGCGAGAAAGAAACCTGTAAAAAATATAATGAGTGTATACCTAGGTATTATCATATTGTTTTAGCAATTTGTTCAGAACTATCGGGTAACATTAAGAAACGTTTCGTAAAATAATAATTACACCATCATCAAACGTCGGAAACGGTGTTATAGGTCAAAAAAATAACGTAAGCCTATATTATATATTATAATTTAAGCAAAGTTGAAAGTTAATGAAGCGCTTATAAGTTATAATTAATGTATAGATGAACCAAAAAACAAACAACTGTCCGACGAGTGAGAGGGTAGGGTGATATGGCCAATGCCCGGTTAGGTTATATGATAATGAAATAAATTACCACCGCCTATATCACGATAATATTTAAGTCTATATAGCAATAGCAGTGAAACTAGAAAACAAATTATTATCTGAATACACGTGCCGTGCTGTATTTAATATTATCAATAATATTAAATGATTAATAACTAGACAAACGGGATATTTTAATAAAGGCTGCAGAGACCACTATACAAACAGAGTGTAGCAGAAAGACCTGACAGATGAAAAATTGAAAACTCAAAGTTTTAGTCAAAAACTTATGAAAATTATAAGGATAATAAATTATTATTACTACCTATTTAGTTTTAGTTTTAGAGATAGGACTTATATCTGAAAATTCCCAAACAGAATATTAAAAAAAAAAATATTACTTTACATAACATACGTCTAAAAAGATATTGATTAAAAAAAAATATATAAAACTAACTAGGTAGTTGACTTAAATAAACATTTTTTCCATCATAATAATATCGAAGTTTAAAATATATAGCAGCAAATCGAGAAAATATATTATTATTTAAATGCACCTGCCGTTCTGTATAATAATATTGCCAATATTATTAAATTATTAAAAACTAGGCAAACGGGATATTGTATAATATAGTCACTATGATATATACAGGTTGCATGTAACAGAAAAACCTGACAGAGGAACAATTAAAAAAATTATAACAATAACAGTCAAAACCGTGTGAGTAAAATGATGAAAATTAGTTTAAGATTTAAGGTGCTTTTTTCTGAAACCCTCTCATTCAAAACTTGCCTAAAAATCCCAAGTGATCCTGGCCAACTTTTAAAGCAGGTGCCATGACTTACTAGTCGACTAACCACTAGTACCCACGCTATGAAGTACTATTATTAAATAAGTTCTTCAATCAAGCCAATAGTTGGAGGGTAATATCGCAGACGTCTCCAAATTATATTTAACAATAAAAAAAATTAAAATATTGATATAAGACCTAAATCTGTTTCGTCCGTCAGGTACATTCCATGTATAATTAGATTCGGTAATTTCACTAAAATTGTTACACATACGGATTTATTGCAATTATTTAGATTACCTTAAAATGCTTTAAACCAGAGCTTATATTGTTTTAAAATATAATATAATATTGTTTTTCAATTTTTGAGTACCTATTAAACGTTATAAAATATCAACGTTATTGTACTTTCAAACATAATTGCTTGATTTTTCAGTTTAGCTTTATTAAATATTTAGTTTTTCCGTTTAACGTTAAAAAAAATTGTAAACACTGATGGAATTTAATAAAACCATGTAAATTAGTTGCGAATTACTGAAATGAAAAATAACTGCAGGTTAAATTGAATACATTTTATACAAAAAAATATCAATAAAATACTTCGGAAAATATAAGCTATTGTTAACAAAAGTTAGTCAACTTTGAATTGTACCTACCTGTAACTTAAAAAGTTTTCAAAAAATAATGAATACAATTAAAATTTTTATTGGAAGGATGATAAATGTCATTGGCGTATATAGCGTAAAAATAGAAGCACAAATATTATAGTTATTTGTATCGTTCTTTTGTTATTTTCGATTACCTATTGGTTTTGTTAATTTTTTTTTTAATACCTATGTATTCGTTATAAAATTATAAAGTAATAAAAAACATGTTTTGTAACCCAATGCTCTAAAATGTGTTGTTAAAATAATAACGGGAAATAACGTAGGGAATTATGTTTGCCCATGTGAATATATGCAAATATTATTCTGTTTGATAGGTACCTATCAATAATTATCAAAACTGCTGAAATTTAATGAATATGTATAGGTACCTATTTTGTAAGACTTCGGAGCTAGGAGGTTGAACAAAGTCAAACCGTGTAACTACCTATTTAATTTTATTCCGTTTCACAAAACAATTTTTTAACATAGTACCATATGATAATATATTCATAATATTATTCAAATATATTTTAATTGTTGAATGAATATTTTTTCTTGATAAAACATATAATAGTGAAAAATATGAAGATAAAATACGAAGATTCGGGTTTCTGAGTTTATTTTTTATCATTGTCATTGTGACAACACGACTGTTGCGGTTGAATATATTTATAGTACCTACCTATGAAAAAAAATTAAACATTAAAGAAGAAGTATAGTTATCTATATATATCATAACTGTATAAACGTATATTATATTATTATGTAAATTTGACTGCACATAAGGTAAATATTAGTGAATTGAACAACAATACTCTTGATATTTCACCAACAATGAGTTAGCTGTGTTCAACAATATATTATATATTCGTCATTGTTTGATATAATATGTGTATGGTCGTGTTTTTTAAAGTATTAATATAAAAATATATAATATGGGAAATGGATGATTTATTAAATATATTTACTGTTTTCCATAACTTGATAAAACTATAGGTATATTCGCTGTATTATTATGGTCGTGTATTTTAATGTATTGATATAAAAATATATATGTCACAAATGGATGATAAATTATAATATATTATGATATTAAATATTACTGTTTTGCATAATTTGATAAAATATAATAAATATAATATACTCATTAATAATCGATTACGTGGGTACGTGTACAAAACTCACCCATATATTTATATGCGAACACTGTGAATTATTATAATATTATTCCCAAAATGTTATGTAGGTACTACCCAAATACATTCCAGATTATTTTTTTAAAATAAATATTCTATAATTGAGTAAATACCTATATAGGTTACGGACAAAAGCCGAATTCGGGCAAACACCAGTAGTGCCTGAACAAATCTATGTTGGTTATTTTTTACGTAATATTTTGGATTTCGCACGGACAAACGTTATAGCTATGTTAGGCGACCAGCATATTTTTTAGCAAAGCGTTGCGAGGAGCAATATTAAGAATAGTAGGATTTTATTATGATTATTAACGATTAAGGTTCGAGACTTCAGGCATTTGCGTGTTTTTTTGTAGTGGTTTTGAATTATTCTAGGTAAACAGCGATATAAGTATATTTGTTTTATAAAATGGTGAAATTAAATACAAAGTAAATATTTCGCATTTTTTTAAAATTTTTATACATAAAACGTTCAGGAATTATACTTGGATAACACACAAAAATATTTTTTTAAATAAATTATTTTTGGGAAGCTAGGTACTTGATGATAGTTAAGTTAGATTTTATGAGTCTCTTTGTCGATGAATGATCAACCTTGTTATCAACCATATTATCAACCATAATATTGTATTATAGTGTGGTAAAACTTAATGATATGGATTCTAGATTATACGAAGAAATGAAAATCAGTTGATACGTGTTCACATATATCACGTTATTAACCCAGTGAATAATGTGCTAGTTTTTTTTAAAATAAAGATGTTTTATTTTACGATAGAAATACCCAATATATAATAATACGTGTAATGTAATGTAGACAATGTAGTATTGTCCTCATTAATCAATATATAATGTATTCCAATATTCCTATTTAAATTATTTGTATCATGTGTACCTATAATGTTATGAACTTACCTACTTATTTTTTATATCTATAATTTTAATAATATGTTTTATGCGTTTTTCAAAAATAACATAAAAATTAGCTGTGTATTTTTAAGCATATTTTGACGGTTTCAAGTTACAACTGCATATTTTAGTAATTTTGAGTGTGTCAAGTCAAGAACCCTATAATAATGATTATTGATGGCCAGAAACCATATTTATTTGAGAAGTGCAAGGAACAATAATGAATATTATAATATATTAATGGTAGGAAAGGCATGTGTCTAACATAACGAAATACCATTGAGTGTGTGTTGAGCAGTGGGAAAATCGTTAAAATATTTTTTGTAGTTTAAACATTAATTGGATCTTATAATAATGTGTGTAGCAACAAATAAACAAAAAGAGGATAAGTGGATGTCGCTCTGCTGAACAGTAGGTTACAAGTGGGTCACTGTATAATGGATTGTATTCAATTTGAATTCAATGATATCATATCTTTGTATACGAAAAACGATTATGATCGGAGGGTTTATCAGTCTGGATATATTATATTGCTATTATATTTTATTATAGCATGTAAGTTGAATTAATATTATAAATCACAACAAAATAACTATTTCATTTTTATTCGTAAAACAAAGCGTTAGAAATTAAAATAACATTTTTAGCTGTTTTTTGTAATTTTTCGGTGGTTTTTCTCGTGGCATTAAATAACTATTGAGAAAATCAAAAAATTACCTGTCTAAAGTACTATCTTGATCCAATTTTCTAAAAGATAAGATACTGTATGGTTGAGATCGAAGCACTCCTTCTGGTAAACATTTTGTATACAGGATAAAAAAAAAATAAACACCATTGTAAAACCACTAGTTCCCTTCAAAATCTAAAATTATTTTTATGTAAATAAAATACGTATGTGTATAATACAATATAAATGTATCAGAAATATATTTTTGTTAAATTGTTTTTATTTCATTTACTATTTTAACC
Organism: Macrosiphum euphorbiae; assembly: GCA_949089665.1. Classification (NCBI taxonomy): domain Eukaryota; kingdom Metazoa; phylum Arthropoda; class Insecta; order Hemiptera; family Aphididae; genus Macrosiphum; species Macrosiphum euphorbiae. The sequence goes on along the minus strand of CARXXK010000002.1, from coordinate 70,536,517 downwards.
GTGATAACTTGAATCTCAATAATTGGAAAAACTCGACAACTTGATTTTTTTTTTTATTCCTCTCGAGGTTAGGTTAGATTATGTTATATAGGCATCTCAAATAATACATATTTCGAACGATTTTTTGTTTTCCTTCTAATTTGAAGCATCACTACTCGATTGTTAACAATTTTTTCGATGATAATTATTAGTTAGTTTTTAATTTGTCTATGAATTTTAATTTTTAAAATTATTTTAATATCATGCCAATTTAGTATAATACAACTTATTATTTGAGTACGATTATCTTTATTTCATCATTATAGTTATACGTAATACTAAAAAATCATTGAAATATAAAGTTTTTATATGTTTCTACCCAAATTAATGATGCTGGTCTTAACTCATAACTACTATTATAGGTCTGGCCGGGCAAAAGTCGAAACAAATAATAATACATAAGTAGTCCTTGAAAAATTACAATCGCGTTCTAACTTCTAATCAAACTCAATGTAGTCGATTCCACGTGTTTAAAACGGGAACTTGTTTTCCGAAATATTTTATTGGTAAAACTACTTCGCAGTATCCAAGTATGTTATGTCGATCATGGATTCGATAAAAAGTTAACTTTGTTTGTATCACGTGTTCTTTTTTTTTAAATCTAAGAGGTATAATAATTATTAATTTAATACAGCAGTCAGTAGTCAGTTTTATAACATAATATTGTGATTTGTGACAAATTCACTAGTGAAAGCACACATATGCAGTACCTACAATTTAGATTAATTCTTGAATTTAATTTTCCAGTTAGGTATCACTTTATAAAATACATTCAAATCGATTCATATGGAACCATGGAAGTGGTTATCAAACACAATAATTTCGTAAGAATTTGAGTTCCTAGGTATATTATTATTATACACGCTGATGATGTAGCTGCAGTGAAAACGAAAAAAAACAAATTAATGTTAATCAGGTAGGTATTTAAAACCATAATGAAATTCGATATTATAATGTGTAACTATATATATGTACGTAAAAAAGAAGAATAATATTAACCTCTAGAAAATTCAATATGTACGCTGCCGCCGCCGCATTAATGGACGGCTTGTATGGTCCCCCTGCCATGCCCATTCACCATGCACCTACCCATATCATATATTATATAGTTCTGGCATGTTGTTATTACCGGATGTACAACGTTGATAATGAATTTAAAGAAGGCCTAAAATATTTAAATTAAATTTTTTTTCGTCGAATGAGGCACGTCATTAATATTACCATATACGTATCTATATATTATTATGTATATGCTTAAAGTGACTTGATGTTAATGTGTTATAATAATAATAATAATAATAATAATAATAGGCGTGTTGTTGTGTAGAAAAATCCAATTAAAAACCAAAAACCGTAATTGATGTATTTTTTTTTTATCGGCAGATACGATGTGGGGGCCATATGTATTCGAGGAGCATATTATATTATTGTTATTATTTTTCTTATTGAATCGGTCAAAATAACGAATACCTATAAGTGGAGATCGATGATACATAAGCTGCCTGCAGTATGTTATAACTGCTGTTCGTTAAAAAATAATCCAATAAAATCAACAACACCAATCGAATGCATATAATATATTATTTTTATCTATGAAAGGTACCAAACGAATTCTCCGAATTAATTATATGTTTAAAACACGGGCTTAATGCCTACCATAGAGTATATTAATAATAATAAATGGTACACGTCGTTGTTTTTCTCTCTGCGTTTATAATAACCTTCTGCACGTGCTTAGAATTTAGATAATCTTAGGACGTCCTATTGAGGTGTTTTAGAATTACATAATAATATACCTACTTTATAAGACCAGAAAGCACACGTGTTTATTGAAGCTGATAATTGAACGCTTAGAATTATATTACGATGAATTGCATTACAACTATAGAAAATCTAAACATAATTTTAAAGGAGTAATTATAATATAGACATTGTTAATTTACGTTAATTTATTTATTTTATTTTATTTGAAGAATAGACGGAGTAAAGCCTAGCGTGCTTATTTGTAATAATATAATATAATTTATACATACAATATTAGAAAATAAATAACTACTTATAATATCACAAGTATGAAGTATCTATGTTTGTTCTCCTAGTAAAAAAAAAAAAACAATATTAAATTCACCAGATGCATTATGCGGGTGATGGGCTCATTTAGTAGATAATTGGCAGAGCACAGGGGAATAAAAAACTGAGGCATACTCCTAGTGCTTCTGATAGGAACCTTAAAATTAATTTTAACGTGGAGAGAAGATGAGTCAATAGAACAAGAAAGGAGCTTACGAAGGAAACGAAGATTGTGGGCACGCAGACGGTCTTCTAACGAGTCTAAGTGAAGGAGTACAGGTGTGTAGTCATGAGGAGAAGAATCAATATTTAGGGCGTATTTTGCAAAAAATATAGGAACTTTCTTTGTATCCTCTTGACCTGTATACAAGCGTTAGTAATTAAGGTCCCAAATAATGGGCACTAATCGAATTCGTAATATAATATAATATTTTAATCAAAATGAAAAGAACCAAAAATAATTCTCTGGACTAACTGTTAAAAATGTATGTTAAGAAACATAGGACTACCACGGAATATAATAATAATAATAAATTGTGAACGTCGTTGTTTTTCTCGCTACGTTAAATAATTTTCAGCACGTGCTTAGAAATTAGATATTTTTAGGACGTCCAACTGAGGTATTTTAGACCGACATAATAATAAACATACTTAATAAGACCATAGAGCCTGCGTGTCTATTTAAAACTGATATTTGAACACTTAGATTTATATTACAATGCAGCTATACAGTTTATGTCTATAGAAAATCGAAACATAATTTGAAAGCAGTAATTATAAGAATAGACTGTGTTAATTTACGTTAACTTGTTTATGAATTAAAATAAAATATCGAGCAATTCAAAAATGTTATGACATAAAAATATAATATAGTTTTAAAACAATTTATTAATTTTTGTTTATTTAAGTCATTAAGTATAATATCATACTCTTCGTTCAATCTTTATTTTACTTTTTTCTTATCGTTTTATTAAACCAACCCGATTTGGATATAAAAAAGCTACACAAATAATAATTGTATTTTTGAAAAATTAACCAAAGTGAACCTATATCAATATTATAAACGAGACAAGTGTCGTCCTGTTATTTCATGAAATGATAAAAAAGTGCTTATAAGTAGTGCAAAATATTATTTATTTTTTAAAACTACTTTAATTTAAATACCTAAACTACCTATACATATAGTTAAATTAATTATTTATAATTAAAAATAATTATATAAATAATACTCCGTATAAATAATATTATAATATTTTATACTGTTTACTATAATTTTTCTAGGAGATCGGATAATATTATTTTGATAAATAAATCATAATATAAATTATGAAACGTCTTGAGGTTGTTGAGTAAATATTTTGATAGTCCAATAATTAATAATACATGTATATTCGAGTTTATATAACATTATATTATGTTGGTTAATGTAAAAAATGATAGTAAAATATATATGTGTAAAGAGCATACAATATAATACAGATTTAGTTTATTTTTATTTGAAAAAACATTTATGTGTTGAATGATTGAATGCAGTGATGAATATTTTGTACTACATTTGAACTTAAGTATCGGTTCTCAATTCTAAATTGAAGTATTTATAAATATTTGTAAGTATTTACTATTAAGTAAAGTATTTATTATTACTCGATAGGCAGTATTCAGTATTAAGTGTTTAGTTTTTAGTATTTATAAGAATTTACATTTATAGCTTGTATAGTGTACCTACAAACTATATAATATATAAACCTATATAATATGTATTTTATAAAAAATATTATTGCAGCCTTAACTGCTCAGTATGAACTGAATTAAAACGAGCTTTGCTACGAATCGTTTTTAAAAAGTGACATTAATTAATTAAATTTAAATTCATTGTATAAAAACATAATTTATGAGTAATATTAATATAAACTGTTCAGCGTTTTGACTGAGTATGGTAATTTGAATGAACACTAACTGTTATAAGAAAAAAAGTCGACGATTTCAAAAAGTTTTGGTTTTCCTGAAAGAAATAATCGTCTTTTAGTGCTTTGTAGTTTGTATACATTTTTAGAAAATAAAATACCACCTACGTTAAACAGCTGCAGAGTATAAAATTTAGGCAAGTACAACAAAAACGATTTTTTGTTAAGAAAATATTAAATAACTAATGCCTCTGCATAAAAATATATGGAAATTAAGAAATGTGAACTTTTTGAAAAATTGTTTTACTATGCATTTTACATTTTTCTTTTTAATCTCGTCATTATCTTGAGAAATGGATACAGAAAAATATGCGACTTCTTCAATACTGTCATACCCCACAGTCGTGTTGTTCCTTGTTCAACGCTGTACAGTTATATTATGTATTATATATTATGTGTCGTATGTTGTATGTACCTATATATAGTAGGTATGACGTAAAAATGTACTTTTTTCAATGTAGTGTAGTCAAGAAGCTCTACCCATTTTTTTCCAAGCTATTTACACACGAAAAACGAGTAAAATTTGAAACATATGTATACATGTAAAGTGTGTATCTTTATGTATTAGGTAATATGACATAAAGTGGTTTACAATATCAGCACGTGCGAATAACCTGTTATCGAGTATAATGCGTTACCTATAGGTGTTAATATGATGATCAAGTACTAATTTGCATTATTATTAGCAAATTTGCCATGATAATATATAATATAAATAATAATATGACGTATATAGTCGTACGTATATACGTACCAATGTCTGTACCACTGTTCGTAATTTATGGTATTTGAAATTAAATAAATCACTGATCATTGATCAACGGCAGATATCGTTTTAAATTTTTATACCAATTCAGTTTGCTAGTCTTATCTGAATAAATTACACATAATATATTATTATATATGAAATACTATACGATATAAATAATACGATTAATAAGCTCGGATGTGTACATTGTACAATAATTCAAGTGATATCTTAATACCGAACGGTAAGGTTTTATTTTATCACGACCAACTATACAATTATTTATGTTTTGAGATTGACTACATTAAACCACGTGCGTATATGAACAATAATACTTGTAGCTACGATGGTGTACAATGAGCGTTGTTATTTATTTTATTATAAAAAAAGGTGGACATTGGATTCTATAACGATGTGAGAAAAACATGTCTTATAAAAAACCTTTTGAACATTCAAAATTTCAAACTGTAAACTGAAACTGTAAGAAACTGAATAATTGACATTCACACCTTGTTTACGAGTTTTTCGAAAATTGTGTGCACAACTTTGCCTCTCCACACAGTATTTATTATAAGATAGATTAATAAATATAATATGTGTGCATTCATTTTTCTTCTTCAAATAAGTGGCAAGCACGACGTACTTCATGCCTATACAGTATACACAATAGCTCTGAACACTATTTATTATTGTATCACGTAGTCACGGTCGTTACAGTCGAATAATAAGTTCTATGTCGTAGGTCTCACCGATGCATAGGCGCAATTTGAACATAAAAACTGAGGGTGCTTAAGCTCTGCATTTCCTGGGTATTTAAATTAAATTATACCTATGAGGCACTTATGACTTATTTGAGAAAAAATGGTTTTATGACAATTTAACATTGAATAGTTATAGTGCATTAGGTACATTTTATAAAAATTAATACAATAGTAAATTTTAATTTATTAAAAATTTAAAACAAATTATTTATATTTTATTCAAAAAATATGACAAATAAATATTAGTGTACAAGGGGTGTAACAGACAGACTTGACAAAAAAAAAAAAAAAAATGAAGCTACTTAAATGTGTGACAAAAATTGTTAAAACTATAAAAAAACATTATAAATATTGATTAGAACAAAAGTTATTCCAAAAGTCAGTTATATCTGTACCTACTATATTATATAATTCGGCATACACAATCACACAGGCTGTCGGAAACTTGGAACTCCAGTGAACACCAACTGACAAGTAATTCGTATATCGTAATTATGTTTTTGTCCGAATTAGATGTGGGCACGGGAATGTTTCTATTAGTAAATACTTTTATATTATAAATTGTCGTAGAGCTGAGTCGCTGCTGAACGTGATAACACTGATAATAATATAACCGACGACAACGACCGGGCTTAGTAGAAACATTGGAAAATAATGATTTATATTCTAAATAGATTTTAATTCGATAAAATTACAATTGTCGAGTTCATTGTTTCATTCATTATACTCTGATACCCTCATGTCTGATGATAAACTGTTTTTGGTTTTTTTTTTGTAAAGAGAAGTTTTGATACATAAACACATATTTATTAGATGGTGCTAATTTTAAAATTGGGGGTGCTAATACCCCCTAAGCCCCCCCCTATTTGCGCCTATGCACCGATGTACACTTATAAAGTACTACCTATATACATATATATTATACACTTATATATTATAATATATTGTTAACATTACATATTGAAGATTATAAGAGAACACCACAAGGGCATTTGTTGTCTCCGTCTTACAAAGGCACAACATGGAAAATTTTTGGTTCACAATAATACATTTTACTCGGTAATTTCGAAAAAAGTGAATTTTTCTCTTATAAAATTTAAAGGTAAGATAATTATCTAATTTGAGGTTTTCATTGATATTTTTATTATAAGAAACAAGTTATGACCATTTTCAAATTGTAAATTTTTTTGTACATTTTAAAAGAATCATAACTTACTACAAAATAATAATAACATTAAAATCCTCTGAGATGCCCTTTGTATCTTACCTTTAAACCTTATAAGAGGTATAGCTAGTAAATTCACTCTAATTTTATAAATTACAGAGTAAAAATATAAAACGTATTACCTATTGCTAATATAAAATTGGCCATGTTGTATGCTTATAAGACGGAGACAACGAATTCCCGAGTGGTGTCATCTTAAAGGTTTTTTTTTGTTATAAAAAATCCTTCAGACCCACTCCAAAAGTCGTGTTCACAACAATACTGTGCACCTCCACATAGTATTTATTATAAGCTCGACGCTCCCATAATGAATAGAAAAAGTGTGCTGTAAGTTTTTTTTTCAAATTATTGATAGATATTATATTAAGTACCTATACCTACTTTATGCCTAAAACAGTTATCGGTTTATTGTTTATAATTGTGTCATACAGTCACAACCGTTAAAATTCAGTAGTAGGTACCTAAGTCGTCAGTCGTATACACACATGGATAATATTATTATATTATGGCGTACTCAACGCTTAATTATATTATCATTATTATTATTGTCTAGACCGATTTTTCGAATGTTTTTAGTCTTTCACTCTTCCGAACAAGATCGTGAAAAAAATCGACGATGACGGAAGACTTGGAGATATTTTTTTTCTATTTCGCTTCGCGGTCGACCTGCAGCACAGATTTCACGGCATTTTTTCTTTTGTCATTACGCCATACCATTATTATGTATTATTATATATATTGCCTATTGTATTCTACATATAATAATGATATATATTTTATAGTTGTTCGTTTTGCACAAACGTTTTCGTCAATGTCATCATCGTCGTTCGACGAGTTGAAATAATTATAGCGTGATAGCTTGTTGAACTATCGGGTCATCTCCGGGTTATTTAACTTCATATTTTTATATTTTATATTTTATATGGCACAGAAGTATTATAATAATATTCATGATAATAATATTATATATTTTAGTTAATAGAAATTACCTACTATCCTACTATCGTTATAATACTTTAATATATTAATATTATATAACATTTCATTATTACTATTTTATTTTTCATGTGGTTGTTGTTGTTGTTGTTCCTCAAACGTTTTGTTGTGCACGTGATCGATGCTGTGCTCGTAATGTTGATATACAATATATAAATATTATTTTTAATTGGTCTTGAGTATTCCACGAAAACCGAGAGCGTCAGGCCCAATGACGGTTCGACTCTGAGCTATATATAATAATAAAATTAAGCGGACGCTATACTCGGCCATTTGGTGTCTTCGTCTTACAAGTCCATAACATAGCAAATTTACGCTCAGCAAACCACGTTTAGCTCAGTTAGTTTAAAAGTTAGAGTGAATCGACCTATTATTTATTTATTTTTTTATTTAATTTTATTTCATACATGCATATGAATACTAGGCCCTACTGACAGAACTCTATTATGAAATTGATAGTAAGAACATATTATCGGTGTTTGTACATTGTACGATAGTTCAAATTTTTAGCAACTTATGCGTGTATAATATATTGTAAATTAAAAATGCTCAAAACTCACTTAAAAACTAAAAAAAACATTCAAAACATCTTACTATTTATTTGGTAGGGTATATACCTATACTTTATAGCAATTTGGTAATGCCCAATGTTACTAATGGATAAGACTCGGATATTTGGAATAAAATAATGTTGAATTTCATGCACATATTATTAGTGATGCACACAAAAATATTCGAAAATATGAAAAAGAAAAACATGTCATCTGTGATAGATTAATACTTGGAAAAACTTCTTTCTACGCCGCTGCAATACACTATAATATATTATAGAAGCATATTTAAAACAAGAAATGTCAACAACTAATCAATTAACGTCCATTGTTATTGCTTATTTATCCTTTACTTAATATTCCAAATTAATATTTTAATTTAAGAATGCCTTAGGTTTTCAAAAACGAATTTTAAATTTAAAAAAAAATGCAACTCATATGGAATTATAATATAGAAATAAGCTGCAATTCATAGTCATTTTTAATCAAATACAGAAAAATACATTATTCGTAGACTGTATACTCTTCATTAAGTAACGACGACATTTTTAATCAAAATTATTCCAAGATGATATCATAAAAGAATGTGGATTTACATAAAAACCCGGGGCTTAATAATAATATATTACTATGTACAATGTAGTAGTTCTTATATCGTAGAGTGTTGCTTTACGGCCCCGCCCCTCCCCGTGGCTTGACTGTTTTCAAACTCTCGGGACGATCGCCAAACACCATCATGTTGAGTTATTATTATTATTATTATAACTATAGTGCATCTAAACTACACGACCGTACCATGTCACTATTTTAAATCTTTAAATTATACGCTAGGAGATAATATCATAATATAATATTAGGGAATCCTATTATTATTACCATCATGCTCCCGCGTCGTAAACGTCATTATAATATATTATTATGATTATAATATTATAATATTATGCATATAGGAGATTACCACCGAATTCCGACGGCGTTGGCTTATACGAACGTTTTCTAGTTGGGAAAAAACATTCCTAGTCGGTTTGGCCGGCCTACGCATTAAATCCCCCCAATGGCGCGTGATGCATTTAAACGAATAATAATAAAAAAGACCGGATAAATAAAAAAAAAAACGACGTTCCATACGAAATATATAATATATGAATACTCGTATGCCTATCTAACGTTTTATGTGTCCACTTAAAATTATTTAACGGTTAGTTTTTAATTTTGTCCGACTTCGTGATATTTCTTATATATGTATACAAAATCCGTAAAAATATCAAAAATATGCCGAAAGACTGAGCATCGTATTATATTGGGTACGCAAGCTTTGAGTGTATTATGAAAATGGTATAATGACTAAAACGTATATAATGACAAAAAAAATGTCATCATAATATAATTATATTATAGTCATCGGTCGTTAAGTATTATTATTATAACCTATTCAAATATGAACGGAAGATATATGCACCAATCGGCTTACCTGAAACAGTGTCAAACAAACAAATTCTTCTTATTCTCAGGTGAAATCGGCCACTAGGACCATTCTGACCTATACAGCTTTGCCTCCTGCAGTTTTCCCTATCCGATGCCCTCCTGCAGTTTGTACAAAATAATAAAAATATAATATTTTTTTTCTTTTTGGAGAAGAATCCTATAACTACAAACGATTTGGCCATATAAAAACCATTATGTTTATGGTCAAGTCTACCAACGTAGATATAATATTATATCTCGGGGTACCTAAACTAAACCCATACCTACAACTCAAAATATTATATCTACATCTTCTCATAATAAATTACATTATTATTATTTCCATAATAGTTACAATAATATATTGTTCAATGATTGATGTGAAACGTACTTGCAATAATATTATATCAATATACTTACTCATGGAACACTGTATTTTTAATTGTTTATGATTTTCTAATAGGCCCTATTGTAATATTATGCAAGCAGTTATATTATTAAATATTATTGCATTTTGTTAACTGTTTTATCCGAAAAAATTAATTTTACTACTGCAATACTAATAGTCTAATAGTAAAATAAATTCCTATAAAAAGTTTAATCACAAAATATCATCATTTAATATATTTAGAAATATTATAACTGGCAGACCGTCTTCGATCAGAACCGTTTTTTATGCCTATGCAATTTTTTTTATACGATTGAATTTAAATTTAACCCTTCCATTACAGCGACCAATCTAAGCAACTACTGTACAGAAAATGAGAGACTTATTCGGTTATTTTGTTTTGCAGTTATAATATTATTTAGTTCTTTAATCAGCAAATAAATACAAACAACATCAAAATAAATAGTATTATAACCGTTGGATTAGTAATCTAAGTAATGTTTTTTATAATATTATAGTCAATGGAGTACCAACCTATCAATTATCGAAATGGATGGTGCGTGTGAAAATGTAATGTGAAAACCGAAAATCGACGACACCGAGACTACAGTATAATATATTTCTGTAGTGTTATCGTCACAATAAATAATAATAATAACAATTGGTCGTCGGTTCTCCGATATTCGGCAACGAAGTAACTGATGTTGGCACATATAGTAATATTATTATATTATATAGACGACGGTATATTAATATTATCCTTAAAAGAAGTGAGTTGTAACGAGGTTAGTACTTATACCTATTATCTTATTATTGAAAGAGGTAATGCGTGCACATAGCGAATAATAATGCTTCCAGTTTTTTATACTTCTCTGTCTCGTAAACGCGTTCGTTACGTATAAATAGTTTATCATAGAAAAAAAAAATAATGGTAAAATAGGTATAGGTATGATATGACATTAATATTATCGATCGACGCGTTAGGCCCATTTTCTACTACTCATTGCTACGCCATTCAAAACCGCACACATAACGTTCAAAACCATACTCACTTACTGGCATTTTAACCACACATTTTGAAATTTTGAGAGTCGATGCAATATTCAAAGCCACACTCATTTGATTGACAGTAAGAATTAAATATTATTGATTGTTATCAAATAAATCGTTGTAATTAATACAAATATTGTTTTAATATAGGTAAATTGATAAAAATAAGATAAAATTAAGTTGGTATAATGTTATATGGTCGTATTTTAGACAAATGTCTGCAGCGTTATTAATATAGGTAAAAATAAAATATAATAGTGTGTGCTTAATTGAACGGTGTCATTATGGGAAAATTGTGAGGTATATTGATGCAGAGAAGTGTGCGGATTTGAACGGAAAATATTAGTATTTAAATGAGTATAATTTTTTTTATAATTAAAAATATTTAGTAAGTAGGTATGTATACAGATTTTTTTTAAACTAGATTTTTGGTTTCGGGTTTTCGACTTATTTTACTATTTATATGAATATACTATTATTTATGTTGCATTTTATTAAAAATATATTTTGTAGATGTTTTATTTTATTAATTATACGTTATTTTGTGAACGCATAATATGTATTTGGGATACGTTATATATTTGGGATTAATTACGATTACCTGTCTTCTGACCGCAATAGGGCATCACCAATTTTTTCTCGACATAATACTAAGTAGCATGTTTATTGTGCGAACAAACGTGAAATTTGTTTTGAACAATTATTATAATATGATAAATAAATTTGACTCTACTGCTGGAAGAAAATTGGATTAAATTATAAAATATTTTTAAATGTACTCTTTATTGATACATAACATCAGGGTTTATGGTTCTAAACGATAATGTTATTTTAAATAAATATATGCGATATTGATACATAGTATTTGGGTATGGAAAGATGTGATTTTGGGAAAGCTGTCCGATATTTATGTAGGTATATCGTATATGGAAGTGGTGTGTTGATTTGAATAGCGTCCTTTTTTTTAATGTGTGCGGATATGGTGACCGCCGAATATCTATACATAATAATATGACCATTAGTCTAAAACATATTTAAGGAATTCTATACCAGAGGTAAATTATTATAAACTTAAAATAATATTCTTGGTATTTTCAATAAATTAAATGTTTTGTTTAGTTTTTTTTTTATAGGGGAGATTCAACGCTTTAGTGGTTTTATCAATAAATATAAATTACTTAATAATACCTGAAGAAATTTTTGATGAACAGGCCAAATAAGACTTTTACCTTTTTTATTATGAAAAAAACTCTTAATTTGTATTTATAAAAACAGTAGAATAATATAATTATTAATTCATAACTCAAGTATATTTTTTTATAATTGTATAAGCTTACTTATTTTGTACAATTACAAACAATTTGAAAATACAAGAATCTCAATCGTAGGTTAAGCTATAGATCTTCGATTCCGCGGGGTTAAAGTAATTTATAATATTTACATTTGTGCATTCCACCAAAATTTATACCAAAATATATACATTTGAACTATCCCCAAAAACCAATATAATATATAATAGATTATAGATATCATATTATCATCATAGATAATTTTATTTTTTCGTTTACCCTGATCGCTGGCATGTTACTACTTACTAGCACGTTTATGGTGCAAATATTAATTTGAAATTTGTTTCGAACAATTTGTAACATATATTATGATAAATAAATTAGATACTCTAATGTAGGAAGAAAGTTGGATTAAATTACAAAATATGTCTAACTAAAAACTATTATAAGATTGACAAATAATAAATGTCGTATTGTTTATTGATAAATAAATGATGATAATAATAATAATAGCAAAAAATATAAATATTTATAATAATAACTTTTTAATTAGTGGAGAGAATCCGTCTATTGACGAAACTCCAGAAGCTTGTCAAAGTAATAATATTACATGATTGTAAATTATAAGTTATTCGTTTGATTAAAAAAACTATTAAAAAAAAAAAAAAAAAAAAAAGGGCAAGGCATAAAAATAATAATAAAAAATATGGAAAACTTAAAAAAAAATAAATAATAAACAATAATAATAGTTGAGTAATTATAATAAAATTAAAATGAAAAATATGAAATCATATTTTTTATTTATATAGGACGTATCCAAGCTAATATAACAAAACAAATGGAATTGATTATTATAGGTACCTGTATAGGTAGATTTACAATCACAGTGTTAAACCATTTGTTTTGAACTTGTGATAACTATAGGAGTTATATTATATACCATATAGGAATCAAAAGCCTTATTTTAAAAATATATAATAGTTGAATAACATGCTTAAAATATATACTTATATAGGTAATTATATAATATTGTAGGACTTACAATAATTTTACATTTATATTTTTTAATTATAATCGTGTAATAGGCATGCAAAAATTTAACGAGTTTGAGAGAGTATTTATTTTATAATACACTAAAAATACAGTATGTTTGAGCAAATGGTTATTTGTACTTAAGGTTTATAAGTAAATTAATTTATACAAAATATACCTACTGCAGTATATAGTAATTTAAATGCTTACGACGCGTTGTCATAGGTAATATGTAAACAATTGTCGATGATAATTACTACCTACCTATAGTGATATAAATAAATATAACTTAGTGTAATGTACAATTCAGTCAAAAATCAATAAAATAAAATCACTAGGCTTGGACTAGGGACTTATATAATATAATTATTTGTACACATTTTTTAATTACTATTTAATTTTTTTTTGTAACTGGTCAAATAATTCAGTAGGTATAGAATATTCGATTTATATCGATTTATAGTTTAATTATATTTATAATATACCTACATTTTAACATAGTTTAATGTATACTTCAGTCAAAAATTATTATAATAAAATCACATGCTTATCAAAGTCCATATAGCTCTCTCAAGTAAAACAATTTCATTCCCTAAACGACCACCGCCAGGCACCCATTTAAAAGTATATGATATAAATAAAAAAAATCGATGGAAAAATATGTCTTAATATAATAATATTATTATATGCATACAGTCTAAGGTTAGAGGTTGTATGAGTTTGCATATTATAATTTTTAATTAGATTTTTCTTTAAAGATATTAAAAAAAAAAGGCATAAGACCTCTGCTAGGCTTACGTTATGTCTCACGAATAGAGCCAATCTCACTACAAATAATATAGGCTGTTGTTGTTGTCCAAGGTGGTAGTGGCGTTGTAGCCAACATAGGGGTCGTTGTTGTTGGCGTTGTTGATGGCGTTGTTGTTGTTGGCGTTGTTGATGGCGTTGTTGTTGTTGGCATTGTTGTTGGCGTTGATGTTGTTGTTGTTGATGTTGTTGTTGTTGTTGGCGTTGTTGGCGTTTTTGTTGGCGTTATTGTTGTGCATGGCGGTGGCATTGTAGCCAAAATAGTAGTTGTTGTTATTGGCGTTGTTGTTGTTGTTGTTGTGCATGGCGGGGGCGTTGGAGCCAAAAGAGCCGTTGTTGTTGGCGTGGTTATTGGCCTTAGCGTTGTAGGATTGCTGATGTTCACTCGGCAGACCGACCGACACCGGGTGTTCCGGAAAAATCGGCTGCTGCTGGACGATAAGATTGCCAAGGAGCGTAGACGTCGAGGGTGTGGCTTTTGGCATTGGCTGCACCGACGCCGACGGAACATAGTTGTGGAAGACGTTTTGTTTATAAGGATATGGAGGTGGTGGAAGCCTCGGAGTCTGCTGGTTCATGGGATTCACCATGGACATGTTGGCAAACGGCGTGTGAACATTATTTAAGTTGGAGTGGTTCACATTAATGTTTCTACCTCCACTTTTCCGCTCCTGTTCCTCGACAAACACGCTCTGCAATTTGTGTCGGATCGCCATTTTCCTGTTTTTAGGCACTTCGCGCAGGTACGGCAATAAGCTCATCAGGAAGTGATAATTGTCGTCTTGGCTTAGGTTTTGGTCGTTGTCACCCTCCGTCTTAGCAGTGGACGGGATATTGATGTTCTGTATGTACTGCCTATCGAAGTTCGGGTATTCGATTTGTCGCCTCTTCGCTGGAGTAGGAATTCGTAGTATGTGGTCGGTTTCGATGAATGCACTGCTTCCCTGCTTGTAATTCAAGCGGTTCAAGCTCTTCATGATCTGCTGGCCTTCCTCGCTATCCGTCAAGTCGTGTATCTCCTTCACTTGACTCATTGTTTGGCTGATGATTTTCGATTCTAGCAAGTTCCGAAGAAAACTAATGTTCATAGATGGAAAACCTGATCTCCGCGGTTGTGTGAAATCGTTATCTATGTATTATTATTGTGTTCTATTAGTAGAGTACTGCTTCTACTCGTTGACGTATCTTTTGATGTTGCCGATTTTTAATACTCAAACAGCACCTAAACACACAAAAAAATTGTTTAATTAGGTAGGTGCGTAGTACTTACGTGTAATTTTAATAATTACATTGAGTGTTAAATATTACAATTAAGAATAATATTATAGTTTCTATGATGAGATACATACGGCATATGTGAATAGTAGTTGTGAGTATAATTGTCGTAAAATTGTAGTATAATTTTCGTATAATTACATTTTTAAATAAATAAATAAAGTTGAGTTGCAAAAAAAGGTAAAAGTTTGCTTTTTAAATAAAGTTGCATATTGTATTTAAAAGAAGTAATTTTTTGAACCTGTGTTATATTGTTTGTTACTATATCAAAACGAATATCTGTGAATTTATATCCAAATAATCTGAAGTAGGTCCTAAAATGTTTAAGGTCATAAACGTAAAATACGCCATTAACACGAATCAAATATTTCATCAAAGTATGCAAAAACATAAACTTAATAAATTTTTTAATTTTAATTTTATACATTTTGAAAATTTTTTATTTCAAACTAACCTTAAGTTATCTATATAACTAGACTAAAATATAATGAAATATACATTTTCTGAATGAGCTCCTTCTAAATTAATAAGTAGGTATAGGTACCTGCCTATAAAAATATGCCTATTAAATAGTGTAAGTAAACATTTTATTAGTTTAAAAAGTCCGTTAATATAACTGTTTTTTTTTTTAACTTTGTTAAAACCCCAGCAGGACAATTCGTTTTATAAATTATTTTTAACTAAAAAAAATTATTCATCAAAAATAATATTTTTCGTTATTTCAAAATTAATAGATAATATCTATTATACATATCTATTATATCTATTATACATATATTATTTATTCTAATTATTTAACTAAACCTATTATTGGACGTTTTAGTGGCTGATGTGCAACATCCAGACGATTTAGTACGCTTTTCAAATCTTTTCAGGACAAAAATAAAACTTTTTAATATTTTTAAATTATAAGTATTTTGGTATCTGGATTTTAGTAATTTATTTATAATATTATGGATTCAAATGGAACTGTTGCCTACAAGTGAAATGAAATTAATAGGTATATTATTTTAAATATGTAATTTCTTACTATATTATTCCAGTAGTGATACCTATCTGGTTTTTATCTGATAGATACTCCCAAAAAAACAAATAATAATAATAATATACGAAAACAAGATAAATCCATTACCACAGTTATATCTCTGTGGGAAATTTTTGGGCATATATTATGATATTATAATGTTATGTTTGTTGCGCCGAAATAATAAAGTCTTTTTCCCGCATTATAATATAGTCACTGATATAATCGTATAGATAAGTCACGTTTCGAAAAGAAAAAAATAGTCAACCAATCTGGTTATTGGGCTGTTGCGCTCAGTCAATAGTTGTAGAATTATATTTACTTATAATGCGGTAATAAAGTATAAGGTTGAAAATATTACGTTATACACTAACGTAAAATGGTTAATTATAACTAGCAGAAAATCAGGAAATACAATAGTGAAAAATATGTTTTAACCCACTGGGTGATATTATGTTGTAAGGTAGTTCTTCAAAAATTTAAATCTAAAATGCTGGTCATGTTTTTATGATTTTCAAATATAATTATGTATGTATATAACGTCAAACATGAAAAAATTTGTAATAAATCAGCTACTATGGTTCTTAAAATATAATATATTGAATGCTCGTTATAATTAAATAATTGAAATTATTTAGGATATCATAATATTCGTGAAGATTTACGAAATAACTAAAACCAATGCAATTAAAAAAAATACGTTACCTTAAATGTAGGTGACGCCATTAGGTACTTAACATAATTTATAATTTATACAGATTTAATATAGATTTACACGGAACTGCTTTTACCTTGATAGTGATCACGAGTTATAATGATAGTAGTACTGAAAACTTGAAAAAAATAAAATGAAAGATAATAACTCATTCTGTATTTAACTCAAAAATATAAGATCATTTTCGAAATGTTTTAAAAAAAGTTTGAAATGCACCAGCTAATATAATATATTTTATACTCATAATATTGCTTGTTGTAATTAAATAATAGCAATTATTGGTAAAGATATATAATCTGCTCGAGGATAATAAAAAAATATTTATGGAGTTTAATGAAATAAACCGATTAAATTAAAAAAAAATAAGTTTCCGTAAATGAAATTAGATATTATGAGTTTTTTGTATCTTCATGAGCTATACGTTCATTAAAACAAAAATATAAATAATTCTGTCCCCACTCAAAAACCGACCATCATTACTAGATACAATTTCTAATATATTCAGATTTGTAGACGTAATGGAACATCTTTTACCCTGAATAGTGGTACTATGTATATATATAATATACGTTTAGACAAATAAAAACATATACCTATATGTGAAACCAGTATAATAAATTCCACACTCGAATCTAAAAAATATATTATCTAAAACTAAAACATGCAGTATTGTCTATTATGTTACAGACTACATGGGCATATTAAATATTTATTCATTTTATCTTTCAAGGCCTAAGCGATTAAAGTTTGTGTGTGTGTGTGTGTGTTAAGATGCGTTGGAGATGTTTTTTTGTAATTATTTTCATTAGCATAAGAAAACATTGTAAAGAAGATTTTCGAATAAATTATAAGACCGACGACATTCAACTTTCTAAACAAAAGAGGAGTTCCGTTATTTTTAGAAAATATATGTTTATAAGTTGGAGGCTCGGATTTCAATGCATTTGTATCTTTTTTTCTGGAATAATTGAATAATGTATACTTTATTGCTTTCCAAAATACAAATATGTTTCAAGTACACACTATGCTAACTACAAACTTTTTTTGAGAAGTTTTTGCATTATTCGAGGTTTTTGACGTTTAAGTGCATTTTAAATCGTCTATAAGGCATTATTTGTTTTTTTAGGTTTTTAAAATAATTACATTTTTTAGTAATATAAAAAAAAAATTAAAACATCATATAACATAAACACAAATATTGTATTAAATAAATAACCCAGGGTAAATTCCGGGGAATTTTTTAGAGTTTTTAGGTCAGAAATAAAATTGTTGAGAGGAAATTTTTCGATATTTACGGGGCATTTAAATCCGAGTCCTAATTATAACATTGACGACGGGCTAAGAGCTTGATATTGAAATTCGTTAACTCGTATGTGGTTTGATTAGTTTTTGTTCTATATTAATATTTATGAAGTTTTCATTCAGTTTTATTGTTATGTACAATTGTTATCTATTCATTTATTACTACAATCGGAATACTGAACAACAAGCTATAATATTATAATGGGTACTATTCTGTAGACTGTAACAATGGCAAATAAAGCCGAAATTAAACTTTTTTTTCGTAAGTGAGTGTTTGCAAAATTGAATAATTCATTTACAATTTTTTTTTTAAAAATATTCAAATATGGTCTGACACCATTATGTAAGCCGAACACCTTAATGCCATTCAAATATATTCTATAGTATACCTTAGGGCTTGAAGTCGATTTAAAAACTGATTTAAAATATCGATACAAATCGTTAAATACCTTTTCAAAAACAAAAGTTATATTGAAGTCAAAAATGCGTGTTAATCATATTCAGAATTTATATTTATATTGAAAACTAAATGAAATTAAAAGTTAAAATTCAACATTATTTAGTCAACAGGTCTAGGTATAATATTATTGTTCATCGCTTGTCATCGGCTCAGTGTGTCACTAATATAGTACAGTGGGCCGGTGCCAACTTATAAGTGTTTGGCCACTAGCAAAGATAACTATAGTTTGGTATTTGTACTTTTTCTATATAATGTTACCTTTATAATAATATAATATTATAATAGACGTTTCATGCTGCGGTGGCCATTGGCCGTTGCCCGTTACAAAGTACATAGTAGCATTGATTATAAATACTATAGTACTCTGTATAGTACTAGAATTTATCATTGATTATAAATAGTTTATTTAGTATGTACAGAAATATTCATAATAGGCTATCATTACATCAATACAATTAAAAGTAGTTTGCTAAATTGTTTCTGAGAACCTTATTGTAATATCAAGGATTTTATACAATGTACCTTCATTTATAAAGTATAAATAAATTCAAATCGAATTGCTAATAGCCTAGTCAAATTAGACAAAAAATAGGTACCTTTAGCTTGAGAAAATTTACAACAAGCTGCATTTTTTCAGTATACACCTTTAAAACGCCGTTATAAACAATGTGTGAAAAATCCCCATCGATATAACACTATATAAAAGATTATTCGAGTTTATGTTCACGAAACTATACCTTTTTGTCAATACCTATCTCAATTTTAATTTTGTCGTAGATTAAAAAGTTTCAAAGTAAAATTATATGGGAAATAATAATTTACAAAAGCGGTCTTAACTCTTAATTTATTATCATAATATAAGAGTTATATATTTTTTTTTTAGGGTTAAGTCCTCGATTACTGAGGTCATTAGCCTGTGGTACTGGCAGAATTTTTGATTTGGGCACCCGTAGGTATCTGCCATGCCCGGGTGGGGGATGGCGGCACCTGTTCTCCTGACACCGTGACTATTGACCGAAGAAAAATGTCACCCGCTTCCGGGAATCGATCCGGCGATGGCTGCGTCGCAACCGACGCCTTAGACCTCTCGAGGACTCCGTCCCCCGATAAGAGTTATAGTTTTAGGTTTTTGCACTATAATTCCTAAAACTGCCAAATGTTTAAAGAAATGCGATTTTGTTTATTAAAAGAATATTTTTAAAAATAAAAGCCTATAATTAGTTTACCGGTCTTACGAAAATAAGTTTCAAATAAAAATTGTAAAAAATAATAACTATCAACAATGTTATTGCATTATTTTATAATGTACAAGTGACGGTTCTAGCGGTATAGGTAAGAATTTACGATAGCATATTCGTATAATTATTATAAACACTTAATTTTGTATGGCGAATAAAATTCTTATACCACGGTAGCACTGCAGAAACATAAACAAAATAATACATACGAGTACGGAGTAGGTAGGTACTGTTAGTCTAATAATTTAGTTATTATTTTGAATTTAAAAGAACATTTGGCCACAAAACATGTGTATAGGTAATACCATTGATTATGAATACTATAGATCGCAAAATCGCTCACTGCTGTACAATCTACTAGCGATCCTGGTTTTATTATTCAGAACTGGCTAGGCAGCGTATCTTATAACCTGGCAGTAAAGTATTTGTACCCCAGTCAGCAATCTATAATATTCATAATAAATGGTGTTCCTATAATTTGCTATTAGGTACATCATATTATATGGAGTCAAACAGAAAGACCTGGCAGATAAAAAGAAAATTGAAAGGTACTAGTTAAACGTATGACAACAATTACTATGCAAATTATATGGCTAATAAATAATTTAAAAATATATTTTGAAAAAAGTTAAATTAACTAAGAATTATAGTGGGCTAGGCCCTTCTCAGTACGCTCTTGACTATAATGTGTATAACTATATTATGCATGCAGTATAGTATAATCTTAAACTTAACATTACCTATATAGTAACTCGAATCTCAAGGGTAATAAAAATTAATTCAATATAATGTATATTTTTCGAGTAATTTATATTAAGGCACAACTTAAAAAGACTTCAAGGGGCATGGAAAAAATTAGAGTTATCGAGAATAGATTGTACTTATATTGTATTACGTATATTATTAGACTTGTTATAAGCTTACTACGTGTTGTACGGCACGCGTGCTGGACAGATAGTTTGCAGACAGAGATGAATTTCGTGGGCGATAAAAACGGGCTCGAACGCTGCAAAACAATGCTGAATTTTCACAACGGAGCTCAATACATACACCAAAATGTATATTATTTACTATGTTGGAACTGTAACGACCACTAAGACATGTGACAATGGCACTGGTCGACCACCAACTGAACTTAACCCCTCGAGTTGTGAGTCTTCGATGTCCGATATGTCTTAATGGGTTTTTTTTTTAGGTTTTGCTAATGTGACATTCAGGTCAATAGAAATCGATTAAGCCGGGAAAGGAAACCACTTTTAAATAGCTTGTCGTTATCATTTAATATATAGTTTAATATAATATTATTATATATTTTAAACTCTACATCATACAGTTATAATAATAGCCCGTCTGGACATTCGATTATTGTTGTTGTAGTTGATATCGAATATATTGGCATTGTACTTAAATAGTAGTTAGTCGGCCGAACCCATATAAATTTAGGCATTATCGAAATATTTGACGTTTTTCATCCTTTTTTTATTTTATTATTCCCGTCGTCTCGAACCGTACAACAATAATATCACATTAGGTACGGTTCGATTCCTTCGCCGGATAGTGTCCTGGGGTGTCTCATATTAATTCTAAGGAGTGTTCTTGGCTAGCGATTTATCCCTTTTTGATTATAATGGTATAATATTTTCTTTGAATTGCTCGGGTAGTCGAGTTTCGAATTTCGATTGTCCTTTAAAATTATTCTCCCACGATATTCTTCCATAACCTAACTACATGTTGATTTTATCTGCCACATGGCCCACCCACGCTTTTTTGAAATTTTCCACCAATCTTAGTACATACTTGTAATTTGTGCCACCAATAACGGTAACATAGGAGGACCTAGGTGGGGGCTTGGGGATCCTCGGCGCATTAATACATCTTGATAGCACCCCCAAATAACTTGATTAATAATATAATATGTACTGATACTGGTATATTCATTAATTTACATAATACGACGAATAAAAAAAATTACTGCGGGCATTACTGCATGATATACAAGAATAATTTTCAAAGATATAGCTGATAAATATTGAAAACGATTTCACAAATTAATATTTATAAACTGACGACGACCCTATTAATACGTTTTCCACTGAAGACAAGATAATTGCTTCACTACCTCAATAGCTCCGTAATTACTTATTAATGATTTTTTGGTCGAGTAATATTGATTATCGTTGATCATCATTATTATGAAAAATATTGCGAATAATAAAGTAAATTGTATCGTAAACGTTGTATAATTTAAACAATAAAGGTCTATTTAAGGTCTATTTACGCCTATTAATATAGGCCATACAAAATAAATAAATAGGAGCAACTAGAAGTCATTGCATTTTAGAGGGGCTAAAGTTGAAGTTTCACCCGGTATTGTATGTCAATTTAAGTATAATCTACGCCAAAATATAAAAAAAATATCATGTTATTTGAGGAAAGTATAAATTTATGTAATCTGAGCCACGCATTCAATCACCTATTATTTATCTGATACATTTACTGATCTCACATCAGTTATAGCACAACTGCCCTGGGGAAATCTAGGTCAATCGAGGTAAGCGCCGCTTACTAGGATGCGCAGACTTCGATTTTTGGTTGAGCCTGAAACAATTAGTGCCCCTATAAATTTATATTTTACACATCAATTGTTGTAAATTAAAAACTGTGTAATATTTGTATGCAGCTGCATAGACACAAGTTGTATGCGTACATAGCATGAATGTGGTTATTTGTAGACATACATTTTTAAAGTTAAAAATAAAATATTAAATTATTTAAAATCAATAACAACATAAATGTATAATATGCAACCCAGTAAACAATTAACATACCGATAAGATTATTAAATTCACGGTCTTTCATTTGAAAGTGACTTAAAAAAACTCATGTGTATTCCGTAAATAAATAAACATAATATAACCTACTATACGTCATTTGTCATAGACCATAGACTTATTAGAACCTATTAAATACTAATGTCTATATATTATACAATAATGTTGTTATTAGGCAATTAAAATGTCCACGATCTCCACTAAAATATTATTATTATTATTTACAATATATAATATTATGAATTATAATAAAATGTATACTCAAATCCTATCACACCCTTAAACAACGTATCGCCCCTGCGCATGCCTGTGGCCGAATGCCCGTTAAAAAATAGATCATTATAGTGAGAAATAACCGAGTGAAATGGAGTGCGGGGTGGCCACGGTTTAATGCAACAGTTGGGTATTGTTGCATGATCGACGGTTCAAGTTCTACGTTTTTACTTTTTGGTTTAAGAGGACGTGATACCCACATGCGTTGTCTCCGTCTTACAAATTTACAACATAGCAAAAAACTGTTTTGCGGGGGATAGAACCAAACAACTTTATCTGTGTCGTAGAGTTTTTATTATTTGAATAACATAAATTAAATTAAAGTTATAAGTTTGCTTTTTTCATTTAATTATTAAAAGTTATTGGTGAATGCTATAAAAAATTAAAAAGGCTACCGCGCAGATAAAGTTGTTCCCTATGAGTTGTGAAATTTTGGTAATTTTACTATAAATACCAAGGGAGTGGTTTTATCCCGCGCAAAACAGTTTTTTGCTATGTTGTTCATTTGTAAGACGGAGATAACGTATGCGGGTCCTCACGTCCTCTTTAGAGATGGGAGCTTGGTAAATTTTACCGGTAAGGTAAATTTATGTAAATTGTACAGATAATTTTTTACCCTGAAAATATTTTTTACCGTTATAAAATTCGAGTGACCGCGCATTTCAATTGTTTTCATATGCAAAACAACGCTATATCTCCACAATGAGTGATATAAATATAACTAGTTATAAACGTACTTATATTTATATCAATCGCATAAGATCTTTCAGCAAATAATTATTACTAAGACTATTTTTAATACCATCATCATCTCTGATTTACTTTAAACAACATTTTTAGAAAAACAATACTAATATAAGTTTTAGATGCTAAGGACACCCATTTGTGCGACAATGCATACTAATTATAATATACATAAATATAATATTTGTAGTAAGGAGTGAACGAGTGGTACATAGGTTAAATAGTTAGCTTGGTTATAAAAATGTTATTGAGTTCATATTAAAATTACTAAATAAAAATATTATACTGAATTAAAAAATTTACTGGCCAATTCACAGAAAAAAAAAATTTAAGGTTAAATTCCCATATCTAGTCCTCTAAGTGCGGTAGACGTAAATATTTGGGACTATCTTATTGAAGATTGTTTTTCTGTCGTTTGATTTTAAATTCTGTGTGTTAGACTCGTGTACATCATAGAGTAACATAGAGAGGCCGTTTAATTTATCATTCTATATTAAGAGTTGATGCGCAAATGGTTTATATATTTTATAGTACGATTACTTTTAACATGGACAAATATATTGTAAAATATATGGAGCGATGTGTTACATTTTAACTTTTAACTTGTATTTTTTTTTTTTACATACAAGGCCTCGACTATAAATGTCATTGTGTATTATATGAAACTAATATAAAAGTTTAAGTATAAACTATATAAGTAATAATATAAATACATAAGAAGTACAGTGTAAGACTTCAAAACTAGATAAAATGCACATAGTGTTTTGTTTTTTTTTTTTTAAATAGTTTTATATAAATTAGTATCACAATTTTGTGTGTCGTAGAGTTTCATTAATGATTCATTCAGAAAGGTAATTTGAGATGTTGTGCTTCTATCTATCTTCGCTGAATTGGCGACATTCTAATAATATATGTTTGACAGTGATTTCCGTTCCACAGGTGAGGCATTCTTCAGGTTCTGTTTTGCTCATTAGGTGTTTGTATGTATGCCAAGTGTGTCCTATTCTTAGTCGCGTTAATATTACGTCTTGTTCTCTTGTTGGATTTAGTGGGTTGATCCATCTGTCCGTGGTATGTTTGACCTCCCTTAATTTGTTGTCTCTCATAAGAGGCAATTTTTTTCTCCAGAAGTTGGTAATAAGTGCTAAGAGAAACCGTAAGAATGTTGAAGGAGAGGTTTGGAATTTTGTTAACTAATTAAATAGCCTTTCTGATTGCTAGTGCCTCTGAAATAATGTTACTGTTTAGAGCTGGCAATCTATATTTGTGTACTGTACCATTGACGATTATAGCAAAGGCGGGCTGGTCGCAGTTTTGGAGGCGTCTGTAAATACTAACATTTGCTCTTTGTTTTGTATTTTTCCTTTATAGAGATTCTGAAAAACATGGGTCAGTATTTTTTTTATTGTTTTCAGCAAAGCTAAAATCTAATATAAAGTTTTTTGGTCTCCAGGGTGGTTTATAAGAGGTTATGTTAGGCTTTGATAATTTGATCTAGATTTAAACAATTAGTAGGTAATAGAGGTGGTTAACATATTAAGTTGTTATTATAGCTAGGTAATTTACATACACTTCGAATTAGATTTTATAATAAGATACCACATTGGAAAGTGTTTTGCTTACCTATTATGATAATATATTATTTTATTATATTTTTTGATGTCATAGTGCTCGATATAATATGTGTAATAAATGTAATTATCGCAAAACCTAATCTATAAATACTAAAAAACTTACATTTTTGATATGAAGTTATAGTTTTTAATCGCATAGTAAACACTTTAAAATAATAGCATTGTTATTTATTTTTCTCGACTAGACTAGTCTATACAAAAATGTAAATGCATAAATAATATTATAATATACATAAACACATTATATATACTTTATTATCATACATGTGCTCTACGTCATTATTATTATGTGACCAACAAATCCTAATTGTTATAGCACTTATAGGCAAAACTGCTGGGTTATAGTAGGTAAAAGGTTTTGGTGCAAAACCGGTCAATTTCGATACGGTTCCAGTCCCTGAATTCAATAACAGCGTACTCTGTAAATGAGCATTACTTTATTCGGGTTTTTGTTAAAAATGTTTTGTATAACATCTGACAAGTAAAAGTAGATTATAATCGACAACGGATAATTATTACAATTGTGTATGTCTTATAATTACAAATTAAGCCAAATATGTAATGCACTAGCTATAGTTATAGGTGCAAATACAAATTCATTTTTTTAATTATTAACAAGTTATATTCTCTGAATAATTTAAATATAATATGTGAGTAATTTGTTTTGATAATTTCTATAATAAATTATACCCTTCAATCAAAATAAAATGTATAATTACATTTAATATATAAGTACCTAGTATAGTTTTAAATTTCCAATTAAATTAATTGTAGTTCAGTGTTAATCGCCATGGTCTTGTAGTCCGGATACTAAATAATTATAGGTATGAGCTATACACAACGTTTTAGTTAAATTGTATGCTTTTCAGATTTTACCGATTAGTAATATGTAACCTAAGAACCTTTAATAGTGATATTTTCTCGACAACATACATAAAAAATATATAATAACAACAACAATATGTATCTAATATCGATTTGGTCTTATAGATTCAGGTAAAATCGTCTGTATAGACCCGTCTGCAGACAATAATTATATTTTAATGGTTTCGGCGCCTTACCTTATTTTGGCGCCATCAAGAACGCAGTCAGACCTACTACATATTTTATACATTAGATTTTTATGCCCACTAATATTATATTATATATCTACCCAACGGTTGGCTCGACAGAAAGGCAGGTGTTCGAGTTTTATTATCGTTTTAGAGTGCAATACAATAGTATATACAGGGGTAGCAGGGTAGAGGTAGCAGGGGACGCACTATATACAATAATATGTGAGCCTGTCTACAACAATAATAGTGGCGGCATTTTATGTTTTCTTTTGGATATATATTGGGTATATATACGGATGAATCTCACGGTGCGGCCGCCGAAATTCCATCAGTTAGGACCCCAACCCTCGAGGGTTTTTTTTTTGTGTAGGTACGCTATTATGGTATACGCTGTTTCCATACTGTGGCCATAACCACTTTATACGACTGATACCTGTTGCTCGGCTTTGTACATCGCATTCAGGGACGCCACGCCGATAGTTGGGTTTATATAAAATATTTTTCAAACGTTATCGGCGGCATGCAATATAATATAAAAATGAATATAAAATGTACATATTTGAATAACCACAGTACTGAGGGATACAATAAAGATTATATTATTTTATGTGTTTGTGTAAAGCATTAAATACTGTCTGAAAAACATGTGGTCTGGGCGGTTAAGAATTCTATATTATATTATGGGAATGAAAATGTGCGGGTATATATTATTATTATTATTATTACTAAACTCTGTCTCCAAAAATACACGTCTTACAATTCACGCCCGACCAGCCTCACCCCTCACTATGACATATACGCCAAAGATGTAAAAATGAATAGTATAATAATATTAAGGTTGATTTTTGAATTATATTTTATGTATCTTGAATTTTAAAAATATTTAAAATCGTTAATAATCAATAATGATAATCGTGGAGATAAAATAATAGGTAAGTAGCTAATAGAAGGTAACTAATGAAATTAAAATAATAAATTAACAATAATATTTTTATAATACAAATTGTCTATAATTTTTAATGGTTGATTTTTTAACCCCACATTTTTCAACCGACTTTTCCACACCTTCACAAGTAATGTTTAAAATTACTAAATAAAGTTACAAATTATTAAATGGAGTACTAAAATATGGTTAGTTGTTAATAATCTATGAGACTTATAGTTTCTATAGCATGTAATGTTATTACCTGATTATATAGTTATTGATATTTGTATTCTCACCGTATTCTTACCTACCTATATTATTTTAATATTAAAAAATAAGTATTTTATATTTATTTTTCATACTTTTTCCGTTTTTTACTGATTTTTATTAGGCAACAATACTCAATTATTTTTTTATGCATATTTGTATGTGTAAATGATTATAGTAACTCTAATACACCGATAGCCGATACGAAGTTTACTTCAGTGGTGAATTGAGCCAAACTAGTTGTATTTTATTAGTATTTTTTTAGTAAAACATTGTAAAATATATTGTGATTTAATTAACTGTTTTAATTGGTGGCTTTATTTTGGCCAATACATTTTGTATAAGTATAGGTTATTTTTATATGCACTTCAATTTTCCCAATAAGAGGATATCCTCCTTAGTTGGACCACTTAATATTATAATATTGTATTTATTCGTGTGATTATCTTAATAGCCAATAAGTTATTATTAATTATTATAATGAATATTATGTAATTCGTTCGCATGAAATATAAAAATTAAGAAAAAAAAACTATTTTCATTTAAGCCATTTAAGCGGTGTTTTCGGAGGCACAAAATTGTCTAGAACTCGATTATAATATATTATATTAAGTTGGGTTGTAGCTATCAATTCATTTTTTTTCTAACTATCTTCCACTGTTAGGCACGGGTGTGGGGGCGACGGTGAGAAGATAGCTGGAGAGCAGCTGCAGTGAGTGGACGGACGAGAAGTGATTTACGACCAACGCCATGATAAAGGCGGGAAAACGAATATAATATAACGACAGGATAACGATAAATTTTAATCCCTAATATTAGTGTGCACCGGAAGTCGAGTGTCCGGGACGGCTGGATAAAATCCTTATTATTGTAAGTTATCATCAACCATGGTCGTCCGTCCATGAGATTTTATAATCCAAAATATGTGTGAGGCGGCACCAGTCCTTCTCCTCCTCCTCGTTCTCCACCACTACCACCTTTGGCAAAAGAGGTCTGGAGAGGATCCGGCTGTGTGGGAAAGTAGGATTATCATGCCACTCATGGGCGTTCTCACTGGGGGGATTTGTGATGGGGCATGGATCCCACATGGCCTTATTTTTTTAGGCAATATGGTTTCCTGTTTAACTGATATTTAGTAATAATAATCAATTAAATAAACATTTTTATGACTCGGTATCGTTTTCCACAATATTCGTATGAAAGTGTTTAGATATTGTATTATCTCATTTTTTTAATATATTCTCATATCCCCCAATAAAAAAAAATCCTGAGAACGTCTCTGATTAAACTATACAATTGTCTTCATAGAAATATAATATAATTCATAATAAATTAATAATCAATATAAATTATAATCTTTGAGGAAACCTAACTTGTTGATACTATCAATGTATCATAAACAATTTTTTTTTTAAAGCAATTAATTATATTGTATTTTTATTAATTAAATGAAACATGAAATTTACATTAAAGTACAATCTTATGGAAATTACAATGAAAACATGTTACTCATAACAGTAGAACTATACTGGCAAAATTATTTCACACAACTGATAACAGTACACAGTACAGCACAGTTCAGAGGGCTATAGATTTATCGACGAGTTATCGATGTAACATTCGAAAGAAATTTACTATC
The DNA here is from genome assembly GCA_949089665.1 of Macrosiphum euphorbiae. Lineage (NCBI taxonomy): Eukaryota > Metazoa > Arthropoda > Insecta > Hemiptera > Aphididae > Macrosiphum > Macrosiphum euphorbiae. The sequence continues at coordinate 70,506,751 of CARXXK010000002.1, read as the reverse complement.
TGTACTTTGTTATAACTATTTATAACTAAAGCTGCCTAATACAAGCAGACTTTTTTATATACATAGGTATATATATATATATAATATATTGTATATTTTATTTTGTCATCCCACTGTCCCACCAGTCCCGTCTCTGACCTTTTTAACACAATTTTATATTATATTCCTGCCCATTATTATTACAAAACCGCCTTCGTAATGCATTAACTTAGATACTTTTCGGTTTCGATATAATATTATAACGGATTTGACGCAATGAAACAAACTCGAAATGTGTGTATCGGACTCTCCAACCACCTGCTCACCATTATAATATTACTTTTCTACCTACATAGGTACTACCTATGCGTATAATAATATTGGTCATCGTCATCGTTGTTGTTGTTGTTGTTGTTCGCTTTGGGCACCTGCACAATGCATCTGGCATCTGATACGCATTTTTTCCATCCCCCCGACTTTACAATACGGACTCCGGGCCCTGCAGCAGACGTTGATAAATCGGTTTTCGGGATGAACTGGCACTAATGGGATTATTCGGTACTGGCTTATTATTAAGCTTTTTTCACACGGTATAATATGATTATATTATGGTCGGCCGTGACCCGACTCTATGGTGTTTTTGTTGTGCACGCTCGCCTGGGACAAAGCGGAGACGAATAAGGCGGGAAGAACGTGGAGAAGCAGAAGTAGAAGAAGCAGAAGAATAACGCGATGGGGGAGAGATAGCGGAGATACGGTGAAAATAAGGTGGAAGGATTGCCGTTAGCGGGGTAAAATGTAATAAGAGTAATAATAATAATAATAATAAATTATCTATGTTCCTATTTACATTATTATATTACCCGTTCGGTACGATGAACACAAAACATTTTATGTGTACTCACGATTTTCGTTTTTTTTATTATCGTCCTACAGTAGGTACGACGTACGTGTTTGGTCGTCTTCCTGTTGCACCGACACGAATATAATAATTTATTATACCTACCCATCTTAAACACACACACACACATACACGTGTATAGGATATCCACACACAAAGTCAAACCCGATTTGACAGCGGTTAAGACGCCTCGAGCAGGAGGAGGATACTATGTATGCATATTATATATCATATTATTATTATTATTATTATTATTATTATTATTACTATATAATAATATATGCCGACAAAAATATATTTTCTATGAGAACAAGTTTTATCGTCATCGTTTCAACTCTCATAGAGTGTATCATAAACAATAATATTATTGTTGTTGTTGTTGTTGTTGTTGTATCACATGTTACAGTACAGATATTATAAAATAAAACGTTATGACGTGTTATACATAAAGTGTTCGTATTTCAAGGCCACACAAAATATTATACACAGTGTCTATAATATATGGAAAAGGGCTCCGCCGGGGCAGTAAATAAACTGTAATTTATACAGTACACACTTTCTTCACGTAGTCTACTACGACATGTAAAATAAAAATGAAAAAGATAGATAAAACCGTATATTATTATTATTAATTATTAAATTGTGCTGTAAACTGTAGGCTGTAACACGCGTTTGAGTAGGTACTTAGATAGTTACATATTATAACGATATTTTTTACCCGGGGGTTGGGAGAACGATTGGGTACACACTTTTAAGTATACTCATTTTTTTTTCAGATACTAAAAATGAACATCAAGTTTTGGTGCTTCATTTAAATTTAAAACAAAAACAAAAAATTAATGAATATGCTTTTATGTACCTGAAATAATTTTTTAATCTAATCACTTTTTTAATTTCTAGATCCATGGCTAATAACTGCTCATAAAAAGTGGTTATTCTAATATTGTGGGAAAAAGTCATAAAAAGAAAAAAAGAAAAATCAATAAGTGTAGGAAAACGATAAATTTATTTCTATTTTGAATTTCTTATATTATTATGTTCAATAGAATAATATTAAAATGAGTAAATGGTAATACAATTACACAGTTTTAAATATAATTATGAAGGTTAAATAAACTATAACTACATAATATCAAGGGATTTATTTGATAAAAGATTAATATGAGAAATTATAAAATTATCATCATTTTCAAAAAAAAAAATTGTCATTAAAATTCACAACACTAAATATGATACACTAGATATTATTCCTCTGCAAGAATCTCTTCTCAATCATAGATATTATGTTTTTAGGTGTAGTGCTGCAGTAGAAAATATCTAGTAGAATTTCGTTAAGAATTTAATGACTTACAAATATTATAGATTGATTTTAGAATAATAAAAAAAAAATATTTTTTTATTGTTGATTTGCGTTTATAGAGATACTCAAAATTGGTTAGAAAAAATTTATTGTATCCATCCCAAAAATATATCTATGTTAAAAAAATACAAATTTTTGTAAAAGTTTTTAACTTATTTTTTTTTTACTATTTTATTTTTTATAGCTTTTCCTAACGTTACCCGGGAGACACCACACATAAGGAGGTTAGCTCTCAAAAATTTTCACATTTTTACCTAGTTTAAAAATATGATGATCATTATAACATACATATTGTACATTATATTAAATCTATAAAAATCAAAAATCTTTTTTTCATATATTTTAGCTTTATTTCTTTTACAACTTTGACGAAAACAGTACGTCGGTACGTAGGTACCTACCTACGGTATATTAATTGTATTATATCCAGGCATTTCCTAATTTTCCCCTTAAAATTGTCGGTATCCTAGCGAGGACCGCAGCACTAGATTAATATAAATTCCAAATTGTATAACCTATACGGAGTCAACAAAAAACGATTTATCTATCTTATTCATTATGACAGATTGCATGATATTATGTTTCCCACAGAATAAATATGATTATTGTCGGATACGACTGTAAATAGAAGTTGTTGTATTGATATAAAAATATGAAATAATAATATAATATAATGTACTTATCTGTGAAATATTTGAGAGTATGCATTTACTACATAAAAATATGCGAAAATATTTATAAATGAATATGTTTTAATGTTAATTCAGTGTGTTATGAAACGTGATAATTTTTAATCAGAATTTGTGCCAATATTTACATAAAAATCTGTGCCCTACATTAACTATCATTTATCAACCTAAATACTAAAGTATAATACCAAATTGCATTTCTCTGTTATAATTACATAATATCATGTTTACACAGTGAAATTAATTTTATAAAACCTTTCCGATATACTCAGTCGATTTAACAATCGTACAATAAGTGACACTGTATAGCGGTGCTTCATATATAGTAGTTACCTCGGTAAATAATAATCCAATTTCATACTTTATTATTTTAAGTTTTAATTGAAAACAGTGTTTCCCAGGTATACTTTACAGTTTACACCTCAGTCCACTTGAAAAGGGAAAAAGATCACATTGAGCCCAAAGCGGGGAATCGCTGGCTCTGGGTTTTTTTTGGATTAAAATTGGGCTGGACTAATTTTTATGCAACACAAAAACAAACAATAATTTTATGCTATCAGTAATCATTTTTTTTGTGTGGGTACGCGCGGGACCTTTTCATAGTTTACCAATTATTGCTCTACTTATTTCTCGGGGTTGATAGTCCATTTGCTCTAAATAACAGCCTCGTAATATGTATTTTATTCAATAGCGCATACAATTATTCTTATTAGAAGACAACGAACACGAACGTTAATAATACATATTTAATAATCTAATATACATATAAATATAATATAATTACAATTGAAAAAATCACTTTTACAATATTAATCTATACTACAATATATATTTTTTTAAATGTGTATGAATATAAATAAATAGCTTCCTTTAGATAAAATAAAACATTATTTTGTTCGTAATTTTTTTCAATATTGTTATACAATAAACGTCAATAATTTATTAGTACATTTATAATCCAACTAATATAGGTACACAGTATAAATATATAACTAAAATTACTATTTTACCACGAATTAGGCCAGCAAAAAGGTAACGGTTGTAACGATAATTAAAACTTGTAAATGTATAGGAAAATGTATAGGAAGTAGGTATAGTAAGCTATAAGTGTATAGTTTGTTGATAAAAATGAAATAATAATGTTTCATGAAAGTCAAAATATAGATAGTTAGCTTAGTAGTTATAGAATATTGATCGCAAATAAAAAATAATTTCTGTTTTTCGAAAAAATTGGTGGTTAAAATATGGAGCGCAATTATTATACTGACCTTAAAATATAACCAACGCAATTGATGTACCACAAAATCATACGAGTTTTGTATTAGACGCAACTAGACCATATTGTTACGACACTTAAACATCATAAATTGATAGAAATTCCTAAAAACATATAAAGAACTGCAAGTGAAAAAATTACATAAAAATGCTAAAACTATGGACAGGAGCTTTTTGAATTTATCGGAATTGGTTCAGGTAAAGGCTAAAAAAAAATAAAATAACAGTTCCAGTTTGGTTCTGGAAAAAAATAAAGGTATCGATTCCAGATAATTTAGGTAAAGAGAAGTTAAATAGTTTTAAATACCTATCCGGAATGCGGGTTTAATTAATAGTATGAGAAATATTAGAAAACTCATATGATACATACAACTTATTCATACATAGTTTATACACAAAATATTAATACCATTAAACTATGATAAATAAAATTATTATTTTTTTGAACCTAAAAGAACCTATTTAATTTAGAAATTCTGTGTAAGAAATTCACAGTAAAATAATATATTATATTATAATATATTATTGCCTGTTTAATGCATCACATCTATATGACTCCTATCTTCTTCCCAGAGGTCTAATCTACCCACAAAAATTAATTTATATATATATATAACTATATAAATACACAGACTATAACTATACAGACTAAACTCTGGAACTACTTACTCACTTATAATATATAATATATTATAAGGGAGTTTATCCCGCACGAGATTTATATATATAAGACACTAAGATATATAATAATAATAATGTATTCGTACTTGCAGTCCACCATGTTGAGTATTCGATTCTCTTAATGCGAACGTTAAATCCCACGGGAAATGATGACTAACTTATCTAATAAAACGTTTGAAGGATGCATAAAAATCAGTTTTCGACGATAGTGAGAACCACAAGTCAGTGTGCATGTGTCGGCCATAATAATATAATGTTATTGTTGGATGTAATATTATATGTATTCAGAGCCGGAAATCGAACGTGCAAGCGATTTTCTTTCCAAAACTGCTTTCAGCACAATGTCATCGCATATTATTCGTAATCGCGAGTGATTTACTATTACGTTCGAGTATTGTAAACTTTTGGATATAAAAATAACAATATTTTGCACTACTTATTTATAGTTAATTATTATTGTGATCAACGAGTGGTGCATCATGGGGCGTATGTTATTACAGAAGTTGGTCTAACTGTTCGAAAAAATTTAACAGATCCTTAGGTGTTCGGTCCTAGTTTGAAAGTCAAACCTAGTAAAAACATAGCTCAAACCATACCACTGAACTCAAACAAAAAGTTCAAAATTCTATATTCAATCAGAGCTCCAAGACACTTTGAATTCCAAAAAAAATGTATGAACCCCTAGTGTTACAAATACACTAAAGAATATTTTTATAGAAGTTCAGTTCCACTGCAAGTATGTCTGTGTTCAATATAATATATAGGGCAATAGGGCATAGGCATAATCTGTACGTCTGTATGTGAATGATGTTTAACGATATGATGTTTGTATAGTTCGACGGGGAAATAATTTTATAAAGTGGAAAACGTTGTTGTTGCCTAGTTGGATAATTATATTATTTTATGGAAAGGACACACCCTTCATATTCAGACTAGTATTCACTATAAAGGTAACGTGTTAACCCAATATTGATAATCTAATAAACCTAGTCTAAAAAAAATTAAACAGAACTGAACTCGAACAAATAATTCGTAATTCTACAGTCAATCCAAACTCTAAATAAGTGTATACGAACTTGTATACGAAAAAATATCTGAATTAAAAATTCATTGAGGAAATAATTGTATAAAGTTGAAAACGTTGTTATTTACTATAGTCTAATAGCGAAATTAATTAATATTATCGAAAGACCACCGGCGTAGCTTTCAAACGCCGACCGCGTCACTATAACGGTTATAATATTATACAATCACAACAATAATTAATAATAAAAATAATAATGATGATAATTGGGGACAGAAATCTCGTGAGAAAATAAACACTGCAAATTTAAAGAGTAAGTAAAACAAGCACCTACATCGGCTATGATGACGTAAATATTTATTATAAACACCGATACGACGACCCGGACAATGATGAAAAGACGTCCTTTATCGTACTACCAGGCTCGTTCACATCGGTTAAAGTCTTTGAAGCCTATATTGTATAATATACAACCACACACAAATTCACAGACGTAATATAATATAATATTATTATGATATTATATAGCTGTGGTGATGATAAAACACAATTAATAATGCTTTTATTTGTCCGTCGACGTTACTATACTTACAATCCACATAATAAATATCTAAAAATAATATGCACATCGAATGTTTACAAAATATAATGTTTTGCAACTAAGGTCAACTCATATAGAAGTCTAGCGTGTACTAAAAAAATGAATGAAGAGACGATAATAATATTCTGTTACGCAAGCACACGACTCGGTGAGCAAAACGTTGACATTGCGACATATATTTTGCTTTTCGACCTATCGATTATAATAATATTGTCGTTTTGTCTCATTCATCGGGTCATATGCCAATAACGACTATAATTTATTATTATGCGCTCGGACTTTACACCGCGACACGACAAATATTCGATAATTTATATAGTTGGTATTTACCCATTACCCGGTAAAATGTATACACACAGTTTAAGAGAATGTAAGCGCACTATATTTTGTCTTCTCTCTCTGGCCCACGCGCAACATAAACAAAACGCATTTAAGCAGAATCATTTTTACTATGTTTTTAAGTAATCTTAGAGTGCAATCAGCCATTACAAAAAAGATAGAGAATAATATTTTTGAGGGATTTGTTTAACTATTGTCTCAAAAAAATTTAAACATAATTTGAATTTACTAAATGTTTTTGTTTATTTTGAAAGTCGATTACAATGTCAAATAATAATAAAATATAAAATTGATATGTCATTCCCTCAAAAATATTATTCCTTTTTTTTTTTGTAATGGGTGATTTTACTCTAAGATTACATAAAACCATAGAAAAAATGATTCTGCGTTAATGCATTTTGTCTATGTTGCACGCAGGCCAGAGAAAGAAAACAAATAGTGCGCTGACATCCTCTTAAATGTTCATATTAAACTTCACACGCTAACCTTGTTGTAATATTATATGTTTGATATAAATCCCAATAATAATGACGTAGGTATACATTTAAAATTAAAATTATTTGGAAGAGCTTTTCAAAGATGTTTTCCTCACAGGCATTATATAACTCATAGGCGTGCTCGGGATTTCTCCACGGTTTTCAGAATAATTTTAGTAGCGATATAACCTTTCCTTGACCATATTTTTCAGTTTGCAATATTTATGTAAATAAAAAAAATCCGTTAAATAGGTAACCACTCTGGTTTACAGTTGTAGTTGACGATCAGTGTACCCGAGTAGGTAGGTCACTGTAATGAGTGTAATGGGTGACGTGTTAAATTTGAGTTCAATGATATCGTTGTTATGGTTAAAAATAGTTCTAAGCCGTGACGTACTTTTTGGACTTAACATGAAAGGTTACCAAACAAATATTTCAATAATAATATTACAATTTTAAAAGTGAATGTTCTTACTTTTAACAGACCAAAGTATAAACTATCTATCAAAAATCATATATAGAAACATATATTGTAGACTCTGAGCGAAGCGATAAATGTATATTGATTTTGAGATAATTTTTGTTTTTTAATGTTTTTATTAATTATTGTTTCTTTATTTTTGTGTCTGCGTTTTTGTGCATCAACTTCAAGAGAAGTTACTTCGGTATCAAATTGGATTTAATTTGTACTTTGATAATTAACGAAGTAAAACAGAGCGATGAAATAGCTATTTTGTCATTCATTTTAACCGTTATTAAAAATAATGAAATATTTGTAAAATATAACTCAAAAATTTAAAATAATATGCAGAATACACTCAATGCAGAAGTCTGTGACTGATAAACTGCAGTCTTAAATAGTTCGACCACAAATAAGCACACACTTTCCTCTATTATAACAGTTCTCAAACTGTGGCACGTGTACCACTGATGTTAAGAAAAAAATCTACGAATGGTGATACCACAAAATAGATTAATTGTGGTATGTCTAAGGCCATGTGGTGGAGTACGGAAAATTAATAAATTAATAGTTTTATGATTGTAACGGATCTAATAATATTTTATGCTTTGTATAATTTTTTGTTTAACAATATAATTACCTATAACATATTATACTAATATTATTCGTGATTATTATTATTACTCATGGTATAGCATCAAATACTATGTTATAATAGCTTGCAAAAAAAAAAAATAACTAGTTACATATAATAAATAATACAATAGTTTCCTTAGAGTTGTACATATCAAACATTTTTAGAAATGTCATAATTTTTTTGGTGTTATCTTGGATTGGGCTAAGGGCTTCAATTATAATATTAATATAAGGTTAGTATATTATTCGGGGTCAAGCAATGTGAAAACGGTACAGCCTCCATGTAGTGGTTTTCAAATGGAAAAAAAATTTTCGTATAATAATATTATATTATCATCATTACAAAATACTGTCTGATGTACTTCAGATAACCATTATAAAAATTCTTAATCACAGAATATAATTTATGAACTTATTTCAATTTATTTGTTTGTTATTATTGTTGATATACACAAAATACTATAATCCATTACAACTACTATTGATGACATTCGGCACTTTGATTACCCGTAAAAATCAAATCATATAAAATAGAATTCCTATGACACACTTCATTATATGTTATAGGTCAATGTAATAATTGCGTCCCATTTTTAATTTTTTTTTATGTATTTTGCAGCCCGATTGTATTTTGTGTAATATAATAATATGTAAATTATGGCCTGAATATTTTTTATTCATATGTAATTTACGTCAGGGATATTTAAAAAATATCAATATTTTCTTCCCATTTTTCAGACTTAGGACTGTAGGTAATATAATAGTGTTAGTATATTGGTAAATGAATATGATTAAAAATATTGGTTTTTGTGCCTATTTTTTTTTGTAATTAAGAAATGTATTACCTAGTCAAAATTAGTAATTATGTGACTGGTACGATTTATATTTATGAATGGTAGGTAATGATATCATTCTCGCACAACGACTAAACGAATACTTTATTCAGTTTGCAATTCTTTCATTTTTTCTTATAGATAATATACCTATATAATTATTTTTTCTCTTTTTTGTTCAATAATATATGATTGTGCGCACAAGTACAGTAGAAGGTAGAAAATCTTACAACATTTTTTGGGTCTATTGGTTAGCTTGTGGGCTGAGGTGGTGAAAAGTTAGCATCTTAGTGACTGGATCAATTCGTTACATTTAATATAAGTATAGCTATAGATAAAAATATAATAAAATGGATCTAAACCAATGTATTATTATTTATGTGTATAATTGATACTTTGCAGTGTATCATACAAATAATAATAATTTTGACTGTTCAACATTTATTTGGTCGATTGTAAGAAATGGGTCATATCACTATATTTTATTCTGCGTATGCCTATGATATCTGTATGATAAATTATTACACATGCTGATTTAAAAATACTAATTAAATCAAAGATTTATGGTTATAACATAAAATCACATAAATACTACAATACAATTATTATGTACCGAGTTCTGTCCTCTATATTATTATGTACCTGCCTATATATACTAGCGATAATTTTCCGAATACGATGTTGTATTGTCATCATTCATTGCAAGTAAATTGAAGTATACCTATATGGCTATATATGCTTATACAATAAAAAAAATAAAAAAAATACTGTTTCTGTATCTTTGTACCTATCTTTCCACCTTTTTATTACATTTTTTACCGACACAGCATATACCTCTACGTCCTACATAATATTATACCTATCACACATTGGTACACGATTTGTTTTTTTATAAACAAAATCGTATTACGCTGCAGTTGGTTTTTTTTTGTAAAATGCATTTTGAGTGGGTTTTTTTTCACTTGGAATAGTAATTTATTATTAGTTTAATATAGAACGAAAACCCCGTGATAAAACAACAAGATAAATTTACCGCGATGAGTGGTAAACGGTAAACAAAAATTAGGAGAAAAAAATGATTTAAAATAAATACTTTGTCATACCCTATAAATGATTTGTACAATTATTTGTTTTTAGTGCTTGTTATTAACTATAGTATAATGAACAGTGGTTCATAATTAATATGTTTCTATTTTTTTTCTCTTATAACATAATATAAAAAAATATTTCTATCACAATACCAATTATTTGCATCAGTGATGTAGCATAATAACACAGTAACTATCCGTCAAATAACCAGGCTCACTGTCATAATATACCTAAAAATTAGTGATCTTTATATGAAAATCCCTAGCTGTAAGCAGTGCAACTCTGCTCAGATGAATATCGGGGTTTTTTAGAATAATATTGAGATCGATTTCAGCATACGTTCTTTTTTTCCCTATAATATCACATTTGATATAATAATTATTATTACTAGTACCATCGTTGTTGTTAATTTGTTTAAAAAAAAAAAACAGCAAAATAATGATTTGTGCCCGAATAACATTTTTTAAGTTCTTTCGTGCAGCTGCGGGAACAATGCCATTGACGATTTAGTGCGTTAATGTGTGCATTTAATGTGCCATTAATTTCTATAAATTATTGTTAATGACGGGATTTTTCGGTCCTAATCGGACCAAACTGTATTTACGTCAATATAATATTATATTATAGTCTGATGATGTGACGAGAATGTTAATCGCGAGACAGTCACCTAATAGTATTCTTAAATACTTAATATATTATATATATTATACATAATTTGTCTAAAAATACATTTTTAAACTATATTTTTTTTTTAATGAATTTAAAGAGTTCAATTATGGGCGTATGGGCCCCACCATAATAATCTGCGTCGTATGCTCAGAGCTGCAAATAATAATATTAATCCTTGCGGGCCACATAACCACTGCTTTTGCTTAACTATCATTTAACTACTTTTAAATACAATGTATACATTTACCACTCTGTTTTTCTTATGTACATTAGAGCTCTATATATTTTATTCTATCCACATTCCACATGTGTTTACTTTTTTTATCATTTTTTGCGTTGTAATAATTTGTTAATAAAACAATAATAATATTTATTATATATTATTTAATTATTATTGTAACATCATAATATTATAATATGTATATTCAACGTGTCCCGGATAAAAGTGAATAGTCATATGATATTATACCTTAAAGTCTTGAAAGATTGCCTCTAAAATATTACCTATTTTTGTTTTTTTTTTTATGATTTTTAACGATTTTGCCGATATTTACAATTCATTTTGAAATCGATTTCAAGTCCTGTATTATGTAGGTAGGTACCTAAGTTCTAAGTGATCATGAGTACATATTATTAGGTATGTTGTATTTATCTATTATATCATGGTTCATCACCTCGAAGTTTGGTCGATTAATCTAAATTCAGAATCTGACTTAATATTTAGGTACTCGTGTAATCGTGTACCTATATAGTATATTATCTGTCGTAAAATGCTACTAAAAAAACTGTGCCTACTCGACTATTCACGTTGATGGATATTTACCAGTTATAATTATGGTTAATATTGGATATTATTATATAGTATTGTATATGACTGTTAGTTTTGTGCCTATACAATAATTACTCAAGTCAAAAGTACATTCCCGTAACAAAATTAAAAAAAAAATATAGAACTTTTATAATAATATGTCATCTATATATCTATGTATGTCATGTACCTATATATTTCCGGTAGGTAACAATTTATACCGGTAGCGGCACCATAGTACACGTCAACTCAGTAGTGGTATCTGGTAGCATATTATAATACTTCACGAGTATATACCTAATATTATTGCACTTTATTATAGTTAGCTATATAGTAAAGTTATTATATTATATTGTTATGTTTGCTGTTTGCATAATTATATATTATTTTTAATTGTTGCAATATCGAATTACAGTATATATACGACATACGCATAATATAGGTACATGCGGTTCCGGCCACGCTCGAGTTATTAAAGAAAAAAATACAAATCAAATAATAATATTACATACATGTATTTACAACATTGTTTATCCGGTTATAAAAAACCGTTAACATCGATAACATTGTTTGTCAGACACTATATACAGAGTGTTGAACTGTTTATCGTATTTTGTTTGACCTTAATTTTTTTTTAATAATAACACTTTTATCTATACTTATATGTAGGTACAATTTATATAAAACTATTAACTGTTTTTTTTTTTTTCATTCGATGATTCAAACTGAACAATAATAACATAATATTTTATTATACAGTAACGAAACGAATATAGAAAGAAATATTTCATGTTAATTAATTCAGTTGTGCTGCCTTTTATAGGTATAATTGGTTTGTTTTTGATCGAAGCTAAATCTGCGATAATTATTCGTACTGTGTTGGTTTGGGAGATCACTTTATAAACAAGTTACAACTACCAACGAATAATCAGTCAAATCACTATCGTAAAAATAATAAGTAATATATAGTAATAATATAATATAGCAAATACGACTACAGTTGTAAGTATATAGTATAATATTTTAATTTTAGTCTATAATCTTAACAGCGTACATAATAATGCGTTATACATACCACATGGCACGTGATTTTTTTAACATAAATAATATGTTTTCGGTCTGGGTACAATTTTTTTTTCTAGTCGATTTTTGAGAGTCTTATTTTTTCAGTGCTTTGTTTATTGCCATAGAAAGTAGAAACACAAATACAGGGGAGGGCTACATTTTTTACAACAATAGTAACTGGACAATATAATATACAATAATATAATATACTTTAATTTCTGCACAAAGGTAGTAGAGTGACTTTTTGGTTTTGCAAATTCTTTAATTTTTCAGTTTATAATCTGTATTATTATCCATAATTTTTATACTTTTTGTTCAATAACGTTTTCCCAAACTTACATTATAATATGGATTACTTAGCGTGTTTTTTTTTCAAAATGTCCCTGAACTCAATTTATGTATGTTTCAAAAACACCAGGGCTGCAATTTTAGTAGTGTATTATAATATACGACATTGACCTTTTCCCGGGGACGCATAACTTACCTACTCCGATAGAAATAATATAACAACAAATTACAATACTATGTTGATGTGTGGAGATAGATTTAGAGAGTATAATATAGACTTCACACAGCATCATTATAATACGATTCGTAATAATATTATTATACTTCTTAAATTTGCATTTAATAATATCAACAAAAAACTAATTTTGTCAAATTGGAGATAGATGCTGCAGTATCACTATGTATCAACGATGACATTATAATATACATACTGCAGCAGTTGTATAGCTGAGTCGTTAAAAAATCATCTTCTGTATAGGTACCTAAGTATAAAAAATACGTGTTGTACCTATAGGTACTAAAAGCGTGGAGAATTAATATTTTTTTAACATGACTATGAAGTGTTCAAAGGATATTTGTTTGCCAATTATTATTATTTTATAGGTTGAATTAAACAAAGCTCTTAAAATGATAATTTTCGCATTCCCTTAGACAGTAGTTAAATTATATTATTATACACTTTATTATTTTAACTCAGAATAATTTTTTGAATAGGTACTCTCTATAATACCTATTATATATTAATATTATTATACACTCGTATTGTTGTCTTATAGCCTCTATAAACAGCTGATAACCTTTGTACGGGATTTCGAATGATGTGTATAACAACATTATAATAATATAGGTATAATAATATTTATAGGCACTATATTATACCTACATTGTCTGTGTTGTTATATTTAATTTCGCACATCGTTGGAATATTGTAGGTACAATAGTACACATTATTATTTTATTATGTTTTCAGAGCAAATAATGATTTTTTTAACATCACAACGCATAATTATATATACTATATAATCATATTTACCCACAGACAAAATTATACCTATTATCTCTGTATTTTTTAAATCGTTTTAATGAATAAATGTATTAAATTATACGTAAGTAGATTATTATAATAATTATTACGCCTATGTGTGTTCAATATAATTTATATTTTCACGAAATCTTAAGCATATACGTATGTGTAGAATTTAATATTATATTTTATATTTACCGAAGTCTAATTCATGCTTATTATAGACGAACACGTGTATATGTTTGTAGTTAAATATTTGAACGTGTGTTGGAGTTTGAGCGTTTTACAAAATAATTTTACTAATGTCGCCTATGTAATCATATAGCTACACACTCAAATCAATTCTTAGGTACATAATAATAATATTAAGTTTAAGCCAAATAAGGTCATAACTCATAAGTATACTTACCTATATTATACTGTGTTGGGCTTAAGATGAAGAGCGGGAAAAAATGAATTGGTTTGTACATCATTTTTTAGTTTGCACTCTTTTTGTGAATTAATTCTTCTTTATTTTTGAGTGGGAAGTACTGAAAAATATTGTAAATTGAGTATGGATGATGGTAAGTACTAATATTGTTATTGTTAACGAAGTCGAAGGAAAAATAACCGACAGTAGGTACCTGTAAAGTATGGGATAGACTTAAAATCCCTTTGCGATTTATAAACTAATATATCTTACAACAGAGACGAATAAGAGTATAATAATATTATGTTATTATGTGAATTGAACACTTTTTTCCGTGGTATTAACCGTTGTATATTATTTTTCGTTTTATTGCAAAATGTTTGATTACCGCAGTTATACAACCGATTAATAATAATATTATACATATTATAAAAAATACCGTTTGAACTGTGTATTGTCCAATATGTGTTATCAGCTTTACCTACTAATTTATTAGTGTATTATTTGATTTGTTAGCAATTTGTATTTGTTATACTGATAGACTGCATATAGTAGGTATTATTAGTCTATTGGCAGCTCACTGTTAGATTAGTGTTATATTTTAATAGGTACCTAATAATTAGACTATATAGGTACAACTGGTACAAATACAGTTATCCTAAAATAACTACTTAATCACTAATTCGATTTGTTTTTGGTTTTGTTACGATAATACTGTAACATTTACCAAAAGTTCACAAAATAGCAAATTATTCACTGAGTGCGGTAATAATTATTAACATTAAATAATAATAAAACGATTATTCCTAAAAAATAAATATACTTGCGAAGTTGCAAAATGGTTTCGTAAGATCGATGTACATTTTACCATACTAGATTTTTTATCCAATAGCGGGTATCGATATATGTGGAGCATAAGGGTAGGAGGATATTTAAAATTCTAGACCTCTCCCCAACGAAAAAAAATGCCCCATGTTGAGTCTTAGCGGATACCTGCATAAAGTGCATAATATGTAATACAAATAAAATGTAAATGGAACAAAATATAATTGTTATTATTTCTTATATTTTATTGGGTACACAATATTTTTAACAATTTTACCATGCGCTATATTTAGGTACCAATACTACACCTAATTACCTACATGTACGCAAGCGCAGCATGTACTCTATTAAGATTTGAAGAAGGAATAAATACATTTAAAATTGTATTATTTAATAAATTATATAAACGTGGACTATAGTTCAATGGTTAAAAATTCTGAGTTTTGGTAGGTATTATGTTATAGGTAATTCGATAAGTGATAATGTTTTAGAATCAAATTCGACTTGGACTAATAATTTAATAATATGCACGAAATGTCTTGGAACAATACAATTATTTTCGATGAGCCAATTTGAAATTAATTATATTGTTCATTCGTATAGTGATCGTTGGTATTAGATCGATGAATGCTGTAGAAATTATAGGTACCTACTGAGAAAATTACTACGAATTAATTATTGTAAATATCAATGTTTGTATTATGATTCACGATGAACTGTCATCAGTTATTGACGATGATAAACTTAAATTGCATTTTTATATCAGTAGTCTATATATATTATATATATTTTATTTTGTTTTAATCACAAACGTTTGTTAGCATATTTTTATAGCGATATCAAAAAGTAAATAATTGCACATTATTATCATTTATACTGTACATTTATCACTGCATACGAATCATTATGTTTGGCTATATATAAACTCTCACAAATCGTGGTAATAATTCGTATTGTGTAGGCGTATAAACGCCACAGTACTATTTATCACATTTAAATTATTAAACGTAAATATTATTACGAAATGTGTTTTGCATAATACGGAGCAGCGTAAGTACGATAATTTATTATTGTAGAGATTGGTACGTTATCGTCTTGTCGATATAGGACAAAGTCGGGTTCATTTTGAAATAAAAATTGGGTTTCCTCGGAAAATGTTTAGTCAAAAGAAATAGTTTGATGTCGGTCACCATATACAGAACTAGATAGCTATATCAGTATGGTACACCTAGTTACAGGGGTGGATTTATGGGGGAGCAACTTGCGGTCACCCCCACATTCATTTTTAAAGATATAATTATGGGAAAATCTTTATTGTACTTTATAGATCACTCATGAATATTCATATTCATCTACCTTTAAACACGCTTCAAATCCGCCCTCCCTAGGTTTATTATATAAGTTAGCATACCTAAGTATTATTAAATGTTGAGACTGTCCCAGAGTCAAATCTGTGGCCCAACTTCACTGAAAATATAAATAATTGTACTAAACACCAACATATATACATATATATACCCTATGAAATCAACAAATTTGCAATAATATTATAAATAAATCTCAATAAACGCAAGAACTTAAAACCTTTTGATATTTCATCGGTATAGTCACGAGCTGTTGTAAGTACGTATGCAATATACATATTAGTAACTTGCATCTATACTAACAGCGTGAGCAGAAACAAAATCAGCTCAAATGCAAAAAAACTTCGATCAGTATTTAATATAATATAATACATGTGAGAATAATACATGCAGTGAAACCTCTAAGTACCGTCGCTGACACTCTCGGTTTATGACATTTTGTCCACTATTGGGAGATGTCCGTTAGGGGAGGTTTCACTGTATTACGATGTAAAATTAAGTATAGGAATAGTAGTTGTATACAAAATTACAAAGAGTATTTTAAGTTCACATTTAACAGCATCAATGTTAATACGCGTGGAATTCGACTGCACAAAATATCCGAATATTGATGCGATGGCCATAAACGCATCGAGCACAATATTAGGTAATAGTTAAAAAATATATAATATGTCATGTTCAATGGCCACTAACGTATTGAATAATGCTTGAAAGGACTGAGAACAAAGTACGTAGTCGGTAAGACGCATGCTCACATTTATTGTAAGAATCTTTGAATTTCGAAAATCTACCAACCCATAGGCTTAGAAACGCGTTGCATTTGTGTACCGAATCACATAATAATATATTATAACATTATAACACATGTGATTGTATTATTTTGTTCACTGGAAATCGAATCCACATGTGGTTGTACATATTATAGAAATGTCGTAAGGATTTATTCACGTTGTCGTAGTGTTAGGCATATAATATAATATATACAATGTACAATATGTATATATTGATGTATTATAATATGTTATATTGTGTAATTTTGGAGAGTTGAAATTTAATATAATTTTGACTGCAACTCATAATATAATATAGGTATTATATTAAAATAATATATTATTCATTTAGTACACACGTTAGCTATGTATAATAAATTATACAAACAAGTTCGCGATGAAACGAGTTTTGAACTATATAATATAATAATATTAAGTATTGAGAACAGAACAGCTTTCTTATAACATACGAAAAACCGTTTAATTAAGAAATATGCTCATCATTGCAGCTCGTCCACGATGACGATGGTGTATTATATTACAACACAATATTATAATATTATGTATATGAATAGTAGTTCTCGTCAGTACAATTCTTATCTGAGTTCTAAACCGATTTAATATATATATATGTATTAAACTATTTAAACTATATAGTATATGTATATATATTTTGATTATGAACTCTGAGTATAATTAATATAATGAGGATGTTTAAAAATTTAAAAGAAAAAATCCATCTGTTTTTTTTTTTTTTTAATTTCAAACATCGCACATGCTATATTATAATATTATGATGATATTTAGTCTACTCGATTCATTAATATAATATAACAACGTACTACTGTTATACGCCTTTTTGTATTTTCGAGTTAAAATAATTGTTATATATAATTTAGATAATTATTATCGAAATACACGCAACTCTTTAATAATTTTAATATCGATAATAAACTGAATAATATTATACAAAAAATAAATGGTATTTACTTTTATGCAATTTCAAAGAAAATACGCCTAACTAAAGTCGCCGTTTCAAACTTTAACGAGCCGTTAAATTAATTTGTACCAAAATATATTATTATCTCGAGTTATAGGTATACATTTTAAACAAAAAGGTTGATTTGGTTAAACCATAATAATATGATATATTATGTAATTAATATAATGAGCCTGTTTAAAATAAAAATATTTATCTGCTTTTTTAATTTCAAGCATCGTCCATACTACAGATGAAATTCGAAATGGGATTCGTTAATGGTTAATATAACGAATGTTTTATATTTTCAATGTTATAAAAAATAAAAAATATACACACAATGCTGTAATAATAAATTATCGTACTACATAAACTGAGTAGGTACTTATACCGAAACTGAATACGGTCTACTTTTAGTTATATTTTGAAGAAATTGCTTGAAACAAAAGTCAACGTGGGGGACGGAGTAGTGGACTAAGGGCCAGTTGTACCGTCTACGGTTAAACTTCGATTACGCTTAATAAGTTGATATAACAGATATTTAACCGGGAAAATTAGGCCAATCAAACTCCGGTTAACTTTAATCGGAGATGGTACAACTGGCCCTAAGGCGTCGGTTGCGACTCGCACCGTCGCCGGTTCGAACTTGGCTACGGGCGGCATTTTTCTTCTGGCAGTCACGGTGAT
Organism: Macrosiphum euphorbiae; assembly: GCA_949089665.1. NCBI lineage: Eukaryota > Metazoa > Arthropoda > Insecta > Hemiptera > Aphididae > Macrosiphum > Macrosiphum euphorbiae. The sequence goes on along the minus strand of CARXXK010000002.1, from coordinate 70,487,520 downwards.
TTCACAGGCTAATGACTTCAGTTGCCGAAGCCTCAACGGGTGCCCCCCCCCCCCCCAAAAAAAAAAGTCACCGTTCCAAACTTTAAATTCGTTAAGCTAATAAATTCGTAGCTATAAATTCTCGAGTTATAATAAGTTGCAAACAAAACGGCTAATTTAGTTAAATCATAATGTGATACGAATAAAATATGTATTAAGCTAATATTGAGTAAATATTGACATCCGCCTTTTTTTTTTTAGAACTCAAACCTGTCATAAATTATAATTAATTAATACTTTATTTGATAATAATTTAATGACATATTATTATGTTATATTATAGAAACTATCACATTATTTGTTGCGGTGTTACCTACCAATATTTCAGTATATACATTTAAAAAAAAAACAAAAAAAAAGTGATTATAGATAGATTTTATTATTTTAAGATAGGTTTTCACAACGTCAACCAGTATATTTAAGCCTTAAGGAATTATTATATTAGGAATTAATATTTTCAGATATTTGGTCAATAATATCGTTTAAATAACGAAGGGGTAACAAAAGGGGTAAAAATTAAAATTAATTCAGCTATGGTATTGTAAATATAATAATATAAAGATGTTGAGATTGTTCTTTTGAAACTATTATATAACGGTAAACTATATTATAATCAAGATTAATGACTCCATAACTGTATATAATATAATATATTATATATATATATAATATCTCAATGAAGATTGATGACAATAATTTGTAATGCGATTATTTGTTTTATCTGTTATATAGTGAATATGTGTATACAACATTATTACTTGAACAAATATAGGTACCTAATATATTATATACAATGCTTCTATGATATAATATGCAATGTTACTCAGAATTATTTGATGTTTTTTGATAATTTGATTTTTTACTCATGCGTATTTTAAGGCTATATTGATATAAATATATATATTTACTAAGTACTTATCAGTAAGTATATTATGATAATATATAGTTTCTTCGTAATCGCTAAGTCGAATAATACGCGTATATTTAAATATATATTATGTTATTTTCTATGAACGTGAACTGTAGTTCAGATGTTGTAGTAGTATAATATTATAAATTATTGCGAAATTTAATAATTATGTATCATATTAAAGACGGTTCGGAAAACTGTAATACATAATATATCAAAATAATCTAAATGAAAAAAAATTCTGTCAGGACGACAGGACCGTAAACATTTAGCGTAGTGACATTAATACCTAGTAGTGATGAGTATATATTATTTTGTATTATGTACCTATGTACAAAGGTGGGCAAGTTAATGATAATAATTAACTCAAGTTAAGTTAGGTTAGTAGAATACAAGATCAATAAGTCAAAAGTTAAAAGTTAACATGGAAAATAATATAAAACTTAACTCAGTTTAAAAAGATTAGTAGGTATATTTTTTAAAACTAGTATGTGGATCACATAACAATTGACTGCGTTAATTCTAATTTCCTAAATTAATATACAGCTAGTGTATGTAATGTATCTATTTTACTTTAGATGATTATTATATATTAAAACCAGGGCTTGCATTTGAAAAAAAAATATGTTATTTACAAATAAAACGTTACACAATTTTTGCGTTTATCTTTATTTAGAATTAAAACGTTATTCAATTTTTGGGTTTATCGTTATTCAGAATTAAAACGTTATTCAAGTTTTGCGTTTATCGTTTTTTAGAACTAAAACATTGTATTAGTTTTTCGTTTATCGTTATTTAAAATAGTGTTAATAGTTAATACCTATTAAAAAATAATAACTAATGCTGGTAGGTATGGCCCAAGTACGGAATATAGTATGATCAATTTATTATTCTTAAATTTTTTGCATGAAATAAATGTCTCTACGATACCAATAGACCTTTTAAATAAATAGATATTAAAATATTTCGTTTTGCGTTATTTTTTGTTCAATGATATTCTACAAATTAAGTTTTTTGTTTTGTTTAATGATATATGTAATATAACATATTTTGTTAATCGTTATGTTTTGTTTTGCGGTATTCAATTATTTTTGATTATCGCTTTCCGTTATAATTACGTTTACATATTTCATTAGTTTTTTGTCAAATATAACGTTATAATCATAACGTTATGTTTAAATTTTAAACTATACAAACACATCCCATTTAAAAATGTAACAAATATTAATTTTTAATCAAATAGCAATTTAATGTCATATATAATATTATGCCAATCTAATCTACTAAAATATATCTATTTACAAAATTATTTTATTAGAATAATAACAGAACTGTTTGTATTACCTATTATAGTATTGGATTATTTAATTTTTTATTTTATAGTACCTACTAATATTTACGTATAAGACCATATAAACAACAAATTTTAAAGTTTTTTAACTTTATGGATTATTTTTAAATAATCTGAGGAATGTTAAGTTATTTCAACTGTCAATTAAACTAGTTAAGATTATAAGTTGATTAGAGAATGAACTAACTAGGTAAGTTAGGGGGGAGGGGGTCATTTTTACTAAATAGTTGGCCGTAAGTGATTCGATCATTTTTATTAGTATATAGTTATTATATAACTATATAATTATCTAACAATCGTACAGATCCCAAAATTGTTTTATTTTTTAAATTATATTCTTAAATATCGCTGGAAAGGAATATATAACAATATATGATGCAATATATTAACTAAAAAGTAATAACTATATTGATTTAAGCTATTTGATTTACTATGGTATATTGGTATTATGCGATTATTAGTATTTATTACAAGGTATTTATTACTGACAACGGAACTGAATACGAAAACGTCCCGCCGACTTATAATAATATAATAATATATAAAAACCTATAGCTGAAGGTACATTATATATTTCAATATTTGGATATAGGTAATGCAATACTAGCTGACCCGGTGAACATGTTATTTTACCCGTACAGAATTTTGTATACATTTTAGCTGCTTGTCAAAATAATTGTGAATTTTTAAATAACATCGAAATTTCAATTTTTGGTTGAATATACTATTATTTATATTTATTATAACTATAAATTTTACTATTTTTTTTATTAATCAAATATATTAATATTCATCTATATAATATGTTGTGTAAAGTTTCCATAGGCACCTATATATATAATATACCTATCTATATAATTAATAATGAATTAATAATAAATAATAATGAATGTCTTATAATAATAATGAATTTAAATTCGATCTAACAAGATTCAGTGTTAAACTGAAAATATGTGCATTATATTATAATATAACGAGTAAAAATATGATTTTATTTAAACAATTTGTACAATAATATACTATACACATATATTTTATATTGCACTTAGGACATAAGTGTACTTATATAATACTTACATTGATGTTATGGGACGAATTTGCTTGCATATTATATAAATATAGTCAATATACAAATGCGTTAAAGTTTAGCGTTTCATTTATATATATATATAATAATCTCGATTAAATAGTTGAATAAAATTAATACAAATTTTATATTATAATATAATATACTTTTGTAACACGGTAACATTATAGTTAGGTAGGTTACCTGATACCTATATATGGGGTGATCTATTTCATGTAAGACACTTATTATTTCAGAAAATACTAAAGTTTTTTAAAATATTTATTTTAGGTAGGTACATGATTCGTTACCACTCACAGTACAACATGAGGACTTTTTATACGTTATACGGATCACTCGCGGGTATAAGATAATATTACATATTATAATATATTCGATAGGTGAAGGTTATATATTTGTGAGAGAATAATAATTATAAAAGTACCCATTTCAGAATTATAGTAGTACTTATTGATACTATATTATAACTTATACAATACAGCTAGTGTAAAAGTATGTGCGTTTTGATGAATTTTTAATGAATCAAAAATCTAAAAATTATGAAAACGATGGAATTGAGATGCTGTATATACAGGTATCGTTTTTTACCGATATATACTATTATTATAGGTACTTATAAATTATATATAATATATAGGAGCCTGTATTTATATAATACATAGATTTGATGGAACTTTTTATTAATTGCATTTAAATAATTAAATTATGCGTTCAAATTGCACGTTTCATTTTAATATTATATTATAAAAACTCAGTAATATAGTCGGATACAATTTATTGATACATTTTACATTATAATATATTATGTTTCTTTGTAAGACTATAATAATATTTTAAACACGTGGGGATCCATTTAACGAGAGAGACTTATTTATTTCAGAAAACACCAACGTTTTGGAAAATATTTCTAATACATCGGCAATTTTAAGTCGTTACAAAAAACAACATATTTGAAGAAAATATATCATCCAAAAATATATTTACAAAAAATATAAAAAATTATAAAAGTATTCGATATAAAATATATCTTTTTCTAAAGTATTAAGTCCAACAATGATAAAGCCAAAAATTAATTATTAGAAAATAATTCGGGGTGCTGAAACGTATTTTATCCGAAAAGTCCACCAACATTCGGATAAAATATTTTCGCAGATATAATTTTTTCTGTTTTTTTACTTTCGGTGTACTTAAATATGTTATAGGTTTATAACTCAGATATGAAATACGGTTCTGATGTAGTTATGTATACTATAATTTTTCTGCTAAAATACGATTCATTTTATTTTCGGATATTTTCAGACATACATCCCCTCATACATTTTTAATTTTATATTCTGGAACAAAATATTATAAGTATTTCAATGTACCAAAATCAAATCTCGGACAAGTAGGTATAGTTTATTAATTATAACTTAATTAATTACTATTATTATACTCATCAACTATACTCGTCAAAAATTCAATATTTATACATCGATGTTATAATATTAGGTATATATTATATACAATTTATATATATATAGTCTATATATTATTGTGGTATGGTTTCATTTCCGAAGTTTTCATAATTTTTAGATTTTTGACTAATCCGAAATTCATCAAGGGTCATACTCATGTTTATGCTGTACCTAATAGGTACACAATATATTATTATAGGTATTATATTATTTTACGACTGCAATTTATTCTGAAATACTTTTCAATTATTATTTTCTCCCACAAATATAATATTATCACCTTCCATAGAATATATTTATATCTTAAGCCTGCTACCTAGTGATCCATTTAATGTTTCATTATTTCAAAAACTATTAACGTTTTTTTGGAAATCTTTTGTTTTTAAATATGATAATAAAAGTCGTTAAAGATAATCATTTAAAAAATATATTTCTTACTATTTTTTATCGTTATAATATTTTTTAACTTTTTACCCATTACTAAAGATCCTATATTATAATACATTGATTTAATAGATTTTTTTTAATTTCAAAATAAATTTAGAACATGTAGACAGAAACATAGACGAATTGTATATAACGCATTTCATTTTGTATTAATATGACGGGATAATATTCATTTAAGATTTAACGTAAGAGACTAATTATTTCATAAAACACCATTGCTTCTAAAAATATTACTTTTACATAATTTTTAGTCGTTACAAAACAGCATTTTTACTATTTTCTTTACAATAATAATTTTAAACTTTTTTGAATTTAAACATACATTTTTATTTACATGTTCTGAAACAGAATATTATTTGGAGTTGATATAATAGGTACTTCGGGTCTTCGATCTATCAAAATCAAATTTTTGGACCTAGGTATATTATAGCGTATTACCTATCTATAATAACTTAAAAAATTCTTAGGTATAAATAATTAACTACTCGTCCAAAGTTCAATTTTTATAGGCATATCATATCACGAGCTAAATAAAAACAGTTAATTTAATAAAAAATAGAAAACGAAAATTATTTTTCAAAAAATGTTATGTTTTACCAACTTGTAAAATTATCTAAAAAAAATATAATGCTTTCAAATGCATCAATATAGTTTTTGAAATAGTGACTTATGTTAAATGGATCACCCGTGTGTATAAGGTATACAAAATATTATATTCTATAGGTGAAGAATGAAGATTATAATATATTTGTGTTAAAATAATAACTATAAAAGTATTTGAAAAATGCTGTAATCATATTATAACATTGTAATATACCTATTTGAGTTTTGACGAATTTCGAGTGCATCAAAAATCTAAAAATTATAGAAACGGCGGAAAAAAACCACAACCTGCAGAATTAAATAGTTGGTAATTACCTACCCTATTAATTAGCTACTGAGTTAAAATATTATTTTTTAACTTTTTATATTAACTACGGTTCGTTAATTTTCTATAATTAACTTAAGAATTTAACTAGTTTAATTGACTGTTGAAATAACTTTAACTTAAATAACTTAATAAATCGAATTAAAATTAAAAACGTTTTTGACATTTCCGGCTTTAATATACGTCATATTAATATATCTATTACTGCCCACACTGCATTTGGGAGTTGATAATATTTTGTGAATGTTTAAAAGTGCTGGAATAATGAATATTTGACTAATAATATCTTATGAATATTTTCTTCTCATGATAACACAATATTGTACTATATGATTGCATAAAATGTGGGATTAATATTTTTACCTATAAAGTTTCCGTAAAATTGTTTTTTGAGAATATATGATTAAAATATTTTGTAAATGTTTTTTTATAAAATAATTTCAAAAATAATATAAACTTCTTGACCAAAGCATATATTTAGCTTAAATATTTCAAAATTATTTAGGCAACTTCTTTTAAATATTTTGACAACTATATTATTATTATCCTGAAATTACGGTTTTAAATTAAAAGAATGTAATTGGTACCTACCATAATTTCTGTTATGTTTCTTGGTAAAATAATAAATTATATGGATGTAGGCTTTACGGTATAGGCACAATAGATATCTAATCTTTATGATGTAATACACTATTTATACACAATAATTATAAATAAAGTAGATTCATTATTTTTAACCGAGTCATGTCAATATTTTTTTCCAAACCTTTTACTCGCATGTGAATTAAATTTATTAATTGTTAACTTCATTATAACTTCTAAATACAACTATTACAAAACGACATCATTGCAGTGCAGTTCACACTTGTAAATTATTAAGTCGTAACGACTCGTGGCCTTGCACCTCCAGAATCGGAATCCGAGAAATTGTTTTTTTTTATTATTACGACTGAATCGGCGGCGATGACGGAGAATCGAAAAACGGAAAATAGTTTCGGAAAAAAAAATATCATCTCCGGACTCGCTTCGACGCGGAGCTAATCGGCCGCCACCTCGAGTTGTGTCCGGGCGGCGTAGTGTAGGTGGGAGTTATGTGGGTGGGACTGGGTGGTGGGTCGGGGAAACGGCCGAGTGCGGTTCTGTTTCGTCGCCGTACACCACACCCACCCGCCCTCTGCACCGGTGTTACCGCCGCGGCGGCGCATCCTCCAGGGCCGTGGCGTCGGTGGGCGGCGGCACGCGATTTGCTGCCGCCGCCGCCGCTGTGGCGCTGGGTGCGCGCGAGCGCCGCCGAACCGGTGGCCGAGCCGGCCTATTTAAGGGCCCGTCCGAGCTCACTTGGCACTCACTCTCGCATCGTTTCCTATTCCTGGTAGATGTCCTCTATCGAACTTTTGTCTATTGCGTTCCCTTTTCCGTTCAGTCTCGCTGTTTAGCGACTAACTTTCGGTTCTTTGTTCATTCATCCCTCAAGATGATTTTCCGAAGCGTCGTTTCTGCGTTGGTCGTCGCAGCCATTGCCTCCGCCGCCGTCATCTCTGTGCCCAAATACACCAGCACACACGCTCCATTGGGTAATATATTTTTATTATTTACAATATGTTTGTGTCGGACGGTAGAAAATATTCATAAAATCACATCACTAATTATTATATCAATATATTATCATTAGTTTTCATAATTCATTCGTACAGCGATTGTAAAATCGTTTAATTTAAATTCATAAGGCAATAATATTATAGTGATTTTGAATATTTCTACCATTCGATAATATAATATAATGGTGGGATTGTATTTAGTTACTTTATATTTAAGTAGGTAGATATAGGTATATTCACAATATTTTATTAGGAAATTGGGTTTATTCGTCTGTATAATAATATATTAATTTTCTAAATTTTTTTGTACTTTATACGAATTTCTCAATCAATTTAATCAATTCAATCGGTATCATTAATAACTTATAATTATGTTTTGTATTTCTTATAATATGCTGCACTTGATAAATTAATATAATATTAAATGGACGAATTTGTATTTTATAATGGGTTTAAAATATATGTATGACATTATGATTAGTATAATATTCTCATTTATTTATATTTCGTGTATTTATATAATTCATTATTATTTGTTATACATTATTTGAATAATAATTTATTCCCCACAAAATGTGATTTCTATTCAATCAAAATATTATTTATATTTCTGCCGATTTTCTGTTAAAAATTCATATTAAAAATTTACTTCAACAAATTTCGCTTACTTGAAACAAACACATTTTGAATTTGGTAACCTTAATGTATTATATTATTGTATTATCGTAATTTTATTCCGGAACATTATCTATCGCATAATCACAGTATATACTATACCTATTAATCCAGCAGAATAGCAGATTATACCTACTATCACATGTTATGGTTTGATTTTATTTAGTTAGATTTCGTCTATACGTGAACTAAATGTTTTTTTTAACTTTCGGAAATGTGTGTTATTTGATTTAGTTTAAATCAAACAAACCCGTACCTACCTAATCATATTGTATACCAATTTCTATCAATGTTTTGAATACTATTGTACTCGATATCATCAAAAATATTTCCTATAAATAAGTAAATGGTACAATAAACAATACTAGGTGCAGAATAGATATACATTTCAGTTAATAATTATTTTATTTATACCCAAGCAGAAAAAATGTATTGATTTTTGATTTGTATTAAACTACTATAGCTACTGGTGTATACTATTTTAAAACTGTAAACATATTATGCGACTAAATCTGTGTATTTTTGGGGGGGAGGTGGTTAGTTATTGGGGTCTCCAGCTCCTGTAAACCCCCTTTAAATATAAGGTCTCGTAATAGTATTTCTAATTGAAACATAATTTTTTTGCATATTTTCAAAACGCATATTATGGGGTATCTTTAATATAATATACCAATACGGCAGTTTCGTGAAATTCGTAAAAAGAGATCGCTGTGCTAGTTAGTTTTTAATACATATTCGTACATTTTCGAACACAACAATAATATTATTATTCCGTTTTGTATTTATGGCACGCGCAGGGTCGAGGTCAAATCGTATTATTTTATAATATAGTCTGACAAAATGCTGCCCATACTTGTCTCTAAACAGTCTAAACATTCATTATCATAATATACTCAGTACCTCGTATCATAATATTATATTTTCCGCCTTTGATTGCACGCTGTTATTGTTGTTCTATTTTTAGCAGCAAAAGTTGTATTTCCGTTTCCCACGTAGTAATAATAATAATATAATCAAATACATCGATTACTATATACAATAACAAATGTGTGCGCGCGCACGACTGGGCAGGCAGACGACCATTTATCCCGCGCGCTCCTTCCTCTTTCACCCACTTCGTGCCAACTCAAGTCGGTTAACCATGTGCTCAAACAACAACAACATCAGTAGTAGTAGTACCTAGTTTTAGTAATAGTAATAACTAGTAGTAGGAATAATAATAATGATGATGATAATAAATAATAATAATACTTACTCCTTGTAAACAAAAACAACGACTAGGCGCAACAGGTTGTTGCCACACGTTTATAGTCTGTAGTAGGTCGCGCGCGCCGAACGTGACGCGACTGCTCTTCTCGCAAATATAATATTATTAATATTTATCATCATTATTATTTTTATTATTACTATTTATTGTTGTTGGTAATTAAAATTCCATTTTGACATCGTGGGGGGGGGCTTTGACTAGTATTAAATAATTACATTTTCCGCCGGTTTTCCATATTGTATACCAGCGCACCTACCTAAAATCTAAATATATCATTTTTCCACCCCTTCAGTTCTTTATCAGCCGTTCTTTACTCGTTTTTGTCACTTTGATATAACCATATAATTTTTGGTTCGGGATTTGTAGCACTTAAAACAGTAAACATTTGTCCCTAAATAGAAATAAGCACTTCATACAAATTTAATTCCGAATGTGGTTGTTCATCTTTTTTTTTAATTTGAAACTTTAAATGAAATTTGAATTATTTGTTTAATTGTCGACAATTTTTTATGTCCTTGGGGATAATGTTCATAAAATATAATATTATACCTGAACGTAGGTAGCACAATCTTCAAAATCTTTAAAATATGCAAAGTAAATATCGCATACATATAATATTAAATATTCTGTACTTTTCAACGTAACGGTATACACCTATATGTATAAATGTCTATTCCTATATAATGTATTTCACTACATAATATGTAATATTACGCTTATATAATATAACTTCAAGTTTTCTGATCATTTTGATTAATAACGGGGTTATATAAAACAATACAATAATATTAGTTTTTTATCACATAAATAGAATAGTATATACTCATATATTATATAGTTATGTACCTACAATACTTATATATTAACAATTAACATTGACAATGTTTTGTGCGCAGAATACGTCACCAGTAAACTCGTAGAGTCGGATTTGGATTCGTCAATTACAACCGTGAAACCAGCTGATACGATTACAACCGTGAAACCAGCAGATAAGAATGCAACCGTGAAACCAGTAGATAATATTTCAACCGTGAAACCAGCAGATTATATTGCAACCGTGACACCTGCAGATAATATTTCAACCGTGACACCAGCAGATAATATTGCAACCGTGACACCAGTAGATAATATTGCAACCGTGACACCAGCAGATAAGAATGCAACCGTGAAACCGGCAGCACCAGCACCAGCCCAGGCGCCCATGATCAGCTGCTATTGCAACCTTCCCAAGTGTTCGGAGGCCGCCGGGGGAGATGGAACTTGCTCCACCCGGCTTGGCTGTTATTCTGAAGTTCAACCAATCATTCCTTTAGTCGAAGAAGACACCTACTCACTCGACATTCTCGCTAATAGCTCAATTATTAGTCCAGTCTTCTCTAAATTTGTCAAGGCCCTGGCTGTTGCAACCACCGAACATGCGGCAGCCATCAGGGGATCATATGGATGTTTGGAACAGTTGCACTTCGCGTGAGTTTATAATATAATTTATAATAATATATAGGTACCTACATAATATGTATATTATACACGTTTTCCATTTGCCGTGGTGGTTCCAGGAGTGGGCAATTATAGCAGGGCGTTGGTGTCCAATCCCTCCACAACAAACAGATTTTTCTTAATCGTATCGATTTCCTCCTGAGTTTTATGTATTTTTATACTTCTCATCGTCTAATGTAAACGTATTTACACTGTTCACTATTATGGTGTCTTTAAATATAATAGGTATACACTTCAATGGAGGGTTATGGGGTGCCATAAACTATACTGGAACTTTCACCCCCAACTCACCAATAGAAAACGGACTGGACCTTCCACGGCTACTTCCTTGTACGCGATCGCATGTTCGCACGTTGCATTTCATAATGATATAATTACTATATTACCTACATCAAATTTGTCATTATACCTAAATTCTAGTCGCCCGTTATCCTACACACGCTTATAATATTTTGAGGCATAGAAGAGGTATAGTCCGGCGAAGGAGTCGTTGGGACTGTACCTACAGGAAAATATATTTTATGTGGCTAATTGGTCGGTGACGGATACGTAATAATAATATTATATACCTATAATACGCGTCTCGCGATTTTATATAGTCGCTGCGTAGGTATACATTTTATAGTGTGTTCATTTAGTACGGGCGATGTGTACCTGCACCGCCGACCGGTCTCATCTCCGACCTTTGTTTTCTTTTTGAAATATTCTCATTTCGCACCATAATTATATTATAATATTGTAAATTTTAATAATATTATAATAGTAGTTTACACCTAACTCATAATTAATATTATGATTCTTCCACTGAACTAAATACATGTATCATGTATAATTCTCAATTTTTATATATGAAAAATGAGACCATCGGGAACCGCCATATGCATTCCGATTTGATTTTTAACATCGATATTGTGATGATGATAACAATTTTCAAAGATAACATAACATTTCACCGTGTTTTCCCTTGACTAGTTGAGTCCCTTGATTAGTTCAGTGGATTCTTCATATGTAGCAATAATGCTGTTCATCTGTTGTTATATATATTATGCTGTTGTAGTATTAGAGGTACATCATATTATTTAGTCGTAGTTGCTTATTGTTTATTTTATAGGTGTTTTTTGGGGGTTTTCTTTCCTTTGTTCCACAGCTGCTTTTTATTTATGTATTAGTATTACGTTTATCATAGTTGTATATTATATATATTGTTTGATATGTATTTATGCGATAGCCATAATATAATCTACTGTGACTACTGCACAGTGCACATCATTATACACTACAGCTTTGCATCTACGTCGTGTCGTTGTGTCTTAGTTTCGTTGCATGATATATCTCGGTGATTATTGTGTGTTCGTCGACGTGTAACTTATATAGATATCGCGTTTCTCCCGAATCCTGCGTAGAACAGGAGTTTTTCGTTAAATGAGTTCTTCTGTTGTATATACATTATACACTTATAAAATTATTATATAAATAGGCAACAATAGTGATATTGATAGTTTTTTTTCAAATTAGACGGCACTTTAGTGTATTTCACAGCACTCGTTTGTTTTTCAAAAGTTCAATTTCCAAGTAATAAATAGAAGGATTTAGGATTTAATATATCAATTAATAATTAGTAAAAACATTTCATAACATTTTTTTCTCGATGCTTGGATATTGGTGAAATGGTTATCCATATTTCCAACTTCAAATAATTGTAATAAAAAAAAATAAATAATATTAATTTATTTTTTACTTTTCAACTATCGCAATATAGTCTTATTTTTTAATTATATTTAACACCTTTCAATTACTTACTACCCAGACAGCAATATTTTGTTTATAAATATTATTACAACATTATTATAACGAATAATATTAGTGCTGTAATGCCGTAATGCTTACAAAATACTGTCTGGGATGCATTACTTCTACCAACTTATTCTCACCTCTTGCGCATGCTATTATATACCTATTATACTTGTACCATTTAATATATCCTACCACCAATAATTAGATAGATACAATATTATGATGTCCATATTGCGTATGCTGCAATAATGACAAATTATATATCGTCGTGTATAATATACTATTACTCTTATAAAAATTATCATGTGCATAATACTGATTGGCATGTGTTTTTGTTTGTCTGTTTGTGGCGCGTTTCCGCTCGTGCGTCCCCGACTACACTCGTTTCCGGCGAATATGTATACAGAAAACAATCCTGCGAGGAAATTTTGAAATCGATGGAAGCCGAATCCTCCGAGTTCCCTATCATGCAAGTTCCTACTAATGGAGCTGCACCCTCTGCCGCCAACCCTGGTATCCATGCATTACACTGCTGCCAAACAGATAGATGCAACGGAAACCAATCAGGCCCAGCAGAGGGGTCCGTGAAATCTGCCCAAGCCGTTTTAGTCGCTGCCTTGAAGAACGAATTTGCACCCCCTCCGGGGGTGCAAAATTCTACAGTGGGGGTGCCTTGGACCCCCGCTGTCAAATCATCGGCCAACAATATGGAATTATCTAATGCTAAAACCTCGATCAACAATGTAGAATTAAACAACACCAAAACTTCGGTCAACCATGTAGAATCATCCAATATCAAAACTTCGCCCAACAACGTACAACCATCCAATCCTAAGAAAAATTACGCAGCAGACTTGTGGCTTGGGCACTTCCCCGACGCTGTGGGTGAACCAAAAGCCCCATCCCCCTTGAAATCGGATACCATCTTTGAGGATGCCTCATTGGTTGATGCCACCACTCCCGCCGCCCCCGTGGCGATGCCACCGAAATTATCCGTGGCCGTACCAGTCAACCACGACGAAACCGTCGCCCATGTGGAACACGTAGTGATCAAGCGTCACGACAAACAAAGTGGTATGTAAAATAACACGCTGCCTAACTAGCGTGATTGTCTATAAGTGTATAATATATATAATTTAATAACTTTTTATGTTTGTTATTGCTCTGACGTGATGTATATAATATATAACAATAATAAAATGTGTTTGATTAATAATAATATTATACTACTTAAAATAATTTAATAATTTTTTTATATACTTTCAAATCAATTCATATTATGGAAAACAATTTATTATTTACAGTTTTTGATTTTTGCTTTTTTTTATATTATGTTTTGTATTTTTTTTTTTTTTTTAAGAAATACTCTCTTAATAACTCAATTGTTAACTCAACTTCATCGATTTTTTTTTTTAAATGTGAATAAAAAAAAAAATGGTCTCGACCAACAAATGCCTTGTATTTGTTTTATTATAAATGTATGGTACTTATATAGTTATATTTCTTCAGAGTATAAAATGTAGTCTGTAGAATAGTTTTATATAAAGCAGAAACCGTTTATAATGACGCTAAAGGACAACGAAAAATAATAGTCATACCTATAACTACCCGATTGTCATAATAATAAAATTTAAAAAAAGAATTTTTAGAAAACAGTAAATTTTATACATTATATTAAAAACACAAAATGATTGCTCAATCATGAACATTATTAAACATTTAGATTTATTTTTATTACAAATTAAAGTTTTGCAGTGACTTTTAATTCTATATCACTGCAAAACCGTTGTCATTATAAATGATTTCTACTGTATATGTATAAATATTATATAATATAGTAATTACCAACACATTCATTTACACATACACATTACACATACACATATGGTTACCTATATCTGAGTATTGAATTAACGACAGCAAATTTTGCAATGCCTAATAATTATAAATTGTCATCACTTTTTCAACTCAACCTATAGAATAGACGAGTATAATTAATACAGTAATACATTTTATGAGTGGTAAATTTATTTACCACGATGCCTATAGCCAATTTTTTTTGAGTAAATTAAAATAATTTCGTTATTTTATCGTATAGTATACTTAAACACTAAAGTAAAGTTTCCTTTTAAATCAAAACTCATCGAAATCAGCTAATCAGCTAAACTTCAACAATTTTGCTTATCCGTTGTAATCCATTGGTTGTTAGAAAAAATACAAAATATACACTCACAATACATAGATATATTATATCTCATCAGAGCACACACCTAATCGATGTATTTACCGAACTTAAAACGGGTTGCAGAGTTTTAAGTCTCCGGTATACATACATCGTTTATTTTTTTATTATTAAAACTGATGGCAGACGAAACGATGACTATAATAGTTTGTATATAATATAATATAATAATATAATATATTATATACCACGACCGCGGTCTTAGGAAATGGTATATATAAGGTCAGAGACACTTCATCAGTGTATTGGTGTCTACGTACTGCAGAGTATTAACTATACTAAGTATAACTGGTAACTATCTTTAGTCGGAGTTTTCGCGGAGAGTAAAGAGTCAAACTTCGCCCTTTTTAAAAAGTTATGCATTTTATGCAATGATAACTGATAACATTTGTACGCTAAAAATATTTGAATGTTAAAAAAAAACAATAATTTCCAACTCAATTGACCAGATTGACTACGTGTAAAAAAAAAGAAATTAAATCAGATAATATATTTTTATACCTCTTCAAATTTATCTCGTCGGTTTCTAAATTATAATAACATAATGATAAGAACGAAATAGTACAGAAAGTTTGACTGGTCGAGTTCGAAAATGAACGAGTAGACCGACTGATAATACCGGTTGTTATCACATGTAGGTACCTATTATATTTTATAGGTGATAACAACTGTTTTATTAAAAAAAATGTAATAATGAATATAGATTATAGGTACTACTCTTGTCCAAGGGGCGTACACCTGTGACCTTATATCCTGCGACCGTGGTCTTATCATCGTATATAATATAATATATATATATATTATATACCTACACGTGACCAAAGACAACATAGACACACATGCGCAGTGGAGTGGAGGAGAGAGTAATCGAGAGGCGATAGCCTCTGAGTTTTCAAGATGTAGTGGTTGCCCAATATGGGCACATAATTTAGTTTTATAACTGCGACAAGGTAGCTAAAAATATGACAGTAAACTCGATACGTTTATATTATATGGGCTCGTAAAATATTATTTGAGTTCGCCACGCCACTGTGCAATGCACAATATAATTTAATAAATGATTTTCGTTTATGTTGTCACGTAGTCGTTGTCGTCATCGGCGTCGTCCATCTGTTGTACGTGTATCTATATTAAGTATATAATAATAAAGTATGATTGTTTTATCGGTTTCGCATGTGTAGTCGTGCCAGTCTTAAAGCGGACCATTGACGACCAGGAGAACATACCAGACTTCGACGACGACATCGCGGCCGAGGTCGCAGCCCCTGTTGTCACCACCAAGTTACCAATAATTACCATCCAGCCACCAACTGGGCCGCCTCAACACAGTGGCGTTCCGGATTTTGGGCCACCCCCGAGCCTGAAGAAGAAGAATATTACTACTAATTCTGTTTTAGCGACTCGGGGAGTAAACAACTACAGCAACAGCCATAATAACCAAGCCGATAATAACGACATCGGCTCGAGCATGATCGGTATAATCTGCACCATCGTCGTATTGTGCATAATCGGACTGTCCCTATTGATGATGATCGTCGTAAGAGCCATCATTCGCAAGTATGACGTATTCAGAAACTACAAAGGGTGAGAAATCAGGGACTGGAACCGAACCTAAAAGAACCTTTAAAATATTAAGAATCGGAACAGGAATCGAAACCTTTATTTTAATAAATCAAGTACCAGAACCGGACTATAATTTTTATATTAAATAGGTTCTTTTAGGTTCAAAAATAAAATTATTTAATTTATCATAATTTTATAGTATAACTTACTGTTTTGTGTATAAACTATGTATGATCATATAAGTTTTCTAATATTTCTCAAACTATTAATTAAACCCGCATTCCGGATTATCTGGAATTGGTACCGAAATTATTTGGAGCCTAAACCTTTATTTTTTTATTTATCAAAACAATCAGAACCGAACCTGAACAGTTAATTTATTTTTGGAGAACCAGTACCGGGAGCAGATACTTATAAATTCAAAAGATTCCAGTCTCTGGTTAGAAGCCCCGCGTATATATATAAATATAGATTATTATAATATAATATATCATATAACATTATATTATGATTATAAAATAGCAAATTTATTGACTAAGACCATCCGCACTCATTAATAGCTATAAAGTAATAGGGAGAGAGAAAGACGTATTTAATCTACATTTAAGATAAGGCAGCACTTTTAACACTCAAAATATCCCATCCTGGCTATGTAATCACCCAGTTATTCTATAATAGTTTATGTTGTCCAACCATTAATATTACTATAACTTACAATTAGCTAACCTCGGCACATTTGCCTTACCGGCCTATAATATTTATCAAACTGCCATATGGACATTTTAACTATTATGAATATTTTTCTATATTTCGTGTTTTCACTGGCTACGATAGTAATATGATACATTATATTTGTAGGTATACACCTACATACCAGCTACAAGTTGTCCATAGTGGAGTATCCAGATTTTTTCCTGGAGGGGGGGGGAGTACAATTAAATCTCGACGGATTTTATCTGAAAATAATTTATTAATGAAAATGTTGTTATTCCTTTTGGGGATGTCACAACCCCCCAACCCCCCGCCCCCCATCCCCTTGGATACGCCACTGGCTTCAACTATAATACGATATTGTTATTATCAATGTATAACTGTATGGATTTTAATTGGCCGCGTGTCTTGTTTTGTGTGTCCGCATATCATTATTGCGTCGTGTGCGACTCGCGACAAACGTAGTGTGTGCAGCAACCCGGGCCAACCTTGCGCATGCAACGGCGGAATGACCAGGCGCAGGCCTCGCACGCAGCCGTCCTCGTCCCATCCAAACGCCGCGGCCGCCGCGGTCAACCGCAGCCCCAGTACCGCTCCACTGCTGCCACCACCCAACAAGTACCGCGGCCACGCCAACGCCGGTGCATCGTACAGCGACTCGATGGGAGATACCACTTACGTGTTAACCACCATACCGGTGCCCGACCACGTGACACCGGTGAGGGTGGTCCGCCGTTAAGGCGCGCACTTGACTATGGTTGTGGTCCAAAGCACCCGCTCAGGAGGAGGTACCTATTATTATATTGTTATTGCCTTACAGTGATAATATGAGTATATTGCATCGAAAAAGACGACGACGACGAGAATATTATTACTGTGACGTCATTTCGGTATTTTAGTATTTATATTATTATTATAAAATATTATTAAGCGTTGGTAGATAGGTGCCTATATTATAATTATTATTATTGTTAATTGCGTGTTCTTTGGATAAGACTGATGACAATGTTTTTTTCTTCTTATTCTCATATTATCGTAATTGAGTACATAGGTAATAGGACGACCGAACGGGTTGGGTTACTATTATAATTATTATTAATTATCGACTATACGGTAAACCTGGTTCGGATACTCGGGACATATTTTATCTTTTTTTAAATTTTAAATCTTTTAAAAAATTTTGTTCATCGCGTGCGTAGACATTGGAGGGTAGAATTTTAGACTGAGCTGTAAATGTTACTCTTTACGACCCTGTTCCACCGAGTTTATGTTTTGAATTCGATCGTTTATACAAACCTCTATTTTCGCAATATAATAATATTATGGTGCACATAATAATATTGTTGAATTTAATTTAAGAAATACGCACCTTTTGAATAATACATAAATATCCTTCATCATTTGATTCCAATTGGTGCCAGCACCTGATCCAGCTAATTCACTTACCTATATATTTTTAAACTTTTGAAAATATTTAGTAGACGATACCGAATTAATTATCTCAATTTATACCTCACCGTTGTTATTAGGTGTGATCGCTTACCAAATTAATTGATACAATGATATAAAGACGATTTGATTCGAATTCTCTTCAACATTACTAGAGTATTGACCATAATATAATAATATGTACTATGTCCCGAGTAATTCACCAGTTATAGGGTACCTAGGTTTAGATTTTTCATTTTATTTTTAAACAGACAAGGAGGGTGCTGGTAGATAAATCCTGATATTTCGTGATGCGTTATATTATACGGATCGGTCGGTCAGCGTAATCATCCCTATATCTTGACGCCTCTTCCTGCACCCACCCATTATTGCGTCTCATTTTTATTATATTATAGGTAACTGATTTTAATTTTGATTTAATTTCTAATAACGTTTTACGACAGAATAAAGTGGCTCATTTACATCGACTATATTTTATTTATGTTCATTGTTCATTGATCAAGCCCAAGACATTATTTATTAATATATACATGTAATTTCTCCATTAAATATTAAACTACTTATATATTATTACCCACACGACAATCATTGTGAGGACGCTACAATCGCATGCGTGGTGCTACGAATGGAAAATATGGCGAATTGTATACGTTCAATAATCCAAAATATTATGAATTCACCTATTATAAAATATTTTTCCTTCTAAATTTTATAATTATTGGTCAATTCACTCTAATATTACAGAGCTCAACGGATCATTCAGAATGTATAATTTGCCATGTTATGAGTTAGTAAGGCGACGTGAGCGTGAGTGGCGTCCTCCTAACTATCGCCAAGTTCCGTGTAGACATGTGGTGTGTGTTTTTTATTTGTATTGCATAATTTAAGGGTCTATACAATATCTATAGAATTTGATAATAAATAAAATCAACCAATCGGATTGCCCAATTCAACACTCGTTCTACACGTTCCACACGGAAGTCGGTGTTGTGTGATATTTTTTTCGATTTAAAATAATATAATGAAAACATCATTTTTTTTCTCGTGGTTAATTTATAATTGAGTGACACGTATGAAAAATACTAATACAGCAACAGGCCCGTGCTTATAACATTTCGATCGTATCGTTTTCGAATCCACATTATATTCGGTGTCATTTTTTTATATAATAACAATAATAAACTAATTTGTAAGAATAAAATATAATGGAAGGAAATCGTCGAGGTTTGAGAGAGAATTTTTCATTCAGTAGTTATCGCATTTTTATGTTATTTCATAATGCAGCCATTTGACATGGCTCTTTTTTTCATTTCTTTTATAAACATACCTATATAATGGTATCTGTCGATTGTAAATTAGCCACTTATTTTCATTCTCTCTGTCGGATTTTAAACTATTATTTTTATAATTTGTACATAATGTCATAATATATTAAATATTTCACTAATTAATCATCGTCTGAGCAACTTGTATTTTTTTTCCTACCGCTCATGTACTTACAACGAAGACACTCACATTTAAACGTTGACTACCTACGTTGTCGCATAATACTAGTACCTACTGAAATGTATACCGGTCAATAATCTTCAATATTGTAACTCTTATTATTATATGCATCATTACGTAAACCTTAAAATTTATAATTTCTGTTCTTATCTATTTGTATGCAAATATACTTCAATATATAAGTTTATAATATTATTATACACCTACACCTAAATTGTAATTTTTACTTTGAAACTCATATTTTGTTATTTTGCTATTTTTTTTTGCTTTTTATTTTATATTGTTATACCTGTTTCCGATTATTTGTATAATAACCGCAGTTTTTCTATCATGTTCTGCGGGTATATTATAATATAATATTACAATATTTTCAAAATTATTCACAATAAATAATGAGTGTTTTCTTATACTATATTAATTGTTTTTTTATTGTATTTCACTATATTTTTTAACCTATTATCATAATCATATTATATTATATTATAATATAATATCTAATATAAACGGTATTTTGAGTAATGTTCTGCACTCGATGACACGATTTTATCATCGTCAAACGCTTTATACACAATAATATGTACACTGCACCGCATACACTGTGTACTCGATTGCCAATAATATTGTGCCATGGGTGGTCTTGTCATTGCCACTGCCACCAACTGTCACCACTGTTCGCTGAAAGATTGGGATACCAGTATATCACCGTATAAGAAGCACAAAAATGCTGTATATATACCAGCTATACTCGCATCCATGTAGTTTGAGTGTACGTCTTTATCGCATATTAATATTATATTATTATCGTTTCCAGTGGCGGTCGATTATATAATAATATAGTAGCCAGTAGATACATTTATTATTATAATAATATGATATAGTAATGACTAATTTTATTGGGCCCGGATTTGCCCTAAAAAATATGAAACATAATCTAAAATGCCCTTTCGACATAATAATGACCTTATAAAAATTACCTACATTTTTTATAGACTCAACTACTTAACGAAGCTGATAGTTTAACTTTGGACATGCTTAACACTTTATCTCAACTATACTAAAAATAAAACAAAAACTTAATACCAAACTTATATTATAAGCACGCATAATAAATAAACAGTATACTAAAATAAATGCGATTGCGAATCGCAATGTATATAATATGTATCTCAACTGATCATAATGAGTTGTTTTTTTTATTGAAATACATTATCGCTATTCGCTTTTATATTATATAGAACGGTCGACATTAATTTACTTGGATGAGAAATACCTACTATACTATATTGAAATTATTTCAATAATATTATAATATTTTTAATTTCCTAATTTATACTAAAAACTCGTTTGTATGATTAATATAATAAATGCAACTAAATATTAATAAACTTAGGTACCTATGTAAAATTACTATAAACTGCAAAATAAAAGTGTCACCTTTGAAGTATCTGTTATAATATTATCTTACATGAAACCAATTACCTATAGTTTGAATACATTTTCCCAATCACCCTAAAGATTATGCACTTTTCATTGAAATTCGAGCACTTGTAATATATAATAAAGGTGACATATAAGATATATACTTACGTATTGTCCTATTCAAAAAGTCTTATTATTATAATTTCTACGGTTTACAAATCGTAAATACTTGTTTGGCTTCAAAATAATAATAGTAATAATATTATATTATAAAGTCATCGTATTTTTGAACAACTGGAAGTGCATAATATTATTATTATATAGTATAGTATAATAACGACGTACCTATCCCTAAGTGACACAAATACACTATCATGATGTGAAGTATAATTATTATTAATCACAATAGGTAATAATTTAGTTTCCAACATAATAATATTCTTCGTGCTCATTGTTTATTAAACTGCAGTCTGCGACGATTAAATATAGGTTTAATTTGTTCTTTTACATTTTTACGTTTAATATTCACGTACTATGTTATAGTAGGTACATAATACACGTCTATTATTATTATTGATTTTGTTTCGAAACACGCTTGCATTCGATAAACGAATTTAATTGTTTTTGTTTTTAACACGACGAACGTTTTATCATATAATTTTTTTGTGTGTACTTATAATAGGCACATGCGTTTTAAAGAACTCAATTAAATTTCCTACTCAAATGGTTCTCATATTATACAATAACGGTCGTAATTAATTTAACTATCAACATTAAATTTTAATCTATGTACGCACGAAATTTAATTAATGTCTGCTAAAATAAAAAAAAAATATATCGCTATGTCGATTAATGAGTTGAAAGCGAAACTACAATAATATAAACATATTAAATACTATAATACTTAATACCTAATTAATGCAATCGATTCGGGAGGCGCAATCAGCTGACCCAACCGGATGTACCGGAATTGAGTCCAGCAGCCGTTGTACCTATACAAAGAGTAACAGAAAGACCTGAAAAATTAAAATTAAAAAATTGATCCTAGCTAAACGTACGAAAAAATTCATGAAAATTCCAAAAATAGTATTTTTAAAAAGGTTATTACGGTGTTTCGAGTTAATATTAATAATATCTATAACAAAAAAAAAAATATTGTTGTCCTAAAATTTATAGGAAAACGCTTTTATGATCAATTGGCTAGTTTAAATTTTTCCAGAAAAAATCTAATTACATTTTAAATTTTAAATGTTCAGTATTAAAAAATTAATATAAATAGTTTTGTACTGTACTAACAGCCCAATAGTCATCATACCCATATACATCAAAAAGTTTTAAATATTGATTAAGACAAAAGTTATTTCATTCATCAGGTCATTCTGCTACATCTATAATTATACAGGATCTCAAGGCCGGTACATCGGCTGATTGCGCGACCCAAATCGACCGCATTAAGTATTATACCTATATATTCATATTATTGTGGTTTCGTTTTCTACTCGTTAAACGACATAACGATAATTGTTTTAAATTTTTTTTAGTTGGTAGACTAGCTTGGTTAAAACCATATTAGTCTGGACCATTGTATCTGAACATTTTTCAGTGACGACACCCTAATATAGATCCATAAAAATGGTGACACACTTAAAACAATTAATGGATTTTTGTAAAATTAACAACTAAAAACCTATAGGTACCTATGGAAATTGAGAATGAGACTATCTCGATTATTGTTTTTCTTATCTGTGGTTTTAACCATTACGGCATAACGCCATAATAATGTCATATTATATTAATACGTTAAACATAAACAAACAATGGTGACACACCACACACATTACGGTAGTACGCAAAACACTAGTGGGCCCAAGTGCGCCCATATATTTGGGACCCCCAACAGTGATAACTTAAAGTTTCTCTAGTTTATTTTAAAAATAATACTTCAAGAGCATGTCGGCACATTATATTTGTTTTCTCTATCCGACCCACTTGCGAAGTAGCGAATTTGTGTTCAACAGAACCACCCTTGTATTGTTAGCTTTAGTATTAGAGTGAATTGACATCCTATCAAACTTTAATTTGAGAACAATATCTGTGTTTTAAGTTTGAGTTTTTAGGTTGTTTTCAATTTGTTTGCATGTAAGTTATGATCGTATACATTTTACAAATTAAATCTGTCATATCTCGTTTTAAAATTAAAGTTTCGAAAAAAAACAAACTTAAAAATACACATAATTTTCTTAACTTTAAGTTTTATAGAAGAAAATTCATTACAATACTAATTCTAACACAACCTTAAGGTCGGTGTCTACTGCTGAACACGAATTTGCTACGTTGCAGAGAGTGAGAGAGAGAAAAAACAAAATACGGTGTACCTACCTACTGACATCAAATCGAGTCAAAATCATGTTTTTACTGCATCTCTATAGAACTCCAGTACTTCAGTTGTGAGTAGCTAGTATAAGAAAACTAATAATTTAATTTTTTTTTTTGGCTTAATCTCGCCAAAAAATATAGATCCTAATGTCATTAGTCCTTGATTTGGTCGGCACAAACGTGTTATTGTCTAAACTTACTACAACTAGTGTTTAATAAAAAAGGAATCATAGCATAGTATGAATTTTTAATAGATTTTTTATTTGTTTATTTAAAAAATTTGAAAGTCACACAATCACTATATCATGACCCAGTTGGAAAAAAATAAAAATAAACTTCTTTATAACGGAGTTGCGTTGGCATTTTTATCCACATTAACTTTGCACGTGTTTAAAATGAAATAATATAGTAACCTATAATTTATTATTGTTATTATTAACCATTTATATAAGACTCATGTTATTTTTTTTTCTTTAACTTGAACTTTTTTGCAGCAATTAATTACCTACAACAAATAGTCTAATCTATAAAAATATTCATATTTCATAATACCATAATATTATATTACTAAACTAGGTACATTGAATAGAATTAATATGCAGGACCAGATTTATTGATGAAGTACAAATTTATGAAATGTAAATCTACATTTTTTTGACAAACTATTCAGGAATATTATAATCTGTCATCGGACATGGCAGAACGGAGTCAGTTATCATAAATGTTATCAATAAAGTATAGTTATAAATTATAAAATAACTGCCAACGTTGAATTATGTTATTGAATATTATTATGTCTTATTTCAAAGGTGTCACTTACTCTACCTCCCCTCCAAATCCCTACCACCATATTTTAGTTTTATATAATATTAAATTATTTTTTCATTAAACGAATGACCGTGACTTTTAGGCACAGTTTTCAGTGAGTGTTTTCAGAGTTTTACTGCTTCACTAGAAATCACTATAGGTTCCTTACTTAAATTAATTTAATATATAATATTATAAAAATTTTTTTGTAAAATATCGTATTATGATAAACAACAAATTCTGAATCATAAATTTAACATTATCTTCTTTTATAAATTACAACTTAAATCCAATTTGTTTGTGGTTAGTCTATACTATATTTTATTTTATTTTATTGTATTAGTACAATTTAAATTGTAATTCTCTAGTGAACAAATTAGTTATTTATGTCCTTTTAACTGAACTATAATTTTGTTGGTCTATTTTCAGGACTATCCATTATACATTTGTCGATAAGTACATTTTCCTAAATTGCGAAGCCGCCACACAATATACTAATAACAGTCTTGAGTAGGTATCACTGAGGAATACTCTTTTCGGAGATTTATCGTGAATTTTGATATTTTATAAAAAATAAATCTATATAATCACGTATTTATTCTTTACATGGATATTTTAATAAAAATAGGTCTCATAAATGTACATAATATAATTTAGTATTTTCAAATTGAATAGTATGATTAATATTATTAGGTATGATGTTAACTGTTATGAATTTATAATCATAGTATTATTATGGCATTGACTTATATACAAAAATAATATGTTTTGTTCAGTGATATAACGACGCATCGAGTGACATTTTCAACTAAGATATCCAACAGAACTTGTGGTTTAAATATATAATTACTTAAAATAATTAAAAATAACGTTGATTATTTAAAGGTTATCAATATTCGTACTGTTGATTGCGTTTTAAAATTGTATTTGTTATACTATTATTAGATAGAATTGACCTTTAACATTACTTCAGCAATTTCAGTAATGAAACGGAATTTTGATTTTTTTAAACGAGAACGTTACAATACAAAGACACGTTATTTAATAAAAATATTGTAATTTGTATTGTATCGTTAATTGTTATACAAAAAAAAATTAAGGTATACTTATTCTTAAAATGTGTGCAGCTATCAGAGGCGTACGAAATATTTGGCTAAGTGAACAGGAGACTAGTTAATTTTTATAACCGATCTTAGGTATCTATAGTGTTAAGCATCTACAGTTTAACCTCGATAACTCGAACGCCTTTAAGTCAAATTTTCGTTAACTCTAAGGAATTTCTTGGCCCCTATATTTCAGTAATATGTATAGGTACATACAAATGTTTATTTAACTCAAATTTTCGATAACTAGAATTTGTTTTGTATTCGACCGAAATTTTACTGTATATATATATTATATATTATTATTTAATATTTATAGCATTATAAATACTCATAATCATTTTGAAGTCATAACTTCTTTGAAGATATAATTTTTACATCATTTTGAATAATTATTGTAAAACAACTATTTTAAAGAAAAATAATACATATTAATAATATAATATATTATTATATCGAATTTGTTATTGTAATAAATTTTTTTTGCTCATTTGAATACAACATAATATGTATTAATTTTTAAATATTAATTGTATTTCCCAAAACACAATACACTTTTGGATTGTTTTGATACATAAAAATCGAATTTCGGACTAGGAATTCATAAGCCATAGCCTATAACATATAAGTGTTTTGCAGTTTTTGGAGATAGGAGAAGTGGGCCAACATTTTGCTGTATAACTATAATTAAGATTTAAGGTTAACTACAATAATCGTTTTAAATTATATTTTTAGTTATTGAAAGGCTCTAAAATAATTTTTTTATTCAAAATATTAAAGGTTTCGTCAAACAGAACGCGTTATAACGCGCGTTAAAGCGGTAAATGGCTTGTCGGCGTGGTGCTTTCAAGAGCGTGAATAACACTGCGTTATAACAAATTACAACATCACGTGACGTTAAAATAATGCTTTCTGTTGAACAGAGCCTTACATTTCAAAATCTGTTTTATTAAAAAAATTTTAATAACTACCTATTCTACTTAATATTTTAAATTATAAAATATATTTTTTTCGAAAATATTGATATGAATTCAGAATAATTTGAAACAAATACTGATTTATTACTTGTTTAATAGGTATTATATTGTTAAAAGAAAAATAATTTAGCACAAATTTTGGAGAAATCATACTGGATAAATATTACATAGGTACCTACTATATTGATGAAAATTTATATACATTATAAAACATTATAAAATATACCAACTTCGTAAAATGGTATACTTAAGGGAAATGTAAACACAGATTAATAAGGAACACATAATATTATTATAAGGGTTACAGCCCCATAAAAATTGAATCCTACTTTGGATCCACCCACTGTTCTTCTTCGATACCTAACTGGAAAACCAAGGTAGAAGTAATTTTGAAAATTGATATGCAAATTCGTGCAAATTACACACAATAAATATTTGACTATAAAATGATCAATGATTTCAAATGGATTGAGCTGGGTTTCATATTATTTTCGTGCATGTAATGCATTATACTAACCGCGTCACCACGACAATTTAAAATACGATATATAAGTTATTGTCATGTGCGATACCCGTCGGTGACAAAACTGGTGTGCTCGGCCTTCGATCGCATAACGCCGTTATAAATTATAATCATAATAATAAAATTATTATGCCATAGGTATAATATTATTATTACGTTCGTGTCATAAATAATCGTAAACATCGTTAGTAATAGTATTTTATTGTCTTTATTTTCAGTGTGCCCGCTGAATGTGTCGGATGCATGTGTCCATATAATATTATAAAAAGTGTATTTTTTCACCACCATCATTACCGTTGTCGTTAATTCATGGTACTTACCTATGAACTGTGTTATTAAATTAATTAAATTTTTTCACCACCAGAAATATAATAATGTTTTAAAAATCGCTCACTGTAGATCCGTTACCAACTATTTCATTCCACTGCAGTGTGATACCTACGATGTATGCGCCAATAAAAACGATTTAAAATAATAATTAATAATAACCTCGATATATTATATTTTTTTTTGATCTACATACAAAGTGAGTGATGTACCTACCTCTATCTAATATTAAACAACGTGTTGTGACTTGTATGATGGACGTGTGTGCGTATTTAATATAAAAACCTTTAAGGTATACAATAGTAGAACGCATACACACATGAGAGTATAACAAACATTATAATATTACTGTAAATGTGATTAAATATGTGATAAATTTGTTTGCATTTGGACTCGATCACATCGGTAATGGTGTTGTCAGGCTATCAGGACTATCAGGCTACAGTTGTAGCGTATCTACGGACCTACCCATAATCTATATAGTATATAACATATTAGATACACGGTCTGTCGATCTACGAACAACGCAATGGGCAACTCCAGGGGCTGCGATTACCCCTCCACCCCCAAGCCCGTATTTTAAATATTGTATATTGTAAAAACAATTACAAAAAAAAAACAAACATATCATATTATTGAAAGTTTTCCCAAAATTATGACTTAGCCCTCCCCCTCTCACTGGAGCAGCCCCTAGTACTCGTGTCTTCAAAGACAGCTGAGGCGCAGTGACGACGACGGTACCAACGACCAGTATTGCACTTTCATTTGTGTATACACTTTTTTATACGCAGGTAAAATTGATATTAAAATGGCGGAATCGATAAAACCCTAAAAGTCTAATCTAAGTAGGAGACTTTAATCTTTTTTAGCATTGCACCATTGTTTTTTTTAAATGCTTTGTTTGTAATAAAAAAATATTGTATGAAATGATTAAAAATATACACGCTTAAAAAGAAGAATGTAAACTAAAAATTTCACCTTTGAAGTATCAGCTGTTACACGAAACGAATTGTGTACTCGGAATGCATTGTCTTAGAGCACCCGAAAAAAAAATGCAATTTACATTGAAATCTGGGCCGTAGTTATAATATATACGTAGATCATATAATATTAATTTAATTACTGTGCACCTGAAATGTCATCAAATACAAGATGAAGGTAAGAGACCGTGTTTTTACATCACCACGGACAGCAGTGACTTTGTATATTATTATATATTATATTAAGGTTTTAGTTTTTTTGCTTGTTTGTGTGTTTGTATTTTTAGTTTTAATGCAGATACGAAGAGAACGTTGTAGGCCATGAATATTTACCGGTTACGACATCGTAATTATGTAGTTATAATATAGGTACCCATTAGCAATAAATATACAGTTATACATTTTAACTCAAACCAGGCAATGTATCAGTTCAACTACAAGTAGTCTTTACGGTGAAGCCGTGAGGAGGGGATGGAGGAAAAATGGGGCAGTTCCCCTTTAGGCTTATAATTGTGTTTGCCCAAATATTTATAATATATTTATAAGAACATAATAATGCGTAATATAATGTATAGGTAAATTGTATATAGGTATTTTTATATTTTTATTAAAATAATTGTTTGGTAACCACTTGCTTACCACAAAGTTAAACCACTCAAAATTATTTTTCATCGTATAAAATGGTTTGTTTGATATCATTGAATTCATATTTAACACATACATTGTAATGAACCACACGACACCTAATGTACAGCAGAGCGATATACCCATTGGCCCATAAGCGTGCGCAGAATTTCTGGCAGGGTAGTCATATACAATAAGTATTAAGTACATAAAACATTAACACACACACATATTACGTACCTATAAATTATAATATTCATATTCACACCTAAGTTATAATAACTAATTTGGACAGTGGCGTCCGCAGGATTTTTCAATGGGGGAGGCTTGAAAATTAGTTACAATTTTCTTTTTATTTTGTCCAGTCTAATAATTTCAGACGTTTATTTGAGGTATTTTAAAATGTTTGTAACTTTTCAACTTTTCTGGTAGAAAAAATGCTCTGATCATAAGCTTCGATGATGCCCGGTGTATGTTTTTGGAAGCAAATTGGATCTAGTTGGTACTATTAGGAGGTTGAAATTAAAAATGCTCAGTGCTTTTAAAAATAATTTGAGAAAAAAAAATGAAAATTTATTTAAATGTTTGGTTATACCGTCTTCACTTGGATTGTTTTAGAATAATTAAATTTTTTTTTTTTCTATAAATGTCAATAAAAAATTATTTATTCGGTCAAAAAGCTTAAAAATGTAATACGTATGTTTTTTTATTATAGCTAAAATATTAACGATACATAGGCATCATGCTTATTTTATATAAGCATTTAAAGTTCAAATTGTCAAAACCACAGTTAATTTGTAGTTCAAAACCTATTAAATATTAAATGTGTATAGCTAAGGCTAGACAATTTAATACAAGGTCTTTCATACAAATAGTTCATACTTTTACCGAAAAATTACAGATAATTTATGAAAATTGGTATGTTACAAATACAATGTTTTTTCAAAAATGAATTCATTCTGGTAAGACATATTTGAAATTTACGTCTTGCTTACTATAGTTGACAGTTTAACTAAATTAATATTTTTTTGAAAAAGTAATAATAATACGGGTAATGGGGGGGGGCTTTAGCCCTTAAGCCCCCCCCTGCGGACGCCACTGAATTTGGATGGGGTAACCTCATTTAACTACATTTACCATGGTAAAAAAGTATTTTATGATTGACTATCAATTATCATAATAATAATAATATTGATTATTGAGGGGGCCGAGGGGAGTTCGCAGAGTAGTCAAGTGCCTACCATGACTACCCCGTGCGCACGCTTATGCATTGGCCAACCTTTTTATTTTAATAATTTAGGTATTAATTTATTCAAATTCTGATTATATTTTCAATCCTTTATATCAGCATATTATTATGTTCTAATAGTTAAACAAAAAATCCTAGTATTTTCCAAGATATTATCTACAGTTTCAATATAAGTGAATCACTCTGTATGATTCTATATAAAGGCATTCACGTCCTAAATAATAATTTATCGTAATTTGTGGTTTGACCTTATATAGGTATCTGTTTTCGATATACTTGTGTGTTCGGCTCGAAAACTGCTATCTCCCACAGCATACATATATATATATATATTGTAAAATATATTAATATGGTGTATATTACAATAGGTACCTATTCACAATTGTGTTGCTATACTGCAAAATACAAATAAATGTAATTTCAATTTTATAAACATTTCACATCATATAAGTACCAGTAGGTCATAGGTATATAATCGTAAAATAATGTTTTATGAAAAAATCTCAATAATCAAACTAAATATTTATTACCTATAAATTATAATAACAGCATATTTACCTAATATTTATACAGTTAAAATTCTTATCTTACTGCAGTTGATGATGTGGATTCTAAGTATTAAACTGAAATGAGTGAATATATATTTTTTTAGATTTATTAGTTAGGTACAAAAAGAACTATAGTTAATATACTATTCAGAAACCATGTATAAATTTTCAATCCTTAGTTATAAAAATTGAACATTTTATAAATCTTTGAATACAATATAATTTGCAAACTGTCGAGATTTTGATGAATTTTGTTAAATGTAAACTCAAACGCTCATAAAAAAAATATTTGACTTTCTGGTAAAATTATAAGTTATGAGGAATCTAGTATTACATTTTTAAATCTTATAGATAAAAATAGAAAACTTTTATGAATTTCTAACTCAAAATAATTTGCAAATTTTAGTGATTTTGTCATTTTGATGAATTTTGTCTAAATCTTCAAGCGCTCATAAAAACTAACTGTGGATAATTAAATTAAAAATACATGGTGTATACATTTTGATATTCACAATTTTGTTGCATCTGCAAAATAAAAGTAATATATTTTACTTTATACCTACTTAATTTTATTTTTTTAACCATTTCACATGATATTGGCATATAATTTTGAAGGTATATATTATAATAATCGCAAACTAATGATTTATTGCCAAAATCTCAATTAAATTAACTAAATTGTTGTACCTATGGTAGTATCACTAGTATCATATTTAGACTGTTGAAATCTCTATCTAACAGACGTGGGTACTTAATAAATAGGTACAATTTTAAATAACTATAAGAATTAACTTAATTAAATCAATCAAGAATATTATATACAACTAAATTCGCAATACCAGTTCAAAAATAAAATATTGGTAATTATAACTTTCTAGAAATTTAACGAAAAATAGTCGCTTGTGTATAGTTACCTTTTAACACTTTAAACCCAATATATTTTTAAAAT
This sequence comes from Macrosiphum euphorbiae, assembly GCA_949089665.1. Lineage (NCBI taxonomy): Eukaryota > Metazoa > Arthropoda > Insecta > Hemiptera > Aphididae > Macrosiphum > Macrosiphum euphorbiae. Next base: position 70,455,117 of record CARXXK010000002.1, on the reverse strand, counting down.
ATGTTGATAACTACCTATTGTCGTATATTCGTATATTTGTGATAAGACTTGAATCGTATGTATACATATTAAACAAATATAAATATAAGAAACAGTTAGGCACACCTAGATAGCTGTACTTATATCTTACATTTGTATTTTTTTAGATAGTTCCTAAAAACAGTATTTCTAGAAATATGTATTGTATTGTTTAAAAGAAAATTTGTCTATACCTACTAATTTTTATTAAAACAGATTTTGAACTGATCACATTTACCTTAATTTTTATTATTATAACAAGTATAATTTTTAAAAAATGTCAGTCAGTACAGTCACATAGAATTAGAATAATGACAATCGATATAGAAGATTTCCATTTTTATGTCACCCTAGCGCTTTATGAAACCTCTTAATCCAGTGCATATCAAACTTTTTTGTAAAGTAATGGAATAAAAACATTTTATAGCCCTCCTAAGGTATAGAGTTTTTTTTTACCAAAAAAATTGTTAAAATAATAATAGGAAATTTATCAAATTTAACACATTAAGTTAAATTAATTTACTATTTATATTTTATACATACATATAATTTATACATTTTTTACATAATTTATATTTTCTTTCAACCATTTTTCCATTTTGAAAAATTTAACGCAACACAAAGCGCACAATATCGAGCAATGAAACACTTCGACTGCTGTCTTTTTGTAGCAGTTAAAGTTTATATTATGTTTCATTGAAGTTTAAATAGCATATATTAAGTCTGATGATCGTTGTCGATAGTCTAAAACCAGATGATAAACATATTCGAAGATATAACAATTTTATTATTTATTATTTAAATGGAAGACCATTCGATTTTGACAGCCAAAATTCTTTAATATTTTTTGTACTGGATATTTTTTTAACAGAAAATATGGTAGTATAATATAAGATCTTATAAAATTTTGTATCAAATAATATCTTCAATAAAAATATAATTAAAAAAAAATTGTCTTCAATTTTTATTTGTTATTATTTTTCCTGCATTATATCATGACAAAACTTTTAATTTATATTGAATAATCGAAAGGCATAGACTTAGGTACAATTTACAATATTGAGATTATAAAAACCGTTACAAAGTTATTGCATAAAATAACATACCTACGATCTACCTAAAACGGCCACAACCAATAATGCTCCACCTACCGATTGTTTCTACAATTGAAAATATAAAAGTTGTCTCTCTACGAGAGTATATGCAAGTCTTATTTATACTGCAGTATAAATAATATTATTATTTTAAAATATCTCTGCACGTAACTTTATGTAGACCTAAACATTCCACTCATTTACTAGTATCATTTTTCAACTTCAATATAGCCTTTATTAAAAAACATCATTTTTGATTTTAATGTTAGTTTTGATTTTTTCAAAGATTTTTAAAGATTTATATCTATATTTAAAATCGATTTAAAGGTCTGCATGAAATGCCTATATAAATATGCTATGTTAAAAAAAAAAAATTTAAAAAGTTAATTTTTGGTAGCTACTTGTTGAAATATTTTGGTCGTTGGCTGTTAATAGAATCACCTATTATGTTACGAAACGCCACTGATCATATCTACATTTATCGTATATTTATTCCCAAAAAATAATTCCGTATAAATTATTATAATAGAGTATGATAATAATAATGTTTTGGGTAAGTAATGTGAACATACATGTGACTGTCATACCTACATAATATGTTTCATTTCGATGTCGTTTGGTCAAAATTATACCAAATAGAGAATAAAAAATAAATATTATTATATGGTCGTTTTTGATTTTCCTTAGTGGCCTTAGGGATTCACAAAAAAAACCTTTATGAGTAATATTATTAACGTAGTTTTACCTACTATATATTAACCGTTGTCTCACTCCCATAAGCTTATTGGGCATTTGGAGACAATCACTTATACAATTTATTTAAATTGTATTTTTTACAATATGTTTCTTTATATGAAATAAATATTGTATTATTATTATTAACACCTACAACATAACACACAATACTTTACACAACACTATCTCCGGGCTGTGGCAGTGCGCTTGATCAAAAAACTTGTCTCACGAATCCACATACGAGTTACGACTTACGAGTATTATATAGCAGTTTCCCTACTAAATAGTATAGAGTATTATATTGAGGGTGTGATTCAGACTTCAGTAAGCATGCTCAATTCCATTTTTTCGTTCAAATAATGAATTTATTCTCATTTTTTTAATTATTAAACTGTGGGTAATGTACTATAAATTATTACAGTATTATAAATATATATATAATATAGGTACTGTAAACTCTCGTTATGTTGAAACTCAAGGCACACAGATAAAAGTTCGAGATATCGAGTTTTATTGTAATGGTAATTATTTCAAGGAAATTTCAATTGAGTTAGAGATATCGACGATCGACAGAATAAAAATCAATTCTACTATATAAAATGTATTATACTATTATTATAATATTGTATTCAACTTTATTCACGTTTTTTTCTATGGATGAAACTTGAAAGTTTAACACCCGTTTATGGACTATTTATATGAAAATTACACATATAATATATACCTTCAAACTTATATGCCAATATCATGTGAAATGGTTAAAAAAAAATAAAATTACGTAGGTATAAAGTAAAATATATTACTTTTATTTTGCAGATGCAACAAAATTGTGAATATCGAAATGTATACACCATGTATCCTTAATTTAATTATCAACAATTAGTTTTTATGAGGGCTTGAAGATTTATATAAATATAAATATAACACCAAAATATATGGACTGACATTTTTAATGTGTTTGCTAAATAATTTTTCGTTGTAATTTAAAAATATTATTCGGGGATATATGAAACTGAAAAATCAAAATATTATGGCCTATCCATACAATCTACCATAGTATAATAAATAAGAAGTATGATCAATGATAAGAATGTGCATATTTTTTTTTATTACAATTGATATGTATATAATATGTCTTAAACCTAGACTGACATACAGTCTCAGCTCAGAATCGTTTTTCTTATACAATGATATTATATCAGTGAATTCAAATTTAATACCATCCATTATACAGTGACCCACTTGTAACCTACTATACAGCAGAGCACCTTTTTTTCATTTTTTTTTGTGCCTGTCATTACCTTTTAGGACAATAAAAGTTCTTAGATTTTCTTCAACAGTTTATTTTCTGAAGGGAAAATGAATCTAGTTGGTACTTTGGGGTATCAAAAGTAAAATGTTTCCAGTATTTTTCAAAAGCGCCGTGAAGAAAAAAATAAAAATTAACGAAAAACGGGAATTTTTACGATTTTCGATTTTTAAATCGATTTTGGTTTTTGGTTCAGCTCTTAAATAAATGACCGTAAGTACATGACATTTCGACTGAATGTTTGTTTTGTCATTTTCTATACAGCATAACATTTTCCAAATATATTGACTTGTTTTGAGCGGCTTACGGACATTATCAGTTTCCATTTTTTTAGTTATTTTTTCTATAAATATCAATAAAATGTTATTTATTGGTTAAAAAAGCTTGAAAATTTAATAGAAGGCTCCTAGTAAATTGTTTCAAAGGCAGATGAAAAATATTAAAAATCCAGTCATTTTTTTTTTTAGAAGCATTTAAAGTTCAATCTATTTACAAAAAAAGTAAAAATGACGAAAACTTGCATATTATTTTGAGTTAGAAATTCATAAAAAATGTTCTTTTTAAGTCTAAGATTTTAAAATGTAATACAAGATTCCTCATAGGTTTGTCTACCTTTATCAAAAAAACATTTTTAGAAGAAAGTCAAATTCAATTTTGATGAGAGTTTGAAATTTATATTTCTACAACATTTGATATTTACTCGATTTCTCATGTAACGATTTTCTTATTTTATTGTAATTAAAAAACGAATGACTGTAGATACTTGAAAATTTCACTGAATGTTTATACTAGCTTTTTCTGTACACTATACAATTTTGAAAATAATTTGACTATTTTAGAGCTGTTTACGGACATTGTCAGTTTTCAATTTTCTTAGTTTTTTTTTTTATATAAATATCAATAAAATTTTATTTGTTGGGTAAAAAGCGTGAAAATGTAATGCAAGGCTTCTGATATATTTTTATAATAGCAGTTGAAAATTGACACAATTTTTTTTTATAAGCATTTAAAGTTCAAATTTTGACATATCTAAGGATTGAAAATTTAAAACAAGATTCTACTTAAATAGGTTATATATAAATAATTGTATTCACCTTAATATCATCAATTAATATACTTCGTAAAATCATAGGCTGACCCGACTGTTTTCACTCAGAAACGTTTTTCTTATACAATGATATTATATCAATGAATTCAAGTTTAACACCATCCGTTACAGCGACAAATTTGTAACCTACTGTACAGCATTGTGACTATTTTTTTTAAATTTTGTATTTTAAAGAGTGGCACAGACTTGTTGGTTAACGAAAAACGATTATATACAATTTTGTATACGTAGTTGCCACCTTTGATTACATAAAATAAAATAGTTATTTTAATTATAGATATACTCTTTTAGACCTGTAGATCTTTTTATTTGGTCGAAACCAACTAAATTTATTGTGTTAAAAATCTGTGCAGTTTACATAATTTAACAGAGTTTATAAGAAGTATAACACGTTATACCGTAACACCGTGAAGTACACGGTCATTTAATTCGTCACGTGCAACGCCGGCAATCGGTATACAGGATCATGATGGCTAGTAATTTTTAATAGGACATACCCACCTACCTACTACCTACCATATTATTATACAGTGCAGTAGAACATATTGTATTGTGGTTTAATAGAGTATACCGTAGTTGCTTATGTATTTACTGTTATTAACTCCTAATCGGCCATCTTCTTTATGTACGCCACCCACCGAGCATTATAAAATTAACATAACGATTTTATTATTACATCTTTGACCGATTCACATCTACCTATATAATGATAATAAACATCATAATATAATATTATTATTATGTTGATGCGAGCTTGTAACTTAAGACTTAGCTCGTCATTGGGTGGCGTGCATTAAATATGAGTGCTGGGAGAGTGCATGTAATAATATATTATATAGATAGGCCTAGTTCCTCATAATATTTAAATATATTATATTGTTATTATGTGATGGCCATCGAAAATTTTCTTAGTATTCGACAACTGGTCCTATACTACAATATTTTATTTTTAAATATAAATGGACGTAAGTCCTTAACAATATTTTGTGCTTATACATGGTAATAATAATACAATGATGTTATAGTAATGACAAATAACAATCTAAGATAAATTTTACAATTATAAGTTACAAATATAGACAAGAGAAAGAAACAGGTAAATTATGAGAACAACATGTTAATTTAGTATAGTACTGCAGGGGATTAAATTACATACCTATACGTGCATTAGCGTAATTTAATTTAATTTTAACAAAAATAAGCCTGATGGTATTTTCAAGTAAAATAATTACATTGTGTAATAGAAAGACTAAAAAAAAAAAGGTGGGCAAGTGGGTGTCGCTCTGCTGTACAGTAGGTTACAAGTGGGTCACTGTATAATGGATGGTATTAAATTTGAATTCAATGATATAATATCATTGTATAAGAAAAATGATTCTGAGCGGTGACGGTATGTCAGTCTATGTATAAGACATATTATATACATATCTATGGTATTAAACAAAAAATTGACCTATAATAGGTACCTATAATAAATTCCAAATTAATCATATCACAATATCCATTAGATACTTATACATCAACAAAAACCGTGATACTATCATAGATATATAATAGTACACTTTAGAAGTTTCAAGTACCCACGAATAATATTATTCAATCACAACAAAATAACTAAAATAGTTATTCTAGGTTTTTTAATATGTAATTTCGTCTAAATTTGAATTTAAAATGTCTGTAAAAAATAAGTGTGTTCATATATTTTTTAGATTTTTTGGTTATAGTATGAACTATTTATGAGAACCTTTGTGTTGAATTTGTAATCCTTAGCTATAAAAACTGAACATTTTATAATTTTTTAATTCCAACGATTGATAATTTTCGAGATTTTGATAAATTTTGTCAAAATTCCAACTTTAAATGCTTATAAAAAAAAAATCGTGCCTATGTATTTTTAATATTTTTCAACTGATATTGTAATAATATATCAGGAGCCTTGTATTAAATTTTTACACTATTTGGCCCAACAGATAAAACTTTATTGATATTTATAGAAAAAAAAACTAAAAAAAATTGAAAGCTGTAAATATCCTTAAACAGCTCAAAAAGAGTCAAAATATTTTCAAAATTGTATGGTGTATAGGAAATGCTAATATAAACATTCAGTGAAATTTTCATGTATCTACAGTTATTTGTTTTTGAATTACAACAAAATAAGGAAATCGCTACATGAGAAATCGAGTGAATATCCAATGTTGTAAAAATTTGAATTTAAAACGTTCATGAAAATTTATTTGACTTTCTTATAGACATTTTTTTTTTGATAAAGGTAGACAAACTTATGAGAAATCATGTATTACATTTTAAAACCTTGGATTTTAAAAGAACATTTTTACCAATTTTTAACTCAAAATAATTTGCTAATTTTCGTGATTTTTCCATATTTTGTCAATTTATGAACTTTAAATGGTTATAAAAAAAAAAATTGTGACTAAGGATTTTGAATATTTTTCATCTGCCTTTGAAACAATATAGTAGGAGCCTTCTATTAAATTTTCAAGCTTTCGCAACCAACAAATAAAATTTTATTGATATTTTTAGAAAAAAAACTAAAAACAAATGGAAAATTAAAATGTCCCTAAACAGTTCAAAATAAATCAAAATATTTTGAAAATTTTATCGTGTATAGAAAATACAAATATAAACAACCAGTGAAAATTTCATGTATATACGTTCATTTGTTTTAGAGTTACACCAATAATAAAAATCGATTTTTTGGAAAACCAATTTTGCGTAAAAATTCCCGTTTTCCCTTAATTTTTATGTTGTTTTTCCCGGCGCTTGTGAAAACTACTGTGAAATTAATACTTTTGACCCCCCAAAGTACCAACTAAATTCACTTTCCTATCAGAAAAGCTACTGATAAAGAAAATCCAAGCACTTTTACTGTCCCAAAACGTGACGACAGACACAAAAAAAAAATAAAAAAAATATAAAAGTAAAAAAATAAAAAAATAAAAAAATAAAAAAATATAAAAACACACATCATTGTAAAACCAATACATTCATCGCTCCACTCAGAATCTAAAAAAAATTGAAAGTAAAGTTCAACTTAGGTATAACAAAATTATGAAAATTATATGGATAATAAATAAACTTGTCAGGAAATTCCCAAACATAATATTTTGAAAACAGTTATTACGTTTCAAATTAATTTACTTCAAAAAATATTAATATCTTTAAAAAGAAACTAGTTGCTTACTTGACTTAATTAACCGTTTTTATCATCCTTTACAAGTGTCTATATATTATGCATGAAAAAAAAAACATTGATTGAACAAAAGTAATTTAATTTTTCAGGTCTTACTGTTACACTATACAAGTATGTACAATATACATACTATTATATAGTACTGTTAAGAACCCCTGATTAGTACATATTTTATTTTTTATATATCTATATATGTTAACAACATATATAGACAATCACAATGCAGAGTGTGTGTCGTAAGACGCTGCCACCGTGGGAACCGCTGAATAAGGGTTTTTGATGTGAGACGGGGCACCGTCACGACAACACACAGGGAGTCAGTCAGTCGTAGAATTACCAGTGTTCGAATAACAGATTGTAGCTACACTTAATTTTTACTACCAGTTTTAATAAAAAAATACATTAATTATTTTAATTTTCAATTGGTGCGTACGTTTATTTTGTGTTGTGTGTAAAATCCATAACATTTTTGGTGGCAGCGGTGGGATCCGTAGATTCCGGTGTTACGCTTAAAGTAAAAATTTGTTTTAAGTGTTTAAATAGCTAAGTAAATCGCGCACTGCGTCTACGTACTCAAATACGAGCAGCAGAAAATTCAAACACTCCAGATCAACTCAGACATTTCAGACCTTTAACATTCAGACATTCTACAGAACATTCCTGAAAATCACGTAAATAATATTATTACTATTATTACCATCGGCGTCAACAAATTCTTGGGCGTGGCATTGGTGCGCCGCCCGAAGCCGACATCGGTCGAACCAGTTCGAGCAACGGTAAGACATCAAAATCGAAATCGATAGTCAAAATCGAAATCGATAGTCAAAATCGAAATCGATAGTCAAAATCGAAATCGATAGTCAAAAATCGAAATCGATAGTCAAAATCGAAATCGATAGTCAAAATCGAAATCGATAGTCAAAATCGAAATCGATAGTCAAAATCGAAATCGATAGTCACAATCGATATTGTTATCAATATTGATAAGAGTTATCAAAATTGATAAGACTATTGATAACATTGTTTACAACAACAATCAACAATAACGGAGCCGAATTGAAACCCACTACCTGTAGTGGTCCCCGCGCCAGCAGTTTCGGGGCAAGCGAACGTCCATTCAACAAGAGCTGTCGAAGAGGATTTACGTCGTTTATAATTCTTTTCACTGGCAACACTCAGAGCCAACCCGATTCATCCAGACCCTTTCAACAACGCACATTTCCAATGACAACACTCATGGCGGCATCAATACAGTTTGCGGTGTTGTGAGTAACAGAACATTTACTAACATACTAACAATTTAAATTAGTTATTGAACATTTTTTTTTATTATTTTTTTTTATTATTATTATTATTACTGTCATCAAACCTAGTAGTGATAGCATTTAATAATTTATTTTAACTGTTAGCAACAGTAGTAGTAGTTTGCATAAATCGTTATTGTTTAACACTTAGTTGATGAGTGATACGGGAGATACTAATAGTAGGACCCCTACCCCTGAATTGGAAGATAGAGAGGAAACCTCCGAGAACCCTCTCCCTGCTCCACGTCTCAGTCTTCCTGTTAGGTTTGCAAATCCACAAGTTCCAGAATCCGAACGACCTGTTGCGGAAATTTCGGGGGATAATCTTTTTATCAACCAGACCAATGAAATCATAGAATTTAACGAGACGTTGTTGCAAAACGTTAACCAAACCTTAGCTTCCGTAGATAACGTGCTTGTTCATACGAACCATACCTTGCATACAAATATTTTAGATCAGACCATCACGATGGCCGATGACGGGTCCCTTCTACAACCAAACAACATCGAAACAGGAAATTTCCGACAGAACGAAAATCCAGTGATCAACACCTCAACACAGAACAACCCACAAGAACTCCTATCACAATCTGGGAAATCCGTAGACACCATCGGATTAGAAGCAGCCTTGAAGTTATTACCATCGACATTCAGTGGAGAAAATCAAGAAGATCTCGAGCTGTTCCTAGAAACATGTGAGTTCGCGATTATGTGTGCCAATGAGAAAGCTAAGCAGCGACTGCTCCAAGGCATTATTATTCGGCTTACGGGAAAGGCCCGGGCCGCAGTAAAATTTCGTTCGATTCAATCCTGGACTGAACTCAAGGATACCCTAAAAACGTCACTAGAACCCCAGCGAACTACGCCACATTTATATTTGGAACTGTATTCGATCAAACAGAAAGGAGATGAGGACGTAATGACATATTCATCGCGTATTGAGGCCTTACAGACACTCATATTAGAACAGGAAACAAACGGAAAATCCGCAGAAGTCGCCACAGCATTGGAGGACAGTTTGAAAGCACAGACCATTCAAGTCTTTATCGAAGGATTGGGAAAACTGAAAGACTTCATAAAGGCTCGAAATCCACCAACTCTTGACAAAGCGATTCAAGCTGCAAGAGAAGAAGAAAGGGTGAGAAAATCGCACGACGAGTCAAAGCGTTTCTATGAACCGTCTGCTAAACAAAACAATGGAAAAACACTTACAAAGAAACCGAGTACCCCTTGTTTCCATTGCGGAAAAATGGGACATTGGGCCAGAGACTGCAGGTCTCTCCAAGTGAAGCCGAATAATGGTCAAACACCTCAAAACGCCCACAAGGCGATCGTTAATACAATTACTTGTCGTTACTGCAAGAAACCAGGTCACACCAAGGAGGAATGCAGAAAACTAAAATACGTAAATTCAAAGCGATCCGCAGAATCTCCAGCTACTACCTCACAAAATTCAAAAAACTCTACGCAGTCGAGTGCCGACGGCGGGCGCCCGGCAGGAAGCCTGAAAACAGCCGCAATCTCATTCGCAGGAATATCTTAAATAATACGGCTCGCCAGAAAATTGAACAGGATCATGTACAGTGTCAAAGCCCTCAGACCATTCCAACAGACAGCAAATTTTTAATCGACTCTGGCAGTGACTTAAATTTAATCAAACTCTCATCATTGCGAGATGAAGTAATAGTTTACGACCATACCGTGTACGAACTCAAAGGAATAACAGATAATCTTGTGACGACTTTAGGATCCGTCACTATCGAACTTCAAATTGGAGGTGAAAAAAGACGCGTTGAATTCCAAGTTGTTCAATCCGATTTCCCAGTACCAAATGAAGGAATCTTAGGTAAACCATTCATTATCGGACATGGAACTATAATCGACTACCAGTCAAAGGAATTAATCCTCCCTCCTCTTGTGAATTTAACCATACTACCAAGAACAGAAATTCTCGTTGCCATTCCAGCTCCCAATAAAACAGAGGGTTCAAACATTTTAATTTCAAGCCAAAGCATTACCAAGGCCCTCACCTGTGGAAATTGTGTTACCACAGTGAGAAATCATCTTATATACGTTCCTTTTATTAATCCAACAGTCGATCAAGTTCAATTACAAATCCCTCAACTAGAGCATCTCGAACACGAAGATTTCAACGAAGCTAATGTGCACTTATCACAAATTTTGGAAAATACAGAACCTAGTGTTGATGGGAACAGAATATCTCGCTTACATTCAGCCCTGCGAACCTGCCATTTAAACTCAGAAGAAAAATCCTCATTGCTTACTATTTGTGAGGAATACTCTGATGTGTTTCAATTGGAAGGGGATAAAATCACAGCAACAACCGCCATTACTCACGAAATCAAGACTTCTGAAGCCGTTCACCCAATTCATGAAAAGCCATACCGACTACCCCAGCGACATCGGCAAGAAATAACAGAACAAATGGAGATTCTAGAGCGAGAAGGGGTAATTGCTCCTAGTGACTCGCCATGGAATGCTCCTCTTTTGGTGGTTCCGAAGAAACCGGATGTTAACGGAGTAGTAAAGTATCGAGTATGCGTTGACTTTCGACGACTCAATCAAGTTACAGTGGGAGATGCTTTTCCACTTCCCAATATCACGGACATCTTAGATCAGTTAGGTAAGTCCAAATACTACAGTACACTTGATTTGGCCCAAGGATATCATCAGGTGCCAATGAACCCGGCAGATCGCGAGAAGACAGCCTTCTCTACGGATAAAGGCCATTTCGAATTTTTGCGGATGCCGTTTGGTCTAAAGGGTGCTCCCGGAACATTTCAAAGAATGATGAACAAGGTACTTTCAGGCCTGAATGGGTTAAAAGCGTTCGTATACCTTGATGACATCATTATTTATGCTAAGGACCTCCCAGATCATTCACAAAAACTCACAGAAATTTTGGAAAGGCTCAGAAAATTCAATCTAAAACTACAGCCCTTGAAATGTGAATTTTTGAGGAAAGAGGTCACGTATTTAGGACACCAAATTACTGACGAAGGCGTTAAGCCTGACCCGAAATTAATTGAATGTGTTCATAATTTTCCAATACCCCAAAACGTAAAAGATATTAAATCGTTCTTGGGATTCTCTGGGTATTACAGGCGTTTCATACAAAATTATGGACAGATCGCTAAACCACTAACTTCGTTACTAAAGAAGGATGTGCCATTCATGTGGAGTGATCTATGCCAACAGTCATTCGAAAAACTGAAAAACCTTCTAATAAATTATCCAATCCTTCAGTATCCAGACTTCACCAGACCCTTCAATCTCACTTGTGATGCTAGCAACTACGCAATTGGTTGTGTACTTTCTCAAGGTCCAATTGGGAAGGACCTACCCATTGCTTATGCATCCAGAACATTAAATAAAGCTGAAATAAACTATAATACTACTGAAAAGGAATTAGCCAGCATAGTATGGGGAGTTAAAACTTTTCGCCCATACCTTTTTGGTCAACAGTTTAATATTATAACGGACCATCGAGCATTGGTGTGGCTGTTTAACCTAAAGGACCCCGGTTCACGGCTAACGAGGTGGCGTTTAAAATTGGAAGAACACCAATACACCATCCATTACAAACCTGGCGTTAATAACACAAATGCAGATGCTTTAAGTCGGATAAATCAAGTCGTCACCAGATCATCAAAGGCCGCAGAGAACTCAAAATATCCAGACAACGCAGAACCATCAACTTCAGAACCTCAGGACGATCACAGCTCTCATCAAGCTATCTCTTCTACAAACATACAAATCACCGAAAGTTATCAGGAATTTCTGCAAGCCGATTCAAGTCTTAAGAAACCAACTAAGAAAATTAGCGAAGTATCAGGAAATATATTTGAAATGGATCCTAGCATTTCCCTGGCATGTTGCGTTTCGGCGGATTTCGAGATGACACACGGAGTAGCTGTACAAATGAGAAGAAAATTTGGCAACCTGACACAGTTACGTAGACTACAGAAAAAGGTTACCGAGGTAGCATCACTAGAGATAACAGACAGAAACATATTCTACCTCATTACTAAAGAAAAGTTCTGGCAAAAACCGACCTGCGAAGATATTTTTCAGAGCCTACAGAATCTCAAGAAAATTTGCCAAGAGCGGAAAGTAACTCGACTCGCTTGTCCGCGTTTAGCGATAGATCGAGACGGTATCAAATGGGAAACCGTCCGGAGCATGCTCTACTACACGTTCCGAAATTCTGAAATAGAAATACAAATCGTAACACAAGAACAGTTATCGAAGGAAGACCAGTTACGAATCATTAGAGAATTCCACGAGACTCCTTTGGGGGGACATCAAGGAATAAATCGGACATATCAAAGAATATTGCAGCAACATCATTGGAAGGGAATGAGACAGATGATCAAAGCATATATCCTTTCCTGTGAAACTTGCCAACGTCAGAAAATACCAAATCGATCAGGAAAAGAACCGATGGTTATAACCACAACCTCTTCCAGACCCTTTGAGAAAATCTTCATGGATATTGTAGGACCATTTCCTAAGTCTCATAAAGGGAATATATTCATCTTAACTCTTCAAGATGACCTTTCTAAATTCGCATGGGCAGTACCTATGATAAACCATGAAGCAAACACTGTAGCATACCATTTTGTAACCCAATTTGTGTGCTTACATGGACTTCCGAAGAGTCTTGTCACAGACTGTGGTACGGAATTCCTTAGTCATGTATTCAAAGAAGTATGTCAACTTCTTAAGATCAAACAAACTTCGACCACACCATACCATCCACAAAGTAATGGATCTTTAGAGCGTAGCCACAGAACATTAGGAGACTACTTACGCAGTTTCGTTGACAAAGATCCTCAAAACTGGGACACTTATGTTCCATTCGCGATGTTTTGTCATAATTCAACAGTACATACTGCAACCAAATTTCAACCATATCAACTAGTTTATGGTAATGAGATAACCGTTCCGCATTCATTCACTCGAGATCCTGAACCTCAATACAACTATGAAGACTATCACTTTGAGATGAAGAAACAAATGCAGGAAGCTCATAAATTAGCGAGAGCAGAGCTATTAGAAAGCAAACACAAATCTAAAGAGCGTTATGACAAATCAATAGCACCTCTAAACCTTGCCGAAGGAGATAGAGTCCTAATACAAGACAAGGCCCGTAAGGGAAAACTAGCCCCAAAATGGTTAGGTCCTTACCCCATCGTAGAAATACAACCAAATTCACCAAATGTCACGATACTTAAGAAAAACAAGCCTGTAAAGGTACACCGGAACCTTCTAAAACAATTTCATGAAAGAACATAACTATGTTTCAGATTTAGCATAATTTCAATAAGCGTCACGGAACCTTCCATCAATGATTCGGACCAAAGAAATCACCGCCAAGTATTTAATCTAACGTCATTCAAGAACCAACAAGGGATCTATTATGAGTCACATGGAGTAGCCAGATTGTCACATGTGAGTTGGGAATTGGTAATCTCCTTGGATGTACAATTACTAATTTCAAAATACCATGTCATCATGGCTCACTATCAAGCCACCACGACCATTTGCGAAAATATGAAAAACAGATTTGGCAATGTGGAAATTGAGGAGATTTGCTCTCTGTTTATACAACAATTTTCTAGAGCAACCTTGCCCTATTTAAACGAGATCGAAGCTAATCACAGAAGTCTTATGTTAGCCATTAATAATGATGATAATAGAGTTCGACGGGGATTGGGGCAAACATTCAGGCGTATGGCCAACGTTCTGTATGGTGTATGCTCAAAGATTGATGTTGAATTCATTATAAATCAAATAACAGAACTAAATCGAAGCAAAGTACCTAGTAAAAACAATATTCCGGAAAGGATCAGATTCCTACAAGCAGAAGTAAATCACTCTACACAACAATTAGAACTCCAACAACAAAAAGTAGAACAAAACCTCCAGTACCTACAAGCACAAACAAATCTTACTATCCAGAACCTTAATAAATTGGCGTTCCGAACCAAAGTATTAGAACAATCATTACTATTTGAACTAGTATTAAATAAGTACGCTTATGAAACCCAGAACCTTATCTCCATAATAAATACAGCATTAGATGGAAAAATTCACACTAGTGTCTTTACTCCACAGCACATTATTAAAGAACTTCTTGAAATTAAGGTGGACTTGCCGATTGGAAATACTTTTCCATTGGAAGTTAATATAGAATCTCTTAATGAAATCCTCCGAATCTCTGAAAAAAACATATTCTTTAAAGACAACTATCTTATCTATGTTATAGAAATCCCACTAATTACCAGTGAGGAATATAGTATATACCACCCTATACCTTTACCCATACCCCACAGTGAACAAACCATTTTCTTAGTCGACCCTGAAATAGATTATTTAGGTGTAAGCAGAGACAACGAAAATTTTATTGCTTTAGATAACGTAAAATGGGAAGAATGTATAACATTAAAGCCCTATAAAGTTTGTAGAGGTAATCAACATGTACAGCATCGTGCAGAATCAGATGTATGTGTAGTTTCATTACTAGTGAATAATCAATTTAATCCAGACCATTGCAAATTCAAATTCGTTTCATTAAAAGCCCCTATATGGCATCAGTTAGTGCAAACTAATTCATGGATCTATTATACCCAACGGGAAGTAGGTACCATCACTTGCACAAATCCAACAGAAAATTCTAAGATAGAAATTGAGGGCGTAGGCAGAATAACTATACCCCCATTTTGTAAAATTAATCTCAGAAACTCTATATTATTTTCTAATAACAAAGCTAGTAGGGATATTCATTCAGATATTATACCAGAAAATTCTAAGAAGGATCCGTTACACACATTGACAGATATAGTCAAAACAATTATTCCTCAAAACCTCACTAATAAAATCTTAATTCAAAATTTGAACCAACTGACTAATAAAGCAGTTGAGTTAAATGA
Organism: Macrosiphum euphorbiae; assembly: GCA_949089665.1. Lineage (NCBI taxonomy): Eukaryota > Metazoa > Arthropoda > Insecta > Hemiptera > Aphididae > Macrosiphum > Macrosiphum euphorbiae. Next base: position 70,439,382 of record CARXXK010000002.1, on the reverse strand, counting down.
ACTTTCACATACCCTAGCTGAACCTTCGTTAATTTTCAATATTAACATTCACGTTATAGTCATTTATATTATTGTAATACTAACAATACTAACATTTAGTATATTAAGTTTTAGTTTAAGAAAAAATGTTACAAAAATATACAACCCTGAAATACCAGAAGCATGAAAAATCTAATGGTATTTAGGAAGACACAGTGTAATTTATTTTTCTTTTATTATTTTTCTTTAATATTTTATTATTTTATTGTCAAACTGAACTGACCCCCAAATAACAGAAAATTCGAAATCTTGCAGAAACTTAAATATTTAAGTGAAACACTGTGGTCATTGGACCCCTGTGTCTCATTTAGTCTGGGGGGTGTTAAGAACCCCTGATTAGTACATATTTTATTTTTTATATATCTATATATGTTAACAACATATATAGACAATCACAATGCAGAGTGTGTGTCGTAAGACGCTGCCACCGTGGGAACCGCTGAATAAGGGTTTTTGATGTGAGACGGGGCACCGTCACGACAACACACAGGGAGTCAGTCAGTCGTAGAATTACCAGTGTTCGAATAACAGATTGTAGCTACACTTAATTTTTACTACCAGTTTTAATAAAAAAATACATTAATTATTTTAATTTTCAATTGGTGCGTACGTTTATTTTGTGTTGTGTGTAAAATCCATAACAGTACCTATAATATATATTATAATATATAATTTATACATAGTATGGTAGTTACAATTTATAACATTGATAAAATAAGTACATGTGAAGAATGGAAGAAAAACTGACATTATAAGTTTTAGTGGCGTTATTGTGTGAGAGGGAAGCATTCTGCAGTGTATTGATAGCAGTTATAATCAGGAAGTTGAATGAGTTGGAATAAAGAAGGGTGCTTGACTTCTAGACTAGTATGAAGATATAGGTACATTAGGTACAAGGTACCTACTTAACGCTGACTATTTTCGGAGTTTAGTAAGTTTCCACACGCAGCATAGCAGGTAAGCGGGTACATATGTAAGTTCCCTCACGGAAAAATATACACCCTTACGTAAGTTCCCACATGAAAAAAATTACACCAGTACGTAAGTTCCCACACGACAATTTATTCAGACTTAGGACTGACAACTTAAACGTAGTTGGTCCAAATATATAATAAAAATGAATAATATAATGTGTAGGTATGGTCCACATTTTATTTGTACTTTCGCAAGCGTTTGTAGTAAGACTTGTATCAGAACTAGCACTAGAGCAAATAATATTGGGGGGGGAACTATATCAATAACAAAATATCAGATTATAACTTAAAAATAATTACACAGTACGTATGACTATGTGAAGGTGTTTGAGCTTTCACAATAAGCCAAATAAAATTTAATATTTTCTATTACTTCTATTATAATTATTATAACTATTATTATTTTATACCTATACAAATAATATGAGGACCATACTTACACATTATATTACTAATTGTTATTATATATTTGGGCTAGATTCAATTAAGAAATTGATTGGACTTTTTTTATGCAACACAAAAAACCAAATAAATTTTAACCACACCAGCTACATTTAAGTTGTCAGTCCTAAGTCTGAAGAAAGTGGGACGGAAGTTTGTATTTGGTGTAATTTTTTTTCGTGTGGGAACTTACATTCACCCCTATTTTCAATAGGTAGCGTAATATTATATTTGTAATCCGTTAATTAGGTTTGAGAATAACCACGGGTTGGGTTTCAAATTTCAAAAATGACATGTGGAACAGTAAAAATAATTATTTGATACTTAGAATTTCAACTTTGTGGGTGGTTCCTGGTAGCAAGTAGGATCCAATATCGGAACTTTGAGAAAATTGAAAATACCCAGTACCTAGGTAATTTTCTTAATAATTATTAGGAAAAACCACAAACAAATTAAAAAAAAATGGGAATTGTCTATACAAAACAAGATTATTTCGATGTAATCGATTTTGTTAATTCGTTGTAATATTCAAAAACAAATATCCTTATATACTTACTTGAAATTTTCTCAAAATTTCACACTATGTCCATGCAAATAGTTTTTGGTCCTCCGGTCGTATATTACAACATCAAATAACATTATTTTTTAGCGCTCGTGTTTGTAATTTGTATAGCTCATCGTCGAACCGTCTGCACTCTCCAATATACTAAGTGATTTATACATATTATGATAATAAAAAACAAATAATCTTCTATTTTTTTAATAGTATTAAAAATAATATAAGATTAATTGTTTCGGTACCAGTTTTTATTGTTCCGTACCGTAAAACGGGATCTTATTATGAATGCTCTGCTGTCCCTCCATCCGTCAGTCTGTCACCAACATGTATTTCATGAACTGTGAAAGTCTACATTTTCACAGATAACGTATTGCTGTTGACAAATACTAAAAATCCGTCTGAATATAAGCAGTATTGTTAACATGTATTATAACATCGGTCGGGTCCGAAATGGACCGTTGGTGGCGACGGGACTGGGGCTACTATAGCGGTGTACGCCTTTTGAGAGCATTTATTATTATAATATACGCACAGCGTTTGTGTCCATCAGCTCTCAGCCTGGTATTTTAATGACATATTAATTTCAATAATCCTGTTTCTTTTGAGATCATAACAATTATCTACATTGTATAAATATTGTTGTATTGACCTGTTATTTGACTACATGAAGCTTAGGTAATTACTAATTTGTATTTAATTATTAACATTATTCTGTTATTTTAATTGTATATCACATTATATTTGAAACAATATTATCATTATTATAAAATAAATATTTCAGTGGAGCTCCATACAACAGACATGATTTTTTTGCCGTTTTTATAGATACTGGTACGGACCCCAGCTTCATGCAAGAGTCCAACTTGGCTGGTTTTTTAAATTTTCTTCAATTCTACCGAATTTTAAATCTATAATTTATATTTTAGCAGCTACTTCCACTAATCTACTACCCGATACTTATTTAGGCTATGTGCTGGGGTTGATACGGGTATATATTCCGTATATTCGTTATTACATGCTGTGGAATACACACACACACACACAAACTTGAAACGTACTTTAGTGGTAGGTATCTTGCAAGACTTGCATTTGAAAAACATAAGCTATGAACACAATATAATAATAACCTGTCGCTGCCGGATTGAAGTATAAAAAACTAATAAAAATTAGTAATTAGTTTTGATTATAGTATGTTGTAAATATTTCTAGTGATAGTTCTACTACGGTTGACACGTTCGCTCATTAAAAATGTGTACACATCTAGAGCCCAAGCGCTGCGTCTTACCCAAATAATACAACATTTTCATTAGTTCATTTGAATTTCCCACCAACTACCTACTTAGGTAATTATAAGTTAATAATAATTAAGAGGATGACAGCGCACCATATGTTCTCTCTCTGACCCACAGTAGTAAGTAAATAGGTACTATGTTTTTAAGTGCATATTTTATATTAAAATAAAAGTAAATAAACTTGAACTGACGATCAACGTTTTTAGTTTTTTTTTTACGAAGTTTGGTCTCCAGAAAATAATAATAATATAATATATAAGACAATCCGTCTTATATTTTATACGGGCACGGCGACTCAGCGGCGCCCGTAGAATATATAGTAAACGGGTTTTCGGTCACATTTTTTTTTTCCTTTCGAAATATTTTGAGCCTATACGTAGGTATAAGGTATATATCATTATACTATACTACCGACGCCGCTACGACGATAATGATCGACGAAATATATGTTCTCAGAGCCGTCTGCTCCAGCAGTGAGCACAATAAAATATAATATGGTAAGCCGACGCCACAGCTGCCGCTTTATTCCGTGTTTAACGATCGGTGATGTTTTTCCAAAAAAATACTTCTGGCCTCACATCAAGGCATCAACAAATATTACCCGATATCATGTATACACATACATACTGAAGCATGCTCGTTATATATAATATATAAAATCGTTCCACGTCTATTCACTCGAACCGGCATTTAAAATATTTCGGGCCTACTGCACGTGGCATTGTTGATGGACCAATGACCGTCGTAGAGTTTTGAAATAAATTAGACGCACATGTACTCACGCACACACACATACACGAACATATTTTAAACATTATCCTTGGCGAGGGGTGAGTGAATGGTGCACGGTGTCAGGGGGAGAGGAACGCCAGAGAAATATGTCTGTAGTTGTTGAGAAACTCACACGTATCACGCACTCGCGCACACTCGGCGGAAGACGGTCGGTTTGGTCTCGTTCGATAACACAACGACAAACGATGTATACAGTAAATAATAATAATAATAATAAACCATCGGTCGTGTTTGGGAAAACGTGGTGTGTTGCAGTAGGTACTATTACAATATGTTACAGTACCCGGATGTGATCTCACAAAAGGAATAGATCCATGTAATCGACATTCGACGAAAAGGAAAGAAAAAAAATGTAAAATAACGATGAAAAGTATTAGTAATATTGTATATATATACAAACAGACCATCCACATCAAAATTTGGGCCTCTCTACTAATTGTTTTTGCAAGCCCTATAAAATATTATTTAATATAAAATAGGTATTCCTATCAACATTTAAAAATTTCGAAAATTAAAAATTCATATCAACGGACTCCTAAAATAGCCACGCCCCTGAATTCTAGGTCCAACAGCCGGTGACCCTGCAGAACAAAACACGTTTACTACCTGCTGCTTCAACAGCCAGAGCAGCGAGGACACGAAATAAAAACAAAAACGGTACATAGAGATCAACATTACTGAGAGAGAAAACCTGAGGTTTTACTGGCAAAATTGGTAAATTAAAATTTTTCAGGAAAAATGGTTTAAAAATATTTTATAAGAACATTCGAAAATACTAAAAAGTAACGGAAACTATCCTCGACGAATAGTTATAGTACATTAATACTAATGTACCTATGGTATTATATATAAGTATCGTTAAATTGTAAATTTGACAAATCTTGTGAATTCAATTCTTTCAATAAATTAATATGTAATTTTAAATGATTTTTTAAACATAATATATCCGTATTGATACAATTATACTTTAATACGTAATAGATACCTGGAACGTAATATGATAAATTCGATCATACTTTCATAATATCTTTGAATACAGCACTTAGAAATAATAGTAGGTAGTCATTACTCATTAGGTACATATAACACATACTTTACTTTATTAGTATACCTACCTATATAGGTGCAAATAATTGACATTTTTGGTTGCCCCTAAAGACCTCCCCCCAGCATACTTTAAACATTGTTGTATCATATATAATATATAAATATAACCATTATACATTTTAACCTACACATTAACTAGGTTAGGTACTACCTAGTGTACACTGTATCATGGTGTACCATACTGTATTCATAGTATTCTATTATTCTATTTTGTACTTTAGTGGACACCATTTTATTTGGATTTTAATTAACTAACTTGGGTATTTTTTTATGCAGAAAACAATGCAAAGCAATCAGAGTATAATGCTTGGCTTTAGTTTTAAAGGAAAATCAATTTCAAGTTAATTTTAATATAATGCACATAATATTATTATTAGGTATTTCATAATTTATTAGGTTTCATAGATTTTTAATATTTTGAAAAAAGGTTCACTTTTCTATTTTAGCTATCGTAATTTTTCAGACTCAGGCTTTAGATTATTTTATGCAAAATGTTGTCTATTACACTGCTAATATTGTTTTGTTATCGTTATTTTTGAAAGAATTTTCGAAATTATCAAGATATTTTGAAATTGTTCAATGGTTTTATAATCTGTAGTTTTTAAATATTGATCATTTAAGATACCGCACAGTTTTAAACCTTATAATACGTTATAATACAAATATAAATATAAAATACTTTTTATTATCATGAATTATCAGGAATTATATGGATTGGACCAACTCACAGTCAAAGAACAACTTTGTTACTGCTTTAACATCTTAGAATAATAGTGCACGATACGTTCAAATCGTAACTCGTCCTAAATATATTTACGAGATTAAACATAACTATCCAGACATGATGCCTTGATGGGTACCGGTAGTTATGTTATAACTGCTACAGAGATCGCTCATCGTAATAATGAATGGTAATGCGGTCACCCATCCGAGAACAACGAGGCCATATTGAGACGTAGAGTTAAACGACGGTATTTTTTTTTTATCGAACATCATGGGCTATAGTCAAACTCGAACAACTTACTGCGGCCTGAATTCGGGTAACTTTATTGCGTTCCAAATATAAGTAACCTGATTGCGTCCAAACACTCGACAATTTACAAAACTACGTAGAAACGTATAAAAAAAAGTGCTCTGCTGTACAGTAGGTTACAAGTGGGTCACTGTATAATGGATAGCATTAAATTTGAATTCAATGATATAATATCATTGTATAAGAAAAACGATTCTGAGTAATTTGGGATAAGCAATTAAACACTCCCATATTTTTATTATTTAATTTTGATAGGTATTATAATACCCTCGTTCTTTGAATATTACACGTATCTACTTATATCTTAGATCTCATTATAACATCGGCATAACATTTTAATGTGATATTATTATGATCAAGAAATGAATTATTTTTTGAAACTTTTTGAATGCGGCTTATTTCAAACATTATGTTTTGTGTAGGTTTCAATTAATATTTTGTATTATAAATAAAAATTATAGTATCATATGCCGCAAAACAGTTACAGAGGTAATTAAAAATAATTTATAATTTATGGTATAGGAATAATGTATTATAGTATGATATTTTTCTATTTTGTATAATATCTAAAACATTGAAACTAACTGCAATAATGCATCCATATAACCTCCTGGGTGGTTGTTACAGGACAGGTGTAGGCCAATGGGTATCGTGACTATTTTGATCATCCCTTAAACAATAAGGGATTATTTTTTCTTTATTCGTATATTATGTTACCGCGTTGTTGTGCGAAAATGAATTTACAAACTTCGTTGTAGTTATAATAACTGAGAAAATTATGTTAAGAAGTTTCGACCGTCCAAGTATAATATCTACATTATTGTGTAGAGCAGAGAACTCGGATCGTGCAAACTATTTCAAACGACAACAATATATAAGATGATTTGTTGTATACAGAAACTTCCGTTCAGAATCCCTATCGTATTGCTCGGGGTAAAAATATACAATAATACAACATAAACAATAATTGGAGATTTTCACAAGAAATGTATCAAAAATAACAGTCGCCAAAGATGCGTTGTCATATGCACGGGGCGCCATTAACGAGTATTGTCTAATCGATTCGGTTTTACCTGCAGTTTTTAATATAGAATTTACATTAATACATTGGTACCAGTGATCTGTACACTTTTCCCTCGAATCATTTACTGGAGTAACTAGCGATGTGGGCGCCCATGCTCAAATATATTATCCGTACATCCTATTTGTTCTGTAGAGTGTTTTCCTTCGTCGTTGTTATCATTTCGTCTACTTAGACTGTATTCAATTTTGTTGCACCACGTCTGGGCTGTAAAAATCCAACTCCAGCACCCACCAGTCTCATAAACAACTTGTGATCGTATAATGTGAAAAACCGCTACTGGCAAGCTGATATCGTTTTGCTGCCACCCAACCACCGTGAATTAACATTTTCTTTGGTTTACAGCCTTCGAAGCCCGATGACGTTTAGTTTTAAATTTCGGGTGTCAGGCACCAACCTGTGACTGTTCTTGTGGTTACTTATACTTACTTACTTACTTCCTTACTTATGGTGGTGGTAAGACAAATCGACGAACGAGTACACTTGAGTCTATACAATTTTTTTTATCGTTTTAGTATTATTGCAAATTTCATGTAAATAATAAATATGTATATTACAAAATTAATATACAATGGATATAATTATATTTATATTATATTTTAATATAATGTAATATCAAAATATAATTTTATGTATTGGAATATAGGTAAGCATATTTTTATAAGTATAGTTAATGTTGTAAGTACATATTATTTAATATAATATTATTGCTCAGATTCCCCGGGGTTATATTATATATTGGTACACAATATTCATTTTATAGTTTATTGCTTTTATTGTTGTTCGAGAAGGATGTCGTTGTCACGGACTGGGCTCCCGTGGTGGAAGGGCGGTAAAAACGTACAGGGGTCAAACATTTGCTCTTCGATTGTGCGCTAGCACAGAGATAATAGTTTTATGAAAAGGTTTGCTCTCCGTACCAATATATTATAATATAATACGTATTGTGTTTCGTTCGAACAGGGCCCGGTGCAAACCAGATCTGTTCAAATAAAACGATATAATATAATATTTACGTCTTCGAAATATGAGGATCGGTGAAACGAAAGCTGATGGTGGATGGTCGTTGGTTGGGGAGAGGAGGGTATTGTAAAACGTTCGGTTGAGATTCCTCGAGGGTAACAGTGAGATATTGACGGGGGATGACATACACAAAGAAGCCACGACGAAATTTTATAACGACGGCGGCGGGATGGATATTACAAAGAGGTAGACATGTGGCCCGGGTACCTTTCGTTATATACAATAATATAATATACGAAAAACCGACCTGAAAAAAAAAAACAGAAACCTAACAACGTAGCTACATATATATTATAAATGTAAATGATTTTTCGGCCCCTTGGATTTGTCGGCATGAGAGAGGATGTTATACTATATTATTACCATCATAATACGTATTATATGCTGTGCGCAGCTGCAACGAAAATGTGCTAGGTATATGAACCCTAATATAATGTTATTATTATTATTATAATTATTGTTATTGTTAGGCGTAGGTACAACACACATCGTAAATGAACCTCCACTGTGCGCCTCGAAGACCGTTTTGGTTTAACTTATTCAGTTTTATATATTTCGTTATATTTTGTTACACACGACCGAATTATTCGTCACTCAAATAACGTAATATTCTTACCTCTGAAGGTTAAATAAATAAATAATAATAACGAAACCCGTACTGATGCAGAGATGCAGGATAACACGTTGCCGGGCAAACGTATTTTGCGCCAGGTATTATTCAGGTAAAAATTTCTATATAGGAAATTGCGCCCAATAGAAAAATGATTTTTATGATAGTCATTTAGAGACTCAATGCACGTTTTTATATTACGTCACCACTTTGTTTCACCCGAACACAACTCACGTTTTAATTTTGAAAATGTACAAGTTTGGTAGATTATAGCATCATATTTTTTTTTGGCTATACATCCAGTATGTATAATATCCATTTTTCACTGATGCAAGCAAACGGCTTCCTAAAATATTACCTGGTCGTAAATTCGTTGTATACGAGTAAAGTAATTGATATCGCTAATACTATGACAATTATAGGGCTAACGTTCGGCTTATCCACTAATAAATGAACAACAGTATTTTGAAAATACATAGGTTACAATGAGTTCAACGTTACTAAGATACTATGGGTGCAATTGACTATACCCATTTTATCCCAAAAAATCCCTGGTGCAATTTACTATAAATATTTTAGAAAACAAAAAAAATCTCGTGCTCAATTTCTATAGTATTTTTATTACCTGCTTAATTTGGGCGCAATTTACGTGTGTTAATGTGCTGTTTACCATGTTGGCTTTAGGCAACCGAAAAGTGGTTGAATCCGACCCCCGTACAATTATGGTATCGAACCATAAGGTTACTAGAGAAAAAACCACACCCAATTTTTAACCTATAAAATAGATGAATTCCAAACGTCAAAAACATTCACCAGGTTTTGCTATAGGTTTGGGAGATGCACCTAATTTTTTTAAATTGTGATATTCTTACCACCAAAAATGAAATAAATATAATAAATTTATTAGTAATATATTATACATTTAAAAATATATATACATTTTTTAATTAAATAATCTTAATTTTTTTTTATTTTTGGATAGGTCAAACCAATGTTAGGTAAAAATTAATACGGTCGACGAGTTCTTAATATCCAATGTTTCGTTAATTGCTGTTTTTCCTGTAGCTGAAATAGAATTCTAATAATTAATACCATAAAAATAATAATACGAATAATTGTTAGTAAATACTAGAAAATAAATACATTTTGAATTATAGGTACCGCACAAAATTATGATTTGGATGATAGATGAAATATTATAGCAACGAAAACAAAGTAAGTAAAAATTAGATAACTAGTTCAAAATGTTGAATAGTTAAATTATAAGATTACTGATTAATACACTTACCCAAACTTAAAATCTAGTGTTGCCTAAACCAAAATAATAAAATAAAATAAAATATAGTATAATTAACAAATATTTTTGTGGTATAAGTCAGTATTTACTTCCTTTCGTTTAACCCTTCAGTGGCAGCGGAGGGACTATTTGAAGCAATTGCTTCATACCTGAAATGGGTTACTTTGGCCATATTATGTACAGGTGGGTGTATTATCGTAAGAACTCATGTCCTTAACACAAGATATATCATTACAAAATATATTATAACTAATATAAAATGTTACCGAGTTTTAGCTCTCAGCTACTCACTTTGATGTAATTGGTAAAAAGTAGAAAAATATTTTAAAATAGTAAACAATTTGATTCAGACACAAAAATTTCACTCCTCCGCTTTAGAATTTAGTTATATTCAAACAACTGGGACACGTTCGAGCTGGAAGGTAAAAAAATTAAAAATATGATCATATTTTTGGGGACACGCTCGGGTAACTCCCCAACTACTGTAATCTTTTTTTGGCTGTATCTGAGTTGAATCCCGAATTTAAATTTGCTACAATAGCTGTTCAATAATTTATTTAAGGTATTACATTAGTGGGGTATCTATAATATTTTTTTGGTAAGTAGGTACTAGGAAGGTACTACACTACACTAACATTTTATTTCCCATTTCAACAGGCATAGGACTATCTATGATAAGTTGGGATTTTGGACTAAAGGTAAGGTTAAAAAGGTTTTCTACAGTTTATTTATTTTTTATTTCTTTGCCAGTAAAAATATAAATTATTAGAATTTTAGAAACTATGGTTTAATTCAAAAATAGGTAAAATAGTAGGTACTAGGTACCAAAAAAAAAATATTAAAAATACTATTAAAAAAAATCATTGTTGTGTTGGTAAAAATGTATACGATGTTGATTCATAGTATTGTATCGATATTTGTGTTATATCATATATAGTAAAATTCTAAAAATTTATATTTATAATGTCAATGAATCCGTGTAAACAATTTTAACTATATCTTTAGCTTAAAAGATCATGTTCAGTAACTCCTAAGTCTGTTAAAATGGGTTGGAGTGTAGGTATTACTAGTTTAGAACCTGAAAGAATTCGGTATTCAACTAGTGTAATACTTGTGATTAGTCCCTAGTACGTAGGACCCTACTCGGTTGTGGTGGGTTTTTCGAGGATACAATTTACCTACTCCACCATGACCCATGCCTGTACAACTGTGATAGTTAACAATTGTCTAATATACTATTTAAAAAAGGACTTGATTAATTCGTAATTTAAATCAACAGTTCCAGGAATTGATGTTTTTGATTTCAAAAAGTTCAAGTACCTACCCGTATTAATACATGGCATTAAAAACATTTTTCGTTTTTTTTTAAACAAATATTATAATAATAAAAAAAATGGAATTTTTAGTTTTTTATGTAGTTTTTTAATATGAAACAATTGTCTACCAAGCCCACAATTTAATAAAAATCAGTCCTAAGATTGTAAAATTGTTAAAGAATTTTACACCTATATTTCATGGAGCACAATCGTGTTGTATTTTCTGCATGCAAGTAATATGTAAAACCTTCGCAATCCTGTTGCACCGCAATCTCAAAATTCCATAAAGACCTACAGCTGTACAGTTATAATTCAGCAGCTTTGTACCTAAAATACCGTTCAATACAACAAGTTTATAAATTATGGTTGTTCAAATTTTTGTATTTTCATATTTTGTAAATTAATATCAATTTATTATTGTAGAAAAAATAATGAGGGTACAATATTATATTATAATCATTAATATTATTCAGTCGATAGGAAGATCATACTGAAAATAAATTATCTGAAGCAATATTGGCTGCAGGTAGATAATCTTATATTATAAATTACAATACATTAATATGTTAGAGATACACGTTCTATACAGGCAATGTTATTTAATGTTGTTTTCGTGGCGTTTCTGGTCCTTTTTTTTATTGTTTTCGTAAGTGCTCTTTTCGTATTGTTACACGCCGATAATACCTATCTACTTACTACTGCCAAACAACCACAAAGTTCGAATGCATAATTCAGAGGGTTTTAACAGTCCAGACATATCTCATTTTTTACACACGTCCTTTATAATAAAACATATTATATAAATTATGGGTTCGTAATCGATTTATGTCAATCCTCCACTGTGCGTGCATCATTTAATAAGTACGACGTATATCACATTATTGCATATATTATTATAAAAAAGACTGATTTTTTGTTCTTTCGTTTCTTCATTTTTTAACACCTGTCTATAGACGACATTGACATATTACAGTCGATGTAGGCGATTGCAATCGTGTCGTGTGCGCTGTCATCATAAATAATAAATATACAATTCGTGTAGAGGTACCTATATTATGTTTTACGATTTTTATGTGCCTTGCTCCATGACGTAAGAGGATAAATATGGATTATTGAATACCTAATAATGACTTAATTATATTATACGTGCGCATCAAAGTTTCGGCCGAATATTATGCACATTAGGTAGATGTAGATTTAGGGTACCTACCTATATAAATCATATATATTATGTTGGACGTTGGTAGGTAGGAATATGTTTATTTACAAAGGTGGGGGAGCATTAACCAGTTAATAAGTTTAATTTAAGTATGATGTAAATTGTTTTGAACTTTTGAACATAACTAGTTGGTTAATTTGAGAATCAAATTAAGTTAAGAACTTAAAATATAGTTTAATCGACTTTTGTTAAAATCCCTTTGGTATAGATTTTTCAGTTGATTTAAAATTAAAAATGTTTTTGATGTCAGTGTACATTAGTTATTGTGTAAGTATAATGTACACAATGTTTCATCATAACTTAGGGAGTAAATGTATTATTTGTTAACTTGTATTATAACGATCTTGTAATCACTTACTTTAAGTACCTATTCAACTTGAGTTAATTCTTATAAAAGCTCAACCACCTTTTGGTATTTTGTATCACCTACGCTCATGCACAAGGCAAGCGATTATATTGAATTTAACTATTTTACGGGTCTCAGGTATTTTGAACTTGTTTCCATCTTATCTTATTATAATATCATAGGTAACTATCAACTCTGGACAATAATATAAAAACATTTAACGACTTAAAATCTATTACATTTCTTTTCAGTTGTACTTAAAACATTGAAATGTATTTTAGATGGTTTTTTTTTCTATAGAGTTGGGAGGGGACTATATTATTATAATTAATATAAAAATAGTATGGGTACAAATTTTGAGGGTACCCTTGGTGCCACCCGAAGATAACCTTAAATTTGCAGTATAGAATTACAGACAATTTGGAAATTCTTTCACATTTCTTGTATGTTATAGTAGCTTACAAATGTTTTTCTGTAATTATTTTTATACTTTTGTTTCCCTGACTTTTCATACAAATATAATATATTTATACGTATAACTCAGAAGTCACCATCATATTGTTTTTTTTTTTTTTTTAATGTCCTTAGACTTAATTTACGTAAGTTTTTTTTTAAAATATCCTAGTTCCAATATTTAAGGAGTATATGAATTTGCCTTTTTTTCAGAGCCATAGTTTACCTACAACTCCTCTAATATTACAATATTATTTTCATACCTATAAGCATACACATTTAATAATATTTTTAATACTGACATATAATAATAATGATAGGTAGTTTATACTCGTTTTAAAAGTGTCCACGACCAACCGATTAATGTAAAATCGGCCTTGACATATGGTAACAGAGTACGGTTGTAATATAATATTGTAGATACTTAGTACCTACCCATAGGCATCACGAGGAATGAGGGACTATTTCGATTTCCAGGTAGCTCCAGCTGGCAGTGTGTCAAACACATGTGTCGGATGTATTATATTACACATCCACTAAACACGACTGAATATTGTGGTGCAGTCATACGATGATTAACACTAGTTTTGGTCTTAAAATGGGTTCAAACACATGTTAGGTTTTAAAATGTGCTTATGGTTTTCTGGCATGTGATGTATGGCCCGAATACATGCTTTACGCCCATAAATACGAAAAAGGCATTCAAATAATGATATTATACATATTTACATTGTAATATTGTACACGACCAATGCGCTTCAAAATCTTAGGTTACAGCTGAAATAAATTATTAAAATAAAGAATGTCTTGAAAAAAAAATACCAAAAAACGGCGATAAGAATGGTGTAGGCACCGGAAACGATGTATACATATATAATATTAAAAAAATATTTACGAAGATAAAAGATAAACAACACAGCCTAACCCATTTTGGACTGGTTTTTTTTTTCGGTATTTTGTAATGTGTTTTATACGTATATATACATAAATTAGTAAATTACGTTTACGGCGGTGCGTTTTTAAACACACGTCGAATGAATATATACAATGGAACGACGCTATCGGTATGGCAGTAAAGCAAATAATTTTTTAAAAGAGTACATTTCTTGTAAGTTAAAATATAATATAATATCTGACTATTATGCGTCAAATACGTTATGTTCTATATTAATATTATGCGACTCAGACTATTTGGGAAATAGATCAAAGTCGATTGTGATTGATATCGAAAGTGTATAATCATAATATTATCATCGTAACCATTGATTTTTCGTCCTACAGGACGTCTACAAAATTAGTACACTTTAGATAAAATGAGGACGAAACCACACAGTTTTAATTATATAAAAGTTCATATGTTTTATTTGTAAAATACATTAATTATTATTCATATATTTTTTTAAATAAAAATATATTAAATTAATCGACGTCAGCTTCGACTCACCATAATAATTAATT
The DNA here is from genome assembly GCA_949089665.1 of Macrosiphum euphorbiae. Classification (NCBI taxonomy): domain Eukaryota; kingdom Metazoa; phylum Arthropoda; class Insecta; order Hemiptera; family Aphididae; genus Macrosiphum; species Macrosiphum euphorbiae. The sequence goes on along the minus strand of CARXXK010000002.1, from coordinate 70,424,342 downwards.
ACGAATTCAATGTTTGTTTGAACATAGTACAATATTATATATTGCATCTTCTTTATAAATATATCTAAGCCATTTTTTTTTCTTTTTGGGTGGTAAGAATATTGTGGTTTAAAACAAAATATAGTGTTTCTACTAAACTTTTTGGTAAACTTGGTAAAAGTCTTAGACGTTTACACGACATTTTTATTCAGTGGGTCTGTAAACTAAAAATAGTGTGCGGCATTTTGTTATACAATTAACTGATTTTTATTTTTTAAGTTTCCTTGACAAAGTCATCTGAACTTACTGTTCTATATAATACCATTTTTTTAACGAAAAGAACAGATGATTTCAAACTCTACAATATAACTACAAACATGAAATTATCTAACAGATTAGCAGATATATACTATATTATTGATGTACAAAAATTGTATGTACTAATATACATATAGAAATTAACAATTAACTGATAAAGTGTTCGAGTTTTGTTCATCTACCTTTGAAATCGTGAGTGTGCAGTTTTTGGATGCAACCCTACACGATTGCGATCACAGCTGCAACGAAGGAAAAATATAAAGTTATGATAAAAATTTATTATTATCATCAATTTTATTATAGTGACTTAACCGATTTTAATTATACGTGTGAATGGTTCTGATTATACATTTAATAAAAAGTACGTATATAAGACATCTTTTAGTTGGGTAACTGCTGCTGTGTGAACTCATTTCAATGTTATAATAGTATAATATTCATTTTATGATATTTTATTGGTGAAAAAATTTAGGAGTGAATCTTGGGTTGTTCAAAATAATTTGTCTACATTTTTTTTTCTAATGAGTAGTTTTAAAATTTAACTTAATTTTCAACGGATTGAAACGTGAAAACTACCGATTAATAAATTGTATTCTTCTCAGACGGTGGCCGGGAACCTGTGGCCGCGGGTCAAATGCATTGAACTCCACACAAACAATAATAAATTAAAACATGACTATAATCAGACATCGTTTATTTATGAGTGATAATTAAAACGATTTAATCTGTATATTATTATTTCTCTTAATTAAAATAATTATTAAACGTATGCGGTATGCTTATATATGAGTACAATATATTGTAATATTTCAATATTTGACGTTAGAGTAACAATAGAATAGGTATAAACAGGGGCCCCGAAAAATGGTCTCAGTTATACACTGCGTAAATATTAGAGAACGACCATTAAAAAAAAAAAAAATATATGCTAAGTTATGCATACAAATACATTATAATATTATATTAGTTTAAAAACGCAGAAAACAAAAAGTAGAAAAATCATGAAATAAGATATGTAAATTATACCTATATATAAGAATATAATATAAAATAAAAGAACTGCAGATAAAAAAAAATATTACTTGGAGGACGGAGTGACCGAGCGGACTAAGGCGTCGGTTTCCATTTGCACCGACGCCAGTTTGAACCCGGCCACGGGCGGCATTTTTCTCCGGGCAGTCACGGTGTCCAGAGAGAGAGGCTGCCATCAACACTTAAAAATTCTGCCAAAACAAACACACACAGGTAGTTAAACCTACAGTACCTTCCCCTACAGTTCCACAGGCTCATGACCTCAGTTGTAGAAGACTCAACCAAAAAAAAAAAGTCACCGTACTAACTATTCGTTAGATATTAGATGTTGGAATTTATCATATATACACATACATTTTTACCAGTTATGGCTTATTTGAATTGATACATTTTTAATCAAAAGTATACAACATTCATGCAGTAAAACTAATATTTTTTAACCATATAAAATATGTATTAGATTGACCTAACCTAACACGGGGGGGGGATCATCGCCGACATTCTTTTTATGAACAATATAGTGTCATAGAATATAAATTATAGTAACAGAAGAGTGATACTCAAGTGACAAGTTAGACAAAAGATAAAAACAAAAATTATGTGACCCACCCAAAATATCTGATTACGGCACTGAAACTTACATAATATATTGCACCATTGATAAATTGTTTTTATCTCTAATAATAATATGTTACAATAATTATAATATATACGTGATTATATGACCACATTTTAAACAAGCCTTTTATATAATTTGTTTTTAATTATGATTTTATATTATAATTATTTGTGATATGATTAAAATTATTTAAAAACAAATTACATACTGCAGCGGTCGTACAATGATGATAATATATTATGTATGAATTATTAACTGATGGGTATTTCGCATTCAACAGCTTATAATCCAAATCACGGATAATATCGGGAGATTACTGTACTTTTATTACATACCAAGGTAGGTACCGCACATCCTCGGGAATACTATTACCTATGTACAAAATTTCAGAATCGTGAGTCCGATAGACATGGCTATGGATCGCTTACACAACACACACACACAATTTTATTTGCCGGGTAAAAAAAGCTTGACAATTTAATAGAAGGCTCTTAATATATTGTTTCAAAGACACATGAAAAATATTAAAAATCCATAGTCACAATTTTTTTTTTATAAGCATTTCAAGTTCAAATATTTAAAATTCACGAAAATGTGCAAATTATTTTGAGTTAGAAATTTACAAAAAATTCACACGGTTATTCGTGTATTTTGTTGTAATTCAAATACAATTGAACGTAGACACTTGAGATTTATATCATATGTTTATTATATCAATTGCTATACTAGATAACATTGCATATACTTGATAGCAACTGTTTACGGACATTTTTTTTTTTCTATGAATAGGTACCAATACAATTTTATTTGTTTGGTAGAAAATCTTGAAAATTTAATGCAAGGTTCCTGATATATTGCTTAGCAGTTCAAAAATATTAAAAGTACATTATATCATTGAATTCAAATTTAATACCATCCATTAAACAGTGACCCAGTTGTAACCTACTGTACAGCAGAGAGATATCTACTTACCCACCTTTTTAACATTGACTTTGTAGCAACGTTATGACTATTTCATGATATTTTAATTTGTATGTAAGTATTATGAGAGTTTAAATTATTATTACAACAAACGCGTCATTCGCTTAATGTTAAATTCTTAGTACGACGCGTAAACGTATAATAATATTAATTATAATAATAGATGGCTAAATGCTCATATATTGAATACAAATTTAAGTATCTTAAAATAATCAATCAATCTATTGATATCATAACTTTTATTTTGAAAACTGTCCAATAGTTCTCAAGTATATTAATTACAAACATACAGACAAACATCTATTTTTATATAATTTATTTATTATATAATCATAAACAATAGAAATAAAATGTAAAATCTTTTTAACAAAAGACAGACTATATTATATTGTGTTACATCACAATAATTTATATGGTTCGTTAGATTTTTACAATTTTAAGGTATAATAATTTAAAACATTTGTATTTCATCAGTAGAAATCATTTAAATTTACTTTTCAAGGATAAAACAATGTAATTACAATATGAAAGTTTTCAATTTTAATAGTTGAATGAAATGGCAAAAATTTTGTTGAGGTCGTAATTTTGTGGACAAACGTGATTAGGACCCTCCATACACATCACATATGTGTGGAAAGTATCGAACGTACATACGTATATGCTGCAGGACTCGGCCTGGCTGTCCTGGGTCGGTGGGACAGCCGAACGGAGTTTTGACTAAGTGTCTCTTATAGCGCAGGGTTTATAGTTGTCATATGACTTTTTCTGGCGGTTGTCGCACAGCAGACCTCCGAGGACATAGTGAATTACCAGTTGTATATATATTAAGATACTCGGTCCACATCGTGCGTAAAATCGAACAGAAAACGTCTGTTCTAAGTTTAGCGATCGTCGGATAATAACGTACACTGGAGCACTAGATGGCGTTATCATATCCTGTTCGTGAACGGGTCTCGATTTCGCAGATGGCCCGTACAATAAAGAAATATGACGTGTATATAGTATTATTGCCATTCAGAGTAGACCATACCTATATAGTTAAGGTCCGAGGGGACTCACGGTGGTAAAAAAACTTTAACTTTTGTTGATTAAAAATTCAAAACTTGTGTTAGTTGGAATGTATATAATCTATTTACTATTTAGTTATCGCTGTCATTTCCAGTAAAAATCGAACATGGTTCACGGCAATTCACTGACAGTCGATAGAGTACGGTATCCAGTGACGGGTGTTTTTTTGGAAGTCAAAATGTGAAAACTAAAATTTGATGCGGGGCTGCATGAAGGTGTGGCTTCTTCATAATTAGATCATAATATTATAGTTATTTTGTTGTAATTCAAAAATATTGTTCATGAGCACTTTCATTTGGCACTTATAATATTTTAGTATTATTATATATTAATATTACTATTATAAACAATGACATTTTCAAAAAATTCATATTAATTTTTATCAATAGCCTATGTGTATGTAGTATATACCACAAATTAATCATATCATTCTCCGGTAAATCACTATTGAGTAAAAAATGAATAACAATCATTTTATGTGATATAAAATATTATATTATATACTATTAAAAAAATTAATATTCTAATAGGCAATGTTCTCGGAAAAAAATAATTCAAACTACCATGTTCTAGAAGTCAAATAAATTACTGAAATAGTAGTTGAACGTTTAAATGTATAATAAAATATACCTAGTAAGATGGGCTCCGTGGTTTCCGAAAGAAACGATTTATATTATTAATTTCAAACTTAACAGTTTTAAGTTAACAAACACATTACATCAATGGTGATAAAAAGTTAAAAAAAAAACGTCTGAAAAATTGTTCAAATTCATTAAATATAGTATAAACGTCGTTCACGTTCACGTTTTTTTTGAAAATGACAAGTGACGTTAGCGTGTCTTTCACTACATATGAAAGTGAATTTGTGTTATATATACTATATATGTATTAAACAAAGAAAAACCAGTGGAGTTTAGTTGGTTGACACCTGCACAATTTGGATTACCGAAACGTATTGTTCGGTGAACATAATATAATATACAACAAATATCATACAATATATTTATATAATATACAAAATTATTTTGTGAACCATTAAATCTAATACATTTTTTATGTAAAGCGGCATTGGTTTCAAAAAGACCAAGGAAAAAAGCCGCATAACAGTTTGGCTCAGTTTGCCTTTGTAGTGAACGCGTTTTAAACGTTATTATTCCGCTAAAGATGCTTATTATAAGTAACAGGAACACATGCCGTGGTGGTTGTTGAATGAATAGCTCGTCAACCGTCGAAACCGAAGAACCTAATAAGTAGTAGCAGGTCAATGCGACCCTGGTACCACTGAGAACGTTTTGACTTAATTTAAACCCTCGAAAAACGTGAATTCCAATTGAATTTGCACTATGATAATTTATAATTTATAAATTATAATTTATAAATATAATATAGTTTTAAATAACTATGAAACAGTTTTTCAATAAAAATAGGCCATTTTCAATATCAATAAATGAGAAGTCATAACTAATAAATAAAAGACATCAAACATTTTTTTTATACGAGTTTTAAAATATTTTGAGTTGGCTTAAAAACTTAAAACAACTTATTATATATAAATAATAGTTTCACTGCATAAAAAACTTTGTTATAAAGGATGTTCAAAATCAGACATCGTTGGGAACAAGTGAACACACCAATGTGATAGTAAGAATAACAATATATAGAATAATAATAATAAGTTAAAACAATGTGAGCATCGAACATACCTCGGGCGACCAACCACGGCATAAGAATAAGTTTCTATCAAATATTTCAACACTTTATTATGAACCGGCACTTTCCTAACTACCAACCAGTCATGATAATAACAACAATATTTTCATTCATATTCAGAATCAAGTACAGAATACTTAATATATATTATTATGTAGGTATATATAAATGCATATAAAATATATATTACGAACTTATGAACTCCGACACATTATCTCGGCCACTGCCAAACACACTCACCGTATACATATATTATATGCATAATGATCTGGCATGGATTTAAAAATGAAAAAAAGGAGAACAGGCTAGACAAAAAAATTACTTTAAGTACGTAAAAGCATAGGCATTAAGTTTACGTTTTAAAGTGAATAAAATATTCATTTTGTATGCGTATTATAATACTTTATTTAATGATAACAAACTTTAATAAACATAACAAATTAAATTGACCAATCCTCCGTCTTTATTCTTCTAGACGATCTTTAAAATGAACTAATCACTTCATCAATATTTGTATAGGTAATTTTTTATGAATGATTAAAACAGGTAAGTGGCGTCTATGGTATATAGATATGTTTATGTGCGTATACAATAAATATGTCTCCCGTCATGACTGTTCATGTCGTACACTTATTAGTGGAGACCGGATTTATATGCGCTTAAAATCTTGAAAATAAGATGCTTCTATGCTCTATAATTTCATCAAAAGAAACTTTTATATGCAAAAATATTCTTTTTCATAAAAATGTATTAAACACGAAAAAAAACAAATAAAAGTAACAGTTTATAAAAATAAATAGTTTTATTTAATCTATTATATGGTGATATACTTGTGTACCTATATTTAACTGTTGTAACACAAACTTATTCAAAAAATAATAATACTAAAATAAAAAAATGATTGGATATTGTTCAACAACAGAATAATAATATGTATTAAAATAACTCAAAATTAAATAATTCAGCCTTAATGCCTTATGAACTCAAAAAATAATAATAATTACAAGTTATAAAATATTCAAATTTGAACCCAATATGGCAATATATTCCTAAAACATGTTTTTTACAAAATATTCTTTTTTATGCTCTAAAAAATTTTGTATATCAGTTCATAGGTAAATGAATCGTCAAGAAAGCTTATCCAATAAATTGGAGCTTCATACTCTCAGTAAAGATATGTAAAAACCTAAAAATCCGGTCTCTACTTATTAGGTACATCCATAGACAATACTGGAGTGCCAGACTTTTTAATATTCAAAATGTTGGTACCCATTTCCGTCGATTGGGGTGGGAGACAATTTTCAAAATTGTTTTATCACTCGATCCTCACGTACAAACAAAATTGTGTGAGCATAAACGAACAGATATTATGTGGTGTCACTTTTTGTACCATATTTATTAAGAATAGGTGCCTAAATATCAACAAAAGAAAAACAAATATATTATTATTGTAATATATTATTTGTTCTCACCTTTAGCTTTGATTGATTCACTCTTTTATAACAATAATATTATAAACTGAAAACACAAAATTGGCTTTACTGTACGAATATTTGCTTTGTTATACAACACGTGCCACGGTTGTGGCTTACTCTTAAGAAAAACTTAAGATGCGTTGAATACAAATAGGTAAATAATATAATATATATCTTCGAACAACTTATTACTTAATACTTATAACATAATATAATTTAAATAACATAACATAAAACAGGTGCAACAGTGTATCACAGTAGGTGACTGTTACATTTGTACGCATTCAATATTTTTTAAATACTTAAATATTAGAAAAAATACTGACTAATTAGAGTATTCAGACCAGAACCACCAAAAACTACGGACCGCAAGTATTTATATTATATTTTATGTTGTACTGAAGACAGGTGTAACATACTAAATACTATTTTAAATGTTTATATACGCACCACAACATAATAATAACATAATATATACTATACATATATACGATTATATATTACGATAATACAATATTATGATCCATATGCGTCTGCATAGCTGATAATGTGTGCATTATTTGAAGGATGATTAGTATAACTAGGATATTTATGACTCTAAAAATCACAAAAAAGTGACCTAAAAAATGTTTGACCCAACAAATATCATTTTATTGACATTAACAGAAATAAAAATGACTAAAAAAATTTGAAACTGATAATGTCCTATAAATAGCTCAAAACAAATCAAAATATTTTGAAAATTTTATCATTTATAGAAAATACTAATACAAACATTTAGTGAAAATTTAATGTATCTACAGTAATTTATTTTACAGTTTGATCGAAAACCTATTTTCCGTAAAAGTTACCATTTTTTCATAATTTTTATTTTGTTTTTCCCTGTGCTTTTGAAAATTATTGGGAATAGGTATTAAATTTTGATCTCCCTAATGCACCAACTAAATTTACTTTCCCATCGAACAAGAAACTGTTGAAGAAAATCTAAGCTGTGATGACAGACACAAAAGTAAAAAATAAATAAAGCACATCATTGTAAATTTAATACATCCATCGCTCCGCTTAGAATCTAAAATTACCAAGAAAATCTACTTAAATAAAAGAAAAAAATGTAATTTAAAAATAGTAATTTTATTCGAGACAGGTACCTATGGGTTTGATAATGGGTGTCAGTGTAATTTAAAATATAAATTGTAATATTAATAGACAATAGTATACGTTTAAATTCTATGAATTAAATGAAATTACTAAAATGTGTGATAAAAATGTATTTGTTGATACTTTTGAGTTAACTTATACATTGATGAGAGATATGGAGATTGCCTACCTTATCTGATAATATTGAACGCATTGCCGTGTCTGCTAGTATTATTATGCTTATAATATTATAATAATGGTTTATACTTTATAGCTGATTGGTAGAACGTCATAACTCATAATATTATCACGGAGTCATCATTATGCCGTACAAAATAGAGATCTTATTAGTTATTATAGAGCTATGACAATAATAACGTTTAAATAACTAATAAGTACCTATGGACCCCATATGACCGTTTGGCACACAGATTATTTACTATACTATATAATATAGGTATATAAATATATGTCGACGGGGAAAAAAAACAAACTGTTTTATGGGAAAAAAAATTAATAATAATATTTAACGTGCATAGGTAATACACTTTTATATACATTTTAATATTAATGCTCTCTTTACAAAAAAAATTTAATTTTTTGTTCATTCAATCTGAGATAAATTTTTACCAACCAAAGGTAAATAAATATAGTTTTTGGTTTCGGTATAGGTTTCGGTTTTTAACGGTCTTAACCGGTATTCAAAATGGGTATCAAATATTGGTTTCAAGCCCTGCCTATAATACACATAAAAAAAATATTCAAAAACACAGACTTTTAAGATATTGTACTGTTAAATAGTTATCTGGTATATCGTATATGTATACCTACAGTAACTGTAGTGCAGGCTAGAGTCAATATATTTTCGAGATTAATGATGATAGTAATAATAAATCATTAAGTTAAACCAAATTAATATGCTGAACTGATCTTGGATGATTCGTGACAGGTAACAACTAACCAAATTTAATTGTATGGATTCCAATAAAAAGATAATGATCACACGGCGCGTTGGATATTCAATTTAGGACACCACTGTCAGTCACCCATTGTAAGTTAATTATATTGTAATATTAATGTATGAGGGCATTGATTAAACAACATAATTGTAAGACTTTTTACCACCTTTATTGAGTTTTTGTTATAGTTATTAATTTCAACTCAAAGGATGCCATTTTTGAAAAATACAGAATGTCGAAAGCTACTTCAACATTTAAATTTCAAGTTACAGTATACCTATTGTTATTCAAGTTGGAAAACTTTGGGGACTTGGCCTTCTTGTGTCAATTTCTTCGAAGGGCTGACATTGCCATTTGTGTATGAGTTATCTGTGCTAAAGTTTCGATGTGCTTGTTTTGTAACACAAGTTTCAAATAGCATTTAAAGTTGGAATAAATCATGTTAGGTATTCTTTAACAATTTTTGAAATATATAAATTACTGTCATCATTTTAAACCTAATAGGTTGAGATAGTTAGTTTGTTAGTAGCAATTTTTTTGTTTTGTAGGCCAGTAACACTTCAAAGTTTATTTTTACAAGGTTTTGTTTCAAAAACGGTGAAACATCTCTTACATTTATAGCTAATTTAGATTTATGCTAGGTCCTTTTATTTCATATAAGCTTACTAAAATTAATGATGTAACACAATAATGTGCTGTTTATTTACTATTAAATAAATAAAAGTCAAGATAATTTTTTTCAACACTATAAATATTGTAGGGATGGACCTTACAACCTACTGTAGTACAACAGAGCGACACCCAACTAGCCACTTTTAGATTCTGAGTGGAACGATGAATGTATTGATTTTACAATGATGTGTGTTTTTTTATTTTTTTATATTTTTTTTTTATTTTTTTTTTGTGTCTGTGTACACGATAAGTAGTCGAAATAATGCTTCGATTTTCAACTTCAGTATCTTGTTCGATTGGAAAGTGAATATCGTTAAGAAGAATTTAAAACAATAGCTTGTTCACCTATTAAAGTAAGCCTTTCAGAGTCTTGTAACACTAAAAGTTTAAATGTAAAAGAAAACTTTTGTTCATTCTCAGAATCTAGTGATAACAGTTCAGAAACATCAAACATCAGATAAGTCCAAAGTGAAAATTAATTTAACTTTTAATTTTAATAGGTATATTAATGAACCATTTAAAAAAATGGGTTATGAAGTAACCTTACATAATATTTGTAGTAATCCAAAAGCATATAAAGGTCTTAATGAAGAATGGTATAATTGTAATTTGATTAAATTAATAAGTTCTCATATAGAATTTGAAGAGAGAAGTATATTTATAACTTTAATTAAAATAAAATTGAACGCGTCATTCAGAAGATTAGGAGATATATTTGGGATATCTGAAAATTTAGTTTGTAGACTATTTCATAACACTTTAAATAAGCTTTCTGCTTATTTTAATCAATTTATATACTGGCCTAAAGAAAAATAATAAAAGAACTTTTATCTATTCCTTTTTGTTATCGTTATTCATCTGTTCGATCTATTATAGACTGTTTGGAAATAGAAATACCGAAACCATCAGACCTGACACGGTACGAACATCAGGCCCACTTAAACAAAGTTCTCGAGCGTCTCAAGAGGTATGGACTAACGTGCAACACAAAAAAATGTAAAATCGGACTACGCGAAATTTCATTTTTGGGGCATATTTTAGACTCGGAAGGCATACAAAAGCAACCGGAAAAATTAAGCTGCATTGACAATTTTCCCGTTCCACTTAACGTTAGGGACGTAAGAACATTTTTAGTGGTGTGCAACTGGTACAACCAATTCATAGACAACTACGCGGACACCATAGAGCCCTTAACAAATTTATTGAAACAGGGATATAGGTGGAAATGGACGGATGCCGAACAACGCGCGTTTAAATCTATAAAGAACGCGCTAGTCACATCGCCGAAATTGTCCCCACCCGATTACAACGTTTTGTCTCCAAACCGATGCAAGCGAGATAGGAGCTGTTGCGGTACTTTTCCAACGGGGTGACAGACAGGAGGAAAGACACATAATATCCTACACAAGCAAAAAGTTTACAGACGAGGTACGCCGCGGTAGACCGCGAGTGCCTAGCAGTAATTTTGGACAAATTTCGACCATAACTAGAGACCTGGCGTTTCGAACTATTAACGGACAACTCGGCACAACTGGTTATGCAGGGCCGAAGACCAAAATTCAAAATTAACACGTTGGTCACTACAACAACTAGCTAATTTAGATTTTAGTACGGTACACGTCCCGGGAATACAAAACGAAGCACCGGATTTGTTATCCCGCGACCCAGCACCGGGTGCACCCGTAGACGAAGATCGACTTGAGGAAAAATTAACCCGCAACGCCAACAACCAATGTGGACCTCGAGTCTGACCGTATCTTTTCTATGCTCAATAACCACGCCAGTGACAACACACCACTCACCTCGATGACTCTCAAAAAGTGGCAGTCCGAAGACGCCGCGATTCGCGACGTAGTAGTCGGTCACAGGTGGGATGACATCGCTCGGAACGCTAGGAGCACAAAATCGGGAACAAACGCATACGTTTTTTCCGAAGGTCTCTTACGCGTAAACGTAGGCCCCCACACACCCGTCGTGATACCAAAAACCAAAGCACAACATGCAATTTGGAGGTGTCACGATCACGTCTTATCTAACCATCCAGGTTGGAAGGAGACGTACAGGGCGGTTCGAAGACGGTACTATTGGAAAGGTCAAAAAAATGACGTCAGGTTATATGTCGGTGCGTGCCACGTATGTGCGTGCACGAAACCACTAAACTCACGTCCTACCGACCCATTGCAACCCAGAACCCCCCGGCAACCATGTTATCAGTGTCGATCGCATAGGCCCATACCCATGCTCTGGTAAGGGAAAATCGTACATACTGGTAGCAACCGACTGTTTTAGTAGGTGGACCGAGGCTTACCCTTAGGAACAGCAACCTCTAAAACAATAATCGAAACGTTAGAGCGCGAGTTCTTTTCGTGTTTCGGTTACCCCCGCGTGTGTCTCAGTGATAACGGCCCACAGTTTGTGTCAAACGAAATGATAAAAGCGTTAGAACACTGGGGGGCCCAGGGTTGGACGACTCCAGTCTACCACCCGAGGGCCAACCCAGTCGAACGCCGTAATCAAGATTTAAAAAAAGGTTTAAGCGCACGACTAGTCGAGGGCAAACATAAATCTTGGGAAACAAAACTACCTTCAATTCTATTTTCGATACGGAACAGGTGTAACGAACTTACAGGCTACCCACCCGTGGTCCTTGTCCTCGGCAGGGAATGCAAAAGACCCGGAGATTGGGCGCTGTCTAAAGCTGCGCCGGTACACATCGAAAAATCACAGGAAGAGAGGGTAGAGCGGGGAAAACGTATTTCAGGCAAAAAGGTAGTGGTAAAACCAAACACGAACACCGGCACACCGGTGAAGTTCGATAAGGGCGACGTAGTCTACTACAGAGCACACCACTTATCTAAGGCACATAAAGATTTTCATGCCGGGTTCGCACCAAAGTGGTGGGGACCGGTAAGGCTAGCGAAGCAGGTTGGTAAAGGAGTCGTTCTAACCGACCAACAACCGCCGCGAAAAATACATGTGTCATGCCTGAAACGTGCATCAATAGGGCAAAATTAAATTAACTTTTGTCTGTACCAACCATCATTTACAGACAACATGACCGGTCAACAGCAGGAGAAGTGGCAGCAGGTGGCCGACCTGATCTAACGGCTGGGGATGGTGTCCAGTGGTCAAGATGAGCCTTGAACAGCCGCCCAGGTCACGAGGGTGACGACCCGCCAACTTCTTCTGGCCCAAGTGTGGGCGGCCATCTACAACCGGGGCTGGGCGGACCGCACAGCGACCACCATCGACACCCAGCAGCCGCACCCCGTCACTCTTATCTCTCGTAGATAAGTGAAATTTTCACTGGTTGTTTATATTTGCATTTTCTATACACAATAACCTTTTCAAAATATTTTGATTTATTTTGAACTGTTTAGAGACATTTTCAGTTTCCAATTTTATTAGTTTTTTTTTTTATGAATATCAATAAAAATTTATTAGTTGGTTAAAAAAGCTTGAAAATTTAATACAAGGCTCTACTATATTGTTTCAAAGGCAGATGAAAAATATTAAAAATCCTTAGTCACAGTTTTTTTTATTAGCATTTGAAGTCCACAATTTGACAAAATATGGAAAAATCACGAAAATTTGCAAAATATTTTGAGTTAAGAACTTGTAAAATTTTTTCTTTTTAAATCTAAGATTTTAAAATGTGATACAAGATTCTTTATAAGATTATCTACCTTTATCAAGAACTAAGTGTCTATAAGAAAGTCAAATTAAATTTTATGAGCGTTTGCAATTTTCAAATTTTTACAATATTGGATATTCACTCGATTTCTTATGTAGCGATTTCCTTATTTTGTTGTAATTCAAAAACGAATGAATGTAGTTACATAAAAATTTCACTGGATGTTTATATTAGCATTTCCTATACACCATACAATTTTGAAAATATTTCGACTCTTTTTGAGCTGTTTACGGATATTTTCAGTTTTCAATTTTTTTAGTTTTTTTTCTATAAATATCAATAAAGTTTTATAGGTTGGGCCAAAAAGTGTAAAAATTGAATACAAGGCTCCTGATATATTGTTACAATATCAGTTGAAAAATATAAAAATACATAGTCACAATTTTTTTTTTAAGCATTTAAAGATTTTTGACAAAATTTTGACAAAATTTATCAAATTTAAAATTGAATAATTATTTTGTAGTTAATAATTTATAAAATGTTTAACTTTTATAGCTAAGGATTGAAAATTTAAAACAAGATTCCACATAAGTAGTTAATTCTGTTACCAAAAAATAGTTATTTCGTTGTGATTGTATAATATTATTCATGGGTACTTGAAATTTCTAAAGTAGGTACACTATTATATATCTATGATAGTATCAGGGTTTGCTGTTGTTGTATAACGCGTTATATTTACCTAATGGATATTGTGATATGATTAATTTGGAATTTTGTTATAGGTTTCTATTATATTTTAATAATAATAATTTTTTTTAATACCATAGATAAGTACTAAGTAGGTATATAATATGTCTTATACCTATAACACTGACATACCGTCTCCGCTCAGAATCGTTTTTCTTATACAATGATATTATAATATCATTGAATTAAAATTTAATACCATCCATTATACAGTGACCCACTTGTAACATATTGTACAGCAGAGCACCTTTTTAAAATTCACTCCTAATATTTGAAAACTTAACACAAGGTTCCTCATAAGTTTTATTTATTCAATTTCTATTCAACTCATCGTATTTTTTAGTAAAAGTAAAATAATTTACCATGATAGATCACCAAATTTTTTTCTATTATAATATTTATGTTAGGAGACTAAGGAGACAAAGGAGACAAGCAAAATTTGGTAAAGGGAGGGGGTAATCAACTCTTATAGTTTATACTATAGGTACCTATAATGTACGTTTAAATTGTTATATATTATTAGCTTTGTTGAGTTGAAATAAAAAAACAGACGGGTTGCACTCCGGGAGTGCCGGCAGAAGTGACAACTTGAATATTAACATCGTGCATTTTTGAGGTTTGGGAATAATTATTGAATAATTTTGTACAAATTCCTTTAATTATCAGTATAAAAGTACTATAATTCTATGTTCAATATTAATTTATTGTGCTATAGTACTCAAACATGACAATTTATATTACATTAATAATTTAACACTTCAGAACTATTACAATTATTTTATATTAATAAGTTTATCTCTCAGAAAAATCAACTTCCATCCATAATTCTAAACCTGTTTCAAAAATCAATGCATATTATAGTAGGTATTTAATATTGTGTCTAATATAATAATATATTCAATCTTATAACATTATAATTTATTGTTTGTAATAAAATAAACACAATTCATAGATACCTGAATATTGTTGGTGTCTGCAGTTTCAGTACTTTTGACAAATAATTTTTTCAAATTATGCCGTAATTTAATACATTACAAAAACATCTAATATGGTAATAGATATCAACAAGTGTAACGTATGAAAATAAAATAAAATATTGTATAGATAGTATAAAGTCATATTCTTATACATTTATGTAGATATAAGATAAATGGCTTATGTGCCAGGTGCTATCATGGTATGTTTTACAGTCATTATCAATTTATAGGTAGGTTATAAACTATATAGTTAACTATATATATAATATATATTATATAAGAATAAAATAAAATATTAATTCAATATTTAGTAGTCAAAAAAGTATATATTTTAAATAAAAGTACCTATTTTTAGTAAAGTATGTTTAATTTACTACCGCTTTTATAATAATAGTATGCAATACAAATATATTTCATTTTCTGTAACGTAATAAGTGGTGAAGCCTCAAGAATTAAACACGAAAATGGAGATAACGGGATACTAGATAACAGATTACAACACTGACTGGAGTCTCACCGAAAAGAATCGGTTTCGATACCGGAACCTTTTGAATATTGGAAACCGACACCTCACCGTATACCTTATTTAAATGAATTTAAAAACCGGAATTGATACTTTTACTTGACAAATTTTTTTACATAAGTAAAAAACCAAATCTGGTAACATTTTTTTTTTATTTTCTAAGAACCGAAAAGAAACCGAAACCTAAATGTTAGTTTTTCTGGGAACCGAATAGGAACCGGAACCTTAAAAATCATCAAGGTTCCAGTCCCTGGATTACACACTACTCACAGCTTAAATATACATGTCATATGAATTGCCTAAATATTACTCCTTAAAAAATGATACGCTCCAGCCTAAATTGTGGCATTCTTGAAGCAGGTGATCTATTATGGAATGGTGATCGACCAATTTAATATAAGAGCTATAAAACTAAATTCGTACATAAACATTAATTTTGTTATTATAAGAGAATGCCACCCATGCATTTGTTGTCTCCGTCTTACACAAGTACGACACTGCAAATGTTCGTTCACTAGTTTCAATAATGTGCTGTTAGTTTTGATATTATAGTGAACTGACATGTTATCAACATTTTAGGTAAGAACATTATCTGTGCTTAATAGTTGGCTTTTATTTGATATTTTAATTGTCAAGCATGATATGAGCATTTTATTTTATCTGACTTGAAAATGAAAATATCGAAGAATCGCCAACGTTTAAGCATATAATATAATGTTCTCACAATCTTACCTAAAATGTCGATAACATGCAGTGGCAGCTCGTGTATATGTGCACAAGTGCATATGCACTACCTACCCAAAAGAAAAATTGAAAACATAAATTATAATTATTAATTTATTATACAACTAAGTACTTATAGTGTTATTAAGATTATTTTTAAAAATAAAAAAAAACATAAATTCAGAATATTATGAAAACAAAATAATATTTGGATTGGGTTATTTAATATTTTTAAACTGCTATTATAACAACTTATTGGGAATCTTGTATTATATTTACAAGTTATTTTTTCAGGTGAAAAAGATGGACAATTTCTCAACTGTTTTTTATTAATACTTATAGCAAAAAAAAAATTTGCAAAAAAGCATTTTTTTATTTTTATTTTTGGAGGTCCCTAGTGATGGATGTCTGTGTGCATTGAGCATTGCATCTGTTAGTTAGATATAAGGTAAACATTTTTAATCTCAATTATTTTCATGATTTTAATATACCATTTGGACATTAAAAGTTATAAATTATTGTAGTATAAAAACTGAACATTTAATTAGGTAGGTACCTATCAATATTTGAATGTACAATATTAAAGTTAATTTATCATTATTGAATATTGATACCAATAAACTATTAGGTAATGAACTTCACTAAATGATCAGGATCAATTACAAATTTAGACATTTATGTAACATTGTAATTTTTAACATCCAATAGAGATACAATATTAGATTTTGTTACTTCTATTTATGCTAAAAAATTTAATTTTTTGTACTACCTTACTATAAATGTGAGTACAGCAGTTAGCCAGTGATTTGTGATCTACTTCAGTTGGGATGCTTGGCATAATTATGATGATTGTATTATTTATTATTTTAAACCATTATATTTACCACTTAAATATATTTTATACTTATATCTAACATTTTTTTATAAAGAATAAATATCTCAAATTGTTATACAATCAATGATATTATAAGTAGGTAACACCATTTTTTTTTGAATTAGTGTTGTTTGTGGTTTAGTATACAGAATTATTCCAACTAGTAGGTAGGTAATTGATTAAAAAATAAAAAAATACTTGTATTGAGTATTTATAATCAATGGTAATAGGTACAGTAGGTCATAAGCAACTTTTTCATATATTTTTGACTGAAGAATTCATAATTAAAAATTACATAATAATAAATAATAATTATATAAATGATAATGTTTACAAAGTTTTTATTTTTTATAATTTTTCTTATGACAATATAAATATAACTTATATTTTTATCATTTCAAATGTATCAATATAAAGGTTTATATAGGAAAATATTTCCATGAAGTTCATTAAATCATATATTTATGAACTGAACATTTGATTTTAAATATTATTATACTAAAAGTTTACTTTTTAAGTATCTATAACTAGATGTTTTCTAAGAAATAAAGTTTTCAGAATAAAATTAAAATTGGAGTAAGAATGAACATTAAATAAATAAAAAAAATCTTTAAACATAAGGATGGGTATACATTATTTGGTAAAATGTATCTTATAATATAAGCATTGGTATTTTTATAGGAAAATATGAGGAATAGAAAGCATTAAAACATTCCCTTTTGTTGTTTGTTTCTTGCAGCATTTCTTCTGTTATGGTTCCCGCTGAATGCTTTGTTCTCATTTTTCCTTTGCCTTTCCAACTCAACATTTGGCCCAGATGGTTTAGCTGACGAAGAAGCTACTTGTGGGTTATCTAACATATTTAATAATTACAGATATTTACAAAAAATGTTTCATTTTTTGTTTTTACTAGTAAATACTCACTTCTATTCTTTTTTTTAGATTGCTTTGCAGCAAATTTCCTAGCTTGTCGTTCTCGAACTTCTTCAGGATTTTCACAGAATGGTTGAAAATTCGATACTTTCTGTGGTTCATCATCTGAAGACTCTTCTTTTATAACTTCAGTTATAGCTTTTTTCTCCATTAAAACCCTTGGTACAACATCTGGTCTTCTCTTTGTATTTTCATCTACTGGTTCTGGTCTAACATATTCAATTTCATACGTATCATTGTGTTCATCATTATAATATGAATCCAATTCAGCACATGTAACTTCAGTGACATAATATTTTTCATAAAATGGGCGCATTTCATTTCGGAAAGATTTATTGTCTAAGAGTTTTTTAAATTTCTTAAGTTTCTTATTTCTTAATAAAAATAAAACATAATATTAACAAAAATTAATTATAATATATCGATAAATAATGTATATAGTTTATAGTTTTATATTATTCCTTGAAGTAATAAAACCTTCCCAACTTACCCTTTAATTGAAGGATCAAAACCAGTAGCATTATCCTCATACGCTGACATCAAAGGAAGATTTAAATCATACTGAGTAAGTTCTGAAGGGAGACAATTTTCAAAGACCATGTTTATAACTTTTTCATAATCCATTTCATAATATTCTAAACATTTCTATAAAACAATAAAGGATCAATTATAATTAAATGTTAGAATTAAAAAAATACAAATTAACTAACCTGGATGAATCCATCTCCTAAATGGGGAAATAAATCTTTTACATTATTTATAAGAGACTGCAATTTTGCGTTCTCTATATTTGTACTAATGGTTTGTACCTAAACATACAAATTTATAATATTATTATTTTATATTTTTATTAATAATTAACAATAAATAAACTTGATAAGACAATAACCTCCAACTGTTCTTCTTGTAATTCTTTTTGTGTAAGTTCAGTATATGGTTTATTAATTAATTCTAATGATTTTAATAAATAATCATATCTTGCTGAGTCTCTAAATGGTTTTTTTTTTAATTAAAATAATTACAAATAAGTTATGTATCATTAAAAGTTCTTACATTTCCTTATTAGATTTTTGAAATTTCCTTATATCCTTAGTTAAATTATATACAAGAGTATAGTCGTTGACAAATTCATTGTATTCTAGTAGCTCACTAATAACTTCTAAATACTCTTCTACGGCATTCTCTGATCTTTGTAAAAATTTAAAAATAAATAAATATAATACTTTTTTATCATAAGTATAATAACTTAAGATGGATATATATTTACTTATTTGTAATTTGGGTAGATATATGAAATAAACACTGTCTAACACTTTTCACAAGTAATAATCTTGATGCGTGAATCTTTTCTTGGAATTTTTCCATTTTATTCATAGCAATTACTTTCTTATAAACTATTGGTTTTATACTATGATAAAAGGAAGCTATTCTAAATAAACATAACAGAAAAATAAAATATATTAGTTATTTACAAATAATTATGTTATAGGTTTATTATACATACTCAATATGAAATTTCTCTTCATAAAAATTTCTAGACGCCATTGGATAAATTTCCAAGAAATTTGTAATATTATATGATATGTCTAATAAATAATTAATATTATCTTCGATCAAACAAAGATTTCTTTCTCCAATGTCTGTAGAGGTTTCATTAATTTGACACATGAGGTTACCATACCCCATCTCTATTTCGATTTTATCTTGAAACTGATTTAAGCACTAACAATTTTGTTATTTAAAATGTTTAATATAAATATTATATTTACATTTTATGTAAAAACTTACATTAATTGTAAATTGAATAAAGTTTTTTAAGTTTTCTTTGTATAATTTTTGACAAGTAAACAATTCTTTGAAAATTATTTCTAATTCCTTTTTATATGATTGGCCATAAATTGAACATATATCAAACAACATGGGAATACTTATAATATTGTTATGACATAACAAGCTCCACATATACTGAGGTGACATACAATTCTCCTAATGAAATAAAACAAAACATTTATAAATTGCCTGAAAATGCTGAGAGTATTCATACTTTATTTTCAGAGGATTTAGTTAGTCGTTTAAATAACT
Organism: Macrosiphum euphorbiae; assembly: GCA_949089665.1. NCBI lineage: Eukaryota > Metazoa > Arthropoda > Insecta > Hemiptera > Aphididae > Macrosiphum > Macrosiphum euphorbiae. The sequence goes on along the minus strand of CARXXK010000002.1, from coordinate 70,403,899 downwards.
TATAAGCAAAATTATCAATTTCATTGTAAACGATCAAAACATCACCATCCTGTGGAAGTTGATCCATCAAGTGAGGAGGAGCAGCTTCTTGAAGAAATGTACATAATCCCATAGTAGCTTGTTTGTTGAAAACAACTGTCGACCAAAATCTAAAACATTAAAATAATATTATTATAAACTCAAATATGTATTAATTATTGTTATATTTACTCTTTAAATGGTAAATTGAGAAGTGTTTTAAAGTCTTGAACCAAATACTTCATCTGTTCTATCCAACATTCTTTTTGAACCAAATCATTGGTGATTGATTTTAATGGATGAATGTATCCCAAAAATTGTCTTTTTAAAGCCAACTTTTTATCCTAAATATTTTAATTCAATACTTCAAAATTTATGAAGATAAATTGTTATTATTTTATATTTAATGTTTCATTATTGTTTTAGCTAGGTATTCCTAATTAATGCTATAATAATAATTAACGATTAGCAATTTTTACAACTATACTTCTATTTTCCTTAATTATTATACACATATTTTAAAGAATTTCTATATTTTAATTACCTATTTTAAAAGTTTCTATTTTGTTTATCTAAAATTCTAAAAGTATTAAAAGGACGCTACATAGACATTTGTTGTCTCCGTCTTATAAATGCGTAATATAGCAAATTGTACGCTCAGCAGATCACTTTAGCTGTGGTAGTTTAAAAATTAGAGCAAATTTACCTCATTTAACATTTAAAGGTAAGATTATTATCTAGAACATCTCATAGGCTTTTTGTTATATTTTCATTTTAAAGCAAGTTATGAGTATTTTACACACAATTTACAATTTTTAAATACTCATAACTCGCTTTAAAATTAAAATATAATAAAAAGCCTATGAGATGACGCAGATAATAATCATACCTTGAAATGTTAAAAGAGGTAGTCATATTATTCTAATTTTTAAATTAACAGAGCTAAATGTAATCTGCTGAGCATAGAATTTGTTATATTATACACGTTTAAGACGGATACAACAAATGTCTGTGTAGCGTCCTCTTAAGTGGGCATTACATTAATATGGCTATACATATTGTACGGTACCTATTGCAAATTTTATCGATTGATCTATTGTTATTTATTATGATTATTATAATTTATACATTCACAGATGATACAATAAAAATATTCATAAGTAAACAAATAGTTAACACGTTGACTGCGTACTTCTTTTTGCTGTTTTCACACAGTGCATATGATAAAAGTAAAACAAAATAAATTTAAAAAAAAATAAAGAACGTGCTCATAACGACGTATGTATACATATTTAGAAACATGCATTTAATCCATACTAAATAATAATAAAATAACATTCAGCCACGCGTAGGGAATATTAAACCATTTATTTTAAATATATATTAGACGCCGATGATGAATTATCCTCATTACGCCAAATAGCATCAGTACGCATTCTACGTGTTAACATTTGAATTTGGAAAAAATAAAATAATAATATTAATAATACCTAACGATAGTTGGAATTCACAAATTAGTCATAAACATTCATTATTAATACATTTAAAGGTAAGAATATTATCCAGGAAATTTAAAGAATATTAATTAGTTGCATTTTAAAATAAGTTTTATTATTTTAAAATTGTAATATTTTCTATAGTTATAACTCACTTTCAAATTAAAATATCAATAAAAGCATATACGATGCTAAATCACTCTAATATTGAAAATTAAACACAAAATTGATTCTGCTGAATGCACAATATTTTCTAAATTTAATTTACAAACTATATAATTTACTAAAGGTAAAATATACCTACAAAATTATTGTAATAGTACCCCCACTAATTATTTTATCACGTTAAGGAATTAAAATGACCTAGGGCTCTTTTATTAGAGGCTTACCTATACTGGCTATACTATGATATATTCTAAGATACGGACTGTACCCTTACACTGCCATTTTATTTTTGTTTGATAACCTTGTATATTTAAGCCATGGGTACATATTATGTTGTAGTACCTAGGTATGTATCAAAGTGTATACCTACTATATAATTTTTTCAAATATAATAAAAAATACAATAGCAATGACTAAATATGCAAGAATTGTAGACTAAAATCAAAAAGAATAATTATGACAATATCCATTAACTACTATAAAGCTCTGGATTTTTAAGGATTAAGTTAGATCAGTGTTTCCCAACCTTTTTTTACTCAACGCCCCTTTTAGATTTTAAAAATCTCCCCCCCCCCCCCCCCCAATCTAACTGTTAGATGATGCCATAATGATGATTAACTATGTTTATATATGTGATAAATAGCTATGATCATAATGAGAAAACTATTTTTCTGTTTTAAAATGTCAAAGTAAATTGTTATAGGTAGTTAATGGAAAGATATTTATTTAATATAAAAATACAGTTATTATACAATAGTATCAATTAAATAATAAGTTTAGAATTGAGTTAAATTTTTAGAAAAGATTACCTACAATCGGCAATGTATTAGTCTCTAGAATGTGTACTTATATAAGCTTCTGTAAGCACATTAATAAAAAAATTCATATCCAAAGACAGCATTGTAAGATAAGAATTTACATAGTATAATATAATATAATTTCAAAATTTTACTTCGACAGCCATTTAGGCGTTAGTTTTGAGTTGACCACTGCGACGAAACTAATTGTTTAATACTTAACTGATAGGTAACACACAAGCTCAAGAAGATCAAAAAGATAAAGTATGAACACAGTTAAGTTGTAATAATACTAAATTACTAACTTATAACTCACAAGTTACAAGTTATAAAATTAAAAATGAATTCTATGATAATATTATAGTTATAAGCATGGACTAAGATAATATCTTAGTTCATAGCACGAATTAAGATAATTAAGTATATCTTAATTCGTGGTTCATGGTAATAAGTAATAACGTCAACCGGTCAACCATAGGACCTAATAACTAAGTTAACGGTATAGACCGTGATATAAGTAATCTATTAGTAATTACTTCTATCATTGTCTAGACCACGAATACTGATATATGGTCGCACAACGAGCATATTATTTTATAGTACAATAATTAACTGGTGCCGAATATTCTTATCAAGTTACATATTATAATAATATTATACATACCATAAAGACTAGAGCTGATAAAGAGGCCAAACTCTGCTGTCCGCCTGCACAAAAATTGGTTCCATCAAACACGATCACAAATTTCTCCACCAGTCTGCGTGGCGGTCAAATCCGAGGCCGGCTGAGAGTGTAATACAATTTTATTATTAACCGGTCATAGATAGGACTTTATTAACTTTAAAAAATTATAATTCAAAAACTAAAAATCGCATTTAAATTATAATTACACCATCTTATTCAGCGCAAATTTATCTTTAAGACTAAATTACAAAAATATTATTAATACCTATTCTGTACTTACGTTATAAATTTTATTTTTAAATGAAGTAGGTATTTTAATTATTTATAAAGACAAGAAATGTATTACCTATACTGGTGTATTTCTAGTGGTAGATTCATATTTACGATACCGATTGGTTACACCAAAAGACGGAAATATTTATAAAAAAAATTAGCACTTAATGTTTTCGATATTTTGAAGTGTTATTTTCTTTATTTTTTGAAATTAAATTGAATTAAGCTTTACATAAAAATGTTTTAAAATGATTCGAAGTTGTTATGCCCCTAGTTGTTCAACTGGCAATTCTGAAGAAAAAACATAAAATCAGTTAAATGGAATTCAAAATAAAAGTATAATATTTAAAGCACCAAAGACAAGTCATTTAATTATTATAATACAAATACTCACAATAATATCCATATATTTTTAATACCTTGAGCAAGAATGGTAGGTACACCGAATAGGTATGTGAACTAAACATTTTCCAATTTCAGGTTCTTTATTATTGTAATGATTCGTTTGGCTAAATTGCTGGATTTTTCTGTAATAATTTTGGCACAAATGAAAATTCAAAACTCAAAAGATAAAGTTCGACATTGTTAGTTTTATATTTTGCTTACATTCGTTGTTTTCCGTCCAATTATTTATTCTTATTTTTTTTCGATCCACGAAAACCTTTATGTTCAACGAAATCATTATATAAGTTTGGGAGATATAAAAAAATTAAATATTTATATATTTTACTGTCATTACACATTATGTTGTCTAACTCATCGGGCCCACTTGGGTGTTTTTTATTATTATTTATTTTGATCCCCCCCCTCGAAACCACCATGTACAACCTAACCTAACCATGTACGCTTCTGAAATCGTGATATGTATAATGGGCGCAATTCATGTTATATTATTCAATATTATAATAGCCAGTCTGGGCGGGCGTCCGCATAGCCGCGGAGTACAGACTATTAAACTCTCTGGCTACTCGGTCAGGCCGAGAATGGAATGTCGATAACAATAAAGAAAGCCATGAACACGTTTTTCGACTGGGAGTTTTCTCAATTCATATTTCACTATACCAGCAGGGGACCAGAATAAAATGCGTTTACTCTGCACATCATAATATTGGGCAGCGGACAGAGAAACCTTATTTGTTTCGTCTCTCGTCATCCATCTTCGTATTTACATTAATTATGTTACATTTTAATTAGGAAATGGATTTCAATGCATGTACCATTTTTTTCTTTGTTTCCTAAATGCAATACAGATTAAATAAAAAATTTCTCAGGAAATGAAATATATACGTACCTACATATTGAAAAAAATCAGAGTTAAAAAATATTATGTCTAGCGGTCGCAACGACTTTTTCGTCACCCACCTCTGTTTTTTCCAGAACCTATGTCAGACAATCCGTACATACCAAGTTGTATTGTTCTATACTCAATAAAGTATAAGTTGTAACCTTAATGGTTCGTTAATATTTTGACTCATGTTAAGCTATTTATACTATTTTTTATTATTATTATTAGTTAACCCGCGGCAACTTAGGCCATAGGGTGGTTTTTATACTGTGGGGGAGGGAACAGTAATGGTAAACACTTGTGTGTAGTTTTGGCAGATTTTCAAGTGGGCGCCAGTAGGTATCTGCCATGCCCTGCTCCTGCATGTAGCGGATGGCGGCACTTGTTGTCCGGACACCGTGACTTGTACGAAGAAAAATGCCACCCGTGAACCGAGGTTTGAACCAGAGCCGGTTTGCTTCACAAGCGACTCCTTGGGACGGCCAATCCGTCCCCCTTTTTATACTATTATAAACCTCAACATGACATATATATATATACATAATATATGACAATTTCGATTATGTATTATTAGTTTTTTTTAAAAACTAATGTGGATAAAAAAATGTTTGCTTGGTCAAAAAACATAAAAATGTAATACAAAGTTCCTCGTAAGTTGTTGTTATTGGAAATTAAAAAAAAAGTTGAACTCAAATCCACAATAATATTTTATGAGCTTCTGATGTTCAAACTAGGTAACAAATTCTCATTAAACGATTTTCTTTTTTTGTTGTAAGTCATTAATTCAAAAACAAATAACAGTAGATACTTGAAATGTACACTATATTATGTTTTTTTAATAACTTTCTATACTTGATAAAATTTAAAAAAAATGTCGACTTGTTTCAAGTTGCTTACGGACATTTTCAACTTTCAATTAGTTAATGTTACTCAACCTTCAATAAAATTGTATTTATTCGGTCAAAAACTTGAAAATGTATTAAGAGGTTCGTCATATGTATATGATTTTAAGCATTTGAAGTTTAAATTTCGACCAAATGAATCATAATGAAAATTTACAGATTATTTTGTAGTTAAAACTTTATGAAATGTTCAATTTTTATAGCTAAGGTTCCACTCGAGTAATTAATAATGTAATCAAAAAATATAGAAAATATACAAACACAGTTTTTTTAAGTTATTTGATATTAAAATTTGGACGAAATTAGATATTTATATGAAGAAAAACTTAAGTTTTGTGTCATAGGTTAGAAATATTATTTGCGGGTGCTTGAAACTTTGTATATTGAAACGGTTATTACATACAAAAAATATTAATTCAACTTACCAGCTACTATGCAACCGTATTAATATAATATAAAATATCCTTGGCTTATTAAGTATATTTAAAAACTCCAAAAATTAGATTTTGAATAAATAAATTATAAAATGAAAAAAATGGTTTGATCATATAGGCATAATATAACCAATTAACATGTAGGTACCTACCTATAAATTATAATATAACTTAATACAATGCCATGTATGTATAATGTATATAGTCATAACGAAAAATATTATTTGGTAATGTGTATAGTAAAACTCATACCTATTATAATTCTATTATCATATTATTTATTTATTGTTTCGACATAAAGACTTATTTTCGGCCCCAGGACAATATATTTTCGTCACGAGGTTCTCCGATGGGGATTGCACGAAGATTCCTTTCGGGAATTTCGAACACCTTCCCACTGGTGATAAAAGTTTCCCGATGATCCTTTTTTTCGGGTCCGACACCGACTGATCACACTTGACCTTGAACTGGTAGATGGTGGACGGCATGGGAAACTCTCTAGGAAACAGATAGTTCATACACACTTGGAATAGACTGACGTAGCATGTCTCTTTGTCACTGCCTTGGCATATGGAATGGAATTCTGAGTTACAGCTACAACTCTGGTCACTATTGTATAGTGGTGAAAACATTAGCTTTCATTAGGGTAGTGATTATTTGAATGATTTTATTAGTCGTTTGATTATCATTCACGTGACATGAAATTATATTGCAATAATGGCTGTGGGTTTGTTAGATTGAGTAAAAGGACATGCATAAGGATGGTTAGCTAGTATAATAAACGATCTGAAGAAGAATAAATATGGCTAGGTAATATTATAAAGCAGTCGCGTCAACTCAGTTTTTCAATTGTTCATGCCAAAATATTTGCAGGTCATTTAAAATAATTACAAGGTCTATACAAGTATATAGGTTAAATCAGCACATACATATTATTTTTGTTATCCTTGTGTTATTGCAACTGATGTGGGGAGTGCGTTATCATTACGTCTTCTACTCCTTACCCGTTAGCATTACTTTCGTCGTACCAGTACTTACATTATACATGATTCCTAGTAGGTTTAGGCAATACTGGACAAATGGATGCTATTTTTAACAAGGTAAGTTAAAGTAACAATTTTTTCCAATTAAGTTAAAAAATGAATTGACAAATAGGTACTATAAATTTAACTTTAATTAATAAGTTATGTATTATTATAGATTACCTACTAGCTGATACCGTGCACTTCGTTGCTCGTTAAATGTACCAACTCTATATAACTCAAACTTTGTTCAATTCATTATTTAATATTCAGTGTATAGTATTCAAAATGTATCTTAACTTTTCGGTCTTTTCCTTTACCAGGAATAAAAATTCTGATTTGCAGCAGTATATTATCAGGTAGGCCAATCTACCTGCTTGTTGTTTGTACATGAGTGTATGATTTAACTATAAAGTATCAAAGTTATACCAAGTTTGTCGTATTACACCTATGGTGGATTAATATAATAATATCAGATAAATAAAAAAAAACAAATTTAACCATTTTTAAATTAACCTGTCTTCTTCCCAGAGATCTAATATACTCACAAACATTCATTTATATAATAAATATATATATTGACAAAAATAAACAAACATGCCCGATTAACCAATAGCAACCAATATATAATACCTACACTGTTGGGCCACTGTTGTATTTCTTACATCCAGATTTCCTACTTTTCCGGTGGATTTTCCTAAAATTTTCTTTCTTAAAAACCTCCTGGCAATTAAAAACGTCTTAAAAAAAATTTGATCCAAATCGGACCAGCCGTTTTTGATTGTTGAGGTATAACGACGTTTTCAAGCTCCATTTTTATATAATATAGATTATAGATTAAAAAAATTATATAAATATTTTTTTAATAATAATTTTTTTTCACTTGTCTATCCAAGCAATTTACTATAATAATACCTACTTAATGATTGTCGGAGTGATGAAAATGATGAAAAATTATCGGATACATTTTTTTATATTTTTTTATGGCACTTTCCTTAAGCTCGTAGCAATATAGAATAACTTAATAGTATGTTATCGAAAATGTCGATAGTTATTAGTAAATACTACCTACTTAATAAATTACTTAATTGTGTACCTATATTCTATCTTCTTATGTGTGTGTGTGGGTCCATATTACCATGGCAACCAACCACATGAGGAGAAATAGAATGATAGTCCGTCTGTGTGGTTGTCCTTGAGGTAATTGGTTGCCATGGTTAGGTTAGGTAACCTACCCATGGGTTTTGAAGCTATTATAATAACAATTGGTTTAAAACTGTTGTTATGGTAACGGTTATATTATAAAATAAAACAAATTATTCATATAAAGTTGGCATTTTTAATGGGCAACGAAGTGCAAGGGATCAGCTAGTAATGAATAAAATAAGTTTAATTAATTAAATCATCTGGATAAATTCATCTAGATAACGATAATTTTTATCTTAGATAACTGTCTAAATTAATATTTTCTATTTATCTAGATAAGATAAGAGATAAAATAATATTTATCTACATAATTTATCTAGATAAACTCAACACTGGTGGTAAGATTGTAAGAATATTACAATTTATAACAACATTTAAAACGTTAACCAAACTTTTTTTAACATGTTAAAAGTGGTTTAATTTTCATAATACATCTGCAGTATGTCTGTATATAAAAAAAAATAGTGTGCGACGTGCGTTTTAATGAGTTACCAATTTCTGCTAAAAGTATACCATTCCCTTTCTCCCAATATCAAATACAAAGGAAATAATTAAGGAAATAATAAAGGAAAGAATTTTTTGAAAAATATTGAATGATTTTAGGGGGATGGACAAATTATTATTTACATAAATAAATCAGTGGTGTCATATCAGTTTTAAATAGGAGGGGGTTAGGGAGTTAAAGTTTTGACCAGCCATATAACTGAACAAAAAAATACAGATAGTTTCGCTCGCAAGATAATTGCCACTTACAAATTTATCTCGATATAATTCCCATCTTACATAACTTTATACGTATCTGAGGAAAAAATAGTCTTTAGGTTTTTCGAAATCATAGATAATTTTAAGAGTGATATAGTTCATTTTTAGAATTTCTATAGTATCAGCGTCTACAAATAAACTATAAATATTTATTATTATTATTTCAATAGTGTTTAGTGCTTACACATAAAATATTTCCTTTAAATTATGGTTGTGTTATTTATCCAACAATCTGTCCAACCATTGGACTGCTTTCACAATCAGACAGGGGCAAATTCCCTCATTGCTACCACTCAAATAAATAGATAAATGCATGGTTCATAATATATCATAATGGTTGCAACATGTACTTACCACAATATAAATATATCTATAGGTAATAGGTATTTACTTTGTTTATACAAGCGTAAAATACCTATTGAAGTCAAAACTTTAATGAAATTCGTAAAAATTAATTCGTTTTCTGTAAGCCGTATGAGTAATGATAAAATTATGTAGGAAATAATAGTCAGGCATCGGCGTCCATGCGGGGGTGCCAGGATGTGCATAGCACCCCTAGCTTATAAAGCTTATAACTTATTTTGAGCTAAAAATATTGTTTAAAGTGTAATTTTGGGTCTATAAGGATGAGTTTATTCAAGTTTGTATTAGTGACGCACTAATACAAACTAACGCTACGGATGTGAATTACAGATGTGAATCTATTATCACATTGGCTGTTTTAACTCAAGTTTATTTTTAGTATTTATTAATAGAATACTGAATAAGATTTAGTTTTTGTGTTCTGTCTACCGATATGATAGCTTATTGATATGTATATATTGATAAATATTAGTTATTATTATTCCGTTTGATAATAATATTATGTATATCTATTATATTAAATAAATTTCAATCGTTTATAGACGGGTATATATTCTTAGTAGTAGTGTAGTATCTTTTTTTAATGTTTTAATTTATTATTTAATATGAAATTAAATTAATTTATGTCTGGTAGGTACCTATAACTTGTATAGGGGTTTTTCACTTTTTCGGGCTAAAACATTTTAGCACTCCCAAGTTTAAGACTGAATGACGTCTGCGCCTATGTAGTCAGAATGTGTTATACATAGGAAAACATAGAAATACAATGAAATACAGTAGGTACATTACATGAACTACGATAATGATTTTAATAATTGTAAGATATCGCGGGAAATAAATCGTATGGTTTTTGGCGGAAAAAGGAAAGTTATATACTTTTGGCGGATACCGGATATGCTCGACTTTAACCCGCGCTAAGTCCTAAGTGTATTGTATTTTGTGACATAATGGACCAATGAAATGTGTGGTTTTTGTCTATATAGAGCAGGGATGGTGAACCTAAATCACGCGTGTCACAGAGTGATAAGCACACATTATTAAATTATTTCAGTGACATTCCGCAATTTAAAAAGGTACCTAGGTACATAATATAATTCGTAATTTTTACTTCACTTTCCAAAAAAATTAATGATAATTTGAAATCATTTTTAACTTATTATTATTGTAATATATTTTTATTTTTTATTTTTTATAATAATTATACAATCTATACTTTATAGCATAATAAGTATAAGTGACAAGTGACAAACAAAACATGATAATCGTGATTAAGAAGTCACCCACTAGTGACTCTTTGCGTGATGGGATTGTAATATATCGTAAGATATTTTTAACTTTATGTCGTAATCTGTACTTTCCATTTCCCAATCTCGTAAACAAAACGATTTGACTATCAAACGGTCAATACGCAAATGCGAATGAATAAATTCGTATAGGTATTGCATTTAAGTAAGACACGTACTACGTAGGTAGGTACAACAGAACAGTCGTCAACAGAAACCTATAGTTTTGGATGCCTTATACGAAGACTATTTTAACCAACCTATTCATTATTGTTTCGGACTCAATTTCGTTAATATTGTTTAAATATAATTCACGTTTAACCGTTGGCAATTTAAGACATTGGTGAGTATTATTTTGTTTACCGATATTTCAATAACAAATTAAAAATTCGTTTAAAATAATTTCTATTATATTATAAATTTATAGATTAAAGGTGTCCAAAAAATTACAACTGAATCTAGGTAAAAAGTAGTAGTGAGAGATTATTCCACGAACAATTGTCAGCGGATTTTGGTGTGATTCAAAACAATAATAAGGTATTATGTAGCTTGTGTATCAAAACAGTTATAAGAGGTACCTACCTAGTTTTAATGTTAATAGACTGTTAAGAGACATTTCACGATAATATATTATTTTCTCTATCAGCCGAAGAAAAATTAGAATTTATTTCTCAAAAAGTAAAATTTTTTTAGTAGTCAATCAAACAATATTAATTAAAGAGGCTTTTAAACAAAATAATAATATTTTATCAGCATCTAGTTTTTTTGTATCACATTGCATTGCGCAGCATGGTAAGCCACTTTCTGACGGAGAATACCTACTTAAAATAATAATAATAATTATTATTATTATTATTATTAAAAGGAGTTTTTTTTAAGACTTCTAACAATTTGTTTCAAGATTTTACTAATAAAAATGAAATATAATAAATCTATTTGCCCATTAGTAGAAGTACTATTAAATATCGTATTATTTGTATGAGTAATGATATAACAAATCAACTTCAAATAGATTTAGCTTCAGCAAATTATTTTTCAATCTGTCTTGATGAAAGTTCCTACAGATGTAACTTCACAGGCAGTTTTTGTTAGGTTCAGTAATGTTAATATTATGAGGAAAGAATTAATAAAATTAATGACGATTTCTATTTTCTACTAAAACAACTAGTCAAGAATGAATGAATGTAATTGAATTCACCAATTCAAAAATAAATATAAATAATATTGTTTCAATAACTATGGATTTGTTCAACTTTTTTCAAAAGAAATTTCTCATCCATTGATCAGTTGTCTTCGCTTAATACAAAAGAAGCGTTATGTGCTGAAGACAGCTTGAAATCGCTTCAAAATGTAATGGAAGTAGTTACAAAAGTTGTCAATTTCATTACATCTCTTGCTTTAAATAATCGGGAATTTAGTAAATTATTAGATGAAGTTGAATCATAATATACTTTCCTTCTAATGTATAATAATAGTGTTCGTTGGTTGAGTCGTGGTCAAGTTCTTCATCGATTTGTTGAATTATTAGAAAAAATACGATTTTTTTTTATTGAAAAAATTTCAAGACCATCCAGTACTTAAAGATTTAAATTGGTTTAAACGATTTAATGTTTTTCTTTGATTTTATACAATATATAAGGAATTAAATAAAAACTTCAAGGGGACGATCTTATAGAATCAAACCAAAAAGTTCGCCATCCCTGAAATAGACCAAATTTTTTAATAGAAATCCTAAGTGTGCGGTTTTTAGATGCATTCTTGAAAAAAAAAAAACATGCTGAAATTTCTCAGATATGGCCGTGACCTGTTTTCGGGAACCCAATTTACCTACTCCACACCCAACGATAAAGTCTGTCCGATCACGATGGCCATTTACATAAAAAAAAAAATTAAAAATCTTAACCATTTTACCCCAATAAGTAATTAAGAATATAATAAATATATTTGTAGTAAAATTTTAACAAACGGAAAAACTTTGTGAAGGAAAATCACCTAGCAGTGGAGTAAAACGATATCTCATTTTTGGTGGAAAAATGGAAAATGGACCCGACCATTACGGTAAATATACCTATAATATGATGTGCACGTACTTTTTGGAAGACATACTGCAGTTTGCTCTAACGCATTTTTTCTCCAAGCATCTATTCTGGCAGTTATTCAAACGGGTTCTGAGATCTCTCATTACTTTTGCGTTCTTTTGAAGTACGCTATCGCTAAACCGTATGGATTCCTTACGACTTGTAGCAGAACTACAGCAAGAATTCATTTTTTAAATCTTTGATAATCACAATAAAATGTATTAATTAAAATAATATACTGTCTCAATATTGTTTACAATTGACAATAAAAATTAACTGATATAGACTTCAGTAAACAATACAGATGATTACGGAATGATTAAATATTATTTATTCTAACCAGAATGTATAATATTATATATTATATATTATAATAAATTAACTTAATAGGTAGATATACAACATTATATTACTATATCAAGACTCTTAGGTGAGCATATTATTTGATTAATATTTATTATACCTACGTTAACATGAAATTATAATATTTAATTCTCTTAATGGAATATCATATTGTTTGGTATATTGCTTGTTAGATAGATAGATTAAATGCATATTGCTTAATGCTTACATAGACATTAATGCTTTTCAGAGAGATGATGAGCTTGTTGAGTTGACTACTTATAATGGCTTGGATAATGGTAATGGATCTAATAATGAAACTAGTAGTAATGCCGATTTATGGTTTAAAGGGAGTACAATACAAGTGGAATGGCTTCTTACGCATTTTAACTGTCTAATAAAAGAAACTAGAAAAATAGGGAACCGTAATAGACCATATATGGTATGGATATATTGTAAACAATTTGAATCTGAGATTTCTAAATATTAAAAAACGGACTAGTTTCAATGTGTGGAGGCATTCAAATTGAAAGTAGACAGAAATTGGAAAGGGTAGTTGATCATTTAAGCTCTAAAGCTCATCTTGTCAAAGAAGAGAAAAGAATCTTTGGATACACAACGTGAAAGTCATCCATGGATCAAAATTTAAAAAAATCATCAATCTCAAGTTATTAATCATTTACTGCATTTATGTATTGATGTATACAATGATAGTTTATTAGAAACTCCAAGTGCTAGGACCTGGCCAGCTCGTTCATTATCACGCATGATGGTATCATCTGTACATGCAAAATTAGAAGAAAATTGGGATGCTAAATTAAAAATTTTTGATCTTTCCCCTTCAGATCTACATTAAAGGGACCCTGTAGTTTAGTCTGAAATTGTTGGTTCATTAGAAAGGAAAAAATTATCTGAGAACATGGCAAATGCTTTATGTTATGCTATTCAAGTCGATGGTAGTTCAGATAGGTCAAATAAAGACAATACATTTATAACTGAAAGGTATATACCAAAAGAAAATTCAGCCGAAATTTTCACAGTATAAGGCAAATGAACGTAAAAAAGATTAAGTGTCTATAAACAGGTAAATTAAAAAATATGTTATGTAACATTTTGAGGAATATTATAAGATAAAATTAGGTTTCTATCAGCATTTGAAAAATAAATTTAAAACCTTTTACATTTTAAGACCATTTCTATAGTATTATTATAGTTCATGGTTTTACTGTACTTGAACATTTATACATACATTGCAGGGTGCATAATTATTACAATACATGCATTATACATAATAAATAACAGAAGTCGGCTAAATTGTTTGGTACATATAATATTATATTACTATACAAGTATATTAACTAGACAGTAGTATTGTTTTTAGATTAATATTAATATAATTTAATTTTGTTAGAGATATGATATAGGTACTAAATATATATTACAAAATTCTTCATAATTATGGGCATTGGGCAGTATATTGAATGCTCTACAGGTACAGAAGACTCCATCACAAATTTCACTCATTATCTGCAAATTATTAATATTAATTAGTATTGTATTTTTATAAAAAAAAAAATCAGTAGGTAGTTAATATGTAGTACCTACCCCTACCTATACGGATAATAAAGGTATGAATTGCACATTAAATTAATATAATATGTATAGGTATGGTATGTTGAAATAATATATTAGTAATATATATTATTACCAATATATAACGTCATAACGGTATAATATAATACCATGTAGTAAGATTCCTGACGGTTGACAAACTGGTTGGTAGGTACTATTGTACTATTATTGAGTAAAAAACTTTTATTTGGTGTAATTTTTCCAAACAATAAAAATTGTAAGTACAGATAAATTTAATTTCAATAGATTTGTTCAGGTACTTTCATAGATATACATACTTTAAAGTTTAAATACTCCAGTGACTACTAATGTACCTAGGTATATCATAAATTTGTGTTAATTAAAAACAACCCATCAATTTGTTCACCAGTGGTTGGATAGTTTAAAGTTGCTCTCATCAAAGAACTGCATAATGATAGATGTCATAGAAAAAACTGACTTAATATAAATAAAGTGGCATATAGTTCAAAACGTTTTTGAAAATAAGACCAAAATTGTTTTCATTGCAATGTTTGAATAAACTGTCGAACGATAAATAATAAACTAAAGATTTAGAACATCATAATATAGAGAACGTATAAGAACAAAAACCTATATTATTTTCAAGAAAATATGTTAGAATAATGTTGACTGATGTAATGGAACCATATTATATTTTAAATACCTATTAATTTATTTTTATTTTTTTTATATTTATTGTACATGTATAGCCATAGGTAAGTTACCACAAAATTAAAATGTGACGTAAAATATAAAGTTAATAGTTTGTTTTAAGTTTTTACAATCATCATAACATCATTGTCATAGATGTGAAACCTATATACCAGTGGTCTTCTAAAAACCGTGGGTTGCGACCCATTTTTGGGTCTTGCAAGATTTTAAATTAATTCTTCTTTTTAAAATAAAAATTAAATTTATAAAATTATGTACCTAAGGTAAGAAAATAATTCAAATTAAATTGTTTGTATCATAATTTTATTTATATTTAAAACTGCATATAAATTCTATACATTTTAAATTAATAATAATTAAATATTCTACCTGATAAAATGTAATTTTTATTTATTCAGTTTTAATAGTACTACTGCAAAGCATTAAGCATATTTAGCTTTTATTAAAAACGCTTACGTGGGTCGCAAAAAATGTAGGCCTAAAAAAGTGGGTCGCAAGTCCAAAAAGGTTGAAGACCACTGCTATATTATACTATATAATATGTGTTAAACATGTTGACATGTATTGTTCACACTATTAGTCATTAGGTATTATTAAAATACATATTTCTGTACTTTTACCAGGAGTCCGGAGACCAAATATTTTTAGTCATTGGATATGTGACAATAACACTTTTTTAAAATTAAAAATTGTATTCATTGGAAATGACACATGAATACATATTCAACAATATTACATTACCTTTTATTGTATACCTCTTAAATAATAAATTCATTGTCGATATCAACATATTTAATTAAATAGGGAAACATATTTTTAATGCATTAATAGTTTTATACAATTTTCAAAAGCTAATTAGGTTTGTAAGAAAATACTCAAATATGCCAAACAGGCATAAAGATTTATACAATTATAATTAATATAAATGTTTACCTATAGTAAATTTATTTTATTTTATTTTTGTTAATAGGATGGTGCATAATATATTAATATTATACTGATAACTTGTAATAATACGTAAGTCGATATCGGCGACTCGTAATGGCGGGTAGGTAATAAAAATTTTAGTTGTACATAATATCATGACAAATTAGATAGGTATCATCACAGTTGTACTAGTTTTGCAATCAAAAGTTTATTTTTTACTTAATTAAATTTTAACGATGCGTTCCTATAGGTACGTGACTTACTCAATATAAACCATTGTAAACAATTAAAAAATATATTATAATTAATAAAATTAAGTTAAATTACGTTTACCTTTAGATAATATTGTAGCTCCTTTAAAAACTGTGTGTTTCTGGTAAAACTCGCACACAAGTAACGGGCATCTTGCATTAGCTACTTCTGTCTTCACAAATGTTGGATCTTCTGTTTTCCACCATTTTATGAGGAAATAATTCTGACCATTGTAATTTTTCAAGTTGATTATATCTCTAGGTTTTAGCCCAGCTTCGAAGCCATTGAACACATAAAAAGATTTTGTCGTGGGCGTTGCTATGTTGGCCATAGTCTGTAAAGATAAAAAGTAGGTATTACAATTCTGCTGTACAGTTGTAGAACCTGGTTTTGAATTTTCAAATCTTAGGTATACATTTTAAAAATTGAATGAATATTATTAACTGCAAAATAATAAGCAATATTTCTTGGTTTTGATCAATTTTGATATTTTCTAGAGAAAATATTATTATTTATTATAAAGATACAAAAAAAAAAAGACACATATCATTGTAAAATCAATACATCCCTTGCCCCACTCAGAATCTAGAAGTGGTTTTATTATTGATTATTAAAAATATAAGAAGTATTTAAATGATTTTCAGTGAGCCACAGTTTGCCAGCCCATCCTAACTATCCCTGTCCTATGATATCTAATAAAAAAAAATATCAGACACATAGGAACAATTTTTTTTTTTTTTTATTGCAAGCATTATTGAAGTTCATAATTTAATAATAAATAATAAATAGTAATAAAAATAAATTACTAACTAATATTTGTTAAATATATTCTTCCAGATAAAAAGTTAAAAAGAATATATTACCATATGGATCTGACAAAGATTATGGAGTATTAGAACAGCCTTCTTAAATAGTTGATATTTCAATTGAAGAGTACGGTATTAAAAAAAAACTAGTTTTTACAAAAACCTAATTATTTAATGTTGATTAAAGAACAACAAACCATTATTACGTCTTATAAATAACTATTCATTATCTATGATATCTTTAGAACTTTAAAAACTATATCAAATTAATTAATTATGGTAACATTTTCATTAAAATATGAAAGTATCAAGTGCATTAATAAAACAGTTTCATAATGTTGATTATAATATGAATGTCATAGAAAAATTAAATAAATAATTTGAATAAGGTGTCATAGAAATATTATAAAAATCTTAAAATTGTATTTGGATTATGATAATGCAAAATAATATACAATTGTTTTTAACTAAAATATTATAAGAAGTATAAATTTTAACATAAATGCATAAATGTAATGTAATAATAAATTAAACCGCAAACGTTCCTGTTGATCGGGAAGCTAAGGAAATAGAGTATGAGAATATTGTTACAGAAAAACTGTTGAAAACTCATGACAGAGCCGCCTATCACCAATTAAAGTTATCACATTGTGAAGAGGGAGTTAACCTATAGGAAGAGCCCTTTGACTTTAACAAAGAATTACCTTTTAATAAATATTAGATAGTTTGGATTAAGTTAAACTACAAATAGTATAATACCTACCTACAATTATAAGAAGTTACCAGTATTTTTTTAATTTAAAAAAATATATAATTATGATTCTTCTGGCGTTCTTTTGTAGATATTGGTTGTCGATATTGGTTGTCTGTTTCTCGCTGTCCCTGTGTATAATACAAAGCAATTGATCAAAACATTCACTATTCATGCAAAAGTACAAATGTAACCGTTTAAGGTTTTTTCTAAGTTAAGGCATCAATGTATGGTATTCACCATATGTTTTATAAATTCACCATATGTTTTACTCTAAATTTATATTTGATGGACCCATAATATCATCTGTAGAACTGAGTTATATTAAATTAATATAGTTAGGGACCATAATTGTACAAAATATCTTATTAAAATGAGGTACTTACAAAGTATCACAATTTTTTAATAAATCTGTTAAAGCTAAATTTTTTTCCTCTGATGAGCTAGAGTCTGAATACATTATAAATATGTATTTAATATATTTGAATTATAATATATAACCTGGCACATGGAATACAACAAGGAAATAATGGGTAAAATTTTAAAAATATCACCTCTAGTTTTCTATTCATGTTGTATTACACTCATTTGTTTAATCGGTTACCTATACCCTTATATAAGAAGATCATTTTAATACAGAACAAAGAAAATTGGTGGGTTGGCCTAACCAGTTGATTTATAAATTCTAATTATTGTTTACTTCACAACAATACATAAGATAGGTAGTGTCTGAATGGAAGAGTGAAACATTAGGTACAAAATGCTATCAGAAATTGTAAACATATTATGTTCTTTTTCATTTAAATAACAGGTATTACTGGATAATTTATTTTCACGTGAACTATAATATGTATAACCACATAAAATGTCGTTATTAACACTTCAATATTAATAAGGGCAAAGAATGTACCTAGTACCAACCTATCTATTCATTTCATTCGGTTTCCAAAAAAAATATAAAAATTATAAAAATACACGGCTTACTAATACATGGTTATTAAAATTTCAGGTATACCTGGGTATTACAAATTAAATAAACAACTACAAAATAAAATAAAATAGATGAATTATTGGATTATTGGAAAACAATATGATTAGGTATCTTAAAAATAAAACAAAACACATAGTATTTACCTATCTACCGTAGTCAGCCACACAGATCTGATTATCTGAATAATGAAGATCCGCGAACACGTGTATGTACGTAATATAAAACTAGCCGATGATCGAAAATCGAACTGATTTATGGTTTCCCGTATGTACTGCGACTAACACACTGCTTACAACACGACTTTGACCTGATAATTAAACCAGCAAACCACCCTAACCTTTAATTTTTTGTTGTGACGTGTACATAACAATATAAAAATTTTATACCTGCAAGAGAGCTCGTACGGCGTACGACAAGTGCACCAATCATCGGACCATAGATAGGGAAGTAATCAAAGTTGGGTGCAGTTGTCCGAAAAATCGTCGTTATAGTATCATAGTGACCATGATAATGGGAATAAGGAGGCCATACTCGTAAGGCCACCCAGATGAAAAAACGTACCGAAATGAGTCACATGATCAAATGGCCACAGGCTGCGCTGCGTACGCTAAGGTTTAATCCGCGTAATTATTCATGTTTTTTCCGTTTTTTGGAAAAATTACTCATTATTTTGAACCATGACCCTCTTTAGATTTTATAGCTTGTACGATTACACGTTTACATTTGTGCATATTATGTGTATATTTCATAAATATTATTTTTATTTTTTTGTAAATAATTAAATTATAATATAATCCGTTAACACTATATCTAGTTATTTTATACCTATATATCCTTGTTCACATCAAGTCTGAGCTCGTTACTATTCGATACACCATACATATTAAACATTTATACGTGTTTTGTTGAACGATTGTTTTATACCGATATATTATTATCATAGGCGTGAGCAGACTTTTTCCACAGGGGGCGCCCCTTAAAAATTTCTGAACCAAAGATTCTACAAACATTTCTTTCCAAGAAAAGGGGTGACTTCGGACATGTGGGTTCAATTCGGATAACACCATATTTTTTAGTTATCTTATAATTTTATAACTCCTTGTAAAAAAAAAAGCTAAGTTAAAAAAAAAAAATGTTGTTATGATTAATTCTTTCAAAGACGTGATATAATATGGAAATTAAGTAAAATGACATTTTATAATATTACAAATACCTATATGATGAGTGATGACAAATAAGATCAATTGTACAATTGAATACTTACTAATCACTTATCACAGTCGTTGAGTCGTCAGAAAGTACCTATAATCTATATTATACCATCTTGCTGGTCGTCATTCGTCAGAAAATAACAATACACGAAATCGTATAATGGTAAATGGTTGCCAACATAGAAAATAGAAGAATTCTATTATCTATGGTTGCCAACGACCGGTATCCGAGAGACCGCGCCGTCGCAATCGCCGTATCGTCGTGCGTCGTCGCTGCCGCGATGAGAGTAGTGGGAATGTATAAGCGGCGGGTCGGGGGATATTTACGGTATTTTCGTTCCCCGACCTACCAAAAGTGGTAGAGGAGAATTTTTTTAACAATCGAAATAAGCTCGATTTTTATATTTTTATTAATAAGTTAAATAATTAATCGATAAAAAGTAAAAAAAAAAATGTTAATTTACCATGCGATATTGGACGATTGGAATACGATATCAAAAATCGGATTTATTATGATTGTTAAAAAAATTCTCCTCTACCACTTTTATAATAGGTATTTTTACTGTAAACCTCTTCAATAAGCCGTATTAATTGAAGAACAAAAGTAGTTTTTATTTGTATAAAATTCGGATAAGAAGAGGGCGGCCGCGGCCTAGTGAACAAAATATGGTTTCGTAATTCAAGTAATACGGCTTATTGAAGCAGTTTACAGTAAAAATAACCATTATAAAAGTTGGAGAGAATAATTTTTTTAACAATCAAAATAAGCCCGATATTTTATATTTTTACTAATGAGTTAAATAATTAATCGATAAAACGTAAAAAAAAAAATTGTTAATTTACCATGCGATATTGGACGATTGGAATACGATATCAAAAATCAGATTCCTTACGATTGTTAAAAAAGTTCTCCTCTACAATTTTTATAATAGGTATTTTTATTGTAAACCGCTTCAATAAGCCGTATTACACTATTACCTACTTGAAGAACAAAAGTATAGTTTTTATATGTATAAAATTCGGATACGAATACAAAATATAAAATCGAACCAAATTAAATAATATTTGTCACAAATATAATAATCATTTTCTTATCTGGTTATTTATAAACTATGCACGGGCGGTCGGCTGCGATAGGGAACCTGTTTTGACCATGGTGCGGTACCGCCGTTAATGCTCGCGGGGTGGTGGTATGCACAGCTAGTATCGAACGTTGCCACTGACTACGGGCGCAGCACTTGCCGAGCGTAATTTTCTGCAGTTTTCTTATAAAACATACTTTGCGCGTTCCAATAATATGGGTTACTGAGTGGTTTAATCGTAAAAACATCTATGAACAAAATTGTAGAGGAGAATTTTATCTGGTTCCGTAAGAAGCCCGATTTTTGATATCTTTAAAACATCATGAAATATATCATGATTAATAATACACTTTTTTTTAATTTTCCGGAAGTTAATTTTAGGACTTAGAAATGAAAATTTCAAAAATCGGGCTTCTTACGGAACCAGATAAAATTTTCCTCTACAATTTTGTTCATGGGTGTTTTTATGATAAAACAACTCAGTAACCCATATTATTGGAACGCGCAAACATGTTTTTAAAGGAATTTTTCGAGTGATTTTTTTGGGTGACACGTCCTCTTAAAAGACAACAACACATTTTTAACCACACCTCTTTAGAGTCAGTCGTAAGTCTGTATGAAGTGGGAAGGAATTTGTGTTGTAAAAAACAGGATTACTACCCAGAATTTACCTGTTAGTCAAACTTTTTTCGATGGGAGCTGTTTGGGTATTGACCTTTTTGAAAACGGGAGCCGTTTAGGAAAATCGGGAGCTGAATGGGCTATGCCCAACGAGATCTAGTAAGTAGTTTTTTTTTTTTAATAAGCAAATAAGTAAATAAGTAAATAAGTAAATAAGTAAATAAGTAAATAAATAAATAATAATAATAGTAATATATAGGTATATATATTCTTCAAAATGTTACATAACATATTTTTTAATTTACCTGTTTATAGGTACTTCATTTTTTTTACGTTCATTTGCCTTATGTCACAATATCAGTGAATTCTTTTTATTTTAACAATAAACCATTCTAGAACATTGGTTTTCAAACTGGGTGCCTCAAGCATTCACTGAGGTCTTTCGGATAGTTCAACTATTTGTGCAAGAATAAAATTATAAAAAAATGTTGGCTCATCAAGCACACATTTCTAATTAAATGCAGGTACATATATAATTATAATTCAAAACAATTTTGTTCATCCAATTATTTAGTGCAAAATAAAAGTCACTGTGCAGTGAAAATATATTGAGAAGCACGGTGTGCCGTGTTTAATAAAAGTTTGAAAACCACTGGTATAGAATCTAGAGGTATTGGCATTTGCTTAGCTATGGTACTTAGCTTTTGTGGATTTGTTTGTAACATCTCAACCGAGGTAACCATCGACGACAGTCTACAAATATTGAATTTGTAGAGTAATTATTATGGTGCACTACCTTATATAATATATATTATATATATTATATTATAATATTATCTTGATTTCAGATTGTATATATTATAGACTATAGTATTATACTATAGCAGACTAGTACTAGTAGACTACCTATTTTAATATGATTTATGATCTGAGTATCACATAAAATATATTTAAAACGCCAATTTAGGTGAGAACGCTTGCAAAATTATGTGTATATTCTATCACACCAAAAACACTTCGTTATAACTCAGTGTAAAAAAAAAGCTAAGTTAAAAAAAAAAATGTAGTCATGATTAAATCTTTAAAAGACGTGATATAATATGGAAATTAAGTAAAATTACATTTTATAATATTACAAATACCTATAATGACAAATAAGATCAATTGTAATGTTAAATACTTAGTATATTGTTGAGACATTATTAATTACTGTAAATACTGTAGTGATTACTTAACTGTATTTATTTAAGTATACTTCTGCGTCCTGCCAAATAGTTAAGCATAGTTTTGACAAAGTATTTAACATTACAATTGATCTTATTTGTCATCATAGGTATTGTAATATTATAAAATGTAATTTTACTTAATTTCCATATTATATCACGTCTTTTAAAGATTTAATCATGACTACATTTTTTTTTTAGCTTAGATTTTTTTTTTACACGGAGTTATAACGAAGTATTTTTGGTGTGATATCAGCTATTTTTTTTATGAAATAAGTCGAGATTTTATTTTACTGTATATAATAACGTGAATTACAGTTTGTCAACAAAAATTCGAATCAAACAGATTAACTCGTAAACAAGTCGACAATTTATGGCTAATTTTATTAATTCATCATTATTGTACACCGTTCTGTGCTAATATTTTTTTTTAATGTTTGTACAGTTGAACATCTCGAAATTTTTTTGAATAAGATATTTTTTCAAGTTGAGACACATAATTTGGGTATTGATTTCACTTCTTTATTAAGCCCCAAATTCTATTTTTTCAACCGTGGCCCTTTTTGGCACAGAACTTTGAGATTGATTTCACATCTTTATTAACACCAAAGTTCTATCTTTTCTCCCAATCTCTTCAACTTACGCACAGAAAGCCTTTTTTACTTCTCCGAAGTAGTTTTTTTGAGGATTTCAATTATTTTTCTGAAGCACGTTTTACTGTGATATACTGAGGTTTATCGTTTATATATTATATTATGTTTATGGATTACATTTTTTCTAATTATTATTTTTATTTGTGAATAATAATTCTATAAAAATAGAAATACAATATAAATGTTTATAATTATATAATATATAATTATTAATTATAAATTTATATTAATAACACAATTATTTAATAATTATTATTATTATTATAGTATTAAAATAGTAATAATAGGTACATATTTACGTAGCTGTTGTTTTGTAACAATAAATCGCGTAAAATAACGTATGTAATAATGTAAATGCACGAGACCTCGGTATCGCAACAACACGAGTACCTACGTAAAAAATATTTTATAATATAATAAAAATAAATAATAATTAATAATAATTCTGCAAACGTAAAACTAGCTAGCTGTAAATAGCTGTTGTTGTGGGTGAGGTTCGCGGTACGGTAGCGGCCGGCGCGTGGCGGTTGCTACGGCGCGGCGTTGGATGACGGACGAAAGAAAAAGACTCACAAAACTGCAGTTTTTAGCTCTGTCTCTCTCGCACTCTGCATTCAACCAATGCGTGCGAGTGAGAGGTCCGAGCGCCGAAACGAAACTTAATGTATAATAGTCTCGCTATCGGTTGTCAAGGTGCTGTTTCTTATCAGTGTTACTTATGCACAGAAAGGAGTCTCTAGCGAGACTCTTCGATAGAAATCTATAATAGCATATGCATTGTTGGCCTCCTGTTGTCATATCTTTTTTTCTATTTTAGTTTTTTTTTTCTAAAACTAGAATATAAATATTATATTACCTATATTATACTATCTTGCTGGTCGTCACTCGTCAGCAAATAACAATTTACGAAATCGTATAATGGTAAATGGTTGCCAACGAGTAACGACCGGTATCCGAGAGACCGCGCCGTCGCAATCGTCAATCGTCGTACGTCGTCGCCGCCGCGATGAGAGTAGTGGGAATGTATAAGCGGAGGGTCCGTGGATATTTACGATATTTTCGTTGCCCGACCCACCGCTTATCCATTCCCACTGTTCCGTACACAAAATCGGTCTTAAAAGTACTTGAACATTTTTGCTTATAACTTATTAGTGATGGCAACTTGTTATCAATTTTTGTAACTGTTACAAACTGTTATTGTTACTCAAACAATAACAGTGAAAATAACAGTTACTGTTATTGAATAATGAATAATGATTGATTCTGTTCCTGTATAATACTTATTAATACTGTTATTAGAAAAATGCTGTTACTGTTACTATATAGTGTTATTTTTCGGTATATACTATATATTATTTAATATAGTGTTTATCAGTATTCAGTTTAACAGCTAACCTATATAGTATAATTAAAAACATTTTAATAGTTAAATTATAAGGCTTTATTATATTTTATTGCACAAGTACAATGTACATATATATAGTAGTATACCACCTAATCATATACCATAGGTAGTACTGTAGTAGGTACCTATTCTAAATAGGTAATAATATTCGCTCATTCGAAACTATTAAGTGCATAAGTACAATTATTAAACCAGTCACTATTCATTATAATATGAGTATAAATATATATAGGCTATATTTATTTAAAAAGTGTACAATTAGATGTGTAACTATCTGCTCTGCTGTACAGTACTACAGTGTACAGTATGTGTCCATTTTACCTTTTTATTGAGAACTTAAGTCATTGTAACTGATGTAATAATAAATTTGAATTCGATGATAAATCATTGTATTCAATTAAACAGGTTTCCCTAAGATTAAGTACCAAAACCAAACATTAAAAAATAATTTTAAAAATATTGAATTTTTTTTAATAAAAATTGTTATATGGACCATGATGACCAATTAATTATTATTATGATATTATTAAAATGTAGTGATGAGATTTTTTTTTTTTTTCTCGAGGATGTATAAAGTAGAATTAGAATTTTGTACTTTTGAACTTTTCAAAGCACAAACTAGATATAATTTACAACCAGGAATCTTTTTCAATGTTGAAGATTGGAGCATTATTTCTACTAGAAAAAATGTCTTCAGACGACAGACACAACAAAAAAAAGTTAAATCAATGCTCCATTCAGAAATTTAGAATCTAAAAATGTTTTTATGTGGATATTTATTTAATAATTTAAAAAAATATTAATTTTGAAAAATAAAACAATCAACAAATAATTTTGTTCCATAAATATTACAGAAAAATAATAGACTATCAATTATTTATTATGAGCTATGAAAATATATTATACTAAAATAATTCTACCTAAAATGTGAACACAATATTATATTTATTATGTATAGTATGTATTGAAAATTAAAGTATACCTATTATGAATAAAATGGTTTATTTATTTTATTTTTCCTTCTCCTAAGGTAATATTGACTGAAAATATGGATAATCATGTAAATATTCTCAAATAACTTTAAGAGTTCAATTTTCCTACTCTTTCTATTAAATTACATAAATAATAAAAGTTTTACATATTATTATTATCTATTAATATAATATTTAATGGTTTTCTATAAGCTGAAACTGAAACTAAAATAGTCATTGTTGTATGTCAATGAATACCACAAATAATTAAAACGATTCTATTTATAGTCATTTTATTTTTTCATGTAATTATAGGTTTTATTTGAACATATTTTTAACTAAAAAAGTATTCCTGTTCTCGCATGTCTGTACTTTGTGCAAAAAGAAACCAGATAAGACATATTTGGTCTGTTTTATTTTCTTCATAAGTATTCTGAGTTGTGATCTGATCAAGTCCATCTCTGTAATTACATTTTGTTTTAGTAAAATCCATATTAATAAATAGTAATTAGTTATATTAACATGGATAATAATCGATATAGTAGTGTTTGGGAACATTTTACTATAATTGATGGAATTCACGCAAAATGTGATATTTGTAAACGTAAATACTCCTATAAATCCACACTTACAAATTTGAAAAAACATTTATCCAACCGACACTTAATAAACTGTTCACCAGCCAATAATCCAGTGAGTCAAAATCAAGTAAGTTTCAATCATAAATATAATAAACAAAAAAAGCATAAAAAGTAATTTAACTTAATGTTTATATTTATATTTTTAAGAACATACACCATGATAATATTGACAATCCAGACGACTCAGAAACTCGTGATCCTCAACCTTCTACATCTGGATCATCAATGGCACCTGTATCTTCATCAGCCAGTATTTGTATGTCGAGGCCAACTGAAGTTGCACGTAAACGTAAGCAAACTAGCATAATTGGTTATGTTCCTAAAAGAATGACTGTTGATAGTAAAAAAAAAATTGATGGGGCTCTTTTAAAATTATTTACAAAAGACTACCAACCATTTAGAGTAGTAGAAGATGAAGGGTTTAAGGAATTTGTGAAACTGTTAAATCCAAACTATATTCTTCCTGATAGACACTCTATATCCAAAACATATATACCAGCTTTATATGAAAAATGTGTTGTTGAAATGAAAGAGTTGGTTGAGAAGGAAGCTGAAAGTGTCTGTATGACAACCGATTGTTGGACTTCTCGTAACAATGAAAGTTTTATGGCTGTCACTATTCATTTCATCGATAGTAATTTCAGCTTACGTTCAGTTCTCCTTGGGTGTTTTGAATTTAATGATCATCACACAGGAGTAAATTTAAGTGAAAAAATAAAACAAACATTAGATGAATGGAATTTGAAAAAAAAAGTTGTTCTTGCTGTTTCGGACAATGCCAATAATATAAAAAACGCATTAAATATATTACAGCTTAAATCCATGGGATGTTTTGCACATACTATGAATCTTGTCGTTCAATCTTCCCTTACACTGGAAAATAGTTTGTTAGATCGAGTAAAGGCAATTGTTACACATTTTAGAAAAAGTACTGTGGCAAATAATAAACTACATACTTATCAAATTAATAATGGCATCAGTCAACCAAAAAAATTGATTCAAGATGTTCAGACTCGTTGGAACTCAACGTTTTATATGATAAGTAGGTTTGTTGAATTGGAGGATTCTATTCGTGGTACATTAGGTTTACTGGATAAAGCGCCGGAAAACCTTAAGGGTGAAGAATGGGTAATTCTAAAAGAAATGTGCCAAGGACTTAAGCCTTTTGAAGAAGCTACCAGAGTAGTAAGCGGAGAAAAATTTATGACAGCTTCACTGGTCATTGTTTTGTCTCAGGGTCTAGTTGATGTATGCCATAAAATGTCTAAAATGAATTATAACACTAGAGTTCTTGATATTGTAAACAAGCTATTGTGTACTATGCTTGAAAAAGACACCTGGAAAAATTTAGAAAAAAGTAGAACATTACGCCGAAGCACATTTTTAGACCCTCGTTTCAAAAATATACCTTTTTTGCATAGTACATATATTCTTGAGACCACAAAAGATGATATCATTGAACAATTGACGGGGATTATTCGAATTGAAAACAACCAAACAGCAGAACGTAATGAACAAATTCCACCACCTGAGAATGGTTCTGAAGAGGTACGGGACTTGCAAACTTTTGGACATCAAAGTATATCAATTTGGGATACAATTGATCGTAATGCAGCAGAGGTACTACCTACTGGAACATCAACATCTCGTGCAATCATTGAAGTCCAACGTTATTTAGAAGTTGCTATACTGCAAAGAAATAACGATCCGTTAAATTGGTGGCGTGAAAATAGTTATAACTATCCGTATCTACACATATTAGCAAAAAGAACACTATGCTGTTTAGGTACATCAGTACCGTGTGAAAGAGTGTTTTCGAAGGCTGGATTAATTTTAAATGACCGTCGTTGTCGTCTGAAAAATGATAAAGTTAAAATGCTTTTATTCCTCAACTATAATTCAAATTAACTATTACAGTATTAATTTAAATTCCAATTGTATTATTATGATTTTATTTCTTGATAATATTAAGATTGCTCCATTTATATATTTTATTTTTATGGAATTTATTATATTACAGCAGGTATTAAAACATATTTTTTTTAAAAATAACATACAATTTTTTCGCTTAAAAGGATTACAAGGGTTATTATAGTTATAAGCAAACATTACGATTTTCTGTTTTTTTTTCATTAGTTTTATAAGGGTTTTATATACTATAACAAATAGTTTATTATTTATTATTACATTTTTTGTTATTGATATAATTAATAATTATGCTTATAAGTTATATAAGTTTTTTATTCATTATTTGTATGAATTAACTTTTAGTTACATAGGTACTTGATTGATATTATTTTTATGAACACCTTTTATAATTATAATTCTAAGCTATAACAGAGGTATGAAGCTGCCTAGTGCCTACTAATTATTATTATTTTGAGTCTTTGTGGTTGATATTCTTTATTATTTTATAATTAACTGTATTACTTACTATTAAAATTTATAATATACATATTATATTTATTGTTCTTGATTGTAGGTTATAAATATGTCAGTATCAAAGTATCAACTATCAAGTATCAAAAACAAACAGTAAATAGAAAATACCAAAAACTAAAATGTTTCAAATAAAAATGAACAATAAGACATAAGTACTAAAAGTACTAAGTAGCAACTTTTGTTTTTATAATAAATATCACAGTCACAAATATCAATAACCAAATAACCAGTAACAACTAATAACAGTGTAACAGTTTACAATATTGATAACAGGTCAACAGACAATAAGGGCGGTACCGCAGTAACAGCCAGTAACAGCAGTAACAGTATTAACAGTATAACGCGGAGTCAGTAAGACCAAATTTAAAAACTCAAATAATCAAAATAATCGTAACAGTTATTTTTTTCCTCAAATAACAGCTTGTTATTGTTACTAGAGTAATAACTGTTATAAATCACTGTTCCTGTTATTTTTTCCCATCACTATAACTTATAAACTATCCAACCAATCTGATAGCGAATTCCTCTGTTCCCATCTGCACAATATTTATGATCGATTGATACCTCATACGACTTTATGTATTCAGCCGTTTGCCCTGTAGAGCTTGGAAAAGAATTGACATAAATTAGGACGATTTTTCAATGTTAAAACTCGGTGTCCTGTTATTATACGTTATTGGCTACTCCGCTATTTTTTTTACTTAGCTTCGCGCCACTACAAGCGGATTAGCACAACAATTTTCAACACTTTTACATTATATATACATTACGTATATGCCACGCCCACCGTCCAGATGCCAATACTGTAATACAAGTAATTAAATAGGTATCTTTTTATCAATACTGATAATATCATACTTCATAGTTCATTATATTTGAGTATTAACTTTAAAGTAAACGCATAATAAAAAAATGTATAAATTATTCACAGAGATTGGCAGTATCTAAGATACTTATCTTATGTCCGTATACATAGTCAATTTGTGTGTTACATAAGACATGTTAAACTATGTCTTATGTAGTCTTTAAAAATGTCATACAATTTTTGAAATACGTTAAATAAAAATTGTCGTCCGCGGTCCTGGAGAGTGTGTAACAGTTGTCGACCGCTTAGCCAACAAATGGCTCTACAAATCTAAATGAAGTAAGTCAATCTTAATAATGTCTATATACTCTATACTCTATAGTTGAAATCACGAACATAGAATAATATATGTTAATAATATAATAATAATAATAATAATAGGTACTCATATTTTTATTTGGGAAAGTCGAATTACACTTATTATCTAAAAAAAAAAATGGTCAAACTGCTCTCGTTCAATATAAGGAGTTAAAATTTAAAGTCACTACGGACGTTTAAGTTTATTATTAAAATAATATTTGATGATTTAAAAAAAAAATTTACTAAAAACAAAATGATAAAAATGATAAATACGACGGAAGATAATAAGAAATAATTAATTCTAAAATGAATTAATATAACAATATCAGTAATCTAAAAAAATAATATTATAAATCACGTCGAGGTCACCAAATGATTGGGCCGGGTACGTACAAAAATAGTCCGTGGTGCCCGGTCACCAGATGCTTCGTACGCACTCTGTACACACCGACCGACCTGTGTTATGATGTGTATTTATGTATAGCACTCAACAGAAAGTGGACAGGGTCGCCGAGCAAATCCTGTGAGTGCTAGAGCATGGTGGGTGTGTAAATGTGTGTGTGTGTGTGTGTGTGTGTGTGTGTGTGTGTGTGTGTGTGTGTGTGTGTGTGTGTGTGTGTGTGTGCTACAATTAAAATAATAATAAGAAATAACATGGTTTCGGAGAAATAAGTCCTGTTGTATTATTGGTAGCAAAATTATAATATGGACAGCAACACAATCATATGTATATAGAATATAAACAACACGGCACTCTTGTACCGACAATATAAAAAACAATGAATAATAATATATATGTAAAAACTCACAGATTGTCGGTGCTTTGCTGGCCAGCCGCTACCACCTGTGCCTGTATCATAATTTTATGATAGGTGCACAACAATAATAAATTAACAATAATAACATAACTGGCTATTCGAGCCAGACAATAATATTTAAATGGCAATAGCTAAATACAGCGCTTGTGGCTAAATAATAATAATATAACAGTACAAAATATGAATTAAATAAATCGCACTCGTGACATTATAACATAATAATATTATGTGAAATAACGACGCGGTGTATCTCGACAAAATAATAATATACTAACAATATGATATAAAACACAATAATGATCTCCGGCTATTCGAGCCAGATCACAATAGATAAGTATACAAATTTAATATATGTATATAAATTTTCCTAAATAGGTAATACCTAAACTTTTTAAATACAATAGTTACCTACTTTAAAATTACTTGTACAAAATTAACTCACTGCAGTTAAGTTAAATTGTTATAATAATCAAAATAGCTAATCATAATTTTTTTTTAAATATATACAGCATTACACAAGCCTGGGCAAGTTAATGATAATTTTTCACTGAGTTAAGTTATATATAATGGAAAACATTTTAAAAAGCTTAAAGTTAACAAGTAAACTAATTTTTTTTTTAACTCAGTCTCCAGTTAGTGTAGACTGAATATATATACATTATAAATATTAAATTATCAATATTGAGAGAATTAAAAATAAAAATTCTATAATTTAATCAAAAAAAATAAAAGTAAACGTAGGTATTTCACTGGATACTGATAATCACATCATAGTTACACAAAAACTGAAACACGACGGTGTTGTAAATCTTGCGTGCTGAGAGAGCCGAGAACGAAAAGTGAACCCTTGTGGGGCGTGGGCTATGACTATTTTACTATTTTGTCTATTGACAATATTGACTGTTTATAAATATAAACATTTGAAATATAAATATACATGAGCATAACCCAATTAGTTTTAATTTAAAAATAACCTATTTATGCCAAAAATATTTTACAATATGTTCTTGAGAATTGTACATTTTTGATTTGTATGTATATCAATAAAATTAAATAATATCATATTATTTATAGTAATTAGTATTTATTAATTATTATTATTATTACAATATGCTCGAATGCTGCAGTATGGTATGGCATATCCATATACAGTAGACGCCGTTTATAAGACTCACGGATATAAGGTTCAGTCGCTTATTAGACTCAAAATCGTCTGGAACGGTCCGGACGTATCCAAATACATTAAAAAAAAATCGGTTATAAGACTCAACACTTCGGTTATAAGACTCAAATTTCGTAAAATAAATAGTAGAAAATAAACTTTTTTGGTTATAATTTAGAAATAAATTGGTATTGAAAAATTAAATAATATTCGTGTTGATTATTTCTAGTTTCTGTTGGTACCTAATAACGTATAATAATTTTTATCGCTTTTTTATCATTTTTATCGTATATTTTCGGAATATTAGAAGAAAATAAAAAACAAACTAAAATTACAAATTTTTTTCAAAAATAATTTTTATATGTAATATGTATTTACGTTTAATTATTTTAGTTTTTTTTATCGGGATTATTAAATTTATTCAATAAAAAAGTATGTAATATGTAATATGTGTTAATGTATTAAAATCAAAGCAAAATATGTAGTAAAATAAAATTTATAAATACGTAATTAATTTTTTTTTTCCACTTCGCCTATAAGGTTCATTTAGTTATAAGACTCACTTTGTGCTGGTCCCAAAGTGAGTCTTATAAGCAGCGTCTACTGTATATATGATACACCTTAACACCTATATGTCCTATATGTTATAATATATATGGCTATTGCTATATCTATGAGTATTTAATTGAGTTATTTTTCTCAAAAAATTCTGGTTGATGGAACAAGAAATAAATTTAACCAAATTTGTAATTCCCTATTCTAGTAAATTGTTATATGTAATATCAGTAATAATTTTTATTTTTATTATATTATTTATTATTTAATTGTTTATAAATTAACTTAATTTGAATTTGATGAAAAGTAACTCGTTATTTAATAAGTTTATAACAATTAAAATTAGTTAAGTTAAAAATAAAGTTAATGAAATTTAATCTTAAAAAGTTTAAATTAACTTAACCTATAACTTTTTAACGCGTTTATGCCCAGGCTTGGCGTCATATGAAAGTATACCCAAAATGATGAAGAAATACCCTTTAAAGAGTGGGTCTAAATTTTTTATTTTTTATAAGTTATGTGCAGTTAACCTTTTTTTTTATTGAAACCAAACCTTTCACACATTTTTTTAAGTATCTTCAAAACTAATCAACTAATCAACATTTAGACGTCATTTTTTTTTTATCTTAAAGCTATTAAGTGTTCTATCAACCAACGTACGCAATTAAACCAGAAATGTACAAATTATTTTTATTAATTTAAAAAAGTAATTATTTTTATCAAAAATTAATATTTTTAAAAGTAAATCTCGTAAAACTCTAAAAAACGAGTTAAGTTAACGATTACAACTAAGAATACAGAACTACACACAAGTCACAGCAATTTAGAGTTGTATTGGATATCTATATTATGTTCGTTGCGAGACTTATATTATAAGATGCGTACCTATATTATGTTCATTGTTTTCTCTAAATTTAAATATTGTAAAATAATTCCTTAATAATTGAAATAACCTATGGGCTATAATCCATGTAGCCAATGACCCAAGTCGTCGAGGCAGTTTACAAATAATAAAAATAACACGCACACACACGCATGCACTCAGCCACGTACGCACACTGTTAAAAAACAAAAAAAAATGTTTTGAAATTCTTACTGGTATATCCCTGTAGTCACACCCCAAACAACAATATAGGTATTATCATGTATTATTATACTGTGATCGTATTTTTAAAACCCAATTCGGGTAAATTTATACCATATAATATACAGTAGAACCTCCCTATAACGGAACCGCTTGGGACTCAATTTTTTTCCGTTATAAAGAGTTTTTCGTTATAGGGAGGTAGAAAAACTATTGAAAGATTAATAGAAAATTATTGACATTTTCCTTTATAAGGAGGATTCCGTCTAATAGAGGGTCCGTTATAGAGAGGTTTTACTGTATTATATACATAGCATTATAGCTGTATATCCATTATGCTTTGTCCCCTGCGTGCGGCGCGCCTAAACAACAATGTTTACAACATAAAATGAACATTGTCATGGGTAATCCGTAGGTAGGTACCTAATAATTTATAGCTATATATGATTTTAATGTTATTTTACGGCCAGAAATTTGCCATTAAGAAGACGCTACACCCACATGTGTTGTTTTCGTCTAACAAATGTACAACATAGCAAAAACTTGCTTTGAATTCAAAATTCATAACTAAGAAACGAAATTGTCACCACTTAAAAACGAGAACTTTGGCTGTGCAACTCTGTTTTATTTTTTTGATATCACTTATACCTATATGAATAAAGTTCTTACTGTTAAAATTTTTTCATATAAATGATATCAAAAAAATAAAAACAAAGTTCTCCTTTTTATGTGGTGAAAATCTCGTTTCTTAGTTAAGAGTTTAAGACTATAGCCTTTTGGGTTTTTTCCCTCGCAAAACAGTTTTTTCTATGTTGTACATTTGTAAGACGGAGACAACACATTCGGGTGTAGTGTTCTCTTAAATGTATTGTAAATGCAAGTGCCAAACAAGGTTGCTCGTCGTACAAAGAAGCATCTACTTCACAGTCAGTATAAATACACATTGCAGCCCAGGAGGTATACGACAAAATTTTCTTTGACTGAGTATAAACCGACTATATTTAATTGTGTTCGGAAAGCCAAAAAGGATACCACACGAAACTCATAGAGTTTAACGCACATAATATTGTATCGTTTTAATCAAAGTACGGTGGCATATAGGTAGTAAAAACTGAAAATATAATAATATACTGCACTCGGGTTCATCAAATTGTAATCTTAACCATAAATATACGCATGCTCACAAAACTCAAAATAACTACATTCAACTAAAACGTTTAAAACCCTTGGAATACTACATAAGAAATAGGTACCTAAGCTGTTATTAAATCACACTAAAGTGAAACTTCAGTACACAAGAGTGATATTTTATATATATTATACATTTATACTAATACATAATATATCTAACTGTAAATTATTTTGATTTGGTAAACATTTTTTGTGCAGCGTCTTTCAAGGATTCCAATTTATTAGTAATGTAGGTATAACCTACCTATTTAATTATTGATGATAGTTATTTGACGGAAAATAAAACATTTTTCACAAACATTATTCTCTGTTTAGAAATGCTATTAATTAAAACATGTACCTATAGGTATTCGATTGATTAGGTGTTTGAAGTACCTACGTTGTAAGATCTCATCATGATTGTTTTTTAAATCATTGAATCTTTTAAATATTTAATTGAATAATTGTTTGTTTGTCATACTTGCAATATGGTAAAGGTTGTAAACTTGTAATACAAATGTGAAATAAAAAAAAATTATTTTAAAACGAGATATTAAAGGTTGAAAAATAATTAACTACTGACACGCGCCTCTCGATTAAACTAAAACATAATTCTTATATTATATATATTTATATTTTATTAAACCTAGCAAAGCGATCAAACATGATTCAGTATAAAATATATATTATAATGTTAATAATACTTAAAACTATATTAATTTTTCAGTTACCAATTAATGTAACCTTAAGTTACAGTTTTATATTGGAAATCAGGGACGTCTTCAACGAGCGAATAATGTGAGGAATGCCCCCCCCTCAATACTTTGTAACTTGTAAGTTATACCTTTTTTTTAAATGCTGGAGCCCATAGTATTGCTGAGGGGGTTTGGGGCGGTGGAATCGTTTACCGAAGATAAAAGGGTTGCGCACCACACACTTACCTCTACGAAAATAAATGTAAGTGCATGGTTGTATCCGTTATGCATGTACTCATTATACAAGTAACTTCTCTCATTTATAAATAATTTTATCATTGTTTAACTGATCAATATATTCATATTTATTTTATTTTATTTTAAATTCAATATTTTTAAAATTATTTATACTCTATAAGCCTTTTCAATAAATTGCCAGGTGCAGCGAAAATGCTATATTGGCTGCACCTATCAACCTGTGCGTATGCCCGGCTCAATCTGTGAAACGTTATTTACTTAGAATTAAAAACTCTAATTATCAAAGGCAGAAATCGTGGCCAGAAGTTTAAAATACAGGTCTTAGACCCCTAATATACAATTATTGGTATAATTGTAAAATCCAGAACAAAATAAAATTTATTATTAATATTTATTAAATTTATTATGTAATTCCGCCCAATTTTGAACATAAAATAACTATTAATAGATTTTTTTGTTACAGAACAATTAACCTACTTATGTGGAACCTTGTTTCAAACTTTCAATCCATATACCTATAAAACTTGAATAAATTATAATATAACTAATTATTTAATTGAACAAAATAAGAATTTTAAAGAATATTTTTTTTATTTTATAATTTAATGTTAAAATCTCATTAAATAAAAAAAAAAAAATATATTTAATTCAAAATTATGTACAAAAACAATTTCAAACAATGGAATGGTTTACCAATACTTACCTACTTTATTGATACAAATTTTATGATGTGATATTCAGAAATGTCCAAGTTTTATTTTTTGAACTTAAGAAAATTTATTTTGTTTATTTAGTTATTGGTTTCAATTATAAATATATACCTAAACGGAGTTTGAATATATATTTTGTTAATTTTAAAACAATTTAATAATTTCTAAAACGGATTTGAGTTCCTTCCTGAAAAATTTTACACATTGGAGATGTTAGTAAAGCATCGTACAATTAAGTAGGTATCAACTTATAGTTTATACAAATATATATTGTAATTTATACTAAAAAAGGTTGTAATAAATTACACATTACATTGTTTGAAATTCATTTTCCTTCCATGTCTTCAATTATACTAAAATATATATTATATATTATGCTTTATGGGAACATAATGTAAAATTTTGTATAAATGTATAACTATCATAATTTACTGCACTATAGTCATCAAAAAACATTAAATATTTATGCAAAAAGTAGTTGTATATACCTAACATTGAACGCGTTTTGTAATGCATTTTAGCCTTAAATTGTGGAAGAAATCGTGGGTCATAAAAATTAACTTAGAATTTAAAATTAATATTGGAGGAGTTACATTGTTTTTTAGCAGGAAAAATATACAATCTGTGGAATTTAAAATCGCTTTGGAATTGCTAGCTTTACTTTCAAAATTATACATACTATCTATATTATGTATTATAATTACTGTATACTTCAAATTACTGCATAATATTTAGAAATAATAATGTTTTAAAATTATATTTTGGTATAAATAATATATTATTTAAAATCATGCTAAGCACGTTCCTCAGATATTTATCCTACTGATTTTAGGTGTTTAGAAAAAAAATTAGTTTAGGTAAAAAGAGGCAATTTTGGCGAAAACTACAGTAACCGTCTACTGTCTAGGCAGGCGGGACATGTCCAATCTTACCAGCAATCACATCGTATTTAATCTCACAT
The DNA here is from genome assembly GCA_949089665.1 of Macrosiphum euphorbiae. Lineage (NCBI taxonomy): Eukaryota > Metazoa > Arthropoda > Insecta > Hemiptera > Aphididae > Macrosiphum > Macrosiphum euphorbiae. The sequence continues at coordinate 70,365,930 of CARXXK010000002.1, read as the reverse complement.
ATTTTGTTGTCTTAAAAACGTTATATATTTTACCTGTAATTAAGTATTAAAATAATATTAATTGTAAATAAATCAAAAATTTAACGCAGCTATGTAGAATTTTTTTTCACGTGCACACGCCTATGTAGGTAAAATAGTATACATAATATGTAGGTATATATTATAGTGGACATGGACAGGCAAATAATTGAAAAAAAATTGTTAAAGATCACATTTGTACGGTCGAAATATCGAACATTATAAGTATGTACGAAACACGGACACTTTGTACTATTATATTTACCTATTATATAGATAATATATACATAATAACTAATAAGACATAAAGTATATACAATAGAAGTACATAATAGAAAGTTTGACATCAAGACCTATTATATTAAAAATTGTATTAAATGTAACTATCATTTTATAGGCATATCTAACTATAAATTTAAGTATCATGCATTCCAAATAGGAGGGAATGTAGGTTATTATTAACTATAAATAGGTAATAATTTTATCAATATATTATATAAAATATAAATATGTTTCCCGAGTGCTTTGTAGAAATTTAATCAAGTTATGGTTTGGGTTTATCGTTTATGTGTTCACATCGTTACGATGAAAACAACAATTTCAACTAATATGAGACCAAAATTCGTCAATGATGTGGTTTTGTTTTTACAATATTACGACTGAATTCCAACGATATAAGCTGAAAATGTTCAGTCACCTACATGTAAATGGAAAATTCAAAATATCTACAAATCATCATTATTATTTACTTTAAATTAGTTTATACATTTTTTATTAATTTTTTAATAAAACTTGTATTATACCCAGATGGCATTTACAGTAGGTTACAAGTGGGTCACTGTATAATGGATGGTATTACATTTGAATTCAATGATATTATATCATTGTATAAGAAAAACGATTCTAAGCGGAGACGGTATGACAGTCTAGGTATAAGACATATTATATACCTACATATCTATGGTATTAAACAAAAAATAGGTACCTATAATAAATTCCAAATTAATCATATTACAATATCTATTAGGTACTTATAACGCCTTATAAAAACCGTGATACTATTACAGATATATAATAATACACTTTAGAATTTTAAGTACCCACGAATAATATTATTCAATCACAACAAAATAACTGAAACATTTATTCTAGGTTTTTTATTATGTAATTTCGTCCAAATTTGAATTTAAAATGTCTGTAAAAAATAACTGTGTTCATATATTTTTTGGATTTTTTGGTTACAGTATCAACTATTTATGAGAACCTTTGTTTTAAATTTGTAATCCTTAACTATAAAAACTGAACATTTTATAATTTATTAATTACAATGATTGATAATTTTCGATTAATTTTGATAAATTTTATCAAAATTAGATCTTTAAATGCTTATAAAAAAAAATTGTGAATATGTATTTTTAATATTTTTCAAATGCTATTGTAACAATATATCAGGAGCCTTGTATTAAATTTTTACACTTTTTGGCCCAACAGATAAAACCTTAATTATTGATATTTATAGAAAAAAAAACTAAAAAAATTGAAAACTGAAAATGTCCGTAAACAGCTCAAAAAGAATCAAAATATTTTCAAAATTGTACAGTGTATAGGAAATTCTAATCTGAACATTCAGTGAAATTTTCATGTATCTACAGTAATTCGTTTTTGAATTACAACAAAATAAGGAAATCGTTACATAAGAAATCGAGTGAATATCCAATGTTGTAAAAATTTGAGTTTCAAACGCTCATAAAAATTTAATTTGACTTTCATATAGACATTTTTTTTTTTTGATAAAGGATTATAATCTTATAAGAAACTTGTGTTACATTTTAAAATCTTAGATTTATAAAGAAAAATTTTTACGAATTCCTAACTCAAAATAATTTGCTAATTTTCGTGATTTTTCCATATTTGGTCAATTTTTGAACTTGAACTGCTTATAAAAAAAATTCGTGACTAAGGATTTTTAATATTTTTCATCTGCCTTTGAAACAATATACTAGGAGCCTTCTATTAAATTTTCAAGCTTTCGCAACCAACAAATACAATTTTATTGATATATTTAGAAAAAAAATTAAAAAAAAATTATAAATTAAAATGTCCCTAAACAGTTCAAAATAAATCAAAACATTTTGAAAATGTTATCGTGTATAGAAAATGCTAATATAAACATTCAGTCAAAATTTCATGTACCTACTGTCATTTGTTTAAGAGTTGCACCAAAAACCAAAATCGATTTTTTCGAAAACAGATTTTAGTTTAAAAATTCACGTTTTTCCTTAATTTTTATTTTGTTTTTCACTCTGCTTTTGAAAACTACTGAGAAATTTTTACTTTTGACCCCCCCCCCCCCCCAAAGTACCAACTAGATTCACTTTCCTATCAGAAAAGCTACTGTTGAAGAAAATCATTTTTACTGTCCTAAAACGTAATGACAGACACAAAAAAAAATTAAAAAATTAAAAAAAAAACACACATCATTGTAAAATCAATACATTCATCGTTTCACTCAGAATCTAAAATTATGGTTAATATCATAGAATTGCATACTTGTACGTTATATTTACATATGTACTTTATGTTTGTAATATGTAAATATATAATAGTATAAGGTGTCAGCGTTATGCATTTTAAGCGATAGACTGTTAAAACTACAAAATTATCGTTCACTAAAAAAATATGTTTACCAGGGTAATTTTATACATTTCTAATAAATAACAATAAAGGTAGGTGTATATATTTATTATTTTGATACAATATTATAATATATATTATAGCACGTACAACTAAAAGTTTGTAATAATATATAATATGGGGAAAAGAGTAAATACCTAAATAAATATATTTTTTTTTATTGATTAAATGTTTTAATTGCAATCTATATTAAGTATTAAGTATAAGACAAAGTAAACTTGTTCTAAAAAAAAAAAATCTTCTAAAAAAATAATGACATGAGGTTCACATGTTTAGAGAAAATGTTCATTTATATCACTCATAAATCACTCACAGTAAAGTGAATAACCTAGTAAGTTATCTAGGTAGAGTTTTTTTAAAAGTTAAATTGAGTAGGAATAATATTTAGGTACCTAGATCAAGTCTCTGGACCATTTTCTTTTCAGTCGGTGGGTTGTATCGTCTAAGTCTAATGATGATAAAATGGATATGAGCGAGGATTTGAATGAAATTATAGCTTTTATAGAGTTGTTTGTAGTATTTAGATGAGTAATCAGGGATGGTCATTATTTTGAAGTCATTATATGGAGGGTTCAATTATTACTATCATACTATGGAAAAATATATTAAGATAAACAAAAAATTACTCTTAAAAGCTACTTATAAACCTAATCTTGTAAGATGCTTAATATAGGTTTATATGATAAGTTTTAAAAATATCAAACCTGTGAGAATTCTTATTATTATTATTCGTTTATTATTATAACTTGTGAAAATATAGGAGACGCGGTCCCAAAGTCTTGTAGTAATTGTAGTAACTTTAGTAGTAGTCTATTGGTAACAACTATAAGTAAATATAGTATAGTACCTAGTATAGTAGTGGCAGTAATATTTCTAGTAGGTAGTATCATAATATTTTAATACAATATAAGCATTATAGTATAATAAGTATAATGTATATTATTATTATTATTTTTGCGTTACAGTGGCGGAGCCGTAAACAAGTGTTTCACCTTTTGGTGACGGTATGCAACCTCTCGACGGGTAAAAATATTTAGAACCGTCACTATAACGCATATAACTAAACACTGCCGTAGTTATGGTTTTGTTCTGGGGGGAGGGATGGATTATTTGTTAGATGAACGTTTTTCAATTTTCAAGGATTTTGACATTACGAAATATTATTATCGATATTTATAAAAACAAAACTGAAAAATTGAAAATTCTAATGTCTATAAATATGTTAAAAAAGAATCACAAATTTTGAAAATATTGTAATGTGTGCAAAATGGTTATATAAACATTTGATGAATATTTAAATTATCAAAGGTTATTAAATAGCAGCATTATTCGATTTACTCATAGTATATAAGGAAACAAATAAAAAAATTAAAATTAAAAGCACATTGTACAATTGATACATCTATCCCCACCATCCCACTCCCATAACTATGCCGCTGTACCTAATCTATATATATATATTAAGAAATCTCCCTGAGCGGAAACCTCTATATAGCGAAGCCCCCACCTCCTAAATAGTAGACAAAATTTAAAGCGGCCTAGAGTGACTGGTATTCAAAGGTTTCACACTATTTAAAAAAAAAATGAATATAATATTAAAAATTGAATGCGCGGCGATCGGCTTATGCAGTGTGTTTATAGTCTTTCTGCTCTCCTATATACTTCCGGTCGTCAGCGGCGGCTGCTCTGTTTGCATTAGGCCGCGATGTACGTTAAGTGATAGATACTGCACATGATGGTAATAACGTTACCCATGGCCATGACCATGTGCATCTTACGGAAAATTCGATGTATAGTCATGTAATGCGGGCACTTGACCAGCCGGCCAAGGTTGCAGCGTCCCACTTCCTTGCCCAAGCCCGCTGACTTCTCGATGGCTGTCTTGGCGGCGATGAGCCGCAACACTGTAGGCACCATGTACAGCCAGATGGTCAATTCCAACAGGAAGCACAAATTCAACGTAATCAACTGTAACGCGAAAAACGCAGTTATTATTACTGTCTATGACTATATCCGTGACACATTAAACGCCCGTTCTTCTTAAAGCCTGTTAATTGTCAACAGTTTTTTACGTATAGTGTTATTTGGACTGTTCTTTCTATTATACATTCATTATAGCTGTGAATATTGTTTATTGACTATTGCATTAAGTATCATTTTATATTTTCATGAAAAGGACGCTCAACCTATGCGTTTTTTGTCTCAGTTTTATGGCATATCAAATTTTTATTCACTAGTTACAATAGTGTGCTGCTAATTTTGATATAAGAGTAAATCGACCTATGATTAAACTTGTAGGCAAGAAAATTATCTGTGCAGTGTGCTTAGGTGCCGGCGATTATTCAATAATGTTATTTATGAGCATTTTAGTTTATAATATTTTAAATACATATATCTCACTTCAAAATTAAAATATTAAAAATTCGCCCACGCTACATTCGCACCCATGGATAATTTTTTTACCTAAAAGTTTGATAATAGGTCAATTTACTGTAATATCAAAACTAACACACTATAGAATGTCTTACGTGTGTAAGATATCTATGGGTGCCCAATAAAAAATCTTCCAAACCAAAAACTCACGAGTTTTCTAAACTTACAATTTCCTCCCCTACAAAAACAAAAACAGCTAATGGCCATAGTTGCCGGGCTTTAAGAACAACTAAAAAAATATATACATAAAAAACTTTTTAGCTGAATTAAAGTCATAATTTATATATTATTTTCGATGGGTACAAACAAATTGATTATAAGTAATATAGAATGAAAAAGAAATATAACGATTTTTCAATAATAGTCGTAAAACTTTTTTCTACAATCTTAATTTAAATTATGAGTTGAAATATGAAAACACACAAAATAAATCAAATTACTGCATATTATTATGCATATACACAAAAATATCACAAAGCTGTAGAAATAGCACTATTAAACGTGTATTATAAAAATATGAGAAAATTTGCAGGGAGTATAAAATATTAGATTTGAAACCCATGTTAAATAATATTATAACTATAGGTTTAGACACTTATAGCTCTAAAAAATACACAAATATGCTTTTAAAATCATTGAAATATGCATTATAATATGCATTATTTATATGCAAAAAAAAAAAAAAAATCGACCACTAAATATTGGTTAATTTCACTTTTAGCTTAAAAAGTTATTAGTTAAAATTTATATCTAATAAATAATAAATAATAAACAATAACTAAGAATTATTAATCAAAAACACAATTTTTATTATTGAACATGCAACAACTAAATTTTGAAAAAAATTATATTTACCTTAACGTTTTGAAAAATTAAACCGAGAATTAAATATTTTTTTAAATAATAATAATTAATAATCAATAAATAATAATTATTATTTTTTGCGGAGTTACTGGAAGTATTATTATATTTTTATTTTCGATCGGTTGAATAGGTATATATGTATATGTGTAGTTTTTAATTTGAAATTAAAAAAATTTGTCAAAATAAGCATAAACATTTTAAAATATGCACTTTCCTGCACAATCTATCAAATATGCAAATTCGAATTTTAGATCTGATATCATGGCACCGAGAAACGAATTTATTTCGCACTCTACTAGCTATATTTAACATTAATTAAAAAAAGTATGCAAATAGTAGAAGTCCTTAGCCTAATTATAACTTAATAACTTACTCTGCTATTTTTATCAGTTTTATACTTAATAATGAATTAACGAATGGTATAGGATTTGAGTCAGGGATTTAGGACCTTGATGATTTTTACTGTTCTGGTTTTAGTTCAGTTCTCAGAAAAACTAAAATTTCGGTTTCAGTTCCGGTTTGGTTCCAAGAAAAATTAACATTTAAGTTTCGGTTTATTTTTGATTCTTAAAACATTTAAAATTCGTTACCGGTTTTGGTTTTATACTTATGTAAAAAAATGCATAAGTAAAGTAAAATGATCGGTTCTGGTAAGGTTCCGGTATTGAAATTAATTTAAGTAATGGTTTCGGCGAGATTTAAGTTTCTAATATTCAAAGGGTTCCATTTCCAAAACAGGTTTTTTCCGGTAAGGTTCCAGTCCCTGGTTTGTGCACTGAATTTACTAATGAAAAAATATAATTGGAACCAACAGTGGCTTAAAACCCCTTCATCAAGTAGGTAGGCGGTGATAGGTATATCACTACACCACGTTCCTCCATGTTTTCAGTATTACAATTATTATAACTATTACACATTTTATAAATTGTGTTTACCTGTAAATACGTGTGTAGTTGCCACACGTCCGCAGTGATCTTTCTGAACTGTACCAGCGTGATAGCGCTCAGCACACTGTTAATCGAAAAGTATTTCGGAAACAGGATTTTTTGGACATCACCAAAAGCGTGTCTGGACAAATTGAAATACAAACTCAGTCCTGAGGATACGAAAAAAAATTAACAAATATATAACCGACACCTCTGCTAGTATATTTATATATACATGTAGAGTACCCGTAGGACTATCATATATATATATATATATCATATTATAATACTTTCAACTAGAAATCTACTTTATTCACCAGAAACAATCGTCATCCAAAACTGAGAACCTAGATGAATACTGAACGAAGCCAGATACACAAAGTATACGAGAGTCTGGGGTTTCACTTTTCCATCGTTACGATTATTGGCGTTTGACGTTTCCCTCAGATCACCGGGTATCAGCGACGTGGTGACCAAAACGATGGCCAACGCCATTATGATGTGGGTTGAATGTTCAAAAAACCACTTCCTGACAGATAAAAAAACAATTATTATAATAAAATTCGGCAAATCCATCACGAATTTGGGTGATACAAACGATTATAATTCGGTGCACGAGATTTGTATTTTCAATATAGGTAACGATTTTAAGTCCAAAAATAATAAATTATTATTTAAGATATTATTAATTATTAAATGTATATTATATTATGTAGACATGTAGTTTTATTTGATTTTTTTTTTTGCATGCCATTATGTTTCGGATTGTGTTTAAATGTGTAATATCTTAAAAAGAAATTGAACAGATCCAACGTTAAATTACGACAGACACATATTTAACGCACTTGAATCATACTTCTATTTACTGTTATTATTTAGGTGTATTTCTTATCTATAATATTTAATATTCAAAATATTCTTTATGATAATGATTAAGAGGATGTCAGCACACTGTTTGTTTTATCTCTCTGGCCCGTGCGCAACATAGACAAAACGCATTTACGCAAAATCATTTTTTTTTTTTATGTTTTTGAGTAATTTTAGAGTACAATCACCCATTACAAAAACGATAGAGAATAATTTTGTTGAGGGTATGACATCAATTTGCCTAAATATTGTCTCAAAAAACAGTTTAAAGAATATTTAAGTTATATAAATTTTAAATTTTAAGTTAAAACATTTTTCGGTATGGGGGTTATTGACTCTTTTGTCATATACTCTTCAAATGATATATTTTACAAGAAAAGTGATGGAGAATAAAATTATTGTTTGATTAATGGATTGGTTATTGATTATTATTCCTGTACAATCTACATAATATTATAATACATAGTAGCATAAACAGTAAAACTAGATAGTTAAGTACATAATATTATTTCTGTATAATTCACTCGTCCTATACTTTTTATGGTTTTCTCGGAATATATTAATAATATATTAATCCCGTAAAGATCCACGGTACATTAATTTTAAAAAAACGTTATTATATAATATATTTATATTATTCGTGTTTTGTTATAATCTTTTACCAAATGCTATAAATTATTATAAATACGATTAAAATACTCTTATATTTGAAATGTTAAATATCTAATATTCTAAACAGTCCTCGACTGTTTTTTTGTTTAAAAAAAAACATTATAGAGACATATAGACATATTGTATCGCTGCTACATCTTTAAAGTCATCATAAATACGTTTTCTGTACGTCCATATTATCTATATACATATGAATAAATGTTTTTTTCTCTCTTCATTTGATCGGTATAGACTCAAAAACTACTTCACCATTTTCAATAAAAGTTACATATATTAATATATTCCTTAGGACTCGGAGAGGTTTTGTAGCTACTAGCTACGTATTTCAATCCCTCTATTTAGGGTACTGTAGGGAGGCTCACGTATACTCACGAAAATAGAATATTCTTTGTTAACAAAATATAGGGTTGCCAATATTGCCATTCGATATATCTTAATAGATAATAAAGTAGTTATTACTATATAATTGGATATAGATTTCAGTGTTGCGTATTATATTTTGCAATTAAGGCTAATAAACATAGGTATTCTAAATAATAATTGTCATAAATAAATGAAGGTAATATTGAATAACAGATATTATATATTAGAAGCACGCTGTACAAAATTATTGAGGTCTATAAAAAAAAAGAATAACTGACTGGTTTTGACAAAAAAAAAAACATTTAAGATAGAACTGAAGGAAAAAAGATTATAGGTAATATCTAAATTACGCATATGAAAATACACAATTTTGTCGGTTTGACACTAAACTGTACACACAAATATTATTTTCGATACCGGAAGGGCCGTACGCAAATCTGAATAGAAGCCATGGATAACTGATATTACTTGTAAAAGGCAAAGTGTTTGTATATGGCTGAATTTAATATGGAATTAAAAAATTTTGACGATGTACACATCATAAGGTTAGATAATAGATTGAACTAGGTAGTTAGTTTATGGAAGCTTACCAGTTACCTAATGTAGTAATGTTAATAATATTGAAACCATAACCACATATTTGTTAATTTTTGCTTGCAATGAAATTTATCAAAATATATAAGAGAAAAAAATTCACTTATTATTGGACTAGAGTTTAGATTTAATTACCTAAAAAATTACAATAAAGTACATTAAAACAATGTGAAAATGACTTATTTAAATAATATAACTTTATTATTTAAATAAATAATAGTTTAAAAGTAAAAATTATGAAACACAACTAATGCTGCGTATAGGGCCAATATGCTACGGTGGACGTACAAATAAGGCTTCGATCGTTATCGATCGTTTGTATACTATAATTGGAGATAATCCAAGTGGAAATGACTAGGCCATGAGTGCCTATTTTTTCTAAGTAAAGGAGGTATAATTTTAAAATTAAATGGCAATTTTTTTTTTATGAAGAAAATTCTTAACTTTAATATATCATAATGTCATATTATATTATATAGCCATATAGTCTAAGATGAATACATTTTACATTATTACATTATTATATTAAGAGGACGCTACACCTGCATGAGTTGTATCTGTCTTACGAACGCATTACACAGCAAATTGTACGAACTGAATAATCTATTATTTTATTTACCTCATATATAAACTCGGTACAATTTAGAAGTAAGATGTTATCTAGTGAATCTCATTGGTTTCTTTTTAGATTTTCAGTTTATATCAGTAGATAATAGTTATGATATCATTATTCTATATAATCTCGCTGCATACATATCTTACTACTATTAAAGTATTATATAGAGATAAAGAGGCACTATTGGCTTTACTGTACGAATAGTACAATAATAATTGTACCGTCGATGATCAACCGAAAGTATCGTGCTAATTGCCGCGTGACTTAAACGCCACAATAGCCTTATATCTATATTAAAATCTGGTACAACAATTTACGTTCACTGTATAAATTGCGAAAAATGCTGTAAAAAAATCAAAAATTTAAATTACATAAAAATAATTTGTATCATCCGAAACACGTATTATATTTATGGTTCTATGTTTTGGAAAACAGCAAAAAAAATCATTGCATAAAAACCACAGCCTCATTACTATACGCCACAGGTGCTGGAACGTAGCCAGGGTACTGTAGATTTGTTTACAGGTGTGTGTTTGTTTTTGCCAGAGTTTTTGATTTGGGCACCCGTAGGTATCTGCCATGCCCGGGGGTAGGATATTCTCCGGACACAATGACTTGCCCGAAGGAAAATCCTCCCGCGGCCGAGGTATCGAACCAGCGTTGGCTGCGTCGCTCCAAAATGACTTAGAATTATTATTATTTTTTTTTTTTTTTTTAACTTGACCCCCTCCCCGAAATAACATCCTGGTTACGTCCCTGCAAAGGTGGATTGTCGCGTTTACGTTTAATTTATCCACCCTCGAGTAATTTGTTTTTATACTCCAGCTTGTAATATTATTATTTATTATATTATAATATGATGCTCACTTGTAAGCCAGCGATCTCTGCAGTCTTCTGAATATCGTTGCGCACTTGTTGGCTATGTTTCTGGTGACCGTGGTCAGCTCGTTGCCGGCCAACGGTTCTGCAACAGTAGTCGACGTCTGCAGCCCTTCCTCGTACATTGACTCACAAGTGGTTACGTCAGCCTCAGGCAACTTGAACAAGTGATGTGGATGACCACCATATCCTCGTTTTGGCGTTTGATTGACCGTTTCGCTCATTATTGTCGTCGTCGTCGATGTAAATATTAAATTTTACAGGGATCGACGGTGATAGATAGATAATATGTAGAGTGAGAAAGTGACGAAGAGACGTTGAAAATTAAATTGCTTTCGACTTAGGAAAAGTGTTACTTTAGAACGGCGGTGGTACAGTAATACGGATATATATGTGTAGACAGTGTCTGTGAGAGTGTGCCTCAGATGCGGTCGTCGTTGGCAGTGAAAAATGAAAAGTGAAAAGACTGTTTACAACACATAAACCAGTCTGTGGCAAGCGGCGGCGGAGAAATGGCCTACGTGACCAACGAACAGGCGGTGTTCACACCAAAACACTATTCTGCCGCACTTTATCGTCAACAATAATATTATTGTTTACTATATTATACACAGGCACGATTCTGCGCGACCGGGTGCACTCAGAAAACTCGTCACTGGCCAATGAAGTCACTCCGTTGAACATTCCCTTCTTATGGAGGGTTTGGCATCGCATAGTCGATAATATCATAATAATAATATAATATTAAGGGGACGTCACACCCGCATGTGTTGTCTCTGTCTTACACGCAGACGACATAGACAAAACGCATTTACGCAGTTTGAGTAGAAATCAATTTTGGTTCTAGAGTGAAAATTTACCTATTGTAAAATATTTCTTATGGTAAGACGTGTGTAATACGTGGTGTAATGTCCTCTTAACATAGTACCATTGTCCACTGATTATACAGTTATACCAAATATTTAAAAACGATAATAATATACCGGGGGAATCCAATTATTTTGTCTATCATTATTCGATGTTTCTCTTCTGTATCAGCCTTACCAGAAATAATTGTAATAAAAAATATGAGGTACAGGGTTTATGATTTTTGGCAGTTACAATTTTGATAAAAAAAAATTGGAGTAGCTGATTATCTCCGAGCCACTTCCCCCTTAAAATTGACCCGATTATTTTTTTTATTAGTGAAAAAGTTGTTAAAAGAACAGGAATTTTAAAAATAACAACATGATTTTTATGACTTTAAAATTTTTTTATATTTACCGATTTATGACAATAAATAACCGAGCCAACTGTTGAATTAAGCTATACCTAATACGAGTTGTGAAATTTTTAAAAATATTTTTAGTCTTTCCGCATACTATTATATATAATATACGTTTTCCGGTTTCAATGTGCATACGGTTTCCATATAATATTATAGGTATAACATAATATAATATTAAAATTCAACGATAATTCAAACGTAACTTGTAATAAACATAGGCATATAGGTATAATAACGACCCCTAAAATATTATAATTTTCGTTACGGCTCGATCATAATATTAATAAAATTCATCTGAATAATAAATATAGTACTTTAATAGATATATCATATTAAGACAACGATATTTTTAAACAAGTTGTTTAAACCGGAACTGTTCAACAGTGGTCGCGTAGTGTTGTCGTTTCCAAATAATTCGCCGGCCGCAGCAAAGAAGGTCGTATCTCTGTTTTGACAATTTTTTTTTTGTACAATTTGTCATAACTATTTTCGTGTAGTTCCTGCGAAGACAATAGTAACTACATTTTATTGTATGAACCGTCTTTGATTGTTTTATGCTACTATGTTATGACAACTTGAAAAAAAAAATTGTGAAAACATAGAAACGAACTTCTGATGCGGCTGGCGAATTATACACTGTTACAATTAATAGGCGGGTGAGACGATGCAAGCCGAGGGGTAGAAGGTAAAAAGTTGCATACTGAATTTTTTAGTTTTTTCCCGAAATTTGTTATAACGTTTTGAGAATAGGTACCTATATTATTATGTTGAACGTAACGAGCATAATATAATATTATTATAGTTTCGATCTGATGTGAATATTTTCTATTGTACCTACTTTATTATAATATTATTATGATCGGATACTCGCGGTATATCCATATTAAAGGTACAATAATTATTATAATCAACTAAAAGAAATATTAAAATGTTTTGCTTTTCACTTCATTCGGTACGTCGAAACGTTTCGCTGTGTTGTCAGGCGATCATTTTTATTGACCTTAACCCGTGTTTATAAACCCTCGCCAGCTGATCGTATGTATGGGGGGAAATTTAAACGGACTGCCATCGAACATTGAACCATTCGATTAGAATTCACCGTGATGAATTGGCACCGCGGGCGAGTAGGTAGTTTAGGTGTTGACGCCCACCGAATCCTCAACGCGGCGACCTGTGTGAATAGGTCGCGACGTCCGAAGACCACCTCACGTGTGTTACAACACATTTCAATAACGACCCTAACCGTGTCAGCGAGAAACCCATAATATTATAACATTATTAATTATTTTCATGACGCCGTCACACGACGAAATCACAGGTAGCATATTTAGGTATTTATATTATGGGACGGGGGATGGAATGCATTGATCTGGTAAATAGTAAATACCATGAACTAGGTACTCTACGGATTGCACTATTTGCACTGACGTGCAAAGTTACTATAATTCCATGAAATACTACAAAATATAATAATAAGTAATAATAATTATAATGATTAGGTAGTAACTAATGAGTAATGAGTAAACAAACGTGTATGGGATTATATCCTGAGTAAATAGTTATTTTTTAATTTATTAATGATGTGGTTATCCCTATAACATTTCGGTTAATAATATATAGGACATAGGTATATAATATATTTTGAAATATGTAATATTATTCACTATTATTATAAATTATTATTTATCAATCAATACTATATTATTTAATATTTCGGTTTAATATTATTTTATTTTTATAAAAATAATATTTACAAAATGCAATATATTTTTAATCTCTGGTTTAGTGCTAAAATTAACTTAAAATGACAATAAAATGAATTAACTCTTCAGTTATACCGAAGAACACAGAAAAAAATGTAACACGTTAAGTTAGAAGTTACTTCTAAGAAAAAAGTAACTTAATTTTAACTTTTTAACTCTTTGATGCCCAGGCTTGTAAATGCATAAATTAATAACATAATAGCATAATAATAATATACAGATTTGTTTTTCTTAATAAATTATTGATTTTGTAATTTTAACTATAATCGTATCATGCTATCATAAACTAAAATGGAGCAAATAAAAATGGGTTTTTATTTATATAGTTCGAATTTTCTTAAAATCGTACCTACATATTACTTATTAAAGCATAGTATGGTTTATATATATTTATTTTGGTTTCCTATGTTCCATGACAAATATAGGCAGATATATAACCGAATATTGTTTATATTATTTTTTTAGTGCAAATTGTTAAACTTACGGAATTTTCATCTGAACGAGCTCAATTATTTTCGTATTTTTTTGAACTTATGGCGTTTTAGCGAATAAGTACAGTGACGTACCTACTGTTTATTACCTACCTACCAATTATTTATAAATACAAATTAAAATGAAGAAAACGTATTAATAATATTAAAATGTTAAACATTGTTTAAATGTAATGCGGGTTCTGGTTTTTGTGTCAAATAAAATAAGATGTTTAAATGTACAGTGTAGATGCACATTTTGGAGAACCATTATGCGCTATACTTTGGAACCGATATCAAGTAAAATAAATATTAATTAAGTACCTACTCAAATAGTATAATCTTTATAGTGACTGTTTTTTTTCAGTCCGACAACCCTGTTCAAGGTTAAAGGCAATGATAACTAATTATTTCTAAAAAAAAAATAAAACTAATTATTAAATAATAATAGAAAAGTAATACATTTTGAAAAGTTAAAGGTTTTTGAATTTTTTTTTGTTCTAAACGATAAAATTAACGTTATAATGGGTATAATGGAAAAAACGCAACGATTTGCCCTTAGAAATATTTTCTCGATTCAATTTTATAATAGGTATTTTTACTCTAGAACCAAAATTGAAGGATTTATACTAGGTATATACTATATAATATCTATACTATAATTATATTGAGCGTCGATGATATCATTTTGATATAACATATCAAAATTACACTATTCGGAAAAAGTTTCAGGCTCTCGTATTACGATAACTGGTTCGATAATATCTGATAATATACTTATTACTTACTACACAGTATTTTTTATGGCTACCATTGAATTGGCTCCCAATTTTGGGTAAATATGAATTTGACCCTTGAATTGGCTCCTGAAAAATGTATATTTGAATTGGCTCCCTAAACTGTAAAATATTATTATTTAACCAGGGGTTCTCATATTATACAAGTTTTCTTTTTACGAAGTCAACCTGACAGTAGTTGGCAGTTTGAACTCAAATATAGTATATCGCTGGATATCCCTATACTATTATATATATTATTGGATTTAGTCTTATCTTCTTAATCGTCGTAATCTACTACTATAATCGATTATCATCGACTCCTACAATACACTACTTTTATTTTGTTGATCACCACGACAGTAATGTTGGTATTATACTTTATTAGTAGCTACGCAAAAATTATTATAAGAAGTTCCAATATAACAAAACCACACCGGAAAGAAATTAGAGATAAAATACAATTTTTAGAAGATGAAATTCAAAAATATGATACTGGTGTACATTCAAGGTTTCAATACATAAAAATATTAGCGAATAAGTATAGACCACGAAAAATAATCTAACATATTTTTAGATTCTGAGTGAAACGATGAATGTATTGATTTTACAATGATGTGTGTTTTTTTATTTTTTTATTTTTTTATTTTTTTTTATTTTTTTTGTATCTGTGTACACGATAAGTAGACAAAATAATGCTTCGATTTTCGACTTCAGTATCTTGTTCGATTGGAGAGTGAATATCGTTGGTGCATTGGGGAGGTCAAAATTTAAATTTCCCAGTAGTTTTCACAAGCGCCGGGAAAAACAACATAAAAATTAAGGAAAAACGGGAATTTTTACGCAAAATTGATTTTCCAAAAAATCGATTTTGGTTATTGGTGTAACTCTAAAACAAATGAACGTATATACATGAAATTTTCACTGGTTGTTTATATTTGCAATTTCTATACACGATAACATTTTCAAAATATTTTGATTTATTTTGAACTGTTTAGGGACATTTTCATTTTCCATTTTTTTTTAGTTTTTTTTCTAAAAATGTCAATAAAATTTTATTTGTTGGTTGCGAAAGCTTGAAAATTTAATAGAAGGCTCCTAATATGTTGTTTCAAAGGCAGATGAAAAATATTAAAAATCCTTAGTCACAATTTTTTTTTATAAGCATTTAAAGTTCAAAAATTGACAAAATATGGAAAAATCACGAAAATTAGCAAATTATTTTGAGTTAAGAATTCGTAAAAATTTTTCTTTTTAAATCTAAGATTTGAAAATCTAATACAAGATTACTCATAAGATTGTCTACCTTTATCAATAAAAAAATTTCTACCGGAAAGTCAAATTAAATTTTTATGAGCGTTTGAAATTCAAATTTTTACAACATTGGATATTCACTCGATTTCTCATGTGGCAATTTCCTTTTTTTGTTGTAATTAAAAAACGAATTACTGTAGATACATGAAAATTTCACTGAATGTTTATATTAGCATTTCCTATACACCCTACAATTTTGAAAATATTTTGACACTTTTTGAGCCGTTTACGGACATTTTCAGTTTTCAATTTTTTTAGTTTTTTTTTTCTATAAATATCAATTAAGTTTTATCTGTTGGGCCAAAAACGGTAAAAATTTAATACAAGGCTCCTGATATATTGTTACAATATCAGTTGAAAAATATTAAAAATACATAGGCACAATTTTTTTTTATAAGCATTTTAACATCGAATTTTGATAGAATTTTTCAAAATCTCGAAAATTATTAATCATCGTAATTAATAAATTATAAAATGTTCAGTTTTTATAGCTAAGGATTGAAAATTTAAAACAAGATTCCACGTAAGTAGTTAATTCTCATACCGAAAAATCTAAAAAATATACAATCACAGTTTACTTTTATAGTCATTTTATGTTCAAATTTGGACGAAATTACATATTAAAAAACCTAGTTATTTTGTTGTGATTATATAATATTATTCGTGGGTACCTATTTGAAACTTCTAAAGTGTACTATTATATATATATGATAGTATCAGGGTTTGTTGTTGGTGTATAACGTGTTATAAGTACCTAATGGATATTGTGATATGATTAATTTGGAATTTATTTTAGGTCAATTTTTTTTTTAATACCATAGATATGTATATAATTTGTCTTAAACCTAGACTGATATACCGTCTTCGCTCAGAATCGTTTTTCTTATACAATGATATTGAATCATTGAATTCAAATTTAATAGCATCCATTATACAGTGACCCACTTGTAACCTACTGTACAGCAGAGCGACATCCACTTACCCACCTTTTTTAATTTTATTTTGTATAATATTGTCTGTTTTTAATTTTTAATTAAATGTATATAACATAAATTTTATAATGACGCGCTTAGAAAGCAATTATTTATCTGTTCTGTTCATATTTTTTTATTTGATTGTGTATAATATTATCTGTTCTTAATTTTTAAATTAATGTATAACACCAATTTTATAATGACGCGCTTAGAAAGCATGATACAAGCAATGAGTATGTAATTAATAATTGTATGCATAATAATTGAATATTATTTTTTTTTTCCAATTATTATTCAATTTTGTATTTATATAATATACATTTAATTATTATTCAAACAGCTGTATATTAATTTTATTGAATACTTTATCTGTATTATCTGTATTATCTGTTCTAGGTAAATTAAGAATTGACGTCAACTACTCTAGGAAATAACGTCTAACTTTAAAATATAAACAACATTTTTGTAACCAATATATTTTTGAAAAAAAACAGTAGGGAGCCAATTCAATAGTAAATTCTCGGGAGCCAATTCAAAGGTACTTATTAAGGGTAAAATATTGACTACCTGTATTGGGGAGCCAATTCAATTGCGCCGTTTTTTATAAATTCTATAATATTCAATATAATAATAATATTATTAGGGACGACCGTTTTGGGGTCGGACGGATAACTATGTAGCTGTTTGTAACCATTGCCTGTGCGATGTCTGTTCCTGGAATTCCGATATCGACATATCGTATCGCAGTTTGACAAGGGTACACAAACAATAAAGAACAACACACACACACACGTCTATATTGTGTATAAAATGCTATAATATAATTCTGAATCTTACTTGGCCTCTCTCTTTTTTTCTCGATGTTTTTTCAAAAATATTACACGTGTTTTTCTTTACAATATAATACCTTATGGGCCAAACCACACTATGTAATATTCATGTGTATCATATAGGTATATACGTCATAGTATAAGAAATAAGTAGACAGAAGTATGCTCAATGATAAGAATACACATAGGTTTTTAAAGGGCAATGTATAATTTATATATGCCACATGTTGATCGCAATGGGGGCCAGTACAACAATTATTAGATTTGATCTCGAAGAGTTCAAGGCCAGTCGATAAGCTAATACAATGTCATACGTGATGTATACAGAGTGATTATTTTATCGTTGAACACTCATTATCTCGAAAAAGCTATGTAAGACGTAGACAACAAATGCATGGATAGCAACCTCTTAATAGGTTTAACATAGGTACCTATGTTAAATGTTTATGGTATTAATATTATCATTATTTTTTATAAATTGATCATACAATAAGTTATTGTAAGTAATAGTAGGTACTAGCCACTAGGCATAGGCGCATAGTTACCTGTCCGGTACAATATACCAGATTATGCCACAATCATGGTTATCAAAAAATTGACAATTTATTATCGACCTTTGGGTCAAATGATATCGAATTTATTACTTATATCTACTGGTCTTTATAATTGATAAGTATTATTATGAGTGTTTGTGACCAGTGCCGAAATCACCTTCCGTGGGGCGAACGGTGGATACCCAGCCAAATGGA
The DNA here is from genome assembly GCA_949089665.1 of Macrosiphum euphorbiae. Classification (NCBI taxonomy): domain Eukaryota; kingdom Metazoa; phylum Arthropoda; class Insecta; order Hemiptera; family Aphididae; genus Macrosiphum; species Macrosiphum euphorbiae. The sequence goes on along the minus strand of CARXXK010000002.1, from coordinate 70,346,861 downwards.
TATTATACAATACATTTAGGGGCACAACTCACCTTACTGCACCTACTTGAATTGATTTTAAAATGTAATATCTTTTGCCCTGGGGCATAAAAATCCGAATAACTGCGGTATCTACTGACGAGGTATAACATATTTATACTTTACACACAAAACCACCTCCCATAGCAACTGAACTTTGAAGAACAATATCTCATCAACCGCGGATTAACGAAAAATGAAAATTTAAACTTGATAATTTAAAAAAAAATAGCCTTATCAGTTTATGAAATTGTAAGTATGGATTACCATTTGAAAATCAAAAGTTGATAGTAGTTTGCCTAATTAATATAAGGGTGAAAAATATAAAACATTTATACAAATGTAGAAATACATGAAACTAAAATTTAAAAAAAAAAAATTTGGAAAAAAGTTAATACTTTTCGAGATAATGAGTGTTCAAGGGTAAAATAAACACCCGTATATAAATTATGCATATTAATCAGTGGCGGTTGGTCATTTTATATTTTGTTTCGTAGTATTATAATGTTAGGTGGAATGTCGGTTAAGTGTTTGCATCAGCGCCTGTGAACCTACCAACAACCGGGAAAGTGGTGTTGTGATCATAGTTATTTATACTATTAAAATTATCCAAACGAAATAATATAATTAAGACGTGTATAATATTATATAGTTATTCCATCTCAACATCAGCATCAGATTCATCGTCGAGCACCACCATCGATCAAATCATTATTATTGTACAACTGTGCCAATAGGCCAGAAATAATTGTGATTGTCATTATATACCTTTTTTTTTTTTTTTAATTATTGTTATAAGAAAAGAAAATCGGAATTAATAAAATTGTATTGTTTTCATCTTGAAAATATAATTGTTTGTTTTGTATTATTATTTATTTAGTGACTGGGCAGGGATCGACGCGTCTACAACAAAAACTATGAGTACATAAACCTACTACTTTTTATACAATTTTGCATGGTTTTCATTCGTGTCAAGATACATAATAAATCTAATTAAAGTAGGTATCATAGTCTCATATTAGGTATAACTGGTATAAGACGTCGATGAATATGGGTTTAGTGAACATCGATGGTGTTATTAGTTAAATGATAGGTATTGTTGATTTAGTATTGGGTATATTATTACCTTTTCTCTAATCTTTTGCAGGAAAAGATTTTTAAAATTTAGATTGTTTATGTACTATGGTTCCAAATGTATTTATTTAATTTCTCAAAATAAATATGCACACAAGACCAACTAAACAAAAAATCTAAAAGGTTTATCCAATAATACATGGATTAGGAGCTAATGAGTTCAAATAAATGTTGCAATTTAAAATTGTTAGTGGCAGTTTAATCTAAATGCATGAAAAATCCAATCACATAGAACCTACCGTAGATTCGATACCGACCGTTTTAAAGGTGTTTGGTATAGGCAATTTTCTATGCATTTGTGCAAATGTGTGCGTTTTAACTTTTAAGTGAATAAATTATTGACAATTCTTGTCGTTTTTCACAGTCAATGGCCAATTTAGAGTTCAAATCAATTGATAAAGTCATTAGTATACCTGATCACTGTCACTACTCCCACCTCCCACAGCATCCCTTGTCATACAAACCACAATACACTCAAACAAGGAAAAAAAAATTGTTAATTAATTATCTAAAGAGCGGATGATCAGGTTCTTAAGAGTTTAAAATATGATTCTGAAATTCTCTAAAAAAACTTAAAATATTATCTTATTAATCCTTAAGGTTATAGGTGCTGGGCATCAGCTCAATAAAAAAAAAAAAATCCGTAAGGGGATCGCAGCACACGTACTTTTCAAACGCTATAGACAAATAAGCGGTGATAAATTACACTTACTTCGGAATGTACAATTTTAAATTTTATAAATATATGATTAGTATGAACTCTTTGACAATATATCTATTTTTTTTAGGAAGTCGATTTTCAAATGTTCATGTCATGTGAATTACTTAAATGTTACTCCTTAAAATGTGATACGCTGGAGCCCCATAGACTAGTAAAATATGCTGACGAAAATGTTTTTTTTGTTAAGTAGGTAATTTAAAATCTGTATAACAGTTACCTAATAAATCATGTTAAATATTATATATTATATTAGAATATGTTAACATTAAACTTTTAGACTTTAAACATGTATAATATTTACATTTACCACCCATTAATTGCACATTATGTAATTATTTTATTAAACTTTAAAAAAAATATTGCATATTTAACTACCTTTTCTTTGGTAAATTATTTAATTTTAGTCACACATGAAACAATCAAACAAATTAAAGAATTTCAAATTTAATTTCAAATTTTTTACATCCACAGAAACCACCCACGAGCAAGAGGGAACACCTCGCTCTTGACTCACGAGCCGCACCGCGTGTAGGCCCTATGACCTGGTCGGTGGAACTCGTGGGATTACTCGTGGGTAGAATTAAAATTCTAAAGAAATGGAATTGTGTTTATACCGTAAATATTTTTCTTTCATGTATTTTTATGGCAGTGGCGTGCTCACTATTTGATTTTAGCTTAACTGTACAATTTATGATCCTAGTATTTTAAATTTTTTTAACTTGTACAGATTTAAAAAAAAATCTAATATTAATCATAACATCACTAAACTCAGGAATTTATGATAACCAAACCACATTATGCAATTAAAATAAAGTTGTGATGTTTGGTTAATGACAGGAAGGGTAAATTCACTCTGGTCTCTGACCCACTTCATACTTATACATAACTGTTAAAATATTGTGCTTGGTGAACAAAAAATTTATATTTGAGCTGGTAAGATCATTATAATACGTATTTAATATTTTACAGCCTACATGGCTAATACTCAAATTAATCACGTATTTTTGTTAATGGCTACATTTCAGACTTCTGCTATCAAAATGCACTATGGTTACAGCCTTTAGTATGGTTGGTAGTTTGGTACCTACCAATTTTTATATTTTACTGAATTGTTCAATGCTAACTTTTAGGTGTTTATTACATTTTTATTAAAATTAATTATATTATAATACACCGCGTAATTATTTTTTTATATTTTTATCATTACATTATTATAAATTATGACAGTTTATGACATGATAATATGTTATTTTTTTTATCATTAACTGTTACGTGTACAATTTAAATCACCTAAAACACTTCTTGATAAAAAATAAATTTGTAACTATGATAAGAAAATAAAATTAATTTCAAGCCTAAGAAGTATGCATTTTAATTTAAAGGACTCGGGCTTGAACATATTTACTACATCAAGCACAGAATATTATGGCTGTTTAAGTCAATTAATAAGTTTACTTTTTACAAGAACAAATATTCAATATTATTTTCGATTGTCATTAGTCATTACGAACTAGAGGTAAATAGGGACAAAGACAATCTATGGAATATAATTTATCATTTTAGATGTTGATGATAATCAATTTTATAAACGGCGAGTATGAACTGTGAAAAAAAAAATGGTAATTTAATCCAATTACATGCGAGTAATGAAAATGGAATTAAGAATATGTTATAAAAATTATAAATCTTTAAGATACCTACCTAACTTGAAATTTTTCATCCCCCAAAAATATACATTTTATCTTTTATATACCGACTTAGTACTTGTATTCAAGTTAAGTAAACTTATTATTCACATTTTGTTTTTGATACATTTATTTTACATTATATAGGTCGATATTAAGATTTCAGATTAATAAATGGTTATTTTGTTGATAATCACATACCTAGGTATGAAATTATATTAAATATAAGTGAAACTATGTGTCTTACTTAATATAAATTTTATATTTAAATATAAATACAAATGTAATATTAATTATTACCTTCTACATTACCAGCTTTAGAGCTTATAATAAATATAACAGTTAATGTTATTAAAACTTTATAAGAAATCATGGTTATCATTGTTCAGATCACTACACTGAACGAGCATAAACTTTATTTTGCATAGAATATAATATGATTCTGTTCTGAATAGGTATTACTTAGATGCAGAACTTATAATACTATGGTGTTCTTAATATTTAACAACGAAGTAAATATTTCATACAAACAATTTGATCGTTTATAATATACCTATACCTATTTTAATTCAATATTTGTTGTTGGATTGTTGCTATAGTTTTGTAGATACCTATAATGTAGAACATTTTTCGTATACAATTACAAATATATATATTATATATTTAATATATTATATCACTGAATTCAAATTTTATATCATCCATTAAACAGTGACCTACTTGTAACCTACTATATTGAATACAAATTTAAATATCGCAAGATAATTAATAAATTTATTGATATCATACCTTTTATTTTGAAAAATGTCCAGTAGTTCTTAAGTATATGAATTACAGTCATCCATTTTTATATAATATAATTATTATATAATCACAAACAAAAGAAACAAAAGTTAAAATCTTTAAAAAAAAAAACAGGCTATTATATAATATTGTGTTACAACACAATAATTTATATGATTCGTTAGACTTTTACATTTTTAATTTATAAAACATTTGTTTTTCATCAGTAGAATGCATAGTAACTCATTTTAATATACCTTTCATGAATGAAAAAATATAATTACAATAAGAAAGTTTTCAATTTTAATAGTTGAATAAAATGGCAAAAATTTTGTGGAGGTCGAGATTTTATGGACAAACGTGATAAGGACCCTTCGATACACATCACACATGTGTGGAAAGTATCGAATCGCACATTCGTACGTGCCCAAGAGACTCGGCCCGGTTGTCCTGGGTCGGTGGAACAGCCGAACGGAGTTTTGACTAAAGTGTCTTTTAAAGAACAGGGTTTATAGTTGTCATACGACTTTTTCGGACGGTTGTCGCACAGCAGACCTCCGAAGGTATAATGAATTACCAGTTGTATATATATATGACACACGGTCAACATCCATAGTAAGGCCGAACGAAAAACGTCTGTTCTAAGTTTAGCGATCGTCGGACTAAGAACGTGCATTGGAGGGCTAGATGTCGCTATCATATCCTGTTCGTGAACTGGTGTCGATTTCACAGGTGGACCGTAAAATGCAGAGTTAAGTGTAGCATCGTTGCCATTCAGAGTAGACCATATATTACATAGTTAAGGGTCGAGGGGACTCACGGTGGTCAAAAAACTTTTACTCTTATTATTTAAAAAGTCAAAAAATGTGTTAGTTGGAATGTATATAATATTTAAAGTTAATGCTGCCATCTCCGTTAAAAATCGACCATGGTTGGGAAATTCACCGTCAGTGGATAGAGTACGCCAGTACGGTGTCCGGTGACGAGTGTTTTTTTGGAAGTTTTAACGATTTTTTCGGAACAAATGTATTATTATTTAATGCCCCTAGCATACTTTTATTAATATTGCTGTGAATATTATTGAATATAGTTATCTTTCCCTTCTCATTATTATTATAAATCACGAGTTAATGCAATGATAATCGCAGTATTATGTAATCCATGTCCCCCGACAGCCACATACCGACGTACCTATCGCAACTTACGACCACCCGGCACCGTCGGCGCTTTTGTCGAGTCCGCTGGTACACTTGGACAGGCCAACCTGTTCCCTAACAATAATTAATGTATAAAGTATGCCCACTCGTCAACACTGACCTTCCCTCCACGACGACGATAAGCCAAGACCAGCCGTCGGAACACAGAAACACTCTTTCCAAGACCATTGACTGGTAAAAACGTTTACTCCTTCACGTCTGATCGTTTTTTTTTTTGTGCGCTGCGGTACCACAACCTCATGACCATCCAACAACGGACATTGCATTTTCTCCATACGGTTTCGGTTCTGTTTCCAACACGCACATACAGCCATGATGGGCTAAGCCACAACGACGGGACCACGAAGCCGGAAAGCCATCACCCACGCCGTTCAATTCAACACCGTCATTCGCCAGTCGTAATATAATTTCCCAATGTCCTTCCTAAAAAGCACAATTTTAGGCCTCACATTACGTAGTTCCTATTTCTTTTTCCCTCATCTTTATTTTAGCTGTCGCAAACCTACGCTTTGAGCGTATTTAATTAATTCTTACTTAAACAAACGATACCATGTGGTACCACTTGGTAACCCCGAGGGAACGCGCTATGAATTGATATAGTACGTAGTCCGCTGTGGGCCAACAGAAAAAAAGAGTTCAATCACTATGATATAGTGTCAAGTGTGTTATTTTATTAATTTTTAAACATCAGAAAAAAAGATATTCGACTTGCGACAAGCTTTCAAAAATCCCTTAAAATAATAATTCTATACATATGTATATTATATACCGCAGTGACTTCGAGCATCGAACTCAACCCCATGTCCACGAATACGACTACATAGGTACTCAGGTAATTAATTAATTATAATATTTCGTAATACGTTTATGTATATAGGTATATTACGTATGGGTGTCTCTAATATAGATCTATTATTTAAATATTAAAGATTTTTAAAAATACAAATTACCTAGACCCAGGCTTTAATGAACTGAATTTTTTAAACGACTTACACAAATTATAGTACACCCACAAAGTAAAAAGACAATTCTAGTACAACAAGGTCATCTAGATTTGGGATGCAGCATTATGGGTGAATTATTTAAAAAAACTATATTGGATTTTAATGACACATATTTTTCTTCCGATCTTAAGGACCAAATTAATTACATGATGCATGTTCGATGTCACTGACTTTTGTTTTTACTGTTTAAATGTTCGTTTTTTAGATATGCAGCATTTGTATTGAGTTTTAATGTAATGTGTCTTTATTTCATTATTTGTATTTGTCATCACCTTTTGGAGTAGTTAAAATGCCTAGATTTTCAACTTAATCGTTTTTCGTATTCAAATTTAAAATATACATTACCATGACTTACTCAATGACGAGATTACACAAGACACCTAGGTACTGCATATATCAGAACGGTTAGGTATCTACTTTTCACCTTCTTGGTTATGATAGTGTGTCTTACCTATACTCTTATGAATAAAATTATGATAGTATTACAGTTTAATTAACAATCTAGTACACCATATAATACCCACTATATTTTTACAATTACTAAGTAGGTAAATTTAAATTTGTAGTTATTTATTTTTTATTGTACAGTATATATTGCATAAAACTGATAGTGAGCACAAACAATTTACAATAATAAATGAATTGTTTTTTAAAATTGGTAAAAAAGTTAGGTAATTAGGCAAGTCTAAAAACAAAAACAAAAACAACTAGTTATATAAAATAAAACTATAAATATAATAATTAAAATAAATATTAATAATTATTTAGACTTTTAAAATGAGTTATGAATTATATACCTATAATCACATGGAAAAAATAACAGCAATAAATTAACTAAAAGGTTAAAACGAATACCTAGTATAATAGACAGTAGTAATGTATTCAATTAAATAAGTTTACCAAGAGTAAACTTAGTAAATTATGATATTACTCCTAGTCATTAAAATAATAATGTGTGCAAGTAGGTATCTAGTTTTGTTGATAAATTTAAAGATTTATGAAAATGTATGTATTATAATAGGCAATTTCTTATATATTTATTAAAGCAAACATTTATAGTGGATATTATAAATATAATTACTATAATAACAATTTTATAAAATTAATATAAATTTACATTTTGTTTTGGAATTAACTTAAGGAACATAACTTTCTATATTATTTTATGTTATTAGATTAATTAGTAAATATTATAGCAGATACAGAAGTATCAAACATAAATAGGTAATAAGTTTATTCCAGGCTGAAACTGAAAATAATAATTAAGTAATATTAAAAAAAAAAATCCAGGACTCAGGAATTTCGGAGTACTGATGAACTAGATTACTTTGCTATAGACTTTTCATAACTTGGCTACTTCCTCTATATTCAAACTATAAAACAACATCTTTATTCAAGTAAATCACGGATGTTTTAGTTCGATCACAAAATTAATTAAAAGTTGGGTACAAACATAAAAAAAAAAAAATTCTAAATTCAAAAGTACCTATAATTCTGATTTATATGCTCAAGGGTGAAATAAAATGGCAAAGTTTCATGAATAAATTATTTAAAATATTATTTAACATTAAATAAATATTTTTCAAAAAAAAAAAAAATTATCATTTTAGATTACCTTAGGTCTTAGGATACATTTTATCTATTTGTGTGAGTAAATGTGACATCAGAAACAATCTATAATTGTAGTTAACACAATAATTTAATATATTATGATATGGGAGATTACATTTTGAAGGGTCAATGATGGAAATTTTATGGATAAATCAAAATCGTGGATTGAATATAAAATATGTAATAATATGTGTAAAGTATATTATTGTATTGAAATATTATTTTTAATCTTAATCATTCTCACATTATTTGACGCTGTTAAATTTTAAAAACAAAACACACAAATCGATTTCATATGAAAACAAAATAATAACAATAAATTAAAGGTTTTAGTCTAGACAATTAATTGTAAGCATATTATTATAGTCCAACTTTAAGATATCTATCTGATTGAAGCTAACAAAAATGTAATAATTAAATATTTAACAGTTTAAAATTGCTAATTTTAGAACACCTCTTATTTAAAATGTACTTTTGATTGTCTCTTGTGTACAGCGTTAACTAAGAATTAGTTAACACTAAATTTAAAAAAATTATGCAGTTAATAAAAAGTAAATAAAAATAGTTTTGAATATTAATTTGTAAATCACTTACATTTCCACTTTAAGGTTTTCAAGTGTTATGGGCAATTGACAAGTTTATCCCCAGTTTGATATGTCTATAAAATAAGAAATTTTAATTAGTTATTTTGAACAATAAATAAATAATTCTATGCCTTTTGAATTAAAAAAAAAAAATACTTGGGGATGAAAAGATTAATATTAAAGGCTTGGTATATAAATATTTATTTCTGTAGTTAAATAATGAGTTGCTGTAATTTTATTTTATATTCTAAGCTTTGTAAATATTAATCTATGAGGTTTTATTCGTGTATTTTAGACTAATATGTTTATTTTATATTTCTTTCATTTTAGTGCATGTATTAGACATTATCATTTAAATTATTACTCTATCTAAGTATATTCTAAAACATCACACAACCACCATAGATAATTAGATTATTATCTATGGTAAACACTAACCACAAAATTCTGTATTTTATTATGGCAGTATCATAAAATATGACGTTATTCTATGGTAAAATTATGTTATCAACATTGTACACCCAAAATAGCGTATCACCAATGGACCAATGTTCATTCAATTCTCAAAAGTCAAATGTCAGATGACAGCAAGACGTCGTATTGAATCAAATTTTAAAATTCTCAATAGTTTTTAAAAGTGCAGTGAAAACAACATAAAAATTACGTAAAGATAAACATTTTCGACAAAATCAATTTTGATTTTTGGCGTAATTCTAAAAACAATAAACGTACCTATATACATGAAATTTTCATTGGTTGTTTTTTATTTATATTTATTGATATTCGCATATACCATACACGACAAAATTTTCAAAATATTTTGATTTGTTTTTAACTGTTTAGGAACATTTTCAGTTTCCAATTTTGTTATTCTTTTTCTATCAATAAAACTTTATTATTGTTGGGTAAAAAAGCTTGACAATTTAATACAACGCTCCTACTATATTGTTACAACGACATTTGAAAAATATTAAGATTCCTTAGTCACAGTTTATTTTTATAAGCATTTAAAGTTCATATCTTAACAAAAGAGACGGTTTGTCCGTGTGGATATTTTATATTATATTTATATTGTTATTAGTTATTATTAATACGGAAGCAGGTACCTAAGTTTAATTATTATTATACAATTACAACAAAATTAATAAAATCGTTATTCTTGGTTATTTAATATGTAATTTCGTCCAAATTAGAAAATAACATAACTATAAAAAAAAACTGTGTTCTTATATTTTTGAGATTTTTTAGTTACAGAATAATTTACTAACGTTTAACCTTGTTTTAAATTTTCAATGCTTAGCTATAAAAATTTTAAATGTTACACATTTTAACTACAAAATCATTTTTTAAATTTTAAATTTGATAAATTTGCCAAAATTGAAATTTAAAACTTGTAAAAAAAATTGTGTCTATGTGTTTGTAATATTTTTCAACTGCTATAGTAACAATACATTAGGAGCTTCGTATTCAATTTTCACACTTTTCGACCCAAAAAATAAAATTTATTGACAAAAATAGAAAAAAAAAATGAAAAACTGAAAATGTCCGTAAACAGCTCGAAAACAGTCAAAATATTTTACATATTATCAATAATTTTATTATATTATCAATATACGCAAGATATTTATAAATTATAAATTATAATCAATCTATAGCGGACAGTCACTATAACTTATCGCTCCTTTTTTTTTTTTTAAATCCAAAATATTACCAATCTATCTAATAATGCGATAATATTTCAGACAACTGATCTGAATTTGTAAGAATGTTCATTTGTGACCAGTCAGTTCACATTTTAAGATTTCTGCTTGAAATTCCGAATAATCAAAGTTTTTAAATTCCGAAATTACAAAATATTCAAGCTACATTTTAGAGGTTTAGGGGGTGAAATTGTGAAAAGTGGATTGACCAATCTCAAGTAGACATAATAACGAATTCAAATCTGTTTTTAAAAGTATTATCGCATTACTAGATTGATCAGTATGATGGAATAAAAATTAGCTGTTTTGTCTAAAATAACTGTTTAATAAATATTATAGTATTTCGTCAGGAACGTTTTTTCCAGGCTACCCCCGGGTCGTGACATAAAAAACTTAAATATATAATAAATTTGCCATATAAATAAATACAAATAGAATTCAACAGGTAGATTAACTACTACCATTGATTTATGATTATAGCATTTATATGTAGTTACTAAGTACTACCTAGTTATACACTTATACCCACTAATGTGTGTGTGCGTAATTTGATTTGACTAGATGATTAAAGGAACTTGGATACCTAGCTAACAAATGCATACACTTTTGTAATCGCTTATCATCTATAGTTATTAGTAATTTATAACAATATTATAAAATAATTGTATTATGCTGTAATAGATGTAATCTATTTAAATTGGAATTTAACTGTTTAACTTAAACTGCTTATGTATTACGATCAAAAACTATTTGGAGAGAAAAATGAGCACAGTATTATGTTGACAAAATAATTTGCGATTTTTACGAATTCCGTCCTGATTATAAAAACAAGTACGGACATTTTTAAAAGTACCAACTAGATCCAATTGGTGACCAATTGAAACCACCTTTGAAGTTTAAAATCGAATCTTTCGACTAGAAAAATGTCTTCAGACGTTCAGACACACAAAAATAAAATATATAAAAGTACATATTAATATGAACATTATCCTATTGGATATAGTAATAAAGTATATTGTATAATATTATTAATATTATGTAATATGTTACTATCTTAAAGTTAGATTCTTTTTTGGTCATTTTTAAAATAAATATTTTTTGTCTTTGGCCCAATCCACCACATTACCACAAACAACAATGACAATTATATTCAAATTATTTCATAAACATTAAACACAGAAGCGTGATAATTTAAAAATTCGTAACGATTAAAATTAAAAAAAGGTGCTCTGCTGTACAGTATTTTACAAGTGGGTCACTGTATAATGGATGGTATTAGATGATTGGGATTCTGAGCGGAGACGGTCAGTCTGGATATTTTAAATTGTTATTATATTTTATTATTTTTTCTGTAAGTTGAATTAATTTTATAATATTACTATAGTACATTTTATTACTTTTTTTACCATTGTATTCTTATCAATGGTATAAAAAAAATGACCTATAATAGGTACCTATACTAAATTAATCATATTACAATATCCATTAGGTACTTATAACGCGTTATACATCAACAACAAATCGTGATACTATCATAGATATATAATAGTTTACTTTAGAAGTTTCGAGTACCCACGAATAATATTATACAATCACAACAAAATAACTAAAATAGTTATTCTAGGTTTTTTTTATGTAATTTCGTCCAAATTTGAACTTAAAATGACTATAAAAATAAACTGTGCTTCTGTATTTTTTAGATTAATAGTGTATAGTGCCTACAATATAGTTGTTGGTCAGCATGGATAAAAATATAATATTGATGTTTGAAAAATAAATATGGGCCAATGTGTAAAGGAAAATTTACCATTATATTTATAAATATGTGTGTGAGTGTTTTGTGTTCCCTACAATGATATAATTATTAATGACGATTTCGGAATTCGTTGAACACGACTTAATATAAAAATTAACCAACCTCACTAACGCCTCACTAACGGAGATAAAGACAAATTTTCGGTTTAAATGGACATTATAAGACCGGTAATGCCATTATTATACAATAATATAATATACAATTTAATATAATAATCTCATCAAAGCCAAAATTAAAATGTGGCTAGGACGTATATTATGCACATCCGTATTGATGAATAAAATAAGTTAATTCATAAAATTAAACTTTACCGATCACAGCACATAGTTTACGAAAGTTTAATCAAGTAAAACACAAACATAAAATTTAAAAAAGAAATAGCGGGAAAAAAACTTTTTTTTAAAAATGTGATTTTAAAAACGTAGCTATAGTCTGTATAGCGAGAAAACCCGCCGCGCCCCGACCAAAACTGATTCCCTCCGCAACACCATGTCAGATGGGGGGGGGATGCGCAGGGACAGAGTGCAAATACGTCAATTCTACCTAAATTGTTAAGTGACAACTAGATTTGGTGACATTTATTATTGTTTACTATAATGATTAGTACCTTCTTAGATATTATACTTATTCTTCAAAATTATGAATATTACAACCTAATAGTTTTATTGTTTTTAGGACCTATGTAGGAAACCAGTGCGGCATAGGTACATATTTTATACATTAGCAAGAAAAATAAATTATTATTATAATTATAACCTTCAGACCTATTGTTATATTAATAAAAAATGGTAAGACGTGATCCACGATTCGGTTTACCCCTGCTACCTATAATTTAATAATATGTGTAATTTTTAAATTTTGTATCATTACTTCTCAAACCAATATACGAATAACCTCTATCAGACTGAAATTATATTATTGACCAGTGACCACACTGTAAAAAAAATGTGTACGTAAGATGTTTGAATGTAGAGGTCTAGGTATATAGGTATCTTGTATACGGTTTAAGCTGCGGGTGGTATGTTTGGGTATTTCGATCGAAAATTGTAATCAAAATGAAATACAATATATGAATTTTCAGGTGGAAGTGGATCATGATTTCCCTTAGAAAATTTGTACAACTTTTGCTGAAAACCTAGATTTAATCCACAATTTTAAAAGTAAAGCAATAGCATGTGATATGGAATTATCCAGGAACGTCTACAAGGACATAAATCTTACTTATATTGAAACATCAGATGATCCATCAAAATATGTAAGTGTTATTAAACACATATTTTTTGAATGTACTCATTAACTTTTTACTACTTATTAGATTACATACAAATTATACTTGGAAGAACAAAACAATTGATACAAATAGCAAAAATACTGTAAACATTAATAAGAATGCAGGTATAATTAAAGAAATTATGAATAATAAAGGTAAAGAATCAGTTGGAAAAAGACTGAATGGGAATTCAAACATTTATCATGGTTCAAAAAATAACGATGTATGTATATAAAGATTTTAAAACCATAGACAATTTATAATTTAAAGTTTATTTTATTTGTTATAGCAAAAGAAAAGTACATCAGTTGATCTTAAACGAAATTCAGATAAGTCTTAATTTGACAATTAAAATAACATTTCAAAACAAATAAAAATTAATGATGAAAATGACAATGAAAAACCATTGGCTATTGTTAAAAATGGCAAAGTTGTATATATTTGCGGTGAATGTAATTTTGAAGCAGAAACAATGATGTCCCTAGTTAGCCATCGATGAGATCGCTTTCATTTAAATGTGGGTAGTTCCAAGGGTTCAGAATGCTCAACTTGTTACAAAACTTCAGGACTGCTTAAGCAACAGATTTCAAAGCAGTGTAAGGATTCCTTTAATTGTGAATATTGTGAAAAAATATATTCAAACAAACGAAGTCTTAATCGTCACGCCAAATGCCATCAAAATGTAATTCCATTAGAATTTCAATGTGTAAAATGCAATGCTTATTTTGATACCATAACCGAAATGGAAGATCATTTTGTAGTACATTATGCAAGTGCTTCATTTAAATTTATCTGTGATCATTGTGATTGCACGTTTACAACATACGCGCAAAAAAAACATACCAATCTTGATCACTTGATGGAAATTGAGTGTGGCATTTGCCATGTTGTCTTACCAACTGAAGAAGCTATGGATAAACACAATAATTCTGTACACCAACCTAAGAAATAGGAAAACGAAATGTACGAGCGCACTGTGTGTGAAAAATATTTTTCTTTATTAAATAAGTTTTAAATTATAAAGAAACACATTTATCCCAAAATGTAAAGTTTCAATGATTATCAAGCAAGGTTTTTTCAATTATTTTATTTTTAAATTTATAAAATGTCATGATTGAATTTATATTTTATATATGCACTTATTAATTTATGCAAAGTAGTATATTTCAATATTATCTTCATTATAGATTTTAGTTTTAAATATTATTTAAGTTACTAACTGCCTCACGGTCTGTATAAATACATACTGATTAGTGTTATTACAAAAATGTTGCCATTATATTAGATATTTTTGTTTTAAAATATTAATTTTTCCATTTTTTAATTATCATAGCCAAATTTAGGTTATAATGGCAATTGACAGTAAAGTTCCTATTTGTATTAACATTACTTTTAAAAATAAAATTACAGATTTGTTTAATAAATTGTATGCAATAAAATGTACCTAAAACTTGAATAGTATCATTATTATTAGTAACCATAATTCTGTTAGTACAGTCAATACATCCTATACAGACATTAAAAATAGGAAATAATAACTTTTTATCACAGTTTAGTGCTTTGAAAAGTTTGCTTACAAATTACAGGAGTATCTACGGACTAAATGAATTATTATTGTGTAAGTTTTCATTCATAATATGCTTGATTATTAAATGTATTAAAATTAAACTTAATGTTATCGTCGATAGCTTATCGACCTACAGACAGTCTTCAAATATTAGCAAATTACAAGGTTTTTAATACTTTTCGATTATGAGTGGAGTAATGAGTATATTAATTTGTTTTATACAATGATGGGTGTTTTTTTTTAATTTTTGATTTTTATTTGTGTCTGTCATCACCTTTTAGGACAATATAAATGATTAGGTACATTTTCTTCAACATCATATTTTCTCACGTTTTTTTTCTATAAATATCAATAAAATGTTATTTGTTGAGTCAAAAAGCTTGCAATTTAATAAAAGGCTCCTAATATATTGTTACAATTAACCTAAAGAAGCCTAGATATTTTATCAATGAATTCAAACATGTTTAAAAAATTTAAATCGGACATTCCGAAGTATGTGTAATTTACCACCGCTTATTGGTCTTCAATGTATGAAAAATACTTGCGTTGCAGCCTCCTTAAACCAAACACACTTAGTAATATTCCTAGAATGTTGAATTAAATGATAAACATTAAGTATTATTGTATGTTGTATCATACCATATAATTTAAATTATCACAGTTATACAGTATGAAGGTAAGTATATAATATTATTTATACAATTTAATATAATAAAATGTATTATATATTTTATTAATAAAAACAATAATATAAGATAATATTGAACCAAACAATTCGGTATAGACTATTTTTTTTAACATTTTAATGTGACAGTGTACCGAGCGTCTATCTACCTACTACTTACTAGTTAGTTTGATCATTTTCAGTGTTGTATAGTGTGTATATAGTTTAATAACTAATAAGTGTGCTTTAAAATGAAAACCAAATTTGAAACAATTATAAAAAACACAACAACAGAAAGTAATAATAGCACGTTTTTGATGAAATAAAATTATGATTTTTTAATGAGGGAAGTGAAACATATTAACACAGGAAAAAAAGAATCTCCACGAGATTATTGGTTTGTACAATGGTATGATGTGATAGAAGTGCAAGGTAATGAAAAACTTATACGTCCACAAAAAGATAGGTAGGTAATCCTGATATTATATTTTACGTCCACGACGAAGTATAATTATACGATATTTTACTTAACATCCACCTATTGGCTTTCTATTGGACACGGTGGTAAAGACAGAATGATATAATATGAACTGAAAAAAATTGACGTGAAATAAATGAATATTTATATTTTATATAATAATGTAGGGCATGTTTAACTTATTAACTTAATACTAACATTTGATTTTTTTTGTAATATGTACTAAAAATAACGTAAATAAAAATAATCGAACAAGATACTGTTGAAGAAAATCGAAGCAGTTTTACTGTCCTAAAAGGTGGTGACAGAAACATTAAAAAATTTAAAAAAACACACATCGTTGGAAAATCAATGTATTCATCGCTCCACTAAAATCTAAACAATGTTTTAAAAATATTGACTTCAAATTGTTATGTTTATTTGTAATGCTAAAATGATTCACAATTAATGCTAATTCAGATAATAATATTATCACATAAAAGCAACACATTTGTTTATCAAGTTAGGTACCAATGTACCAATGTACCATACATCATATATTTGTGGACTTAGTGGTAATATGTTTACCATGGCAGTTCATCGTGGGGTTATAAATATAACATCCAACAAAAAACTGAATGAATTAGCATAAAAACAACAAAAAAATTGATTTACTAATATAATAAAAATATTGTTAATACTATAATATATTTATAAAGTCTGTATACCTATCTAAGTTATAAATAAAGTTTGTATTTACCATTATTTTATAAACTGATATCAGACATAACCATAAATTATATAAAAAAATGATAAAATAATGACTTAGATCTATCCCCCCTCCATGACAAAATCATTTGACCGCCACTGACCCCAAATGATACCTCCATAAATGATTAACTTGAAGATGTTGTATACAAACTTAAAACTACACTGTAATTTTTGTAAGAAAATAACAAAAGTGCTACATGAGAAATCGTGTGAATATCCAATCTTGTAAAAATATGAACTTCAAAGTCCATAAAAATTTAATTTGATATGCTTGTAAGCAATTTTTCATCTAGTCAGGTTGGCCGAGCGGTCTAAGGCGCCAGATTTAAGCTCTGGTTCCCAAACGGGAGCGTGGGTTCGAACCCCACACCTGACAACCTTTATTTTGCAGTTTTTATTTTTCTTTAACTAGTTTATAATGATAAATTCAAAAAAAAGTCAATCAAAAATGCCCTTTTTTTTAATAAATTGTTGGTAGAAACAAATGCAATCGAATAAGTATACTCGGCGGCTACTCCAATCCCAAATCCAATTACATATACCTATTATTACCTATACTATATTACAGGCGCGTATCCAGAATTTTATTTCGGGAGGGGCTGAACAAAATTATCAACATAGTCACACAATAAACAAAAAGTGGGTAAGTGGATGTCGCTCTGCTGCACAGTAGGTAATAAGTGGGTCACTGTAATGGATAGTGTAAAATTTGAATTCAATGATATAATATCATTGTATAAGAAAAACGATTCTAAGCGAAAACGGTCAGTCAGCCTATGATATTACTAAGTATATTTGATGATATTATTGTGAATAAAGTAATTTATATATTTACCTATTTACGTGGACCATTGTTTTAAATTTTTAATCCTTAACTATGAAAGTTGAACATTTTATAAATTTTTAATTACAAAATATTTATTATATTTTAAATTTGATAAATTTTGTCAAAATTCAAACTTTAAATGATTATAAGAAAACATTGTGCCTATGTGTTTTTAATATTTTTCAACTAATATTGTTACAATATATCAGGAGCCTTGCGTTATATTTTCACGCTTTTTACCCAACAAAAAAATTTTTATTGATATTTATAGAAAAAAAACTAAGAAAAATGAAAACTGTCAATGTCCGTAAATAGCTCAAAAAGAGGCAAAATATTTTCAAATTTTTTCGGTGTATAAAAAATGAAAACATTCAGCAAAATTTTAAGTTTTGTGATTTTTCCGTATTTTATCAAGATTCGAACTTTAAATGCTTATAAAAAAACTATGACTAAGGATTTTTAATATTTTTCAACTGCTATTGTAACAATATAGCAGGAGCCTTGTATTAAATTTTCAAGCTTTTTTACCCAACAAATAAAGTTTTATTGACATTCATATTTTTTGGATTTTCTTGAAATTTCAGGGGGGGCTGCAGCCCACCCAGCCTCCCCCATAAATACGCCCCTGCTATATTATATAATCAATTATAATTTTAAACCAAAACCATTTGGTTTTTTTTTTAGTCATTGTCTTCGATACCAATGATTTTTCTTATTAAATGAGTTATCAGCATTCTTCAGCACAATTTGTCGTACCTACCTAGTTTATACGTTTGCATCTAATATTTAACGTAGGTAGGTAAATAACCTTAAAGTGAAACCTCGGCATAATAATACGTTATATAATACTTTAAGATAGAAATACCTATTACGACCCACAGGCCACTAAATTAGATTCAAATGTGTTGTTCGATTATTTCATCGTACCTATATGGTTTTTATAGGGTGGTTTGATAGAGAAAGACGCTGGGAAAGACCGACGAGGAGAGAATATATCTAACTACAATAATTACTTGTATAATAATAATATAATATAAATATATAACTAAACAACTTACAGACGATAATAATATTATTCCTTCGTAAAGTACCTATGCTTTTTTTTTGAGTTAATGAAGTTTAAAGAAAATAATATTTTTAAGCTATTCATTGTATTCAAATGTTTAAACATAAATAATTTATTTAAAAATGATTTCGTTGTTTAATTT
This sequence comes from Macrosiphum euphorbiae, assembly GCA_949089665.1. Taxonomy (NCBI): domain Eukaryota; kingdom Metazoa; phylum Arthropoda; class Insecta; order Hemiptera; family Aphididae; genus Macrosiphum; species Macrosiphum euphorbiae. The sequence goes on along the minus strand of CARXXK010000002.1, from coordinate 70,327,825 downwards.
CACTTGTGGAGTTGTGTGAGCTAAACAAAATATGTTATGGTTTATTTCAAGTTCATTTTCAAACATATATTATGTTACACTAGGCACCTATAGTACCAACTAGCTTTTTAAATCTATTGTGATCATATCATTCGATACCAAGTTTTAAGGAGTTTCTTAATAAAGTTATCGATTCCATTTTTTATAGAAAAAAATTAAATCTTTAAACTTTAAATTGGGGAAAAATATATTGGTATCATGAATCACGACGTATTTTACTTAATCTTTTAGATTCTGAGTGGAACGATGAATGTATTGATTTTACAATGATGTGTGTTTTTTTTAAATTTTTTTTTTGTGTCTTTCAATCACGTTTTAGGACAGTAAAAGTGCTTGGATTTTCTTAAACAGTAGCTTTTCTGATAGGAAAGTGAATCTAGTTGGTACTTTGGAGGGTCAAAAGTAAAAATTTCTCAGTAGTTTTCACAAGCGCCGTGAAAGCCTATAGGTTGGTAGTTTCTAAATGATTCGAAATTGTAACTCGTTATTCTATAGAAATTACTTTTCAAAAGTAATTTCCATTACATTTTCGTTACTTGGAAATAATTCTAATGAAATTACGTAACGGGTTACAAGCAAAGTAACGCCGTTACGATAACGCGTTACTTTCTTTACATTACTACCCAAAACTGAATGTATTATGTGTGTACACTCATACACAAAATGTTACACAGGGAAATGTGTAAAAGGAAAAGTGTCAAAGGAATAAAAACTAATGTCTAACACAATAATATTTTATTACACACAAAAACAAGAACGCCGGCAATTCACAGTATCTACTCCTCAACGTCCCCGGACCGACTCCCCGACCGGCGACCAAAGCCTTTTTTCGGTCATCCTCAATGTATGCGTATCATACACTCAAAGCTTATGGTGAGCTATGCATTTTTTAGGTTGATCTACTTAAACAATGATTTTTTACAAAATATTGTATCAGCTTATTTTCTTCATGGACTCTAAAAACACGCTTCCATACGATAATTTGAATAATGTTGTTTTAGTTTAATATTTGATAAACGATTTTCGGGGGCAATAATCAATATATTATACGACATACTAGGTATATGCCATATACAGTAGGTACATAATACTTGGTATTAAACAGATAAACATATTATAATGTTAAATGTTATAATGTATTTAAAATTATACTCTAGCAGTAGGTACCTATCACACATAGTAGCAGTGGTGGTAAAATTATATTGTCTTGACGATAAATGTCAGTAATTGCACCGAGGCAGCCGTATGTCTATTAGTTTTTCATCAAAACGACCTTATAGCGACTGACAAAAATTAAAGTAGGTACTTCTAGTGGTTCGATTTAAAAAATGTAAAGATGTTTTAATTGGTCAACAAGTCTACTTTGCATCGGTCGGAGCATATTTTTTATATTTTATATATTTTTGAATATATTCAATACTAAAAATTTATAAATTTTTAAAATGTAAGATATTACAAATAAATTGAAAAAGTACATTGGTTTTGAATATTTTGATATCTAGACATTAAATGACACCAGATAAGAAATAACAATGTATTGTAAATTGATTCGGGTAGCGGGTGATGGTAGGGGGAGTATACACACTAATGATCATTTACTACATACACTAAGACGATCAATAATCGCAGGAACGAAATAATTGCCTAAACACAACTCCTTAAAAATGACAAATTTGCAGGTTCCTCAAGGTATACTAATGCTTTATACTATAAATGAAATAAAATAAAACCAGAACGAATAAATACATTTATAATATGATTATCACCGATCATCCATAATATATTATATATTTTATTTCGTAATCCAATATTAGGTAATTTATTATACCGTTTAACACATGCACTTTAGTAGCAGACCTTGCCGTGGGGTCATCGACATCCCCGTCCATACAATATTTTGGGCATATGTAAACTCCCCTAAATTTTTGTAAATTCCCCTAAAACTATTTTGCTACTGTATTACGCTTACGTAAACTCCCCTAAAAACATTTTGCTACCGTATTACGCTTATGTAAACTCCCCTAAAACTATTTTGCTACTGTATTACGCTTACGTAAATTCCCCTAAAACATTTTGCTACCATATTATGCTTACGTAAATAATCAAAAACATTTTACTGTTTAAACACAGTAACTACGTGTACTTATTTATTTATTAAAATTTCAACGTCGCAAGAGCATAATTTTGATTAAATATTATGATATTATGATTAAATATTTGATTAAATATTATTTTGAGATATTTTTTCAGTTTCAACCGTTCAGTTCGGCTCGTCCGGATTTTTATCTATAAGTACTTACAGTTAAAATTTAATCTTAATCGCTTAGGTATTCTCTTGTATAAAGCGAGATTATAGTATTGCTATATCATATATATTATTAAATTACGACATTCCTTTTTGACGGTCGATTACTTTTATTTATCTGTCGTCTGTCGATATCAACGATATTAATTGGGTAGGTGCGTTGTAAAAACATGCGATTTCTAGACTTTTTGAAGACATAACAATTTAGTTTCTTTCAACCAATGCTTGCGAATCATTTCATGCACATTTTAAATCGAATTTTAACCATAGCCATCCAAATATTTTTATATTTATTGATACATTAAAGAATATTCAATGGGACATTTACATAAAATTACAAAGTATACATAAACCAAATAGTTGTCATAATAATAAGTTAAAAAGACGACAACAATTATTAAACCAACTAATACAAAATTATAAAGATCAAAAAATAACTAAATTTCATTATATAAAAACAATTTCACATTATTACTCAATCAAAAAATAATCAATATCAACAATATCTACAATCAACACTTAATAATTTTAATAAAACTAGAATGACGACGAATATGAATTTTTCTAAAGAGTTGAATTTTTCTATAAAGAAAAAACAAAATATTTTTGGAGGATAACTAGAACCGCCTCCACTTGGTGTCCTCTGGGTTACGCTAAATGGTTCTAATTTTATTTAGGGGAGTAAGCGTAATACGGTAGCAAAATGTTTTTAGGGGAATTTACGTAAGCGTAATACAGTAGCAAAATAGTTTTAGGGGAGTTTACATATGCGTAATACGGTAGCAAAATGTTTTTAGGGGAGTTTACTATTAGGGGAATTTACTATTTAATTTTTTAGGGGAGTTTACATTTGCCCAATATTTTACGTAGAATATCACCGTATCCCTATACACTTAATTTTTCTATAATTTTTAATTTTCCGTTTATCTTTTCATATTTTTATTCTAATACAATTTATATACTTACTAGTTACTACCTAATAATTTAAGGAGGATAAGTTCAAAATATAGGTAATTTAGTTTATAGAATATTATATTATACCATAATACCAACATATTATAACTACCTACCTGGTTATAACTTATAACTCATAAGTAGGTATAGTTTATATAAACGATCTGGCAAAATCAACAGTGTGTTTCAATAATCGTTTGCACACCTTGGCACATACAAACAAAATCAAAATACATAAATATTCGTTTTGTTTTTTTGTAAAATATGTATTAGATTACATGAAATATTAAACAAAAAGTTTTATCTAACATCTATTTTTAAAATTAGAGATTTCGGCTACCCATACCTACCTACCTAGGTAGAAGTGGCATTGTCACACGCTCGAGTCACCAGACATGGTAGGGCAATGACGATGCCCTGTCTACGACAGTTGTAGTTTCGTGGCGAAGTACTTTGCATCAGAACCATTCTGGCGGTTGAACATATCGATGCATTTCATTTTTCACGGACGATGCCAAGTTTTGCCATCAAAGTATCAGAGCTGCGCTGCAGTCTGTACGAGTCATATCCAGAAAATGACTTGACATTTTCACCTTTCACATACTGCGGGCATCGTGTCATCGTGAGTATCCATAATATTTTTCATGTCCTAATTATTATAATACTTTATATTTTTCACACCTGTAAATTTACTGCCACCGCCCGTTATGGGTATATGTTAAATAAATAATTAGTAGGTAAGCTATTGTAGAATAGTAATATTATAAATGCACGTTTCCAACGTTTTGTCAACGTTTAGACTTTAGAGGATATAGCTACAAACAATTTTTTTGCCACATAAGAAGTTTAGTTTTTGATGGCCATTGAAAAGTTAGAAAGCACGGCACACTGATCTTTTTTTTTTTTGTATCAAATAATTAGATGAACAATATTATTTTGAGTTATAATTATATACATTTAATTAGAAATGTGTGCTTGATAGGCAAACAATTTTTTATAATTTTTTTCTTGGACGAATAGTTGAAATTTTTCAGAAGACCACTGCCACGGCACCCAATTTGAAAACTACTGGTATAACTGTATAAGTAGTCTGTATTTTGTAGTCTGCATACATGAAATATAGTACAAAAAATCTTCGATCTTTAACTTTTTTGATAGAATATTAAATCTATTAGTTACGTTTAATAGGTCAAATTTGAAATTCCCAAATAATAAGAATAATAATGGTAAACAATTTAAAAATACTAAGACAAAACGGGAATATATAATATCATATAATATTTAATACTGCAAGGTTCTTATCATAAGTTTTACATAAATAAATCTAAAAAATACCAAAAATACCTACTTATAATATTTTTTTACAATTATTTGAACTTCAAATATCAAAAAATTAAGTCAATTTTAAGGTGGATTTGTATTGCATTGAAACTAAATGATATCGCCCGATATTAATAGGTAGGTAACCAAAATTACCTATTAATTTCGATTTTCGATCAATCGACAATATCACACGAATACGTTTTATATTGTCTTAGTGCTCCACTGAATTTAGCATGACATTGGCCGCATCTGATCGTGTGTCGGCAGTCCAAAATAATTCAACTAGAGTTAGTGCATTTATTAAAATTTCCCATTTAAAACCACACAAAGTATTATAGAAGTATAACCACTCGTTTTCACGATAATATGACTTAATTACTATATTTGTATGCGTATAATATTTTATTGCCTTATTGTCAACAATTATATTGCACGTGCCAGTACATTATTTTGTCATTTAAAAGATAAATATATATATTATATATTATATTATATATTATATTGTATCGAAAACATACACAACACATATATGCTGAAAAAAATTCATTTTCTCATATTTCATGTCAACCCTGAAACGGTTGGACCGTAGTGATTGAAGTCACTATCAGTATTTTTGGTAAAAAAATATTTGTAATTTTATAAAGTAATATGTGGTGATATGTGAAAAAAACACGTAAAATTACAGACTTATATATCCGCTCACTATGATGCCTCTATAAAACGTGATCAGTAATATGAATTGCACACATTAATGTTCATTTACTTTCAACACATTTACAAGACCCTTATAAACTAAAATATAAAATGCCTAATTTTTACTCCTTATAATTGATTACGCTCCAGACCCCTTAAATTTAAACTTGTATGGTTAAGTTTATAGATAATATACTATGCGTAAACTATTAACATAATCTTATAAATTAACATTGAACTTGACTTAAATAACTCAATTACATTTTACCGTTAACTTCAGTCTTGACTATCTTTGCATAATATATTAGCGTTGAACGGTTGAACCAAGTTTATTGAATTTAAATTTGTTTTACAATGATGTGTTTTTTATGTGTAAATTATTATTAGTTATACCTCAACAATTCGGTACGTGTCAAATAAGTAGGTACATAGTGTGATTAGACAAACCATTTATAAATAATAATACACTTAAATTTATTTTTATTAAACTTGTTCTTCAGACACCGTGACTTGCCCGAAGAAAAATGCCAACCGCGGCCTAGGTATCGAAGCGGCGCCGGTGTGCGTCTCAACCAACGCCTTAGTTCGCTCGGCCACTCCGTCCCCTTGATATAATCAATTAACATTCTAAATAATTATATATTGACTATACACGGTTTTACACTGGAATGCCTTAATATTGTATTCGGATTTTGAGTGTTTAGTATAAAATGATAGCTACGTGCAAAATATTATCAAAAAAAATAATATTTTAAGATAATTCTTAACATTTGTGTACGTAAATAGGGATATAATTAATATATACAACGAATTTCTAAATATAAAAATAATATTAAATTTGTTATGGTCCTAAAATAAAGTGTTTGTAGTACGTATAATATATTTATATTTAAGAGGATGCTACACAGATATTTGTTGTCACCGTCTTACAAGTGCGTAACACAGCAAATTTACGCTCAGCAGATCATGTTTAGATCCGTTAGTTTAAAAACTAGAGTGAATCGATCTATTATAAAACTTGATGTTAAGAACATTTCCTTTGTTTGTGTGTGGGTTTTTCACGATACTCAGTTTTTAAGTGAGCTATGAGCATTTTTAATTTATGCTTCATTATATACTCATAACTTGCTAAAAAATTGAACCATTGTAAACTCACACACAAACATAGATAAGGTTCAACATATGGTTTTATAATAGGTCGATTCACTCTAGTTTTTAAACTAACGGAGCTATACGTGATCTGCCTAGTGTAAATTTTCTATCTTACGCACTATTTGTAAGATGGCGACAACAAATATCTATGGAGCGTCCTCTTAATAATAAATTTACCATAATTAATTTTAGCATTGCGTATCTTAAATGAATAATAAATAATTATAATGAACCAACTGAATGTCCATAAAATGTTTGAAAAAAAATTGAAAACTTGATAAATACATAGTTTACGATAAAAGAATCATGTCCTATATTATATCCGGTGTAAAATACGATATTATATTAATCGATAGGTATTATTAAATAATACGCGTGAATGCGTGATACATAATATACATCCGGCCGTATATTATTGTGCATTGTCTGTTCACATGCACCAAACTATCGTACGTCATATTATTATAGGCATATACTGTACTTTTAATATATTATTAAATTCAATGATTCTCATAATTCACATATAATAAATAGATACAAACGATTAAAAATAATTTTGATTAATTCAATTAAATTTTAGTTATAATTTTATAATATATGTATATGTTACAGTTAAAACCCGAAATCCGTCGAAACTAGTTTTAACTAGTCAAAACTAGTTTCCACAAATCCCTTTAGTCATTCCTGGTCTTAACTAGTTAAAACTAGAATTCACCGCAGGTTCAAATAAGTCAGTAAAAACTAGTTTTAACTATAATGCATGACAATAATATTATATTGTATTTAAACTCGTACTACATAAAACTCACACGGCCACAGACACGGCCATGATCCTGGTCATACATTTGATAGCCAAAACAATTTTAAAATTAATATATTTTATGTCATATGTGACAATTTAACAGTTGAACTCAATAAAATAAAATCTGCTTATAACAGTATAATATCTAAATACAGCTTTATTTTAAAAATATATGAACTAGATCCTCCAGAAATCCGTGAAGATGCAAAAAAATTGAGAACTATCTACAAACAAGATCTAGATGAATCCTTTGAAAATGAATGTGTTCATTTTCAAAGTGTATTAAAATTAACCACCAATTCTCTTAAAACCCTATTAGACATGAGTAAATTTATAAAAGAAAAACAATTCGTAAATTCGTTACAATATTTCCTTATGTTGATGTAGCTTTAAGAATATTCCTTTGTAATTTAGCCTCCAACTGTTCAACCGAAAGGTCTTTTTCTACCCTCCGTAGAATAAAAAAATATTTAAGATCATCTATGTCTTCAGAAAGACTTAATAGTCTTGCAGTTCTTAAGTAATGATTTTATATAGTTTGTCGTGTCAAAATAAATAATATAATAAATTCCTATAATAATTATTCTAAAGTGTACTTATATTTCTATTTTTCCCTAGTTAAAACTAGTTTAACCTATCAATATAAAAATTAAGGATTTTAACTAGATAATTCTAGTTTTCACCAATATATTTTATATACAACTAGTTTTGATGGTGATGGTCTTAGTAAATTCTAGTTTTAACTAGTTAAAACCAGAAATGACTAAAGGGATTTGTGGAAACTAGTTTTGACTAGTTAAAACTAGTTTTGACGGATTTCGGGTTTTAACTGTAACATATACATAGGTACATTTATTACATAGAACGAAATAATATTTTTTATTAAATGCATTTCTAACAAAATAATGTAAGTTTTACACAGTTATTTTTAAAAACTGTGACATTATGTATGTTATGTGTAATATTATGTTCTCCGCATATATCTAATACCATATTTCGGTATTTATTAATTTCTATTGAGGCATAACAATCTTTTTTCGGACACATAATAATATTATAATCTCACAATTTTTCACTGTTTTTTTCTGCATAAAAATACTTTTGGAAAATGGATGCAGCTTTTCCACGATTTGAATTGATTCTTAAATGTACCTATGTACCTACTTGAAAGTCAAAATTACAGTATAATAATATAATATGTCAATATTACCGAACCGTTTATGTAACATACATCTCGGCAGCTTTTACTATACAGTAGATTACCTACTACAGGTATAGCTTTGTATAGTTTTGCGATAAAAATCGATTGGCCAGTTAAGTTGTTTAATAATTCCTTTTTGGTTATAATTTCAATACAATTTCAATAATTATAAATATTTACCTACTTGAGGTTATTAGTATATATATATAAAATATTTATAATTTAAAAATTGTTTGTATTTTTACAGGAAGATATAAGATATAAGGACAAACGCTTGAAACAGAAAGTGATAAAGAAAACTTTTATTCTGAGCTTATAACTGCTTAAGGCATCCCGGAATCTTGACGGGTTTTTAAACGAGTCGTTCGTTCATACACAATGGAACAAATAAAGGTAAATAACTGGTTAGTATACTTCCATTTTTGCTTAAAATCCTTATCAAAATGTATTGTTTTACTAAATTTTATAATGTTTTCGTCTTGGTAGATTGTCTGTGGTTCTTCCGTGTTTTAATGTATCGTCACGTCGTTCTCTCTCGCGTTTCTAACTGGCGCGGCGTTTGACTTTATAGTAGTTCGATTAAACGACAATATAATTTCCTAGTTTAAACGTTTAGAAGCTATAAAAATCTTGTTGTGATCCACTTATCTTTATCGGGTTGACACACTGCGGTATCTATAGTACCCATATATATTTTATATAGTTTTCAGACCAGATCTTACGTTCAAGAAACGCCGAGGATTCGTTTTTTTATGTCTCTCCTGTTTGACGTCAGCTGCAGTCGAGCTCTTAGGGTTTTATGGTCGAATTTTACGATGACGGGTCGTCCTTTCGTCGTGTACCTATAATATATTATTATATGCGTCAAAACTTAGGCACAATGTCATATTTTATCTTTACAGTGAAATTAAAAATATATTTTAATTCACTCGAGTCGAAACCGCTCGACGTGGCGACCAGGAAACCAAATTTCAATATTAAAAAATCGTTCTAATTTATGTCAATTCTTTGCCAAGCTCTACAGAGCAAACAGCTGGACATATAAAGTCGTATGAGGTATCAATCGGTCAGAAATATTGTGCAGTTGGGAACAAAGGAACTCGGCAGCAGATTGGTTAGATAGTTTATAAGTTATAAGCAAAAAAATTCAAGTACTTTTAAGACCGACTTTGCGTACGGAACAGTGGGGATGGATAATCGGTGGGTCGGGGAACGAAAATATCGTAAATATCCCCCGACCCACCGCTTATCCATACCCACTGGTCTCATCGCAGCGGCGGCTACGACGTACTGCGACGACGTCGTACGACGATTGGCAATTGCCAACATATCAACATATTATTACCTATGTTTAACTATTTGGCAGGACGTAGAAGTATACTTAAATAAATACAATTAAGTAATCACTACAGTATTTACAGTAATTAATAATGTATCAACAATATGTTGACTAAGTATTTAACATTACAATTGATCTTATTTGTCATCATATTTAGGTACTTGTAATATTATAAAATGTCATATATATTATCATTTATCATATATTATATTATGTCTTTTAAAGATTTAACCATTACTAATTTTTTTTTTTTAACTTTTTTTTTACATGGAGTTATAACGAAGTGTTTTTGGTTTGATTAATATTTACGAGACGCATACCGCGACCTTTATGCGTGTTAGTCGGGCCGGAGAGCTCGCGAAATTACCACCCCGACTTTATCAAGAAAATATCTCAATTATCTTGAAAACGATTATTTTCATCAAACTTAATGATTTATAATACGCAATAGGTATGCGATTTGCTAAAAGCAAACAGCAGCCTAACCTTACCTAAAGACTAATCATATTTTTAATGTTTAAATTATTATAATATAAATCCGCAACTTGATAAGTATAATATGGTTTTCTCCAAATAAATCTTAACAACTAATTTACTGTAATATTAAGTTTATGTATGCAAATGTGTGTAGAGTTTCTCCATACTACTAAACCATAACTTAATATAGATTGTAATAAAGCTATATAATACACCTATACGGTTATATTCTTAAATAATTATATATAAGAATTTCTCTTTATACTTTAAATCGGTAGAAAACCAAAAAACTGTATTCATTATAAATATTCAATCTGAAGGATAACTTTTACCAACTGTACTACAGGGAATAGAAAATCACCTATGAGTTGTCAAATCTGTGCAGACTGTCGATGACGTGGAGTTGTTGATTGACTTGCTTTCAGAAAGAAAGAGGAGCGGAGCCCTACCCACGGTTACAGTCATGACAAATAGACAATAGTCTTATCTTAATAAACGATTATTAAAAGGATATTTTAATTAAATGAAATTTGGATTTATTCGACCACCATCAAGCATGCAACTTTCCATCGGTGCATCCGAGTTGGGTCCCTGTAAGTACTATACGGTCTCATCGCAGGTACTACACTATAGTTGGGTCCGGGATTTTTTTAAGTACTACACTTAGATGGCCCTTTTAGAAATGTCACAAATTCTACCTATTTAATATTATATAATTTATGGTGTCTAAACTCTAGTTGAAGGTGATTGTGGGTTCTTGCGTCGTTTTACATTTTACCTATTTTACGACCTTTTTAAACGTCGTGATTGTCGAAAGTGTTTCTCTGCCACCTCTACCGAGCTGTTACCTGAGCGCATCTCTGATTCTCAGACATTTGATATAGTGGTGCTAAAAAGATTATTTTTGTTGTAATATTCACTGTCTTGTGTGCTTGTTCTTTGGATGTGGTAGGGATCTCCATAAGACTGGCGATGCGTAAGTACATCATCCCGGCCCAAACCATTTGAAATTTTTGAATATCTTATACCTACTCTAGTATTTAGTAAGTATATTAATATAATTTGTATGAACTTATATTTGTATACGACCATTTTTAAAATCTGTTCGATCATCGTTCGGTGGGGTGGCAAGTACGTATACTTAAAAACCACCGTCACCCAAGTCCCGCCCCTAATCGAAATGTCAGTGTTTAATTTTTTTTACTGCAATTATGTGTACACTGCAGTTTAGCTGATAATTGTAGGCAACTTTAAGAATATTAGCTACTTGTGGTGTGCTAGTCATTTATCACACATTCCCGGCGTGAGCTTTATATTAAGTCGTGTTATTATAATATGCTACCTACAGTTACTGGAGCTAATACCTAGGCGTAATTCCTGGCGCCGTCGTTCCTATTGGATATCGCATTTCCAAAAATACTGCTGGGTCATAAATTTGGTTATGCAATACTGTACTTGTCTCTATGTATGTGTTTAAGTCACCTACCGGTTTTCTGTAAATGACTACTACCCCCTTTTTGTTTTCCTCCGTCGTAAGCCGAAAACTAACCAAATGACTTCGGTTAAGCGATTGGTGACATGCGTGTCCATGCGGATCCCTGCTTTCTAATAGACTTACAATATTTGTGAGCTCTTGTTAATATACTCTCTTAGTATTGTAGGTACATCGTAGAATAAAATAATAATATATTCATAATATTATGTAGGTAATCAAAGTGCTCGCACCCGTATAAATAATGCACTTTAAATAAATATAGTATTATTGTACAGCATAGGCTGGTGTGCAGTAAATCGTAAATGTTGTACACATTAGTGTTTGGAAATATCATAGGTTTACGTTTATGTGCGTCTGAGATCGTTTCGAATTCAAAACCAAATATAGATATAGATATAGACGTAGGTCGGGTTCTGATATGTTGACACCGTTTCGTATACAGCTCAATGTCGGAGCAAGGGCCCAATGCTTATGGGTTTTTTTATACATAAAACACGCTAGCGGAGGTGAATATTTTTGTAAAAGGTATATTATTAATTATTATTGTTATGATGTTATTATATAGGTACTATAATATTAATTATTAAGGAATTTCTGTATGCCTACGTTTTGTAATATTTTTTTTTTTTTTTGGAAACGTATTCTATTTCACAACGCAATAACAATATAATATTATATACCTAACTTTATAATATGGTATATTACAATATATTATTTAAATGGATTATGGAAAGTAAAAAATGTTTTCGACAATGTCTCCGAGTAACGGTATACAGCTGTGTACATTGTACAAAATACAAATAGGGACCTACATTACCAGCTGTTAGTAAGTTTATATGATGGCGTTGAAATGATTCAACAGATTCCACTGTTTTACACTGATATAATGTAAATATTAATAATAATTATTATTACAAGTTTTACTTAGAGATACAATATTTAAAAGATTATAAAATAAAAAAATAATAATATTACGAATGATCGATACGTTAAATAATACAAATAATTTTTAATGGATGTAGTTACCAAATCTTTTAAAAGAACCATTACCTAACATATTATGTTGTTTCAAATTGTTATATAAAACAAAATAATATTATTGTTAATGTTTGAAAATGATTTATTATATATTAATTTTTTTAATGATAAGTATGATTATTTTATAAGTATATATATTTGAAATTAAAATAAATTTGAAATGATATAGTAATGATAATAACACTATAACCGTTAACAAACAAATTCACTGTCTGTATATTAGTTCAGTGTTAAATTATTTATAATAATCTTACCAATATGCTGACATAAATCATTTCCTTAAAACAATTTCAGGTAGGTATACCGCTATAATGATATTAATTAGTAATATTACCATATATTTTATCATAGGCAATATAAAATAGTTATTAAGTATACTTTAGGAAATAATTGAATATTTATTTTTGGGGGGCGGAGACTATAACAAGTTTATTGGGGGGGGGGAGTTTATGCCTACTACTTATATTATTGCGCAAAATACCCATAGTAATTATCTTGATACCAAGGTAACCATCGCTAACCAAGCAATGATGCCGTCATGAGAAATTCCAAATTAATGAAATAGAAATTTGGGTTCACAATATAGATACATTGTGTCCCACGTTAACACGGAAAATACGATGAGTATCGATGAACGATTTCTATTCTGAGTTCTGGCAATCAGACCATGCTTTTCGAAAATCTGATGCGATAAATAACAAGCTGTTTTATTCATATTTGTAATCCTCGTGAGAACATAACGTCAAAGATAATTATGTAATAATAAAAAATTTCATAATATACATTTTTGAATATGGTTTAACTTTTTTTACTCGATTATTTGAGCCTTGGATATTTTAACAATATAATAGGGTTGCCATTGGGGTCGGTGGCCTGTAAATATTTTGGGTGGCCGAGACATAGTTAGCCACGTGCCTGTACCTATAGGCTATAGCTGAATAGCTAGGCGTATATAGGTAATATTATATATTATGCCTTGCGGACATCGTCTAATCTTCTGCTATATGTACCTATATACAGATAGAAGTATAGACTATAGGATAAAATATATGTATAGGCGGGTATAATATATAACCCGAGAAAATTATAAGCATTCGAGGAAAACAAAAATGCTTTTATATGAGTATCAAAAGAACAAACAGATTAGGGGGGGATGCTTAGCCTCCCTACATTTCTTCCTATTTGCTCCTTTTATGAGTACAAAAGTACAATACCAATAATCTATATTACCTACATATTATTACAAATGACAACGATCGTCCTATGTATTGACGGTATTAGTACGGTAAGGCCTGTCTCATCGATGAGTATGCTAAGGAAAACCCATTTTTCTGGTCAGAAAACGAGTCATAAATCGTCAACAACTATATACAGTCCCCGACATTATTATTATTATTATAATATTATACTCGGAAAGACATTAAAATTTCGATTTTGATATATATATACATATATCGGAACTGTACCGGGCCCTGCGTCCTAGCGACAGCGATTCATGGTGTTTTTTAATCGTAACAAATAAAAAAACACACATCGTTGTAAAATTAATATACACTCATCGCTCCGCTCAGAATCTAAAATGCAAACGAAACGGTGGTGATTTTTGGTAGTAGAGGCTGCAGTAAAAGCGTCACCAGAGGTTTGTATCCCACCACCTCCATTGACCGTGTTTATTTTAGTCTATATTATAATATTATACTTGGAAAATTGTTTTGCAAAAGCCCTAGAACCCCCTCTACCCCCCAATAAAAAAAGCATACAAAATTCCTGGCTACACCACTCAGCTGCAGCAGACGGATTGCACGATGACCGCCACCACGAATACGTTGTATCATTAATAATATGTACACGCGATATACGCAATAGATCCTATACCTCCGCATTCCGACGTCAAGTAACTTCTCCTCTTATATTATTATTATTCGAACGCCGCCATCGCGTATTATAAATCGACGTGCGGCTTTCCATACGGTCGTTTCCATTTATGTATAAATGTATAATATATTAAATGGTGGTACCTACAACATATTATTATACCTATATCTATATATATATATAAATAAATGTACATTTTTAATACATTTTACAACTCAAGATCCGCCCAACCGCTTTCTATAAAAATTTCAGAGCATATTAAAATTTATATGTAGATGGTTTCTGTGAAGTTGTATTCCTATCCACAGCGCATAAAATATAATAATTATAATATGTACGTACCTATATATGCCATGAGTAAAACGTTTTAAGGCGCGTTAAGGTGCTGTCCAGTACGTCATTTTCTTCGGTCACACACACTAATGATCACTTACTACGCACACAATTACAAGACCCGCATGCATGAAATTTGAAAATAGCATAATTTAAACTCTTTAAAAATTGTCTTCCACCAATCCCCTTAACAAAATTTTAACAATGTTTATTTTATAATCGAGGTATCACTGATATTTTTAATTTACAATTTGTACACAGAGAAGACTTAAATAAATGCTTATTTACTATAGTAATTTACTCTAATTGTAATCGCTTGAGCAGATATTCAACTATACCTTATTATAGTTATTATTATTCTGGTTCATTAATATAAATTGATAACTAAATTATATTAATTATTATTAGGAATAATACGTTATAATTACAATTTAACAATATTAATTATTATTTATAGACAATAAAAATCATTATTAATGATTATCAAAATACATTGTAAACCAGTTTTGTTTCAAATTGATCTAACTTGAAGTTTTTGGGTGAAGTGATGTATCACATTTATTCTGACATTGTTCTTGCGTTTTCTAATAATTCATTAAAATTAATAACATTGAAAAACTGAACTTATCTCGATTTTCGGTGTATGTAGGTATCCGCGGTATAGTTCTCGACAAGCTATTCGAGTGTACGCAGATCTGTATCCATATAGGTATCGCCCACCTCACAATGTCTAGATGGATTTTTACATGGATTAAATGAATACGGAAAATTTCCTGGTAATCGAAATGAAATACCTCAACAAGTAACAACAGCATAGAACAAATAATTTTGATGAAGACACCGAATTTCAGGTATTGACCTACATAGTGCAAATTCACGTTCATTAATCAGACATGTATCTCGAGAAGTAGGTAAATCAGTTGGCGCAATACATACAATTTTGAAAAAATATAAAATGCATCCGTATGAACCTCATTTTGTCCAACAATTATGTTTAGGAGATTCTGAACGTAGATTGGAGTAAAAACAAAAGTATGGCTTAATGTTCAGTTAGAAATCGACAGTTCATTTTATAATCGTATTATTTGAACCGATGAGTAAGCTATATAAGAGCAAATGAAACTGACGATCAATGCAAAGGTATGAAGTTGAACGAAATCGAAATCGACCACAAATAATTGTTGTGTTTGATCCCCATCGAGCTGAATTTAAATATAACTTGGAAATCGATTAAGTTTCACAGCAAACAATTGCTGTGGACCAATGAACGTTGTGTGTCAATATTGCCAGACATTTAGGTTTAAAAATTAAGCTCAAACATTGTTCAAAATTACAAAATTCATGTTTGATTGGGCGAACGAGTTATATTGGCTGCAACAAACGTTGATGCCAACAAAAATAATTTTCAAATTCAAAATAAGATAGCTGGCTAATAGATCACATACAAATCGATTGATTCCATCACAAACCAAGATGATTTTGTCAACTACCTATATCCAACGGAATTCTTAAATTCCCGGAAAATGTCCAGATTACCACCTCATAATCTGCAATTAAAAATTGGATCGTTAATAATTATGTTGGGGAATATAAACCAGCCAAATCTATGCAATGGCACCTGACTTGAGGTGAAGAGAATTAATGAACAACGTCATCGAAGCCACAATACTGAAAGGGAAGTACAAGGGCGAAGACGTATTGATCAAACGGTATCCTTTGATTCCGAGAGACATGACATTCAAATTTAAACGGTTACAATTTCCAGTGTGGATATATCAATTAATGAATCGCAAGGGCAGTCGCTACGAGTTCAACCTTGAAAATCCATGTTTTTCACATGGACAGTTGTATGTCCTCTGTTTCCGTGTCGGAATACCAACAAAACTGTTTATATACGCGCCATAAAATAAAACAAAGTATGTTGTGTATCATAAAGTATTAGAATAATAAACACTATGTTTTTGGAATAAGATTTTTTTTTTTAATTATACCAATTCGAATTCAATTATTGTAAGTAGTATATATGTACCATTCCTGGCGCACCTCATAATATATCAGTAAAAGATCACAAAGAAAACAATGTACAAAAAGATCAGAAAATTGAAATGCAATAATAATTAAAAAAATTTTTCACAAAACTTATGAAATGCAATAATAATAAAAATATTTTCCACAAAACTTAATTATTAAAAATAAAAATCAAAATGCAATAATAATAAAAATATTTTCGGCAAAACTTAATTATTAAAAATAAAAATCGAAATGCAATAATAATAAAAACATTTTTCGCAAAACTTATTAAATACATTTTCACCCCCAAAATATTTTTCATAATACTTATGATATTAATAATTAAAATCGAAATGCAATATAGTGTATTAAAAATATTTTTAATAGAATTGTTCTATTAAAAAAAGTCTAACAACAAACTAGTGAACATTAAATATAGTTTTCAAACCAATTATTCATTATATGATTCGATAATTCATTATGAATTTTCTTAAAATAATCAAATAATTTCTTAAAATTGTTTTTGTAACGATTGTAACTATACTTATTATCATAAGATTGATATAAAGATGATACATGAGTTTCTAAATTATACATAGATGATTCAATTTCTGATAACTCTTTTAGTATATTTTTATATCTTTGGATCATATCTAAAAATTGTTTACAATTTTCCATTTCTAAAAGTTTTTTACAATTTTCCATTTCTATTATTTATATTAGTAAAAAAAATTTTTTTTAACATTGTTCTATTAAAAATATTTTTCTAATCTTTTTGATTTTGATTTCTAATCAGTGTATTGAGATGGTTTACAAAATCATTTCTATCTATATTTGTTTTATAATGTCCCCAAGCTAATGTATCAATACCATTTTCCAAAATAAATCTTTTATCATCATACACACTTAAAGCTTTTTTGTTTTGTTCTACAGTAAAAATATCATGTTTCTTAGTTCTAAATAAATTTTGTTTAACATATTTTGATTCTTTTGTTAGTAAACATTTTTCAAAATCATTAAAACATATTTTATTTTCTACAACATTTTTTTTAACACCTTTAGCTTTTTTAATTTCTTTTTCAGTATCTAAGATTCGATGAGAATATAATTTAGATCTTAAACCTATAAATTCAGACATTATTTTTCCATTTAACTCATCTTTAAACTTGCCTAAAACTTTTTTGTTAACTAAAGGTAAACCATAAATATTATCTTTTGGATAATCTGATGTGTCAAAATGATCTAACATAATTTTCATATCTTGATAAAAATCATTAGTTTTTATTTCTAATATTAGTGAATCTGTATCTGTGTATAACAATCTAACTCTATTTCCATATTTTTTCTTTATAATATTATAATAAAAATCATACATTAACATTTTAGATAAATCTAAAATACACATTCCTACATATATTGGTTGTTTGAAAGATATTTGTGTTCTTTTCATATGTACGGCAGCTAAATTTTCTGTAAAAATTGTTCTTCGATCAAAATTTGGTTTTGTAATTAATTTTTCTAGTTGGTATGCATTAGAACATAATCTTATATCAACATGATTTCGAACATTCATCATAGTACGTCCATAAACACTATTATTCATTAATTTGAAAAATTCTTTTTCAAACTCATTCTTAGCTTCTGATCTAAGATTAGTATTAAAATCAATATAAACTTTTAACCAAGGAGATTGACTAAATTCTAATACTCTATGAATTTTCTCTATCTTTAAACCTAAATTAATATATAATTTTAGTGTTTCATAATGTATTATATATTTTTTCTTATCATACAAAGTTGTTAATAATTTTGGGAGTTGTTTGTTATCAAAATGTCTTTCTGGTGCTAAAGGGAAATCTGAATGTAGATCATGGAGTTCTTTAGGGTAAGATAAATCGACTTCTAAAATATAACCTTTACATGATTTATCAGAAATATTCATTACATCAAAATCATTCAGATTATCAATCCATTTGAAATCTCCAGTAGGTAAATATTTACTCATTGCCCAACCATAAAGATTATTTGCATCTAAGTATTCTAAAAATATTGATTCATCCTTTTTTTTAAATTTATCTCCCATGTATTTATTATTTGCTTTTGAATATCTTTGACTGCATTGAGATAAGCCACCTCTGATTCCAGATTCAAACATCAATATTTGATCTATATCTGTTAATAAATCTAATTTTACTTTTGTCATTCTTAACATGCAATCCCACGCAAATCCTGGTGTTGTGTAATACCACATAGGATCTAATTTATAATTTTTTAAAGAAATATCTCTAAAATTTTCTATTATATCTGTTAATAATAAAACATCGATCTTATTATATAAACTAGTGAATTCACGCATATTTTGTATATTAAACACTTTCCAAATTTTCTGTGAGTTCTCATATTCCTCTTTAGTTATATTTTTATTTGTGAGAGAACTATAAAATTTTTCAATAGGAGGTAAACATGTTTCATTAAATTTTTCTTCACAATCCATATACTCATAGGGATATGCTAACTTTCTAGTAACTAAATCTAAATGTTCTTCAGGAAAATATTTACTAAGTTCTTTAAATTTATTTTTTAAATTTAATTTTGAATCATTTCTTAAATTATTTGTTAACTTTTCTAAAGAACTAGGTAAAAATTTGAATGAATCAATAAATCTTAATTCTGTACATATTTTTATGTCTTTACCTTTCCTATTTACTTCACGTGACATCATTTTTGAAAAAGAAATATATTTTTCCTCATTATTTGGGATTAATTTTATTTTTTCATTATCATTCCCAAATTCTTTTATAAATAGATGGGCATCATAACCTGAAAGATTATGAAAAACAATTGGAATAAAACATGGATTTTGGTAATTAAGATTACATATAGAATGTGCTGCTCCTCTATATTCTCCAGTTAAGTGGTCATGATCCCGAACTTTTTTCATATTTATTTTTTTATTTTTTGTTTCTTCATTAAGTTTATCTTCAAATGATTTAATACGATACTTCTCAGCATTACATTTTTTATAATATTTAATAGTGTCAATAATTATTTTAAATTTTTTCTCTAAAACTGGAGGTAGTTCATCTAAACATCTTTCACAAATATGACATTTATCAGTTTTATTATAATTATTTAATTGTTCTGCATTCAATGTTTCCATAGGAACTATTTTATCATATAATTCAGAAATAAGTATTTCTTCATCTTTCATACAATCATAAAATACTTGAGCTACGTTTGGACCAGAATATTCTACAGGAGGTTTATAATCACCATTACTATATTTAATATAATAACAAAAATTATTAGGTATATGTTTCTGATAACATTTTGTAAAAGACTCTGTATTATTTGGTTGACAAGTATATATTGGTTGAAGTGTACATTCAAAGTCAGCATAAATCACAAAAGGGACTCTTAAGGAATGATTATAAGTGTTAAATTCTAAAGTTTTGTCATAAGGTTCTGGTAGAACTATTTTAGCAGCTTTATTATTAACACAATAATGTTTATGTTCATTTAACTTATTTTCTGTATCAAAACTATTTAAACACATTTTACACAAAAATCTTTTATGACCATCTTTTGTAACTTGACTTCCTACTAGTTTCCATAAATCTTTAATCCAACAATAATGTCCTTTATTCATATTATTATCCTCATCATCAGTATCCTTATCATCCACTGTTAAATATAATAAATCTATATGATTAGTTTTTTCGATTTTACTTACTTGTAAAGGTACAATTACATTTATATCTAAACAATAAATATTAATAGAAATATCTTTTGTTCTTTTAACAAATTTCTGAACGTCTGTGGTTTTTACCGGAAATTCAATATCTTTAAATTCTTTATCAAATTCATTTTTAAAAGGAATATATTTAGTTACTCTTTGTCCATCTTTTTCAACAGGGTGTAAAGCAGAGAGTATTGCCCAAAGAAAACATTTATCATCTTTATTTTTAACATTTATAATAGCATGTTTATCTTTAATATGTTTAGGTAATGGAATATATGAAGAACCCTTAAAAGGAACATATTTATTTATATTTATTCCCAAACTTAAAATTTGATGAAGTTTCCATTGTGAATTTTTCATTATAAAATCGTCTTCTTCTTTTACAATTTTTATTTTTGCTTTTGTATAAAATTCATTTAAGTTAGAATTTTTTGTTAAAATTTTATTTTGTGTTTTAAAATTTTTTTCCTCATATTCCATATTTTCTTCATTATTACCTCTCTTATATATAGCAAGAAACATAATATTAACTTTTAAATTTGTTTTTTTTTAATTCGTGTTTAAGTCGTCCTATTACTGGATTATCTAAACGATTTAAAAATGGTTGTATATCTTTAATACCCATATTATTTTTAATAATATAAGTTTTTATTCTATCTCGAAATGCTGTTTCTTCATTTTTTAAAATAGGTCGAATAGTATTGTTTTCAACAAACTCGAACATTTCTTCACTAAAATTGAAAACTTTATGTGGTTTGGGTATTATCTCTCTTGATATTCTTGGTCTTATACCATTGTTTTGATGTCGAATAGATTGCACATGTTTAGACCAACTGTTGTATTTAACTGTTAGCTTACAAATATCACAAGTTTTATCTATTTTTGGTATTCTCTCTTGTCTTGTTCTTACATTTGTTGTTGTTGTACCTCTGTATGTTCGTCTAAATCGAGGTATAATTGTTTGATCTGGATCATTGTTTTGATGACGAATAGATTTCAAATGTCTAGACCAATTTTTGTAACTAACTGTTAAGTTACATTTATCACAAGTTTTGTTATTCATTTGATTATTTTTAACATTTCCTTTAACTAAAGGTTCAATTTTATTTAAGCCTTCCATTTATTATAGAGAATATTATTTTTTTTTACATTCATTATTTTAATAAAAATAATTTTTATTAAAAATAATATTTAAATGAAATTATAAAGTTGGGAGACACGTTGTCTCCCAACTCATTATGATCCCATACTAAATTCACACATTTTAATATTTCCTAAATCTTGAATAATCTTAATATTGTCTAGATAATAGTGATGATAATCACTTGTTGCAATAATTTGGTCATTAGCTATTTTACAAAGTTCTAACCAAGTTGGTGAATGTAATAGTTTAGAAATATAAGGCTTTCCATTTCCAAAATAAACATCTCCTTGACTAATAATAAAAATATTTCCTTCAATTGGAATTTTATTTAGATTATATTTAATACTCTCAGAATTTTCATAGTATTCAAAAACACAAAATTTCACATAACATTTATTTTTTTGTATACTTTTTTTTATTTCATTTCGCATTAATTTCAAAAAATTAAAATTTTTTAGTCTATATTGATTAATTGGTACACCATTATATTTTGTATTAACTCTACAAGGTAAAATTGTTTGATCTTTATCATTTTTTTGATGACGAATAGATTTTAAATGAGAAGCCCAATTTTTGGAACAAATTGTTAAATTACATTTATCACAAGTTTTAGCAGGGTATATTTTTTTATTTAATACATCCATTTTATTATTAATATCAATTTCTTTAACTAAAGATTCAATTTTATTTAATCCTTCCATTCTTTATTATAGAAAATATTATTATTTTTTTACATTCAATTTTTAATAAAAATAATTTTTATTTAAAATTCTATTTAAATAATATTAAAGATTTTATAAAAAATAATATTCCAAATAAATATAAGAAAAATAGAGGTGATGTGGTTGGCTACATCACCTCTCATCTCCTACTAAAAAAACAAATAAAGACAAAGAAATATTTATTTCAGAAGCAGGTTTATATAGATATCACTTCCTTTAACTTAGGTCATATTATTAAAATTCTGATTTTTGTAACTCTTCGTTATAAAAACTCCCTATAATCTCTCCATTGTTTAAATCTATAATTTTATAGGTAATAGGAATTGTGTTTAAAATTTCATTAACTATAAATATTTCATCAGTCCAATTTTTATTAAATTTATTATCAAATGTTTTTTTATAAGCTGGTATTCTTACTCTATCACCTACACTAAATTTAATTTTTGGTTTAGGTTTGTCTTTTGTAGAAAATAATTTGTGAAAAACAACATCTTCGTTAGATTTATTTACTTCACAAGGTCTCATACCAATAGATCGATGTATGTCTTCGAAATTATATTGATATATTAATTTTTGTAAAATTTTAATCCATTTTTTTGAATTTGTAACTTCAAATATTAATCTCATTTTCTTGTTTAATGTCCTATTAAATCTTTCAATAATTGATGATTTTTCTTCATTTTGGGTGTGATACATTTTAATTTCATATTCTTGCAAAACTTTTTTAAAATGTTTATTTTCAAATTATAAACCTTTACTGTGTGAAGTAAATTTGGTGCTTGATGATTTTGTGATATAGCTTGTTTTATTATTTTTTGAAATGCTTCTGAAACACTAATTCCATCTTTCTTTTTGAGTTCTAAAGCCCAAGAAAATTTTGAAAATGTATCTATAACAGTTAATATATATGAATAACCCTCATTTTCATCAGAATATTTTCTCATTATAACTAAATCAGCAGCCCATAAATCATCAATATCTTTAGTAAAAATTCTTCGTTTAGGAAATTTTTTTCTAACTGGTTTATGAAGTTCTTTAGCTAATTTCATTTTATCTGTATCATTTAATTTTTTATTGGAAATATTATGTCCAATTGTAGAATTTTTTATAAATTTACTTTTATTTGTGTTACACTTGAAACATTTTGATGAAATTCTCCATCTACCATTAACTGTTTGAATTTTAGTTGCATTAATATTTTTTGTTTGAATTTTACATTTAAGACAATATATTAAATCGTCACCATTCATTTTATATTATATTAAATTTTAAATAAATTGTTTATAGTTTTTAATAAATTCTAAACATAAATGTCCACATATAGGTGGATCATCATAATCTTGGAATTTATCATCAGTATATTGAAGGTTATTTTCACCTAAATATTTTACAAGTTCTGGAGGAGGAGGCATTCCAAATGAATCGAAATAAATTTTTTTATTTTTTATTTTTTTCCATGCAACCCAATGTGACCCGTCTTGAGTAGAATTATTTAAATTTAATATTCCACATTCATTTAACAGTGGTTTAAGAGGTAATTCATCTCTCATGAAACAACCTCTGAATATTTTTATATTATTTCCAAATTGTATTATATCAAAATTACTTAGCGGTTCAATTTTTAGATATTTTTTTTTCAAATTTTTTATAAATGATGATTTATTGAAATTATTCATTTTTTTCGATTTTTTTTTTTTTTCTTCAATCCAGAACCTTTATTTTCCATTGCTTTATTATGTCGAATTGTTTCTTTTACAATTGCATTTTTATAATTTTTATCATTAACACTGTTGTAAATTGCAGATACACCTCCAACTAACGCGCTAGCTGCACCTATCCCTGCAAAAAGTAATGGTAAAAATCCACCTTTTTTATCTTTAATTTGTGAATTTCGAATCTCTATTCTTACTCCAGATTTTTTATCCTTAGCGTTTTTTAATTTATCTAATTGAATTTTATCTAAATTATAAATATTTTCGCCTTTAAATATTTTGTTACTAGCAAATTGAAGTGTTGCATTAGTATTATTTTTATGAGCTTCTTGTAATTTTTTAATTTGATTTTTATTTAATTTAAAATAGTACGTCATTTTATAATACAAAATATTATAAAATTTATTCATATATCAAATTCATTCCTAAACGTCTTTTTCCTTTCATTGCATATGCAGTTATTATAGCCGGAATTTTTTCAGATATAGGACTATCAGGATCATTATATCTTTCCAATGCTTTTTGTTGTAAAACTTTATCAGCAATATGTCTTGATTTAATATCTTTATGATTTTTATAAAAATAATCGTGTTCTCTTGCAGCTTCGTCTAATTTGTTGATTGGTTGTATATTTTGTTCTTCATTTTTCTCTAAATCTGTAAATGGTCCTAAATATTTATATTTAGGATAATGCATCGGAGGTAAATATTTACAATTCAAAAAATCATTAAAAAAGCCTGCACCTTTTATAATTTTCTTTGGTAAACTTGAAATAAATGACCATAAATATATCGGACCTTTATCGGGAATATCAATTCCTTTTTCCATTATTTTAATACAAAAATTAAGTATTTCAAGTTTTTTATTATGAAAATAATTATTTCCTACTCTTTCTTCACTAGATATATAATATATTTGTTCTCTTAATTTTTGTATATGTATATTGTAACGGGATAAACCGTCACTATATTAAAATGGTCCTTTTCAGGACCACCAAACACAACAGTATGGCAACATAATGCGACACAAGAAATAAACGCGACACACTAGAATAAGTAGTTTGCCAACAGGAAAGTTTCACGGAAATAACTAGCAAGAACCACATTAACGAAGCGAACACCAATGGGTCAAGGTGTGGTTATTGCTTATCAAAGCAACCATTCCCGACCAATCACAGGACAACAAAGGGAAACAAATAGTATATATACCGGGACAGTTCACCGGTCAAATCATCTTCAACACCAGTCTTCAACATATCTTCTATCAATCAACAAACACTATAGAAGACCCGAAGACCCGAAGACCTGAAGACCCGAAGACTATCAACGCAGCAGCAACATCGACCTGAACGACGTCGGCGAAGCTGATCCGACCTAGCCAGTCCACGACAACGCACCCTGAACGCACCGGTCTAGCGTGATCGCTCGATACCGCCGAGACTCAACAGTACCCGGCATACCTGGCTAACAAGCGCCACTTCACGGACCAGTGACGCCAAGCCTACCGTGTGCATCCAGCGATTAACGACAACGGATAGCCGCCACACCGGGACCTAATTAACCCACCGACGGCAGCGTATAATATAATTATACTCCGACGATCCATTACTGTCAAGTCCACCCGTTCAATCGAGCCCAGTCACGCCGTTGGACGAATACCAAGACACGCCGGGAACCGACTTCGCGACGTAACTTGGCCAATCGACGATTCAGCAAGCCGACACAAGTAATACCACGTTCCCCCCTACGGTGAGCTTATTCGAGTTTCACCGCGAGGAAGAACCGAACCCACACGACTTGCTCGAGTCCGTGCACGGACGGTTCCTACTCTCCCTTATCATTATTGTATTCTTTCTACGAAACATATAGGCAAATCCCGACTACTGTTTTGCTCGCGCCTCTTCAGGCCCGAACCCGCCCGCCGCGGCCGCTTCTTCAAGCCTGCCGCGCGGCCCGGGATAACTTGCCCCGATCATTATAAACATTATTTTAGTGATTATATAATAAACGATACTATAACGATACACAACGCATTGTTATTCACGATCACGGACGTCCCGGAAAGACGCTCCGTATCAATATCATTTGTTATTTCTTTTGGTAAATTTATCACATATTGTAGTAAATATTCAATACCTTTAGGATCATCTATTAAATGTTCCATTTTTGTTTTAAATAATTTAAGAATCCCATGTAGTTCATTATGATAAGTATAATTTCCTGCTTTTTGTTCAGCTGCTATTAAATGTAATCTTTCATTTAATTGTTTCATATTATCTATCCAACGATATTCAATTTCATTATTTGTATAATTCATTAAACCAGCTCCTTTATTCTCTGTTGTTTTTGTAGGTTTTAAAATTTCTGTTGCTTTTGTAGGTTTTAAAATTTCTGTTGTTGGTTTTGGTGGTTTTAAAATTTCTGTTATTGGTATTGTAGGAAAATCTGGTATTGTAGAATTTAAATTTTCTGTTGGTGTTGTTGATGTTTTTTTTTCTATTTGAATTTTTTTCCAAATAGGACTAATCAATTTTATATATTTATTACCTCCACTTGATCTAACACTATTTGTATTTTTATCAAAATTTTTGTATATTGCATCTGTTTCAAGTAATATTTGTGTATATTTTTCTAAATCATCTTTATTATATTCATCTTGTTTTGGAACATCTGATTGAGTTAATAGACTCCACATACCTGGAGTTATTTCACGTTCTTTACCTTTTAATATTATATTATCTAAATTAAATGTTATTATTTCTTTTCCGATCGAATGTTGTTTAGTTTTTTTATTAAAATTTATTCCAAATGAATTATGTTCAGGTAAAGATGCTAGAGCTATACTAGAATTTTTACCTAATATTGTATCAGGAGGCAAAGGAGATGAATTTTTTAATTTTATCGGAGAACTTTTAGGTGTTTGAATATTTTCATAATCCTCTGTACTTAATATTCGTAATAGCTCTGGATTACGAGGTTTATAAAGAGTTGTAGGTATTAACATTTTTTTAATATCATTATCAGTTTTAATAGCAACCTCTTTAACACCATTAACAGATGATTCAACTTTTGATAAACCTTCTAATATTGGTCCAAATTGTTTTACTTTATCTTCAGCTGAATGTATATCGTCTATAACTCTTTTTCTATAGTTACTTTTTAAATTTTTTTTAATATTAATTATTTTTTCTATGTTTGCTAGTGAATATTCTTTTTCTTGTAATTTTTTTTCATCATCTTCATCTTCATCTTCATCTTCATCTTTTCTCAAATTATTTACCTTTTTTTCAGAATGTGATAAATTTGATTTTTTAAATTTATTTTTTAAATTTTGTTCAAGATGAATTAATTCTTTAATATTTTTAGGGTCGTTTTCTAAATTAGTTCCTTCCTTGAAATTGTTTTGTGTTTCTGATGGATCTGTAAATGTAACTTTTTTTAAATTTTTTTTTATTATTTTTCTTAAATTGTTTTGAGTTTGTTTAACATTCATTTATTATATGAAAAATATTAATTTTTTCATTATCAAGTATTATTAAGTATAATCAAGTAGTTTTTCAAGTTTATAGTACAAACGATTATTGAGTAGATCGATTGTTATAAATCCATAGTCATTTTTCCAACAATCTGAACATAAAGTTTTAAAATCATTGAAAGAAATAGTATTACTTAAAAAATCATTCCAAATGTTTTTAATATATTGAGTTGATTTAAAAACTATTAAAAGAGTTAAATTATTTCTTATATATTGTTTATTTGCTGAACTATAACATTGATTTAAAAAAATAACTGAAATATTTTTAGGTCTTGATCTATTCATATATTCATAAATAGGTTTTTGTTCATCTAAAGGAATATCATCAAAAACAACTAAGCTATCACGTTCACATTCGTCTACAGATATAATATCTGTATCAGATATATAAAAATAAATCTCAGGTATACCTTCAAATATTTCTATTAGATCATTATAAACTGGTTGGTCGATACTTTTTGTAAAAATATATAATTTTTCATAATTAGTCCAATGATTTAGAACTATATTCCTCAACACCTCTGTTTTACCAGAGCCTGATGGACCAGTTATTTGAAGTCGCATAGGTAAATGAAATAAAGATTTTATTTTATTTTTTATTTTATATGGTTTTATTATAATAAGATTCATTTTATTATAAAAATTTTTTATAATAATTTTTTTTTTATTTTTACTATTATAAATAATGTATAATATTTTTAAAAAGTATGATCAGTTTATTGAAAGTGTTCAAAATAAAACTTTTACACCTATGAGTAACGCTCAACTTAATACACCTAATAAAGATACCATTTTTAAAATAAATAACCAGGATAATTTTCTGGATATTAGAAAAGCTAAGTATTATATGTCTGGTAAATATTTGCAAAAAGATGGAAAAGAATATCCTAAAAGTTCAAAAATACAACTAATTGATGATTTTCCTAAACATTTATGGACTAGATTTCAAGTTAAAATACATGGTAAAACAATAACTGAAATTGAGTATGTAGGAAAAGTAAGTACAATTAACGGTGTGATAGGCTGCAACTCTTTGGATTCAAATGGACCAAGTATAAACTCAGGCTTTGTAAGCAAATTTAAAGGTGGAGGTAATTTTAATGTTATGGGATTATTATCAGAATTTGGTGTGCCATTTTTCAATGACATTTCAATTCCTGTTATCAATTGTGATATGGAATTATGTTTTACTAGAAATACAGATGATGATGCATTACTAAAAAAAGATGTAGTTATTGAAAATGGTAAAGAGGTAAGAAAAACTGTTATAGGAACAGAAGATGGTAAAATTATTATTGATGAATTTTCAATTAAAATTCCAGTTGTACGGTACGCTGCTTTACAAAATGTTTTATTGGTAAATGAAATAACTACATTTTCTAAAGAAAAAAAGTATACTTTTAATTTTAAAACGTGGCAAATGATTGAGGAAAGAAATATAAAAGGAAAAACTATTAAAATTGATGTATCAAATGAATTTCGGGGTAGAAATTTACCTACGTTTTGTGGTTTTGGACTTCAAACAAATAAATTAAATACTCAAGATCATGACCCTGGTGAATTTGATCATTGTTGTCTTAGAAATTATAGGTTTGAAATAAATGGAATAAGTTATCCTGCAGAACGTCAAGATGAAGATTTCAATAATAATAAGTTTTGTCAATTTTATGATGATTTGATGTCATATAAATTAACTTATCATAAAAATACTCAAGAACTTCCATTGATGTATAATGATCCAACTGATTTTAAGGATTATAGATCAATATTTCTAACTAAAACAGTTTATCAACCAGAAAATATCCTTTTTAATAAAAAAAATATTATTTTACATATTGAGTTACACGAAGATTTACCTAAAGATACAATTTGTTATATTTTTTTCATAAGAGAAGATGAATTTTTGTTTGATGTTGAAAGAGGTACTATTGAAGAAATATAAAAATTTAAAAATATAAAAATATAAAAATATAAAAATATAAAAATTTAAAAATATAAAAATATAAAAATATAAAAATATAAAAAGTTGGAGTACTCCAACCATTATCTCCTAGTGAATATTATTTTCAATAGAATATTTCTATTGAAAAATAATTTAATATTTATTCTTTAATTAAATCAAGATAAACAATAAAATCATCATTATCAAAAACATATTTTTTACCATTTTGATCTATAATATCTATTTTTATTTCTTGAAAATGTCCTTTAACAGGTATGTATATTATTGAATTAGTTTTTGTATATGGATTATCATAATCATAATAAAAATTATACAAAACATCTTCCTCGATGTGATGACTATCCTTAACAGATGAAAAAGATTTTTCAATTATATTGCAATGTACTTCTAATAATCGTTTATTTATATTATTATTATTTAAACCTTCTCCAATGTGTTTATATAAAAAATACATTTTATCAATCCCTAAACTTGTTTTAAAATTTTGATCCATCAAAAAATCAGTTTTTGAAGTAAATGTAATACAATTATTATCATTTTGTAATTTAATACCTAATGGTAATTTACTATTCAATTGATCAATTGAATAATTTCCCTTTATCATAGTTTTAATGTTATTACTTCGACTCGTTATAACACCATTAAAATTTTTAAAAAAACCTTGTGTATAAAAATGTATAGGATTCGTTAAATAACGATCGATATCAAAATTATGCAAGTTAGTTTCAATATTTAATTTATTTTTTTCATCTATTGTAAGTATTATACCATCATTTCTATCAGTATTCAATATTGCTTCTAATTCAGCTAATGAATAAATACCAATAGGTATTTTATAAATGTTATTTGAATTTACATCATCATCATTATATATTTTAATTTGACATTCTTTCTCTATATTTATATATTGATCATTGGAAGTAGGAACATACATTGCTGATTTATTAATAGTTAATAAAAAATCAATTGTTATGTTTTGAAAACCTAAATAATTTTTTAAATTTTCATCTAAATTATAATAACAAGGAGATTTTATTTCAATTTTTTTATTAGCATAAGATAACACTAAAGGTTGAAATTGTTTGTTTAATTCATTAATACTATATTCTCCTTTTTTTATTTCTATAAATTTATCATTAATTTGTATTTTACAATCTGTTTCAATATTAAACCAATTTAACCCTTTAATAAATATTGAATCCAGACCTATTTTATAATTATTATTATAATATTTGTTTGATAAATAAATACAACCGTTTTTAACTTTTATAAATACCATTTATAAAAGTAATTATATATATTTATTATAATTATATAATTATATAATATTATTTTATTCAAATTGTATCAATTGCTTTGTGCTTCCGTTATCTAAATTTTGTAATCCATTATAAACAAGATTAAATTTTTTCGAACTTAAATTATATAATGAAATATTTTCTTTTGTAAACACATCTAAAAAACTATCTGGTAAAAATACTTGCAATTTTTTATCTAATATAACAACTATTGTCTTACCATAAATTGTATCAATATATTTGAAACGAGTAACCTCATATTTTTTTCCTTTTTCTAAGTCACATACTTTTACAAAATCATATTGATCGTTGCAATTATTTAAAAGTGTTTTCAAATTATCCATTTCTATTATTTATTATAATAGAGATGTATTTTTTTTTTAATCGCATATTTAAATTATATTTATTTCTAAATAACATAACAATGTTAATCTTTACGAACAGACAGACATACAGACAGACAGACAGACAGACAGACAGACAGACAGACAGACATAATAACATTGAACGTCCGTCTGTCTGTCTCATGAATCGTGTGAGTCCGGTTTTTTTAATAATCATACACTTTGATGTATGTTTTAATAATTCGATGTTAAAAAAAAAAATATATTTACTAATATAAATAATAGAAATGGAAAATATCAAAACACTTTTAAATATGATTGAACAACAACGTAAAATCCTAAGACCTATATTTAATGATAGTGATATTGATATTGATATTGACTGTGAAATTAGTAATAAGTTATGGAATCATATAATGGGTAATTGCTGTTTTGAAAATCTTTTAAAATATGATTATTACAAAAAACATAATCAATTAAAATCATTTAACTTCCGTTTCATTAGTAATTGTTGTTTCGAAAATATTTTAAGTTTTATTAAAAACAAAAATTATAATGAAATGAAACTTTCATTAAACGAACTACGTAAATTAATACAAGAGGAATTACACGATTTGAATAATAATAATAATAATTATATGGAGCTAGACTGATTATTTTTTAAACTTTGAAAATTTAAATCGAATATAATACTTACGAAGTATTATATATTATAGTACCTATACAAACTATAGGTAAACGTTGACGTTGTTTTTTTATGTTAACATTGTTTTTTAACATCTTCGATTATTTTTATTTTATTAGCAATTTTTATTTCACAATTAATATTTACACATTCATATTCTTCATCTGTATCATCGTTTTGAGGAGTTAGACCATATGTATATTTTATAAAATGACAACTCGAAATTATATCAATTGATAACCATAATTTATCTTTATTATCTATGTAATTATAGAAAAAAAAACCAAGTGTGCCCTTAAAATCATCATTAAAATTTTTAATAAATTGGGATATTGTAATTTCAGACTTTATCATACCAAAACATTCCCATTGATCCCAAGTTGGAATATAATCACCACGAACTTGAGAATACAAAATAGGAAATTTCCAGTTTTTTCGAAAATCAATAAATTCAGATATTGCACCTTGATCCCAATCATGACTGCAATAATACATTGCTCGTATCGGTATTATTTCTTCCATTTCTTCCAATGTAAAAGTATTTTCTTGATTATTGTACTTTATTTGTAATATTTTATTAAATTAATTGAATATTACACATGATTTGCGAAACGATTCCACTTTATTTTGCTCATGTTTGTAAATTTTATGCTTGACTTCATATGGACCAAATTCGTTTTTTACATTATTAGCATCTATCGTTTTTTTTATAGTTTTTGGCAAAGATAATTCATTAATTTGATTTTTATTTTCCATTACTATAATTTATTATAAAAAAATAAAATTTTTTAAACATCGAAAATTTAAATCGAATATAATACTTACGAAGTATTATATATAATATTATAGTACCTATACAGTGTGGTATAATAATAATAATAATAATAATATTGTATATATATATCAACGTTGTACTGATTATTTTTTAACATCCGGTATTGAATATCTTATCATAATATATATGTATAGTTTATATTATGATGTTTTTTTATCGAATTATTTAAATAGTGTTTAAATAATCATTATACATGCCCAAGTGTTGTAGCTCAGTCGGTAACGCGTTTGATTTAAAATGTGTTCTTGGTCGGATTGAAACTAGTGGGAGAACGTGTGGCGCCCATGTTCACCTACTAATTTCATCAGGCTTTGAAGACGTTTACGGTAGATTGTATAGGTGGGTGCACACACCTATGCAATCTACTGAAAAACTGTCGTTGTCCTGCTGGATAAAGCGCTTGGGTAACTTCACTGCCCACGATAGCTTTGCAGATATCTGTAAAAGAGTTCCGGCCTCCTTTTTTCCTAACGGGTATCTGCAAAGCTGGGAATGATTTTGTAGATTTTTTGCATTTTTTTCCATATTTCTATTAAAAATATTAAAAAATAACACGATCGTATATGTTCTATATTTCATTTAATATTTGATATTATCAAGTCGGAACAACACAGATATGTTTTATATACTTATCTACACTACATATTAAAAGTTTACCCCCCGCTTCATATTTTTCATTTAAGTATAACTCCGTTGCTATTTATTTTAGAATCTTCATTTTTACATTAAACATTTTTGATTTTAATTCTTTATAAGTCCCCCTCATAGTATCATAGTGTAAAATCGTTTTTAAAGATTTTTGGATTTTAATAACGTGTGTCCGAATGGGACACGCGTTAAATATTGATCATTTTTTTAATAGAACAATTCTATTAAAAATTAAATTATATTATTATTATTATTATTATTATATATTCTAAGCATCTTATGATCGGCATCTGTACCTCCCCTCATAATAAGACAACATATTTTAATATTTCCTAAATCTTGAACAATCTTAATATTATGGAGATATTTAAAAAAATAAGTACCGGTTGTATTTATTAAATCATTTGCTATTTTACAAATTTCAAGCCATGTTGGTGATTCTAATATTTTAGAAGCATAAGGCTTTCCATTTCCAAGATGATCGACAATTAAAATATTTCCTTCAATTGGAATTTTGTGTAGATTATATTTTATAATTTTATTATTTTTTTTATTATTAGTATGAAAGTATTCATATTTACAAAACTTAACAAAGATTTCATTATTTAATATTGATTTTTCTATTTCGTTTTGCATTTCTTTTTCTTGTACCTTATTAAAATTTTTTATAGTTTCCATTCTTTTATTATAAATTTCAATTCCTTTAACTCTGGTATTCAATTTCTTTTTATACACTATATTACATTTCGATTTTAATTATTAATATCATAAGTATTATGAAAAATATTTTGGGGGTGAAAATGTATTTAATAAGTTTTGCGAAAAATGTTTTTATTATTATTGCATTTCGATTTTTATTTTTAATAATTAAGTTTTGCCGAAAATATTTTTATTATTATTGCATTTTGATTTTTATTTTTAATAATTAAGTTTTGTGGAAAATATTTTTATTATTATTGCATTTCATAAGTTTTGTGAAAAATTTTTTTAATTATTATTGCATTTCAATTTTCTGATCTTTTTGTACATTGTTTTCTTTGTGATCTTTTACTGATATATTATGAGGTGCGCCAGGAATGGTACATATATACTACTATTGTAGTTAGGACTTAGGACAAATTTTTTTCAAAGCTATTTTAAATTGTACCACATTGTTGCCTAATTTTAGAAAAGAATAACTAAAGGTGGTTTATCAGTATTAATTAATCACAAGCGTTAGTATTTTTAATGGGCAACGAAGTGCCCGGGATCAGCTTACTTTAATTTGATTAACCAGAAACCTGTCTTAGAAATTTGTATTTGTTAAATGTGCAATTTTGAGTCTTCTTAATTCTGGTTTAATTGTATTTTTTGTGGTACTTATTTCAAATGGGTCTATTTAATTTTAAACATTTAAATTTTCAACTTTAAAGTCTTACATAGTTTAGCTTGTAAACTGTTTATATTTCACTCCACTGAATTAATTTCATTTTATTGTGTTTTGCAAATAATATATATTGATAAGTGAAATACTGAAAACCATGATTCTAAGTTGCAGTATGATTGTATTAAACAAGTCATACGAATCAAATAAATTGCAGTTGTGTAACACAGTTTGTATTTTGTACATTATCGTGTTTTCTACATAATATAGGTATATACAGAACTATAGCCTGCTACAATCCAACAACAAATATTGAATTCAAATATATATTATAAACGATCAAATTGTTTGTATGAATTGTTTACTTAGTTGTTAAATATTACAAGCACCATAGTCCTATATCGCATCTACGTAATACTTATTCAGAACACAATAATATTATATTCATTGCAAAATAAAGTTTAAGCTCGTTCAGTGTAGTGATCTGAACAATAACAACCATGATTTCTTTTAAAGTTTTAATAACATTAACTGTTATATTTATTATAAGCACTACAGCTGGTAAGGTAGAAGGTAATAATTAATACTACATTTGTATTTATATTTAAATATAAAATTGATATTAAGTAAGACACATAATTTCACTTATATTTAATATAATTTCATACCTAGGTATGTGATTATCAACAAAATAAAAATTTATTAATCTTAATACCGACCATGTGGTGTATAAAAAAAAAATGAAAATACTAAGTTTACTCAACTCGAATACAAGTACTAAGTCGGTAATAAAAGATAAAATGTATATTTTTGAGTAAATTTAAAAGTGAATTTTAAAATTTACTTTAACATAAACCAATCGATTTTTCTATTTCGGGAAAATTACATTTTATTACACAATATTAATAATACTATTTCATCTTTTAATATAATTTATGAATTTAAATGTATCTACCTACAGTGTAATAGTTCCATTATTATTATTATTTTTATTATTATTATTATTATTATTATTATTTTTATTATTATTATTATTATTATTATTTATTTTTATTTAACTTAAGCTCGACGATTAAGGCCATTAGCTGTTGTAGGGATTATGAACTGGATAGGGGAAAGTTGGTACGGTAGGTTGTTTTTACGATTGTTTACAACTGTTGTTAAGGTAGCAAACACGTGTATATGTGACAAGGTTTTTAACGACTATGAACCCTGGTGGTCACCCATCTAGGAGGTAGTAGCTGTGACCGTTACTTACTCCCAGTCGTATTCCGCGACCGGTAGCAACCAACGTGTCACGCCAAGCCACCAGTTCCATTATTAATTGTATAGATGCGTCTTAAATATTAAATTATATTTTTTTTTTTCAATATTAAAATGATCAAAATCGTTATTTTTTTAGACGATGAAAGTAAGTATACTGATTTTATATGAGTGAAATAAAAATCCATGACACAATTTATTGTCATGAAAAATTACAATACAGTTATAAGTAATGTTTTTAACTAATGATTGCATCCACATCGTGTAATATAGAGTACATACCTTGCATTACTTAATACAACTATTTTTGATAATTATCTATTTCCAAATTACATTAACATTGTTAGACAAGTAGTAGAATAATTGAAATAAAAAAGTAAAAAATAATGGTCATTATATTAGGTACAAAGTATGGTATTTTTTTTTACAATCTTTACGAATACGTAATATTCATAAATACTCGTATATACATCTGTAAGACACATAATTTCACTTATATTTAATATAATTTCATACCTAGGTATGTGACTATCAACAAAATAATTATTTATTAATCATAATACCGACCATGTGGTGTATAAAAAAAATGAAAATACTAAGTTTACTCAACTCGAATACAAGTACTAAGTCGTTAATAAAAGATATAATGTATATTTTTGAGTCAATTTAAAAGTGAATTTTAAAATTTACTATAACATAAACCAATCGATTTTTCTATTTCGAGAAAATTACGTTTTATTACACAATATTAATAATACTATTTCATCTTTTAATATAATTTATGAATTTAAATGTATCTACCTACAGTGTAATAGTTCCATTATTATTATTATTATTATTTTTTTTTATTTAACTTAAGCTCGACGATTAAGACCATTAGCTGTTGTAGGGATTATGAAGTGGGTAGGGGAAAGTTGGTACGGTAGGTTGTTATTACGATTGTTTACGGTTGTTAATGTAGCAAACACGTGTATATGTGACAAGATTTTTAACTACTATGAACCCGGGTGGTCACCCATCCAGGAGGTGGTAGCTATGACCGTTACTTACTCCCAGTCGTATTCCGCGATTGGTAGCAACCAACGTGTCACGCCAAGCCACCAGTTCCATTATTAATTGTATAGATGCGTCTTAAATATTATATTATATTTTTTTTTTCAATAATATTGATATTAATATTATTAAAATGATCAAAATCGTTATTTTTTTAGACGATGAAAGTAAGTATACTGATTTTATATGAGTGAAATAAAAATCTATTGTATATACCTAACACAATTTATTGTCATGAAAAATTACAATACAGTTATAACTTATAAGTAATGTATTTACCTAATGATTGTATCCACATCGTGTAATATAGAGTACATACCTTGCATTACTTAATAAAACTATTTTTGATAATTATCTATTTCCAAATTACATTATCATTATTAGACAAGTAGTAGAATAATTGAAATAAAAAAGTAAAAAATAATGGTCATTATATTTGGTACAGAGTATGGTATTTTTTTTACAATCTTTACGAATACGTAATATTCATAAATACTCGTATATACATCTGTGGTTTGGGGTTAGAATAGGACCATAGTAACTGCTGTTTATCATAAAAAGCGATTAAAAAGATTTAGTGGAGAGCAGCAGTAACCGCTACTGTTTATTATTTTTTTGTCCTATATATAAAATGTCTACCAAAAATAGTGCTCCTATTTTAAAATTTAGTTTAATGTAAAATGGATTTTTAGTTTCTAACGCTTTGCTTATCACCATAGAAACGAATATAAATAAAAAAAACGAGTTTAGTTATTTTGTTGTAATTTATAATATTAATTCAACTTACAGGCTATAATAAAATATAATAACACTATAAAATATCCAGACTGACAAACCGTCTCCGCTCAGAATCATTTTTAGTATACAATGATATTATGATATAATTGAATTCAAATTTAATACAATCCATTAAAAAGTGACCCACTTGTAAGCTACTGTACAGCAGAGCGACATCAAATTATCCGCTTTTACTACACAATGTTAATAATTTTATTTCATCTTTTAATGAAATTGATGAATTTAATTGTATCCACATACCGTGTAAAAGTGTTATTATTAATTGTATAGATACGTCTTAAATATAATATTATATATACTTTTTTCAATTTTAAAATGATCAAAATTGTTATTGTTTTAGACGAAACAAGTATATTTAAGTGATTTTATTTGAGTAAAATAAAATACATGACACAATTTCTTTTCATAAAAAATTACAACACATTTATAATTAAATGTAGGTACCTAATGAATTGTATCCACATCGTGTAATATAGTTACCTTGCTTACTTTAATAAAACTATTTTTGATAATTGCTTAATCCCAAATTACAATATCCTTTAGGAAGGTAGTAGAATAATTGAAAAAAAAAAAAAAAAATAATGATTATTATATTAGGTACAAAGTTTGGTATTGTTTTTAAAATCCTTAAGAATACCTAATATTCATAAATACTCGTATATTATACCTCCGTGGTTTGGGGTTAGAATAGGACCATAGTAACTGCAGCTTATCATAAAAATCGATTAAAAAGATTTAGTGGAGAGCAGCAGTAACCGCTACTGTTTATTATTTTTTTGTCCTATATATAAAATGTCTAACAAAAATAGTGCTCCTATTTTAAAATTTAGTTTAATGTAAAATGGATTTTTAGTTTCTAACGATTTGCTTATCACCATAGAAACGAATATAAATGAAAATAACGAGTTTAGTTATTTTGTTGTAATTTATAATATTAATTCAACTTACAGACTATAATAAAATATAATAACAATATAAAATATCCAGACTGACAAACCGTCTCAGCTCAGAATCATTTTTAGTATACAATGATATTATGATATAATTGAATTCAAATTTAATACAACCCATTATACAGTGACCCACTTGTAAGCTACTGTACAGCAGAGCGACATCAAATTATCCGCTTTTAATACACAGTGTTAATAATTTTATTTCATCTTTTAATGAAATTGATGAATTTAATTGTATCCACATACCGTGTAAAATTGTTATTATTAATTGTATAGATACGTCTTAAATATAATATTATATATACTTTTTTCAATATTAAAATGATCAAAATCGTTATTGTTTTAGACGAAACAAGTAAGTATACTGAAGTAGATTTTATATGAGTAAAATAAAATACATGACACAATTTCTTTTCATAAAAAATTACAACACATTTATAATTAATTGTAGGTACCTAATGAATTGTATCCACATCGTGTAATATAGTTACCTTGCTTAATTTAAAAAAACTATTTTTGATAATTGCTTAATCCCAAATTACAATATCCTTTAGGCAGGTAGTAGAACAATTGAAATAAAAAAAAAAATAATGATTATTATATTAGGTACAAAGTTTGGTATTGTTTTTAAAATCCTTAAGAATACCTAATATTCATAAATACTCGTATATACCTCTGTGGTTTGGGGTTAGAATAGGACCATAGTAACTGCAGCTTATCATAAAAAGCGATTAAAAAGATTTAGCGGAGAGCAGCAGTAACCCCTACTGCCGACCATTGACGATATCTTTAGAAAGATCTTTACAAAGACCATAAATCCCATTGCCCCGCTATCCCTATGGCAATATGCTAAAATTGGGGGGGGAGCTAAGCCCCCCCCAAACTTAGCCGAATCCCCCCCAAAAACCTAGGATATACAATTTGAATATGCTATATTGCAATGGTCTGCTTGCCTTTAATATATTTAGCCCCCTCAAGCTAAAAGTTGAAATTGCGCCTATGCCTATGGCTTGACCCTTGCTATCACGTACGTGTTTGGCCTCCCCCTAACCTAACCATACTGTGACCCCCTCTATGCTGCAGTTGGCCATACCACTGCCCTCCCATATCATGAGTGTCCAAACCCCTCACATACCATGAGTGTCCATACCCCATATCACCATTGATTCGGCAGCTTCATTTCTAGAAGAGGAATGTGCAAACAAATTTACCGTGATAATGGAAAAAACTTCGTCAAAGCAGCCAGAAGTCTAACAGAATTTCATGAATAGGTTAGAAAAATAAAGAAAATTGGCTCAAATATGTCTACCAGATTGTATCGAGTGGCATTTCATACCGCCAAATGGTCCACTCATGGGTAGACTGAGGGAAGCTTGTGTGAAGGCAGTAAAATACAACTTGCAAAGAATCAAGAGTAATTGATGTTTAATCTTTGAAGAAGTTGGTACTCTTCTCTCTCAGATTGAAGCTTGTCTCAACTCAAGACCAATTACTTCACAGTCCAATGACAAAAGTGCTGAGAGCCCGCTGACTCCAAGACATTTTTTGATTGGTTATTCCATTATTTTACCCATTGAGCAATACAACACTTATATGTAGATGAATAAATTACAACGATGGAACAGGGTTTTGTACTATTTTTATTTATTCCATGTTAAATGTTGTATTCTTTTAAGTTATGCCATGTTAAACTTTGTTTTATTATTTTTATTCACGTCATGTCCAATTATGCATTATTATTGTTAAGTATACTAATCATATTGTATTATAAATTACCTCCTTCAAATTGGGGAATATGTTTAAGCTAAATCACATATGTCTGGTTTCTATTTTGGAAATACTAAGTACATAATATATTTTCATTCTTGATCAAGATTATTTCAAGATTATTATTCAGTTACTGTTGGTGACGTTGGTGTGATATCATTGCGTTCAGATGTGAAAATAAATATAGGTACAGTCCGCTTTGACACAATAAATTTAATTTTGATTGTGTGCATTATTAAAGTAGGTTCAAAGACAATTTTTAACACTCGTTAAATTATTCGGATAATATTTTCAATATACTAATTTATAGTTATTGTCGGGGAAATAAAAAGTGGCGTGTGACTTTGGCTGTACCGCGACCCACACCTCACTAGCAGACGCTGGTAAAATGATAGTGTCTAGGGTGACCGTACTATGACGTACCTGGCCGAGAGTTCTCATGACACATTTGGTCTATAATAGGACTATTGGTGGGACGATCACTCTCGGCAAGGCACGTCACAGTGGTAACCCACATACACACACATAAGTGTAAGTTTTACAAGACTTTGCATCAATAGAATTCGATGATTTTCCATTATTATGCTAACAACGTCATTACCATCATAGTTTTGGAGAGGATCTAATGACTAATATTATACAAATGTTAAATTCAGCTGTAGAAAACGTATATTATAATATGTTAACGTACGGCTGTAAGGATATAAGCTATAGAGCCTGAACATAACACTATATTCATTCACTCAAATCTTAAATATGTAATAAAACACGGCATCTCTACAACCATATTATTACACTGTGAAAGAGCAATTTTGAAACTTAGCTATATAGGTATTCTATACCCAATAAAATTAACGACTGTACCTATTTTTAATTAAAATTTGTTTGATTTAACAAATACATCAATCATAATATAGGTAAATCGTATATCATGTATTATAATGTGACTTAATATATTCAATCCTTTTTTTTGTTTTTTAGAAGTTTATAGTAAGTTTACTGATTTAATATGAGTGGAATAAAATTCATGAAAGAATTTATTTTTATTACAAAATTATAATTTATATTTAAAAAACTTATTGTTTCTTATTCAATCCCATACTTGCCCATGTTTTCCGAATATAATTATTAAGAAATAATGATTACCTTATCAGTAGTTATCACATTTGTTGACAGTATTCTATAATAAATAAAATATCGACAACATAACAACATTATAAAGATATATAGTCAAATTGCATTGTCACCAGTTGAATGAGCGTAAAATTATCTAGAAAACAAAACAAAATATTTTTAATTATAAAATTGACTTATTCCCTTTTACACGGGCTCCGTCCTATTATAATATAACAGTCGAAAAAATAAAATTTCGGCTATTTAGTGTTTTCTTTTCCAGCCCAAAATGTTAGTAGACTCTCGAGGTTTTTTCGAATGCTCGACTGGCCTATCTGCCAATGACTTTCATCATATTCAAGTGTAATTATATTTATTTAATTCCGTTTTATTTGTATATTTAGATTGCCGAGGTAAGGGACTTTATTAGTGTAATATATAATTTGTTTTTAATTTATTTATGCACTGCAATCATGATAATATAGCATAATTAGGCCTGACTATCTTTATTATTTAAATGTGTAGTTAATTTAGCCATAGGTATCCATTTATTTTATTTTAATTTATTTACGAGCTTAACCCTTTGACAAAAGTAAACATATATAAACAATCTTAAAGTGATAATTTTACAAGCAACATATAAATAACATATTGGTTCTGTTAAGAATAGGGATTGAAACCGATATTCAAAACTAAAAACAAAATCAGGAAAAATAAATACCGATATCCGAAACCGAAATCAAAATCGGAATAAATAAATACGGATATTCGAAACCGAAATCGAAATTGGGAAATATATTTTCAGTTTCAAGCCCTGGTCATTATAATAGTATATTAATAATGCAGGACTTGAAACCGATATTGGATACCGATTTTGAATACCGGTTTAAACCGTTAAAAACCGAAAACAAAATCGAAATCAAAAAATATAAAAATCGGTGTTCAAAATCAAAAACGAAATCAAAAATAATATATACCGATAACCAAAACCGAAATCGAAATCGGAAAAAATATTTACGGTTTCAAGCCCTGGTTAAGAACCCCATGATTATGAATTTTTTTTATATTTATATCTATATATATATATATATATATAAATAAATTGCTGTTCGTTAGTCTCGCTTAAACTCGAGAACGGCAGGACCGATTTGGCTCAAATATTTTTTTATCATGTTCGTAATTGCCAGTGGAAGTTTTGTACAAAAGACAATTTTAGGAAAATCCATTGGAAATCTGGAAGTAAAAAATACAACAGTGGCGAAACAGTGTATTATATTATATTGGTTGCTATTGGTTAATCGGGCATGTAAATTGATCTCTTATAATATAAAAATGAATCTCTGAATGTGTTGCTAAGCGCAATAATTCTACTGTACGTGTGTTGTGACTTAATAAATGGTTGGACCTATTTGAATGAACTTTTTTTTATACGTTTGCTTGACGCCCTGGATAATTTAGACTCATAAGTCACACCCCTAGATCCAACCAGGGGATGTGCTCAAACGGGGATTTAGAGATTTACGGTGGACATTTTCGTTTAAAAATGATCGCCATTGATTGCCGTGAAATCCGTGTATTCATTCAATGCATTCAATTTTTTTGTACGCTGTGTTTTGACATTATATGTATCGCAATTACGTAAATTATTTTTGTTTGTGGGTTGGGATTTGTCGAAGAAACCCTGATGGTCATAAATAAATGGTATAAATTAAATAATAATATAAATATAAATATAATATATTAGAAAACGTATTTTAGCGAAGCGAGAAAAAAATTTTTCAGTCGGCAAATTAATAAATCTACCACCCCCCCCCCCATGAATTGTTGTTCGGGACGGCCCTGCGTAAATATTAAACGTATTATACTCACATATAAGTTAGTTACATAAAACAATGCCACATCTTCATGCATGAGGAGGAAATATTGGTGGATAGACTCCGCATTCACAATTACTCCAGCCGTTTAGGAGGAGTTCAGTGACATACTTGGTAAAACTTTGATACTTTATAGTTAAATTATAAAGTTATACGTACAAACAGCACGGGGTCCGCGATCTACCGCAGGTGGATTGCCTACCCGCTAATATACTGCTGCTAATCAGAATTTTTATTCCAGGCAATAGAAAAGTTAAGATAAATTTTTAAAACCATACACCGAATATTAAATAAAAAATCGAACAAAGTTTTAATCATATAGAGTTGATGGTTGGTACATTTAACGGGAAACGAAGTGCACGGGATCAGCTAGTATATATTTAATTGTAATATGCTAATGTGTATATGTGTGCAAAAGAAAATAATGATGAAGTAGATCGACATATATAATATCAGATATTAACTGAGAAATGACCTAAACCATGATACAAGAGGCTCACCAAACTCTGACTCAATGAGTATTTTTATTAGTGTATTATTTATTAGTGTGGTTATTAAATTGAATTATTTTTTGAAGTCAGTAATGAAAACGTCTAGTTAAGCATTAAAAACGGATGAAGTGAAAACAAGATTTCACGAGAGAGTAGATCGTCCTGGATGAAAGCCATGTTGTTCTTAAATTAAAATTATATTTACTGAAGGTTGTACTCGTATAATATATTTTAAAATAAGGGACTCAAATAATTTTGAAATATGGGATTGTATAGAAATGGGTTTATTAGTTAGAAACATCAGACAGACTACCGGATCTTGGAATTGGTGTAACAGAGCTCAGTTTAAGGAATGTTGGAAAAGTACCTTCATACAGCGATCGCCTAAAGATCGCCTGTAAGTAGAGGATAAGCAATAATCGATTGTATTCGATATAAGAATTCTCCAGGAATTCCATCTGAACCTACAGACCAATTTCCTTTTATGAATGATAATCTCTTAAAGACATCCTC
Organism: Macrosiphum euphorbiae; assembly: GCA_949089665.1. NCBI lineage: Eukaryota > Metazoa > Arthropoda > Insecta > Hemiptera > Aphididae > Macrosiphum > Macrosiphum euphorbiae. Next base: position 70,282,974 of record CARXXK010000002.1, on the reverse strand, counting down.
AATTGAAAAATATATTATTCGGTAAGTCAAAAGTATTGACATCATTGCTTACTGTAAATATTTGATACTGATACTGATGAAAATAGAGTCGTAAACATATTTGCAACTACTTGTTTTTCCGATGATACTACACCATTATAATATATTAATATGGCATTTCCTTAGGCATGGCACTACATTTTCCGTTTTTATTTGTATATTTTCAGAAATCATGAGGTTTTTTTTTAAAGAAGATTCTACACGATAGTTAAATTCGTTTAAACAAGCTTTGGGCATAAATTTAAACCGATCTCGAAGTAAAGAAAATTTGGTTATGTTGGGAGCATTAAGCATTAGGATTTACTTTGTATTCAGTGTGCGCTTTTTTTGTGTAAGGATATTCTTTATTTCCCTATTATACCATAGGTGGAGTTGGGTAAATAGATGCTCAACACTTGCATTTTGGCACAAATTTTAAAATAGACTGATGGAGTCATTTATATTACAGGTTTTCATTTGAACAATATTTAAGGTCCTGGACGGAACGATATATGTATTAATTTTACAATGATATGTGTGTTTCTTCTTATGTATATATTTTTTTGTCGGTCATACCAAGTTTTTGACAAAATTAATAACTATTCATAATTTGTATATAATTAAAAAAAAAAATTGTTTTAGTTAGGATTTAATACTTTTGGGTGTATAAGCTAATAGATTTATACACATTGAATTTTTCAAAAATGTAGATATAATAATAATATATAATATACTAGCTGTTCCCGTGTACTTCGTTACCCGTTAAATGTACCAAATCTATATGACTCAAACTTTGTTCAATTCGTTATTTAATATTCAGTGTATGGTGTTCAAAATTCATCTTAACTTTTCAGTTGCAAGGAATAATAATAATAATAATAATTCTGATTCGCAGAAGTCGCGGGAAATCGCGGCGGCGCAGCCGTCGCTGCGTTATCACTCTTCCTTATCGCTTTTCGTGGTTTCGACCGTCTTTCAAAATTTTCGAGTTTTACCCCCCTCGGAAGCCTCGGGCGGCCCCGTTCGGACCTTATTCGCGTTCCTCGGTAAATTTATAGTCGGCGCTCGGCCCTACTTTTAGCCCGGCGGGCCCGCGGCGACGGATGTCGCGTGCGATACGAACGTCGCCGTCGCGCGCGTTTTTTGACGTTTTTTTTTCGAAAATTCGAGTTTTAGGCGTTTTAGGGCGTATCGACCTCCCCGTTTGTATCTTATTCGCGTTCCCCGCTAAATTTATAGTCGGCGCGCGGCCCTACTTTTTCGCAGACGAGTCCCCCGGCGGACGAGTCGATCGCCGAGAGCGCCGCGTCGTCGCCGTTTCGACGGTTTTCCCGACTTTTTCGACTAGAGTCGCGTAAGGCGCTTTCGCGAGACGTCTGACCTCCCCGTCGGAGACGTATTCGCGTTCCCCGCTAAATTTATAGCCGGCGCACGGCCCTACTTTTTCAAAAACGAGCACCGGGGAGGAGCGACGTCGCGGAAACGAGAGTAGGTACCGATTATGTATCGCTATATACAGCCATAAATACATGCGTCTCGAGGTTCGATTTTTTTTCGCAAATCTCGCGTTTTATAAGTCAGAGGGCGGCGGATCCGGTCGTCCGCTCGCCGAAGCGGTCGGATCGCCCGCTCAAACGCCTTTTGACGGCCGTCCAAACGGCGTTCGCCTTTCGCGTGCACGGCGACGTGGCTTAAGAGTCATAGATTTGACTCAGTTTTTCATCTCGGTAGGTGGTAGGTGGCTAGGTAGGTTAGGCGTTAGGACAAGTGACTCGAGGGTCGTGGTTTCGAACCCGGCCGCCGGGATTTTCGATAATTTGCGGCGGCCGTGTTAAATCTGAATTTTTTTTTCACTTTTTTATTTTTCGTCATTTCGCTATCACTTCCGTCTTATCGTATTGAACGAAAATGTTCGGTTTTTTTCTAAGGTAGTCGGATTGCTTACGAAATGTTTTCAATTTTTTTTCACGTATTTCATTACTTAATTTTGCGTTGTCGGTGACTGCAATGGACGCTGTCCCGGCCGCACATTGCCTACCCGGATAACATAGATGACTGACCTGCTAGACACCAAACAATCAGACGGTGGCTATATGATTTGAATGGACAACCGAAATATTTTGAATTTTCTTCACGTAATTTATCCTTTAATTTTGCGTTTTCGGTAACAGTGATGAACGTCGCGTCGTCCGCGATTCGACGCAGTCGGATTGCATACCTGATGACGTGACCCGGCCGTCGCACATTGTCCGCTATCCGTCCAAGTAGCCTACTTCTATTATTATAGCGAATGTCATTCGAGGTGACTGACCTGCTAGACACCGTAAGAAATACGGTGGCTATATGATTTGCATGGACGTCCGAATTTTTTTAAATACTTTTCAAGTAATTTATTACTTTTTTTGCTTTTTCGGTAACAGTAATGAACGTCGTCCGCTATTCGACGCAGTCAGATTGCATACGTGATGACTGATGACGTTCCCCAGCCGTCGAGTATTGTCGGATTGCCTTCCAGGGTGACTACGACCAAAGTCGAGGAAGGTGACTGACCCGCTAGACCCCAAATACTATTACTACGGCGAACGTCATTCGAGGTGACTGACCTGCTAGACACCCACAAAAATACAACGACGATTTATAATTTTTTTACGGAATTTTGAATTTCCGGCGGCAGTAAAGAACGTTGTCGTCGAACGTTGTTGCTTACCGGGGGGCTACCACGTCGAACCACGGTGGACCTAACCTTATCAGAGTTCCTTATCACACACTGACCAGCTCGAGACTGACGACCAGACCAACAGACTACTGCAGCTTCTGAAATCGAAAACACTCATGACCGACACCTGGGGGTCTGGGGGTATCCCCCAGCGACGCTCGGAGAGCTAGTAGATATATAAAAATACTTCAAAGCTATTCTTCATTCATTTTATACCACTAATCTATTCACACCGTACTATATTGAGTCGGATTTAGACAATGACTCAAAAGATAGGAAGTAGGTAACAATTATAATATATCTTCTATATATATATATAAATGAATTGCTGTTCGTTAGTCTCGCTAAACTGATTTGGCTCAAATGTTCGTAATCGCTAGGAGAGATTAATATGAAAGAAAATTTTAGGATAATAAACCGGAAAATTAGGAATCTGGATGTAAAAAATACAACAGTGGTACAACAGTGTATTATAATTTATATTGGTTAATCGGGAATGTTTGTTGATTTGTATTAATGTTTTTTGTCAATAGGTATATATATAAATAAATGAATGTTTGTATGTACGAGTAGATTAGACCTCTGAGAAGAAGACAGGCTAATTTCAAAATGGTTAAATTTTGTTCTTTTTTATTCATCTGATATTAGTAAGGTTTGGATTCTGTATTAACTGATTATATTAATCCACCATAGGTAGAATACGACAAACTTGGTATAACTTTGATACTTTAGAGTTAAATCATACACTTACTTACAAACATCACGGGGTTCGCGATCTACCTGATAATATACTGCTGCGAATCAGAATTATTATTATTATTATTATTATTATTCCAGGCAACAGAAAAGTTAAGATCAATTTTGAACACCATACACTGAATATTAAATAACTAATTGAACAAAGTTTGAGTCATATAGATTTGGTACATTTAAAATGAAGTGCACGGGATGAGCTATTTATAATATAAATGTTTAAAATATATACTCATAAAAAAAATAATGGCATTGTTAATGAGATGTATTCGGAAAATAATAACTCGAATTATCGTATTATTTATAGAATATACATTTCTATCGTAGCAATATAAATATAATTTAATGAAATAAACTTAGTAATAATATAGGCTACAGATATAAAAATCATTTCGAATGCAAATTTGACACAATCATTACAGTGACCGGGGTCCTAGGACCTAGGTACTCAATTAAATACACTCAATACGTTCTACAGACCTATAGGTAGTAGTAGAACAGAGAGTTTACCTACCTATTGCTCCAGTTTCCAGCATGATTTTTGTAAAAACAGACATTGTTCAGTTTGAATTTAGCGTTGAATAAGCTGGAACTGACTTTAACAATTTTTAGATCATTATATTATTATAAATATGTAATTATTAAATAATTATAATACAATATTTTTTATGACGTACATGTTTAACAGTTATTTTATCGGAGTTGGGGTGTACGGGTATGTATATATATAGGTACTATATGTAATATGATAGGTAACAAAAACTTATATAGTAGCTATTTTTAATAATGATGTGTTGTGAATAAAAGATTATTACAATTTTTTTTTATATCATTTGGATAAAATAGAAAAACTATTTTATAATGATTGTATCTAATCAACAAATTGGTATTACATTTGGTCATTAGATGAATCAGCAAATAAGCACCAAGTATAACATCATGTAACAATACATGTATGATATTTTATATTATGTACCTATAGAGAATATGGGGTTTCTAAACTTCTGTATTATACGTCAATTTAGTAAGTAATTTATAGTGATCCTTTTATTATATTAATTACAATTTAAAAGTTTGTAAATAATTTTTTATATGGGCTAGTTTTATTCAACAAAATTATATTATATGTTTGAAAGCATTTTTAGGAAAACTAAAAATGTATAGTTTTAATATTTCACATAATAATGTACAACAAATGAATACATACATTTTAAAAGTAATTTACAAGACATAAGTCGGTATCAATACGACAATACCACTATAGATGTTTTAATTTTACATTTTATTATTTTCCCCATGAGTTATCTCACCCTATCAACATATTGTAAAGATGTTTCCAGTCATTTTATTTTGTTTCTGAGTATGATTCACTTTCTGCAAGATTCTCCAAATAATTCTTTTGGTTTTTCTTTGGTCATTAATTTAAATAATCTTTGTGCTTCGTTCTTTAGTACATCGATTTTTATCAAGATCTTCTTTTCGAAAACTCTAATGGTTCAAATCATCCGATTTTGTGATTAATAGGACGTGATGAAATGGTAAAAGTCCCTATTTTGTAAAGAATTGTCTATAACGAAAGTAATTTTTCCATTTTTGAACCACACTATTGTTAAATACAGGAGTGGTCGGATGTAGCGCAGTTTATGACGATAGGTTCGCTAGTGTAGTATATGAGTTGGGGGTAATTATGTGGGGGGATCTAGAATTGGCTTTATCATACTAGTAATAGTACACATAATCCTTCATATCATACACTGATACCTATTAGTCTATCCAATTTTTATTTGTAAAAATAGTATATATCAAATATATAACAAGTTTGTACATTTTATCGATTTAGCATCTATAATTTATGTGTAACTTTAAGAAATGGGCCTGCAAGGATAGATGTTCCACTTTGATTATAGAGCACTGATCAATAACCACGAGTGTATGAAAAAGTAGGTTTTAAAAATACCAATTTGGCTCCTTTTGGTTCTAAGTCCAATACAATCGTTATATTTATCGTTGATACTACTGTATCGCTGCATACACTTGTAATAATGTTAGTTGTCAAATATAATATATTAATAATATATAAAATCACAAGTCTACTTTGTATTTAAATGTAAGACTAGTTTAAGATAACTATCGATGTATATTCATTTCTAGTTATGTATTTATAATTTATAAAATCCCATAGGAGGTGTAACCTGATATGGAGTTAGTTACCGTTATGAACTAAGATAATATGGACCGGAAACAGTACTCGTATCGGTGGCCCCGTTTGCTTACGGAAATTCTGTAAAAGGGGAAATTGGGAGGCTAAAGTGCCATCTGGACAACTTGTCTTATCCTGGCGTATAATTCCAATAGCCCTAAATATATATTTAATTATCCACCACGATCAGTGTGGTCCGTCAATTTTCATTTCTATATACAATTCGTATGAAAACCGGACCGGTACCCCCACACAAATTAGCCAAGTATTTCTACTCCATATTTTCTTAGTTCATGGTTACCTTATAATGTCTATAGTATCATAATATGATAATTATATTATATAACAAGTTTATATTTCATGAATTTGGCGGAAATCATCACTTGTATGGATGGTTATCATGAAAAATGTTCTATCCCAGAATCATTTAATGATTATACGGATAGGTTGAAATATAAACGAATTGCATTTAACCCATACAGTGAGTATTTTCCATTATTATACTAAATTACTATTATGGTTTACGATATTAATAAACACACTTTTTTGATGAAAAAAATACATATTATAATGCGGCATTCGTCCCCAACAAAGAGTGTCGCAACTCACTTTAACGAATTTTTTTTTTTATTTCAATGTGGTGTTACTGTTTTTCTGGATTTCCAACGAAGACAGTAGTAACTCAATCTTATTGTTTACAACGCCATTGTTTGATAAATTCCATAATTAGCGTCTCCGGACAACCAGAAAACCCGGACATCACTTTGAAAAAAAAAAAATCATAAAAGTGAGTTACGACACTCTTCGTTGGGGACATCGAATTAATATGTATGCGACATTGATCCAAAATCGTCCAGCCAACATAGCGGAGAGAATTATATTGGTTTTACAATTGTATTTTTATTATTTTTATACTGTATACAAAATTTCTACCAGAAGGAGTGCTTCGATTTCCATCGTAACTTATCTTTTAGAAAATTGGATCGAGATTGTCCTTTTTAAAGGTCATTTTTCGATTTTATCAATAGTTATTTAATGCCACTGGAAAAACCGCCGACAAATTACAAAAAACCGGTAAAAATGGGATTTTAATTTCTAACGCTTTGCTTATCACTGATAGCAAACGATTAAACGATTTCCATCGAGTTTTCGATAAGATATATAAATAACGACAACAGTAGAAACTAATCCGGTCAATTAGTTCGGTCGGTATGTATTATATATTTATATGTCTATAATCTATACAGTATGAGTTTTAACACATTTAATCAGTGTGTTTTTTGTTTAAAAATACGATTATATGCCATTTACATCGTGATCAATGCAATATGCATACTTGGTAAAAAAAATACGATTATATGCAAATGCATATGCAGATATGCAAATGCATATAATCCGCGGTCTACTTATCACCATAGAAACGAATAAAAATAAAAATAAAAATAACGATTTTAATTATTTTGTTGTAAATTATAATACTAATTCAACTTACAGGCTATAATATTATAATATACCTAATAACAACATAAAATATCTAGCCTGACAAACCGTATCCGCTCAGAATCATTTTTCATATACAATAATATGATAACATTAAATTCAAATTTAATACAATGCATATTACACAGTGATCCACTTGTAACTTACCGTACAGCAGAGCGACATCCACTTACCCGCTTTTTTTATTTATTAGACTAAATCAGATACGGTTCTCTACTCTTAACTATATAAATTAATAATTATTTGTGTCTTGAATATATTTTATAGAAAAAAAGACTAAAAAAGAAGGTATTTATCTAAGTAAAAATAAATTAAAATTTTTACATGTTTAAAAATAAATATATTATATTGGACAAATAGTAAAATATATACATTTCATAAAGTATACCAACAATATGATGAATTATTTCACAAAATAAATAAAAGTATACAAAAAAAATAATAATAATAATAATAAAAAATAAATAATAGGTATATAGTTAAAAGTATTAATATGATTAACAATGAATGGCGTAGATATGCCATGATAGTTTCATTATCGATTATTTGGATGAATTATTTATATTTTATTATTTCTTTTAAAGTAAACTAACAGAAAAATATTATTTGACAATAATGCTGTATACACTTTTTTAGAATCTATTATTTTATAGTCTATAGGTCTCATGAAAATGAAATTTGATTTGTCAAACTGTTGAACAACCAAATTAATTTGATGTTCATAGTTCAGTATAAGGTTTTACAATATTATTAACAATAACAAGCATATCATTTTTTAAATTAATTAACTTGTCCTTTTTTAAAATATGCTAGGTAGCTATATGCCTATATTATATAAGCAACTTCATTAAATAAGACATAAAGTGGACTCCTCAACATTTAAGTTGAAAACTTGACACAGTTCACTACTATCAGTACAATGTGTATATGGCTGTTTTTAACATAATATTTAATCACAATAAATAAAAGGAATAAAAAAAAAAAAAAATAGAATAAAACATAAATTTAAACTGTTCGAAGTAGTTTAAATTGATATTTAAATCTTGTGAAATAATATTTTCAAAAATTGTATAATTTATTAATTTAAAATACAAAGAAGAAGTTTTAAATTTTAATGTTAAATGTTGAAATGGTAATTTCTATTGGTGTAGACAAAAATAATTTTTGTTTTTCTAATATTCTATTACATAACTTCCGGAAGGGATATATTCCTCTTTTTATTAAATATTTTATCTCCTGCAAATAATTCCTTTATTTAAAACATCCACAATTGTCCAAACCTCCATGTATTTGTACAAACAGAGGTATTAGTCTACAAAACTGTGTGCTTGTAACACGAAACGAAAATTGAAAACAAATTATTATAATACACTAATACTCTTAGATTGGTTTCTTTGCCCCCGATGTTAGTGCCGCTCCTGACTATGGAAATTGCAACTATATATAATTATTTTAAATTTTTATGAAACAACTTTAGGATGTCGTATACTTTTTTTATTATAATATCGTGTTACTTATAAATCATAAATATTTAAAAATTGTTAGATGTTGACATATTACAAGTATTATTTTTATGTAAAGACCGTAAGATATCGTACCAGACACTGTACTTACATGTTTAATTATAATATTGTGTCACTGATAAATCATGACTCATGAGCGTATAAATAATATTTATTATTAACACGAAAACATTATTCTTACAAAACCATTTTAGAACATCGTAGGTACCTACTGATTGGTATTGTTTTTTTGAAACCGAAATTTACCATAGCATCAATGTTTTGTAACTTCCGTTGCATAGCGGGACATGTATAGATGGGTTAGATAATACATTTTATAAATATAATTAACAATTTATTCATTATTATTATCTCTAGACATATTACGCAAATTCTTCATTGATAACTTTAAGATACATTCTCAAAGTAAGTATTATTGTTCAATGCGATTATTCTTATTATTATTTACATTCATAATTCGTAGTAGGTACCTAGTAGACCTATTCACTTCAATATTTTAATTATATATTTGTGCTTACAATGCATTGCAATTACATGTAATGAGTGTAAAAAACAACCCAACCGAATATCTACCTTACTTATTTTTTAACTTATTTACAGACGGCCTCTTGACCCCAATCGATCATTGTCTTAAACGCAGTGAGTATAAACAAATAAATATATAATTATAAAATAAATAATTCAATATAATACATATTAATAAATTACATGTTAAGCAACATATCATAGAATGGTATGATTTGATTTGATATATCATATATACATATATGGCTATATAAATAGTTTACCATGAATAACTTTAAAATGTATAGCGCAAACTACTGGAAAGTTGTAACGGGTCATACCCATACGACACAAACCCTTCCCCCCACGACAACTGTTTCAAGTACCGGCGCTCCGGGCTTAGTATCGCACTGATTTTTCAAAATTATTTTTTTTAAAAACTCACTTTCCTGCCCTCCAAAATATTGCCATATTTTATTATGTGATATGTGTTTTTACATTCTAAAACCAAAGTTCAGCGAGTTCTACTTAGACTACGTAAACTGTCGATTTTCGGGTTTTGATTGTTTCTAACACAAATTTACCCATTCCTGCTGCTTTATGATCGTCCTTTTTTTAAAAGTCATAATATTATAAATTATAATACTGTGTCTTTAAACATAATAAATAATATTATAACCCTTAAAAATTGTGGTATTAACTATAAATACAAGTTACTATGGGTTTATTTTAAATAACATTAATAATACAATTTATTATTTTAATTGACTTAAGTAGGTAGGTATACTTAATTATATTTAATACTCAGTTTTGAGTTGTGTCGCATTATTCTTTCAGCAAGAATACACAAAAAATTATTATTTCAGTCACGAACAGTGACATACTAACATAAGTCAAAATGTTTTCAAATATTTGTTAATAACAAAGAAGACGTCACAACCGCATGTGTTGTATCCGTCTTACACACGTACAACATAGACAAAACGCGTTTACGTAGACTGGGTAGAACTTACTCAATTTTGGTATTAGATTAAAAACAACTATAGCAAAATTAAAATATGACAATATTTTGGAGGGCAAGTCTCTGCGTTTTTTTAAAAAAATTTAAATTTTGAAAAGTTAAAAGTATTTGAAATGTTGACATTTTTTCTATTTCTAAACGATATAATTAACGTAATATTGAGTATAATGGAAATAACGCAAAGACTTGCACTCAAAAATGTTGTCACAATTCAATTATATAATAAGTGTTTTTACTCAAGAAAATAAATTGAGTGAGTTCAACTAAGACTCGGAAACACGTTTTAACCATGTCGTACGTGCAGTGTAAGATGGAAACTACGTATGAGGGTGTAATGTCCTCTTAAGGTTTTATTCATTTTTATGAATAGTATTTAATATTTACCTCAAATCATGACATTTTATCCAGGGCTTAAAACCGTAAATATTTTTTCCTATTTCGATATCGGTTTCAGATATCGGTATTTATTTTTTCTGATTTCATTGTTGGTTAGTTATATGCTAGGATATTTTTACCCCCCTTAAAAACACATTTATACCGAGGGGTTAAAAATATTCTACTATAAAAATTCAATGGGAGGTAAATGTATTCTAGTATATTTTAAACAGATCGTTAGTTATATCCTAGGATATTTTTACTCCCCTGTCGATTAATTTTACCGGGGGTAAAAATAACCTAATATATTATAAATGTATAACTATACATCAAATATTTATATTTATAAATTTACAGAATTTTTGAAAAAAACTGGAGTTGCGGGTATTATAATAATGCATTTATTTTAAATTACAATGATCATCAATTTAAGTTATAAAGTTTGAGTAAATTTAATATTTATATATTTATAAATTTATTCTCTTTCCTGTAAATTTAAATTTACAATCATGGTCAAATAATTTTTAATGATAATATGATGACATGGATGACAAGTGCTAACAAAAATATTCATTAGCTCTGGGAACATTTTCTGGATTTATATTTAATACATAATATTTATATTATTATAGTTTATAATACACTATTAATATAAAATTATGAAATATTACATAAACCTTTTTGTTCCATATAAAATAATTATGTAATTGTCCTTAAAATTTTCCATTGTACCAAATTCGTAATAATTTATAATCTTTAATATATGAATATTTATGCATAGCCTGGATACCGTTTAGTAAGTCGACAAATTTGATTCTTAATATTGTATTGAACATTTATTACGCTTTAGGGCTACGTATTACTTAACCATAATATTACATTTATGTATGATAGAGCACATGCGGGTGTAGCATACTTGCATACTTTGAATCATATTATTATAGGTATGTAATATGTGGGGAAAATGGTCTATCCAAAATATTTTATCATGAAAAATAAGGACGATTTTTTGTTTGCTTGAATATTGTAAATAAATGTATAATTTATGTTAGTTTCAATAATTTTGATACCTAGTACCTGTACCAAAACTACTAAAATTAATAAAAACTATAACATTTATATCCTATAATGTAAATATATTACTATTTTTGGCACATTTAAGTTTCAATATAACTACATTTTTGTTGAAAGTTCTATAAATTAAATCGGTGTATTTTATTTGCTATGTAAATTATTATAAATAAAATTATTAAAATATTCTAATAGTGTATAATTCATAAAAGTAATCAATTAATTATTTTAATATAGTCTATGACCCTGAAAGTAAGCTTATAAATTATTATATATACTAATTTACCTAATTAATAACAAATATGCACATGGTTCAGCTTTGAGCTCCTTCTGTTATAATTTGTAATAATTAATCCAGCCCGGATTAAGGGGAACCAGAGTGGGCCATGACCTCGGGCACACAACGGATATCCAACAATAGTGGGCCCATTGTGGATAGTACGTTTTTTTTTATTAAATCAGAAATATAAGTTTCCTATAGGCTATATTGCTATAAAATATGGATCATTGATTTAATGTTATTATTATTTTTATTATTATTATTACTATCCTATCTTAATATCATTGATAATAAATAGTATTTATAAATTATAATCAATGGTAATATCGACAATGTTGTCTATCTTCAGCAGGATGATAAATGTAATGAATGGGATTAATAGGATTACCCGAATACGGTGAATACCATCGATTGCGAATTTACGACCATTGAAAGTGAAACATTATTACTAAGTAGGTTACATTATAATACCTATAATACAATTGTTTTTGATGTTAACTTTTTTATATTACCTAGAATAATGAGTACATTCATATAAATATATTTATAATTTATTATGTTCATTGTTTAAACACTTACATTTTATAAAAAGTATTTAAATAATTAAATTTAATAAACCTATATAATAAAAAAAATTTTATCTCTAAAATGTATTAGTTTGATTTGTTTGTGGGTCACCAATCTTTTGATTACCGATATTAATGAGCTCTTATAATGGTTTGGCCCCGGGCCCAAAATTATCTTAATCCGGGTTTGTGATTAATGAACGAGATTAAGAATTATATAAGGGTTAGGTGCTATCATGGTACTATTTATGTTGGCAAAAAATAACGTTTTTTTGGGAAAAAACATGGAAGAATTTAATTGTTGATTTGAAGAGTGATGATAGTGAACAGTGATACGAGGGAACCCTTTCCGGGGTTAAGTAGCAGTTAAACAGATACGAATATGTATGAATTTTGAAAATGTAGTCGAGAAATTATCTGGATTAGGCATGTGATGAAGATGAGGGTAGATGTAGTTTGTCAGTGTGTGTGAATAGGTTCAAGTATCTACTTAGCATCTATGGTTTCTTTGGTTCGGGAAGTGGGGTCTGGGGGTACAGTCAATTGGTCGTGGTAAAATCGGTTGTCTGAAATTTAAAGATTATGTATATAAATCATGATTGTAAAATCAATACATTCGTCGCA